>OY101448.1:23747475-25216451 GCA_956483635.1 Panzeria rudis | reverse complement strand
CCACATCGAACCATTTTTTTCATATATTTTCAGTTCTAATGCTGAAAATGTTGATGATTTTCAGCGCTTCAAAAGCGCTTTTGTGAGGAAAAATATAGTACTCAAATCCGGGAACTCGCCATACAAAAATCAGCAGCGATATCAGCAGGTTCGTCAGTGCTACTTTTATTCCATAATAGTAGAAACCTGCTTTATTGGAAGCAACTTTTTTACTGGGTGAATGGACGAATGTGCCCTACATGTAACGATTTATTGTTTTCATGGCATACAACAATTTTATGCATTAACGCAATTTTTTTGAGAGCATAAAACTATTAATATTGGTACCGTTATTCCTCTGCTCCTAGCTTTAGAGAAAAGCTGCTATGTTACTTTACCCGCCTATTTATTCCAAATTACCCAAACTTACTCTATTAAGGTTAATAGAAAAATTCGCCAAATGTCACTATGTGATAAAAAAAAACTTCTTTAAAAAAGCACCCACATAATAAATATATAATGCAACTATAATTAATTATGTAATGATAGTAATTGACAAAACTAAAATTTCTGCGGAAAGTAATAAAAAAAATTAAAGCACTATATGATAATTTGGTGGCATGCAATAACATCTTAAGAAATAACTTCCATCGAAATTGTGATATAATGTACATGGACAAAATGTCCACTTTAAAATGGAAATAATATCCTCTGATTTCTCCTCTGGCTATATAAAATAATGACTTCGATGAGTAAAAATTTGTTTTCGATTAGTGGCTTCACTGAGTAAAGATTTTATGCGTAACCAGACTCCAGCCGGGGTTATAGATTTTACCCTCTGGATATGTCGAGCTGTGTCTTCGCTGAGCAAAGATTTTCTGCCTTTGCCTTCCTTGGGATTAACTCCTCCATTTAAGAGTGAAATGTTCAAAAATGGCAAAATCACCCAAACAACTACACCTATAAGCTTCACTGAGTCGTTTTTCAGGTGAATTTTCGCTGTAGTAGCGTATAGTTATTTGTGTCGTATTCAGGAATAAAAGCTTAAGACGATATAAGCTAATTGCGAGGTAACATCACCATTATTTTATTCTCTATATTACTTAAAAGTACTTCTAGGCAAAGTCTTATTTATTTACTTTGTACAATCTTTCAGGAAGTTGTAGCGTATTAACTTGCTGCTTATCTTGTTCCAACTTATAACCCCATATAGAATAATGGCTTAATTTATATCGACTACAAGATGTTAACTTTTTAATAAAAAACAAGTTTAACTATTAAATGCAACAAAACGTGAATGCTTGTGGAAAAGCCCATGTGCATGAGTAAAACTAGTTTTTACGTTAGAGAACCATCATTACACATTAATAATGGCTCAACTTGAAACACATTGGAGTTATCAGTGCAGTCGCACCTCTTTAATGTCTAAATATATTAAACGTTGCTGACGGCATTATGGCAAAATAATGTGTAAAAAGGATAATAAAAATCATAACAAGCAGTCCGTCTGATGTTTATGAGGGATTTTATAACTGAGTTTCTCTTTTTGGTGTGTGCTAAAAGTGGAAGATTAATTTTAGTACATAATGTTTTGATATTTTCTTTTGTGAATTTTTTTATTTATATATTAAGCTCTGTTTTTGTTTTATTAATAAACTCAGTGAAAAGATATTTTTTATTGTAGAAGAAATAAAAACCGCAACCTTCCTTTGATTTCGTAGTCACTCAATTCCATGTAGCCTAAATAAACTATGCATGTTAAAGATTTCAGGGTAACGCAAACAAAAGAGTTAAAAGTATGAAATGAAACATAAAAGAGATTTTTAATAGTGATTGTATAAGTTATCACTTAAATTTGTAAATTCTGCAAAAAAAAAATAAGCTTTTAAGATATATCTATTAGCAGAGTTCTTTTAACCATCAAACTATTTTTAAAATGTTTTTATTAGTTCGCATTAAAGCAGTATACCTCTTTTTATATATCGAAAACAAAATTATATGTTACAGGGTTTTTTATTTTGAGGCGGAAAGCTTTAAATTGATATTAAGTACAAAAAAAATATTTTTAATGTCCATGAAATTGACTTTGTTTAAAAAATTATTGTATGACGGAAGATGCATTTTTATTTTTTTTTTTTTTTGAAATTTTTAATTTTTAGATTTAGAAACAATGTTTGATTGGCTTGAAGATAATTTTAGTGTCGAGTTTTGGTTTCCTTTTTTACTGAATAGGGCGATTCTTTCTCCAGTTATGCTAATATATCTGTGTTTTTCTTGAATAAGCGCTCATGTCAATTTTTGCCCATTTTGAGTTATTGATGCCAAATTGTATTATTTTATATACTTTTTGTCATTGGCCAAAAATTTCGCTAATATCTTGCACCAATTCTGAATTTTTTTTCCTCTAAAAACAACGTAACTTCTTCTTTATTTATTGAAATACTTTTTAGCTCTAACGAACTAAACCGACTTACAATTGTGGGCGGACAATTTTTTTATCGCTGAAAAAAATATGTTTTTTTCGGCGAAACACATTTCCGAATTATTTTTTGTTTATTGCTCAGTTAATAAAAACTTATAATCACATATAGCCTGTAGTATGAATTTCGGCTTTCCTGAAAAAGTTGGATAATAGACGTTCGCGCTTATTCAAGAAAACCACAGATATGTAGTGCAATTGCTTTAAACTTTTACACAACGGCATATCTCGAAAACTAGAGTTGATACAAAACTGGAGTGCAGATTCGCGTTAAGCGGTTCAAATAACTAAACGAACACCTTTCGTAATAGGAAACGAAAAAGTTGACCGAAATTTTTAAGTTACACTATGCACCAAGAAAAATGCCGGAGTACGAATACATTTTTTTATTAATTTATTTTTTAATTAAGGAGTTTTGAAGAGACTGATTTTATCACAACTTATTAAAGGGTTGTGCAATTTTATTATAAAAGCCACTTAAAAACTTTAAATAAAATTACCATTAAGCCCTTCTTAATATATATTTTTGTAAATACTCAACGGCTTCAGAAATTATTCAGAGCGCAATAATAAAAAAATACAATTTCAAATCGAGATATTTTTTTTTTAATTTATAAAAAATCGAAAATTGCAAAATGTTACCATTTTTATTCACTAATCGTAAGGCCACAGATACCGCAAATAAAATAAGATTTATTTTACGAAAATCGAGAAACAAATATTGATTTTATTCACAATAAAGTGATATTACTTGATTTTTGCGAAAAATCGCACAATGCTACACCGATGTTATCATAACTTGGAAAAGAATTATCCAATTCCCTTACAAAAAACCCCCAAGATCTTGGAATTACCTTTAAGCCAATATAACATTATTTTTACTATTTAATATTTTTTCATCAATTTGAGGCACATTTAAATGATAATGCAAGAAACATTTTGCTCTCCATCTTTGTATGTTTAATATTTATTTCAGACTTTCTTCTATTCCCGTTCTCATTATTATTAAAAACTGTTATTCTGAAAAAATATATGTCCTTTTTTCTTTTTATTGAATTTAAAAAAATATTCAGCTAGAGTATTCTGCCGTCTATAAAACTGGTTCACAAAATAAATGCACCTCAAAAATGAGATGTTTTTTAAGCTAAATTGGGGCTGCTGAACACGAATATTTTATTTATTATTCTTAAGAACCGTTTTCGAGATATTCACGAAAAACTAGTTTTTTTGCAGTTTGTAAAGATATTTCCAAAAATCTTGAGTACTGTTTATTTGAATTGAGCAAGTTTGCCATTGTTGCATAGATATGTTTTTCCTTCTACAGTTCAAATTTACACTGTGTTGATCAGATAAAAATTCACTGAATTACAAGCCTTTACATTTGAAAAAAAAAATTACATTTTTTGCGTTTTTTCAAAATTCACCATTTTGAAATGCTCCATTAAAGCAAACAAGAAATTTCAAATTTTTGTTTTGACCCATATCTTAAATAAAATTTTATTCTCAACGGACAAAAAGTAAAATTATTGAGTTATGAATTTTTAGTCGAACTGTATGGTTTTTATCCAAAGTTATTAAATTAGTTTGGCTTAAGTTCATTTTTAATTTAATCTTTCGATCAAATTATTTTTATTTTTTTTATTTAAGAAAGAAATTCTAAGGCATGTAAATATTGAACATTCAAAGAAAAAAAAATTTTTTTTGGCTGTACGGAAGGTTGAACTGACAGCTGTTTCGTGACCAACAAGTCTACTCATCAGAGTCCTTTACCACACTACCACTGACAGTGACAACAACACTGTAGCGAAAATCCTACTAATATTAGTAAGCTCAATTAACACACTGTCGTCATCTTGTGGCGAGTCGCACCTTATTGGACTTTGTCTAAATGTTCGGAACTTCACTAACTGTCTTTTCTTAGCATGTTTAACTATTTTAAGCTTTTTTCCATTTCAGTCTTACCAGCGTGGAATATCGTCGATATTCTCAATGCTGGGATTTTATTGAATATTTATTTTGCCCAAGTTTTTGGAACAGTACACATTCATGTTTAGCTAAGTGCCCTTAGAGTTTTAATAATTGAGTTATGAAAAAAAGTAAAATTGTTAACATCGGGCAAAAATTTAGAAACTGATTTAGTGAAAACACCGGATTTTGAATTTTAATAAAAAAAAATTTTTACGGAGTATGAGTATAAGAAAAATGCCAGTGGGGCAGAGTTAAATATTTTAGAAATATATCAACCATTTCTATATCTTTACTCCGATCAGTATAAAATTTTACTTGGAGATATCAAAGGAGTGTTCTTATTTAATTTAGGAAGTTGAGCTTCCCATATTTCTCAGGTTCAGAGTTATGAAGTGCAAAGTAGTGCACTTCGGTCATGTAAAATTTTTCAACGCTTGTCTGTTTCTCACTCGATTCCAAAAATTTTTTGTGTCCTTATATACCATGTAAAGTTCTAAAAAAAAAGTCGTTGGTTAAACAAATATCTTGTATAGTTAGTGAGGTACACTCATTTTAATATTAAAATTTCTAAATTTTTCAAATCCTTGGTCCAGTATTTTTAAGATAACGGATCCAAATAACAACCGATTGTCACAATTATTTCTTTGTTACTTACATGACAAAATTTCGAATAGTTAAAAAAATAGTTGATGGATGTATTCTTTCAGAGTAGGAAAATATACAATCTTTAATTTGAAAATTGAAATATTTTGAATTTATGAGAACTTTTTCCCAAAAAAGCACCATAATTGTTTTCTCTATAAAATTTTCTCAAGGATCAAATAATTATTATATACATATCTAAAAGGTGTCTTCACAGACATGATTTTTAGAAAAACCACTTAATCGAATTTACAATTTTTGGTGCGCATGCACCCTTTTGAAACCTACCTATTTTTTAGATATATTGAAACTTTCTTAGGAATTCTAATGATTATGCGAAACAAATCATAGTTTTCACATAAATTCCTATATAACTGCAAAATTTCATTGGAAAATATCAATAATGAACGATTTTATAGAATTAAGAAAATATGTAATATGCACAAAACACCACATTGCACCATTTTTCCACTTGTTTTGCCGTAAGTCTTTCATAAAAATTTTAATTGTTGAAAACTACACATAATTTTGGTAACTTTGATATGCGATATGTCGACCTTTCTTTTTCAAACGAGTAAAAGTAATGGAATGGAAGCAAAGACTCGTACTGACCTGAGGAACAACGAATGCAAATTAAAATTTTGATGTGTTCACTAAATATGTTGTAACTTTCTCATATTTGGTCCGATGTAACTAATTTTAAGCTTACTATATTTGGAACAAAATTTTCTTTAAGATGTGGGTCTAAACTAAATTTTAAAAAATATATTTTGCCTTACTGGAGCGTCTTAAAATAGTAAATTTTAAAAATAAACGTGTTAGAAACAAAGTTTTTTCAAATCTAAAAACCTGTAAGTCATTGAATTTTGATCCGATCAACACATTTTGAATATGGACTGAAAGGGGAAAAGCATATCTATGCAACAATGCTAAATTTGCTCAATTCAAGTAAACAGTACTCAAGATTTTTGCAAATAGCCTTGTAAACAGCAAAAAAAAAAACACGTTTTTTTGCGAATATCTCGAAAACGGTCCTTAAGAGAAATAAATGAATGTCATATTCCTGTTCAGTGACCCCAAATTACTTAAGAAAATATTTCATTTTTGAGGTGATCGCAAAAAGTTGAAAATTTGTGAACCAGTGTAATAGAACGGATAGCAATTAATTTAATGTTTTATTATTTTCTTACGAGTTTATCTTTATATTACATATATTAATTAAATCAATAAAAAGTTTTACTTCTTCGAATTTTTAAAATTTTCGTACTATGTCGCAACCGTCGGTCACACCCGTCTATCGTTTATTTTTATAAGAAAAATAATTTTTGTCAAACAGTAAATACACAATACGATGAAAAACCCCTTGAACAGATATCTCTACCAAAATTATTGTGTACCTTAAAGTCAAAATTTATACTGAGAGTCATAATTCTTTAAAACTAAGATATGTAAGGTTGCACCCGTCGCAGCATTCTGACTACCATTCTGAGCAGAAATCATGTTCTATCAGTGTCTAGCCGTTATTCAACGACTTAATGTCCTTGCGAGCCGCAACGTTTTTTTTTTAGGTAAAAAATTTTATATTCTTGATTATAACAAAAAATTTGTGTGTCAAATGGCCACACCCGGCTAAATGGAAATACTCTAATACAATATTTATTAATTATTATGTCTCATAAAATAGAGAAAAGAAGCATTTGCTCAAACTTTGGTGGGTGAGCAGAGCAACACACCTAAATCTTAACTGATTAACCTGCATGTTTTTTAGGTTATTTTTTTAAAAACTACATCGATTTGGGGTATGAGAATTGAAGAAATAAAAATTTTCATTTTTTACCACCATTCTAATGCATATATATTTATATGGTAGTGTCAGATATAGAAGAATCTCACAGTTTTCTTACCAAATCTAGAAAGTATTTTTTGGAAATACGCTAAATGCCGCATACTAATGTTCTTGCACAAAATTATCTATAGTAAACAATCTGAGCAGAATATCTGTGAAAAATTATAAAATTTAAGAGATCAAATAAAGATTTCAGAATAAAAGCCATTCGATAGCAAATATTTGAAAATACTTTTTTTTCGTAGATGCCATTCGTCAGCGAAATAAACTTTCATTTAATGTACAAACTTTAAGGAATGCTTATCGTTGCAATGAAATTGTTTACTTATTTTTTTACTATTATTTTAAATTTATGTTAATTATAATATTATTGTTAATATTATCTTTGTTAATATATCTTGATGCATGGATGAAATGCCAAAAATAACCCTGTCATTGTCTCTGCAGTTAGTTCTGTTAAATAAGATTCAGTATAGATTAATTAAATAAAATAAAGTATTGTTAAAAAAAACTTCATCATAACACATGTTGTCAAAATAAAAATATACATTTTAAGTAGCAATAAAAATCGTTTAACATTTCCCCAAATAAATTTTATATACTTTCTGATACTTACATAAATTTCTTAAACATTCATATATTTAATTTAGCCCAGTTTAACTTTATCACAATGGCTTTAAAATTATCTTTTATTATTACCATGTATTTTATCAAACACATCCGACAAACTTGTTTTTAAATAAAATACGTATTCTTTTGATTTGTGTTACTGTTAATATACGTAAAATGAAATAACTTTATTTTTGAACTCATTTGTTATTATGTTCTTAATTTTAACAAATGCCAAAAATAAATACTTTCTTATTTTAAGTTTAAAAATACTGACTGGAGTTGTGCAAATTAAGCACATTTTTTTAACATGCCATCACTTAAAATTGATTACGTTTGGTGGTGCTTGACACTTGTTTGGAGGCGCTTGATTTCATTGTTGTAATGTCTATATTCTCTTCTTGTACATCTCTGGCTTCAGGAATTTCAATACTACGTGGCAAATCGGGAAGACCATCACGAGTAATGGCTAAAAGTATAAGACGTGGAGTTAGTTAGTATGAAATAAAATAAGAAACTAATTTCCATACAAATTTTATTATCGATTAAATTACTTTTTTCTTTAAATTTAAATGACAATGTTTTTAATTTTTACGTGCAAATGGCAAATACATATGTATACTTTCAACGATAACTATTTTGAAATTGCCTAAGAAAAATGAGAACATCACAGAATTTATAACATATTGTCGACTAAGGAATAATGATTATCCTAAGCATATGATTGGACTGGGAAAGTATTTGACGAAATAAGCTTTGAGTTTAGGCAAATATTAATTACTTAAAAAGGCACCTATTTAACGCCAAATTTTATCAGAAAAGGAAGGGAAAAGAGCATGTGGGACATTTAGTAGTTTTCCAGTTTAACGAATATTCTTTTTTAAGTATTTAATAAATAGTCAATATTACATTAGTTTATAAAAAAAGAACTTAAGGAATAGATGTTTTTTATCTAATTCGGGGTTGCTGAAAGCGATTGTAACATATATTTATTTGGAACGATTTTCCGTCATCCCACGTCAAATTTGGTTTGTAAACAGACCGGTTTCGGCTATATTTATTATTTCTTAGGAAGCATTTTGGATTCAATCAAGAAAGACGTATTTGTTTGCAGTTTTTGTTAGTTATTTCCAGCAATTTCTTTTTTGCATAGATATGTTTTTCCGTTTTCAGCCAATATATATGCTGTGTTGACCGGATGAACATCCAATGAGTTACAAGATGTGAGAAAATTTCAATTTTTATTTGCGTTTTTTTTTTATAAAATTGCTAACATGATACAAAAAATAAGAAAGTTACAATATACCCAGCAAAAACTTTGCTTACTGGTAGGCAAAAAAAGTATATGAGGATTTAAGTCGTAACTAATTACAGTTTGATTCGATAACTAGTTATTTTTGTTTGAGAAGTCCAAAAAAGAAGAGATACCCCTTAATAATGTATTTACATATTAATAGCAATTAACTAGTTATTATTTGGCTTACTTGAAGCTGAAAAATAAGTAGTCAAATAAACATATAAAAATTAAAAAAAAAAATTTATTTTTTCAATTTTATTTAATATTTTTATTTGTTATTTTTTGACCCACCTGGGATTCGAACCCCTGTGCTCGTTCAGATATGAAGACAAGAACTTTTGACTTACGAGTTTAAGCGACAATAATTTGTTTTCATATAAATACAAACACATTGTTGACTCAAAAAGTGGTTGTCTACTTATTTTATTAATACATATCAAGAAATTGTAGCTACTTTCAGATAATGATAGAAATACGTACTAATTTTATTAAAAACTAACTAATAGTTCTAATTTGAAGCATAGTACTAAGGTAAATAAGTACCACTCATTACTTTGTAACCAAAATTAACAAAAGTAACAAAAATTACAAAAGGTTTTGTTGGGTATATTTAGTAAAGACATCCGAATTAGAATTTTCATTCAAAAAGTTATGTATGAAACAACGCACAGTGGAAAAAATCATAATATTTTAAAAACAAAAAAGCCGTTTTTTAACGGATAATCCGATTAGTGAAAAATTTCACATAGACATAGCAGAGGAAAATTTCAATTTAACTCAGGAAGATGAGTTTGCCATATCACTCAGAAGCGGAACTATAAAGTTCTGATTCTAACAATACTTTCTTTGATAGTTAAACAAGAAATTTTTAAATGTATAAAAAAATGTCATGGGAATATATCTGCTGAGTTGAAAAATATAAAATTTTCAATTTGAAAATGAAAAAATTTTTTTAATTTTATACAATTTTTAATAAGCATAATTTTTACGCTCTAAAATATTTTCCTTCAGTATCATATAATTATTTATCTTCACAGACATGATTTTATAAAAGGAAAAACTCAATCCAGTTTACAGTTAAACCCTTCCGAACTCCATTTATTTTACAACAAAGTTTTAAATTTAGCCAAAGGTTCTAAAATCTTAAAACTTGAATTCAAAAATAAATACCACCTTGCAATAAATCTTATGTCTAACCATTTATTTGTTAAAGCATTTTATGGGTCTTGGAGAATATGTGAACTTTAAAGGCAAAACCATAAAAACTAAAATTTTGGGATTTCTTGAAACTTTTTTTCAGGAATTCTGAGATTCTCAGAAGCAAATATTTGGTTTCTTTGCTTGTTTGATATTTAGTGCAAAAATTTCGATGAAAAATAGTACATGAAACACATTCCCAGTGAATTGTGGGAGCTGCTCACAAAGGAAATGGTAAAAAACATATAACCGCTTAGCTACTGGTCTGAGTTATCTTTACAGTGGGTTAAAACTAAATGCATTGCATGTGAAAAATTTTTGCAGTCTTGTATCTTTCGCAAATTTTAACCAATATTTTGTGCTCAGATCGAAAATGCGAAGAAAAAACTTGAACATTATACTTTGCTACCTTTTATAATTTAAGGGATATTTGAGTGCAAAAATTTAATTGTTTTAGTATATGATCCTAAGATCGGTTGAGATTTGCAAAAGTTACAAGACTTTTAAAGCTTTCCACATGCGATGCATTTACTTTTATCGCACTGCAGAGTCTACAAATTTTTGCAAACTACATTGTGTAAGTATAAGACCTCATCTATTGATATGCCAAATTTTAAATAAATCTAGTTATACATTTGTTACCAATTATCTTATGAGCAGCTTCAAAGGGCACTGGAAATGTCTTGCATGCATAATTTTACATTGAAATTTTGTTTAAAAAATTTGCAACTTTACCAATTCTAAACCGATTTTGTTATTAAGGGTTTATTGAAATCATTATGAGATATAATACTTATTAGAAAAATAAAAAATGGGTAGTTTCTCAAGCAAAGTGTTGCAAAAAAGCAGCAAAATTTTAATATATCGGAAAAAATAGAAAATTTCAATAATCTTTTAATAATATTTCCACGAAATTTAGTGCACTAAAGTCTAAATTAAGTCTTTTAAATATATACGGAAAGCCTAAGGCCTCCTGTATTCGACAGCGTTCAAAAGTAAAAAATTGCTACAGAAACAATGCAGTGAAAAATATTTTTGTCCGTAAATTTCCAAAAAAAAAAAAATACGTTTTTAATCAATAACTTTCAATTTGGTGAGTGTATTGCAATTTTTTAAAATGGCTAAATTATCTCCTCAACTAGACCTACAACCCTCTTTAAATAGTTTATTTACGAGTATTTTCACTGTTGCAACGTGTAATCAACGAAAGAAAATATTTTACATGCACAAAACAACAGATAACCCAATTTTCCCCTTGTTTTGCAAAAGGTCTTTCCCAAAAAAATTAAATTGTTTAAATCTGAATTTTGCAAATTTTTATATGTAATGGATCTACCGTTCTCTTTTATACGTGTAAAATTAAAAAACTTGTTAGAAAATCTCTTACTGATCTGAGGAGCAACGAATAAAAATTGAAATTCGGATGTTCTCACTAAATATGTTGTAACTTTTTCATTTTATGGCCGATGTTACCAATTTTACGCTTAATACGTTTGGAACAACGACATTTATAGTTTTTTTTTTTTGCCTTAATAAAGTGAATTAAAAAAATTCTTGAAAAATTTTAAACTTTCAAATCTCAATAAATTTTGACCCGATCAAGACAGTGCAAAATTTGTATAATTCAGTTAAACAGTTTATGCAAATCTTTGGAAATAGCTTTAATTCGGAAAAGAGACTAGTTTTTCTCGAGAAGTATTGTCAAGAAAAATAAATCGATATAATATTCGTGTTCAGCGACGCTAAATTAGCTTAGAAAAGGGAAGTTTAAAAAGTAAAGACTCGGTTGTGGGATCAATTCTCAAAGACTCTGCCTTACAACAAGTATAGAATTTAGTTTGTACATTAAATAAACAAATACATCACGAAAGATAAGTGCATATTTATATTTCGTCAAATATTTCCCCAGTCTGACTATTTATGAAACATCTTACTATAAAGCTCTGTATTATATGAGGGAGGAGCCGCATAATAAAACTTACTTTTTCGCATTTTTTTACAAATTGGTTTTTTGGTATTTTTATAATATTTGGGTTAAAATCTTCTAGAAAAAAATCTAGTTAGCATAATTTATTTCTTTTTTTAACAAGAAAAATAAGCTTTAAAAAATTGGTGCATAATAATAACGTACCTTTTTAATTTCTTTGTATCAAAACGTTTTTTTTTCATAGTCTTTGGAATTGCTTCGTGTCTTTACACATTTTGCTTTAATGTAAGATGCAATCCAGGCATTACTTTGGTACAAGGATATTTTGTATAACCAAAATAAATATATGGAGGATTTAATAGAAGCAAACATTGAATGTATTTGTCTACACCCAGAGAAAAAAATCAAAAAAAACCATCAACGAAAGTCTAGTCATGTTGAAAATTTTTAAAAACCACTGTATCTTGTAGTCCTGAGTCATCACTATATTTTACAGTAATTCTTAATTTCAAGTAGTCTAGTCGAACTCGTTAAGAGCCAGTTCAATTTCATCGGTTATGCTATTTTCATGGCAAGGCTCTAATTGTGTCAATCACATCACCGAAGTGAAATTTATATTAAAGCAAAAACAAATTTGAAAACACTTAAAACATTTTTTCATACAAATTCTTTACCAAACAAAAGCATAGAAATTCAAGCGTTGCTTTGCGTTTAAAAATTTTAAAATTTGTATGGAAAATAAGACAAATTTATAAACTATTGGAAATCTAGTTTTTGTTATCTATATAAATTTCACCTTATTGTCGTGATTTACACAATTATGATCTAAGTCAAAATATTATCGCCTCAAAAAAAACGAACAGCAAAACGTATTTTTTTTGACAAAACGAACTTTTTTACTTATTTTTTTAACAAAACGTACTTTTTTACTTTTTTTTCAACAAAATGTACTTTTTCCGATATAAAAGTAGGATCTAAGTCAAAATATTATCGCCTCAAAAAAACGAACACCAAAACGTATTTTTTAACAAAGCGCACTTTCTTACTTTTTTTAACAAAACGTACTTATTTACTTTTTTTTTAACAAAACGTACTTTTTCCGATATAAAAATGGTTTGATATCAAATAGTCTTAACATATAATGTAATGACAAATGGCAGTTTCATGCATCTATTCATAAGCAAAAACCTTGTTGCCATTTCCAAGTTAATGTGGTCTTTTAAGGGGGCGAAATAAATAAGCCTCACTTTCCCAAAATTTTTGAAATTAGCAAAAAAGTACGTTTTGTTCTGCAGCTCCTCATATGTTCTATTCAAAACATTTGTTACACTTTCTGATAAAATATAAAAAATCCATCGATAATTATATATACATATTTATCAATACATTTGTCTCAGTTAAAGGATATATACCTTTATCGCAAGTAACAGCTCTCATTATGCGTACAATGAAAACTTAATGTTATTATCAATGCTAACGACTTAAATCATAATTTCTTTCGTCTGCTAAATGATTTAGTGACTTAATACAAATATTCTCTTACCTTGATTTTGTCTGTAACCATATTGATCGGCATTATAGAAAACTGTAATATATTTTCCATTAGGCATACGATACGAATAGTAGCCCACAACAACTAAAGATTTGTGATTGTTTAATTTAATAAAATATCCTCTCTCATAACGGGCTTGCCCATCCGCCAATTCATAACGAAACTCATAACTGCCATCAGGATAACGATGATCAAAACTATCCAGAACATGATTGTTCAAATCATTCACTTGGTTATAATTGATAGCACTTTTTTCCTTAACACTGGAGCTGGTGCGTGAAGCAAATCTGGGCTCTTCCAAAGAATTTTGTTGATAATTGTTGTTGTTGCGGTTGTTGTTGTTGTTACTGTTGTTGTTAACTTGTTCTGACACTTCTTGATTTCTAACTAAAACCGCTTGAGTTAAACAAACCAAAATATTCAACAAAAGGATAATTTTAATAACTGTTTGTGGCATGATCGTAATTTTTCTTTTAACTTTTCCCCAAACACTTTGAGCACGTTTTAATAAAATTTCAAATAAATTCACTTTAGAATATTCCTTGAATATTAAGTATTTGTTGTGCTCCTTATTATTTACAATTGGGTGGCTTTTGAGTGCGTTTGTTACTGGGTGATCTCTCGGCAACTGTTTAATTTAAATTTTGCTCATACATTGGCTTTTATAGTTTAAACAAAATACAAATTGAGTCCCGTCTCAGTAAACAACGACAGACAGACAGACAACCCGTATAAACAAACCTAAAACATTTAAAGTTAAATTTTATATATTTTTATAAACTTGTAGCAACATTTAACTCATCATTAACATCATAATAATCATCGTCATCATTAACTTGGTACTACGAATGTATAGGCGGGATATTTAACAACAAGAAAAAAGGCTTCTTCATTCACTTCAGAACTTAAATAATATTATTTTAAATAAAATAAACATTATATAATAGTATGCGAAAAAATCTCTGCTCTTACTCTTGAAAAATACAAAATGTTTTTGGTAGATTACAATCAAATCATATGGAAAGTTTGTATGTTAGGTTCATCTTATTGTGCGTGACAATTTTAGAAAATTATTTTATTTTACATATTAAACAGGTCAGTGGCCTTTAGTCTGACAAAGAATTGGATATAAAAATATATTAACACATCTATTTAATTTAAATAATATTTAAAAAAGTTTCTTGCCTAAAAATAAAAGTTAATTTAATTCTAAATATCAAAAATAAAAATCTTTAGGTGTCAACTCATAAATAACACATTAATTGTCATAATTTAAATGCTAATAATATTAGCCTAATATAATATGCTTTTTAAAATATCATTTGGACATTGATGTAACATATTGACGAGCTCTCTTAAAAAAACTTTGAAAAGCTACCAGCCAGTGGATTTCGATTTAAGAAATTGTATCTTTAGTCAGGTTCAAGTTAGTTTTTCTTTTATTTGCTATTGACAACGTGATTTTTAAGGAATGGGAAAATTTACCAGGTAGGTTGAATCTCGAATACCACTAGAACTTTGCATTTTATTCTCAGTTACATGGGAAAAAAGAAATAAAAATATATGAAGACCTACTTTTAGCCCTCTACCACACCACCATAATTTTCCAAATAAGATAAGGTCAAGCAAATTGTGAAACATTATACTGACAAATGTCAATGTAAAATCGTCGAAAAGCAGGATAATTTAAAAATATTCGGTATTGATTTTGCTTTATACGCATTTCATGTTAATTCAACGTGATTTACAATAATCTTGAAGACACACTTATCCTAATGAATTAACTATATTTCATGTTGATTTAATATTGCAGTACAGTTAAATCAAAATGAAGTTGATACTAAAATAATACAAAATATTTATTTCGAGTTGAAACAACGTGAATTTGAAAGTATAAGGTAAAAAAATCAAAAAAAAAAAAACTTTGGAGGAATAGGTGGGGGAAGGGGTACCCCTATACAAAGTAATAATTAATTTACTATATCTTCAGGACTATAATAATGAACCTCTCTAAACTTGATTTGGTAAGCTTTTGGAACAAAACAAAAGTTCCAGCAAAATCTTGGTCGCTTAGGAGGGGGAAACGGGTACCCCCCATATAAAGTAATTATTAATTTTCCTATAACTGTACGATAAAGACCAAATTGCGCTTTGCAAAGAAAGCTGGTGGTGTAGTAGAGGGGAGAGACTTGCACCCACCATACAAAGTAATTTATAGTTTCTGAAGGCTCTCCAAATTCGATTTACATTACACTGAGAACAAATTTTACTTTTCATATGGCATTACAAAATAATCAGGTACTAACTTGTTTATATCCTCACAAGATTGAGGTAGCGAAACGCACCGGGTAAAGCTAGTATTTCATACAAAACTGATTTAATTCAATCCAAAGGGATGATATGGGCTAGGGTTCGTACCGTTATACTCAGAAAGAATTAGACATGATCAATATTTTCAAGGAACAAGTGAAAAATCAACACCAATTTAGTTTCCAACGTACACAGCAGAACACAACAACGCTGTATCGGGAAGCCACTATGCTTGCATCATCAGTAATATAGTAAATAGTAATATTTATCGCCACTTGTAAGGTGGCTGTGTTGAATATGATTGTAACTCTTTTATATACAAAAAAGTATGCATATTTGATTCAGTTTGTAGTAAAAAAGCCTTTGATCAAAAACAATTTTGTATGGGAATGAAATTGTTTTCTTTCACTTAATCGCTTATAACTGTTTTATTGTTTGTAGGATTTTAAGCTCCTTTTATTCGGCATAAATTTGTTTTTTTACGTGTAGATTTAAAAGAAACTAATAAAATTTGTCTATATTAGTGAAACAACTCAAAATGAAATTCATAAAATTACTCAAAACTCCAGCCGTATATGTTTTTAAGAACGTCTACAGGACCAATAATATAGTTATTTCGAAATCGCGCGATTTCAAACTAACTCGATTTACAGAATAGGCCCGAATAATTTTTTGTCGAAAGGTTTTTAAGGTTTTTAAATAGTCAACTCATTTTTTTCATGATTATTTTTTACCCAATCTCGGAATTTCGCAAAAACAACTAAATAAATAAATTAAGTAAAGTGCGACTTTGGCTCGCACACGAAGGGTTCCGTACGTACACATATATCCCTTTTCCTTTTTTCATTTTGGCAATTTTTCCATTTAGCTTTTTTGTTTAAGTTTAGTATTTTTATTTTTCCTTTTGCTGATTTTTTTTTGATTACTTAACATTTTACGAATTTTTAATTTAGGCTTTTTTTTTTGCTTTGACGTTTTTCGCATTTGACGATATTTTTAATTTTAGCGATTTATTTAAGTTTTGGCGCTTTTTCAGTTTTGGCGCTTTTTTCGGTTTTGGGGATTTTTTCAGTTTTTCATATCTTTTTTTTAGTTTTAGCGTTTTTTTGTTTGTTTTTGCTTTGACTCTTTTTTCGGTTTTTGGTGGTTGTTTTTTGTTTTGGCGTTTTTTTTTTGTTTTAGCGCTTCTTCCGCTTCGGTGATTTTTATCCAATTTTGAAAATTTTTTTTCGATTTTGATGATATTTTTAGTTTTAGCGATTTTTTTAGGTCTCAGTGCTTTTTTCCGTTTTGAAGACTTTTTCGGTTTTTGGCGGCTATTTAGTTTTTTGGCGACCTTTTTAGTTTGGTGTTTAATTTGGTGTTTTTTTACTTTAAGCGCTTTTTTAATTTTAGCGAAAACAAAAGTTTTTAAATTTTTTTAATTTTGGAATTTTTTATTTTTAGCGTCTTTTATTAAATTTCATGAGTTTGTGTCTTATGGTTTCCAAGATACAGTAAATTGTCTAAATTGCATAGTCAAAATTACATTACCTGATAGAACACTCTTTAATTTTTATTGTTTTAAATATCAGTGTTAATTGGAAACTTGGAACTTTGGAAATTTAAAATGTCTAGACACTTATCTGTATATTACATTAGTAACTCAACATGTTTCGTTGCTCGCTTTAGAACACCCTTTAATTTTGAACTGTCATATATTTGTTGCTGTAGCGGCCAAAATTTTGCATATTCTGTGAAAATTTCAGGTCCGTAGTTCTTACGGTTCCCTAGAAAATAGCTTGTGACAGATAGATAGACGCACAGACAGACAGACAGAGAGCGTAGCGAATACAATTGGGTTCCTTTACACTTTTGGTGTAAGGAACCCTAAAAAGAAGAGTCTTGAAGATTCATTCATAATATTGTGTTTTAATTTTTTCCCATTTTTTTTTTACATGACTTGATATTTTATTTTTACAAGAATTTCATTATTCAATTCTGTTGATCATTAAACATCCATCCTTTTAACTGGTTTTCAGTGTCAGATATTCAGCTATGATTTGTCACTGTCAAAATTATTATATATCTTTAAAAATGCCGCTACTGCAGCTATTTAGCACTTGCTTGCAACAGTCGAAGAAATCGACTTTTTAGATTTGTAAAATTATTTCTACTAAAGCAACAATGACGGATTGATTTACATATAAACGTTTTGGCTTACTTTAAACATATTAATAATTGTTTTGCTAAAATTTGTATATACATATGAACTGAGTAAAACTTAATTGGCCAATTCATAACTTGTTGTATGTGTTGTAGATCGTATTAATGTTGTTGGTAATTTCCGCATAAACATATCTTTAGAATCATTTTTATTTGGATATTACCAACAACATTTACACGATCTACAACACCTAGAATAGGCGGTGAATTGAGCAAATTTGTTTTAGTAGTTTAGCGTTCAAGGCAGGAAACATTGCTGTGGTAAAGAAAAAGAGTAGAATTAAAATATGCTCTAAGCAACGTTAAAGATATAGGCCCTTCTTCGTTTTAAAAACAACTTTTTAATATTTATCAAAAATTTGCTGGATAATTACTGGAAAGTACCCAAACCCACGTAATACATTATCAAATGTTTATAAAATGTTTATAAAGCTAATTTCTATACAAAAGCAGTCTCATAAACCTCTCATAAGCCTTGGTCTAGTATTATGAATAAGGCAGATAAAAGATATTTTTTTATATATTCGTACTTACATTATTTTTTGTTGTTACAACTCTTTTTTCTGTATCCTTGATGCGCGGTTTTGTTCTCACATATCGACCGCTAACTGCTCGATCGACTACATTTTGAGATTTCTTGTAAGTACTGATTTAACAAGTCTTTCTCGGCTTTAGTCCAGTCATATAAGCAATAAAAACGGATCAACCTCGAAATGAGAGATAATAAGATCAAAACTCGTATACGCCTTGATTTTGGCGTTCTAAAACTTGTCTCAAAAGTCTCATAAAATATCATGACTGTGTCGTAAGTTATTCAAGATCAGAAGTCAATAAAATTGGTTTTTCGCAATTATCTAGGTTTTTATAGCTCTAATAATGTTAACATATATTATAAAAAATGTGGAGCATAGAATTTGCGACAAAATTTGCTGCAAACCTTTTTTATGTGCTCAACCGTTTTTGAGATAAGGAGCACAGACTTCCTTTCAATTCTTCTATAGAATTCTTAATTATATACAGTTTGCGACACTTAACATGCACATTTGTAAAGTCTGTAGCTGAAGCAGGGACGGAGCTACAGGGGTCAAATTGTAATACGTCGGGAGAAAAAACTTTATTCAGCTTGTAACTTTCTTAAATACTGAGAGCTTTGTAAAGTTTCAAACCTGTTAGATTTTTGAAAACATGTGCTTGTAAGTGCTTTTCTATCCTTTAAAGTTTATATATATATCACTTTGAATTTAAAATTTGCAGTTTTTTGTCTGGACTTTTTTGGTTTTAACTTTTTTACTAAGCGTTTGATTTTAGTTTTAAGTACACCATTAAATTGCTGATAAATCACACAGAACAAAACTGAGAAATATCTTAGTCCGTAAGTCGTAAAAAAGGTCTAAACTCAAAACTTTGAAATATCACTAAAACACCGTTATTTTTTCCCACCAAAAGTGCTTTCATAATTTTTAAAATTGTAAAAAATTTTGTTCAAAATGTTAATTTTCTGTTTATACAAGCCGAAAGGACATCCTTTAAGGATGTATTCACCACAAACTGTTTTCAAAAAGTTTCATATGTGTTGACTAGAATCAATGTCCTCCCATAAGAGCCACCTAGTCTATAGTAAGTCAATAGTTCCGAGGTCACTAGTGCAATATCAATGACAAGCACATGCTAAATGTTTATAGCACAGAACATTACCTAGGGTACAACTAGTCAGTCACACTGGGGACAAAGGCAATAGTGCATCAGTACAGTTCTACTAACGACATTTCCTTCAGGGATAAGTATACAAAGTGGTCGCATAAAGCAAAAAAATACTACAATACAACAAAAATTAGATAATGCTTGTCAAATAATACACTTTTTGACGTACGTTATACTGTACACTTATTATACGATGCGTAACATTTATAAATAAAAGCAAAAACTCAGTGAGAGTAAAAGAGTTTGTTTTAACTTATTTCCGCCCATTTGAAAACAATGTTTGGGCTGAGTGGTTGGTGCGTTGGATTTCAAACCAGAAGGAGCTAAGTTCGACCCTAAGATGAGAATTAAACAACAAACAGTAAGTAAAAGTTAATAATAATAATTAAAAAAACGAAATTAATAAGTATTCAACATTAGGTGCCCATTTGGAACAAACACATTTATCCACCATTCCGTTCAATCCAAACAGCACATTTTATCATTTTTTAAATAAATATTTTATTTAAACTTTTAATTGTTAGTATTAAATATTTAATCAAAAATTATTTAATTAAATTTGGTACTACAAATTTAATTAATAATAGAAATAATAATGATAATTTTTTAATAGCCACAACGAATTTTTTAATTAAAATCAATTTTTATACATTTCTTTGCATGTAATTTTCTGTTAAGTAATGACATCAAAACTCAACCATGTAAGAATCGAATACTAGAAAACAAAATTATTGGATAACATATTTATTATTTCACAAAGAAAAACTGTGTGTATTTAATTTATCGAATGGTCGGACCATATAAAGATCACTGTAATATACAACTTTTATATAAAATTCATATGAACATGAAAAGCAGTAGTATAACTGGGACCACTAAACATTTATCGATCTCTCTGAATTATTATACTCGTATATACATATCTTTGATTACTTTTGTAATATTGGAACACCATCAGCCTTAATAAGCCGTCCATTTTAAAGTTTTTATATATTTTACTAGTATAGAGATCATGGAAATTCGTCACATTACAGCGGCCTCTAAATTATTATCGAATATAGGGTTGGAACACACCTAATCTTCTGGAATCCACGATTTTAAAGTTTTAATATTATGAGCCATTGTATTAATATATGTACATTAGAGCGACTCGACTTGTATAAAGACGAAGAACGTGTTTTACCATCAGCTTATTTGGTATTTATAATTTTGAAATATAAATGCCCTTGTGGTCGAGTGGATAGTGTGCTAGCCTGTCATGCCGGAGGTTGTCGGTTCGAATCCCATCAAAGACTGCTTAAAATAAACTACAATTTCTACTTGGATTTGTAATAGTAAAAAATAGTTAAATTCAACTATTAATCAATTATTACAGCTAAATGTCGGAATAATATTTATATATAATTTATATTATTCTACACCGATTGGGTCTCCATAAGATAGTTTAGTGACAAGTCACAAAGTGCATAAAAAGTATCAATTAACCCCATCCTAGGCCATCCCCATGTAAAAGTGACTGGTCCGCTTCGTAGGAAGTGTTAGAAATCGGAATGGTCCCTACCACCTGGGGACCGGTCCCGTGAGTTTCTTTGTGCCAGTTCCATTTACCGTAGGATACCATCAACAATGCAGTATTCCATAAAAAACACGATTTTTTTAACGTTTTTATTGCAGGTGCTACTTGTATTAAAATATCTTTTACTTTTTTTAGGAATTATTTGATTTGAGGCATTGGTTATCTTTTTTTCTGTGCTTAGAAACCTGCGAACTTTTGCAATAACTAGAAACAGAAATAAATAAACAATGCCTCAAATTATATAATACTAAAAGAAAGTAAAATTTATTTTAATATAAGTAGCACCTGTTATAAAAACGCTTAAAAATTGTGGTTTTTATGGAATAACGCATTGCTGATGGTATGAATGATAAAGTTTAATGCACCATTGGATGCTGTTTGAAAAGATCTTTCAAACGGTGTAATATCTTTGTATGTTGTCTTGGGAGATAATACCAAAATATGAAAAAAAAATTGCAAAAATATACCTCTTTTAGACACGGTCCAGCGCACGGGCGGCCATCGCTAGATCCCACAAATGTTTTGGGAAACCGCATTAAAAACACGGATTTTTAATATGAGAGAGGTCATAAAAAGTTTTTTCGCTGAGTCGGTTTAATATACGAGTATATAAGTAAAGTAAAGACAAAGAGTTGGGCCAAAAACTCGAAAAGGGAAAAACTTCAATAAGCATACGAACACCAATATATTCATTACTTTGAAGGTGAATGGTATATAAGATGCGGCATTACCCTATACTTCTATTACGAGAAACCCAAATTATTGCGGTGGTACTATTTTTATGAACAGCACTATATATATGTACTAATGTTAAAAAGAGAACTGCAATTATTTTAAGCTATCGAAATTCAATGCACTTTCTGACTCGAAACATATTCCTTCATATAAATACATGATAAAACTTTTTGCATTTAAAGAACAAAATTTAAATATTGACATTTTACATACATATATACATACATACATACTTACAATAATTAATATTAGTTCTTAAAAATAAACATTGTAAATGATCACTTTGGATTAAAAAAGGAAATTAGTTCGAAATAATAACATTAAAATATACTATTTTATTTTAGGTTTGATTTTCTAACACAAAATATATTCATACTTCAAGGCACGAAATCTCCATTAAATTCGATCCCAGCAAATTAAAAAAGATACATTTTTAATTTGGCGGCATAAACTTTTAAGAATATGTAAAAATTCCCATATCCACACTTACGCTTATAAATAACTACCCAACAAACATAAGATCAAGTATTTGAGATGCGAGTATTATAGTTTTATCATTTTATTTCGTATAAATTTTTTTGCCCATATTCCTTGATATTTGGCATAACTATTGTTCTAATAGATATAAATGTTTGAGCGTAAATACATTTTTTGTATGATGTTTATTTGCCGAGTTATGGGGTCCGAATTCCGGTCCGTTCTTGAAATTTTTTTTTAATTATACTTTCGAACTAGAAAAAAATAAAACAAAAAATTATAATAAGGAATGCATGATCATGATATATATTTAATATATATTTAATTAAAAAAAAGAATTGTTTTTTCATGCTCAAAACCGGATATGACCAATTGAAATTAAAATTTGTTTATCTGCCAAATATTTTATTAATGTTCAGACGTGAACCTTAATTGCGCTATCAGTAAATTTACACCATTAATACCCTGTTCAGACATACGCCTTAATTGCGCAATTTAGGAAATTTACGCAATTAAGGCCTTAATTTAGCACAATGACTATGCAAGGCTTCAATTAATAAATTGAACAATTAGTACTTAATTATTTCATAAATTGAGTAAAGTTCGAAATGCAACCCTTTGTGACAAGTATGTTTACTGCGAAGTATGTTCAATGAGAAGCAAAAATTGTATGCAGTGGCAAGCCCATGCTGTAATAAGTATACAGATGGCAGTATAACGTCAGATGATTATTTTTTGCTATGGTAAATTTGTGCATAAGCTTGACGTGTATTTTTTTGACAACCATTATCAAGTTTTTGTTGTATTGTTGTATTCGTTGCCCTTATGAGGCCGCCTGTATACTTATTACACCATTGGTAACTCAAATACTAATTGAGTGAACTTAATATACTATAAGTGAACACTAAATTTAATTGCTCAATTAAAATTAATTTGTCTTTATTAAAAATCCATGTCTGAACAGGGTATAAGGCCTTAATGAGCTCAATTTACCATACAAGAACTCCATTAATAAATTAAGCAATTAGTAACTAATTGTTTCATAAAGTGAGTAGCCTCTACTGAACAGACTTCATATGTCTTCATAATTCTGTCACCTCTACTGAAGAGACTTATGTACAATGCAAAGCGTATCTAAAAGGTGAACTCACTAGAACAGACGACTATCTGTTCTTTACTCACTTACACGGCAAACTTAAATAAAATTGAAATAAATAAATAAATGTAAAACTTCCAAAAATACCTAAAAACATATATAAAAACTTGTTGCTTGTATGGTGAAAATTCGCATGTTGCGAAAAAAAAGATAACAACAGTAGTAGTTAGCTGTGCTAGTGATCCCACTTGTTAGTTATAACTCAATTTAAAATTTAATTGTCTCAATTAAAGCGTATGTCGGAACATGTTTTTATTTTTTTTAATGCAATTAGTGTAGGTTGTCTTGATTATACTATAACAGTTTAATAATGGCATCTCCATAATTTCGGCTATATGCCATCTTCAATGTTCTATTGAATACTAAATTTAGTATTTGAATACATTGAATAATTGCATACAAAGCAGGTCTGAATAATATTAAATATTTCCTGATGCTAAATTTTCTCAAAACTAAACATTTGAATAGTGAAAAAACAATGTATTCGAAATGATCAGTTTATAATCTAATTCATGTAGAAATATTTTTTTCTTTTGCTGTCATTATTAAAATATATAAAACGCGAAAAAATTTGCTAATTTAAAATTTGCTAAAACCCGAGTTAATTAAAAAAAATGTCCGATTAACTCGAATAGTTTTTAGCAGTAAAGCTTACTCAAATAACTCGATGGAAATGAAAGCGTTTTATTCAATTATTCGATTAATTTAAAGCCTCAATTTCGATTATTTGATTAATTTAACAATGCAAAAAAAAAAAACAATGCGAGAAAAATAAATCCCCTAATTGCTATAGAGAATCTTTACGTTTAATCTATTAGATGTGTTCAGTACTTTTGTGTAAAACTCTACGGGAAATAACTTCATGAAACATTTTCACCTTCTAGCGCTTCGCTGTATGGCTCTTTTTGACCTTCTCTTAAAAAGGGGTAAAAACGCATATTCAACGTTAAGATAACGAGCTGAAATATCCCATAAAAAATTTATCATAAAATGTTGTTATAAATTTTAGAAGGCAATAAGTTTCTAAACTCAACTGGAACGGCAGAACTCAGTGGTGGCATGCAAAGAAATTTGCATAACTTTTAAACTTCTAGAGATCGCATTATCCAACTTTTGCAGTATAATGAGGACAACCTAAGCTAATTTTCGTAAACAATATAAAAAAAACAAAACATAACGAAGTTAGAAAAATTTTAATTTAACTTTTTTAAATTAACAATTTTTTAAATTAAATATTAATTAATTGTTAAATATTTTTAAAAGATCAGCTGATTTCCTATAAGAATCAATAATTCCAATTTTTTTTTCAACAACGGCAACACTTTCGCATCCCATAACTCGAAACAGAAACGAATTTGTACTAAAAATTACAGCTCTACAGCTCTTAGAGTTCAGAAGATCATGCGTTACTAACAAACACACAAACGATTTTATATATATATATATATATAACATATATCGGAAGTGGCCTGCAAATAAGCCTAAAGAATCCTTTAATAATAGCTTGAAAATTATTTTAGCCACTGCTGGCACACAATTGAAAAGTTTTACTTCATAAAAAAAAGTTGGAACCAATGCTTTAATTGTATTCAATTGTCGACAAGAGGTCCCCAAAAGATCCCCACGACAGCTTTAAATATCCCCAGAAAATTCCCCTCACCCCAAACGAAATTTGTTGTCCCAAGAGTACTAGTAAAATCCCCACGTTTGTGGATAAATCCTCACTACTTGCAGCTCTGTATCTTAGTGTTGTCATATCGTAAAAAACTTACGATATGACGACACTGTATGGCTACTTCCGTTTTGTCATATCGTAAAAACGCCTACTATATGACAACGCTGTAAGTGTCAGGGAATTTCGGCAAAAAAATGTGGATTGTCCGTTTCAAAAATAATGGCCCCCTTCTTATGAAATACCCATCTCATTTTATATGCCATTTTAGAGATTACCACTAAAAAATTGCATTGTATAATCGGTGAAAACAAGGTTAATTTTACATTTTTCGGTAGCGATTTTGCTTCATAGGCATTGGAAGTTAATTCAACATTATTTTACAATAATCTTTAAAGAACATTCCTTTTGAAATAACTTTATTTTATGTTGATTTAATATTCCAGTACAGTTCCGGCAAAATGAAAATGACACTGAAACAACACGAAGAGTCATGTGGAATCAAAGACATTTCAATTAGAAGTAACGTGAATTTTTGTACTAAAATAACACGTGACTTTGACACTGAAATAACACAAAGAATCATACTGAATCAAAATTATTCCAAGTTAAAACAACTTGAATTCAATGTCATCTTATTAATTATTTTACTTAATTACCTGTTAAGGAGGTCGCCGTGATGTCCATTAGGCAATAGGGATCAGAAAAATTTGTGTTGTGGTTTGAGATCAAACATGTGGGTTTGCTGGGTACCAACTCGCATACACACAAACCCGTAAAAGAGTGACGAAAGCAATGTGTATCACTGTTGGTATTTTGGTACAATTGTACCAATTTTGGTATAATCGAAAGTTGAGTGGTACTCTCAACATATTGCTGGTACAAATTTCTAATTTGCAAATAAAAAATTTTGGTAAACTTTTATTTTATATGTTTAATATTGTTCGTTTAAACAATATCTTCTATCAACACACAATTAATATTAAAATATTAATGAACGAGAATTGTTTGCTATGAAAAATATTTAAAGTTCTTTTAAAAAAACTACTTTGGAAATGCTTCCAAAG
The DNA here is from genome assembly GCA_956483635.1 of Panzeria rudis. Classification (NCBI taxonomy): domain Eukaryota; kingdom Metazoa; phylum Arthropoda; class Insecta; order Diptera; family Tachinidae; genus Panzeria; species Panzeria rudis. Next base: position 25,190,056 of record OY101448.1, on the reverse strand, counting down.
TGTCAATACGTTTCCATTTTTGACTTCTCAGGAAGTTATTATTAATCACATAATCCTGCGAAGCAATATCATAGCACGTCACATTTACTAGATAACGGTACATTTGTGTTTTTCACTGCTGATACAATACAGGTTTTTAAGCGAGAAAGTTCCATATACTTAAAGTTTTAGTGCTGACAATGGTGATGATTTTCAGCGCTTAAAAAAGCGCTTTTTGTATCGAAAATGTAGTACTTCAAACCGGGAACTCGTCATACAAAGATCAGCAGCGATATCAGCATGTTTGTAAGCACTACTTTTATTCTCTCATAGTAAAAACCTGCTTTATTTGAAGCAATTTTTTTACTGGGTAGTTCCTTCGATAAAAAAAAATGTTAAGCCATAATGGAGCGCAATCGGATGAAAACTAAAAATGCTATAATGTAAAAACCAAAATACTAGCATTTAAACTTACGAAGAAATGCACTAAATAAATAAAAAATAAAAAAATATTACATAAAGGATTTTGACGCACTATAACTCAGACAATTTTAATCAAATCAAAGCCACCGTTCTACGCGTAATTTAGTAGACTTTTAAACAACGTATTACCTGTTTTTTATCGAACTAGCTTTTGACTCTGGATGGCGCTTGAAAGAGAAGTATAGATCGAAAAATACAAATGTATCGGTATCTAGTAAATGTGACATGCTACATTTAAACGAAGTTTATAATGGGTGATTTTATAAGAACTATCGGAAAGTAAAAAAAAAAAACACATAAAATTCAGAAAAATGCATGAAATATTTATTTGGATCGATAGTTGGGTCGATATAATTTAATGTTTGAAGATTATTTCATGCAAATGTTGGCCGCGGCTGCGCCTCAAATGGTCCATCCGCTTAGTCCAATTTTGGCATACTCTTTCCAACATTTCGGCCGGTATCTCACGAATAATGTTGGCAATGTTGGCTTCCAGTGCGTCAATCGAAGCGGGCTTGTCGCTATAGACATTAGCCTTAACATAGCCCCACAAAAAATAGTCTAGAGGCGTTAAATCGCACGATCTGGGCGGCCAATTGACTGGTCCCAAGCGTGAAATAAACTGTTCACCGAACTCGCCTCTCAATTGGTCCATTGTTTCGCGTGCTGTGTGGCATGTGGCACCATCTTGTTGAAACCACATGTCATGCAAGTCAAGCTCTTTTGGGCAAAAAAAAGTTTGTTATCATCGCACGGTAGCGCTCACCATTCACAGTAACGTTGTGATTCGCATCATCTTTGAAGAAATACGGCCCAATGATGCCGCCAGCCCATAATCCGCACCAAACGGTGGTTTTTTGTGGATGCATTGGCAGCTCTTGCAATGCTTCTGGCTGCTCTTCACTCCAAATACGGCAGTTTTGCTTGTTCACGAATAGAAGCCTCAGTAGGTCGATTAAACTGACCATAAAATGGAAGAAGCGCGCGATGAACTTTCTTAACAGAGCACGCATTTTGGTAATAAAATTCAATAATTTGCAAGCGTTGTTCGTTTGTAAGACGATTCATGATTACAAGATACAAAACGTGCGTGAGCTGTCAAAACTAGTGTTGCCAAAAAGATAATAGCAAAAAAATCACTCGTTATATGCAATATATAGACTAACATTTACATGGTTTATATGTAATTATGTAAACAAATTTCTCATCGCAGGCCTGTGTAATTAACACAGTTGCTATTCTACTTCTGCAATCTTCTCTGCTACTCTCAAAGCCACTTTATGTATATGTTGCTCTTAAGTGGCCCACCCACTTGCGATATAATTGTACAATTTTTCATATTGTACAATAATATCGCCAATGTGTATATCATATTCGAAGGTGGCACAATATATTGGGAAAAATCAAAAGACTTGTGATTTTTATTGAGCAATCAAAAAAATTGTGTAATTTGGTGGCAACATTGTTAAGTGCTATGTTTACTTTTTTACTGTCAGAAAAATTGGACAATATTTTCTTTGAAAATAATATTGTGACATATATTGCATAGTATAGGTTAAAACGACAATAATATATACAACAAATTTGCAATAATATTGTATAATGGATGGGCCGCTATATAGATAATAATGTGGCTGAGGTAGTAAACTCATTGACTTTTAAACAAGTCAGTAAAAAAAATTCCTTAGTTCGATCTCTACTCAGGCTAGTCGACAAAATATTAAAAAAAATAATAATAATTAAACTTCCAATGAAGAATATATTTGAAAAGGAATAAAAAAGACAAGTGCTTGCCATGACACGCCCATGTAAAAATCATTTGAAATTATCCGGATTTGCACCACTTCCGGATCACAAGTTCATGTTCTTTGGAAGCTCATTTTTCCCTGGGCTGAAATGAGCCCCTGCTGTTAAATGTCTTTCGAGTAGTTTGACCAATTCTTATTGTAAGATTTTGGTACAATTGATGCTTATTTGGTACAATTTCACCAATGCAACGGTACAATTTCAAAATTGTCATATACCAACAGTGATGTGTATGTATAAAATACTCTCTTCGCGTACAATAAATAACAAAATATAACGTTTCTGAATTGAATTCTATAGTTCGGATGTGATAACTGGTAGTGGAAAATGTCAGGTAAAAGTTTTTGCCAAAAAAAAAAAACATAATAATATCAAAATATGATGGAACTTAAGAATAAAAGAACAAAAAACATGCTTAAGTATAGATTTTGACAAAAGTACTCAAAAGAACAAAAGTACGAGTAACATAAACTTTAAGTGTTGAAAGTTGATTGAGTGACGCCAATGCAAAAAAATAAAAAATAAAACTTAAAAATATCTCACACATGTCTGTCTGCCTGTAGTTGAATCAGAATTTGATTTGTTCAATTTTTATTTTATCATGTTAACAAATTGCTTTTATTTATGTTAACGATTTGAGTTTTTTGAAAGATATCAAAATATTTGAACGTGATATTTGTTTAATTAATTCATAAACAAAAAGCGCAAACAGATCCCAAATATAAACAAACTCTAATTTAAGCCAAATTAATGTACGAAAATATGACTGTTGCATTACTTTTTTTTTTTTGTTTCTTTTTTGCCGAAGATAAATTTAAATATCACAAATTGCTGCTTAATTTATGTTATTGTTTAAGCTTAAAAGGAAATATTTGAATTTGAATGCTAATAATTTGTTCAAGTATGGTGAATTTAAACAAACAAATCAAATAATTATTTCAGTATTTGTCAGTTTGACTAACTTAGATGGACATAATTGTGGGACTTCTGTTTTATTGGTCCATAAAGTTAATTTTTAATATAATTTTTAATTTATTAATGACAGTAATAAAAACGCCTTGTATCAAATTTGATATAGTGGCTATAAATTTCGAACAACATTTCAGTCAATATTGGATTTTGGCTTTATGTGTTGCGAATTTTCTTCAACTTGAATATTTTTTTTTTATAAAAATGAGAATATTTTTAACTTTGACTTAAAAGAAAGCTTGTAAATTTTGTTAAACAAAATTTTAATAAAAAATATTTAGCTGAAAAAATATATTAATAAAGATATTTTACTAATTTACTAAATTTACCTCCTCATATGTCCATTTACCTCCTCATATATCCATTTACCTCCGTAAAACAATTGTATGTGCACTAACCGCCAGTTGTTGTCACAGTAATTACATGTTTTTTTTTCTGATAATTTTCATATAAATTTAAATTGTAATTAAATACAACTTATGCTTTTCACAATGTACGATTAAGAGTTAACATGGACTTTAACGGAAACTTCGCCATACAAAAACTTGTCGTTAAAGTCCACGTTAACTCTTAATCATGCATTGTGAAAAGGGCCGTCAGTCGTATTTAGTTGTTCTTATTTAATTGTAACAAAAATATGTTAGCACCATAAAATACCATAAATTTCCCATAAAGGGTGTGTCCCAAACGGTAGCAAAGTACTATTATAAGTAAATTTTTGACACTTCTAAGGTGAATAAAATTTCACTAGCCCTGAGAATTTTTGACACAAGAGATAAATTTTTGACAAGCAAAAATCAGAAGCATGGTATCATAAATCAAGGTAAAATCACCGCCGTCGTTTTTTTGGAAATTCGAGCCATCGCACACTAGGAAAAAAGCTCAATCTAGCGGCGGAAAACCCATATCTTCCAAACGGGTAGTCTGATCCACAAAAAATGTGTGTATGAGTTATAGGGAAGGATGTAGGCCACAAGGCGCGCTAAAAGGTAGGTAGCTAGTTCTAACACAGTGGGCGCTTATATATAAGACCAATTTTACCGTTAAGACCCTTTAGTCGTCGGAAACCTTATATCTTCCAAAATAATAGTCTGATCTACAAAAATCGTATGCCTGGGAAGGCTGTAGGTTATAAGGTCTGTTAATATATTAGATATATTTAACACACTGGGCGCTATATGTTGTTAGATAAGATTGATTTATAAAATTCTTAAGTCTTCGGAAGATCCATATCTTCTAAACTAATAGTCTGATCAACAAAAATATATAGACGAGTTATAGGCAAGGATGTGGGCTATAAATGCTGTAAAAATTAGACAGCTCTTTTTAACACTGGGGCGCAGTATGTTGTTATATATCAGACCAATTTTACCGATAAAATTCTTTAGTTGTCGGGCAGCTTATAACTTCCAAACTACTAGTTTTATCGAAAAAGAAAATGTATGGATGAATTAAAGGCTTTACGGCCCGTACAAAACTAGTCACCTATTTTAATACAGTGGGCGCTATGTGTTGTTGTATAAAGCCAATTTTACCAATATAATACTTAAGTTTTCGAAAAACCCATATCTTCCAAACTAATAGTTTTATCCATAAAAATGTATAGATAGGTTGTAGCTAAGGTTGAAGGCTATAATTTCTGTAAAAATTAGACAGCAATTTTTAGCACTGTGGACGCTATATTTTTTTATATAAGACCAATACACAGTGGGCGCTATATGTTGCTATACACGACCAATTTTAAAAATTCAAAATGCATTAAAAAAAATTAAAAGTGCATTCAAATTTTAAAATGCATTAAAAATTTATCTTAAAATTGAAAACGACTATTTCTTGATATTTTAATTGACAAGTGGTTTCGGAAGCAAATTCCAACAAAATCATATAGAAATACAAACAAGTAGAAAAATTTTAAAAAGATGTATATCTAGAAAAACTGATGTAAAAGTCGCATACGCAAGTCTCCGCAGCTAATTTTTGAAACAATATTACTCTATAATATCTACATTAAGATCATACTAAATTTTCAGGGACTCTCGGGTATACTTTTTTTGTATCTCTACAAAGATTTAGAAAAATTTTTTCTTAACTAAAATAGCAAATATATAAAGTAAGGCCGTTTAAAATAGCTCATATAACACTTTATCAAAAAAAAAGTTACTTTGTCCGAAAACTTCCATCATTAGCGTTTCAATACGCCAACAAATTTGATATTAAAATCAATAAAGAATTAAAACCTAATTTCTTGTCAATGTTTAATTTTCCGAACCAGGTAACATAGTGATAACTAAATTAGATATTTAATAAACTGATTTGGCCGCTTTGATGCTGCGCTTAAATTTTTTCAAATTCTATCATTTTTTTTATTTTTCCGCCGCTAAAATGGGCTTTTTTCCCTCTGTGCGTCTCCCAATACATCGATTTTTGCGGCTCTTAAATATAGTTAGACTGTGAAAAAAGCATTGTTTATTTTATTTTGCGAAAAATTGTACATCATATTATACAATTTTTCGCTACAGCAGAGAATTTTGTCTTATATGTATAAAAATGTTCTTTTAAAAATTTATTGGTAGCCGGCGGCTTGTAGTAATTTTTTTTGCTTCGCCACCGCAAAATTTTATATTGTCAAAAAAAAAATATAATTTGTTTGGCACAGCAGAAACATGAAATTTTTTCATATGGTAATTTTTAAAACTGAAATCGAATTTGTGTATCCAAGATTGGAGAACTAATTTTGATTTAAGTGCTTAATGCAAAACAGAATTTTGTATTTAAAACGAATTGAAACATAAATAATTTGAAATTCCAACTTAAAAATTGGCCGTAAAAGAAACACGATTTTTAGCAAAACGGTAAACATTTAAATAATTATTTTAATTTTGTGTGTTGAAGAGACTTAGATCTTTAAAAATCACAGCATACATTTTCACAATGTATTAATTTTATAAAGGAAATTAAGTGAAGTTTTAAATCTTCATAGATTATAAGTAAGAGAATTAATAACCAATTGAATTTTACTATCTAATCGCTCTGGATTTATTAAAATATATTTTCTGGCTACGAAATAATGGATTAGTACAGTGACTTGTCCAACTTTCCATTTGCATTCAATGTCATACATTATTAATTCGTGCAAAAGCTTTATCTGTAGTGTCATATTTTCTGTTTTTTTTTATGACTTTATTTAAAAATATTTTTATTTTATTTACTGAAAGCTTATGTAGGGCAGTAACATTGTTAATAATTCGTGATGAAATGGACTTCTTTTAGCCAGTCTTCAGTAAGATATTTAAATGCATCTTTAAATGAACATAAACAATATTTCAAGTTTAATTGTTTAAGTTTTATTGATTATTAAAAGATACGAGCTCATATTTGAGTATTTTGCGAGTGAACAAGTTTATTTCTTTAAAAGCCATGAATTTGAAGGTGGATACTTTATTCCTTTAACAATTTTTTTTTGCTGTATTATAGTTTTATAAGACTTTGCACATTAACTTTTATACGAGGCAAAATGAGAAATTGCTTTTAAATATTCCTAGAGATTGAGAAAAATTTTAAACATTAAGCTACAATAAAACTTACTGAATTTATATATTATTTATCCAGCAAAAACTTGTTAGTGTGTTTTAGTAATTACCAAACAACAAAATGTTTCTCCTCTTTTCTGAAAAAAAAATGATTTCTCACTTGTCTAGATTCGCTTCAATTATGATATACATTAAAGAAAATTATTTAATTCCCTATACTGCAGATATTGTATGTTCTTTAAAAAAATTTAAGATTTTTTTTGAATTTTTTTGATTATTTAACATAATACCAGGTATTTATAAACGAGCCTTGCTATAATACAAACAAACATACACACATATGTACATATTTATATTAAAGTAAAACTGGTATGCATTATTTATTTATAAAATACAAAAAAAAGAACTTTTAAACATTCATTGACGAATACATTAATCAGTACGTCTTTGATTAATTTTATAAGTACTGCCAATTATTCAAAAATAAAGAAGTAATATAACTTGTAACCAAAAATGTCATGTTCAATGAAATACAACTGAGTTTTGTACACTTTTCTGGTTTGCCCAAATATGTACATACGTGATTTTTATGTTAAGATAAAAACAATACAAACCAATTTATTCAATTAAGCAGTAATCCATGTTTAAAAAATTACAAGTTGGATTAATTTTAAATACAAACAATTTATATAAAATGATTTATTTATCAAGATAAGAAAAGATGAGATGCTCTTGCAAAAAATATGCCCTGCTGTTGTTTTATTACACTTGTACAAGAAGGACGCGCCCGACAGCTGGTTTTTGTTGAAGCATTTTCTTTACACCTTTTAAGATGTTTGTCAACAAAATGTTTAAAGTTTAAGGAAAAGACTTGTTAAATGAAAAAAATAAGAAGAAATAAATTGCAATTCGTTAACACGAAAAGGGTGTCATATATCCAATGTTGCTGGCATCCTTCAAGTTCAACATAAAAATTTCATGGGAAAAAATTACCTTTATAAATGGGATTACCCAATACGCAATTGATGCAATTGATGTATATTATTCACTAAAAAAATTTTTTTAATTTTTTCAGTCCAGATTCAATGAATTATTAATGCATAGTAAATATTTTGTCCTATAAACGGAACACTGTATTTATAAAAATTGTCCAAACTAATTATAGGCTAAGGCTCCTCGTAACGTTATATTCATAAAGACTTAAACTTAATAAATATTTGAATTTAATTTCCAACATACATGGCAAAACAGAACAACGTTGTTTTCGGAAATCGCCACACTTTCATCATCGATGCTCATGTCCAACGATGCTCAGGCCAACTAAAAATGCATTTTGTATCTATTAAAATTAATTAAGCGTTTAATAATAAGCCATCAAACTTTGACTTTTTCTAAAGAGATATAATTGTAAAGAGATATAATTGTAATTGTAATATAAGATTTTTACAGATTTTATCTGCAGTTATTAGTTAAATAGGTATACAAATTAAAAAAATATATTATCATGAAAAAGAAAGATAATGATGTTCAGATTAACTTAAGCGGAAAACAGAATCCAAAAAATTTTTGTGATATTCAAAATCCTTAGTGTTTCACATAACATATAAAATTGCTGTTTTTTTTGTACATAAGCTTTTAAAAAATTTGCCACCAGTTTCCACCATAAGACTTTCAGAAGTTGTTGAATTGTAGTATTGGGACTTTAGTTCAGTTTTCATTTTGTGTGATTTTTTGCGATTTTCGAGAAAGTAAAACTCTTTAAAAAATAGTAGTTTCGCTACAAAATTTCAAAACTGTTTCAAGGAATATTTAAAATATCGCAATAAAAGTTTTTCAAGTAATATACGAGTATAGAAAAAATCTATCAAGAGATCAATTCCGAGTAATTTCGCTTATATATAACAGGAATGCCCGGATCCAGGGCGTAAAAATATTACCCTTACTCCGATACAAAAAGTCTATAAATATCTTACATATTTCTGTTACGTTTTGTGAAAAATGTTTGGCCTCATACGCAACTAATACATCAAAGTGTTTTGGAACATTAAATCAAGTAGCACTTGTACCATGAACTAGTTACCCAGCAAAAACTTTGCTTACTCGTAGGCAAAATAGTATATGAGGATATAAGTCATAACTACTTACAATTTGACTTGATAACTAGTTATTTTTGTTTGAGAAGTCCAAATGTATTTACATTGCCACTGCAATTAACTAGTTATTAATTGGCTTACTTGAAGCTAAAAAAAATAGTTAAATAAACAATCAAAATTAAACAAAATTAATTTATACACATTATATTTTATTAATATATTTTTAAAATTTTTTATTTTCTGACACAGCTGGTATACGAACGTGTCTGTGCTCGCTCAGACTTGAAGACAAGAACTTTACCCACTCAGCTACCCAGCAAAAACTTTGCTTACTGGTAGCCAAAAAAGTATATGAGGATTTAAGTCGCAACTACTTATATCCACTTTCTAATTGCAATATTCTCTTTTCTAATTACAACACTCTGCTAATAAGTAAATATATAATTGATTTAACTACTGTAAAGTAATGCAGACATTGTAAGTGTTGTGGTGAAAAGTATGTTGTTTGGTAATTGAAACACGTTACCAAGTTTTTGCTGTGATATTATTTGATCTTTCGGCCTACTTATTTTTACAACTACGTTTTTTCATATAAATGAGCTCTAAATGCTTCCCTGCGCCACTATGCTTGAAAAGCAATCATTTCTGGCATTCGCCGTCGTCATGGCATATGAAGAAAAGAGTCACAACTCTTAACAGATGTGCCCTTTCCGAAATTATTGTTTAAGTACAGAGTACGGAAAAACACAGCACAGCGCTGCGCTGCTGTTATTGCTCTTTTTACGCTTTGTATTTTTATTAGATAGCAAAAAAATAAATAAAAATGTCTCAATTTACGTGTTTTTGAAGTTATGTGTAATCAATAAATTACGAAAAATGCACATCTCATTAATTTAAAATATATAAATAAACATATATAATAATTTTAATTAAATTTACTATGTGATTTAAGTCGGAAGTTATTACGTACAAATATTTATTATTTGAGATATTCTCCCAATTTTATTTTAAATAAAGTTTAATTTGTTGAGGGTTAAGCAATGCCAGTAGACTTCAACCATACATTTGTAAAGTTTCAAAAAAGTTGTAGAAAAATACAATAGGCTCATATCGAATATAAATTGTTTGTTGGGCTTTGTATAAGTTTCTAAGGCTACTACGCTTATTTTATTCTTTTAAGTTTTTTCTCAAATTCGCAAAAGGTTTTTGAAATTCTATGCATATAATAAGAGGTTTGAAACTTTCCAAAAGTGTGGTTGAAGTCTACTGATGATTTGGTAAAGCACCAATGAAAAGCATATAGACAGTGCTTAACCCTCAACAAATAAATCTTTATCATATATAATAACGTTAAAATAAAAATATTTCTGCAACTTTCGATTGATTCTTAGCCCCCAAATATAATACATATATAAGTTTTTTAAATATTATACTTCATTAGAAAATAATTAGTTTTTTTCATTCGTGAAAAGTATAAAGTTTCAGATATGTGTTATTTTCGAAATTGCTCATTTATTTAATTTCGCAAATTTAATTCGATTTTATTGAAAAAAAATCTATACCTCATCTTTTTTGACGTTTAACAATCCAAGATGCGATAGATTCAATAAAAGTGACCTGATAACAAAGTAAATAAACCAAAAGTGTACATCAATACATGATATACAATACAATAAGGTGGCGAATTGAAATTTTTTTAGATTTCTTTATATTAAAGCCAAAATTTTGTACTAAAACAAAAAAACTTCGTATGATCTTGGCGACCAATCCGGGAGAAATAACCATATCTTTATATCGTTCATGCAGAATGTCTATTATGGTGTTCGCTATGTGGCATGTTCTTCTAGAAATTAAATATAATTAATCTGTAGCATTCGCCCATGGCTATCACTGTTTCCTCTACGCTGTTTTCAAAGAAGTACGCACCAGCATTCCAGTGCTCTATTTAGATATAATACCTCGCATTATACCCACCCCTTTAACAAGCTTGTTTGAGTTTATTAAAACAAAGTTTTAGTTCTTCATATAATTCAGATCACTTTCAATTTCATTTCATTACTATAGGGGACTTCTTTAAAATACACTTTTGTTAACTGGGTTCTTAACAATTTCACACTTGTAATGAGTTTTTTAATCCCATTTTTGCTAGTCTCTCTCTCAGACATTCTGTTTAACCTTTACCGTGTCCCTCAGCGATACCCCGTTTAAGAAACAAATTACCAACCGCAACAAATCAAAACTAAACGGCAACATAAAATGGAGAATGACTTTTATCTTAAAATACAGATTTAAAAGAAAATAAACAAAATAATAAGAAAAAATAGAAGAAACTTATCATGCTTATTAAGTAAACATATAGCAGAGTAAAAGATATGGAAACAAATTTTTAGTGTAAAGCTATCAAGCAGAAATCTACATCAAAGTAAATTACGTGCCAGTGATGTTGATGAAGACGAAAACGTTTTAAACCTGACTATTTGCTGTTATATTCTAACACCGCTTAAAAAAATATTGTCTTAATGTTCCGAAGCGCGAACTTTTTGTACCCACATGACTGACTAAGTCAGCAAAGGGCCGGCCGGACAAACGTACAAAGTGATGAGCTTTTTAAAGTTGTTAATGCTGCCACAACTGCTGCTACTGCTACTGCTATTATTAATACGAGTATGTATGTATTTTTATTTATTTTTTTGTAGTTTTAAATAATTGTGTTGACATTGGTGTAGTCACTGATTGCTTTTGATCACGATTTAGCCAAGTTGCGTACAAGTAATCGTAGCGTAATCGGGTTTGCTGTTCATCACGTGTCTGGCGTTGATTTAATCATGTCATATTCTTGTCTTTATTTTGGTTTTTAGTTTACTTTTCATTTAAAAAAATATATATATGCATGTTGGAGTTAGTATTACGATGCAGTATTTTAAGATCATAGACAATAAAGACATTACACATTATTTCACACTACGTTGAGAAATAAAGACATATAAATGTATTATATTTCTATGGAAGAAGTGAAATAAAGTCATAACCAAAAATGTTCATATGAAAAATAAATGCATAAGATCTTATTTTCTTTCATAAATTTAATTTTTATGAAATGTAAATGTAATGAGGAAAATTGGTAAGAAATTGGGGAAAAAATACATTAGAGTAAATTTAAAATCGTAAAAGAAAAATTTTTTATATGTGGAAAAATTTCAAAATTTTCGATGGAAACACAAACTTTTTCCTTTTTTTTTTTGTAAATATGCATATTTGAATTTAATAATTCTTGCAAGAAAACCGAGTACAAAATAGGTGTGGCACTGCCTCCATTTTTTATCATGATGTACTTTTACGAGAACTAATTGTGTGTGCGAAGTTTCATAAAAATCGGTTAAGTGGAAGTAGTCAAAATGTTTATTTACTTTTCATGATCGTGGCACTGCCGACTTTCTGAACATAATGTTGTATTGTAACGATAACTAAAAATCGTTTTAGTATAAATTGTTGAAAAAGAATATTTACTTTGGGTGGGTGTGCCACTGCCCACTTTTTTAATCATGATGTAGTATTCAATCAGAAACTTAATGTGTATGCAAAGTTTCATAAGAATGGGTTGAGTAGAAGTGGTTGAAAATTAATGTAAATTTACTTTATATCGACGTGACCCTGCCCATTTTTCAACGGGACCAATCTAGAAGCACGTCCTTTTAAATAAAAAAAAACTATAATCGCTTCATACATCGCAAAGGTTTGAGGGAACATACATGAAAAAAAAATACATCCTATCTCCATTTTTTGCAGTCGGTTAAAACATTTTAAATTGCAGGAGAAGTGCATATTTAGAAAGTAAATTGATGAAGGCACCACGCTTTAATAAAGAGCTTCAATGCATATGTTGGTTGCTTGAAGATAGTCTTCACAATGATCATCCATTAAGTAGTGTTTTAATCGCGATTTTATTAGTATAGCCGAGCCACCATTAGCTCTACCTTGGAGGTCCTTCGTATCACAGAGAGTATATCCGTTGATTTTAAAAACGCTTGTAGCCGTCAAATGCATCTCAGAGATAAGATGAGACATTTAAAATAAAAACAAATTCTAAAATTTTGTTTTTGTTTCAAAAGTAATTGCACGAAAGAAAGAACTCTATCGACATCGTGCAATTGGCAGTAATTTTAATAATCGATTGACAATAGTAAAAGTTTTGTCAATTTTAAATAATTATTCATAGAAAAATGCGACCTACCTAATACATTCTTCGAAAATATAACAACCATTAATGCGGTAGAAGCAACTTTTTTTCAAAGCAAATCAGATATTTCTAAAAGGAAAATTTTCTCTAAATTGGTTATGCTTAACTTTTTTTGCCATCCTAAAACTTATAGACAAATAATATTTAAGAATTTTGTTAACGTAACGCTCAATACATTTTCTTCAAAATTCAATATTTTTTCAGAACACATACTTTATTTTGAATTTAAAACAATTCAAATGAATAGTTTCGATGAGTTTTAAAATAAGCTTAAAAATTTCAATAAGAGAATATGGATAACATTCAATACATTTTATTTTTTATTGATTGATGAAACCTTTTACAATGTAATTTTAACAAATTTCACAAAACTTTTAAATATTTAGAAGTACAATTCTACGCTCTTATTTTAATGAAATTTCAATAATTAAACTGAGTAATGAAGTGTACTAAAAAACTGCGGACAACAACAATTAAAAAAAAATTATAATTTCTATTAATTTTGAAAAATTTTATGGTGTGAAATAAGAGAAGGCACTGCAAGTATTCTAACACCATTCTTAATTTCCACATTAACAATAACATGCATTACGGCCACATAATTTTGTATGAAGAGGGTATAAACAGTACTTTCGTTCTTACGCAAAAAAAACTTGTGCACATTTATTTAAAATATATTAAATCATGCTAAAGCAGTTTGAATTTACAAATTTTTGTGTTTATTTTATGAAATATTTTACTATACATTCAACGGACACGAAAAAAGCATTTGAAATGAGAATCACCCATTTAATAAAATCTATTATGACTTTTCTTATTTCCGTGATTGCAAAATCCATATTGCCTTACATGTCTTACTTAGAAAACAAAATCAAATATTTGTACAGAAACACAGGAAAGCATGTTTTTGATTATCCTCCATGTTCTGTAAATCGAAACGGTCGATTTAGAGAAATTAATTCCACTAATAGCAAATTTTTTTCAGCCTTTTTGGTAGTATCATATTTTTTAGAGTTTAAAAGTTTTAAATTGTCAGAATACAAAAATAGCTGTTTCGAGAAAATGTAACTTTAATTGTTTTTTGTTCATCTAGACGTCAATAATTTAAAAACTATAATAGTCAGATTGCTGAAATATGGTTTGTAAATAGCTTATTTATATATTTATTATAGAACTTCATGTTATTATAGGGATTATGTCATTTTGTAGCTAATATGTGTTGTGACACTTTTCTTGCCGGGAAGCGATATCTGAAATTAATTTACTATATACATACGATTTAAAATATATCAATGAGGGCATTATTTATATTTGAAAAACGAAAAATTTACTCGGATTCGGTTTACAGAACAGGGCCGTATGTGTCTGGAAATTATAGAAATATTTTATGAATTATTTAATTAGATGCCGCTTGAAGTAATTCTATTCAGTTGCCTTTTATAAATTAATATATATACAATTAAATGCATGCGTGTGCGTATACCAATGATATCGTTGTACATACAGACACATATAGAATGCCTGTCTGGCTGTGTGCCAGTGGAAGTGTATGTAAATATTTAAACTTCTTTTAATAAAAGATGTATTTTTTTTATTGGAAATAAATTATAAAAATATTCTACCATTTATATGGATCATTAAGTTGCTCTCTTCTTGTTGTTGTCATTTTTGTACATACATATACTGTAAATGAACATGTATATATGTACATAAAAATATTGTAAATAAATCAATATTTACACAAAATATCCTTATTTACGTACATACCTACATACATGCATGTCAATACATACATATCTATTACTAAATACCCTAGAAGAAATGTCGATAGTAAAATTATACTGATTCACGATTGACTTTGTCACCAGTACTGCTAACTAGTTATACCCCAGCCATTGCTCTCTGGTATAGATATTTAGCATGTACTTGTCAGTGAGATTCCGCTAGTGACCTTAGAACTACTGACTACCTATGACTAGTTAGATATTATGGGATCACATTGAGACATTGGAACCATTGATTTACTATTCCACTTTAATGATTCTAGTCAACACCAATAAAACTTGTTACTAGATAGAGCCTTTAAATTTGACATTTAATGAAAATTTTTAATTTTTCCGCATGTATTTTCAACTCAACAAAACGAGACAGTAAAAAATCATTTTGTAGCTAGCAAAAACTTCTCTTTTCATTAAAGGTAAAATAAAAAGTATAGACGATTCCTTTTCAATGTCACCGAAAAGTCACACAAGTTGTCGACAAAAGTGTTTATTTGGAGACACTTGACCCCAAGCTTCCTTCAGGGTACATATGTAAATATGTACACAGTTACCCAACAAACATATAGTCGTCTTAACGATGTCTGTATTCGGGTTGAAAGGGATTTCCCAAAAACTCTAGTCTACTCGATCCATTTTTTTTTTACCAAGAATGCTACGAAAAATCGAAACACCTTACGGGAAATATTGTAATAATTGCTATCAACGTATTTGTGCTATGGTAAAAGAAATAAAGAAAGTTGGATGTTGATAGATTCTAGACAAAAAATTTTTTTTAACATATCGCACCTGTTCATCAAAAGTAACACAACTCAAAAAATTCTATTTTCCACTTTTTTGAAGGAAACAGTGTATGATTACCATATCTAAAATATTATTGAGTTTCCTTTACAACGGTATATTTGTTTATAACAATAATTCCATTATATTGGCGCAATTAGTTTTTTGCCTCTACTGAAAACTTGTAAATTTTGAGTTGTGTTACTTTTGATGAACAGGTGCGATATCTTTAGCCTTCTATCTTGGCTGTAAGTTCGATAATTTTGTGAATTTTATTTTAAGTTGCTACATTAATATGAAAAAAATTAATAATTTCTTTTAAGCTTAGCCGTAAAGGACAATTCCCAGCAAAAACATTGCTTACTAGTAGGCAAAAAAAATATATGAGCACTTAAGTCGTAAGTACTTATAATTCGACTCATTAACTACTTATTTTTGCTTAAGATGTCCAAAAAATAAGGGGTACCCCTTACAAATATATATATGTGCATGTCACAGCAATTAACTAGTTATTATTTGGCTCACTTGAAGCTAAAAAATAAGTAGTCAAATAAACAAATTAAAATTTACAAAAAACTATATACATTATGGTTTATTTATATATATTCAATTTTATCTTATATTTTTATTGTTTATTTTTTTTACCCAACTGGGATACGAACCTGTGCTCGTTCAGATTTGAAGACAAGTACTTTACCCACTCAGCTATTGTTGACCTATAAGCCTATTCGACAAAAATTAGTTTTCATATACAAACACATGTTGACTTAAAAAGTGGTTGTCCACGCTCTAAAACACTTTTGTTGAAAATTAGGTCGATAATAGTCGGCAACACTTAACAGATTATTATCGACCTAAAATTACACACGCAGTGTTTTTGAACAAAATATTTTTACTAAAAAAGCAATTGGCTGCGTGCAGGTTTGAACCGCGAACTCCTGACTGATAGTCTGACATATCTACCGTTCAGCCATAGCCGTATTATTGTTTAAGTTGCATTTTTTCCACTTGGACTAAATATGTTTAATTTGAAAGGTTTGGTTTTTAATAAAATAACTACAAAATCGAGGTAATTTTAGACAAGGAGAAATTTTCAACACAAATTTACACAATATATGATCGTAAATTTGAAGTAATGTTTTAGAGTGTACTTATTTTATTAATACATCTCAACCAACTGTAGCATAATGATAAAAATACGTCCTATTTTTATTAAAAAATATGTAGTAGTTCTAATTTGAAGAACAGCAATAAGATAAATAAGTATTACTCATTACTTTGCAGCCCATTATTAAAGTACTACCGATTACAAAAATTGCAAACGTTTTTGCTGGGTTCTGTGGTATTCTTGAATAAGCACGTATATCTAAAAACCAAACTTTTCAGGAGAGCCAAAATACTGTACTTTTAATACTACGGGCTATGTGTGATTTTTACCAATTTTTTTTACATTCATGTAAACATATGTGGTAAGAAGTTTGTGTAAAAATTTCAAGCAAAAATATCCTGAGGGTAAAATCTTAGAGAATAATTAAATAAACAATTTGCCAAGGACACTAAAAGTTTGTGCAGAAAAAAAAATCGTATTCCGATAACAGTTGTTTGCATTAAACTTATTCAAGTACACAAGATTTTTTATAAGTTTTTATTAACTGAACAATAACAAAAAAAATATTTCGGAAATGTGTTCAAAAGTAACAACACATGTATGTAAATTGCTTGCATGCAATTCTGTATCGACTTAGTTCATCAGATCTGAAAAATATTTGAATGAATTAAAAAGTTACGTTTTTTGTAGAAAAAAATTCGGAATGTGTCCATGTTATTAGCGAAATTTTTGGTCCATGTAAAAGAACATATAAAATAATGTAATTTGGCATCAATAACTCGACAAAATGGATATCCACTCTTATTCAACGAAACCACGGAACTATGAGACGAATAAACGAAGCTTTAAATGGTGGAGATCGTACAAAAAAATAAAATAAAGTTATAAGCCATTAAAATATGAAAGCTGATTTCATTTCGCATGTAAAATAGTTTTTGATCCAAGAAATTTGTTCATTACAAAGTGAATCTCTCAAAGACTATTGCAAAAACTACTAATAAAATTACGTCTATTAATAAAGGATACGTAAAATCAATGAAAACATATTCACAGGATTATTGTACCGTTATCGAAATACCTGCTGCACAACAAATGTTCCCCAAAAGCAGTGTCTCTTTTTGGCAAAAAAGTAAATTCCTGTTCGCTGGGCTTTTATAAGCCTACAGAAATGCCTACAAATTTTTTTATTTATAAAGAAATACAAAGCAGTTTTTATTGTAAGCAGCAGTACGTTTAAATTAAATTCATGAATAAGTAGCTACAGATATGTATTTATATTTATATAATAAAAAATGCGATCAATCATTTGTTATATGAAAGGAAAATTAATATCTCGTTAAAATTAATATTCAAGCGCTATGTTTCATTAGAGTAAATAAAATTAATGCTTTAATGAGATTTAATATCATGCAAAGCTCGATATATTTGCGAATATAGCAAGTAACAAAGTAATATTGTCTTCTGCTTAATGTATTCAAACAAGAAATATATGGGAATTATAAATACATATAATTATATATTAATTTAGTTAAAGCATTTCTTTGTTAAATAAAGCATTTCTTTGTTAAATAATATTTACAAATAAAGCCATTAAATTTATAATGGCATATATTCAAGATAAACTGATATGTTATAATTATTGGTATATAACTTTCTATTTGAAGTGGACACTTGTTTACTTAATTAACATTTGCTTAAAACAAAAAATATATATTATTTAGTAGTTACTATTAACTTATGAGTTTTAGTCGAACTGTATGGGTTTATATCCAAAGAAATTTAATTATTTTTTGGCTTGAGCTCGGTTTTAATGTAATTTTTGAATTAAATTCTATATTTATTTAGAGATGAATGTGAAGCATCTAGACAAAGAAAATGTTGACTGCTCGGAGGGTTGAACTGACGTTTCGATAGCTCCCGATAATCTCATCAGAACTCAAGCCAAAAATAATTAAATTTCTTTGGATATAATATGATTAGTTTAAATCATAATATATTTACATTATATTAAACAAATATGAATCATATTTGTGTTATATAAGACAACAATAATATATTTAAAACTGATTTATTTTCATAATAGTATGATATGACTCGAACTATATAATTCAATCATAGTATGTTGCTCTTAGATTATGGTTGGCTCAACTATGTTTTTACTTTGCGTGTATATATAACTTTTTTGTTTGTTCTCTCTGCCAGAATCAGTCCTTAGAACCATGTTATTTTTTGTTTGTTTTTGTGTTGTACAGTGTAATTAGTTTGGCAACGTTTCTACATCTAATCCTTTTTATTAAGTCCTTTAATGATTTATTATCTAAAATTGAAAATTTTATTTGCAAATAACACAAAGTTAAACTTCTTAAATAATTTTATTTGCTCAATTGTTAGCACAACATGTTATTTGTATTGCAGATTTTCTCTTTATTTGTTTAAATAGGACATACTTAATCGGTATTTAAAGAGTTTTTTTTTTTTGATTTTATACAAATATAACAACTGCTCTTGCAAATATTTATCTTTTCTGTTTGGTTTTATTTGTTTACAAATTGTCTATCCACAAATCGTTATTTTTGTCTTATTTAATACAATTTGACCACATGCAAACTAAACCCATGTGGGCACTAAAAATGTTTTTATATTTTATATATTTAATTTTTTTTTTTTTTTTGTAAATGATTTTTCTTTCTAAATTGTATTTGTAGATTTAATTTATATCTTTTATATGGGATTAAGGGTTTTTCAGGTTTCTTATTGTCATGCCAGAGCTTCACTTGAAAAAAAAAAAACTTTATTATAACAGTAGGCGATTTGTGAGTGAGTATGTTTCTTTTTACTGTTTCTTTGTTTGAAATATTAAGTTTAACAATGAACATTTGTAAAATACTTGTACGTACATGTACTTAATGCAAACACCTCGTTTACCAAACAGAGTTTAGGCCACAAGTCCAAACCAAATGTGGTCAAAAGCAATAAAAACAAGAACAATTGCTTACAAATACATTTACAGATATTTATATTTACATATATGCATACGATTATGCTTAAATTTGTATTTTATTGCCCTTCTTGCCAGATCCATTTATTTCCTTCACTTCTCCTTCTACTTTATCTGATCAGGATTTTTATTGAGGCGAAAGTAAACAATTCAAATGTAAATCACACCCACAAATTTGTAAAATAAATGTAGAACATGGTACCAAAGAATGGTTAACTATATTGATGATTACAGTGTATAAGAAATATTGTTGGTAGTTTTAATATGAATGTAAGCAAAATGGATACTACAAATAAAATTAAGGAACTTTTCGGAAACATTATGAGAGCTGTTAAGCTCTGAATGACTGATTGGCTGAGACAAGAAATAAATGTTGAAAAATTTCTATATAACTAAAAAGCAAAGTTTCGAAAATTCCCCACACTTGTAAAAATCTTGAGCGATTTTGTTTAGTATTGATCGTTTAACTACTTGATTGTGCTTCCGTCATGCCGTCATAGGACAGCGTAGTCCATGATAGTGTAATAATTGTTGGTTAAAATAATCATTGCACTACCAATAAATAGAATTGGAGAAAAAAATTTTAGCAACTAGCACTAAAAAAATTATTAGTAAGTGCTAACTTTTTCACTATCACTAAACGCAGATTTAGTGCAAAAAATTTTACTACCCTCAATTACTGGAAAATGTTAACCAGCACTAAAAAAAGCTGCATCAAAACATATTTTCATTAAATTTTCAATGACTTTAAATTATATTTAGTGCAAAATTTCAATCAAATTAGTAATGAAACTAAAGTTGCAACAAACTTAAAATTGCTTGTTTTCAACTCAAATAATTTAATTTGAGTGCAAAATTTTTTAACGTTACTATTACTAATGTTTAGTGCGAGCGCTAGTTCTAGTAGATAATTTTGCGCTATCACTGAGTGACAACTGCAAAATTAGTGCACTACACATATCTATGTTGAAAAAGTATAACGGAAGCTCCGATGATAAGATCTATTCAATGTTGATCTATGCGACCCTTATAGGGTCAAGAATTTGTCTTAGTGTTAACAAATATTACATGCTCGTTCTCAATAGAATTAATAAAAATTAAATTTAAAGAACTTAATCCTGAATAATTGATTATCTCTGATTTACTACTAATACACTTTTTTATTTTATAAAATCTTTATTTACAGACTCTCAGTTTTCTTCTCTACTGTAGCTATTTACATACAAGAATTTTTAAGCCACAAAATTAATCTTGCTCTCTTGGTTTAACTAAAGAGGCTTTAAGTTGTTTCAAGTTGAAACTTTCAACTACACATTCATTTTATTACACATGCAAATGTGAAAAAGAATATATTGTATTTTCTTTGTCCTCCTTTTTATAATTGCAATCTGGGTTACCAAGTCAAATGAAATAAATAATGAAATTATTGCAAATACATATGTACATATTTACAGCATTTAAATATTTTTAATTAAAAATATTTGAATGCTTTTAATTAGCATGCACAGTGGTCTTGATGGATAAATGAATAACTCAAAAGCTACTGGTCAGAAATATTAAAAATTTATATCAGTATAGAGTTAATGCTTTACATCCACAAAGGGTCAGTTTAAAAACAGTGGGATCTATAGGACACCAAATTTTACTACACAAATTTTGGCATCAAGGTCGAAAAAATCGTCATATTAAAAACCCGATTTTCTAATAATTCCAGAAATAAGAGTTTTAAAACTATTCAACATGATTTTAGGCAAAAACACGATAAAACACTTAACTGATACATTGGTTAAAGATTCAGTTCCCTAAATAATAGTCATTGAACAAACATACTCTTCTTGCAATATTTCTCACAATCTGACCTGTCGAAGTATATGGAAATAATATTTTATGAAAATTTAATTTTAAGTCCAAAGATTTTCGTTATTTTGGCTTGAGTTCGGTTTTAATTTTAATTTAAAGACTGAATATCAATAACTATCAAATGAAATCCAGCTCTAAGATTTACAGTATGAATTGGTTAAAAGTAGATAATATTCACCTCTTGACTGCAAACACCCGACTTTGGTCGAGTGGTCTAAGCGGTAAAGAACTCTGATCAGATTAGCGGGAGCTATCGAAACGTCAGTTCAACCCTCCGCGCAGTCAAAACTTTCTTTGTCTACATGCTTCATATTTATCTTTAATTAAAAATATAATTTAATTGAAAAATTAAATTAAAACCTAACTCAAGCCAAAATAACTAAAATTTCTTTGCATATAAAACCATATAATTCGACTAAACTCATAACTTAATTTAATTTTAATTAAATTTAATTTATTTTTGTTTTACCTTAGTGTCCTTAGTTTTATTGTTATTGGCTCCACTGTGTGTAGTACAAATACAGTAGAGTCCCGATATATTGTAATTGTCGGTAATATTTTACGAAGTACGTATAACACACTCAATATATTCCGTACTTAAAATTAACTGAAATTGCAATATAAAATAAATTAAAACTCAATCAAGAACCGGTCTACTTATTTTTCATTTAAGTTTAACAAAGAGTTAAAAAGTTAACAGATTTAAAACCACAAACAATTCATGATTCCTAATTTGTTTGGATTAATTTCACTGTCACAAGAACTAATAGCAGCTTCCGTAAAAATAAAAGAGGTTTCCTTGTTTCTGTTATTTTCACTGTTAAATAATCATACCCAAGTTCCGTAAAAATAATTGATTTTTGCTTTATTTTTAAATGTTAAGAGGCTTATTATTTCGTATCTTTAATTATTATTTTATTAAATTTATATTTGTACTCACTGTTTGTTATGTTAACTTCTACTGGGATCAAAAACAAAGCTCGTTCGGGTTTGAAATCCAACGTATCAACCATCTGGCCAAAGCACAGTATGTAAATTAGCTGCACGAAGACAACATAAACTTACTCAATTTTATGCATTTAACATAGGATATTAAAAAACCACAGGCACGGTCTTGGCTGAAATTGAAGATGTGACCTCTCGTTTAATAGTCTTACGTACTAACCACTAGACCACTGATTTTAAATGTATATTTATATAATTTCAATTTCAATTTCCGTTAATTTTACGTACAGCATATTTTGAGTATTTGTGTGTGTGTACTTTTTTGGTACTTATACCATAAAGCAACAGAAAATCAGTATAATGTGTATTTAGTTTTTTTTTTTGTTGAATGTTAGAATCAGTTAAAAATAAGATTGCTTAGAACTTTATATGTTTACTCTTTTAAAAATGATTGCACTGAATACTTATTCAACAAAATACATTCCGTTACTGTCATAATATTGTGAGTGCGGGGCTCAAATTAAAGAAATAGAAATTTAGTTTGTTCACATAATTAATCTTCATAAAAATAATCATTTTTGAGTCGAACGTAGCACTTGGTATGTCTGTAAATAAAAATTAATACGTTTAAAATTATATATAAATTTTTATATCCAAAAATATCTTTCTTTTTTAAAGACTGTTTTGATAAAAAAAAATAATTAACACAATCAAGGCAGATTTAGATAAGATAAATTTAAATACAAACACCACTAGAACTGAAGCAACTTGCCATTTTGCGGAGATCACCATATCTCTTCATATGAGCTCATGTGCATATATTTTTTTTTTAATAGAAGTAACACAATCAGGCAATTAATGCCTAATAGTTAATTAATTAATGTGTTACCTTCTTTTGGAAAGGGATAGTGCAGAGGGAACAGGTGGTGAAGTGGGAAAGAGACAGAAAGCTTAATTTACTTACAACCCTGCTATTGCACATTCTTTTTGTAGACCAGTGTTACAAGACCCTCTGGTGTCAAGTAGAGGCATTGAATTGTTTAAGCTGTGTAGCCATTTTATTAGTTCTTTTACTTCGCCGGCGGTTCTGCTACAATACCGACGAAGGCGGGTGCTGTGAAGTGCATTAGGAGATGTTGGTATCAATCGCTGGCGGTACTGACAAAGTGATCAGTGCTATGCCTTCATCACTTTAACAGTCCAACAACAACCAACACAATAACACACCAATACACATAAGAAAATGCATGATGTTGTTGGCTTGCTTGAAACTGGTCTTGAGCTCAAGACCTCAGGGTTTGTAGTCAAACGCGCTGACCACTCAGCAAACAGCATCCTCAGTTATTCAGTTGTAGCCGAATTCAATTGAAGCCGTGTAAATAAATAAATATAAAACTTCTGTAAATTAGTAAAAATAATTCCTGATATGTTCTTATATATTTCAAGATAATATCTTTCTTCAATTTTGTTTGATTAAATTTACACGATAAAATATTTCATGCAATTTCAGACAGTTTTTGTGAGAATTACTTACCCCACTTTTCTTCTGCACACTTGAAGTAAGCAAATAAAAATGTTTCTTGAATATAATTTCGTGAAATATTTAATCGCGTAAAAAAAATTTCTTTTTAAACGTTTAAAATTTTTATTATAAATGACGAAAATTCGTTTCAAATTAAAATTTTTCCATATATATTTCAAAACCAAAAAACGTTAGACAATTTTTCGAAAAAAATACAGCTAAAAAAATTCCCACGAAATTCAATAGGTAACAACAGCGGTCATATGCATAACAAAAACTTGGCCATATGCATAATAAAAACTTAGCCTAAGTCATTGTATATTGCAGTCGTGACCCCCAATTATATTCTACAGTGTTTTTTAATGGTCCGTTTCTATTTCGACACTTACACCCTTATTCTCAGCTCTGTGATAAAATAAAATTAATAACAAATGACAATTTTTACATTGCCTAGCATATAAAAATTGACATTTGTTATAATTTTGTAAATTGTCACAATGTTCAGAATAATGGCGTTATACTAACTTCTTGTCAAGTTTTTGTTATGCACTTGGTCCCAAACTTTTAGAGAATAAAATATTTTTTTCGTGAAACTTAAATTTTTCTAAACTTTTCAGGTCTCTTCGCGGAACCCCTAGAATGTTTCTACGTAAGCCCAGGAGTCTGTTGAGCTCTATTTGAGAACCCTTGATCTAGGGGAACTAAATGTATGAAGTTTTACGATTCAACTTCATTTTTCCAGGGACCGTAAGCCGTTTACGATTTATCGCAATTTTCGATTTATCGAGTGATGAATTATTGCGACTCTACTGTACAATATTCGAGCGATATTTGTACAATAATCATTGTATACTTTAAGGATTACTTTATATGTACACAGTAATCCCCACTTAATTACCACGCAAAAATATACGATACTTTTGGTTAATTATGCGTGAAATGCATATAAGTGAATACGTTTAGTTACCTCACAAGCAAAAACAAGTTCAACTTTCTTTTGAGACAAGCATTTGTTTGAAATTTGCTTTAAATTCAAGAAATATTTCATTGTGAGCTCTTATTTACACTAAAAAGCAACAACAAAAACCAGTTAAGTTTTCAATAAATATGTTGTTTGGTTTTACAAAAAAAAAATTTAGGTCCTATTTCAGTCAAACAATTTTCTGAATTTATTAATGTTTTTTCTGCTTATGAAAAATTTTTTTGACAATTATTTTATCGGAGTCAGTACATTGTTTTTTTTTTATTTGGTTTTTCCATTATGGAATAATATAGCAACAACTTTTGATGATTTTTTTTTAATAAAAAATTTGTAAATTTGGATATTTTGGGTGAATTTACAAATTTTTTTTAAAGGAAATAATTAATTTTATTTTAATAACAAGATTTGTAAATTGCGTCGACCACGACATATTGAGAACAACTTGGACAAAATATATCATTTAGAAAAACGTATGGAACTCTTTTCTCCATATTCAATAGTACCTCTAGGCGAATTTTGATGTATTTCGTACGATTTTTCAGTTATAGCGTAATGACTTAATGCTTATCTCTTTTCAGCTCGTAATCTCATTAGGTACATCCAGAGACTTACAAAATATTTTAAGCCAAATGCAAAGTAAAAGTAAGGGCCCTCGAAAGAATGGGCCTATTGAGATATAATCTGCTTATGTGACTCGAATCTCTTGTCGTCGAGCCATTTGTTTTTTAAATATATAATCATAAAACAATCACTAGGGGCCAAAAGTTGCTCATCGTAATGTCAAATATCATAATGTCCATGGACGCAACAGTAGTTGAAAGTTTTTTAACTAAATTCAAAAATACAAAAGACTCATTCTTTTTTTGTAACTGTTCCGCTGCTCGTTGAATTTGAAATATAAGAGGCTCTTATTAAATATTTAAAGCAAACAGGTAAAACACTGAATTGGTAAAGAACAACAATGCAATGCAATGCAACAATGCAACGTGTGTATGGTAAAATCATTTCGCATGATTTTATTACATGCCCACAAAACAAAGGCGGAACTAAATAAAAGTTTGTAAGCTTGTTACAGGTTACAGTTAGCTAATGTTTCCTTAAACCATTTTCAAATTGATTTTCCAACTTCTTGATAACTAAATTTTTTTTAAACTGGAATTTCTTAACTAGTCCATACTAATGGCATATTAACACTCATGTCAAATGCTGATAGTTTAACTTTGTTGCATAACTTCTTAATAATTCTTTCCGCGTTTTACTCACCTCGCTGACAACTTGACAGAATAAAAATTATGTCATTTCACAAAATTAAGAATTAATTCTGAAACAAGAAAGAACAAATATATATCAAGACAAAAATTAAGATTTAAAGAAAATTAACTTAAACTGGCATGTGCTTGAAATGCGCTCACAGCGTGATACGAATTTGCTTTTAATTCTGCCGATGAAAAAACAAAATAAATAAATTTAAAAAATATTTTATAACCAACCAACCGTGTGTCCAGTTTAACCTTGTTTTACATCAAATGTTTCCATCATGACGAAAGGAATATAAATAACAAAAACCAAGAATTGCGAGCTAAGACGTGCATTTAACTTTAAACACATTTGTGCCAGAATATTTAGGATCTTCTTTTATAATAAAATACAAGCAGGGTTGGGCAAAATAGTACATCCTTTGATATAACTAAACTACAAAATGCATTTTCATTACATATTTTAAATACCAAATACTTTACAGTAGGGCATTTAAAATACAATTTGCAGTATTCAAACTATGCGGTTTTAAAGTACCATTAATCACATGCGTTAATGCTTTCATAAACACCAGGCTTTTAAGCATAGCAAAAGACAGTCTTCTACCCATGCTGCTCCCAGTTTTTTTAGGTGATGATCCTGATTAAAGGTACCTAGAAATTGAGTTAGCTACATTTTCTAAAACTAGATAAAATTGTGAAAAGAATGCAATTTTTTAGCGCGAAACTCCAAAGAATTACAGAGATATGAATGTTAAGAGGTTGGGAAAAATCCCTTTCAGTGGTGAAGATAGGACTAATTTCACTTGGGGGAGGGGGGCGGAGGGTCATGTGTGAGCAGTGATATAAACAATAATCTCAGAATCGATAAAAGTAGTTAAAAAAGAGTATTTACTTTGGATAGGCATTAGGGAGGAGGGTTGGTATATGAAGGAAGAAAAAGTCATCCAATTGAGCTCGAATTCCTCTAGTATATTGCATTTAGCTAAATTGTATACATTTAACTTTTTTTAATTTTTGACATATCTTTTAGCACTCCAGCACGGTTGGGAGCTAGAGAAATTACATGAATTTTATTTTAATATGCTTTATTAATATAGAAAAAAATTTTTAATAATTTTTTTAAAGCTACACGTAAAAAGCAATTTTGTGCCAATTGAAAAAAGTTTCAAATCGAGGAGATCTGAAAAAAGCATACAAAATTATTTTCAATAAAAAAAAATTTTTTTAATTCAAAATGATTTAAATTAATTTTCTTATTTTTTTTTATCAGAATTTAGCGATTGCATCCATCATGTGATCATCACAAAATTAGCTTTGAAAAACATGCCAAAAAAAATATACTCAGTATATTTTTTTCGTCTTAATAGAGCAGTTTAAAATGATAGTTTTTGGGATAAAAATATCCTTTTTTAATCTTTTAATCTTTTTATACGATATACACCATCAGTTTCATGAATGAAAGAATAGCGAGATATTCATACAACAGTGTATAATTTATTTCCTTCAGATGAGCCGTTCTCGGAATTTTTGCCAATAAACGAAAAAACTAAGAAAACAAAAAAAAAATTGTTGTTCGAGAATATGGGGAAAACGTGCAATAAGAAAAATAGAGATATATCATTTTCGTGTTCAGCGAACTCAAATTAGCTTTGAAAATGTTTTTTTTTGCAAGATATGACAAAGACTTAGAACGCTGATGATACGATGTAGCGGCCTGTCGAAATCAGTAGTACTGATCCGTTTTGCTAATCTGATTTGAATATTCCAACACTCCACTCGTAATAAAAAAAAATTTGAATTTACATTAATTCAAATATTGAACTAAAAGCCGAAATAATAAAATTCAAAAAAAAAAATTTTGCTTAGACTCTTTTTTCGGTTTTTTGCGATTTACGTTTGTTTTTACGACATTTTTCGTTTTGGCGAATTTTGTTAAAATTGGCGTTTTTTTTAGTTTTTGACGATATTTACAATTTTAGTTTTAGTCTTAGTTTTTAATTTTAGTTTTAGTTTCTGTGGTTTTTTATATTTTTGGCGATTTCTTAGGCAATATATTTTGTTTTTGGCCATTTTTTTAAGATTTGGCGATTTTTTGCTTTTAAGCGATTTTTTGGTGCGGATTCCCTTTAAGCGTTTATTCCGTTTGAGCGATTTTTTTGTTTTTGTATTTTTTTTTATATTGGAATTTTTTAGTTTTAGAGTTTTTTTTTTGTTTTGGCGATTTTTTTTCGTTTTAACGATTTTCTTAGATTACTACCCTACTACTACTACTACCCTTTTATAATTATTTTATCCATTAATTATTAATCTTGTATGTTTCAAACACTGCTTAAATAACTTAAGTCGTAAAATTTTTAGCTTTCGCAGGTTTGGCTTTTCCCAATTGTTTAAAATGACCAATGCTTTTGCTTGTGCTTATGAAAAAAACAGCCTCAGTAGAAGCAGAAGCAGAAGCAGAAAACGATTTATGAACAATTGAGAGGTTTAGAGCAATAACTCTGCAAGCCACAATATCAAAATATTGAATAAAGTTTAAACAAAATTTAAAATTGTATGGTTTTTGAAATTTTCTACTGTAAATACGCAGCATAATTAATAGCAAAATAGTACAATTTATCCAAAAATCTCTCTAGGATGCAAAGCTATGGTACCTAGCAAGAAAATGAGCACATAAAACCAATTTTTGATTTAATGTGGTTTACCGAGTTATTACACTAAGCCCTTCAATTGTGTAGCCCTCGACGTTTTCAAATGCTTTAATTTGATTTGCTGTTGCTATTGGTTAGTTTCGCAAGTAAAATCAACAACAGTCTATATGCTTTTGTAAGTCGCAAACAGTCACAGCCGAAGAAATAAAAACTCTTGCTTTTGGAAGTTTTCTGCAGGTTTAGTCAAGTATTTTGTGGTATTTATGATTGACTGTGACTGCTTACAACTTCTAAAAGCAAGAATTTTTGCTTCTTCGACTGTGACTGTTTGCGACTTGCAAAAGCATATAGATTGCCCCTGCTGTTACTTGCGATACTAACCAAAAGCAAAAGCATATCAAATTCAAACTTAACAAATCGTCGAGTGTTGAATGTGCTTCGCAATTGTTCATGAATTGTTTTGTGATTTTGCTTTGACTGAAACTGTTGTATTTTCAAAAGCGAAAGCAGAAGCAAAATCAAATGAAATGAAAATCATTGAATTTTTTTTTTAAACACTGGCTCCAAGAAGATGCAGCAAAATTTCAAAATTACGCAACCTGATAGAATGTCCTTTAGATGTCCTTAAAATACTGCACTAGCTGTGAAAATTTCAAGAGTTTGCCTCTTACAGTTTCCAAGATACAGGTAATTGTCAAAATTACATAGTCAAAATTACATTAACTGATAGAATGCCCATTAATTTTTATTTTGTTTAAATTTCAATATTAATTGGTGTAGTCTGTATAATAATATATTAACTTTGAAGATTTTTAAGGTGTATATATAAGGGTCTGTATATACATTATGGCTACGAAGATACAGCTAAATCTCAAAATTACATAATCTGATAAAATACCCTTTATTTTTTAAATTATTTTTTAAAATTCACTACTGTTGCCTTTAAAATGCTGCACTAGCTGTGAAAATTTCAAGAGTTTGCCTTTTAAGGTATCCAAAATACAGCTAATTGTCAAGATCGCATACACAAAATTACATTAACTGGTAGAATACCCTTTAATTTTTAATTTGTTTATATTGCAATTTTTATTAGTGTAGTCTGTAACTTTGAAAATTTCGAGTGTCTATATATAAGTTCCTGTATTGTATAGTAGGATTTCAATATGTTTCGTTGCTCGCCTCAGAACACCCTTTAGTTTTTAACTTTCATATATTTGTCGTTGTAGCGGACATAGTTATACATGTTGTGTAAAAATTTCGAGTCCGTACCTCTTATGGCTCTCGAGAAAGCGGACTGTGACAGACAGGCAGACAGACAAACAGACAGACAGACAGACAGGCAGACGAACGGAAAGCGTAGCGGAAACAACAGGCTTCCTTTTCACTTTTGGTGTATGGAACCCTAAGAAAAATATAAATTAGTAAGAGCGTGGAACAGCCCACTTTCTTAATCATAATGCAGTAAAGGCAACTTTATATATATATATATATATATATATATATATATATATATATATATATATATATATATATATATATATATATATATATATATATATATATATATATATATATATATATATATATATATATATATATATATATATATATATATATATATATATATATATATATATATATATATATATATATATATATATATATATATATATATATATATATATATATATATATATATACACATATTTACTGTGAGTGGGCGTGACGCTACCTACTTTTTTTCGAGATCAATCTGGTAGCACATCCTTTAAAATAAAGAAACAAAAGCGAAATCGGTTTATAAATGCCGGAGTTCTAATGGAACACACATAAACAAATACAAACGAATAACCTTCTTCTTGTTTTTGAAAACGTTTAAAAAGTAATTGAAAAACAAATTCAAAAAATTCGTCTTTGTATTTCAAATACGTCTTTCAATTGCTAGTATTTGAGATGGTGTCCAGCCTTGAATTCAACTAAATTTAAACTGACAAATGCTTGTAATTTATTAATTGAATCAGTAGCAGAAATCTTGTCAAGATTAAAGAAAACGAAAATTACATAGTCTGTTTAAAGACAGAGAATAAAAAAGTTTTATTAATTCATTTTAAATAAAATATGAAATTAAAACACAGTTGTTGGTAAATTTAATTTATATTCTTCCCAATTTACTTTCAAATTCTTCTGAGATTGCTGGATGGCTGGTTGGCTGATTGGCTAAATTACAGCTTGCACTGCTTTGACGTGTGTTCTTAGCAACTCTTTGTTAAATCAAGGATTTTGGTTTTGTTTGTTGGCAAATCTTTTTTTACGCTTTTACACTATTAGAGTCAGTCATCGTCTACATCAGCAACAGCGATAGTTGTTGCAGCAGTTTTTATGCAGGAGATATTTGAATGTGGTTGGTAAAGATGAAAGCTTTGTATTTATTATTAAAAAGGGGTTGTTGGTCGTAAACAGTTGAGCTCCTTGTTGTTATTTTTTTTATTTTTTTTATTTTTTTGGATTGGGTTTGGGTTGTTGATATGGAATGTTAATGTTGTTTTTGGCACTTAAGATGGGGTGTATGGCAATTTCTTTGCGTACACAGTTTGATGGTTGGTTAGCTGCTAGTTGGTACAAGTAAAATGCTTGGATAGATTGTTGTTCTTGGCAACATTGTTTGTTATTGTTTATTCTGCTATCACTTAAGTTGCTTCCTTTTAATTTTGTTTTTCTATATCCGCTTTACATTATTTTTTTATTTCAGTCTTTTCGTGTGTTGGAATATACCTGCATGTGTATTTGTGTCTTATATGAATGGTTGAAATTTTTGTTATAAAAGCAAAAAATTAAGGAGCAAACATCGTGTTTTATTATTTCATAGTTATGTTAGAGTGTTAGTAAATCCAGTTGAATTTGGAAGCTTTTACTGCCGGTCGTTGTGTTGTAGTATCTTTGGGCTTACGTGTCGTTATTTTTCTGGTAGTTGTTGGCTTACGTGCCGTAGTTGTTGTTATAATTGTGTCTGTCTCCTGCGGGAACTCCAGCTGAGGTACATCTAAATGTTTTGGCAACGTTGGTACTGCATCCGAATATGTGGCTAAGGATATTTGAAATAAGAGCATTATGTTATTATGGACAACTTTTTTTTAGTTACTAATTTTTTTATTTATTCAATTTTAAATTCTCTTTAGATGTTGGCCAAGAAGGATTTTTATTTGTACTTGTGCACATTTTTCCCTTCTTGTTATTGTATTTTTTAATGTTGTTGTAATTTGTACTTACCGCTATCTTGCAGGAAGCCATGTTCATCAGCCGTATAAAATACTGTCATAAATTTATGATTTGGTAGTGGGTGTGAATAGAAACCCTTGCGAGCCAAAAATTTTCTACCTTTTCCCACTCGTCTCCAATATGATTTTTCATAACGTGTCACGCCATTGCTCAAGATGTATCTTTACATGAATAAATAAGGAACAAAATAATATATAAACGATATTTAAAAATAATAGCTTCTGGCTAAATAGGAAATGAATTATAGACGGCGACTGGTTGTACAATAGAGAAAAGATTTAGTAAACAGATTCACATAGTTAAAATGTTATCTGATGGGGATTATGCATGTGATGTTTGTAAACTGGATAAGTCTGAAAAGCCGCCGTATGTTTTGAATAGTATAAATGGAAAACTATAGCCAATCTCATTATAAATGTGTATACGATGGTACGGACTTAGTGATGAGAAAAAATGCGGCAATTATCAGCCGGCAGCCAAAAATCATACCAGTTTAGAGCAGATGATGGTACTAACGCGTGACTAAGAGACTGACGTATAGGCTGACAACCAAATTTCGGCTGAGTCAGAAATAATTGTGTGATGAAAGGATCGGAAATGAACTCACAATAATAGTGGTTTGCTACAATTTATTCTTGAACATATGGCACCCTAAATACAAAAGGGTCACAACTCAAAAGTTTTCAAAACTGACTTTTTTCCATAAATTAATTCAGAGTACACATCTCTAACTACTGCAAAAATTTCTTTCACATCACTATCTTCTTTAACTGGAAAAAAACATTTATGTCTATTTTTATGTTAGTGTGTTGTTTCTGCACGATGAACTAAAGAGAATTATTTCGAGTTGCGTTAATGTGCTCAAGAGCAACTGATTACTTTTATTACACATAAAGAGTTTTATTTTGAGTTCTGCCTCTATTACTGTAAAAAGTGATAAATTTCGTGGTATATTATTTTGCATTGTGCTTCTTTAGTTGGAAAAAGCGAGTTGAATTATCAGTTGAAGAGGCACAACCTGAGAAAATATCACTAGTTAATCGAAAAACTTTCAGTTAAAGAGTGATAAATCAAAATTTTATTTTATTTTCGCAAACATAAAATCAAATTTAAAAAAGTATAGCAGAACCTTCTTCAATATTGAATTTTTTCATGATGGAACAATATTTTCTTTAAATATTACAATCATTTTTACATAAACAGTTTTTTGTCTCTCCTGAAAATTTTAGTATTTTGAGTTGTGACCCTTTTGTATTTAGGGTGCGATATGTATGCAAATACATTCAAGCATCTTAATTGTTCAATATATTCAAAACTTACACTATTTCGAGGTGTATAATTTTGTATTACTAAAACAAAGCAACTAAACTTACTTTTCAATACTTCGACTTACTTGTATTCATAACTTCCATCACGAGACTGATGAGAGAACTCCTCTATAACATAGGCTTTTTTATCCTCGACCGGATGATAATAGCGTTCTTGTTGTTTTTGATTCGACTCAATTACTTCATCAGATGAATCTGTTGTGAGTGATGGCGTCATATTCGTTTCAGTGGAGGATGTGGTATCACTGTTGAATCTATTAAGTGAAAGTGTATCGGCTGCTATAGATGGCTGCATACCCCAGCAGATGCAAATTATTGCAACTAATATCATAGCGCGTAACATTTTTTTATGAACACTTAAAATACAACTTGTTAATTTTACAAGAGAGTTATGTTCAACTTAAATATTTTCGTTTAGGTTTGATTTCCTTGGCTGTTCAAGCGCAAAACAAATAATTTCGTTCCTTATTTTTTCCGTATAAAATATTTGAGGAATCGATTTTGAATTGCACGTTTGTGTTTGACTGCAGATTAAATAATTGATTTCATCTCAGATTGTGTTGAAGCTTTTATACTAATCTCAGAAAATTTTTTTATGTATAAAGAATCCCGTTTTTTTTTTTTTTTAATTTTTTTTTTTAGAATCTGATGGTTTTTTTCTCGTTGCGTATTTTTTGGTGTGATTTGGTTTTTCTCTGTCTTAACAAAGTTGATGGGTTTGCAATCATTTATTTGGAATA
Source organism: Panzeria rudis (assembly GCA_956483635.1). Classification (NCBI taxonomy): domain Eukaryota; kingdom Metazoa; phylum Arthropoda; class Insecta; order Diptera; family Tachinidae; genus Panzeria; species Panzeria rudis. The sequence continues at coordinate 25,155,735 of OY101448.1, read as the reverse complement.
AATATGTATATTTTATGAGAATATTAGCCTGAGATTTCAACTCAATTCGTTATTTAAGTATTTGATTTTGTAATTTCAAGATCATAATTTTTTAATGATTCAGTTCTTGAGAAGGTAAAATTTGTATTGGTTGGAGTTTTATTAAAGCAGCATTTGAAATTTACAATGAAATGATGACTAGTCATAGCTTTTTTTTTATTAAATATTTTAAACAATATTTTACAAAGTAACCTAATAGATTTACATTATAGTTATTAACTGCACACTCCATATAAAAAACACGGCATAATTCTTGCAAAAAACTGACTTCAAAACAGACACAGACAGACAGTATGTACAAAATAATTATTCTTCTAAATGGATCAATTTGAAAGTAAAAATTTTCCCAAACGATCTGTAAATGGCGGAGTTGTACGTGACAAACACCGAAAGAAAATAAATAATACAAACGATATGATAACCCCTTCTTTTTTGAAGTCGGCTAAAAATTTTATTCTATACAATATTTTATTACGTATTTCAGAATATGCAAAGCAAAGTCATACCAGGTAATCTCATTAATAAAACAAGTACAACATGGAACAAAAACCACAAGCATTTTATTTTTGTAAAATCATTGGTCGTAGTCAAAGTCACAAAGCAAATAGTGTATTTTGACATCCGATCATGATGAAAATGCTAAAAGAGAAGTTAACAGCTATGTTTACAAGTTCACCTGTAGTGAATTCGCCTTAAGAATATGATTCTTTATAGGATTAAACAAATACCTGAAGGTAGAGGATGGGCAGCGTTGCCAGAATGCTGATTTTATCATATTTTTGATGATTCTTTCACCAAAATATGATATGATGATTTTTTCCCCCAATGATGATATTTTTTCTACTGTTTATATGTATATCGTCAGAGAAAATGCAAAAAGCCCCATCGGACATATTAAAAGTTTTACAGGAGAAGGATGAAACCTGTTTAAATCAAAAAAATATATTGACAATTAGTGTACAATTTTACAATATAATTAAAAAAGGACCAACAAATTTATATATTTATTGCGAAATTTAGCATGAATTGCCCATATATTTTTAATTTCAACAAATTTTATGCTTCTTCTGTAAAACTTTTAAAATGTTAGATAGGCTTTGTGCATTTTCTGGCCTTTACACATGCAAGAGCAAGTTCGAAAAACTCAATACACTCAAACTTTTCTACTAACACACTTTTGGTTCAACTATGAGAAAGACAGAGAAACGAATACAAATTGCTTTTTCGTTGATAATACGTACACAGAACTTGCATGCAAGTACTTACATGTCTAAACGCAGGGTTACTTTTTGTAGTTGTTTGGATTGATTAATATATAATTTTCAAACGTTTTTAATATAAAAGTTTATTGAAGTGCATTCATCAGCTTTGAAAGATGATTTTGAATGATAAAACTATCAATCAAGTTCGATGTTAAAAATTTTTGTGGGATGTACAAAGTTTATTGGGCTAAACTCAAATAATTTTTAAATTTGTTTCTATCATGTACAGGTTTTTTTTAATGGGTATGACTAATATTTCATGTAGCTGCGTCAGTATATTTCACCCTAACTCAATAACGAATTATCCGATTTGAATAAATAACCCAATCATGCATACTATTTTTTTATATATCCAACTGTTTTGGAGTTCTTCAGAAATTATCGGCGAAATTTTTTTTTTGCAAAATTAATTGTTCGTTTTCAAAAACTCATAAAAGAAATTAAAACTGCAAAAACTTTAAATTGTTATCATTAGTCTGACAGGTAGGATAACTAGAAATAAAATAAGCCTTAAATCATGAAAATCGATGGCAAATGTTGATTTTATTCGCAATTAAGTGAAGGTGGTCAAAGGAAAAATTTAAGTTTGTGTGTGTATTAGTTCCCTCAACTAATTGTGAATAAAATCGACATTAACTTTCGATTTTAATGGTTTAAGGCTTATTATGTTCCTAATATACCTACAAAGCTTCCCTCTTCATTTGTTCATGACTTTTTAAAAATGAAAAAAAAAAATCTTTGGTCGAGTGGTCTAAGCGGAAAAGAACTCTGAAGAGTTTAGCAGGAGCTATCGAAACTTGTCAGTTCAACCCTCCGTGCAGTCAAATTTTTCTTTGTCTACATGCTTCACATTTATCTATAAATAAAAATATAATTTAATTAAAAAATTAAATTAAAGCCGAGCTCAAGCCAATATAATTAATATATAAACCCATATACAACATACAGTTCGACTAAAACTCATAACTTAATTGAAAAAAAAATCACTTTGCATGAAAAACGCATTTTTCGCCGCTAATTTCTGAATAACTTCGAAGCAGATGGAAATTAAAAAGAATTAGATATAAATGACTTAAATGTAATATTATTCTGCAGTTTTTATTTATTGAAATTAGATAAACCATTCTCAAGTTAGGGTAAACTATACTGATGTACATATTGAAAATCTTAGTCATGCCCATTAAAAAATCTGTACGTGATAGGAAAAAACTGAAAACGGTTTTATGCATTAAAGTTTGTATATTCCACATGTTTTTATTTAAAAGATGAAAACTGTTTTTTTGTATACCAGTGCATATAGTTGTGTTTTCCAAGTTTTTTTTTCGCGGTGGTAGTGGTTTTGTCGCATTTTTATATGTTATTACAGTCATGGCGATATTTTATATACTTCTCTGATCGCTGCCGGTTTTCAAACCTTTTCACGAATTTTTTACAAGTATCTTTTTAATATTGGTTGCCAAAAAAGCAGTAACTCTCCTATCTAGAATATGACATGAAGGAAATCAGATAATATAGAAAAACGCGTTTTTGTTTTAGTTTGCTGTAAAAGTCTTATTGTTCAGCTTTGGAATAAAAGTTTGTGATGATCTTTTATATCCAAATATGATTATTATTCCGCCAAATGATGATTTTCTTCGAAAAGCTTCTGGCAACGCTGAGCATGGGTTAGACAAATACCTTGCATACAAAGTAACTTCTGATTATCCTACATCTGGAGAGCCATCATAGCGAGTCTTGCAAAACTTGAATTAGGTTTCATTAAGAACGAATTCCGCTTTTAAACAAAAGCCTGATGTTATAGGAATGTTATAGGAATTATAGGAACAATAATGTAATAGCAAAACACACCTGGTGGGGCTAGCTGTTGCTGTTGTAACAGTTATGCTGTTATCGGGAGAAAGAAACTTCCGCTTGATACAGCTGTCCCTGTGTTGACAATCTTTGCCCAAGTGGAACTCGTGTGGCTGCAGAGCGTAGATCCGATTGTTGTGGCAACATGTGGTATTAGAATTTAATAAAACTTCCATGTTTACCAGGTATGTCAAACTCATTTCAGTGTAAGGGCCAAATTCTTCGAAAATTATAGCCCAAATCCTCTTGGTGGCCGCATTTACTTTTTTAGTAAAACTTCAAAATTTTGAGTGGCAATTGAATATAATTAATTTGCACAGAAAAACAAAATATATTTATTAATAAAAAGAATATAAACTATTTTTTGCTGGATATAATGTACTGCTTATCATTTTTCAATTCATCAAAGTCTGGAGTTAAATTTTTGATTTATGTATGTAATTTTTAATATCGATGCTAAATGCTCTTCAGTTAATCTGGTTCGCTGCTCAGTTTTATTCATCTTCATTTGTGAAAAAAGCTGTTCACAAATATATGTGCTACCAAACATGGATTATGTATATGCGAATTACAAAATATCGATTTGCTTTAATACTGCCAGTGTCGCTATAGACAGTAGTCAAAATTCAATATGGCTGCCAACAGACTCCACTTTGTGAAAACGAAAAAAAAATAAAAAGTCGCCAAACTATATTAAAATGGGTATCATTGAAAAGGTATTTGAAAATAATATTTGGGCTTCTCTTTTAACTTTTCATTTCGAATGGCCATTTGGAATCTGTAATAGTTTAAAGTTAGTTAACAATCAAAAAACCCAATTGCGCAAAAAGTGAATTTTAAACAAAGAATCTAAAACCAAATTGTGTACGAAAACTAAACAGAAAATAAAAAAACGTAAAATTTAAAAAATCAAAAAAACCAACTCCGTACAAAAAAACTAAAAGAAAAGAAAACAAGTCCAGTGAGCGGAACATAGCGACTTTTAGAGTCCGGGAGAATTAAAAATATAGTCTTCAAATCTTCACAATAAACGTTCCGCGCACTGAACTTGTTTCTTTGTCCTTTTCTTTTAATTTTTTACTCATTTGGGTTTTTTGATTTTTTAAATTACACTTTTTATACATATTTGTCAAATTTTAATTATCGGAATTTAAGAAGAAGAGTATTACAACTAGAAAAGTTTGATAAATTTTCTTTACTTATTTTTTACTTTGATATTTTTTGTTAAATTTTTTATTTTTGAAGTTATTAATGAAAACAGTGTGGAGATGGGGAAAAGTGTACATGGCCGTAAAAAATCATGCCGAGGACCGCATGTGGCCCGCGGGCAGCGAGTTTGACATGGTTGAATATTTACTATTGAACTTTTGATGGAAAATTAAAACAGGGTGCTGTTGGCTGAATAGTTAGCGCGTTTGACTACAAGCGCTGAGCTCTTGAGTGCAAGACTAGTTTCAGGCAAGCCAATAACATTATGAATTTCTCTGATGCGGATTGGTGTTGTTGGAATGTTAAAGTGATGAAGGTATAGCACTGACCACTTTGTTAGTACTGGCAGTGGTTAATACTAACATATCCTAATGCACTTCACAGCACCCTCCTTCGTCAGTATTGTAGCAGATCCGTCGGCGAAGTAAAATAACTAATAAATGGCTACACAGACTTAACAAATGAATGCCTCTACTTCACACCAGAGAGGCTGCAACACTGCTCTACAAAAACAAACGCGCAATAGCAGAGTTGTAAATGAATTAAGCTTTCTATCTCTCTCTCTCTCTCTCTCACTTTACCACCTGTTCTCTACGCTATCCCATTCTCAAAGAAGGTAGCACATTAATTAATTAACTGGTAGGCATTAATTGCCTGATTGTGTTACTTCTCTTAAGAAATAAAATATAAAAAAATGGCTGTAATATAAAGAAAAATGACATCCAGTGTTTTTTTTTATCAAGACGAAGCTTTTCTGGTGGCATTGAAAAATTTCTACTTTTAACGACAGTGTAGTGCCCATATATTTGTTAGCTTTGCGCAAAATTATACTCGTAAATAAAATCAGATACTACTAAAGAGGCCTTCAGACTATTAGATTCAGTATTAATACTTGTCAAAAAGTAAAATCTTAAATAAAAACAGGCGCGGATCCAGCTTGAGGTTTTTGGGGGGGACTTCTTAGTAAAACATACTATTTTTCTAAACTTGTGTTAGAAACTCTATAGAAATTTACTCGTTTTGGCGGGGGAAATATCCCCTCCCCACCCCCTCCCCCCCTTGGATGCGCGCCTGAAAAAATCCAACAGTGCAAAAACAAATTTGACAGTATTATGGTATTCGTCATTTTTGGAAATTTTCCAAACAATCACATTTTTCATTTTATCAGGGCTGTCAAACATAGCAATAACAAAAACAGTTGTGTATTTGTTTGCTGGCTTAAATAAAGAAAAAATAAGTACGAAAAATTTAGCTTTATTGAATATTATTTATGTTACGTTTTATTTGGAGTGCCATAGTGTAGAACAAAATGTAATGAGAAAATTTTCTTTAAGATTTTTTGACAGTCAGACTGATTTTGATTTGATTTTCATCTTACAATATCTAATAAAAATCTCAAAGCTTGTATTACAATGTGAAAGGGCCTTAAGAAATTTTCTGCATGAAATAAAACTGAATTGAAAAAAATTGCGTCTTTAAAATTTTGTGTGTTTGTTGTTTACGCAATTACTAACGTCATTAAGTTATTTTTGGACCATTAAACAGGAAATAATATTGAAGAAATACTTAATTTACTGTTCTGAATATTTGATTTATTTTGCTACTGTTTTTAATGTTAAAGCCTTCAAAGATACGAGATCTTTGTACACGTCAACTAAAATGACATTTGCAAAAGACAAAAGAACCCTTCCAGACAAATATTTATCATTTGTTACATTAACACGTAAGTATTATACAGCCATATCCAAACAATTGTGTGTAATCATAAAGACTCTGTTAATTTGTTTTGATAATGACATCAAGCAATTTAATAAAATAAAAAGAAATTGATAACATAAACAAATTACATGTGTTTTACGTTGAATGTTACATACATACTTACATATTTAAACAAGTGTAATCAATAATCGAAAGAAAAAATTATAATATGAAGGGAAGTATGCGTTGAAAATTACAAGAATTTTTTTAAAATCATGAAAAATTTGGCTTTTCACGGATTCTACCTCTGTGCAACGGCGTATTGGTTTGAGTATGTCAAACAACATCTTCACTGAGTGCGGATTTTTTGCGCTGTAATTTGCGATTTTATCCGCCATGTCCGTTCGGAAACGGAATTCAACCTGCCCCATTTTTGTAGCAGCTTTTGTCTAAAAAAGAAAACTAAAATACGAAAATTTGTCAGGTGTGTCCAGTCTGTTGGCGGCGCTACTATACCGCGGTATACTCCAGCTAGTGCTTAACATATTAGGGTGGATTGAATTCCGTTTCCGAACGAAATTGAATTCTGTGACATGGCCGTATATAATATTTAAATGTAATCTCGATCTGTTCGTTAGACTTCTGCAAGAATATATGAAATTTGGTAATGTAATTTTTTGGTACTTTTTATCTCCTCGGTACTAACATTAAGAAAATTAAAGAAGAAACCCTCTAGAGAAATTAATTGTTTTAATCTGTCAAGTAAGGTACGCCTTCCCTCCTTATATATTTTCAGCTCTCCAACTACTTTCATTCACAAACATATGTTAGTATGTTTGTTTTTTTTAACTTACAAATCAAAGTTAAGGTTATTGACCATATCTGTCATATTGTTTATTTTATTTTCTTTTTGGCACTCGTATACACGTAAACCTCGAGAGACTCACACACACACACATAAACCCTCATACAGCTGCCAAGATCAAAATTTTGTATTTCAAAAACTCACTGCCATTATCTCATCATCCTAATGTTTGCTCATTTATTTTCAATTGTTATAAAAACGGTTTATATTCATTATTACGTTTTCGGCCAATAGAGGATAAACGAAGAACGTTTAAAAGAAAGAAAATAATGAAGAAAAATCAAATGTAAAAAGAGAGAATAAAGAAAATTTATGACCCGTTTAACATACGAGTACAAAACATATTTTTTTACTGCATCAACGACAACCAAAGTTTATTGTACGAAAACACTTAACAACAACTGAAAAAGCAATTTAGCAACCTGTAGACATTAAACAGTAATAAATCCATGTTTATGGCAATAAAGTATAGATGTTGTACAAACACTATGCTGTTATTATGTGCCTGCAAATAGGGGTGTAACTCATATACGCAATTCCAAGAATTCTGAAATGGGGTACGCGGATCCATGGGGTCCGTAACAAAATTTCAAGGGCTAAGCGATGGGAGGTTTAGAAAACATTGTTTAAAAGGTTAATAAACATACATTTAGCTATCCAGCCAAAAAAAAAGGCTATCAGCAAGACGTTGGTACGATGGTCTGAGGGTGCAACTAACATTAGTACAACGTCCTGTTTACCAAAGTTTTAATGTATTCATAACATTTATATGATAACGGCGAATGACCGTCCCCCACTCTTGTTTTCAATGTTGCCGCAACACTGTAAACTTAAATTTACAGTGTTCGCACAATGTTGTAAAAAAAATTTACATCATTTATTAAAAAAAGATATATTGCTATTTCTATATGCACTTTTTTATATTTGAGCTTTATAGTTAATTTAAAAATGTTTTTTTTATTTATATTGTGCGACTTGAATGACTATGGATTTCAACCTGTACACTTAATGCTCACAAGCAAACGCCTTTACTACTAAGCCACAGCGCCATATAAAATATCAACAGCACAAACAGCGTTGCCAGAAACTTTTCGAAGAAAATCATCATTTGGCGGAATAATAATCATATTTGGATATAAAAGATAATCACAAACTTTTATTCCAAAGCTGAACAATGAGACTTTTACAGCAAACTAAAACAAAAACGCGTTTTTCTATATTATCTGATTTCCTTCATGTCATATTCTAGATAGGAGAGTTACTGCTTTTTTGGCAACCAATATTAAAAAGATACTTGTAAAAAATTCGTGAAAAGGTTTAAAAACCGGCAGCGATCAGAGAAGTCTATAAAATATCGCCATGACTGTAATAACAGATAAAAATGCGACAAAACCACTTCCACCGAGAAAAAAAAGCTCGGAAAACACAACTATATGCACTGGTATACAAAAAACATTTTTCATCTTTTAAATAAAAATATGTGGAATATACAAACCTTAATGCATAAATCCGTTTTCAGTTTTTTCCTATCACGTACAGATTTTTTAATGGGCATGACTAAGATTTTCAATATGTACATCAGTATAGTTTACCCTAACTTGAGAATGGTTTATCCAATTTCAATAAATAAAAAACGCAGAATAAAATTACATTTAATTCATTTATATCTAATTCTTTTTAATTTCCATCTGCTTCGGAGTTATTCAGAAATTAGCGGCGAAAAATGCGTTTTTCATGCAAAGTGATTTTTTTTCAATTAAGTTATGAGTTTTAGTCGAACTGTATGTTGTATATGGGTTTATATATTAATTATATTGGCTTGAGCTCGGCTTTAATTTAATTTTTTAATTAAATTATATTTTTATTTATAGATAAATGTGAAGCATGTAGACAAAGAAAAATTTGACCGCACGGAGGGTTGAACTGACAAGTTTCGATAGCTCCTGATAATCTCTTCAGAGTTCTCTTCCGCTTAGACCACTAGACCAAAGAATTTTTTTTTTCATTTTTAAAAAGTCATGAACAAATGCAGAGGGAAGCTTTGTAGGTATATTAGGAACATAATAAGCCATAAACTATTAAAATCGAAAGTTAATGTCGATTTTATTCACAATTAGTTGAGGGAACTAATACACACACAAATTTAAATTTTTCCTTTGTATGAAAATTGTGATTTTTATGAACTGACCACCTTCACTTAATTGCGAATAAAATCAACATTTGCCATCGATTTTCATGATTTAAGGCTTATTTTATTTCTAGTGATCCTACCTGTCAGACTAATGATAACAATTTAAAGTTTTTGCAGTTTTAATTTCTTTTATGAGTTTTTGAAAACGAACAATTAATTTTGCAAAAAAAAAAATTTCGCCGATAATTTCTGAAGAACTCCAAAACAGTTGGATATATAAAAAAATAGTATGCATGATTGGGTTATTTATTCAAATCGGATAATTCGTTATTGAGTTAGGGTGAAATATACTGACGCAGCTACATGAAATATTAGTCATACCCATTAAAAAAAACCTGTACATGATAGAAACAAATTTAAAAATTATTTGAGTTTAGCCCAATAAACTTTGTACATCCCACAAAAATTTTTAACATCGAACTTGATTGATAGTTTTATCATTCAAAATCATCTTTCAAAGCTGATGAATGCACTTCAATAAACTTTTATATTAAAAACGTTTGAAAATTATATATTAATCAATCCAAACAACTACAAAAAGTAACCCTGCGTTTAGACATGTAAGTACTTGCATGCAAGTTCTGTGTACGTATTATCAACGAAAAAGCAATTTGTATTCGTTTCTCTGTCTTTCTCATAGTTGAACCAAAAGTGTGTTAGTAGAAAAGTTTGAGTGTATTGAGTTTTTCGAACTTGCTCTTGCATGTGTAAAGGCCAGGTAAGGCATGATATGTTTCAATAATTATTTTTATATCGTCACAGAAAATGCAGAAAGCCTATCTAACATTTTAAAAGTTTTACAGAAGAAGCATAAAATTTGTTGAAATGAAAAATATATGGGCAATTCATGCTAAATTTCGCAATAAATATATAAATTTGTTGGTCCTTTTTTAATTATATTGTAAAATTGTACACTAATTGTCAATATATTTTTTTGATTTAAACAGGTTTCATCCTTCTCCTATAAAACTTTTAATATGTCCGATGGGGCTTTTTGCATTTTCTTTGACGATATACATATAAGCAGTATAAAAAAATTATAATATCACTAGATATTTCGAGGCCGCTACACCATCTTATCAGCGTTGTTTGTTCAGGTGGATATCCAATTTTTTTGCCGGAGGCTGCTGGACAGCAAAGATAAAATATAATACGACTTTAAAAAGATATCGATTTTGCATTCGCCTTCGTATTTCACTATATCTTACAACTCGCCAAATGTTATTTTTATATTCATTTCTGCATACGCATACTATAAACTAACATTTGTCTCATCCCTACTTGCAACATGCTGCAATCATCAGTAAATATCACTCATACGTAGCAGAGGAAAATGTTAACCAAAAGGAATGGTTTTCTAAAAGGCATTAAAAAGGTTTATATTTTCAGATTTTTTTTTCAACTATTTATGTTGACAAATTCATTTCTTTAACTATGTGTAAAAGTTGAAGTATATTTTGCTGCAGAATATGGGAAGTTTTATATCAAAAAGTAAAGGTGGTTTGTCTTTTAAAGCATATTGAATATTTGATACTAATATTATTAATATTTCCTTTAGATTTCTAATGATGTGCTAATTAAAATAGAATGATTATTAACGCCATAACTTCAGAACGGGTCGAATAATTCACCTATTTTTTAGTCCGAATCTAATGGCGGAAAAATAAAAAAAAGTTATTGAATTTAAACATGAGTTAAACACAACATAAAAGCGGACAAATCAGTGTATTTAATAATAAAATTTATTGATCACTATGTTACCTGGTTCAGAAAATATGGTCTTTTAAAAATTGAGAAAAAATTGGTTTGTAATTCTTTATTAATTTTTATACCAAACTAGCTAAGCCCAGTGTGCTTCGCTACCCAATATCCCCTTTTTTTCAATTTTGTTTACTTAAAATGAAATATTAAAAAATAAATATTTAATCTATTTGGGAGGTTGACTTCTTTCTATAATACTATTTTCGTTATTGGCGTTAATACTCCCGAGAAAAAATTTTAAAATTCTGACTTTCTTTGCTTCCAAGATATTTTAAAGCAAATGCTGCTCCTGTATGGGAAGTGCCACTCCAAATTGAGACATAAAAAATGTTTGCACAATTTTGAAATTTTTTCCGGAGACAATGCACAATATCAATAAAGTTAGAACTACATAATTTCGAGGCTGTCCGAATGAAGATATCTCAAAATAAATATTTGCTCTTTTCAGGAGGTTTCACACCCACATGTCCAATTCAGACGTATCTTAAGCGGCAAGTCACACTATAGAAAACTTTACTCACACCAAATTTCAAGTTTTTCGCTGCATTAGCTCCAAAGATATTAAGAAAAAAATTATATAGGACCTGCCACGCCCACTCATTTTTTTTGTCTATGTTCTCTAGAAGAATGAATAAAATCTATGGAGTTGCTCCTATAAAATCTTAGGTGTTTTCTCGTATTCGCTACGTATGGGAGGTGCCACTCCCACTTGTTCATCCCTTAATAAAATCTCTTAAAAAACATTATAAGATTAGTTACTCGCACAAATTTTAAAGTCTTTAGCTGCATTAGTTCCATAAATACCTTAAAATAAACATTTCTTCTACGTGGAAAGAGCCACACCCACTTATAGCATCTCAAAAATATATAAATTATGAATTTGTAATTTACTTCCGATACCATTTTTTTATTAAATTAAAATATCAATGAAGTAGTCGTTTTCAAGTTTAAGATACATTTTTAATGCATTTTGAAATTTGAATGCACTTTGAGTTTTTTTAATGCATTTTGAAATTGGTCGTATATAGCAACATATAGCGCCCACTGTGTTGAAAATTATAGACTTTATAGCCTACAGCCTTTCCTATAATTCATGCATACGTTTTCTGTAGATCAGACTATTAGTTTCGGAGACATAAGCTTTCAGCTGACCAAAGTGTTTTATCAGTCAAATTAGATTTATATACATAAACAGAGAAAAAATATTAACAAAATTGTTTATTATCTACTGGCTTGAGCTTTTCACATGTTTACATGTTCATATATACTTAAGTATAAAATCAAATCAAAAAAGTTTGACTTGAGTAGAACAATAAATCAGAAAAATGGAAATGACGAAAAATAATCGAACGGCAACACTGCGAAAGGGCAGTTTAATGTCAACTTAAGTGATTTAATTCTCGTATTTAACTTTAACGAAAAAGTTTTATATATAATAATTGAAATCACATTCAACAGAGCCACCTGACAAGTCCTGATAAGCAAAATAGACGCAAGCACTGGCGATGGAAGTGTAGCGACTTCCGAAAGTGGCTCGTTAACACCGGTGTTCGTTATAGCCGAACTCCTCTATATAAATGCTTATCATTTCCAATTTGAATATATTGAGTGAGGCAAATACATAAAATTATATTTAAAATATGCTAAGTCTGACTTTATGGATGAATTCTTAAATAAAGGTTTTGCACAACATACCGACTCTGCATCATTATCAGAAGCTCAATTAAAACGTTGTTTTATTTCGGTAGAGCTAATAAAAAGACTGTTCGCTAACTTGCGTAATATGAATCATTCTTTGGAAAAATATGCAAAAACATATTTTTAAGGTAAACAGCTTGCCCAGATTATTATAATATTAAAATATGTACATGTTATATCATTGTCTGTAATATCGTTATCTGTAACCCAGTAGACAGAAAAATTTTATTCGAACTTTCCGATTTACTTGAGTATTAACATGAGATAGTTCCATTGTGACCGGGAGGGGATCCATTTTTTCAAATCGATTTAGTTTTTTAAGCAATTATTTTGTTAAACTATACATAATAACTAAATTGATTCCTAAAGATTTTATAATAGGTTTTAAAGGTATATATAGAGAAGTTACACGAGACCTTGTGCTAAATTTTCATTATTGTTTGCGCCATAGTGTGGCTATGGGTGGTGCACATATCCTTGCTCTGCCGCATTTAGAGTTCAAGCTTTACTTTTTCAGCTTTGAAAAAGTTTCATTGTTCGTAAATTTTCAGAGAGTATATTTTCAGAAAAAGGATATATAGGAGGAACTTATGTCCTTGCACCGATTACAATGAAATTTCGTATATAAGCTATAAAATATTTTCTGCTGTTGCTGCTTCTTACATTTATTTTCAATTGCTTCTTAAAACTACAATTTAGAGTTGGAAAAAACCAACTGGTCGTGGCGTGGAAGTAAGATAATAAAAAGCATGATTGATTATGGAGTTCATATGTTAACTTTGATATTATAAATTTGTTATTCATATGATTAGAAGTTGAACATAATATCTTTAGTTTTCCTATGAGATTTTTGGCTAAAGGTTCCCTGACGATTTGTATTAGATCCAATGAAATGCGCATAGGAAGTAGCCGATTCAATGTATTTTAATAACACTTTAATATTTTACTTAGAAAGTAAAATACTCAATTGGGTAAAAGCACGTTACAAAATTAAAATTAATTGTAATTTTTAGAGACTTTTGGTGAATTTTGGTTCTTCTTAGCAGATTAGCTTATGTAAAATCATATATTTTCTAAAAAGGATATGTGAGAGGTATACATATCCTTGCCATAATTTCAATAAAATATGCTATAGTAATTACTAGCTATATTTTAAGAGGATTGGCAAATTTATATTGTTTGTTTATTAAAACTTAAATCTAAATTTTTCAAAAAAGGATGTTTGAGAGGTACTCGTATTTGTTCAAAAATTTGTGATAAAAAGAGCCATACCAAGTTTGTTAACATAAGCCTTCTCCTTATACTTTTGTCCAATGTTGTTCGATAACAAATCACTGTGCGATTGCACAATACCGGTGCTCTGTTAATCAGCCAACATCATATACTCCAAACTAAGAAGAACAAAAAAAAAATTTTTTGCCAAATCTATAAAATTAATCGAAATACATATAAACAGAGAAAAAATATTAAGGTAAAGTCAACGTATACCAATTTGGATTAAATAAAATTTTACGAAAAATAATTAGTTATTTAAGTGCTAATGTTTTTTTGCCTTATAGGTAGCCGACAAACGGCGCATTTCCAGCGAAAATGTCCTGCTGCTGATTTAAAATTAGCATCGTTTCATATTAACTTTAAACGAAAAATTATTAATCTAGCCTTAAATTTCTTTTATTTAATATTTTTATTGTTAAAATAACATGGTTATCAACGTTACATTTCATTTTAAATCAACATGACTTTTATTTCAAATAAGTTTCATGTTAAATCATCAAATAATTCATGTTGAATTAAAATGCGTTTTATGTTTCTGATGATGGTATTTCTTTAATCTATATCTGAAGTAAAGTTTGAAGTGGCCCGACTTCAAGTCTTGGCTGGTTCAGCCAATTATAACACAAATTTTTCTGATATAAATGCCAATTCACATCACGTAAGTAAAATAATTAATAAAATATCTATATTAAATTCATGTTTTTTCAACTTGAAATAATTGAGACTCAACACGATTCTTTGTGTTGTTTCAATACCAAATTCACTTTATTTGAACTTGAAATAGCTTAGATTCAACAAGATTCTCCGTATTGTTTCAATATCAAATTCAAGTTCTTTTAACTTGAAATAACTTTGATTTATCATGATTATTCGTATAACTTCAGTAGCAAATTGACGTTGTTTTAACTTGAATAACTTTGATTCAACATGATTCTTCTTACTATTTCAGTATTACCTTCATTTTGATTTAACTGTACCGGAATATTAAATCAACATGAAATAAAGTTAATAATTGAGTAAAGAATTTTTAGTCGAACTGTATGGTTTTTATCCAAAGTTATTTAATTAGTTTGGCTTAAGTTCGTTTTTAATTTAATCTTTCGATCAAACTATTTTTTATTTAAGAAAGAAATTCTAAAGTATGTGAATATTGAACATTCAAAGAAAAATTTGGTTGTACGGAGGGTTGAACTGACAGCTGTTTCGTGACCACCAAGTCTACTCGTCAGAGTCCTTTACCTACACCACCACTGACAGTGGCAACAACACTGTAGCGAAAATCCTACTAATTTTAGTTAGCTCAATTAACAGACTGTCGCCATCTTGTGGCGAGTCGCACATATTAATTAACTTTTGCTAAATGTTCGGAACTGCACTAACTATCTCTTCTTAGAACTTGGGCAAAATAAACATTTAAAAAATCCCAGCATTGAGAATGTCGATGGTATTCCACGCTGGTAAGACTGAAATGAAAAAGCTTAGAATAGTTGAGCATTCTAAGAAGAGACAGTTAGTGAAGTTCCGAACATTTAGAAAAAGTTAATTAATAGGTGCAACTCGCCACAAGATGGCGACAGTCTGTTAATTGAGCTAACTAAAATTAGTAGGATTTTCGCTACAGTGTTGTTGCCACTGTCAGTGGTGGTGTAGGTAAAGGACTCTGACGAGTAGACTTGGTGGTCACAAAACAGCTGTCAGTTCAACCCTCCGTACATCCAAATTTTTCTTTGAGTGTTCAATATTCACATACTGTACGATTTCTTTCTTAAATAAAAAATAATTTGATTAAATTGAGATTAAATTGAAAACGAACTTAAGCCAAACTATTTAATTAGTTTGGATAAATAAAGTTATTTCAAAAGGAAAAATGTTTTTTGAAGGCTATTGTAAAATCATGTTGAATTAACATGAAACACATATCAAGGAAAATTACTACCGAAAAATGCAAAATTAACCTTGTTTTCGACTATTTCAATTTGCAAGTTTCCTGTGTATAACCTTTTTTATGATCTGATGTCCATATTAGGGATGGGTAAGTGAAAAAAATATATCGATATACATCGATATCGATATATTTTTAAATATCGATCGCCATCGATACATATCGAATAAAAAATATCGATATATGGAAATATCGATATTTTTTCAAAAATGATAATTCATAGTAGTCCCCAAATTTTTTTAAAAATAAAACAAAAAAAGTAAATATTTTATAAATAATTAAGCTGGAAAGAGTTAATTTCCAACATCCTTACTGTTCCACCAATATTTCATGGAACATACATCAACAAAATTGCATTCAAAGAATGATAATTTTTCGAATAGACAAAATATTATAAATAAAACAAAAGATCTTGCTAGTAATATTCTATTTGATGAAGACTTATGCCGAAATGTTTTTAAAAATTGCACGAAAAACAAAATCGAAGCTAAAAAATATCGAATTTGATACTGTCGATATATTTAGAAAAAAATATCGCTATTTCTAAATTAAAAATATCGACGACATATATCGATATATTTTTAAGAAAATATCCCTAGTCCATATGTCTGCCCGCATATCTTTATGTTGCCTGTTTCCCTCTCCTTCTGCATAAAAATATACATGTACAATTTAATGCTTGCAAGTGGAAACTTTTCATATAAAAATCATGCCTTTTGCAAGAAGGCTTGAAAGTTCAAGTATTGTTTTTCTCTATTGCAAACCTGCTCCATTGTAAAATTTATTTTTAAAATTACGAATAAAAAATGCATAACTGGAATAATAAATAATTTATTCACTCTGCGCCACCAAATGCATCACATTATTATTGATTTTGATTTAATTTTTAGAATCCTTTTTCTACATATATTTTTTTCCTATATTTGTTTTCTCTTTAGTGTTTGATGGCTTTTGCCAACAAAACAACTTCTATAAATAAAATACAAACAAATAAACATTTATTTATATTAAGTTGTATGTGGTATAATAAATATTCAATTACCACAACTGTCATTTAGATGTTTTTCTATTGTTTAGTTTCATATTCAGATTGATTTCGTTAACGCCTTTCAAATGGCGAAAGTTGAAAGTTCTTTGATATAACGACTGTTTGGTATATTATTGGCAAGATGCCATTCTTACCATAGTTGGCAATCAAATGCTTGTATAGAATTTATGCTCCGATGTAAATATTATAATGCAAACGAATAAAGAAATAAAATGTTGGTATGTGGAAAAAAAGAAAAAGTTGATAAAAATAATTATATAGCAGCAATTACTAGCAGCTGTGATAAACATTTCTGCAAAATGGTGAATGTAACTGGATAAGACGATTATATTCGAATGTTCATCACTATTTCTTTTTGAATATTTTCAGAAGAATAGCAAATTGTCGAATTTTTTTCCAGGTTTATTTTTGATGGTCTAGGGAACTTTATATAAGAAATTCTCGTTTGATATTTTAATAAGAAATAAGAAGATAACTTTATTTAAATGCATATTTTTATTACAAGTTGGGACAAGTATTAAACTGAATTTTTTTAACCCCATAAATTGCAACCTATTTTAAGTTACATACATATAAATATATTAATACCTTCTAAAATTTTAGATGGCAAAAAATAATAAGAACTAATTAAGAAGCATGCACGAACTGCTGCGTGCTATTGTAGCTGAAGACAAGCAGATAATATTGGCTTTTGTCTTACAAGTAATTTCCGGTATTATCATTCAAATCAAATTATCAGCTGTGACAGGGGTCACTCACTAATCACTGAAATATAAAGAAGTACATACATTTTTCCACTACCTCACTAAGCCAATCGTTTAATGATCCTCTAAATGTAAACAAAAGAAATAAATTTAAACGCATACTTAATTTTGATTTATAGACGGTGGATAATCGTTTTGCAATATGGCACTGATCCATATTATTTTATTTTTTTATTGCATTATTAAAAACAAATTAGGCTCCAATTAGAAATTTATTTAAAAGCAATCATGTTAATAAAAACTTTATAACAATGATAAACTCATAAATTGTTTTCGTTTAAGCTTAAGTGGATTAAATCATCTTAAGCCAGTAAATAAAGATTACACATTACAACACAAAAAAAAAATATCAAGATTAGCGACTGATTCTCGGAGAGGTAAAAAAAATGTGTATTTTTAACCGTTTTTTTTTTTATTTACATCTTGACTCATTTTGGAGGGGTTAAAGTTCCTCCCTTATGCAGATAGTTATTATGATTCGGCATAGAATATCTTGTAAGCCTTACGTTTAACGTATCATACCTGCTCAACACATTTACGTAAAACACAACGAGAAATATTTTTTTGGAACATTTTATCCCTCTAACTCATCGTTGTATGAGACGCATACTTATCCCTTTCCAAAAAAATATTTGCCATAAAATCCTACTGTGTCTTTAAACCTGAATGCCAGAAATATTTCAAAAATTAAAATATATTTAAGAATCAATTTCGTAGTTATTCGCATAGGAAATTTTGTAACGTTTAATGTATAAAATGTGCTTAGCACTATTATACAAAATACCACGAGAAACATTTTTGAGAAACATATCATCCACAATTGTTCGTTGTCGTAAGCATTAAATCGGTACTCCTAAATGGTCGCGAAGCCTGAAATGTGTCTAAGAGGGAGGCGCAAGCGGTACAAGATTTCATAAACTGCTGGTTGCAAAAAATCATGCAACGAGGCCTTATGGTCGACCACGAAACAGCAGCCCATAATTATGGAAATCCGGCGCCGTAAGTGGATAGATTTAAGAAAACTCCAAGGCGAGATCATCCGCCACAACTCTCGATTGGAACACGCAAGGAAGTCATAGAAGAGGAAGACCCTCGAATACATGAAGAAGATAATTTTAAGAAGATAAGAATGTTGCGGCCCTCTCCTCCTCCTAGGAACGATGGGAATATATGTACATCAGAGAGCTGCAACAAGTATGATCAAGCTGTCTTATTCACTAGCGCTAAATAGCAATTATCAGCCAATCAAGCCTTTGGCAGTTTTGTTCACATTTGAGTATAATACATGAATCAAAAAAATCAACAACAAGTATGTATTATTCGCAACATTGTAATTGTTTTAATTGGTATACAAACTATGCGGCTTGTTTACGAACAATCGCTCACTTGCAGCTCGGCTGTTTTTGGTATGATTTGATTGTGATCAAAACAAAACTACTCGAGTATATTTTTGTGTTATGCAAATTATTGTTCGGAGCAAACACGGATATATGTGTGTATGGACGAGTATGTAGGCTTTCTTATGCCACTTTGTAAAGCAGAAACAACAACTACAATAGCAGGAACATTTTATAGCATGTATATATGTATCGTGTGCGTATTAAAACAAGTAGCCAGCGCTGATCATAAATAGTTTTACAAGAATGATGCGAATTACATGTTCGTTTCAATCCGGTGCGGTTACAGTCATACCAAAGAAACTAATCACACACATTCATGTTCATTGCGAATACAAATGATTAAAACTGATTGTTTGAAATGAGCTATTGCGTTTACAATCATTATTTGTCGATGAACAAAAATGACCGCATCACAAAATATCCGAGTACGTGATTGGGTATACTCCCAAGTTTGACACTTGTTGCAGCTCACTGATGTACATATATATGGCTGATTCTCGTTCTAAACGTACATTTTGTGTTCTTTTTTTTTTGTTTTTTGTTCGATTTCTTAACATTTTTCCGTAGAGAGCGTTACATTTGCTTTCACGGTTCTTCTGGATATTATCTTTGCGAAAAAAAATACACCACTAAAAAGAGTTCAGGGTTTTAAAGAACTATACATCTACTCTCAAAAAAACAAAAAACTTATAATAGTCACAGGACGAAATTAAAAGTTATGAGCACTTTTTGAATTTGGAATTGGGTTCACATAGAAAAATATAAAATTTTTAAAAATATTCTTAACAAATATTTATATATTGCTCAAAAGTAGGCTAACACTTCTTTCATATAAGACTAACTTTAATAAAATCGACCAACAATGTTAAAAGTTATGTCAATTTCAAATGATTATCTGCAGACAAATACGAACTACCTAATATATTTTTCGACAATATAACAACCCACAGTGCGGTCGGAAGAAGCAAAATTTTTTCAAAGGAAATCCGAAACTCGTAAACAGATAATGTTCTTTATATCGTTACTGCCTATCAGCTGCTGCTAACTTTTTTTTTCGTCATAAAAATTATAAATAAATTATATATAAAAAAAATTTACGTAACGCTCAATACATTTTTATATGAATTCAATATTTTTTCAGAATCCGTACTATATTTGGAATTTAAAGAAAATCAGATATATAGTCGTTGATGTATTTTAACTTAAACTTCTTAGTTAGTTACTAAAAAATTTCAATTAAATTAAAAAAATATGAATAACACTCAACACATTTTTTTTTTTTTTGATGC
Source organism: Panzeria rudis (assembly GCA_956483635.1). NCBI lineage: Eukaryota > Metazoa > Arthropoda > Insecta > Diptera > Tachinidae > Panzeria > Panzeria rudis. The sequence continues at coordinate 25,135,443 of OY101448.1, read as the reverse complement.
AAACTATGATTAATTAATTAAACATTTCGCAACTTATTACTATTTAACAAAGTTAACAAAACTTTTAATTATTTAAAAGTAAAAACTTATGCTGTTATTTTAGTGTATATTGTTAATACAATTTTAATAGCTAAATTGAGTAATGAAGCGTACTAAAATAGCGCAACGCTCAATACACTAGACAACGGACAACAACAATTTAAAAAAAAATATTATAATTTCAAATATTTTTAAAAAATTTGATGTGTGAAATACGATAAGCAAATGAAAATATTATAAAAACCCCAGGAAAAATTTTGATGGCAAAGTAATGAGTTAAAATGCTAAAAAAAACATACTCTTCACTACTTCTACTTTGGCATTTTAACCAATTACTTTAACATGGCGATGTCATTGGAGGCAAGTACTTACCACATTTGATTACAAATAACAAGTTATAAAATTCAATATTTAGAAGGCATTGAATGCACAAAACACAATAAAATTTAGATACCTCTGCTATGCATTGAACTTATGCCGTTTTCAGTTATTGTGCTATTTTATGCCAACTATTTTACTCACTAAGCTACTGCACAACTATTTTATTATGGGCTTAGCACTTGTTTTCACAAACATGAACACAATTAAAAAAATCTATTTTGGTTCCCCACAGTTTGAACTGTTTATCCTCTGTATGATAAGCAGATACACTAGTACTCTGCCAATAAGAGAATAGATGGCTTGTTTAATTACTAGTAAGTAATTGTTCAACTACTGTAAAGTAATTCAGACGGTATGTAGTTTGTGGTTGAAAAGTATGTTGTTGGGTAATGACAACTCATTACCAAGTTTTTGCTGGGACGTTATAAACTTAATCTCCTTTTTGGAAAAATTTTTAGTTTCTTAATATGGAAAATTGAAGACTGAATAACTTTACAACTTATCATCGGATTTAAATAAAATTTATGTCCTTCGAAAGGTTTCAGTCTCTTCTTAATGTATATTGATAAAAAAAATACATAGCTTAGTGCTACAAGTGGGTGTAAAATATCCTGAAAAATTGTATTTTAATTTCCTTTATTTTTATACAGAATGTAGCCAACTGACATGTCTTTATTGTGCTCAATTTTCGAGATGGAATGAAAATTGTTGGATAACTCAATAATATCTATGAAAATTGTATAAGAAATAATAATAAAAACAACTATTTGAATACATTAGGATTTTTTTTTTTTGTAAAAAGAAATTTTAAAAATAGCATAACTTTGTAGCGCGTCATCAGATTTTAGTAATTTAAATATCACTTAAAAGGTTCAACCTGACTTTTTTCAAATCCAAGACAAGGACATCGCATATGAAAAAAAATTTTTGATCCTCTGATTTCCTGAAAAGTGGTATTTATTTTCTATTGTTTTTTTACACCATATAGCAAGCTAATCTATCGCCTTTGTGTAAAAAATACAAATCGAGAATTTAGGATATACTACGGCTACTGTTGTTTTTATTGTTATTGCTCACACAAATTTCATAGAAATGATCGTGTTATCATAAAGAAACCACTGCAAGTTTTAAATCTGTTTTCATCCCATCTTGAAAATTTTACACAATAAAGACATCTAAATTGGCTACATTGTGAAAAAAATAAAGAAAATTAATATACCATTTTCAGGATTTTTAAGGATAAAGGATACTTTGGCATTTTTGACGCACTTGTAGCGGGATTTTAATTCCTTTTTAAACAATACACTGAAAAAAAACCATGCAACATATGAACGAAATCGTTCGTATATTTTACGAAATATTTTGTAATTTCGCACCACGAAATTCTTTCGTAAAATGTACGAAACGAACGAAATTTTTGTATTTATTTTACGAAGTATGTTTTGTGTTTTAAAAAATAATTTTTTATATAATACGAAAGAGTTTCGTAGAAAAGAAAAAAAAGTTACGCATGTTACGAAATATTTTCATAGTTTAAGATAATATTTAGAGAATACTACTAAATATTTTCTGTGTTTTACGAAAGAACTTTGTATATATTAGCGGAGTTCAGTGTTTGGTGCAAATGGTCTTTCGAAAGTGCAAATGCAAAATATCGTAGCTTTTTTATGAATGTTTGAGTATTTTGTTGTTGGATTTTATAAAAAAGCTACGATGTTTTGCATTTGCACTTTTGCAACACCACTTGCACCAAACACTGAACTGTGCTATTATGAAAGAGTGATGCAAAAACAAAATAAAATTTTAGATTTTACGAAATATTTTTACAACTGAAGATAATATGTATTTAGAGAATATTACGAATTATTTTAGTTGCTTTACGAAAATTATTACCATTGTTTCAAATTGTTTTATCGGCTTAGAAAGACCGAAAATGTATTAAAAACTAACAATACGCGGGAAAGTTATAATGTAAATTATAAAATTAATCAGAAACCTATTTTGATTAGGAACTGCTCTTGGACAAAATTTGGTTTGCGGCAATTATTTGATAATGGTACGATATTTCCGTTAATTTTTTTGCGCGGATTTCACGTAATGCATATTATTTATTAATAAGTCTAATTTTATTAGTAGTTTGAGCAATCGTTTTTTATAGAACTACCAAAATTATTGCTAAAATGTTAAACCTAATCAGATAAGCTGCAGTTTAAGTTTGCTAAGCTTTATTTTTAAAATTATATAACCTTTTTTCAAATTTTTCTTGTTATTATAGTTGCTCCTTCTTTTCTCGGAAATCCCCTTTTTGTGCCTCTTTTTGATCATTTTCAACGGTAACGCTTTCTACAATTTATATGTATACGGGTCACTTAGCGCCCAATTTTGTATGATTCAATAATTTTAAGAACAACTTATATAGTTCATAATGATTTCGTAATATGTACGAAATTTTAGTATATTTTACGAAAGGACGTATTAGTAAATGTTTTCGTTACTTTCGTGAAACTATAAAATTCTGGTGTAAAAATTTATTCCGTAATATGTACGAAAGTTTCGTATATTTTACAAAAAAAAATTACTACGAAAAGTTTTCGTTACTTTCGTCAAATAATAAAACTCTAGACTCAACCTAATTCGTATTATGTACGAAAGTTTCGTACATTCTACGAAAAAAGTAAATACGAATGGTTTTCGTTACTTTCGTAAAATAATAAAATTCTAGACTAAAACTTTTTTCGTGGAATGTACGAAAGTTTCGTACATAATACGAAAAAAGTAGCTACGAAGGTTTTTTTCGTAAAATGTTGCATGGATTATTTTCAGTGTACTCATCAATAGGAGACTAAAACCCTTCCAATGACATCAATTTTCATTTATATCCGATAATACGTTATAATGTTATTCAATCTTCAGTATGATGAACTTTTCTCAAAAATGGCAGACATGCTCAAGTTTAGAGGCCCATAAAATAGAAAAAATAAGAGGTATCGAAATATTTTTTCGCCATGCTACGCGCACAATAGTAGAATATATGTGCCGCATTTCATTAAAATCGGAGAGTATAAAAATCCAGACCATGTCGAAAATTTTCGTTTCACCCATATATAATTAATTTCTCGTGGTGTGGGTCTTTCCTCCAAGGGCGATGTAGCGGTATCAAATATTTGCGATAAAATTTTATTATAAGTCTATAAATCCATTAAAACTTCAAATGTGTTTGAGTGGTAATGTCGTACTTATTCACAACAGTACTCGGCATAGGATATCTTGCAAGCCTTACGTTCAGCGTAAAAGATTTCTTTACCACTTTCAAGTAAAACACAGCGAGGAAAACTTTTTTAGAACATTTGAGCCCGCTATATTACCGTTGAATGGGAGTTTTTCGCCAACTTTTTAATAAATGCACAAAGAGAGCCCTACAGCGAACAGTGAGAAGAATAAAATGTTCGCCAAAAATACTCGTCATGGCGTTTGACATAAAAGGGCTTAACGCATTTTATACCTCAAACTTAAGTCTTACCAGATTTCCGACTCACTATAACTATATGCGAAACTCCCCTAAAATGAATTCCAGATGTAAATTTTCAAAACACAGATGATATACGTACATATTTTATGATACCCTCTAACAGAATCAATCGTTTGAACCTTGCTATTTTGAAAAAGTTTGATTTTGTTATACAGTGTTATTAGCAAGTAATAAAAAGAAACAAAATTAATTTATTTTCTTCGACACAAATTGAAATTAAACAAAAAATAATATACAAATATTCAATCAAAAACAAGCACTTTGATTTTGTAAAAATAAACCAGAAAACAAACAAGTCATCATATTGACAGCATGCACAACAAAAACAGAAACAAAGAGGAAAAAAGAAACAACAAAAAAGATTTTGTTTATCCAATAAAATCACGTTTATTACAAATAAAATGTTTATTAATGATAAATTAAAATTAATTAATTTGATTTCGATTAATTGACGATTATTTGCACATACTCCAACACTCTCTAGTACTCAAACACTTGAATGAGGGGAAAAAATTAAATAATTCTATGGTTGACTAAAATGCTATGGGAAAGTTTGTTAGAGCTTATTAAAAAGAAATTTCTCATTATGTGTTAATTTGTTTTTTATTGGGACGTACTAAAATTGATTTTATTATACTTTATGCTTTTAATAGATTTCTATTTCCTGATAAATACGAAAGGACTACTTTTCAACAACAGTTCCGCATATAAAGACCAAAACAGCTGGAGACTGACAGCCACAAAAATTACAAAAGTTGTTAATTATAGAGTTTTATAAGCTGTTACAACCTTTCATTTAAATAGAATTGTAGGCTTTCATATTTATAAACAATTACATGGTAACAAAATTGTCGAACACTTCATTAAACTTTTGTATATAACTTTTCTTAATAATCTGTTACGGTCAATTCAATTATTTCATTCATTAATTTTTAGCCATCAGTTTTTTTTTTTTGTTTTTCATAGACACTTCGGTTGTTTAGTTCCTGAGGATAGACGGGCTGTGGCAATATTTTTGAAAAAAGGAAATCAGACGGAGCAAATATTTATTTAGTGACATACAATAACGTATAAGAAAATAATGTCTACAGATGTTATTTCCACGCTAGAAAAAATAATGATAATAATAATGTCCTTCGATTATTTCCACTTTTAAAAGGATATAACATCCATCCAAAAGTTGAAGTAAAGTCCATGAAAATGCTGTTGCAGAGCAAAGGGTGTTTTCATAACCGCTCTAATGCATTTTTCCTCTGGGTATGCCAAATAATGGCTCCGCTGAGTAAAGATATTTGGCTAGGTAGAAAATCTTTACTCAACGAAGCCACTATCCAATATACCCAAGCTATAAAACCCTTAATCCCGGTCGAATGCCGGCTATACGGAATATCTTTAGCCTACGAAGCCAATATTTTTCTTTATAAAAAGGAAATAATGTCCTCCAGTTCCCATTATTTCCTTTTCAAAATTGAAATTGTGCCCAATTTTTATTAATTGACATTATATTCTTTTTGAAGTGGAAATTATTTATTTGGATGCTGTTTAGAACCTTTAAATTTATTTTATTTTATTTTTATTATCCATATTGTAATACAAAGCCATCAAGGCCAAAAAAAAGTATTACATAGTTTCAGTAAGACTAAGCAAGTAACTAAAACTAACTATATTAAATAACACAAATACATTGCGTAAAAATTTCATACTAACTACTTAAACAACTAATCGAATAAGTTCAATTACAATTCATTTAATGTCTCCCCAGCCGAATGCATATAAAAACTTTAAATTGATATATAAACCAAAAAAAAAACTATCCGGAATTCATCAATGACAGCTAAAACCATATCAACCAACTAGTTGTTCGAAAAAAATTCTATCAGTTTGAGCCGGAAAACATTATTAGAGTGGGAAAAAACACGTAACTCAAGCGGCTGACCATTCCACAAATGATCTTTCAAACAAAGAACAATTTATTTTGGGTATTATTATCTGTTTATTCCTAAAGGAACGTGAAAAAGAGAATTTATCACACAAAGGTACAGGAATGCCACTTTCGATGATACGATAAAAGAAAACTAAATTTCTGAGCCTCATAAACTCATTGAAATAACATCCCAAAAATTTTTTTACATGCTCAGAAATATGCTCCCTCCTCCGAATGTTTAAAACAAATCTCACAACTGTGTTCACAATACGTTCTAAAACTTTAAAATTCATCGCAGTAGCGCCTGAAACCACCTCAAGCCCGTATAAAGCCTGAGGCATCATCAGCGAATGGGCTAATCTATACTTAACCCTAGGGGGTAAATATATGTTGGTTGAATAAATCCTATGCAAAGTACTCGAGACTTTACGATGGACAGATTGAAAATGTGCCTCAAAAGATAAGCGACTGTCAATTAAAACTCCTAAACATTTATGTTGACTGACAAACTCAATTGGAGAATTGCGAATTTGTAAATGAAAGTCAGAAAACGCATCCTCCGACATACTAAAGCAGATGGCCTTAGACTTAAAAGGATTTATAGATAGCGAGTTTACATCAGACCAAACAGCAATTCTTTCAAGGCAATAATTTATATTAGATTCTAACACATCTGGAAAGTCACGATCAGTACTAAACAAAAGCATGATGTCATCGGCAAATAAGAAAGTCTTACAAATACTAGAGTCAACACATTCGGAGAGATCATTAACATATAATAGAAACAAAAGAGGACCTAAAACAGACCCCTGAGGAACACCAGATGTAAGAGAAACTGTACGAGAAAATCTACCAGTCAAATCCTCAAATTGTTTTCTGCCAAGTAGATAAGACAAAATAAGTTTGCAGGCTGACCTAGAGAAGTTAAACATTTCCTTGAGCTTAGTAATCATTGTGGAATAACATATGGAATTGAAAGCTTTAGATAAGTCAAGGGAAGTGAGAACACATAATTTCCTAGAATTAAAATAGGTTCTAACAGAATCGGTTAAATTTACAAGAAGGGAAGTAGTATTGTATCCACGACGAAAAGCATATTGGGAATCAACAATTTTATTCCTAGTAAATAAAAGCATTTGGTCCTTAATAGTATGCTCCACAACCTTAGACAAGGCAGGTAGAATCGAAATTGGTCTTAAGTCATCAGGGCTGTTTACGCTACCAGATTTAGGAATAGGCACAACTCTAGCCGTCTTCCATACCTCAGGGAAAATAGACGTAGTTAAAATAGTATTAATTAAATGCAGAAGTATGTCAGAAATATATGGGTAAGCAAGCTTTAAAAATTGTATAGAGATATTGTCAACGCCAGAAGATTTGGATTTCATCTTATTAAAGGCTTCCAACACTTCAAGATCACTAACGCAACGAAAAGAAAACGACCCACTCATATCATGAAATGTATCAAAATTCACATCAGGAGCTTGAATAGAACCTAAACCACGGGCGAAGAATTCGTTAATAACATCGATGTCACCTTCAATGCCAGTATCAATACTCAAAACTTTCCAAATTCCGGACGAATCTAGCGTTACGTAATATGTGAATAGGCCCTTAGACTCTCATTTTCAAAAACATGATTTAATATTTCAAATCCAAAAATCAAAAAACATCTAAAAACAAAAATTTCAAATATAAAATTGTTCAATTTGGGCCATTATTAAGAAAGTTATGAGAAGAAAACTAAAAAAGTTATTTATTTTTAAAAGTTTTTTATTTTTAAAGAGTAATTTAAAAGAAATCTCAAAACGTATACCATTAGCACAAGACATACAAAATTGTTTATGCCTTATAGAAAGAAAGTTTTTAATTTTTTAAAAATCAAACAAAAAGTAGTAGCAACGGGAGGGCAACACCGGACCGACCGGTTGGGTGGATAGAAGTTAAAAATAAAAAATTTTCAAAAAAAGCGAACTATACACTCATTTTCAAAAACACGATTTAAAGTTTAAAATCCAAAAATCAAAGTAAAAAAATTAATTGTTAGGCTAAGGTTCGTAACGTTTTAATTCAGAATAAAATTTATATATAAGAATTGATATCACATTCAACAGAGCCACCTAACAAGCGGTGATAAGCAAAATACACTTGAGCACTGATGATGGAAATGTAGCGGCTTCTGAAAGTGGCGCGTTACTCTGTTCTGCTGTGTACGTTGAAAAATTAAGTTGATATCTATTTTTCCCTTGTTCATTGGAATATTATTAATGCCCAACTCTTTTTGAATTAAAACGAACCTTAGCCGAATAATCAATTTGGATTCACAAGCAAATACGTTAGAAATTATCATATGAATAAAAAAATTAATATTTTTTCTATTTTTTTTTTTCTGTGAAAAATATCTAAAAATAAAAATTTCAAAAATAAAGTTGGCTAATTTGGACCATTATTAAGAAAGTTGTGAACGAAAAACTAAAAAAGTGATTTTGTTTGAAAATTTAATATCCTTTTAACGAGTTACCAAAAAAATCACAAAACTCACCAGGAAGACTCTTTTGAGGAGTGCTAAAAATACTTAAAAATTTAGAAAAATCAATAATAAATTTTTTACCACCATCCGATTTGGCGTGGAATGCCCCATATATTAAAAATTGCTACTGCTGATTTGCAGTGGTAGCGAATTAAATAGTGATTAAGACTTAAATTGAAAAAAGTGATAGAGATTTGTAACCGAATTTAATAATTTTTCCTAAGCACATTAAATGTATGTATGTATAGGTGTGTAGGTATATTACCCAGTAAATATTTTGTGTATTTTGTTTTTGTAATAATTCCCATTTATCTGTTGATAATTTAAATTAGGGAAGTAACGAATACCGATACCGATATATCGGCGATACTTCAGATTTTCCGATACATCGGTATCGGCGATATTTTACTGTCGATACGACGATACTTTAAAAAAAATTTCCGTTTTTTTTTTAAACAAATTATTTATTTTTTTGTTAATTTTACCAAGAACTAAATTCATTTCGTTTTTTTTTTAAATCTTATTAATGTCAATTTTAAAAATTAATAATATTTTACGCTGTTATTTTGCAAAAACAATAATTTATTTATTGTTAATTTTACCATGAACTCAAATTCAATTCGTTGTTTTTTAAATCTTATTCCCAACAAAAAAAAGACATTATAAAAAAATCATGAAAATGTAGAATTCGCGATCCGTAAATATTGCGAATTTGGATAATTTCTAATTAGTTTCACATTTGCTTGTCATTGCAAAAAGTTCTCTTTCTCGATTACCAATCACCGAATTTGAAGTGATGTTAGAACAAATTTCTCTTTCGGTGTTCTATAATGATTCCTCAAATAATTCTGGCAAAAAAAGCCGACTTCAGTATAAAGAGTAATATACTTGATGGCCTTCCATATAAACAATTTTGCAAATCGGTATGCAAATGGAGGAATTGTGCTCTAATAAATATTTTGGGTGGAGGCGTGGAAGACTTGCACCACAGATTTTCGTAAAAAAATTATGCGACCAAACTCTAGGCAAACCATTCCAAACAAAAAATAAATTTTGGAATTCGGGCCATAAATGGAGGAGCTATGCGATAATCAATATTTTTGGGGGAAGGGTAAATCCCGCACAGATTTTGGACAAAAATTATGGTATCAACCTGAAGGGGGGTTTGCAGCAAATTTCACAACTGATTTTCGAAAAAAAAAACTGTAGTCAAACCCTTTCAAATAAAAAAACAATTTTGATAATCGGTTCCCAATGACAAAGTTATGCATGGGGGAAGCAAGTTCCCCTCCAATTTTCTAAAAGAATTATGGGGCCAAGCTACTAGCAAACCCTTGCAAACAACACAAGAATTTTGAAAAGCTGTTCACAAATGACATAGTTATGGATTAGTGGCGAGGGGGTGGAGGGGGAGCAACTTGCTTCTCCGATTTTCGACAAAAAAAATTGAGACCAATTTTTGTCAAACCCTTTCAAACAAAACAAGCATTTTGAAAATCGGTTCACAAATGACAGAGCTATGCATGGGGGCGCGAATTTCCCCCTCCGATTTTCAAAAAAAAAGAATATGGAACCAAACTGCAGGCAAACCCTTTCCAGCAAAAAAAGAATTTTTAAAATCGCTTCACAAATGACAGCGTGTACAAACATAAAAAAGTAAAAAAAAATAACATACACACGAATTGATAACCTTCTTCTTTTTGGAATCGGTTAAAAAAGGATGAAAAATTACCCATTTTTAGAACTTGTTTCTTTTTATGCGAATTTAAACACAAAACTGTGTTTTAGAAGACTTTTAATAATTAAGCTACTAAGTTATTTAGAAGAATATTAGTTGATAAATGTCCTTTAAAAAATCGATTTTTTAAAAAGCATGGCGAGTATTTTTTAAAATTATAAAGGAATTACAAATTTGAACTTGCTTTTCTACTAATTATCTGCAGATTTTTAATATAGATTCTTTGGAAGCAATGAAAATGTAGTTCCTTAAAAATTACTTCCAATTTTATATACTGTGTTAATATCTATTTTAAATATTAATAATCTCTTACACTGTAATTTTGCATAATAAAAAAATTGCCCTTCTTGAGTTTTGTTAATCTAAACTTGAACTCAATTTCAATATTCGTATCGGTATCGGAATCGGTATCGGCGATATTTATTTTTAAGTATCGGAATCGGTATCGGATCGGTAAAACGGCGTATCGTTACATCCCTAGTTTAAATGTGCACGCTTGTTAACTTATAATATATGAGTAAATTCCCAGGAAACATTGTATGCCGACATGTCTAAAATTAAGAAAAATCTGAGATTTTATCAGACAATCAACCGAGTTGTCTAAATTTTCGTCAGATATATGGAAGAGTAGTCGGCAGTTTTCTGGTACGACGTTGCTGCACATTTTCTGAAATGTTTTCCTATTAATATCATACTATTCTGTGCATTTTCCGAAGGCAATATAATTTCCTTTAACACATTTAGCGGAATAGTCTGCATATTTGCACATTGTCTGGTTTTAGTTTTCGTATTAATTCTCATTTATGTCTTGAAATTATATGCACCAAAATTGAGTTTTCAAACTTATAGAATACATGTGGGTAAATGTTTTCTTATGAGCTCACATAATCAGAAGAAAAATGCATGGAGATTTTTAAGCAACATTTCTGATTAATTTCTAAGCTTAGCTGCAACTTTTCTCCGACATTAATATGACAGGATTCAAAAAGTATAAGATAACTCGAAAAATTTTCCGATATTGTTCAGACATCTCGAAAATTCAATTATCATATTTCTAGAAATTTTTTCAGAATTCGTACATAATTTTTAGAATTTCCTCAGAAAAATAGGTACTGCTTCTTGTCAACCACTCATATGATTTTCGATACGTTTTCTGACCGAAATTGGATAAGAATTCGGCATCTTGTGCGGATTTCTGAGGGACTTCGGACCAAAATCGGAAAAAATTGTTTGCTGGTTTGTTATAATGAGCTGCTTTAAGTAGTAGAAAAATGCACAACACACTGAAATCTTGCAGTTTTTTGCTTCTATGTGCAAATTTTGTACACATTTGATAAATTTATAATATTAGCTCTGACTTTTTTCCGACATTAATATGACAGGACGAAAAAGTTTTCAGATAAATCGCTAAATTTTCCGATGTTTTTTCAAACATTTGTAAAATATGTAATACACAAAGTTTAATGCACTAAATTCAAATCCATTCTCAGCTGTTTTTATCACGCACATATTTTGAGATTGCCCAATATTTCTACGACGTACATCAGTATATTTTACACTAACTCGAGAACAGATTGTCCAATTTGAATAAATGAAGCACAAGAAGATGTGGAATAATATTACCTTCAAGTCATCCACAAATAATTTTTTTTATATTTTTAACCGTTTCGAATTTATTCAGATATTTGCGGGGCGAAATTTTTTTTTTCATGCTAAATTAAACTTTTTTCATTTTCTAAAATTCATTAAATTATTAGGAGGGCAAAACTTTTACATTTCTTATAATTTATTAGAAAGCTAATGATATTAGGAACAAAATAAGCTATAAATTATTACAATCTACTAACAAATGTCAATTTTGTTTTCACAATTCAGCGAGAGAACTTAAATGCAAAGACTTACAATTGTCATACAACACACACAAGCCGAGAAAATATATGGTTGTCTCCCGACATAGTTTATGGTAGTGGTAAATAAGTTATTATTATTTTAAATGATTGTGCAGCTTACTTAGTTTACGACAAACAAGCTCATGTTTACATTTAATCGTGACATTATGAGCGTTCATAAATATTTCAACATGGTTGCATTTAACTATATATATTATTAAAAAAATATTTTACTACAATCCTAGCGTATTTAAAATTGCAACTAAAATATGATTCAAAAACAATAAAACATAACAAGAACCATACTATTTTAAGCCAGTTTGTTTGCAATAAAGCTATGGTTATACATAAAACAGACATGGTTGTTTGCTTCTAAAAAATAGGTTTTGTTCTTACCCTTGGTTGAAAGATTTTCTGTCAGTTTTCTGTTTTACTTGCAAGCTGTTAGTTTATTTTTATGTGCAGTTGGTTTGGAAAGAATAAAAATCAAATCAATTAAATAAAAATAACAAAAACCGTTAAATGCTAGCATTTAATAAATAAACATGTGTCAAAACATATGTATGTATATGAAAATAAATCATATATAATCCTTTATTTCAGATTAAACACACAGTCCAGTAAAAAAAATTTTTTTTTTATTTTAGTTGCAAAAGTCTGATTTTTAAATGCTATCAATGTTTTAAGATATAGTCAAGAAGACAACATATATATGGTTATTTAGAGTTGTGGTATGGTTATTTTGAACCATATGTATAATTTGACTTCAACCATATATTCAATCATACTTTGTTGCTCCCACATACTTGTAGCACACACAATTTAAAATTGTATTATAAATTACAGTAAATTTCTAATTTTAGCTTAAATTTTTCTGCAACATTAATACTCTGACATTGCTCAGGCATGTCGTAAGTTCATTTAGAGTTTCCTTAGAAATTTCTTCAGAATTCATACTGACTGAATTATCTCAGACATTTCCGCTAAGTTTGTATGATAAATAATTTTCGGTACGTTTTCTGACCATCTACGGATATGAATTCGGCAATCTGTGCTGGCTTTCTAACAGAGTTCAGAGCGAATTTGGCAACAGATAATCGCTGGGTTATACGTACATATGTAAATAAAGAACCCAACCATGTGTTTTTGAGGCTTGTTTAATTCCTATTATTAATTTGTCTTATTAAATGACAAAACTTTACACTTTTCAACTAATTAAATGAAATCGGGCAAAAGAAATAACAAAATTTATCAAATAGTTTGTGGTAAATATTTTTTACATATTTTTTGAAACTAATTGTGCATGAATAAAAACATGACCACAAAACTTGTTATATATAATTATATGAAGTGTAATAAATACTCATATTAAATAACAAAACAAAAAAGCTAAATTTTTAAATTATGTATTACTCTTTACAATTTTTTTTATGATTATTTAAACAAATTATATATGTTTAACATGCCGAATATAAATACTTTTGAAATATGTTTCATATTAATAGAACGAACAAAAAATGTAATACGAGTATCTACACTCTAAAACACTTCTGTTGAAAATTAGGTCGATAATAGTCGCCAACACTTTACAGATTATTATCGACCTAAAAGTACACACGCATTATTTTTGAACAAAATATTAAAAAAAAAGTGATTGGCTGCATGATGGTTTGAGCCGCGACCTCCTGACTGATAGTCTGACGTATCTACCATTCAGCCATAGCCGTATTATGCTTTAGGTTACATTTTTTCCACTTGGACTAAATATGTTTAATTTGAAAGTTTTTTTCTTTAATAAAATAACTACAAAATCGATGTAATTTTAGACAAGGAGAAATTTTCAACACAAATTTAAACAATATATGATCGTAAATTTGAAGTAATGTTTTAGAGTGTACATAACTAAGCCTGAGACCACACGGGCGTTTTTAAAACGCGGCGTGTCTGCTTTTTATTAAATTTGAAGTTTAAAAAATTGAAAACTTTTTAAAAACGCCCGTGTGCCCTCAGCCTTAGTTATGTAGATACTCGTATTTAATTTTTTGTTCGTTCTATTAAAAATCAACAAAAATTCCAATCAAATGTTTATGAAAAAATTACAAATATTTGAAAATTAGATCTCCCGGTAGTTCTGAAATATACAGAGTGTTTTATTTACGTAAATGTAATTAAAACAGTCGACCATTTAATCGGTAATATGTAAAGTATGCAATTGAACAGCTACTATTAGAGAGTCAGTAGTGGTAACTTATATTTAATATATAATTCAGTTTAAGTCGCCCGAACTATGTGAATTTTTTGAAAATATTTTACTTTTCTATCAAAAACTAATAACCCGCATGTCTGCATTTGTTCAAGTGTGAATGACACATGTTAACTGCACCAGTTTTCGGACATCATATACAACAACAAGCAAATTAGCAGCAAAAAAATATAAATTAGTTATGTACAACAACTACTACAATGCTATTACCAACAAATAATAATGATGTTTAAATGAACAGCAAAAAACAACAATAGCAACAGATTTAAACACGTATGGGGAGTGTTTAAGTATTGCAAAAACACCCAGACCTCGTTCGTACACTCTAAAACATTACTTCAAATTTACGTTGTCTAAATTTGTATTGAAAAGTTCTCCTTGTCTAAAACTACATCGATTTTGTAGTTATATTATTAAAGACAAACCCTTTCAAATTAAACATATATAGTCCAAGTAGAAAAAATGTAACGTAAAGTATAATGCGGCTATGGCTGAATGGTAGATACGTCAGACTATCAGTCAGGAGGTCGCGGTTCCAACCTGCACGCAGACAATCGTTTTTTTTTAGTAAAAACATTTTGTTCAAAAATAATGCGTGTGTAATTTTAGGTCGATAAAGTGTTGCCGACTATTATCGACCTAATTTTCAACAAAAGTGTTTTAGAGTGTAGAAAGACACGCCGCTAATTTTAAATGTGGGTCTACTACGGACCCAGTGCTAATAATGGAAGTAGAGAAATCTGTGGTCACAACCCCTAATCGCGAGATATAACTAAAATCTAGAGCAAAAGCTGTTAATGACTCGTATCAGCGATTGAGTGCCAGGTCAGTCTAATGTTATCTGTGCCAACAGTCATTGATGCTTCTAAACGGTTACTTCAATCTAAATTTTGGTTATATTTAATCAGTACACAGGAAAAAATAAGTTTCGCTTTGATAACAAAAATCCCGGTATTCAAACATCTGTTTTTTCAAATTTCCTGTGATAAAGGATTCCGCTATATTGATAATAAAATTATTTCAAAAGAAAAAAAAATAATCTAAAAAAAATTTTGGCAAGGCTAGGATACGAACCCGGGCCTCCCGGATGTAAAGCATACTCTCTACAGCTGAGCCATATCCCACTTCTTTTTTGTCTGTTAATGAGATAAAACTTGTTTTAAGTACTTACGTATGAAAAGAAAAGAAATAACCGGCATGGGAATGAGATACATACAACGAAATATTGTATTAAGTTAATGACAAATGTTATTGAAATACACATTTTTTTTAATAACATGGTTTAATGGAACATAACTCTTGTATATTCTTTCCGTGTATATGCTCATAAGTTATGGCTGCCATGGTTTGCTTTGTATGTGTTCATTGGAATGATTTTCAAAATTAAAATTAAAAATCAAAATAAAAATTACTTTTTCCAGCACAAATCTCACAATTCCCCAAAAAACACTTTCTTCTCTCAACCATTTATTGTAGTAGCGATCACAATATAATTATTATGATAATGCTACAACTATGCATTAACTCCATGTGCATCAATGTAGCCGTACAAAGAATTCTAGCTGTTTCTTATTTTATAGCCTAGTTTAAGTTAAACACAAAACAAAAAGTTATTAAAATCATTGTTGCATATTTAAATACCTCAACGTACTCTTTAACAAATGTGTATAATATACACTGTCTACGGAATGTGAGTTTTTGCCGGGCTAAGAATGTGTTTTGCTATTATTGTTTTCAACAGAAAAACAAATATGCAGGTTGTTGATGCTAAAACAAATTGAAGATTATAAAATTTAAATATCATGTATAAAAGAACAGTATGCAATTAATTAAAAATTTAATGCTTGGAATAAGAAACAAATTAACGATTTTAAGAATTTAATTTAGTTACTAAAATCTTTGTTGCATCAGTGCAAAATAAATCATGAATATGGTATAGAAATTTAATTTTCAATTGCTTTTTGGAATATTTCGTTAATGGAACATAAAATCTATATGTACGTAGTGTAATCAAGAAGTCTTTACAAAATCATATAAGTGGGTGCCTGAAAAACGACAAGCAAAAGACAACTTGCAAAATTTTTATAAATTGATTCATAGAGTTTTATTTTAATAACCGATTAGTTGAAATAGCTTTTGCTTTATGTGTATATGCACAGAAAAAACTATCAACAAAAACAAATTCAAACAAACGTTGGTCTAAAAATAAATTTCATTTTCAGTAAATGTTCTTTACTGAATTGGTGAATTTATTGTTTGACTTTTATTTAGGACGCATACACCAAATATAACAGCTAAAAACAACAACGAAAGCAAAAGGAATGGGATTGTACTGAATATTTTTTTATCAATTCTTTAATGTTGTTGTGCTAATTCTCATTAATTTTTTAGAGTCTTTAGATAAACATTCGGAGTTGACTACATTTAACAGTGTGAAATTTCATAAACGCTTAATGGATGATGATGATGACTCAGACAATAATATTGTTTGTTATATTACAAAAAATCCAGTAAATATTTTTGATTGATTTAATAATAAAATAGTTTAGTATTTGTAAGTATTTTTAGACCAATTGTTTTATAAATTCGGACAAAGATATTGATTGATATATAACAGAAAATCCAGTAAATATTTTCTTTGATTCAGAAAATTATTTTGCTTAGAAACAAGGGAAAAATTAACATTAACTTAGTTTTTCAACGTACACAGCAAAACAGAGTGGGGACACATTGTGCGTGTGTTGAGTGGCTCTGTTGAATCTGATTTCAATTCTTGTATATACAACTTTTTCGTGAAAATTAAAAACTAGAATTAAATCAATTTTAAGCTGATACTTAACTGCACTCTCCCAGTGTTGCCATTGGTACAGTCTTCTTCATTTTCATCTTCTGGTTTTTTGTTCTACTCAAGACAATTTATTTTTGTTTTGATTTTATACTTAAGTATATATGAACATGTAAACATGTGAAGAGCTCAAGTCAGTAGCTAATTGGTTGTTAATATTATTATTTGCTTGTGAATTCAAATTGATTATTAAGCTAATGTTCGTAACGTTTATTTCAGAAAGAATTTGATATGATTAATATTCCAAGGAACAAGTTGAAAAATTAAGTTGATATTATTTTTTCCCTTATTCCTTGGAATATTAATCATACCAAATTCTTTCTAAATTAAACGTTACGAACCTTAGCCTAATAACCAATTTGGGTTCACAAGCAAATACATTGGAAATAATAATATTAATAAAATATTAACTAATTCATTGACTTTCTTGACTGAAAATTAAATTTAGTTTTTTCTGTGTGGGGAGAAACGTACACAGAAAAAACTGAATATCATTTTCTGTAAAGGAATTCAATGAAATCGTAAATATTTTGTCTATGAACGTACCTACGAACGAATTTGTAAATATAGACAAAAATACCTCAACAATTTCATTGAAAAAAACGTGTTTTTTTAGTGAACAAATTGCTTAAATCTATAAAACAATTGCCTAAATATATTTACAAATTGTAGACAAAACAATTTACTAAATGAAACAAAAATATTTACTGGATTTTTTGAAAAATATCAAACAATATTTCTGTCTGAATTTAATAAGCAATTAGTTTAAAAATGATAACAATTATTAAGCAAAATAATTTACTTAATCAAACAAAAATACAAAAAAAATTGTTGTCTGTGTCTTATCATCATCATCCATTAAGCATTAATAAGATTTCACTTTGTTAAATGTGTTCAAGTCTGAATGTTTATCTAAATACTCTAAAAGAATGAATGAGAATTAATCAACGACATTAACTAAGAGATTCACTCAAATATCTTTTGTAACCACCCTTGGTACAATTGCATTCCTCTTGCTATGATTGTTGTTGTTGTTATTTGTGTGTATGTCGTTATCGGGGTGGTTTTTACGACACAGTTTTTATTGTTGTTGTTTGGTGTTTGCGTTCTAAATAAAAGTCAAACAAACAATTGATAGATTATGGACGGCACATTTACTGAAAACTAAATTTGTTTTTAGACAGACTTTTGTTTGAAAATTTTTTGGTAATAATTTTTTCTGTGAATATGTATCTTCCAGGAACTCATCAGTATATTCTAAGAACTGATTATATTGCAACGAGGCGTGTCGTAACCATTAGAGCATATTGTATACTCTCTCAGAAATCATCAGTAAACAAATTCCTTAGAATTTGCATTTTATATAAATTTAAAAAATTGTGTTTTTTGCTTATTAAATAATTACAAATTTTAGTTTTTAGTTTTACGAATTCTGTGATAGGTCCTATTTCCGTAAAAAAAATATTTTAATTTATGAGTTCAGTAAAAGAATATGAATTTTAGTTTTTCTGAGTACTAGATATGTAATCCGATGCACAATCCGAAAATCTGTGGCCATAGTCGGCTTCTTTTCTTCGGAGCGGATTCAGTTGATAAGATGCTGTTGTGCCACTTCTGGCATACCGTGGTGAGTTTATATTTTATCAGCACTTATGTACCGACAAAGACATTCATCAGGATCGTGACAGAAAAGCTCCAAACCTGCTACTGAATCTGCTACACGATTGCGTTTATTCTCGATTGAAAGCAAACAATGCACACATCCCTACGGTAAATGGAACTAACACAAAACAAGTCACGTGACCGGTCCCCAGGTGGTAGGGACCAGTCCGAGTTCTAACACTTCCTATGAAGCGGACCAGCCACTTTTACATGGGGATGGCCTAGTATGGGGTTAATTGATACTTGTTATGCACCTTGTAACTTGTCTCTGAACTATCTTATGGAGTCCTAATCGGTGTAAAATAATATAGATTATATATAGATATTATTCCAAAATTCAGCTGTAATTATCGATGAATTTATTTTTTATTGTTACAAATCCAAGTAGAAATTGTATTTTATTTTCAAGCGGTGTCTTTGATAGGATTCGAACCGATAGCCTCCGGCATGACAGGCTAGTACACTACCCACTCGACCACAGGGGAACCAGTTAAGCTGGAGTTAATATCTGAATATAGTTACGGAACAGGTTTCTGAGTGGCATGGCAGTCTCATTGAAGTGAGACAATTAATATTATATACATAGATACTATTTGATAGGCCTTAGATCCAGGTGTATCGAATTTGTTCAGTGCCGTTTACCACAATACTAGCCGGAGTACCAACTAAATTGACTGAAAATTTTTAATATGTGACCATTTACACAATATGTCTTTTTTCACCATTCACTACTCCTTATTTTTGGTACCAGTCTCATTTTCTCAAGTCATAGGACGAGTACTTTTGGCTCATTTGTCACCAAATTTTCCGCAGGGATATAACTAAGTTTCTTGTTTAAAATGAACCTCTTAGCTAAACACACTTAGCTAAACAAGTGTGTTTTTTCTTCTTCTAATAATTTGTTTTATTCATATACTTATGGGCTACGATTGTGTGTATATTACTTATTACCTGTGACTTTGGGGAGTGAATATTTTTTTGTGTCCTTTGGAAAAATCAATTTTTCTCGAAATTAATTCATTTCAAGTTAAAAATTGTCTAACAATTTTAACTAAACAAGATACATTTTAAAAACACTTTTTTTTAATGAATCTTTAAACTAAATCAATTTCAATAAAACTTACTTATAAAGAAATTCACTTCTGTTTCTTGTAAACAAAATATTTTATACAATGTATAACACACATTAAAAGATATTTTTTGAAAATATATTTAATTGCAAACAAACGTTGTTTGATTTTTTTTCTGTGTATTTATAACCAAAAGTTTAGCTGTATACTTAAGACATATTTGCTTTTTGTTATGCTAATTATAGAACAAAACAGCAGCAGAAATAAGAACAATAACAATAAAATTAATTATTGTTTTTGATTTGTTTACTATGGCTGTATTTCCTCATGCCAGTCTTGTTTCACATAAATTCAACGTAAAAAAGTTGAAGATGTTAAATGTTTTTATTAGCCGACATTTTATTATTCATTATTTTTTATTTGTATTTCTTTTATACCATTTTTTAAGTCAGTACCACTTTTTTTTAGTCGCGTGAATCAACAGATTTATATCCAACTTGTTGAATAATCTCGTGTTCATGCATACATTTATAGCACCTGTGTTTAAATATTGTATGTCTAAAAGTTTAATTTTTCAATTTATTTTTAAAACTTTTAAACGTTATAAAAAATAATGGATATAATTTTTTGATTTTTTTAAACTGTTAAATTTATCACCTTAAATTAGTCACGGGTTTTTTTTAATTTGTATGTTCAGTTGCAAAACTGTTATGCCATAAAATGTATTAATTTATTTATTCTTTACATCTTTAGTTAAATATTTAAACAGATCTTTATTATAGAAGTTGTTAAAGTTGTGTGACTAACTTAATTAGAATAAATATCATCATTGTCAGAATTGTAAACTTTTTTTGCTACATCTAAAAAAATTAAAACTTCTCTTTAATTAGTTCTGTAAAATACTTTTTCTCAGAAATAAAAAATACCATATTGGTAATGGTAAGCATGACTTTTTTATATTGTGGTCTGAGAAAGCGTGTGTCACCAATTATCAAAAGGCACAATTTCAATACTAATGACTAAAATATGTATTTGGAGTTTCCTTGTTTAACCACATTTGCTAAATAATTTTAAAGAATAAATTTTTTTTGTGGGTTTTTTATGAGCCTGTCCCACGATGTCGACAAATTGATGTCGTTCTCTTATTTGTATTGAAAACAATAATAAAAAATTTAGATTTGTTGATGTCGTTCGATTTATCGAAATCGTTGGACAGGCCCTATGTCTTCTTTTTATAAACTTCAAATTTGTGTAAAGAGAAAATTAAAATTTCTGAAAAATGTATAAGAGAAAAATTGAACTTTGAACCATTTCGATTAGCACAAAATAATTTTTGAACATACTTGCATTTTAAACCACTAAGTTTCCTCTACAATCGGATGTGTTGGACATCCTTAAATTCTGTATTCACCAACAAAATAAACACAGATAGTTGTATTTGTCATCCAGCGTATAGTGGAGCAGTTAAACTAGGCTATTAATGATTGCTTACGAAAAGGCTTGTCCTCTGACAGTACTGGATGAAAAGATCTGACTCCGTGGTGGAACGGAGAGCTTAAATCCATGAAGAAAGAGGTAAGAACAGCTTTTATTCGTTGTATAAAAGATACAGGATTGAGGTCATCGAACAATTATAAATATAAAAAGCGGAAGCTATAGAAACTCATTCGTACTCGGAAAAAACGAATGTGGGGGGAATTATGATTCATTATGAGATACATGTAAAGTAGCTTGACTGCAAATGATGGTATCTTGTGACCCCATCTCAAAAATTGGAACGATTTGTAAAGATGATGATTCTATGACCAACATTGCAGTCGTTGACGGAGACATATTTCCCACGAAGCTTTCAATCAAATAATCTATGGTTTCCTTTTTATAGAAGGGCTAGTGTTAGAGGGTGAGAGATTGATACACCGACTGCTAATTGTGAATAAGTATGAAATTAACCCTTAAACACAGTTTGAGCTTCCAATGATTTCTGGCGTACAAATTTAGTGTATGGCCAACATTTTCGTAGAATATTTCATCCCCGGCCTCCCCATTTTTAGGGATGCTTTTCACGATTTGTTATAATAGAGGCAAAATTACCGTTATATGGCGGAGTTAGAGGGCTAATATCTATTACAAAAATATTTGCCACAATCAGCCATGTCAAGAATATCATTCCTATCGCAAGTGGTTTCAATTCCGTAAGTTGCTTCTTCAGAAAACGAAGAACGAAAATTTTCTTCGTAAACCAACAACTTTTAAACTTCAAAGTGGAATTATAAAAACACTTTTCTACAGACTTCATTTGCAGTAAATATTTAAAAACGTGCATACTTTTAGGAGCGTCAAATAAATATTTGGTCATGAGCTTTCCATGTTAATAAAAAGCTTAATGTGAGCTTTGCATCTAAAAACAAGAGTAAACAAACGCCTCAAGGTATAAAAACTTTATCATTGCAAAAACGAAGTGCAAAATAAACGGAATCTAAAGCACCAAAAATGTACTTTTTCGGAATGACAACTACGGAATCAAAACCAATCCGAACGGAGTCTGTGACATGGCTGATAGTTTCATACACCGATGTGCTGCACGGAAAGGCCAAATGGGCGAAACTTTAACCCCTCTAAAATAAAATTCCGATATGATCTTTCAAAACGTCGACACACGTCTCCTCTAACAGAATCGTATTATTTCCCTGTTTTAAAGTGTAATCAGTCCGTGATTAGATGAATGCAGTAACCGAATGTGTACTATAAATTGGTGCTCGAATGTGCTTCAAAGCTCAATAGGTGTGCCTCCGTAAATGAAGAGACACTTATATAGGTTAAGCGATATATCGGTACAGCGGGATATGACGCAGCCGATGAAGTCGCAAAAAAGGATGCTGCTGTGACGTTTTGTGGAGCAGAACCCAGGATTGCACAGGTGTGTGGTATGATTAGAACTATTGTTATGCAGTGGCTGAATTCCATAAAGCTGAAAAAGTTGCGATAGTCTAGAACCTATAGGCAGCCTCCTATGGTGCTTAAATATCACATGAGCAAGAGAGTGGTTAAGTTTCTTAGGTATAACCTGAGAAGCTGGTTAACTACCTTAGCTGCAGGACAAGGACACTTCAGATATCATCTCGCTAAGATTAACATCTTACCGGATGATACTGGTGGTTTGCGCCTAGAAGAATATGAGATAGCTGTGCATGCCAGCCAACACATCTTAGTTGTGGAGGCAACTCAGTCTAAGGCAGATGCTAGCAATTACGAAGGACTCAGTGATGATAATGGAAATCGATAATTACCAGTCAAATTCAAGAAATCTCTAAAGTCTAAAACAAACGCTGGTGCGTGTCTCAGTGATTGTTAAGTCGACCCAATTAAGAGGTCGAAAAGGAACGAGTTATAGTTGTGTTCTGCTTCGATATTACCCCCTCCATATGCAATTTTACTCTCACTTTGTATAGATACAATTTGGATGCAACTTTGTGAAATTCATATTTAAGAAATTTAATTATCTCTTGTTAAATTTTTTCGAACCAAGTGGAAGTCTATTTATCGGTCGTGTCACAGAGTTCAATTCCGTTCGAAAATGGAATTCAAAGCACTCCATTTTTGTTGCAGCTGTTGTCTGAAAAAGAAAACGAAAACACGCAAATATGTCAGATCTGCCCAAATTGTTAGCGGCGCTTACATGCTGGCCTATGCTCCGGCTAGGGCTCGCCGTCTTGGCGTTGATTAAATTCCATTTTCGAACGGTATTAAACTCTGTGACATAGCTGTATACTTATGTCTATTTATTTGCGTAGAAACAAAAATACTTAAATTTTAATAACCAAACTCACAAGTACTTAAATATTAGATAAGTATTAAACTAATCTAGTTTCCAAGGAAATTAAAATTAAAAAAGAAAAATTGTTTCTACTGATGTATATGCAAATATTTTCTATTTTTTTATTATTATCTTGCATATACTACATTCACTACAGATGTAGCATAACTCTAAAAATCGAATTTTAAATTTTCAGTTTATTAACAGCTTTACGGGAAATAAAATGTATTATTTTCTCAAGCTATAATTATACAAGATATGTGCACTAAGGCAAAAATGGCAATTTAATAATCATATTAATTCAATAATTTTCAATTCAAAAGAAAAACTTTGTTGAAATACACTTTTAATCAAAAGTGTTCAACTTTGAATATATATGATTCAATATTGAAATAAAAATATTCAACATGAGTAGACTTTCGTTAATCTTTTTTATTGAAGAAATATGGTTTTTATTAATTTTTTCTATGGGTGTATCATATATCTTTTACAAGATACTAATAAATATATGACGACTAATTGTGCACTGATAAAATTTTTTGAGTTATGACACTTTTGTAGTGCATACGCTATAAGTAAGGTACGAGGATTAATTAAAGAGGATTTAGATTCAATTCCAAAACTGCAGCAATATGCGTAGGAAATATAAATCAATTCATAAATACCAATAGCTCGGCTGTGATTACAAAATAAAGACATGGTATCATTGATATTATAGACTGCATTACCTTAATACGGCTTAAAACACACGCACAATTGCATCTTACATTCGATCTCTAGTATCATTGTATAAGATTGTTCAATTGCAGATTTCACTAGCCATACAAATTATTCCAATATTTATAATATTTTAATACAAAAGTGCTGGTTTCAACCATCATGTCTCAACAGTAATATAAAAGCAACATCAGAACTAGAGAGAGAAAGAGAGAGAGAGACAAGGATTTATAAGAGCTAGAATTCATAGAAAGTTTTCAATTTCGCAGTAGATATAACAGCAAAATAAATTCAATTGCATGAATAATAATGATGGTTAAGTTGCAAGTGCAATCCTGCTTACGTACCATAATACTTGCAACAAAATTTCACACACAACTAAACAGGATAAGAATATCGTATTCGAATTTGAATGATGATTTTTTAATGAAGATTTATATTATTTATGCACTGCATCATCATCATCTTTATACACTACTGATACATATTTGCGATTTAAATTTCTCCTATTTGCATAAACTTATAATGGTTTGGAAAAGTTATTGAATACAAATAAAACAATGACTAAAGTGGGAGTGAAAAATGATTTAATAGAGAACATCTTTTAATAATGCAAGTGTCATTGAGAGGTGATGTGTAAGTATAGAAAATAAATAGGAATATTTATTAACATTATCACAATAGCTTTTAAGTTTATATCTAAAGCTTATTATAAAATATAAGAAATCATATTTATATATAAATTTTCACTACCTACCGCAGATGGAAGGAAACCTGTTACTACTAAACAAGTCACGTGACTGGTTCGCAAGAACTAGCAACCGATTCCGTGCAATCGTTTTGAAAAGAGTAAACATTTAAAATTCTAAGCAATCCTATTTTTAAGTGATTCTATCATTCAAAAAAAAAAACTAAGTACACATTAATAAGGATTTTCGGTTCCTTTTAATATTATCCGTTGTTTATGGTATAAGTATCAAAAAAGTACATGCATAGAAATAGCACACACACACACATACAAATAGTCAAAATATTCTGTTCGTAAAATTACCCAGCAAACCAAAACATTCGAAAATAATATCGCATTCGAATGTTGCGCACACGTTTCTCGGACAAAACACTCGCGAACGGCTATCGAAGTCGGAAACAGAAAGAGCTGCTAGAGCTCAATCGTCGCTCAGTTTGTGGTAGCATATCTTTCGATTTCGATGTTTCGCAGGAAATGCAGGAAAAAGTAATTTTTCAAGATTGTTATCTTTATTTTTTTAATTTATCTATTTTAATGTAAATTGAATATTTATTTATTCAAAATTGTAACTTAGGCTGCAGTCAATCAGATTCGAACACGGTACCGCCAGTCTAACAGATTAGCACACATCCACTAGGCTATCGTGGCAAATTTTTTTCTATTTAATTATTGCACACATGAATGTAAATTACACATTCGATAAATTATCGAAAATAGTTCAATGCTGCGAACATTCACATTTTATGAAATTTGGCAATTGCGCTTCTTATCGAGACATATTTCGATGCTGCGAATATTCACATTTTATGAAATTTGGCAATTGAGCTTATTGTCGCAACATTATCGACAAAAGCTCGCATTTGCGAACATTCGATTTTTTTTAGATTCACGAGCATTTATCGAACAAATTTGTTTCGAAAATTCTTCGTTTTAGCGAATCTTCTTTTATTTCGAATCTCAGGGTTAGTGGGTAGCTGAAATCGCAATTGAAATTATACAAATACACATTTAAAAACAGTGGTGTAGTAGTTACTACGTTAGACTATTAAACAAGAGCTCACATGTTCAATTTCAGCCAACACCATGCTTGTGTTTTTTTTTAATTTGTGATGTTAAATGCATAAAATTTATTAAGTTTATGTTGTCTTCGAGCAGCTAATGTATGTACTATGCTTTGGCTGAGTAGTTGGTACGTTGGATTTCAAACCTAAGCGAGCTTTGTTCGATTCCCAGTAGAAGTTAACATAAGAAACAGTGAGTAAAAATATAAATTTAATAAAATAATAATTAAAGATACGAAATAATAAGCCTCTATCTATCTAACACTTAAAAATAAAGCAAAAATCAATTATTTTTACGAACCTTGGGATTGATTATTTAACAGTAAAAATAGCAGAAAAAAAGGAAGCTTCTTTTATTTTTATGGAAGTTGCTATTAGTTCTTTTGACAGTTAAATTGATCCAAAGTAATAAGGAATCATGCATTTTATATGGTTTTAAGTCTGTTTGCTTTTTAACATTTAAAGTTGAGTAAACTTTTTGTTAAACTTAAATGAAAAATAAGTAGACCGGTTTTAAATTGAGTTTTAATTCATTTTATATTGCAATTTCAGTTAATTTTAAGTACAGAATATTTTGAGTGTATCCGTCTGTGTGAAGCCGCTGCAATCAGAAAAGTACACATGTTATATATCGTTCTATAGGTATCTATATCTACTATTTAATTATATAAAAAGTTATCATGATATATTTAACGCTAACGAAAAATTATGGAAAATACGCGCAAAATGTAAAAAACGCCAAAAATTAAATTAAGTTCCTAAAATTGGACTTTAAATATCTTGGGAATTATTTATTATTAACTATTTATTATTGGGAATAATCTTGGGAATTGCTAGCTCTATGGCAACAATTTTTTCACACTTTAAAGATCAAGCTGAGCTTAAATAAAATCTGTAAAAATAGCAACAACAAAATAATAATAACATTACCTTTTTTAGTAAGAAAAAATGTTCTTAGTAAACCAGACTACATTTTTGCGCAGTATGCCTAGACCTTTGTACCGGTTATTAAAAAGAAGTTAGTCTAAAATAAAATTCAATTAAAAAATATTAAAAAAAACGTGAATTTTTTTGACACACTCAAAGATTTGTTTCTTTTTTTAACACTAAGTATTTCCTAAAAGTCATAAAATTTTCTGTAGAGCCTTAGCTTTCAGAAACAATTTACTATTTTAATATATATGCAATAAATTTAACCTTTAGTTACGAAATAACTCCGCGAAAAGCGTAGTTTTTTTAAACAATCACCTTTTATCTCGAAAACGGTTCATAGAAAATATAAAATAATTTTCGTTTCGGGTTCAGCTATCCACAATTATCTTAGAATCCAGTTTTGTTTAAAGTTCCCTTTCTATTATAAACTACTATACCTAGCAAAAGCTTAGCATACAATCCGTATTTGAACAGCTTCCTACACATATTATTTTCTAGCTTTCCAGGTATCAAAATAGGCTGACGTTGTCAGAATCGGAAATTTCTGGAAAATGTCTGACTTTATTCTTAGAGACTTCGTACAGATTTCTGCCAGACAGTACATATACCACTTGTCTGACCAAGAGTAAATAGAAGGGCTTCGGAGATGCGCAAAAGCACATAGTGCATCCCCCCTGCCTTACGAGGTTGCAATAACGTAACCGAATGAAGAAATTTAACGCACACACGGGGAAGGTGGTCGGCTATTTATGTTTTTTTTTTCATATTTTTTAAACGCGAAGTTTCTTTTTCCAACTCAAACTTTTTTATAGAGCATCCTCTCTCGCTTACGTGGATACAAATATGGATGCAGTTGTTATTTTTACTTTGCAATTTGATTTTTATTCTTCCATTGAATTGTGCATGAAAATAAATGTGGCTCGGTAACTTAGTGTTTAGCGTTCTAGCCTACCATGCGGAGATCGTGGGATCGATTCCTTATTCAATACGCGAGGCGAGCAAAAAGTATTTAATAAAAGTAAATTGTAGTGTAATATAGTTTCCAATTGTGTTTGTACCATTTAATACATAAATAAATATAAGAACAACATAAAATAATTTCAAATAAAAAATGTATCCAACTGTAGGTGAAATTGTGATATAAAGAGCAAAAAATTTTTTAATTATATATGTACATATAAAAAAGACATGAGGTTAATGCATCTAAGATGCGCAGAAAGAAGCTCATGCCTCCAGACCTACCAAGTGGGACATCCCATACAAAAATCATGTAATACCGAAGCAGGTTGGTAAGGGAGAGTACCAAAATCTCTCTCATACAAACCTGCTTCCGGTAGACGGATATTTTTGCTGGGTAAAGGTTAAAAAACAATTTTAAAATATGAAAAAAATAAAAAGTTATGCAAAAAATACATATTTCTTATGTTTTTTTATAATAAAAAATTAAGTTATGAATTTTAGTTGAAATGTCAGATTTAAACACTTATCACTGCTAAAGTTTTTGAGATAGAGAAAATAAATTTTTTGCATGTTTTTTGCATGGAGTAGGCTTTCTAAAATCTTTTCCCGAAAAGATTTTTGTTGGATATTAAAAAATTTATGAGCCAAAAACTAAAAACAGTCAGAGAAAAAAATCAAAAAATTTGTTGTAAGTAAAATTACTTTAAAAATATAAGAGATACAATGTCATTTCATGTATGTTTTATCTTTGCTTTTACAAATTATCATTGAAATCGCTTACCATATACAAAAGTTGCAGCTTCCGAAAGATTTTTGTTACACGGGATGGTCAACTTTAATGAATTTTAGATTCATTTTGTGCTATAACACGGTGCCTCTAAATACAATATCAGTTGGTTTCATTCAAATCACATTACCACATTTTTTTTATTTCACGCCACTGTGCGGAATCAGTAAATCAATTTAAAAAACATTATTATTTGAGATGAAAGTAAGTAAAATTTCAAATTGAATATCTCTGTTAAAGAAGGTAGAACCATTCCTAAATTAAATGAATCGAAAAAAAATTGTCAACTTTAAATGCAATATGAACAAAAGCTTAAAAGTGCTTTCGTACAAAACGATAAAATATGGCATAAGTACTTTTAGCTTATTCCACAAACTTATAGCTTGTTTATTATTGACATACTGTTTTTTCTTTTTTTTGTATTGAAATCAATAATATTACAGATAAAATGCATTTAAGCCACAAAAAATGTAATCTTAATTCCTAAAAAGCTGCGGTTTTATTATTAAATTTTTTTTTGCATTTGCAAAAAAATATCAAATGGTAATGACACTGTGAATACACATACATATTTATAAAATATCCTGTAAACCACCCTGCAGACAAAGTAACTGGTATGTGGCTGGAACTATACTAGTTGCTTTTTGCATCAGACTAGTTGCCGATCTATCCTTTTTTCATATATCGAACTATCGATTTTAACATTGGGTTGTCATAGGGGACCAACTAGTTCATTTGTATACAGTTATATCCCAGTTGGAATCCTAGTTATTGTAAACTAGTGCGCTTGCTAGTTTTTTTTTTATTAAGAGTTTTCTAACTCTTAAAAAAAACTTTGGCTCAACCGGGGTACGAACACGCATTCTTCATACTTTAAGGCAAGTACTCTACCCACTGAGCCACATTCTACTTATTTTTTTAATAGCTAACAATTGGTTTTATATAAAATCGTATAACTGAAAATTTTGTAATTTTTTGACTAGTATCGTTACTAGTCTCGATACAACTCGTAATATGATTGTGCTTTTTTGACTAGTGTCGTTACTACTCTCGATACAACTAGTAATGTGATTGTTCTTTTTTGACCAGTAACGTTACTACTCTTGTTACAACTATTAATATGACTGTCGTTTTTGACTACTACCATTACAACTAGTAATATGACTGTCCCAAAGCGTTTCTAGTTGTAACTTTAGCTGCTGGGCACTTATCCCATATACACATACATAGTTAGTTTATATTTACAAGACAAGTAAACGAAGCACATTGTTGGACTGGAAAATTTTGCAGATTTATTTTCTATTATTTTATGTATAAATATTTAAATATTTTTGCTTTAGATGGTGTTGTTATAGTAATTTATTGTAATTGACTTTAAAGTAAAACAAACAAGAACAATTGTGTTGCAATTAGAAAACAGCAAATGATTATACAGTAGATAGTTGTGCAACAAAAACCAATACATATATAATATTTTTTTTTTTTTGGCTTGAACATACATTTTTAGTAGACACTTTAATTGAATATTTTATATTATTAGTTTTGAATACAAAATTGTATACCACCCACAACAATTTTCATAAATGTATTCTTAAATTTTAAGGACATTTTAATTTTAATCCCTTAACCAATTTGGGTTGTCTGTTTGTTTATTATCTCTTTCACTGTATCCAAAGTTGAAAACCTAAGCCTGCTTAAACGATTTAAAACTTTCTCTATGAAAAACTAATCATAGCAAGCTGAAACTAAAGTGAACGAAACTATACTAGTTAAGTAATTAAAGCAACCGCAAATATTGTAAATAGTTACACAAAGAATTTTGTAGCTGTTAGCAACAAGTAGCAAAATTCTTAATTTAAATAATGTAATAATTTTGTAACAGTAAATTAAGTGATTAAATAAAAATAATTATACTTATAACCACAAAGTTTTAAGCCAGGGACTGAAACCATGAAAAAAATGGGTTCAGGTTCGGGTTCGGGCTAATCAAAATAAAAAGTTCAGGTTCGGGTTCGGTTCAGGGTTCGTGTTCGGGTTCGGCTTCGGGTTCAAAACCAAAAATTTAAACACGCGTAATTATTTTGTTTAATAAAAAACTATATATGTAAATCAATTTTACATTTACGTTTATATGTTTAAACAATATATTCTTTTTTTATATATAATTAGCCCCCATTAACACAAAGCTCAGTTATGTTGATTTTAACTTTAAGTTTATTAATTTTCAGTTTGCCTAAACTTGGACTTTTAACTGAAAGTTAACAATTTTCGTTAACAATAAAAAAAAATTAAGTTAACTTGTGTCATCAACTTTTTTGATTGCCTGAAATAAACTATTTTTGGGAAATGGAAAAATTTTAGCAATTTATATAATTAATATCATGGTTCAACAGCATCTGAGTACGACCGCTGCACAAGGAAGTGCTGCATTCGCCTAAGAAACTTTTAAGTTGTTATTATTCTTGAAAATTCATGTTAAATATTTTCAGAATAACAAAAAGTTAATTTATTTTCAAATGTCAATAATTTCTTCAGTTAAGAACTTAAACTCAAAAAAGGTTCCAATTAAATTTAATTGAAATTGAATAGGTAAATCTGCTTTGTGTTAATGAAATTTTATTTATAAAGAATTAAATTTTGAGTTTAGTGTTAACTGCAGGTTAATATTTTCACTGTTAACGGCCCTAAATTTAACTTATTTGGCTTTCAAAAAATTTTTTTCAACTTTGTAACGTACGTACCGCATTGCCATAAGAAAATATACTTCAAATTAGATATTATTAGAAATACCCATAGCAAGAACAAGCAAAATGTTTGGCAACCATTCGGCACTTATAAAAATTACAAAATATAGTCAGCTGTCGGGGTGCTGCCACTTGGTGTGAATTTGCCTCGGTCGTTATTTTATTTTGATTTTGTCTTAAATTTTTTTTGTATGCAAGAAATCTAACGCTTTTTATTATTCTTCTATTACATATTTCACAATTTTTATATTTGTGAACACGAACCTTGCTGAATTTTAGGGTTCAACGGGTTCGGGTTCAAAGTCTTCATAAACCCGAACCTGAACCGAAACGGTTCAGGTTCGTGTTCGGTTTCAGTCCCTGTTTTAAACAAAGAAGAGACTTTTAAAAAATAGTTTCAGTCCCTGTTTTAAACAAAGAAGAGACTTTTAAAAAATTGTTTTTTTGCGTATATTTTATTATTGTATCTTCAATAAAATTGAACTACTCGTAACAATAAGTAATCAAATCTTAACTCCAAAATTTTAAGTTGTTAGTCTAGCCAATACTAGATAAAAATGTTTGTTTCTGCGGTTCGACTGAGAGCAAGAGCGTCCCTCCTTCTCAGCCAAATTTCTTGACTTGACCACGATTCCATCGTCAGAGCTCTTTATACGCTAGGTTAATCACAGCCCAGTCCCGTAACTATATTACCAGTTTTAAGATAATTTGACTAAATTAACTGATTTTTCATGACATTAAGAATATCTTAAAATATTTTAGACCCACAAACATGCGGTGTATTATAGAAAATTTATTAAAACTATTAGCATTACATATTACAGTCAACTACAATCCTATGAAGCCAATATTAAATCTCTACTTCGATTAAGCTAACGACAATTAAAAAATACTTCTCCTGGAAAATTTACTTTTGGCGCTTAAGCATTTTTGGTGGTTATGGCACGATATAATATTAGTAGGATATTATTCTACACTGATCGGGCCTCGATAAGATAGATAGTTCAGTGACAAGTCACAAGATGCTTACAAAGTATCAATTAAACCCAATTTAGGCCATCCCTATGTAAAAGTAACTGATCCGCTTTATGGAAAGTGTTAGAACTCGGGCCGGTCCCTACCACCTGGGACCACCAGTTCCATTTACCGAAGGGAGTTTTCTCTGTTTGGCGGTACCAGAGTAGTGTTTTGTGGACCATATATATATAACCAGCAGATTGCAACATATATTATCTATGCAGTATCGAACTAAATCTGAAGAAAATGTGGTGAGATAATGGTGTTCCTATTTCGTTTTGCTAGACCCTGGTGTGTTTAGCATATTTTACAAAGTATTTTGCATGCATTTTTATCGATAAGTTATACATTTTTATTTCTTACACAAACACCATCGACCCATAAAAATATGTTATTGGTCTTGTGGAACAAATAAAATATAAATTCTAAATTGATTTGAAAAATGTCTTCTTAAATTGTTGGGTACAGTTTTATTAGATTCTTTTTTCTGCACAAGAAATGAAAAACATTCACACACACACACACACACACAAATTTATATTTACATTTCAATAAATTGCAATTTCTTTTTGTTGGTTTTAGGAAATTTACATACAATTGAAGTCCATTTATGTATGCAATGTATTAAAGTGCATGGAAGTGTAAATATGTATGTATAGTGCCTGGGCTCTGATTCCATACTAGTATGAAAAATGTATTCACAAAAGGGTGTATCATCAAAAGTTATTACTTTATTTGATTTAAATTTTACTTCAGAAAATTTTATATTACTTCAAAAAAAAATTTTAAGTTTCTAGAAATCCCTCGATTTTTGTATTTATTTCTATAAATATTTTCGCAAACTTTTAAAAAAGCAGCACTTATGTTAAATATTCTATATATTATGTTTTTGATTAAGGTCTTCCAGTATAATGTACTTGTTTAACTTTAACTTGCTTGTAAACTTAAGTTTTCTTTTAAGATACAAATTTTAATTGTGTTCTTTTTTCAACTACCCATTTATTTCTAATACATTTAAAAACCGTTACTTCATAAGTAGTTATTCTAACATATGCTTGAAAAATTAAAATTTCTTTTAAAATAAACATAATCAGTTTTTGTAAAATTACCCATTTATTTCTAATACATTTAAAAACCGTAAGTACATAAGTAGTTATTCTTACATATGCTTTAAAACATCCTTTGCATATGTTGCTACAACTA
Organism: Panzeria rudis; assembly: GCA_956483635.1. NCBI lineage: Eukaryota > Metazoa > Arthropoda > Insecta > Diptera > Tachinidae > Panzeria > Panzeria rudis. The sequence continues at coordinate 25,101,589 of OY101448.1, read as the reverse complement.
AATATTATTGCATAACTCAGACTCAACTACACATGTATTTTCGCTTGGAAGAAATTTTGCAATGGTATCCTATTTATAGTTTTCTATCTTATATTCAATCATTGCAGTTTTATGGTTTAATCCCTCAAAGTGCCCCCAAAGTGCATACACTTATTACTTTTAAATACAGGACAGTGTGTGGCATACCGGCAGCTCTGAGGAGTTTACTTTTCTGTGTAAATATGTACACAGAAAAAATTATCACTAACAAATTTTTAAACAAAAGTCTGTCTTAAATAAAATTTAATTTTCAGTGAATGTGTTTTACTGAATCGCTGAATTTTTTCTTTGATTTTATTTAGAGCGCAAACACTAAAAACAATAACAAAACCGAGCTTTCTGTGCTATCAAAAAACAACCCCCATGACAACTTACACATTAATAACAACAGCAATGATAGCAAAAGGAGTGCGATATCGGAATTCATACAATTGCTATCAAACGTAAATTGTAACAAGTTTGTTTACTGAAGATTTTTGAGTGAATCAATACGTTGCACCTTGTAAGCATAAGCAGACTTTTTAATATTGTTGCGGTAATTCCATTGATTTTTCAGAGTCTTTGCATAAACATACAGAGTTGAACACATTTAAAAAGTGAAATTTCATAATTGCTTAATTGGTACTTTTAAACAATTTGTATAGATTAATTTGTTTCTGGCTCATACAAAAAGTTTGTTAGATATGTTACAAACCATTCTGAAAACATTTTTGTTTGATTCAGTAAATTTTTTTGTTTGAAATTTTAAAATATTTTTAGACAACTTGTTTTACAGATTCAGACAAACGGTTTGTTTAATAAATGGCAACAATCAGTAAATCACTTATTTGTTTTGGTTAAATAGTTTGTTTGAAAAACCCCGTTATTTTTTCAATGGAATTGAGGAGAAGTTTTTGTCTGTACCTATTTACAAATTTGATCGTATGTCCGATTTTAGAAAAAAAATATTTACTAATTCATTGAATTTCTCTAATGAAAATGAAGTTTGTTTTTTCTGTGTAATATTGATTCCATCGATCACTAAATTGGACTTATGATACAACCAAATGTCCTACTGGCTATACACATAGTATAATGTCATAGGAGAGCTCAAACACCAAATCGTGTTTCAGTTTCAATGCAAATTATTATACTTTTAATAACGTTTTAATGTTCGACGACACTGCAACAATACAATAGTGTATCACGAACGATCGAGAAAAATTTAAAACTTTTAAGTAATCCAAAATACTTTTATAGTTATCGTTAATTTATGTTATTACGTCGAAAAGAAGCTACTTTGGGGAAAGATTTGCAGACGTCCTTCTCCATATATCCCCACTTTCCTTTTCTGGGTTGGTCAAATAAAAGCTTCGCCAAGCACTGATTTTCTGTCAACATACATACCATAGACTTTATGACAGTATATTAGTGAACATTGAAATACCTTCAAAAGTAAGATATGACATGTAACCGATGTAGTTGCCTTCGAATCGGCAGCTGAGTAAAATTTTTTGAAGAGTTAGTATATTTGCACAAATACACTGAAAGAATTGTCCTTCATAAAACCAATGAAGCAATTTCATCAGATTTTTTCATTAATCCAATGATAATTTCACAAATCCAATGAACATTTCATTAATATTGGAAAGAACTTCATTGTCTGGATAACAGTTTCATAAATCCTATGAATAGTTTCATCAACATTGTGAAAGAATTTTGTTGGTTGACTTTTAACTAAATATTCATTTGTTGAATTTTAATGACATTTTTTCATTGGATTTATGAAATTGTCATTCAACCATTGGAATTCGTTAACCATATTAATAAAAATGTTACTGGATTTGTGAAATTGTCATTGGATATGTGAAATTGAATTAATGAAAAAATATAATGAAAATGTTTCATTGGTTTTATGAAGAAAAATTCTTTCAGTGTAGGATAGCTCTTCAAAAACGTTTAGATTATTATTATCAGAACTGTTGGTATCAAAGTATATGAAAGCACATATCAAACTTGTATGTTCTTATTTTCTATTTTACATTCTAATTTACTTTACTTATAAGTCAGTTGCCTTAAGAATGAAGTCCTGCTGCTTCCAGTGCCTCTTAAAGGTTTATTCACGATCTGAATTAAGCACGAAATCTCTCTTTGGGCTTTTTAGCAATATACATATGATATTGATTGAACTAAATATTTAAATAATATAAATATACGCATATACTATGTATACATACACATATATATGGGTAATTCTCATTCTAAACGTAAATTTTGTGTTTTTTTACCAATGTAACTAATAGGAATATGAGAAGGTAGGATTCATATTATAGCTTTCATCTCATTCTATACATCCTGAAATAAAATTATATTTTCAGATTTTTTAAAATTGTTGTGTATTGAGCGTACATTTGCTTTCGCTTTTTATTCGATATGAATCCATTTTATTTCCTACACCTTTATACAATTAGAAATCCATCGGATAACAATAAAAGTATTTATAAGGCAAAATGAAAAACAAAAACAAAGTTAAACCTTTATGAAATTTATTTGACATATTGTCACAATTTATTTATTAAATGAAATTTAAAAATTATTTGCTTGGTTTTGTATAATTTTCAGAGCCTACTTTGCTTATTTTTGAAAATCGTTTACATATTTTTGAATTCTCAAATGGTTTTTGAAAGTCTGTACATAAGATAAAGGATTTGTAACTTTGTAAAATTGTGTTTGAAGTCTACTGACGATTTGGTAAAGCACCAATGCAATGTTGCATATAGACAATGCTTAAACACCAGCAAATAAATTGCATTTAAGATTATTTTTAATTTATATATTTTTTCTTTTGAAATAATTTGTTATCAATATAGCGGAATTCTTCATCAAGCAAATTTGAAAAAAAAAAATTGGATTTTTACTAACAAATACGAAACTTACTTTTCTGTGTTAGAAATCTACTAACATTATCACAGTAATTAACTAGTCATTATTTGACTAATTTGAAGCTAAAAAAAATAAAAGCACAGTAAAAAAAAAGAAATAAATTTTATAGACACTCCCCTTTATTTCTATAGCCCCCTTATTTATAATACTTTTCAAAGGTTTATGAAAGGTTTATGAAACAAATTTTGTATGAAAATCTGTTTCATAAATGTTTTATTACATTTATTTAGATTTTTTCACACCTTGTTTTTATGGTTCCATACAGAAGAGATAAAAAGGAAGAAAAGGAAGGAAAAGAGATAAAAAGGAAGAAAGACTTCTATCTGGAGAACCGTAAGAATGGCTGAACTGAATTTTGCACAGAATATAATCGCCACAATAACAAATACTAGCCCCCATACGCATAAATGATTAGTAAAGTGAATGTGTGCATTAAAACCGAGTTTCCCATACAACATTCGTACAGTAAACCAACATAAACTTTCATAAATTTTTATGAATATTAGGGTGAATGTTTATAAAAGCTAAAAATTAGCTGGTGTTCTAAAGCTAGCAACGAAAGATGTTGAAATCCTAATCTGATATACAGACAGTTGATATATAGAAACTTGACCTTTTCAAAGTTAATGTATTACACTGCTTTGCAAAGTTCTATTTTTGGAAAGTATAACGGCTTTAATGCATTTTTTTTGGTAATTGAGATGTGCTAATAAACAGGAGAAAACTAAAAAAAAATATTTCGGCCATTGTACTGATAACGGTACATTTGTGCTTTTCGATGTATACTTCCCTTTAAAGCGCCATCGGTTACAGTGATTTATATTTTGTTTGAAAGGCTACAAAATTACGCATTGAATAAAGGATAATTACGTGTTAATATGTACACGGATAGATATTGCGAACTTCGAAAGTAGTATGTTGCTACGTTCTGCTTTACTGTTGTTAGAACTACTACTGTAGTCGAACTCAAGCCAAGCTCGAAAAAATACCTAAAAATAGAACGTTAAAATGGAAAATGTTTCTGTCACGCCATTATATAAAAAAAATTTAACAAATTGAATTCTATATTATTTTAAATACCCGAAGGCACATATCTACATGCATACATACTTATATTAACATAAATAAAATAAACATACTGTGCCTTTTCTTAACAAAAACTTTAAATAAAACTTTATTGCTGGCAATCAATCCTTTGACAACTTTTGTTACGGTAAACAATGAGATGAAAAGCAAAAAGTTTATATAAAATTTGATTTTTATTTCCATTTCTTCTTCAACTCTTCCCCACTTGCGTAAGAAAAAACACAAATAAAAATTTTCTGCTACTATTATAAACCACTTGTGCAAAAGAAAACATACAAGCAGAAATAAATATCAAACAGATTTGTATTCCCTTGCCAGAAAAAACAACAACTATGTAACATCATTGACAACAACTTAACAAATATAAATAAAGAATGAAAAGTTTTCCGAGACGAGCAACATGTTGCTAAGCCAATTGACAACCACAATTTACACACTCCCCCAATAACTACACTAGAAGCAGATATAAATAAATTGCACACTTCCCAATTCCAATAAAAACATCACCCACATTTAGTCGCACACCCGAGTATTAACAATATTCTGTTAGTCGAGTACAAAATGCTTAGCAATGAGTAACAGTGTGTGTTCATAATACTTTATTATGTTGCCCGAGGTGATTGGATTTTTATTTCCAGAAAATTTAACAAACAATATTGGCATTGATATAAGACCAATTGTTAGACAACCGAAACTGATGTATGGATGTATAAGAGTTTTTGAATTTCTCATAAGTCTTATGGCTGACTGCATTTAATGCATTCTGTTTAATTTATTTGTCGTTATTTTTCTTTTTGATATTTATTTTGCCTTAAAGATATTCCAAAAAAAGTTCTTGCTATTGATATTCGTTCTTTTTTCCTTTTGCTTAAAAATGTTTCTATAAAAAAATTTAATTTTTTATCTCATGAGTTTATAGCTTTAATTATTGAAGCATGCCTTGAGAAAAAAGCTATCAAGTGATGACTTAACTATTAAATTGAAATACATGCACAACTAACTCACACAGACACTTATGTATTCGCTCATCCATATGATTTTGCTATTTTTATGTGGAGTTAACTTAAGCCCAGCAATCTTGAAGAAGGCACGATTTCTTCTTATTTATAGAAACCGATTTCTTACTAGCAATTCGATGCACAATTTTGCTTATGACACATAAACACAGAAAATTTTCAATATAAAATGGACGAAAACCAGATTAATTTAACGTTTTTCCGTAGTGATTTTGCTTCATAGGCGTTTTATGTTAATTTAACATGATTTTCAATAATCGTGAATTAACTATATATCATGTTGATTGAATACTGCAGTACAGTTAAATCAAAATGAAGTTGATACTGAAATAATACGAAACATCATGTTAAATCAAAATTATTTAGAGTTCAAACAATGTGGAATTGATATTGGAACAACACGAACAATTATGTTAAATTAAAGTTATTTTAAGTTAATACAACGTGAATTTGATATTGAAACAACATTAAAAATCATGTTGAATTATAGTCATATCAAGTTGAAACAACATAACTTTAATATAGCTATTTTATTAATTATTTTACTTACGTGATTGTTGCTAGCATAGACATCAGCCAACTTTGTGTTGTAGCTGTGGCTGCCCCAACCAAGATCTTAGCTCGTGCCACTTGCATGAGAGTCCATGCGCTAACCACTGCAGCCGCAACAGCTTCAAACTTAACTTTAGTTATACACTACATAAATACTCATCGTGTGTAAAATTAATCTCATTTTAATTCAACATGATTTAAATGATTATTTAACATAAAAATTATTTGTAATTAAAGTTATAGTCATGATTATTTAAAATGAAATGTAACGTTTATAACAAAGTTGTTTTAACAGTGAAATATTTTAAATCAAAGAGATTTAGAGTTACATTGTTAATTTTTCATTTAAAATGAATATGAAACAATGGTAATTTTAAGCCAGTAGCAGTAAATTTTCGCTGTTAATTCGTTTTTTGTCGTCCACATAGCCGACGCATGTAAGAATAAACAATAACAAGTCACACAACTAAGCACAACAGTGAACGGTATCCAGCGATGTCATTTTTGGCATTTTTTACGATATGACAAAAAACGATATGACATACTGTGTTGTCATATCGTAAGTAGTTTACGATATGAGAACAATCCGATATGACAACACCGTGTATGGCTATCTTAGTGTTGTCGTATCGTAAAAAACTTTCGATATGACAACACAGTATGTCATATCGTTTTTTGTCATATCGTAAAAAAATGCCAAAAATGGCATCGCTGACTGTAGCAATGAACAAAGCAAATAAACACTAACACACTTAAACCACAAATTATTTCTTGTTAATTTAATATGATTTCAAATCATAATTGGGTCATGTTGATTTTACATTGCTTTTTTTTCTTTGTGGTAGACCTTGAGAACTCACTTATCTCTGCATTTATGTGAAGTAGTTGATTTTTCGATGACTGTCTATTCTTCGATGGCTGTCTATCCTTCTGACACCCCGACCACACGAGCAATAAGTTTGGCAATTATTGCCGTGGCAACCGTCAAATTCGATTGCCGATACAAGATATTTGCGTGTGGACGGTATGAATATGTATTCAGCAACAAATGCTAAAATACGTTGCTGAGCAATAATCTTTTAACACAAGTTGACAAATTGAATTGCCATTTCAGTTTTTTTTTTGTGAAAAGTGAAAAAAATTAACAATAAAGCTAATTTTGAAAAGAACATTGCTGAAAAATGTAAAAAATCATTTTTTTATAAAATTATAAATTACATACATAAAAGAATACAGTGTAAATAACGCACAACTTTCTTCAGCAAAATTGTCAATTTAATGTTTTAAAATTTGTACGTGTTCGCTACCAAGAAATCCAAGCAAGATAATTGGCAATTGACGTTGCGGCTCTGCCGGCGTTATTGCTTGTATTAAGACATATACAATTGCTCGTGTGGTCGGTGTGCGAATAATAATTACTAAACAGAATTTTGATTGACAATTGCCTAAATAAATTTTTCCCACATCTTTTCATTTTATTCTTAAAGTGTTTAAAAACACCATGAAATTTGCTAATCTTTTAAATATTACATTCAGGTATCCGATGGAAATCGTATTAGTAATTCACTACCACACAACTACCGGGTACTTGCTCGCTATTTCATTTACGAGTATGTACTTAAGTACTTCATGAAGAAGTTGTTACAAAGTATTTTTGGGTAACTGCACTACATATCTTTTGTTTATGTTAGTATGAACAATAATAACTTTTTTTCTTGAATAAAGATAAAATGAAATGAGTTTAAATAGATGAATTTTGGATTTCTTAGGTGAATGTAAAAGTTTTTTTCTCGGATTAATCGGAAACATTTAAGGTTACTAGACTTCAAAGTCATGTAAATGCCATATTAGAGCCAGTTTTTAAAGGTTTGTGTGCTACGGGTGTTTTTCCTGACTTGAAAGAAGTTTTCGAATCGAAAAAAAAACCGAAATGATGTATACACAACCATCTAGCGCAATTGGTGATTCAGTCAGAACACATTTCGTGTGTTGAAGGGCACTAACACACACTCTGGACCGTTTCTTACTTCACACCCTGATAAATATCTTTTTTTGCCTTTAATTCATTTATTGAATTTTCAATTACAAATTGAACTAACAACTAGCATTCAAATCTTAAAAGTCTTGAAATTTTTAGTAATAAGTTCATACACTGCTAGACAAAATATGTGGTTGCTTCTTTGATTGTATAACGTCTCTCGTGTTCGGCTGAAAGTAAGACTGCCTCTCCTTCTCAGCCGAGTATGGCCTCAAAAGTTAAAAATGTTGCGGGCTATGGAATTTGGATGCAACTAAATTTCTTTTATTTATAAGTATGAAGTTAGCGGCAATGCACCTTTTGGCAACTCGGAACGTTGCACCATTTCCTCCTTCTTTTGGTTTTGAAAGTTTCGTTAAGTCTCACAAACAGCCACAAGGCGTTTAACTGGAGCCTATGATTCCTGGACAATAACATTAATCTCGTAACGAAAATGGTTGAGAATGATATTTTGCTAGAAACGAAAGCTTTCAAAACTCAATAGATAAAAATCACGATTTTCGTACAAGAGTAAAATTTTTGAGCAGAAGGTATCCTTGCTATGAATAGGACGAAATTTGGTTCCAGCATTAGTAATAAGTAGCGTATGTAAGATTTTTTTTGAAAATATAATTATTATTTTAGTAGTTAAGGAATTTTTCATTTAAGAATATATTGAAAGGATACGAATTCTAGCGCCAAGAGCAACCACATTATCAATTTATATACACACAGAAAAATTTCCATGTAAAATCGTCGAAAACCAGGTTAAATTAACATTTTTCGTTAGTGATTTTGCTTCATGTTAAAATCAACATGATCTAAAAAAATCTTGAAAGAAAATTTTTCCTTTTGAATTAACTATATTTCATGTTGATTTAATATTCCAGTACAGTTAAATCAAAATGAAGCTGATACTGAAATACTACGAAAAATCACATTGAATCAAAGTAATTTCGAGTTGAAACAACGTGAAATTGATATTGGAACAACACGAATAATCATGTTGAATCAAAGTTATTTGAAGTTGAAACAACGTGAATTTGATATTGAAACAACACTAAGAATCATGTTGAATTAAAGTTATATCAACCTGAAACAACATGACTTTAACGTAGCTATTTTATTAATTATTTTACTTACGTGATAGCCATCAGAAAACTTTGCGTTGTAACTGACTGCCCCAGCCAAGATTTGAACTCGTGCCACCTGCATGATAGTCCACGCGCTAACCACTGCAGCCACAACAACAGCTTCAAACTTTTCTTTACTTATACGCTAAATAAATACCATCGTATGTAAAATGCATTTCATTTTAATTCAACAATGATTTAAATTATTATTTAACATAAAACTTATTTGAAATTAAAGTTACAGTCATGTCGATTGAAAATTAAACTTAACGTTTATAGCAAAATTGTTTTAACGGTGATTTAAGGTTAGATTAATAATTTTCTGCTCAAAATTAATATGAAACAATGGTAATTTTAAACCAGCAGCAGTAAATTTTCCCTGGTAATTCGTTTTTTGTCGTATACATAGACGACACATGTAAGAATAAACAACAACAAGTCACACAACTAAGCAGAACAGTGAATTGTAGTAACCCTGAAGAAAGCCAGGGGCCAAGTGCCTCCAAGTCGCCAGTTTTGTCGACAAGTTTGGTGACGTTTTCAACGAATCGTCTACACTTTTTATGTTAGCTTTAATGAGAAGAGAAGCTTTTAACAGCTACAAAACGATTTTTTATGGTCTCATTTTGATGTGTTGAAAATATGTGCGGCTGAACGGAAAACCAAAACTTTTCATAAAAAATCTAATTTATTTGTCTTAGCTGGTAAAAAGTTTCATTTGTGTTGACTATAATCATGAAAATTGACTAGTGAATCTCTGATACCACTGTCTCCATATGGTCCCATAAGAACCACCTAGTCTACAGTAAGTCAACAGTTCCGAGGTCAGTAGTGGAATCTCAATGACAAGCACATGTTAAATGTCTATCGCACAGAACATTGCCTGGGTACAATTAGTCAGTAGTCCTGGTGACAAAGTCAATAGTGAATCAGTACAATTTTACTATCGACATTTCCTGCAGGGAATGAACAAAGTAAATAAACATTAACACACTCAAACGACAAATTATTTCTTGTAAATTTAATATGATTTCCAATCAAAATTGAGGCATGTATATTTTACATTCCTTTTTTTCTGTGTGTAAGCATTGCCCATTCAAAAAAAGGTATTAAATTGTATTGCTCTATGATAACTCCTTCTATTTTCCGCCGCTAAATGTATGAAACAATGCCACTGTATGCCATCCAGGGTCAAAAGCTGGTTCGATGAAAGTGAAAGTGAAAGTTTAAAGGGCTACAAAATTACGTGTGGGATAATGAATGGTCGACTTTGATCGGATAAAAAATGACAGAGCTATAATCGATCAAAGCTAAAATTTTGTGATATTTTTAAAGTTTTCCAGCAATCGTTGTCATTTCGAGAGCTCTTTTGCACCATAAAAATAAATTGCAGCCGATTGTCCATTATTTGGATACAGCTAACTTTAATCGAACCATTCTTTTACTCTGGATTACCCTTTAAAGAGAAGTATGCATCGAAAAACGCAAATGTACGGCTATCTCGGCAATGGCCGAAACGAAAAATTTTTCATGTTTAGTACATCCTAATTACATAAACAAAAACTCATTATAAAATTTTAATTAGGGTTTAACGAATACCGATACCGATACCGATACCGATATATCGGCGATACTTCAGATTTTCCGATACATCGGTATTGGCGATATTTTACTGTCGATACGACTATACTTTAAAAAAAATTTTCAGTTTTTTTTAACAAATTATTTATTTTTTTGTTAATTTTACCAAAAACTAAATTAATTTCGTTATTTTTTAAATCTTATTAATATCAATTTTAAAAATTAAAAATATTTTACGCTGTTATTTTGCAAAAACAATAATTTATTTATTGTTAATTTTAACATGAACTCAAATTCAATTCGTTGTTTTTTAAATCTTATTCCCAGCAAAAAAAGACATTATAAAGAAATCATGAAAATGTAGCAGTCGCGATCCGGAAATATTGCGAATTTGGATAATTTCTAATTAGTTTCACATTTGCTTGTCATTGCAAGAAGTTCTCTTTTTCCATTACCAATCACCGAACTTGAAGTGATGTTAGGACAAATTTCTTTTTCGGTGTTCTATAATGATTCCTCAAATAATTCTGGAAAAAAAGCCGACTTCAGTATAAAGAGTAATATACTTGATGGCCTTCCGTATAAACAATTTTGAAAATCGGTAAGCCAATGGAGGAATTGTGCTCTAATAAATATTTTGGGTGGAGGCGTGGAAGACTTGCCCCAGAGATTTTCGTAGAAAAATTATGCGACCAAACTCTAGGCAAACCATTCCAAACAAAAAATTAATTTTGGAATTCGGCCCATAAATGGAGGAGCTATGCGATAATCAATATTTCTGGGGGAAGGGAAATCCCGCACAGATTTTGGAGAACAATTATGGTATCAACCTGAAGGGGGGTTTGCAGCAAATTTCACAACTGATTTTCGAAAAAAAAACTGTAGTCAAACCCTTTCAAATAAAAAAACAATTTTGATAATCGGTTCCCAATGACAAAGTTATACATGGTTCCCCCTCCCATTTTCGAAAAGAGTTATGGGGCCAAACTACTAGCGAACCCTTGCAAACAACACAAGAATTTTGAAAAGCTGTTCACAAATAACATAGTTATGGATTGGTGGGGAGGGGGAGCAAAATTGCTTCTCCGATTTTCGACAAAAAAAAAATTGGGACCAGTTTTTGTCAAACCCTTTCAAACAAAACAAGAGTTTTGAAAATCGGTTCACAAATGACAGCATGGGGTGAGCGAATTTCCCCCTCCGATTTTCAAAAAAAAAATTATGGGACCAAACTGCAGGCAAACCCTTTCCAGCAAAAAAAGAATTTTTAAAATCGCTTCACAAAAGACAGAGTTATGCGTGTACAAACATAAAATAGTAAAAAAAAACATACACACGAATTGATAACCTTCTTCTTTTTGGAAGTCGGTTAAAAAAGGATGAAAAATTACCCATTTTCAGAACTTGTTTCTTTTTATGCGAATTTAAACACAAAACTCTGTTTTTATGTAAATTTAAGTGAATAAATATAAACTTTTAGCAGACTTTTAATAATTAAGCGAATAAGTTATTTAGAAGAATATTAGTTGATAAATGTCGTTTAAAAAATCGATTTTTTAAAAAGCATGGCGAGTATTTTTTAAAATTATAAAGTAATTACAAATTTGTACTGGCTTTTCTACTAATTGTCTGCTTATTTTTAATATAGATTCTTTGAAAGCAATGAAAATGTAGTTCCTTAAAAATTACTTCCAATTTTATATACTGTATTAATATCTATTTTAAATATTAATAATCTCTTACACTGTAATGTTGCATAATAAAAAAATTGCCCTTCTTGAGTTTTGTTAATCTAAGCTTGAACTCAATTTCAATATTCGTTTCGGTATCGGAATCGACATCGGCGATATTTATTTTTAAGTATCGGAATCGGTATCGGATCGGCAAAACGGCGTATCGTTACATCCCTAATTTTAATGTTCTAAAAATAAAAACTTACAAAGCAGTTTTATATATTCTTTACTTAAAAATAAAAATATAACGATAGCGCTCCCCGATTTGCACGATCGTAAATTCTCAGTTCAAAGAATAACTGTTTTTATACCAAACTATCCACAAGGCATTGCATAATTAAAACGAAAGTAACTAACTAACACTGGCACGAAATCAATTTTACCCTCCAACAAAACGGCTAAAAGACATACTAAAACTTGAAGTTTGTTCTACGTGCTACACTTGCAACAAATAACAGCAAAAAGAACAAACAAACAAGTTTAATTTTATATATAAAGTATTTTAAGCTCACCCATACCCAAAATATCTACTTCAAGTTGTTTTGGTATAAAAAAAAAACTTTTTCCCCTAACAGCGTTTTTATGTGGCTAAATAGTTGATTATTACATTCAAATTTGACAGCACACACAATCAACCCTCCAATGGAGCAGCTCTTTTAGTTTAACTCTATACTTAGAACTTTTTAATTTTTTTCGTCTATTTTTTTTTATATTCGTTTATTTATCTAATGTTCATCAATTTATCATCAGATCGGTTTAATAATAAAGTGAACTCAAAATAAAACTTTAACAATTTTGCAACTTCCTTTGAAACTTAAACACATTAACATTTGGTGTCCTTTCTGTTTCGGTCTTTTGTCCTTCTGACTTTTGTTGGCCACTCAAGTTGAAGCTAAAAATTTTATATCATGCTGCTGAATGAATATTGTACTTGTTTGTTGTGAAAAAGGATAATGGGAAAAAAGAGGCTTCAATATGTTTCGACATATCGTTCATTAGAACGAATATGTCGGACTGACTGACAATTTCATTATGTAGTCAAGCTGAAAGAAAAAAGAAGGAGACAAATTAAATGACCACAAAAAGTTAAAAATAATAATTAAACCGACACACAAAAAAAAATAAAGGTGGGTGATCTGTACAGTTGACCACCCACATATACATACCAACATGTATTTTGATGCGCTGAGTCCAGATCTGAGTGCCGTTTTGCTCGTATACCCTCAAAATTTCGAGATTTTTAGCAGTTTCTCACAATCGTATTAGGCGCCTCGAAATACATGTAGATAAATTGGTGTGGTCGTACATATGTACCGTCCATGGTTTTTGTCATAGTAGACCGGTACACCAGCGCTAAACTGAAAAGCAAAGTGGTCTATATACCTGACCAGACCTACGAATTTACATGTTTTTTGATGCGCTGGGTCCGAATCTGAAGTCAGTTTGGCTCGTACGCTCTCAAAATTTCGAGTAAAACTGCAATTTTTCGAGATTTTTAACGGTTTTTCGCAATTTACTCAAAACTTTGCGCTCACCCCCAAGGATTAAAGATAAGTTGACGACGATTCCAAAAATAGTTTTTCAGCCACGCCTTTTGATACCGCCCTTTTAATTTTTGTATACTGTGTTGCCATTTGTAGTCCGATCATGTCATATTGCCAATCTTTTTTCATGCCTGGCCTGTGGCTTCGTTTATGCCATCTCGGTGCTCAAAATCTCAAATGCTTCTATCTCTGTAGTATTAATAATTTTACTTACACCGAATATTTTATATAACTCTAATAATATTCTTTTATAACAAAGATATCCGCAAATGTAATTTCAGCTAGACTTCGTGCTCATTATGGATTTGAGCAGAGATCTAGGACCTACTGCACACAGAAAAAAATGGAATGTAAAATCAACATGACGCAATTATGATTTGAGATCATATTAAATTTACATGAAATAATTTGTCGTTTATGTGTGTTAGTGTTTATTTGCTTTGCTCATTGCTACAGTTCACTGTTGTGCTTAGTTGTATGATTTGTTGTTGTTTATTCTTACATGTGTCGGCTATGTAGACGACAAAAAACGAGTTACCAGAGAAAAGTTACTGCTGCTGGTTTAAAGTTACCATTGTTTCATATTAGTCTTAAATTAATATTATTAATCTAACCTTAAATCTCTTCGATTTTAAATTTTTCACTGTTAAAACAACTTTTATTTTAAATCAACATGACTATAACTTTAATAAAATAAGTTTTAATAATATAAGATTTATGTTAAATAATCATTTAAATCATGTTGAATTAAAATTAAATTCATTTTACGTGCGATGGTATTTATTTACTGTATAGGTAAAGTAAAGTTTAAGCTGTTGTGGCTGCAGTGGTTAGCGCGTGGACTATCATGCAGATGGTACGAGTTCAAATCTTGGCTGCAGCAGCCAGCAACAATACAAAGTTTTCTGATGCCTATCACGTAAGTAAAATAATTAATAGAATAGCTACATTAAAGTCATGTTGTTTCAGCTCGATATTAACTATAATTCAACATAATCTTTACTGTTATTTCAATATTAAATTCACGTTGTTTAAACTTGAAATAACTTTGATTCAACAAGACTTTTCGTGTTGTTCTAATATCGAATTCACGTTGTTTCAGCGCGAAATAACTTTGATTCAACATGATTTTTCGTATTATTTAAGTTTTAACTTCATTTTGATTTAACTGTACTGCAATATTAAATCAACATGAAATATAGTTAATTCAAAAGGATAAATTTTCCTTCAAAATTATTGTAAATTATGTTGAATGAAAATGAAATGCCTATGAAGCCAAATCACTATCGAAAAATGTTAAATTAACCTGGCTTTCGACGATTTTACATGGAAATTTGTCTGTGTGTGGGAGTCTACCTTACCCATCGATAGTGGAAAATATGCTGATTCCAACAGTATAAAAAAGGTATTTGGAAAAAAATTTGACTCGGTGTAGTTTGCTTCCCTACTACAGATATTAACAAAAAAAAAACATTTTTTACACAAAAACACACCAACAAGCTAAAGAGCAGTGTGACTCAAAGTAATACTGTCGGTACTTGGTTTAGCAAACCACCATCTGCGCCGCTACGTTCACTGAAAGTTGTAGGTTTTTAATACGTGCAAATAGTATGGTCCCTTCCGATTAATAGCTACTGCTGAAATTGCTAAAACAACGATGAAGACAAGGCAGGCGCGGATCTAGCTTAAGCTTAAGAGACGAGAAAAATTTTGTAAAATTTCTTTTAGGATTTCAATAGGAATGAGGTAGGCGCGGATCCAGCTTGAGCTTTTGGGGGACTTGTAAGTAAAACATACTATTTTTCCAAACTTCTTTTAGAAACTCTATAGAAATTTACTCGTTTGATGGGGGGGGAATATCCCCTTCCCCCCCCCCCCCCCCCCCCCCCTCCTTGTGACCGCGCCTGAATAAGGTATAGCTGATACGTTTAGTAAAGATAAAATACCCCTTTTTTTAATCAAGAAAATAACTGATATATGCATAAAGATAACTAGAAAGCATTAAATGATTTGCCTATATGCCTATATACCAGCTTTCAACTTTGACAAACTATAACACTTTCATCACCACGTTAAATGGAAAAAGTTTTAATTTCTTTCTTTAATAAACGCCTTTTTATTGGCTACAAAGCCGTCATCATCAACACCATCGTCAGTATCCACAATCTATTGTTTGCCTTTGTTAGCTTCATCAAACAAACTAAAAAGTTGACCTATCATCATGACATTAAACCGCCATATACTGACACATTTGACACCATAACAAAAAACTATAATATTCAAATGAATACATGAGAAAAGCAAATAAAAAGTCGTTTGAAAAGGAAAGTCAACACACAAAAAAAAAACGAATATAAAATACACTAATTCTATGAACTGAAGAACTTGACTAAAAGAAAATAAATGACTGAATGCATCAGCATATGAATAAATAGACATTTGAGTTAGTCAAGGACTGCAAAAAAAAGTTTTTGTATATATATTTTTTTTACTAAAAATGAAAAATTGTGTTTTGAGAAAATTGTATGCAATTTTTTAATATTGAATAGAGAATATTGTGCCATCGTCATGATTTTTTTAGATGAAAAAGAAATAAGCAAATTTATCCATAAAATGCCAGCACCACAATAGAGAAAAAGTTTTTAAAATGACACTCTCCTACAAATAAAAAAAGAGCAAAGGCTGCATGTGCCAGCACCAGATGACTTCTTAAAAAAGTGCAAGAAAACAAAACTGAAAACATTCAAATAACACTTAGAGAAATTATTTTAGCACAAACTTTATGAACAATCTACAATTTCAAAAGAATTTTTTTTGCACAGATATAGCAAAAACTAAGTTTTTATTTGGCCAGTGTAAAAGTAAAACTCATTATAAAATGCTTCTACTACTATTGTTCTCTTTGTAAACTATAATTTTGATTGTAATATTAACTCTAAATTTTTCATTTCATCTTGCAAGACACAAAGTTACTTACTTACTCACTCACTTCAACAAATGCAATATTTTTTATCCAAATATTAAATATAATATTCTCACCCCAACATTGTCACTGAAAACGCTTTGGGCAATGTTGTCTTTGACACGATTTACAAGAGATTTTTAATACAATCTATTTACTTTATTTGGAAAAACTTTATTTCTACAAGGAATGATTGCAGTTGGATAACCAAGCAAAAGTTTTCCAGGAAATTAAGTGCACAAAGTTTATGGAGAAAATATGTGTAAGTGATGAGGTTTCTAATAACGGCTACGCGATATGAGGGCCGCCGTACTTTGCTAGGGTGTTTATCAGTACGCATAAGTTATATAGAATTTATTATAATCATATATTACGTATACGCTTGTATAATACTCTTGGGGTTTGCAAATAATATTCTATAACACAAAAAAGTGATTATAGTCGGCAACGTTATATTCAGAAAGAATTAGCCATGAACAATACTACGGTGCACACAGAAAAAAGGAATTTAAAATCAACATGACTCAATATTGACTGGAAATCATATTGAATTTACAAGAAATAATTTTTCGTGTAAGTGTATTAGCTAATTAATTAATGTGTTACCTTCTTTGGGAGAGGAATAGTGTAAAAAGCACAAGTGGTAAAGTGGGAGAGAGATAGAAACCTTAATTCATTTACAGCTCTGCAATTGCGTGTTTTATGTAGATCATTGTTGCAAGCCCCTCTGGTGTAAAGTAGAGTCAATGAGTTGCTTAAGCTGCATAGTCATTTTATTAGTTATTTTACTTCGCCGACGGCTCTGCTACAATACCGACGAAGGAGGGTGCTGTGAAGTACATTAGGAGATATTAGTACTTATCGCTGCCGGTACTGCCAAAGTAATCAGTGCAATGCCTTCATCACTTTAACAGAACAACAACAACCAACATAATAACACACCAATGCACATGAGAAAATGCATGATGTTGTTGTCTTGCCTCAAACTAGTCTTGAACTCAAGACCTCAGGGTTTGTAGTCAAACGCGCTAACTACTCAGCCAACAGCATCCTTACCCCTGTTTCAGCTTGATATAACTTTAATTCAACACGATTATTCGTGTGGTTTCAATATTGAATTCACGTTGTTTCAACTTTAAATATCTTTGACTCAAATGATTCTTCATGTTGTTCTAACATCAAATTCACGTTGTTTTAACTCGAAATAACTTTGATTCAAGCTGATTTTTCGTATTATTTCAGTGCTAGCTTCATTTTGATTTAACTATACTAGAATATTAGATCAACATGAAATACAGTTCATTCAAAAGGATAAATGGTCCTTCAAGATTATTGCAAAATCACTACTGGAGAATGTTAAATTAACCTGGTTTTCGACGATTTTACATTGAAAATTTTCTGTATGTAAGTACGTATTTTCATAAATCAAGTATAGAACCCTCGACTCAAGTACGAATTATTCGAGTGTTAAAAATAGTAAAATTTTCAGAAGAATAGGCGTTTTTTTTTTTTCTTAATGCCGTCTTTACACTGTCTGAGTTTTCGTCTGATTTCAACATTGAATTTCTTTACTGAAAATGAAATTTAAATTTTTTGTGTGGCCATGTCATCCGCCTGTTGCCAGGAAAGTTGCTATGTGCGGAAGCCCAGATGAGAATAACACCAGTCTGACCACCCAATCTGAATAGCACATCCTTAAACTGGCTATCTAAAGTAGAAAAAGAAGTATGTGGCCTAAGAAACAGACATGTCGCCTGGCATCATCACTTTCTTTTAATTTCATACAAATCCTTGAGATGTGAGAAGCTCGCTGGGATTATATCTTCTGTAGATTTGGCCTTGTTGCTTACAGTACATATTAATTTTATATGGTTATAATTTTTTTTTTAGTTCTAAACTTTTTCATGTTGCCTTGGCAAAAAGTCGTTTTAACAACGTTTGTTGTGACGGAAATTAGTTTTTGACCTTTGGGGATGTACAGGAAATTACACAACGACTTGATAATTTTTGTTCACAATTTTTATTACAGTTTTTATATATTTCAGTGAAAACACATTGAAATTGTGTTTATGTCAAAAAAAAAAAAAAAAAAAAAAAGATTATTAAAAATTTAAATTCATCATTGAATTTTGCCAACAACACAAGAGTCCATTAAATATTTGTCCTTTAGCACCAATCCTTACACAAACCAAAAATTAAGTGCTGAGTTTTTATAATTTTTTCATTTGCTGTGCAAAACTCCGAATTAATTTTTATTTTTCATCTAGTGTTTTCTTCGTTAGATTATTATTAGTTTGTCTGCTATAAATCACTTTAATTAACTTTTGCTTAGGTTTTTATATATATCCTTATCTGTTTTACCAGATTTTCTAAACAGGTATAACTAAGCAAACACACTAATAGACAACTAGTTTAAGTACAAAAGCGAATTTATTTGAGGGCAAAATAAAGGGCTAAAAAATAAAAAGCTTTTAATATGATTTAAAGTTTGTTGCCATAATCTTCATTTGAAAAGTGTTACATCTATAAACTTCAATATAAATTTCCAAGTGGCCACAAGTTTTTTTTAATGAAGAATAGTTTAAAGAGGTCAACAATGCACAGTGAGGCAGAATGAAAATGAAGTATAAAATGAGGCATAGCAAAGGAATATAAGGTTCTTAAAAATATGAGAAGTAGGACACATCGGGATTTTATAAGGCTCAGAAAAATCATGTTTGGCTAAGCATTTATCTTTCATATACTACGTTTATACATACGACTTATTTGCAATTAAAACTTTAAATTGTTGCCATATAATTCTTTATCGTGACTTATAACTCACAAAAACTATTTAAATTTAATGAGGTACTTGCTGATAAATGTTTGACACTTTTACATATGTTCGCAAATAAACTATTATAATCGATATATATATATGTCGCAAGAAAAACATTCATAGCAGAAAATTATGACAATTAAAACAAATATTTATTTGTTATATTATATATTTCAACTATTTTTAGCCGACTTCAAAAAAAGTACAAAGGCTATCAATTTATCGTGTATTTTTTTATGGATGTTATCTCAAAACTCCGCCATTTATAAACCGAATTCGGCTTTTCTTTTTTTATTTAAAGGGATGTACTTCCGGGGTCACGTCCATACGAAGTAAATACACAACCATTTTCATTTTGCACATACATTAAACTTCTGTTTGAATATTATATCATGATAAAAAAGTGGGCAGCGCCACGCCCATGGAAAGTTAATATTATATTTCCACAAGTTCTACTAAACCGATTATTATGAAACTTTTTATACACATTTAGTTATTGTTACAATACACCATTATGATTAGAAAAGTGGGCAGTGCCACGCCCATGAAAAGTAAATATTCATTAAAACTACTTCTACTTCACCGATTTTGATTAATTTTCGCACACAATTTGTTCTCGTGAAAGAATAGAATTATGTTAAAAATTATGGGTAATTATTTTGTAAACATAGAGAAATTTTCTATAGAAGTGCTACCAAGTTTTCGTATTTTTTCTATGCCGTATAAATAGTGAGTTAATAATTTACAAGTTATTTTTATTGGCAAATACTTTGCGTAGTAGAGGGCTGCAAAGTGTACTCAAATGTAATCGTAGAATTAACTCGTATAAATTTCGTGTGTGCATAGATGTTCTTATGTATATATTTATATATACATACTTATACTTATGTATATACTTATGTATACATCATGTATATGTGTGTACATATATAGCCACGATCAAATATACATATATACATATATATATACACACATATATACAAAAATATATATATGCATACACACACAAACATACATACGAGTAGTTTCGAGTATATTCGTGCAGACCTCTAGTGCTTATAAACGTAGTAATATTTAGCGAGTTATGCTCTTTAGAAAATTTAATTTTCTCAATTTTTCAAAACCTTGGTGTAGTATTTTCATGATATCAGATCCAATTAACAACACATAGAAAGAAATACCAATGTAAAATCAACATGTCGCAATGTTGATTGGAAATCATATTAAGTTTCTGCAAAACTGCAGACTGTATTTAAAATTAACTTTGTTTTATATTATTGAACTTTAAATCTCGTTGATTTAACATTTTCGCTAATGAAACAGAATTTTTCTCTATTAAATCAATAAAATCCTGTTTTATTGTAAAATCAATTTTTATCAATCAATGAACCAATGAATTTATGAATCAATGTAAAATCAACTTACATTTCAGTTTAAATCAATATGACTGTAACTTTAGTTTCAAGTACATTATATGTTAAATCATCAATTAAATCATGTTGAATTAACATGAACTTCATGTTAATTGTAATGGTATTTATGTTAGCGTATATCTAAAGTATAAGTTAACATCATGTTAACACATAATCCAAAAATCCCAATTGGGATTTTCCTATGAACATTGTTTGTAACTATTCTTATTTTGCTGGCATCGCCAATTAGACATAAGAGTTTTGTAAAGAGTAAAATGAATAATAACGACAGTCACATTTTGACATTTAAACACGTCGTTTCATTACAAGACCAGATCTTTGGTTATACTGCGTAGAAAGTTTTTCAACATTAGAATTGAACAACACCTAATAACTGGCGCCCAACGTGGAGCCCCATACAAATTGACATTTTAGATATGTACGTCAACTGTAGCAGCTTTAAAATATATTTTGTTTTATTTTGAGAACGTATTTTCATTCGATTTTGTTTTAAAACTCTCAGTCTCACAAAAGCTACACACATAGTAATTATTTTTAAAACAAAAACTTTGATTTAAGTAATGGAAAATAAAAATAAATAGAAACGCTATATTTTATTAGGATCAATGAGAAATTTGTCGCTCCGGCTGTCGCTTTGTTATGGGCTTTATTTCTTTTTAACTGATTTTCAGTCGACATTACCGTCTTGTTCGGTTTCATCACTTATTAAATACATACATAGTTATCGTAACAAGACGTTGCGATTTTAAGAAGGAGGAAGCTAACAACATGTTACCACATCATCCTAAAAGCCCAAATGGTACTTTTCTATCAACATTGTTTCTAATTATTTTCAGTTTTCTGGCATCGCCAATTAGATATAAGAGCTTTGTAAAGAGTAAAATCAATAATAAAGACAGTCACATTTTGATATCAGATCTTTGGTTATAAAGCGTGGAACGTTGTTCAACATTAGAATTGAACAAAGCCTAACAACTTATATTTGACGCTGTTATGACTGCAGTGCTTAGCGCGTTGACTACCAAGCTGGTACAGCCAACTACAACACTAATTTTGCTGATGCCTATTACACATTACGTAAGTAAAGTAATTAAAAAATGACTACATTAAGTTCATGTTGTTTCAACTTTGATTCAACATAATTTTTCGTGTTAATTTAGTATCAAATTCACGTTGTTTCAACTTGAAATAACTTTGATTTAACATGATTTTTCCAGTTATTACAATATCAAATTAACGTTATTTCCATTTGCAATAACTTTTATTCATCATGTTTCTTCGTGTTATTTCAGTATCAAATTCACGTTGTTTCAACTTGAAATAACTTTGATTCAACATGATTCCACGTATTATTTCAGCATCAAAATCTAACTGTACTGGAATATTAAATCAACATGAAATATACTTATTTCAAAAGAAAAAATATTCTTTGAAGGTTCTTGTAAAATCATGTTGAATTAACAAGAAATACCTATGAAGTAAAGTCGCTACTGAAAAATTTTAAATTAAACTTGTTTTCGACGATTTTAGCATGAAACTTTGTTTATGTAAACTGATTGCAACAAACAACAAACAAACAACAAAATTTCAAACCTTTTAAAAAAATTTTGATGAAAATTTTAAATCAAGATTGAAAAATATCAACACATAATTTCATACAATTTTTATTTTGAAAATTTAACAGATTTTGAACCAACATTCTTTTTTATATACAAATGATTTTCTTCAGGAACATATAATTATTGTATACGGATAATTCTGTTCTAACTGCATGATGATCAAATTTCAAATTCCATTTTCAAAATTTCTTTATTTTTTTTTATTATTATATCATTTTATAGCAAAAATTATAGTGCAAGAGAATTTTGTTACAACTGTAAAATTGCGCGCATGATGATCAAATTTCAAATTTAAAACATTACTAAGTTGATCTAGTTTCAATATGGCTTACTAGTTGTTTCAATAATCTCGCTGGGTGGATGGCACAGGAGCTGCTCAAATCCGAATAAACAAATCTTGATAAAATCCATAGACAAAAACTATGAGGACGGCAGTCAATGTTATGCAGATAGATTGAGATAAAAATGTCTGGGTCTTTTAAAGTTTATCATATTCAATAGAATTTGGAATAAAATTTCTTTAAAATATTTGCTTGGACGAAAAAAATAACCAATTTGCAAAAAAACTCAAGTTAAGGACATGGCACGGAACTGACATATCAGCGAGATACTGCAAGTTTTCTTTTGACTTCAATTTGCTATTTCGACTTCAATTTGCTATTTCTTGAGTTCCAAATTTATATAAAACTTTTATTAATAGATTTATAATTATGTCCAGTAAAACAAAACAGTATAGGACATGAAAAATGACAGTTACAATAGAATCACCCTTATGCTTCTAGAAATTATCTTCACAGGCATTATTTTAGAAAAAAGATTTTGATCCAGTTTATTATATTTGTTGGCCTTGGACTCTTCCAAAACCCACTTATTTTCCACCAATCTTTTGAGTTTAGCACATATGTTTTAAAATCCCAAAACATTGATTGAAAAGAATACCACTTGCAGAAACTCTTATGTGTATTAATTTATTTGACAAACAATTTTATGAACCTTGGACCAAATGTGGACTTTATGGGCAAAACCATAAAAAACTAAATTTCGGGGATTTCTTGTAACTTTCTTAGGAAATCAAAAATTCTCAGAAGCAAATCTTAGTTTTCTTTCCTTGCTTGTTATTTCGTATGTATGTATGTAAATTCCTATATAAATGCAATGTTTGTGAGATGAATTTAATAGAATCGTGTTTTTTTCATTGAACCTAAAATTATGCAAACTTTTATATATTTTGTTATTAGATTAAATTAATTTTTGGCGCTATTTATAAAAGGAATCAAAAGGAAAACAGAGTTTGAAAAGTAATAGGACCTTTAAATAAAAGGAATGTATTTTTAAGTTGAAGTTACCTCAATAAATATTTTTTTAAAGAGTTTACCCTGCAAAAGGACTTTTAAGGAAGTTGTCTTTTTAACCTAACAAAACGTTTTATAAGAATTTTTTTTAAATAACATACTTTTTGAAATATTAACAAAAAATCAACAATCTTTTTAAATTTAGCTTTAAAATTTTTTTCTTAAAAAACCATAATTGATACTACAACTTCCAAAACTGTTTAGATTTCAAGAGACAGCGCGCAGTGTCGCCATTTCATATAACGAGCGGTCATAAATAAAAGTAGTTATTACTTAACAATAAAATTTTCCACACTAATTTATATTCAAACAATATAAAATCGTTAGAAATTTTGCGGCATATCGGAGCAAGGATTTGGGTCCTTCCCATATATCCTGAAATAAAACAGAATTTATAAAGCACAGAAAAACTGCTCCAACTCTTTGAAATTTTGTGCATGTAATTAAGATAACGAGCCTTACAGCCTAACCAAATTTCGCTCAAATTAGATTCAGGATACGCCTAACTTAAAAATGTCATTTAACAAATTAGTAAAAAGATTAAAACTTCTTTTGCTTCTTTCATGTTTTATCTGTATAATTATATGATGAAAATTTTAGCCAAATCGGATAACTCTCATTCGTGCCCCATTGAGGTAAAATTTCATAATTTCTAAAATTTGCCATAGTTAAGCTACAAAAGTACGTTAAGCTACAAAGTTAAATTACACAAGTAAATGTCGCGACAAGCTTTTATATCATATAAATTGTATAATGACGTTACAAGTTGATAGTAAAAGCTTTAAACTAAAGGTTATTATTTATATATTTCGGACTTTTAAATAAAAGCTTGTTTTTTAAAAAAGCTTTTTTAATTTTAATTTATTTTTTAATTTTTAGTTATCGCTGAACACGTTTCTCACTCAGTTCATCTCATTCACCATTGTTGCAAGGTTGTTTGGCGTTTAATTTCGAATATTAAAAATAAGTAGTCCGCCATCATGGGAGTTCCACCATGTTGGATTTAGAATAATGTAACGTCTAGCCATGTATTGTCATTCAAAGTGAATGTGGATACAAAATTTCAGCTCAATCGGTAGAAGATATCTGCTTCAAAATTTAGTTGCAAGATTCCACCCGAACAAACGTGCGAGGGCGTATCAATAAGTCCGTGACTTTTCGAACTTCCCTCGTAGTTATATAAAATGCAACACTATTCCTATCAAGTACCACCTGTTAATTACTGTAAAATTTTGAGCAAGTGTCGTCATTTACTTTGCGTTTAACAGCTCGTACATTGCAAGTTAATTAAAAGCTTGTACAAATAGCTTTTTGCGGTATAATTAACTTTATTTTGTGATATAAAAACCAAGTTAAATCACACTAACCCTGAGCAAAATTAGTAGTTACGTTATTTTTGGCAAATATTTGCCAAGTGTGACCGTACCTTAAGACTTCCCTTTTAATGCTTCCTTTTGGTAAATATCATAAATTTTTATCTGATGGATTTTTATCTGATGGAGACAAACGTTGTACTGGCTGAAAGAATATAGAGATATATATTCAACAGTGTAACATTTATTTTACTAAGATTAAACTTTCTGCGAACTTTCGTCAATAAAGAAAAAACTGAAAAAATCAAAAATAAAACTTATTTTTTGCGTATATCTCGAAAACGCGTATTAAGAAAAATAAATGAATTCCATATTCGTGTTCAGCGACCTCAATGTACAAAAATAGTGGATATTTTGTGTGTAATAAGTTATAACAACTATAAAAAATATTTGATGTTGCACCATATGATGTTTTACAAATTGATCGATTTGATCATATTCTCAAAATTTTGATGCCGTAGTAGAGGGCTAAAAGTAGGTCCCAATATTTTTTCGTTATTTTTCCCATGTATCGGAAAATAAAATGCAAGGCTTTTTGCTATTCGAAACTGGAATTCGCAAAAAAATTCTGACGCTCCACCCTACTACGCATGGTCGAGAAAGGTTTAAGGATTTGCTATAGCAAATCATTCCTCCTTCTCGACTATAAGCCTATTAGACGCCGTTTACGCCAGCTTAAATGGTATTTACAACATTGAAATATAGGTTCCCCTGTGGTCGAGTGGGTAGTGTGGGAGCTTGTCGGTTCGAATCCTATCAAAGACACCGCTTAAAAATAAAATACAATTTCTACTTGGATTTGTAACAATAAAAAATAAATTAGTCGATAATTACAACTGAATTTGGGAATAGTATTTATATATAATCTATATTATTCTACACCGATTAGGACTCCATAAGATAGTTCAGAGACAAGTTACAGGGTGCATACAAAGTATCAATTAACCCCATCCTAGGCCATCCCCATGTAAAAGTGGCTGGTCCGCTTCATAGGAAGTGTTAGAACTCGGACTGGTCCCTACCACCTGGGGACCGGTCACGTGACTTATTTTGTGCCAGTGTCATTCACCACAGGGAATATACATGAATTCCAACTTCTAAAGACAACCAAGATTTTTTTTTCAATTTCAAGTCACACAAGATAATCTTTCTATTTTAGGCCATTAGCTGTTATACAACTGCTGTATTTATTTGTGTATTTTTTTGTACTTTACTTTCTTATCTTATGAATTGTTGTCCATAACTAAAATTAATAAAAGGAAAACGGAAATTTGTTGTCAAATATGGCACATTTCCAAATAAAGTATCAGGCTGCTAAATATAAACATACAAACAAATAAACTACAAAATATAGAAGTGATGTATAAGTACTTGTATTAGAAGTCATGGGCAAAAACTAACAAATATAGTTGACAACAATTCATGTTGCACTAACTAGTAACAACTGCAGCAGATGCTTGACATTCAACATAGAAAATGAACTTTTTTCACCACTGCCATAACAACTGTCCTCGTATAGTCATGAGTTCATTGAAAATAATTCAAGCTCTTGCAAATTGTGTACGAACAGTAACTTAGCAACTCAAGTATTTGGAATGAATATACGAGTATTTATTGAATGGCAGAAGTGTGAAGTGTGGCTCTTTTTAACAAATCAAAACGGTGTATATAAATTTAAATTGTTACCGTGAAATGTTTGTTGGTGGTATATTACCAAATGGAAATTTTTGAGGAAAAGTGACTTCTTAATCAAAATCTTTTTAAAGTTTACATAAGTATAAGGCTGTAGCTAACAAAAAGATAGACATACTACATATTTTTTATGATCGCACTTGTCGTATCCTTTTAAAAATATCGAATATTTTGCCAGCTACGTATTTTCACGAGAAACATAAACATATTTTACAATTATTTCACCTGATGACATAAATAAATATATCTGCGAAGCACTTCCTGTGCTCGTTCTCTTCATCATTTTTGTTATTTCGAATACATTTACATTTTATTTTTTGTTTTATTTGTATTTATTAAATCTATAAAAATGCAGGTCATAAATTAAACTCATCACGATTAAAAAACAAAAGCCGGAACGAAAAGTGCACACAAATAAAATAATTTATGAAATATTTTATTCACGCATAAACACTGAATAATCGATAATTGATACCAATGATAATTTGTTCACTCAGCCTGCCGAAAGGATAAACAGCAGTTACACTTGATAAGTAAATACATTACTATATATCGAGCGTTATTTTCGATTTAATCGTAAGCGACGTAATGCAAAAATAGACTTTTTTATTGAAATTAAAATTTTATGGGCCTACACATAGTTTAGAATTGTCAAAATGCCCAAATTATTAATACATTTTAAAATACAGGGTGAAAAAATTTATTTATATATATGGCTGATTCTCATTCTAAACTAGGGATGTAACGAATACCGATACCGATACCGATATATCGGCGATACTTCAGATTTTCCGATACATCGGTATCGGCGATATTTTACTGTCGATACAACGATACTTTTAAAATTTTTTTCATGAATTAAATTCACTTCGTTATTTCTTAAATCTTATTAATATCAATTTTAGAAATTAATAATCTTTTATGCTGCTATTTTGTAAAAAAAAATATTTATTTTTTGTTAATTTTACCATGAATTCAAATTCAAGTCGTTGTTTTTTAAATCTTATTCCAGCAAAAAAAGACACTCCAAAGAAGTCATTAAAATGTAGAATTCGCGATCCGGAAGCGTTGCAAATTTGGATAATTTCTAATTAGTTTTACATATCCTTGCCATTGCAAGAAGTTCTGTTTTTCGATTACCAATCACCGAATTGGAAGCGATGCTAGGACAAATTTCTTTTTCGGTGTTCTATAATGGTTTTTCCTCAAGGAAAAAGGATAAAAAATTATCCATTTTCACAATTTTTTTTATGCGAATTTAAACTCAAAACTTTATTTTCATGTAAATTTAAGTGAATAAATATAAACTTTTTGAAGACTTTTAATAATTAAGCTATTAAGTTATTTAGAAGAATATTAGTTGATAAATATTATTTAAAAAATCGATTTTTTAAAAAGCATGGCGAGTATTTTTTAAAATTACAAAGGAATTAAAAAATTTTTCTTGGTTTTCTACTAATTCTCTGCATATTTTTAATATAGATTTTTTTGAAGCAAAGAAAATGTAGCTCCTTAAAAATTACTTCAAATTTTTTATACTGGGTTAAAATCAATTTTATATATTCTCTCTTACAATGTAATTTTGTATAATAAAAAAATTGGACTTGAGTTTTGTTAATCTAAACTTGAACTCAATTTCAATATTGGTATCGGTATCGGAATCGGTATCGGCGATATTTATTTTTAAATATCGGTATCGGTATCGGATCGGCAAAACGGCGTATCGTTACATCCCTATTCTAAACATACATTTTCTGTTTTTTTTTACCAATGTAACTACACTCATAATATTATGACAGTAACGGAATGTATTTTGTTCCTGAATTATTGAGTGCAATAATTTTTAAAAGAATAAACATTTCAAATTCTAAGCAATCTTATTTTTAACTGACTCGTAACATTCAATAAAAAAACTAAGTACACATTAATAAGGACTTTCTGCTACTTTTAATATTGTCCATTGTTTATGTTATAAGTACCAAAATAGTACATGCATAAAAATAATACTAAAAATATTCTGTACGTTATGAAAGTTGCGATTAGTTCGTGTGACAGTTAAATAAATCCCAGTAAAGTAAGATTCATTCATTTTTAAGTCGTTTAGTTTCTTGTTTTTTTCCTTGCAAGTTAAAATAAGCAAAATAAAAGAAAAAAATAATATTTTTACGGATTTAGTTCAGTTAACCTTTTAACACTTTAAATTAAATGAACTTTTCGTAAAATTTAAGTGAAAAATAAGTAGTCAGTTAATTTTACGTACAGAATATTTTAATTGTAAATATATCAAACATTAGAAGACAGGATTTGTATTATAGTTTTCGCCTTTCAATGGATCCTGAAATAAAATTATATATCTCGATTTTTTAACAGTTTTGTATCTTGCGCGTTACATTTGCTTTCGCGGTTGTTCTACTGATTTCGACAGCCCGCTACACCGTCTCATCAGCGTTCTTGTTCACTTTTACCATTTATGAAGCTGGATGCTTTTTACAAGGGAACATCAGCTATTTAACTAATTTTTGTCAGCAAATAGAATACAAGACTTTTTCATATAAATTCTTGTACTACTATTACGACTCAAATTTTAATTCTTCAAAATTCATCTTAACTTATTAATGAACACTTTATTCCACAATAACTTGTTGTTAGCCAGTTTTTTATATTGAATCTTAAATGAAATGTAATATCTTTATAATGCAATTATTACCACAAGTATCCAATTTAATTGGATTTAAGTTAAAAATAACTATGGCTTATAAAATGAAAGGAGTTTGAAAATAATGAGGAGTTTAAATATATATATTATTTTCCGCATTGATAAGCTATTAAATTAAAGAACTTTAACTTATGCAGGAAAACTCTGCTGAAAAAAGTATTTGTATGAAGAACAATTTTATATAACAAACAGAAAATTAAAAAAAGAATATTGGTTGTGTGTTAGCCAGCATATTCAAACACTCTTTGTCACAGCACTTTTATATATTTTCCATCTGTCAGTTTTGCAGTTGTTTCTTTTTTCGGTACCTCAAAAATTTCCTTCTAAATTTTTTGCTTTCGAAGTCCAAACTTTTTATTAGGTCGATCTTCTTAAAAAAGTTCCATTTAATAAATTACCCTGTAAGTATATAAATTGTTTATATAACAAAACCTTTCATTCGTTTTGCCAATATGTAACAAAATTTAAGAGTCATGTTTAATACTCTTAACACTTCAGGCTCTTAAGTTGAAAACCACTCAGTCATTTAAAACACACAAAAAATACTCAAGAAAAAACTTACCTACATTTTGTATAAATAAATGTTAATAAATGTTTATAAATTTTTGTATATCAAAACTTTATTTTATACGAATATGTCGGAGTATTTGTTTTATTTATTTATTCAAGACAGACCTTTAAAATATTTATTCGTTGACAGTTGTATAGAGTTTTTTTCTATACAACTGTATAATTTTCAAAGTCTACTATGGTTATTTTTGAAAATCATCTTCATATTTGTAAATTCTCAAATTGTTTTTGAAAGTTTGTACATAAGATAAAGGGTTTGTAATCAAAATTTTGCTTGAAGTCTACTGACGATTTGGTAAAGCACCAATGAAATGCATTTAGGCAACACAAACACAAGCAAATAAATTTCATTTAAAATAAAATTATGACAATAAATATTAAATATTAAATTTCTTAAAGGTTTATAAATGTATTACACAAAACAAATTGTTGTATTCGTAAATATACTTAACTAGCCACACTCTGAGTGCTTCGCTGGCTATTGTTGTTCAAATAGAGAATAACTCTAGCAAAATAAAACCACTGTCAATACAAAGAGCCAATCTAAGATTGTTCACTGTGCCAAACCTTTCAAATAAAATATGTTGAAAATCAGTCCATAAATGGTGGAGTTATGCGATAATCAATATTTCAGGCATACACTTTCAAACAAAAAATTATTTTTAAAATCGGTCTATAAGTGGAGAAGTTATGCGATAATAAATATAGGGCACATTGGCCGTCCAGTTTTCAAAAAAAAATATGGAACGAAACTGGAACCTAACTCTTGCAAGTAAAAAACTAATTCTAAAAATCGGTGCACAAATACGTGCAGAGATATAAAAAAAGTAAAAAGAAAATACATACGAACTGATAAACTCCTCGTTTTGTTTAAGTCGGTTTAAAATTAGTAGTTATTGGGAAAAAATATATTATATGTAGTCATCATT
This sequence comes from Panzeria rudis, assembly GCA_956483635.1. Taxonomy (NCBI): domain Eukaryota; kingdom Metazoa; phylum Arthropoda; class Insecta; order Diptera; family Tachinidae; genus Panzeria; species Panzeria rudis. Next base: position 25,070,502 of record OY101448.1, on the reverse strand, counting down.
CTAAAGCGGCCCAGAACACGATCAAAATTGCCTTGTGTGGGCGGTATCCGTCTCCTAACTCTCTTGTATATCACCATACTTTTGTTCTCAATGAAATATCAAATTTAGAGATAAAATAATTTCAAATTACCTTGTATTGAGGCTACCCACCTCTCCCTTCCCCTCCCATACCGACCGTCTTTTGCTTAAAACAATGATCACCAAACATTGCCCTAAGGGAAAAACACATACACCAGTAAAAACACGTATACAATACGTGTGTGTACTCAAGAGAACAATATGCACAAAAGTTTCATTTAGTAGCAACAACAATGAACTTTTGTGGCTTTGTTTAATGAAACTTGCAAAAACACCAATACATTCTTATTTTAAGTGCCTCTCTTTCTGGTGAACTCTGACTTAAAAGCACACTTAGTGGTCAGAATAACTCACATCAAATTTAAAGAGTACCACGATTGCAATTATGCAGACATAAAAAAATGTTTAATTACTTTGTCCGTCTCCCCAATTGTATAACTTCAAGATTTTGTTGGAGATTTCACTTTATTCCATTGTTCGGCGATTCATAGCTCAAATGTGCTGAGAGCATTCACATGTATTCTTTCCCTCTTTCATTTGGTCATCGATGAGACAGCGACGAATGTACATGAGGCGGACGCTTACATATTTTTTATATTTTTTTTCAAGAATATTTTTCCAGCAAACACTCATATTTCATTTCAAATTCATGATGATATTAGAGTTTTTCTTTTCCCGGACTTTTTCATTTCCCGGGAAAGCGGGATTGATTTTTCAATTTCCCGCGAATTGCCGCCCAATACAAAAGGATACAAAATAGCATTTCACTTAATTTATTTGAACAAAAACAAATACCAATTCACGAGATCTATTAAATAAGTTTATGAATGCATTAAACGTTAGTAAAAAACATTATAAAATTTGAGGTCTTTAGGCGTACCGCATGCTTTTTAATTTAAATTAAAATATTTTATTTTTTATTGTATAACTTCTGATTAGTAGCAGCCCGAAGTAAAAAAATTTACTAATTTCATACTTTTTTATAATTTCTCTAGCTTCTTAAGTAGAAAAGATATGCAATGATTTATGCTTTATTTCATAAGACACTAATGAGCATTTCATACTGCTAAGCAAAACTGAATTGAAATAATTAGGTGGCGGAAAAGTGACCACCTGCAAATTTCGTTTGTATCGATTTTTAATTGAATCCTATGTGAACATGTTATTTTTTTCAAAAATTTATAATTTTTGGAAAATTCAAAATTATGAGCTTTTAGAAACTCATGTGTGGCTTAAAATAACAATCTGATATTTTCAGAAAATATAGACCAGTACTTCTTTATTATGCCCACTTTCGCTATGTCCACTTAGTGAAAATCTGTTATTTTCATTTCTTCACGAAATATGATTTTTTTGAGAGCTGCTCTTAGAAAAATATGAAAATAAAAATGGAGACAGATAAAATGTGCTCAAAAATACATATTTTTTTCTTTTATTTACATATTTTTCAAAAAAAAAGCAGCACTAAAAATGTGTGCGTACAAAGAAAAGTTACCATAATAATATTTAAAAAATCCCGGGAACTCCCGCACAATTTTCCCAGGATTTATTTACCGAAAAATGTGCGGGATCCCGGGAATTTTTTCCCGGGGAAATCCCGAATGAAAAACACTAGATGATATGATTCATAAGAGTATAAATGTAGACGATTTTAATAATATTGTGCAAAAATATGCTTCAAAGTCTTACTTTTCTATATTTTCTGTGTTAAAAAACTACAATACTGTTTTCCTTTAATCACACAATGAATGTATTTTGCCAATTCAAACTATTTAAAAATGTTTCGCTTATTTCGAATGCGTAATATATTACATAGGTAAATATATAATGCAGCATCATACTTCAAACGTTTGACTTTGTGTTTGTTGGGTAGCTCTGTCGCCTCACTAATACTAATAAAGCTGTTTTTAGACTATTCCACAAGCTGTTCGACTTCTGCACAATTGCAACCCTGATACACATGTGTTGTTATTGCTTTTTTTAAACTTTCTATAAACACATTAGCTCAGGGTTTCATTTTCTACAGAAGTCCAACGGCTTGTGAGATAGTGTAAAACAGCTATAAGCGACAATACAAACACATTTTTGGCTGTGCCTACCACTACTTTATTCTAAGAGTAACCCAAATAGAACTTAAAAAGCCTCTCTATTGTAGTTTTTTTTTAATTTTTTTTTAACAAACACAACCTGCGAAGCGATTAGCTTGTCTGCGGAAAACACCCAGGGTCTACGGCGGGAATCGAGCCCATGACGTCTGGACTGACAGGCTAGCATCACTAACACTCAGCTACAGAGGCCCCCAGGTGCAGATATAAGAAAGCTAATAATTACTTTATATAGAGGTATTCGCCCCTCCCCCCTGTACCGCCAAAAGTTTGGCGAATATTGCACTTAGTTCAGTGAATAGCCTTCATAAAGTTTAGAGAGTCTCGCTGTTGTCTCTTTGTATAAGAGTAATCGAATTCGCCTCCTATACCGCAAGGCTTTTGCCTGAAAACTTACCTAATTCTCAGAGTAACCCCCATAAAATTTAGAATGCCTCACTGTTGTAGTTATGCGGATATAGAAAAATTAATATTTACTTTGTATGCGAGTACCAGTCTACCCCGTCCTGTAACTCAACAATTTTGCTAGAAGTTGCACTAGGTTGTAAGACCAACCCACATTAAATTTAGAGTTGTGTAGATATAGGGAAATTAAAATCTGCTTTGCATTTTACCACATAACAATACAAACTTAGAAAAACCATTCCTTTAAATCACTGCATTAACATACGTGAATTTTGCAAACCAAACTTTATGAATTGTTTATTCAAATTAAGCCTATAAAAAATGTATATATCTTTTTGCTTTATATTTTTCTTCTGTTTATATTAAAAATTTAAATTCATGCATACAAACATACGCATGAACATAAAATTTCATATCTTTTTACAACAGAAAAAGTGAATAGAATGAAGCAAGAATAGCATTTAGTGACACTAAAGAATTTTGTAAGTATATGAATTCATTAAGAATACTCTTTTTGTTTTGTTGCTCTCGTTTGTGTAAATGTAATATATGTTCAAATGAGCAGTAACACGCTTATTTTATATTATTATTGCCTTTTTTATTTGTACGTTTTTTGATTGCCGCAAACGTTTTATGTTTATGGTGTTGCAACATTTTTTATTTTTTATTTTTTTTTTTGTTATCATTTTAATAACATTCTAAAGAGTGATTCATATTTATGGCCAAAAACAAACTAATCATAAACTTAAAGTGTTGCTGTGTTTCTTCTTTATCACATTTATTTTATTTTCATTTTTGTATTGAAGTCTTCCTTCCGCTCAGGCATTACAAATTTTCATTTCTTGGTCATAAAATGAATAATTTTTTTTTTATATCACTTTTTAAATCTCCCATTTAATTACTTTTGATTTTTTATTTCTTAACATTATAAGTGTAAAAGCAGAACAATGTAGTTAATTGGCTATTAAATGTTTTAACATTTTAATGGTCATTTTCCATGGTGATTGGTAAATACATCAATGAATTTAACTGATAATATGGAGAGCAATTAAAAATATTTTTATCAAATTTGAGACAATGTGCATCTTTAAAAGACAGCAAAGTTCAGTAAATAATTATTTCCTTAACATTTTTTAAATGAAGATAATTTATATAAGTATGTGTCTTTATTTGCTGTTTTCGTATTCCAACCGCTTCAGTTTATATGAAAAAAAAACTCATAATTTAAATGAGTTCTATACAAATTTACTAAAAGACTGGGTATTTTCAATTAACACTGAAATAATTTTTTTTCATAAATCCAATGACAATTTCACAAGTCCAATCAAATTTTTACGAATAATATCAATGAATTTCATTGAAATTATTTGATTTTCTTTTATAGTTTCGTTAAGGGTACCCTATACTCAGATACTTGTGCGACATACATGCCAAATTGGACGGATTCCCTGACTGTGTTAGGTTGCATTTTTTGAGTGACATACATGTTGGACGAATATTAAAAAGTTTTAATAATTTCTTCTTTGCTCACACATTTCATACTACTTGAATGTAAATATGAAACGAAAACGTACAAAATTTAGATTTTTTTCATATGCAGCGACATATTTCTTTAAATTATTTATATTTTTCAATTCAAATTTGAAATCACAATTAGTTTTGTCGCAATTTCATCTAGTTTAAATATGATTGAAAATTTAAAATTTTGTCAGTCTTCTTTTGAAAAAAATTTTAAATAAATGTTTGTCAGTTTCCATGAACAGTGTGAGGAGAAAAACTAACAAATACCAATGTTTGTCAGTTTTCATGTCTGTCATTCATGTATGCGAGTTAATTGGGTCCTTTAGAAAATTTCATTGAAATGTATTTCATAGTTTTCATTAAAAATTTTATTGCATTTATAAAAGACCGATGAAATAAATCACATATGTATATATTTTCTTTCATAAAAAAAAACTCAACGTTATTTATGTCAACAGTTGTCAACCAAAAGCAAGCAACTGAAATAGTTTTGTATATATTGTGTTTAAGAGAAGTAACACACTTAGATAACTAATGTCCTACCAAATACCCAGCGGCGACAATTTCGATTACAGAAGCGATGATCCGATGCACACATGTAAGACAGTAATGCACACAGAAAAAACTGTAATTCGTGTTCTATTACTAAATTCATAAATTCAAATATTTTTCTTACGAAAATGGGACCTGTCACAAAATTCGTAAAAATTAAAAACTAAAATTCGTAAATATAAAATTTTTTTTTCTATTAAAATTTTCTATAGGAATATTTAAAAATCATACAAAAATATAATAATTTTTTCTGTGCACATCATTGCATATACCAACCTAGTATACGTTTTCAATTGCATGCCGCATTTGTGGAGTGAACGCCGTCCACCTGTACACAAAGTAAGCGAGATACTGAAGTGTTCATCCAAGAAGACATTTTGAACACTTCTTCGAACACATTGTAAGCTGGCAGTAGGCAACTCGAATACAATTTCGCTTACTATATGAGCAGCTAGAAGATGTCCTGACCACTTCTTCGAAGAGTAGGCAGCTCAAGTACAATCTCGCCTACTTTGTGAGCAGGTAAAATACGTCTTGCAACAAAAGATGAACGAAATTCATTCGTTCATCTTTCGTACACTTTGTAAGCTAGCATTCATTGAACACAAAATGTAGCAAACATCATTAAAGAGACGTAATGTTGTAGGCAGTGTCAGGGTTGTCAGATATGACGATTTCTCGCCAAACGTGGCGATTTTTCAACTTGTTTGGCGTCTAAACTTTTGATTTGGCGACATGGCAATTTTTCTGGCGATAAAAAAATTGTTTGGCGACTTTTATGACTATTTTTTTTTGACAAAATTGAAATTATTGAAAGAGTAGTTTCAAAAATAGGTCCTACCAAAACTCGTCTGTAAGAAATTAAAACAATGTGCTTTTGATGATTTTTCTTATATTATAAATGTGTTTTGAATTTAAATGAGAATAATTCACAAGAAATAATTTTAGGCGATTTTATTTCTGCTTTTGGCGATTTTGTGCAAAATTTATATACGGTTATTTGATAAAAATTTATATTAAAAAAGGTATAATATAAAAACTAATTTATTATCAAATATATATTAACAAAAACTAAATAAAATTGATTTTGGCGACTTTTGGCGATTTGTAATATCAATTTTGCGAAATAGTTCGGAAAAATCTCATAACGCTGGCCAGTGTTCGCCGCTGAGTAATTAATTAATGTGCTGACTTCTTTTGGAGCGGGATAGTGTACAGAGAATATGTGGTAAAGTGAGAGAGAGAGAGAGAAAGAGATAAAAAAAGTTGTATTCATATACAGCTCTGTTATTGCGGGTTTTTGGTAAATTTTTGTGTTTCAGCTGTATAGCCATTTTACTAGTTCTTTTACTTCGCCGACGATTCTACTACAATACCGAGGAAAGAGGGCGCTGTAGTGTACATTAATATATGTCAGTAGCAGTGTTCAGTGCTATGCTTTCATCACTTTAACAGTCCAACAACAATCAAAACAATGACACACCAATGCATATCAGAAAAATTCATAATCTTGGTGGCTTGTCTGAAGCTAGTCTCGCAACCAACGTCTCAAAGTTTGTAGTCATCACGTTAACCACTTCAGCCAACTGCACGTTCCGAATTATTGTTATTTTAGGCTTTTTTTAACAAACACACACACATATTACTTAAGCCTAATTTTGGCTTTTTGCAGAAACGCCCCGTGTGTTGGCAGGAATCGAACCTGTGACCTCCCGGTTAATAGTCTAGCACACAATCCACGTCCGGCGTCTTTCATATTATTTATTACACGTTGATAGAGCACATTGTTTTGAGAGTGGTGTTGGCTGAAGTAGTTAAGGCGTTGCCTATAAAGTACATAAATAATAAAACATCAAAGTCTGAGTTTGTTACTGTGAAATTTTTGTATATCAATAACCATCAAATGAAATACAACTCTAAGGGCCATTTTTATAACTTGCCAATAGCTAAAGTCAAGATGTTATCGGACAGATAACTCGTTTTTCATTATTATAAGTAGACTTTAGGCAAAATCTTTCCGATAAGCTAAAGGAAAGTTCTTCTTGTGTTTAAATTTAATGTGAGGCTTATGCTATTGGAGCTGCCATAGTTTATGAAAGTATTCAAATAAAAGAAACATTGAAACAATTTTCGAGCATAGTTTTAGGAGGAAAAATAAACATTTTTTTCCTATGCTGTGTGTATTAAAAGTATTTTAAAGTGACGCCTAAAGGTAGTAATCGATGTTTGCTCTGGTATTGCCATGTTTTGAAATAAGATAAATTTTATTTTACAGGGAAGTTGTAATAACGAAAATAGTTACAGGTCACTGTATTCCTCATTTTAGCTATGGTTAACTTTTACAAATGCGTACTCTACAGGCAAGTTGTAATAACTGTCCTAAGAGTGACAGTATGAATTGAATAAAAGTAGATGACATTCAGCTCTTGACTGCAAACACCCGACTTTGGTCGAGTGGTCTAAGCGCTAAAGAACTCTGATGAGATTAGCGGGAGCTATCAAAACGTCAGTTCAACCCTGCGCGCAGTCAAAATTTTCTTTGTCTACATGCTTCACATTTATCTCTAAATAAAAATATAATTTAATTGAAAAATTAAATTAAAACCGAACTGAAGCCAAAATAATTAAAATTTCTTGGGATATAAACCCATACAGTTCGACTAAACTCATAACTTAATTTTTGTAATATTAATTAGTGTCTATCGTTCGTATTTGTAGCATTGAATTATCAATAAATTAAAACAATCAATAACACTGTGTGACAAACTTGAATTTTTTTCTATTTAGCAGAAACCCCACTATACTTATATATATTAATCCTCATCTTTTGTCCTTTTTAAAGGACTTAACATTTGTCAAGAATGCTTTTTTAAATGATTTTTTTTTTATATTAGTATCTAATATGTTTTAGCGAAAGGGAAGACTTTGTAGAATCTTATAAAAATATTAACTTCAGTTCCCCTGAACAAAAATATAAAAAAAGATGCTTTTAAAAATATATCCTTTTATATCCTGAAAAGTTTTCACTAAAAAAATTTTTTAAATTTATATGTTGTAGCCTTAAATTAACTCTCTAAGACTTCCAAATTTTATGACTTTATCTCTCTTAGTACAAAAGATGTGATTGTGTAGAATGTAGATGTGTAGAAATTTAATTTATAAAAAACAGCCATTAGTTTTGAGCCGAGAGAGATAAAAACGTAAAATGTGTGTGCATTTCAGAAAATCAAATATTTTCATTAAAATAATGTAATAATGTTATTAAAATTATGAAATAATTTCTGTTACATAATGAAATATTATCATTAGTTTAGCGAAACTATGTCATTGGATCAATGAAATGATTTCATACATTATCTGAAGTTAAAATTAAAAAACTTAAATTTTAACCAAACTTGTTTCGTTAATCCAACAAAGGTTGACGTTAGTTGAATGTTAATGATGTTTTTCATTGAACTAATGTCAAAATTCACAGAATTTATGAAGAAAATTCTATCCTTGTTGAAATTTTGCATGCATTATAGGTTCATTCCAAAAGCTTCTGTTGATATTCCAAGTTTTAAATAAATCTAATCAGTAGCTTAGAACTTTTATTTTTACTTTACGCAAGCACGCTTTATGTATTATAAAAGTCATAACAGTATGTATCTTTCTTATGTTGTTCATGTCTACTCAAAAAAACACAAGATATATTATTTAAATAGTAGCTTAATCATATTCTATACTAACATCCGCGCATTGTTAACGGATTAAAAGAAAATTTTATTTGAGCTTTTGCGCGGTGATATCAATATTGTAAACGTTGTTCAACTCTAGTGCAACTATAATGCTTTTTTGTTCTATAAAGGAGGCTACTTAAATAGGATTTAAATGAAGCTTTAAATGAAACAGTTTTTTAACTCCAAAAGTTCATACATATCCTTTTTCTATCTACTTACAAGATTTGTTATAGCATTTCTTAAAAAACAAAACTATTTCTGTTGCAGTTTTGCATCTTGATCCTTGACATATTGCAAATACATATCGTGAGCTGGATTGCGTGGACTTTGTTCGACTTAAAGAAATATAAGAAAATTAAAATATGTACAATACTAAACGAACCTATTAATGTTTGCATTGAAACAGACTTACTTTTGTATACATTATAACCATTTTCATCTGCATGATAATAAGTAGTTTGATACATATCCCTTGTTCCCTGTGATGGCACTGTATAATAACCCTGTTGTACTGGCTTCCAAACACCATTCACTAGGACATGATCAATACGTTGATAATTGACCATGCCATTACTCAACACCAACCTGTTACAACGAATTAATTAATTTAATCCTTTTGCATTCTAAATTATCTTTGTTATTATTATTCCTTAAGCTTACTTGTATTCTTCACTACCGTTGTTGTATTTATGATGATAACTTTCCAATACAATTACCGGATCTGGTTTAGTTGGTTCAGGTTCACCTATAATTGTTGGCCACAAATCACTACTTGGATCATAGATAACATCAAAGTCTCCATCGTCATCGGCAAAGTTATTTATGATTTCATCATCTTCTTCATCCTCGTCCAAAACAGGCATACCAATAACAGGCTGTTCGATATGTGTATTCATTGGAATTATATTGTTTGATGGCACTACTGCTTCAATTATATCTTCAACATCTGTTGGCCACACAACCAATTGTAATTCGTACATGGGTGGTATTCTGTCAACAGCACCGGCTGCCTGAAATAAATAACTTTATGAATACAAGAATTTTCATTTGGTATGGGAAAAAGTAATTTCCATTGCTGACTTTATTTAAAAACTAAACTCATGGTCAAATACTGACTCCCATTTTCTTTAGTTAAATATATTTGAATATTAGTTTCAAATAACTACTTGATATGTTTTGTACATTTGAAATAACTAACCAGTAAAAAATTATCATGTTTCTGGAAGCAGTAACAAATTTTCATGCCTTCCACATGCGATGTTTTGAAGCGCTTGCGAGTATGCTCAAAAAGGAGGCAGAGATCTCTCAGTGTTCATAATGTTTAAATTACGATGTTATTCAGCATTTTACATTTATTCAACACGAACTCCAAAATAAACAAAATCATATTCAGAAGCATTAACAATAAAGGTTTTAAAGAAAACACATGTAAAGGATACTCTCTTTCTACATTTCCCGCCTAATGCATGAAAGAGTGAAATTTATAATAAAACACGATATGTTTTGTCTGTAGTTTAACGATGATACAATTGAATGACGCAATAAGACTAAGAGACATGATCTTAGAGCATTATTGATGCTTCGAAAGAAGCTCTGTTTTATATCAAAAACAAGAGCTCCCAAGTGGGACATCGCGAATAAAAATCATGCATGCTCGAATCGCTTTTCGAAGCCGTAGAAACAACAAAACCAGCTTCTCTCGCTTATAAACTTGCTTCAGCCGAAGCAGTAGGTTTTGCTGGGTATATACTTCATATATTTTGTACACAGAAAAATATTTTAAATTTTCATTTTCAGATAAGCGTTTGTTTGAAATTAACTTTAAATTCAATAAATAGTTTATCTGATTCAATAAATGTTTCATTTTGAGCTCATATTTACACTAAAAACCAACAACAAAAACTAATTTTATTGTCACTAAATATGTTGTTTGATTTTACAAAAATTATTTAAAGGACCGTTTTCAGTAAAAAAAATTTCTGAATTTATACGTTTTTTTGCTGATTATGAAAAAGCATTTTTAGACAATTATTTTATCTGATTTAGAATATTATTTTTTTTAATTATGTTCCTTCATAATGGAATACAACAGCAAATTTCCAACAAAAAAAAATTTTTTTTATATTTTGAATTTAAAATTTTTTAGTGGACCGAATTCATCAAAAATATTTTTTTTGCTTGGAGGACTTTAGAAATTTTATAAACTGTTCTCAAAGTTTGGAAACAATGCGATCGCATTAATAGCGAGTACTTGACATAAGGCCAGAATTTACAACACGCAAAAACCGAAAAAATAATTACAGTGTACAACAAAATGATTTTTTTTTAATTACATATTTCTAACGATTAATTCTGGTAGCAGCTAGAAAAAAAAACATACAGGTTTATATCTGCAATGTATTTTAGCGGAAGTTAAACTTCCGCCAGTTTTGCACATGCCAGTTTTGCTCACGTGGAACAATTTTGTCGAATATTTTAATCCTCTAGCTCTTCGCTGCATGGGTCTTTTTGTCCCTTTCTGAAAAAGGGGGACAAAAAGGCTCCCCTTTAGCAGCGATACAGTGGGCTGAAATATTCTACAAAAATATTTTTCATAAAATTCAAATTTAGGTCTTTAAAACCACCAAAGCTCCAGACAACTTGAACGCTAAAAGTAATTCAAAATTGGAAATGTAATTAAGGATTACTTTCGTACTAATTTACAATTAGTACTTGCCATAAAAAATCTTGAAAGCCTTATGTTTAAGCAACTTTTTTATGCAAAGCAGCTGGAGAATCATTTTTGTAAAACATTTCAGTCCACTAAATTGCAGCTGAGGGGGAGCTTTTTTCATATCTTTTAAGAAAGGGACAAAAAACCCACACAACGAAGAGTTAGAACGTTGAGACTTAGAAGATTCCCTAGCCCGAGTTGCTATAACTACGTGCAAAGGGAGGGAGGGCGAATATAATTCCGCCTGAACGAAATCCCAGATGTAAAATTTCAAAACGTAAATATACGTACATATATAGTTTGTTGGTAACCTCTGCCAGAATCATTTTGACAGTATTTTTATTTGCTAAAAATAAGAAATGTCCTAAATTCCCTAAACAATTCTGTGAACAAAAAATTGTTCTCAATTAACCTGAGAAAAGAACTAGTAAAACAAATTTGCTTGAGATATTTACCAACTTGAATTTCTATAAATTTACACATATTCTTTTCAGAAAGTGAAATGCCGACTGAAGTGTAATGATTCGCCAGATGACCATTTTGTCATTGCTTGAGCACTGTCTCAAGCGGGCCATGCACTGGCGACATATTCTGCCATTTTTCGTATTGTACAATAATTATATTGGAAGGTGGCATAATATAAATGAAAAAAATCAAAAGCCTTCTTTATTTATAATGAAGGCACAAGCAAGAAAAGTGCCTCATAACTACTGTGTGACTAATGTGCTGGAAACATTACTCAATATCTGTTTTGCATAATGTAGTGCCGCTTTAAGCTATTTTTTATTTTTTTTTTGTTCAATTAAATGAATGCACTTCAATATTAAAAGAATTCACTGTTTTTCTTATCCAAGAAATTCTATTTGCACAAGTCTATGTATTTTTGATGGATATTTGTCAAAACATCAAAAATATTCTTATTAAAGACAAACTCATCTGTAGTGAAAGCAATTCAAAATTTAAACGTCTACTCACATTCAGTTCAGTTCCTTATTCTTGCAATCATACCTGTGTTGTTGTTGCTTTTGTTGTCGGCTTAGCTAAAACAGTTGTAACATCTTGTAAAACCATTATCAGCATTAGAGATATAAAAAGTAAAGTTTTCATGTTGCTGCTACTGGCTGTCATCTACTGCTATTTTTGTGGAGGCTGATATAATTTGTATCCTTTTATGTATGCTGCAATGTAACAAGCAGAAGGAGAGGGTCGGAAATATTGGCTGATGCTTGTGTTATTATGGATTCTTGATTCCGGAAATGTTCGTCGTCCTTTGTAGAGAGTGTATGTGTGTGTGTGTGTGTGTGTGTGTGTTTGCTTATGATGCTCGATGTGATGTGTTGTGTATGCAAATGTTGAAAACTTTTTCAGAAAGTCCTTGGTTTATGGCTCTGCAGGTATTTATATTGCCTTATGAACACAGCAAATATTGGCGCAATACTAAAGTCTGGCTGCTGCTGTCTTGGCTGTTTTGATTTTTATTTTACGACTTCTGTTGGGACCTTTTTTCAATACCTTTGCTGTTTCACTTTGTGGTTGACATTCTTCTTGAAAGAAATTTATTCTTTATTTTTTGGCTGAAATTATATTTCAGGTTTGTTTTTTATTATACATCCATATTTTTGCAACATTTTTTCTTAAAAATTTCTTCGTTTTTATTTACCAAATTTTAAATGCTTTGTTTGCATTCGCCAGTAATACTTTATAATTATTTTTTTTTTCGTTTTGTAGGCACTTTTTAATAAAACGAATTTAATACAAGTTGCTTTGCTTTTAGCAGCGTTCTGTTAGTTTGATGACCCACTTAAAGTTAAAAGCATCTTCTTTATCTTTTTTTTTAAGTTGTAGTTTGTCTTGCAGAATATTCTTGTAATTATTATAACTTTGTTGTTGCAAACCTTGCTTTTGTTTTTATTCAGCAAAAGTATTACTTTTTTAATAATGGTATTCTGTTTTATTTTGTATATTTGTGCTGTTTTATTAACTTATTGTTATTACCATCTTATGATTGTTTTTTTCGCAGAATTTTTAGTTTTGACTTGATAAAAGTTTTTGTTACTTTTGCCAAATGCAATCGAAATTTATAACAAAACTTACTTAATTTCAAACCTGCTGTTATTTATCAGCATGCTAACTAATTTATTTGCCAATTTCAATCTCCTCCAATTTCCGCTGTCGTCCTTGGGAGTTATGATTTTAATCACTAACATTTTCTATCTTCATATATGATTTAAGAAGTAATTTGAACTTTCATTGAACTTTAATTAAAAATATTTCTGATGTAGTAACCCGAGTAAAAATAAAAATTTTATATAAAACGGAGAAATCTGAATTAGGATTTTTTCAAAATGAAATTAGTATGTACATTAATAAAAATCTTAATTAATACACCCTACAAATTTTTTGATTGCCCCAATTTTGTGATATTTTCTCAGTACCCCTCAAAAGAGCCTTCTTGGTAAAATTTTAGATCTTTCTGTATTACTTTTCAGCCTGTTTACAGAATCCAATACGGATTGGTTTTGTATTGATTTCTCTACAAAACCGGTTGATTGCGTTCATGAAATCCGTTTGTACTTGCATTTGCGAAATTTCTGTTGAGAAACGGAATTAATTGTTCATGATTTGGAGTTCAGGAGCCCTTTAATTTATGCATTTATCAGGTAGAACAAATTTTTCCTAGCCTCTAATTGCTAAATAAGCAACCAATTAAACGATATTTTAAATTTTGAACGAAATAAACACTTTGAGCAAATAAATGTCGTTACGTTTTCATAAACGCACTCACAATTGGAATTGGATTGGAATTCCGTTTCCAATCCAATTCCGTATTGGATCCTGTGAACAGGCAGATTGATGTGCGGTTTCCACAATGCAAACAAGTGACTTAAGTAAAAAATTTTTATGGAATTTCTTTTAAAAAAAATGAGTGCTTTTCATATAAATTTTAGACAAACAATGCTTATGCGCATTGTGGAAACAACACACAAATCTTCAAAAAATCACTTGTTTTGCTTTTTTGCTCATAACCAGGGCTCGGACTTTCATGCAACTAAAACTGGATTTTAAGCGCTTAACAAATGCACCTAAAAAAGAAAAATATGCGCAAAAATATGCATTTACCTACGAACAAAGCGCCAAAACTAAAATATTATAGAAATAATTTAAAAATTTTTTACTAGTATTTTAAAGAAAGAAAGGACAATTTACCTTATAAAAAATCCGACCTACTTATAGTAGGCTACTGTTTACGTATGTCATTAGACTTGTGCCAAATAGTTCATTTGAATGTTCGGTCATTCTAGTTCATATTTCCTCAATGAACTAGGTCGTTCTTCTAGTTCAATCGCTCCTTTTGAACTATGAATGAATGGTGAAATATCTCTCTTTTTGAACTATGAATGAATGGTGAAATATAAGAATGATAGGAGGAAACATTCTATGTGCTTTTCATTCTATCATTCTTTTGTTGTGTATATTGTTGGACCATGTGTTGTTATTGTTATAGAATTAGCGGCTTGCATAAAAATATCTTCAATATATATATGAATTCTTTGATTGTACAACAAGTAACTAGAGAGAGGATAATAAGAATAAATACTAATTTTGAAAGAGTAAAAAAAATTTACCATGTAGTAAACATATTTTGTGAAAGCAATGCCACAAGTAGCTACACAGAAAAAATTATCATAGCTTTTTATTTTAACACCCATGTGTTTGAATTTGTTTTGAAATTTTATTATTTTCTTTGCATGATTTTTAAATATTCCAATAGAAAAATTTAATAGAAAAAAATGCGATGTTTTTTTCTTATTAAATATTTACGAATTTTAGTTTTTAATTTTACGAATTTTGTGACAGGTCCCATTTCCGTAAAAAAAAATATTTGAATTTATGAATTTCGTAATAGAATACGAATTATAGTTTTTTCTGTGTATGTATGTATTTACGTACATGCATATGTTATTTCATCCTATACATACATACACACATGACTGATTTCATATGTACATTTGCTCACAGGAAAAGGTATATTTCATTTTGTTTCATAGTTCAATTGAACTAGTGAATAGTGAAAACTTGAACTAGGTCCTTAGTTCAATTGGTGAAATAGTTCAATTGAACTAGTTCGTTCGTAAACTACACAAGTCTATATATCATAGAAATATTTTTTAAATATATTTTCAAAAGTACAATAAAGTGTTGGTAATTAGCTATTTTCTCATCAAATACAACAATTCTCAAGTAGTATTTAGCGATTTTGATGAAAAAAGTGAGAATTTAAGGTGTGTTACACTTTGAAAAGTAACTTTGAAGCAGTTGTTTAATAGTTTTATTAAAATTTTAAAATATGCAATAAAAAAAATTGTATAACTCCAAAAATATGCATTTATTGTCAAAATATGCACAAGTATTCACTTACCACCAGACCTCAACATAGCTGTGTAAAACTGCCCTAACTGATGTTGTTGAAGAGATTAGGGGTAACTTAGAAACTGGGAAAATATCATTTTTAGTATTACTTGACCACTCAAAAGCTTTTGATATGGTTCACCACTCAATACTGTGCTTGAAGCTATCAAAAATTTTCAATTTTTCTACAATTGCTGTTAAATTGATCTCATCTTACTTAACAGATAGAGTGCAAAGCGTATCATGTGATGGTCTTGTTTCATATCCTTTACGGGTGGAAAGAGGTGTACCGCAGGGCTCCGTATTTCGACCATTGTTGTTCTCACTGTACGCAAATTATATACCACAACAACTTAGATATTCCAGTATACAAATGTATGCTGATGATATTCAAATTTACCTCAGTAGTCCTAAGACTTCCATTAGCTCTAATGATAGTAATCTAAATACTGATTTGAATAGCATCTTTCTTTGGGCATCGGCAAATGGCCTTCGTCTTAACCCTAAAAAGTCCAAATGGGTAATAATTTTTAAAAAAGCAACCAAAATTGAATCTGATATTGATATTTTCCTAGGTGGTACTAAAATCGATATAGTTAACTCCGTCAGAAACCTTGGTGTAACTTTCAACAGTACTCTAACCTGATCTGATCATGTTAATCAGTCCTGTGGTAGGATATATATATATATATATAGTATGCTAAGGAGTTTATGGGCTTCGCAGTATTTCACACCGTTGAAAATAAGGTTGTTACTTGCTAAAACTTATATATTACCAACTCTATTATATGCGTCAGAGGTTTTTAATGGGTGTAATTCGAGGGACATGTTGAAACTCAAAACAACTTTTAATAACGTTGTACGCTGCATTTATGGTCTAAACAGGTTTGATCACATATCTCATTACTCCAATCGTATTTTTAATATAACATTAAATAATTATTTAATGCTTAAAAACCTTGTCCTGCTACATAAAATTATCATGACAAAAAAGCCAAAATACCTTTATGACCGCTTACAGTTCACGAGATCATCGAGAGCAAAAGGCATTATCCAATTTCGGCATAATGACACGGCATCTGAGAGCCAGTTTTATATATTAACAATTCGTCTCTGGAACCAAATTTCTCTCAATTTGCAAAATTTTAGCAACGCAATTGAATTTAAAAATTTACTGTTTCAATCGTATCGTAATTTACCCTAACTTTATCTACCTTTAAACTAAATATATTAATTAACACGTATATAAAAAATTTTTGTTATTAAATATTATATTATAGCTTATTGTTATTACTATTTTTATTTATTTTTTATTTTTTAGTTATTGTTCACTTTCTGTCAAACACATTATGTAATTTGTCTGATTCTAATACTGTAATTTATAAGATATTATATCTTGTTGTATTAGGAAAGAATATATTTAATAAATACAAATACAAATACAAATAACATGAGAAATCATGTTGAATAAAAGTTATTTCAAGTTGAAACAACGTGAGTTTGATACAGAAATAACACAAAGAATGACGTTGACTCAAAGTTATTTCAAGCAAAAACGACATGAATTTAATGAAGCCATTTTATTGATTATTTAACTTGCATGATGCGTATTATCATAGGCATCAGAAAAGCCAATGATATCATCACTTGATTGGTAGTCAACGCGCTAACCAGTGTAGCCACAATAACCTCAAATATACTTTATATGTATTATACACTAATATATAAATACAATTGAGGGGCTTAAAAGCAAAGGGAAACAAGTGCAAAAAACAAAATTCTAAGTAATTAAGCTTCAAAGTTTTTTGTTCCTATGCATTTCATATCTAATGTTTGGTTTGGTTGAGGTCGCCCTACAAGTCTGAATTTTCTTTATAGTGATAGATATTAGTATTTTGGATATAACTCAATTTCTCCAGTTTTGGTACGTGTACGCCTTTGCTTTTAATTATAAGAAATTGAATTTTAATTTACTTCAACATGATTTAATTGATGATTTACCATAAAGTTTATTGGAAATTAAAATTATAGTCATATTGAATTAAAATGAAATGTAACGTTGATTTTTCATTAAATCACTAAAGTTGGTCTAACTTTAATTTAACACGATAAAAATGGATTTTACTTTAAAACACAATTTTTTGTATTCAATATTGAACAATTTTATTTTAACAGTGAAAAATATTAAATCAACGAGACTTAAGGTTAGATCTATAATTTTTCGGTTAAAATAACTTTAAAACAATGAAGCAATTTTACGTAAAATGGACCTACACACAGAGGGAAAAATACCAATCTAAAAAATTTTAAAAAAATTACGAATTTTAAAAAAATTTTTAACGCAGCATCAAAGCGGACAAATCAGTTCGTTTAAAAACCAAATTTATTTATCAGTATGTTATCTGATTCATAAAATATGGCTTTTTAAACATTGAGAAAAAATTGGGTTGTAATTCTTTATTCTATATAAAATTTGTTAGCGTATTGAAACGCTAATGATGGACGTTTTCTGGCAATGTTATTTTTTTATAAAGTGTTATATTAGCTATTTTAAACGATTTTACTTTATATATTTCCTATTTCAGTTAAGGTTTACAAGCGTAACTACAAAATAAAAATTTTTTTAACTTTTCTAAATCTTTGTAGAGATACAAAAAAGTATATCCGAGAGTACCTGAAAATTTTGTGGAATCTTAATATAAATATTATAGAGTAATAGTGTTCCAAAAATTAGCTGCCGAGACTTAAAGAATATAAAATTTTTTTCTTAAAAAAAGGCTGCGACTCGCAATGCCATTAAGCTTAAAGTCGTTAAATAACGGGTAGACACTGAAAGAACACTATTCCTGCTCAGAATGGTCGTCAGAAAGCTGCGACGGGTGTGACCTTACAAATCTTAATTTTAAAGAATTATGATTTTCAGCATAAATTCTGTAAAATTTTTACTATAACGTACACAATAATTTTTGTATAGCTGTCTGTTCAAAGTGTTTTTAGCTGTATTACCAATTTACTGTTTGACAAAAAATCAGTTTTTTTTAACAAAAAGCTATTTTTAAAATGTAACGGGTGTGACCGACGGGTGTGACCTAATACGAAAATTTAAAAAAATTCGAAGAAATAAAACTTTTTATTGATTCCATTAATATAAATAATATAAAAATATATCATAAGAAAGTAATAACACATTAAATTATTTGCTACCTGTTCTATTATAAACAGCAGAATACTCTAGCTGAGTATTTTTTTAATTCAATAAAAAGCGAAAAAAGTATATTCTTTTCAGAGATAAGGGTTTTTTTATTAATAATGAGAAAGGGAAGAAAAGAAAATCTGAATTAAATATTAAACCTACAAAGGGGGAGAGCGAAATGTTTCGTGGATGATCATTTAAAAGTGCCTCAAATTGCTTTAAAAATATTAACTAATGTATTTTTTTATTTTTTCTATAATTGTAATGCTCTAAAAATATCAATTGAGAGATTTTTATTGAAAATAAGAAAATAATTTTTTACTTGCATAGGGCCGTCTTACGCGGAATCACTCGTATGCGACTTTTACATCCGCTTTTCTAAATACCCAGCAAAATCTTTTGTAATTTTTGTAATCGGTAGTACTTTATTAATGGGTTACAGAGTAATGACTGGTACTTATTTATCTTATTACTATGATTCATATTAGTACTACTACTTAGTTTTTAATAAAATTAGTACGTGTTTTTATCATTACCTGAAAGTAGTTACAACTTGTTGATATGTATTAATAAAATAAGTAGACAATCTCTTTTTGAGTCAACATGTGTTTGCTTATGAAAACTAATTTTTGTCACTTAAACTTATAAGTACACAATAGCTGAGTGGGTAAAGTTCTTGTCTTCATATCTAAACGCCCGCAGGTTCGTATCCCAGCTGGGTCAGAAAAATAAAAATAAAAAATAAAATAAAATTGAAAAAATATAAATAAAACATAATGCGTGTATTTTTTAATTTTAATTTGTTTATTTGACTACTTATTGTTTAGCATCAAGGAAGCGAAATATTAACTAGTTAATTGCGGTGAAAATGCAAATGCATTTGTAAAAAGTTTAAGAAAACTCAACAAACAACACAACAAATAACTTATGTTCGATATGAATACACATATACAGCCTTTATAACAGTAGTCAGCCGTTAATTGGCAATAAATGTATATATAAAGCAAAACAAAAAACGCTTCAGACATGATGGTTAAAGATCTACTGATGATATGGCACGTTGAAAATTTTATAATTTCCACTTTGTATAAAAATATATATAAATTTGCTCCACTGTATCTATTTCTCTGCTCATATTACTCATATAGAGACTCTACAAAAATTCTTACTTTGTTTATAACACTAAGAATATGTTATTGCAAAATCCATTAAAATCATACAAAGCCATGAATTAAATATTCTTTTCATTTGAAAGCTGCTTAAAATATTTGGAGAACTTAGAATGCACCTGTGGGCGTGCAATTCTTTTCCAGTTTATTAATATTAACATGGGTGCATAGCATTTTATGTCCGCAAAAAAACAAAATAAAATGGATCATTTTATTACTTATA
Organism: Panzeria rudis; assembly: GCA_956483635.1. Classification (NCBI taxonomy): domain Eukaryota; kingdom Metazoa; phylum Arthropoda; class Insecta; order Diptera; family Tachinidae; genus Panzeria; species Panzeria rudis. The sequence continues at coordinate 25,050,414 of OY101448.1, read as the reverse complement.
CAAAATTAGCTTCATCAAAATCAGATCATTGCCATACTTAAGCCAGATGTAATTAAATTTGGTTTTCAAATCGTAAAAGTATCGTTAAAACCAAAAAAAAATTTTTAAGACCAAAATTTAACTAAATTGAAAGAACAGAATAATATAAAAATGTTGTAAAAATCACATCATAAAAACTGTGTTGCTCTACTTTTGGCTTTTTATTATTATCATCCTTATTTTCAGTTAAGGTAAGAAAATCTCAGCAGGTATGCATATAAAATGATGATGTTCAACGAAATAAAAAATTAGTGACATTTTGTACTCTTTACGAAAATGTTAGTCAGTAATAAATATTTTTTTAACTTTATTACAACACTGGTTGTGGTAGCTGAATGTTCCACAGTTAAGAAGGCGGAAGTTAAAAATGAAAGCGATAAGGAACGCTCGAAGAGGGAATCCATTTTTTCTTCACCCATTTATTATGATTCAATACCATTACCAGAAGTCAAACCTGGACTTATAACGTCGCCTGTGATAAAGCCTCCTTCGCAACAGCAACAACATCAACAACATCATCAACAACAACAGCAGGGTTTGCCTATACTCGGAGCTTTAGTCAGTAATGTGCCGGGTGTGAATGGCGTCGAATCGACTTTGACCACTTTAGTACCTATAGGTAATCTGGGAAATTTGGGTAATTTAGGTGGTCTAGGTAGCATGGGCGCCTTAGGAAACTGGCAAGGTTTGGGTGGCTTGGGCGGTTTGGGTAATCTGGGCGCCTTAGGTAATTTGGGTGGCTTAACTAATTTAGGAGCTCTAAGCGGCTGGAGCAATTGGCCTGGTGGAACTTTACCAGGCACTGTTCCAAGATGTCCTCTAACACAAACATTAAACTGTCGCTGTGAAAATTTGCTACCACTACCACCAAATCCTAAAAGATCCGCTGACGGGCTGGAGATTTTACAGCAAAGTATCAAATTCAACTTAAAAGGCGATCAGGAAATAAGGTAAGAGGAAATGCAATGACACTTTTGAATAACTTATCATTTATCGAAGACCTTAGCTATCTGTGTATGTATATGTTTAAGGGAATACAGTACGTTTTTCGACGCCGTTGTGTATCAGTGACTTTTTTGTTTAAGAGAAATCTGTGGCTTTGTGGTAATATGACAGCGAAAGCCTACTTACGAATATTTTGTGTTAATAATGCTAAATAGCTTTATTTTAAATGCATTTTCCATAAGAATAAGAAGTTTCGGAATTTCAGGGACCATTCGCGAATGGTTCAAGCAAGCCATCATGAATTTTTCAAATGTGCATTGGCGTGTCTTTGTGTTGCTTGTTGGTTGTTGGACCGTCAAAGTGCCCAGCGGGAAAACTCAAAAGACCTTCTTACTTCAGGCCTGCCTAGAATTTTTTTGATTCAATTACCATTCCTTTCTAACTGCTAAAGAATGCCTTATCGAAAGCCTCGGCTCTTCCGTATAAAATATAAGATACACATTCCACATTCGCTTCTATGAGAAGGGAGTAGAATTTGTTGCTTTATTTTTTGCCAAAGAAAAAAAAATCGTTTTGTTCATCAAAAATGTACTTTAGAAATAACAAACACTCTCGTATTCTTTCTATATAAAACTGAAATGTACGTACAAGAGACATCAAACATGCTGCTATTATCCCATTTATCTTGGAGCTGATTAAGCTATACTTATCCCGGCGAAACCACTTATGGCCAATACCTTCTTTATGATGAAAGGATATAATTCGAAATAAAAAATCACTTTAATCAAAAATACAGAAACCGTTAAAAATAGTGGATTAAAAATATGTACCTCTATTTGCTTTTTGACAGACCTTCATTAGAAACCCTTCAAAATTACCTATTAAGGAGGTCTTTTGCAAGGCCTTCAAGAAGAGGAAAAGGGAAGACCTTCCCCGCAATGACAACGTATTTAAAAAAGATATGAGCATGGAATGGAGCGAGCACGCCTTGTTAATCCATAAGAAGGAGTACAGAGGCCTTCCGCAAGGCAGCTGTACTTCTTCGCTTTCCCGCTAGGTTCTGAAGGCACCACTAACAGCGATTAATACTGACATATACTAATGCCCATCACAGCACACCCCTTCGTCGGTATTTCAGCAGAATCTTCGGCGAGGTAAATGAACTAATAAAACAACTTAAACAAATTAATGCCTCTATTTGACACCAGAGGCGCTATAGCAGAATTGTAAATTAATTAACCTTTCTATCTCTCTCTCTCTCCCACTTCACCACCTGTTCTCTCTACTGTATCTCTTTCGCAAGGAAGTAGCCCTTTTTTTAAAAGAAGTAACACAATCGGGCATTTATTGCCTACCAGTTAATTAATTAATATCTTTGGGAAAGGGATAGTGTAGAGAGAACAGGTGGTATGGTGGGAGAGAGATAGAAAGCTTAATTCATTTACAACCCTGCATTGCGCGTTTTTTTTTGTAGAGCAGTATTGCAAGCACCTCTGGTGTCAAGTAGAGGCATGGAGTTGTTTAACTTGTGTAGGCCTTTTATTAGTTCTTTTACTTCGCCGACGGTTTTGCTACAATACCGACGAAAGAGGGTGGTGTGAAGTGCATTTGGATATGTAAGTATTACTCGCAGCCGGTACTGCCAAAGTGATCAGTGCTATGCCTTCATCAGTTTAACAGTCCAACAACAACCAACACAATAACACACCAATGCAAATGAGAAAAATTCATGATGTTGTTGGCTTGCCTGAAACTAGTCTCGAACTCAAGACCTCAGGGTTTGTAGTCAAACGCGCTACCTACTCAGCCAACAGCACCATCAATTAACTCAATTAATTAACTGGTAGACATTCATTGCCTGAGTGTGCTACTTCTCTTTAAAAAAAGTATTCGCGAGCAAAGCTGCCGTTTTGGTTACTTTTAACTAAAATTTATTGCTTTTTTTCCAATGTGTACTTGTGTACTTTTTTTCTATTTTAGTTACTTTTTTCAATACAAAAATAAAACTTTTTTATAGTATTTTAAATTTACATAGTCCTCACCCATACGAGTCAACTTTGGTTCTGCAACTTTGTTAAATTTTTTTGAAGTTGCATTCGTTTCCATACAATGAAATTCTTGTTGTGCAGTTTTTGTTTTTTTTTTCAAAGAATTAGTTATTGCTTAGCCCGACGTCTCCACGAAGCAATATTTATTGCGGAAATTGCCAAAGTTCATATAAAAAATACAACCTTAAATAGATAATTTAATTTTCATAATGGAGTTTGACAATTGCTGGCAATAAAAATTGCTACGTGGAGGCGCACAGTAATATTGCCAAGTAGAAAACAAAACAGAGTTGATTTATCGATTTTTGTTGCAAAAATTTCTATTTTTCGATAAACACTTATCATCAATTAATTTAACTTCGTTTGTTTTAGTACAATCTATTAATTTTGGGTAACAATGGAATACTTGTTACATTAAAAAGAGACAACTGTTAAGAAGTTAGTACTCCTACTACAGAGATAATGTTAAATTAGAAGCTTTGAAAACCTCCGAAGAAAATGGCTGATAACTTCAAAGCGGCTAGACCGATTTTCTTTAAACATAAGTTAAAAGATTTTAGATTAAGTCGCCTTTCAAACAAAATCGATCCAGCCGTTTGGTAGCTGCAGTGCCACAGACGTTTCTGCGATTAATATTAGACTTATCTGCACATTATGTTAAGGTAATTTAATTTCTTTTAGGAATTTTAACAGAATAGTCTGCATATTTTCTGATCTATGCCTTACGCCTTTTAGCAGTCACTTCTGCACTATATCTGATTTTTGGTTTCGTAATAGTTCACAATTATCTCATTAGAGTTTGTGCATAAATATTTAAGTTTCTAAACTCATAAAATATGAGTAAATGGTTTCTAATGGCAGCAGAAAAACGTTCACATAAAGTTGCTATGGCATTTATTTAAGAATTGGTAATAGAAAAGTTGGAAAAATTTCATACTGTGGACATAATTTCAAAGAGGGTTTGTTTTGGCTCTACTAAAAGAGTTAATTCAAACACAAGCGTTGTTATTAGAAAATGGTACAAAAATATTACTCTGGTACATGTGTCTTAGCATGTTATAGGTGACTGACCTCAGCCAAGATTTGATCTCGGGCTCTTGCAACCATCAACGTTTTAACCTTTTCAGCTGCATCACCCTTAGCCAACCACTTGTTCGATATATCCCCAGATTACTGATCCACTAACCACCACCAGAACTTGCTCTAACCTTTACAACAAAAGCTCCTGGTGAAAATTTTTTAATAACAAACACAATCCGCGAAGCGATTATCTTGTCTGCAAAAAACCTTATCGACTGCCTAATTTCACAACAACAGTCAAAACTAAAATTGTTCAGAAAACGAATAAAACAAGTTTTCTTATAGAAGTATTTCAATATGTATTACGCAAATATTGTATGAAAAAAGATTTATTTTCATAAAATTTATACCAGATCATATGCACAAGACTCTACAGGACCTAAAAATATTAAAAAGTAGATTTCGAAAAATATGTCCCCTACTGGGTTTTGGAAATTATGCAGCCATTATTTAAGAAAAATCCAATCAGAGAGCTTCTAAAATTGTTAATAAAATTTAGTTCCAGCTCAAAAATAGCGAATACAATTTCTATATCTTTGAGTATTTTCGAAAAAGAACCTCCCTTCATCTAATTATAACTTTACTATTTTTGTCCATTTAAGTGCCCGCTTAAGCAATGGCTTATTACTTTATCAACGTTCCGGCATCGAAAAGCTCGCCAACAATAAATACTCCAAAGTTATTCAAGGATTTTATACAATTCAGATTAAAGAAAACAAGTACTTAACAATTTATTATACTCTCAATGACTTGGATTATACAGTCAAAGGTAAGTAAAATAAACATTATTTATTTAATTACGCTATTTTGTTACAAATACATACTTAAGGATCCCTAAACAAGTTAAGTCATTAGACTAATTAAGTGAAGATTATTTCTCAGTGTCTTTATAATTTTGTTGTTTTTCTTATCTAATGTTCTTTTTATTTTATTTCAATTAATTAGCTGGTGTTACAGCAGAGCCACCCCAAAACGATTTAGATGAATCGCCAGCAACAGTAAAGTTGTAAACGAACGGAAACAAATAAAGATTTTGCTAGAGATTTTTGTTTTACTGCATTTGTCGCGATATTAAAGACTTATTAACAAATATTCTTTTTTTTTCTGGAAAATAAAGATAATTATGAAACTGAAGAATTTATCTAAATGAGTTAATTTTTTTTTTATAAACTATAACTTTCTTGCTAGTTTAGTTTTTAATATTTTGCTTTTGCAATTTACTTGCAAATGAATGCTATGTTTGGTTTATATGGGAATATGAAACATTTATTCTTGGATGTTAGCGGAATAGAGTTTTCTAGATCTGTATCGCAGAGGAAACTTTAATGAAGGCCAGACGATTGACAAAAAAAAATTAAGTATAAGTAATATAGTGATACCATGATATTACTCATACGCTCTACATTAATAATATTGGATATCTGCATTTTCTTCACATATATTTTAGTTAATTAAAAATTCATAAAAATATGACTGCTCAATATATCGGTAAAATTTGTTTAACAAAGAAGGATTGCTACGTTTCTGCTGCGTACGCAGGAAAATAATATGCTTCTGAAAAGTGGACGATTTTTAGAAAATCTGCTCTCCCGGTCACATTTTTAAGCTGGCAGGTAACAATTAAAAGCCAGATTAATTATATTGAATATATCTAATATAATTAGTAAAGACTTTCGAAAAACTCGATAAGTTTTTTTAAAGGATTAATTTAGAATTTCGTAGAAAAATTTACCATTTTATTGCAATGCTAAATATAGCGTGCATACTTTAATCGGCTTAAAATTTCAACTTCCGCTTTGAAGTCTATTCTTTTGAAATACTTAAAGTAAGAAATTTTAGGGCCTGTCTCACGATGTCGACAAGTCGATGTCGTTCTCTTATTTATATTGAAATCAATAATAACAAATTTAAATTTGTTTTTGCCTTCAATATAAATAAGAGAACGACACCGACTTGTCGATATCGCGGGACAGGTCCTTAGTTTCGAAAATTTTTTGAGAAAAACGTCTAACCATTAAGCTCTATTTTTATTAAAATTTAGCCATCTTTCACTCTCATTTCAATGATTTTGATTACATTTTAGGACTACGTGAATTGAAATAACTTTTTTTCTACATTTTATCAGGAATTGTTTTAAAAATCATAAAAAGTGCTTTTGGAAATTTAGCGGAGATATTGACGAAATAGGGAACGAAGTCGATAAGGGTAATTAATTATCGCCATTTCTTGCCCCATTTTGAGTAGTTAGCGCGTTTGACTACAATCCCTGAGGTCTTGAGGTCGAGACTAGTTTCAGGCAAGCCAGCAACATCAAGCATTTTTCTCATGTGCATTGGTGTGTTATTGTGTTGGTTGTTGTTGGACTGTTAAAGTAATGAAGGCATACCACTGATCGCTTTGGCAGAATCGGCAGCGATTAATACTAACATATCTTAATGCACTTCACAGCACCCTCCTTCGTGGGTATTGTAGTAAAACCATCGGCGAAGTAAAAGAACTAATAAAATTGCTACACAGCTTAAATAACTCAATGCCTCTACTTGACACCAGAGGGGCTTGCAACACTGCTCTACAAAAAAAACGTGCAATAGCAGGGTTGTAAATAAATTAAGCTTTCTATCTCTTTCCCACTTCACCACCTATTCTCTCTACACTATCCATTTCCCAAAGAAGGTAACGCATTAATTAATTAACTGGTAGGCATTAATTGCCTGATTGTGTTACTTCTCTTTAAAAAAAAAATTGTAAAACTCAAAGCCAAATATCTTTGACAATATTAAAGATATCTTAATAAAATAAGCTCTATTTTTTATCTGTTTATAAACTTTAAGCCAAGTTTATTTAATTTATCAAAATCGAATAATATTTGTACAAGTTATGAAGCCGACAAAGTTTTTTATGGCCGACGTAGTCAATTTCGATATCCTTTAGCTCAAAGTGTGTTTCAATAGGGTGGTTCAAGTTTCGATATTCTTAAAATCTAAGTCCTCATCTATGATTTTTACATAAATAGTTTTGTAATCGAATCGCATGTTTCAAAGATACAGATTTAATACCCTTTCCCCCCCCCCCCCCCCAATTGGAACCACTGAGCATCTTTAAATCAATACCGACTGAATACAGACTGAATATAAATATATACATCCTTTTGTAAGCTTTTTATTTAATTGTATGATACCAACGCAATGAAAATAAAAGATATTTTGCTCATTTTAGATATTGTAGAAGTTACAAACATATTGACAAAATTAGCATTTGTAGTAAAGTGTGCTAAAATATATTTTAGTCAGATTTAAATAAATCTCTACTAATTGCAACAACAGCAAAAAATACTTTTATTGACACTCAACATTACAAATTTACCTTGTCTAAGCATACAACTATAACCATCTCATAGCAAGCTCCCCTAATAGTTTGTTTCCCTGTTTTATAATCTGTTTATTTGTTCTTGTCACTGCCTTGTCTACTAGTACTTTTTTGAAGTATTAACAAACTTTTAATGCACTTGTAGGGTTTGACCAACAACAACAAAATGTTTCATTCATGTTAAGAAAGAGATATTCCACTAAAGGTTTCTAACTTACTTCTTCAAAATAATCACACAATGCTTCAAAATTTTCTGAAAAAATATGAAATAAATACTAAAAATGTTGGTGAAATAAAACTACATTCAAAAGATATTGCTTAGGCTAAAGAGTAACCCTTAATAGATGACAAAAAGAGCACTGGCAAAGTGTGTAGTAGCTTAAGAAAAATTCATTTCGTTCTGTTACTTTTGTATAATAAAAAAAACATTACTTGTCTAAAATATGTTAATGACTAAAGTTTTTTTCGGCCAACAGTGTAAACAACTGCTGAACTGTCTGCACGGTAATGGACTAACCCTAAGTATATTAGAATTTGTGCTCTTTATTATTCTTTGAAAACAAATTAGTCTTTAATGTGGTTTCAAAAAATGTCCATCAAACAGGTGTATGATTCTGAAACTCTATATCCTGTTCATTTAATTTGCCGATTATGGTTAGAAACCGAACCGCGGTGGTGTTGATAGTAGCTAAAACCGATATTACGGATGACAACTAGCAATTGAAAGCTGTTAATTTCAGTTGCTATTTAGTACTTTTCTAGTAACCACAAATTTTCATTTGCCAACTTGAGGTGCAACTGCAGTTCGGTTGCTTTATATGTCCGTACTAATAATAATACTTTCATTAAGTTGTAAACCTTTCACTTTACAGGAGTTATAAAAATATTTTATGCAATTTTAATAATTGTGACATTTGTACATAAACAAAAACTAAAGTTGTACTTCAGACAAATAACTTACGTGTAAAAAATGCCAGTAATTTTTTTTATGTTATTCTAAATAGTTAAATTATGGCGGCATTATTGATTGTTTTAGAAGTGTGAACAGCCTTATAAGGCAAAAGTTCTTAGAATGATGGCATCAATTTATTTACTAGGTTTTGAAATCTAGGTAATTAATGCAATTAATTAAAATTATTAACTGAAAGTTATCCGTCTAAAGTTTAAATAGCGCTTTCTGGAGGCACCAATGCACAGTCGGCAGAATTAAAATATTTGGAATATAAATCAGGCATTTGTTAACGGAGAGTTCTATCGTAATAAAAATAACACATAGATATAGCAGTGGAGTATTTCTATATATGTGTTAAACATCAGCTCTCTTGCTTGCTCAGGAGCGTATCTATGAAATCTCATAATAGCGCACTTCGGCCAAGTAAATTTTTTACCGCTTGCCATTTTTTTGTTTCTCATCCGATTTCAAAACTCTTTTGCTCTATTATAGCCCTTAAAAACATCTATAAGATACATATTTAATTGTATACTTATCTCTTAAATTTAGTGAGTTATCATCATTTGAAAATTTAAATTTCTCAATTTGTCAAAACTTTCGTTCAGTATTTTCCAGATATCGGATCCAAAATATCGTCAGATTTATAAAATTTTCGTTAGTTAAAGAAAAAAATTTCAAAGAATTTAAAAAAAATTTCATAAAATTCTGCCGTCATAGTTGAAAAATATTTAATTTTTAATTGGAAATTTGAAAAATGTTGATTATTCTCCAATCTTTGTTAAAAATTAATTCAGTAAAGTGCAACTTTGGCTCTGTACGAATCCACATATAACCCTTTTCGTTTTTGCCCTTTTTTAATTTTGGCATTTTTTTTCGTTTTGCTTCTTCGTTTAATTTTAGTTTTTTTTTTATTTTTTAAGCTATTTTTTCGTCGATTTAGCGATTTTTTTGGCGATTTTTCGTTGTATTTTCTTTAAATTTTTTCCGATTTTTTTAGTTATGGCGATTTTTTTGTTTTAGCGTTTTTACGTTTTTTCCGCTTTGTTACTATATTTTTAGTTTTAGCGATTTATTTTAGCTTTAAGCTTTAGTGCTGTTTTCAGTTTTGGCACTTTTTTCGGTTTTGCGGATTTTTTCGGTTTTTGGTGATTTTTTTTAATTTGGCGACTTTTTTTGTTTCCACACTTTTTTTCATTTTGGCGATTTTTTCGGTTTTTGGCGATTTTTTAGGTTTTGGTTTTCTTGCATCTTTTTCGTTTTGGTGATTTTTTCCATTTTTGGCAATTTTTTTTTCGTTTTTTGACGATATGTTTAGTTTTGTTGACTTTTTTTTGTTTTAGTGCTTTTTTCGTTTTGACGCCTTTTTTCGATTTTTGACGTTATTTTTTTCGTTTTAGTGAATTTTTAATTTTTGGGAATTTTATTTTTCGTTTTTTGATGATATATTTACTTTTAGCGATTTTTTTAGGTTTTAGTGCTTTTTTGTCACTCTTTTACATATCACTCTTTTACATATCACTCTTTTACATATATGTATATAAAAAAATTCTTTTGGAACATATAGCATATATATACTTATCTGAGAGGTATCTGGGCACTTCCTAGTACGACCTAATTCAGATCGAAGTTTTGAATTTGGTCCACTTGTCTAAAATCCCAAAGCTGGGATTCCAAAACCATTGCCATTTCTGAGGTTGTTATTTGGCAAAGTGTTAAATGGGCCTTGGATTCAGTGTGGAGTTGTTCAGAATTTTATTTTTTCGATTTCTTGGGACTTTCTTAAAAACTCTGAGATTCTCAGAAGAAAAACTTTATTAATTTTGTTTTCTTTCCTGGTCTACTTTTATAAATCGGATGATATTTGGATCCTATATCTGGAAAATACTGGACCAAAGTTTTAACAAATCGAGATATTTCAATTTTCAAATGAGTATAACTCACTAACTATAAGAGATAATTATACTACCAAATATGTATCTTTTAGATCTTCTTAAGGGCTATAATACTAGTACAGCAAAAAACTTTTGAATTGGATGCTCCGCTCCTGAGCAAGTGAGAGTGATGCTATTTGAAACATAAATGGAAATACTCCTCTACTATATCCGTGTGAAATTTTATTCTAATAGAATTATCCGTTTAGAAATGCCTGATTTATATTCCAAATATTTTGATTCTGTCACACAGTGCAATGTAGGTTTGGCAATGCTTCAGACTGTTCTGTAAACGCCTACATATTTACTACTTCTAGAACGCATTCGTTCAAGGAGCAAACTGGTTCATTGAGAGCGGCAAGCAGCTGTTTTCGAACTCGAATTATTATAAACTAAGCTATTAAGTCTCCTACTACATTTAAGATGTTGGGTACTATAAAAGTAATTAAAATTGTCTTCTGTACGATAACGTTGCGCATATCGCTCATTCTTCCATTGGTATAATATTCAAATTCTGTTATTTTCTTCTGTGTTTATTTAAGCTCCAGTACAAAAGTTTTAAGAACCCGCAGACGAGTAAACTCTGTGTAGTAAGACATAAAAATAAATAAAACCCAATGCAAAAATATGATGGTACATTTACTCAACCAACGAGGCCACCACATAAACTTACCAAGCCGCTAAATTTTAGTTTTTGTTTTCCCAATGTGAAAACAACAAAACTCAAAAGGCTCAGTGAACTTTTATACGTTCTTGCAAATAAGAAAATAAGAACTACTACTTTGTTCTTGACGTTAACTTTACTATTCATATGATGATACTCTCCATCACCCCCTCCCCCCTCCACCCCCAACCCCTTCCTTAATATTTAACTGCGAAATGATGGTCTTGCTTGGAATTATACGCGTATGTGCACGTTAGTTTTTAAATCTTATGCAGACGAAAGTCATAAAATTTACGCGGAATTAAAAAAGGGGGACTACACTGTTTCCTAAAACTGTGATATGTGCAACTTATTTTGAAAGTACCACAAGTCATTTCATCAAAAACGTTTAAATTATAAAAAATATAAATTATTGGAACGTTGTGCATATCAATGTTTGAAAGCTGGTGAGTAAAGAAAATTTATCTTGGCAGACCGGAAAGTGATTAATCCTTAAGAGCTTACTTTTAATTTGTTCCATATTGAAAATTTTTCATTTTTACTATATATGGTGTGCTTTTCAAAGGATATTTTCTTGCAAGCAGTATGTTATCGCTGTTCTTGTTATTGCCTGTTATGCTAGTATACTCTACATATTATTTAGTTTCGCGTATCGCATAAATGTGCATTTAATTTGCGTTAAGTGGCTTTAGTGGCATGGCATAAAAAACTTTATTCAAAGATTTCATTTGTTGTATGAGTATACAAAACACATGCAATTGTAAATTTGTGTTTCATTCACATGAATGTGTGTGTGCATGTGTGAGAGTTTGTATGAAATAAATTTATCTTTTATATCCTCCGAACTAAGATGCTGGTGTATAAATGTATAAATGAGCGTTAATAGTTAGTAACACTTCAATGTATTCTCTACTTCTATATGGCAGATATAAAAAAAAATCTATGCCAACATTCAGTTGCAAGTTTAAGTTTTTATTATAAATTTACATGTTGTGGCATTCGTTTTAAATATTGATGGAAAAAAAGTTAGAAACAGTTTGTTGACTTAGTAACTAAGTTATTTCGCATATTAACTCTATTTTCTATTTGTTTCATTTTTCCTCTTTTTTTCTCAACAGATTTTCTAAAAAAAACCACATCAACATATCTGATGATCCTGATGAAAAGTAACCTTTTCTTATGAAGGTCGAAATTGAGTTAGCTCCATTTTCTAAAACTAGATAAAATACTAGAATTAATTCCGTTTTTTAGTCGACTTCAAAAAAAGGAGAAAGGTTATCAATTCGTCATGTATTTTTTATGTATGTTCCCTCCAAACTCCGCTATTTATGAACCGATTTCGGATTTTTTTTTCTCTATTCAAAAGGATGTTCTTCCAGATTGATCCCGTTGAAAAGTGGGCGGGCTCACGCCCATATAAAGTAAATACACATTCATTTTCAATTACAACCCAACCGATTATTTTGAAACTTTACACACAGATTAAGCTTCTGTTTAAATACTACATCAGGATCAAAAAATGTGGGCTGTGCCACGCCCATTCAAAGTAAATATTCTTTTTCAACAACTTCCAAGAAACCGATTTTTATGAAACTTCGCATACACCTTTACTTATATTTCCAATACAACATTATGTTTACAAAAGTGGGCCGTGCCACGCCCATGAAAAGCAAATTAGCATTTTAGCTACTTCTACTTAGCCGATTCTTATGAAACTTTGCATACACATTTAGTCATCGTTAAAGTACAACATTGTAGTAAGAAAAGTGGGCAGTGCCACGCCCATGAAAAATATATATTCATTTTAATTACTTCTACTTATCCGATTCTTATGAAACGGTGCATACAAAATTAGTTCTTGTAAAAGTACATGATGATAAAATATGTGGCGGTGGGTGCCACGCCTATTTTGTAGCCGGTTTTTTTTTTTTGCAAGAATTACTTTACCACCAAATTCTAAAAATTTATCAAGATATGAATTTTCGAATTTCATATGTGTAAAAATGTAGTTTTGAGTAAATGAGATTTAAAATTTAGCAAGAATAATAAAACCACTTAAATATTTATTAAATAGTACTTTGCCTTGACTCGACTTTGTTCCTAACTTCGTAAATATCCAAATTTTTCCAAAAAAATATTTTATGATTTGCAACTAAATCCTTGATAATATCGATGCTGTTGCGTAAAAAGGGTCAATCTGCTATATAAAATTCAAGGAGATTGGCTCTTTTTACGTAAAACCGTCGATATCTTGAAGGAAGTTTTAAGATATCTTAATTCATGTAGCCGTGAAAAAAAATCAATGTCAAGACTTTGAAATGAGGGTGAAAAATGGTTGAATTTTAACAAAACTGGAAATTAATTGTTCGACGTTTTTCTCGAAAATTTTTCAAAACTAAATTTTTTCTTTTCAATATTTCAAATGAATGGACGTCAAAAATTACTGTAGCTTAATCCAGCATTAGACGAATATAGTGAATTTTTCTAAGAAATTCTAAACGCTTAAGAAAAAAACTGCCATCGAGCCTTGCAAATTTCTTAGCAAACTCTATTAGATACATTTGATATAATTAATCTGGCTTTTAATTGTTACCAGCCCGGTCAAAAATGTGGACAGGAGAGCATATTTTCTAAAAAAAAAGTAAAATTTTCAGAAGCATTTTATTTACCTGCATGAAAATAGTACTTAACTTAATTTTTTAATTCTTATTTCTTTACTATCTATTAAAAAGCATAGCAGACCTTTTAAGTTAAAAAAAATTTTAACGATATATTGAACGGCCATTTTTTAAGAATTTTTAATTCCAATTGTAGACGTATAAGTAATATGATAGTATGTACTATCATATTAATCATGCATCTACAATTCTTTGTCTGTTTATAAGTTTTGTAATAGGGATGGGGAAAAAATATCGATATATCGACATATCGATATTTTCTTAAAAATGTATCGATATATATCGTCGATATTTTTAATTTCGATATATCGATATTTTTTCCAAATATATAGACAGAATCAAAATTGATATTTTTTTGGCTTTGGTTTTGTTTTTCTTGCAATTTTTAAAAACGTTTTGGCACAGTCTTCATCAAATAGAATATTACTAACAAAATCTTTTTATAATATTTTGTCTATTCAAAAAATGATCATTCTTTGGGTGTAATTTTGTTGATGCATGTTCTATGAAATATTGGTGGAACAGTAAGGATCTTGGAAATTAACTCTTTCAAGCTTAATTATTTGTAAGAAAGGTACTTGTTTTGTTTTATTTAAAGCAATATTTGGGGACTACGTATGAATTATTATTATTGAAAATATATCGATATTTCGATTTATCGATATTTTTTATTCGATATATATCGATGCCGATCGATATTTAAAAATATAGCGATATCGATATATTTTTTTTAACTTGCCAATTACTATTTTGCACCAAGTTTGAACTTATTAGAATTGTATTATGTTTGTAAGTTAGGATGCCAACATGGTTTTTCATGCCCGAAGTAGTCAACTTTGACAACCTGTAAGCTCTCCGTGTGTTTCAACAGGGTAGTCCTAGTTTCATTATCTTAAAGCTTAGATCTTCCTTTATGATTATATATACATCGTTTTGTAACCGGATCTCAAGTTTTCAAGAACAGATCTATTTCCCTTTTTTTCCAATTGAAACCACAGTGTGTTGTTTCGTTGTTTTTTTTTTTTGTACGAGTGAAGAAATGCAGTAAAGCATAAAATTTTGTGCACAAAAAATTATCGTTCATTTAATTTTAAAATAATTAATTTATGAATTAAAAATCACTTTGCAGGAAAAAAAGCAAAAAAGGTACCTCAACTTCGTAATGCCTATCATATGAGGGGAGGGAGTTAAGGTCCCTTTCTCTCTAAAGGAGGTGGCTCGGAAAAATCTCTTTTTAAATCATTTCGGAGGTGAATATAACGATAATTTCACTTCTAAAATGGGGGAGCAGTGATACCAATCATAATCACAAAATCGACCATATTTGTGCAAACATCTTGTTTTGGCTCTACTAAAACTTTTTTCTGGTAAGTTAAGGTCCCTTTTCATCGGGATCATCACATAGGGAGGAATAGAAACAATTAAGGCGGCTGGCTAAGCCAGGAATGCATAAATTTTATTAAGGATAATCAACATATGCTGTGAAAATATATCTAAAATTTTTTTAGCGAGTTAAAGTTGGAACAAAACTAAAAATATGCAAATCAAATTAGAGTTTGACTATAATAAATCTACATCCTTCACATAATAATCACATGGCATATAGTGACTATAATAAATCAATATCCTTCACATAATAATCACAGAGCATGTAGCCTTACATCATTCTTATTAGAAAATGTTATGTTGAATGGGCGGCCCCGAATGCATATGAAAGTGAACAAAAATATTTATCGATGGTGTTGCACAAAAACGGGACAACCTCACAGCATTTTACATAGCAAATTTGTTTTTTTTACATTAAATTAATTAAAATTTTCTTTTTTAAGATATAGCTATTTTAAATTTCGGATATATAAAAGAATTTTTAATGTGGTCCGAAAAACTATTTTAATAACATCATGATGTGATTGTAAAGAGGATCTTATTGCCTTTCCAACGATATATTGGAAAGCTCAGCAACTTAAACAGATTTTGAGATATTTGTAATTGTGTAAGTAAACTCAACTTTTTTTGGATTTATTTTTTTAATCTTGATGATGTCATTTCTCCATCACTAGACGACCCAGCAACCTAACATTTTATATCCATGTTTCTGTTATATTATCAGAAGACCATGAAAAGTTTCATTAAAATCGGAGGTGATGAAGTCCATTTCGCCATTTTTCTTAGTTGATTTGAATTGGATTAACTAAATCTAAATTCTAAACTTCAAAATCGTTTTCTTAAAAAAAAGTTCTTAGTAAATTCAAAACTTTGACCAGTTATGACTCTGTTGCAGCAACAGCTGTATATATTTCAGATCTCTAGCGCTAATCGTGCGACTCAATTTAGTAAAGATGTCTAAATTAAATTTGTCAATGATTCTTTCTTTTTTTAATATCCATATCTTTTTTATAAAATAAAAACTAAATTAATAAATAAATTTTCCTTTTTTTATCTTCTCTTATTTCGTCTCTATACTTACCCACAACACAAATCATCTTAACTAATTATGCTAATCCGCTAAATTCAACAAATTTAGTACGAGAACGCCCTCTTAATAACAATTTATTATCAAGAATGTGTGCATAAATTTTATCCTTGGTCACCAGCATAAAATACATGAGTTTTTGTTAGGAAACCATTTCTAATTGCCGGTCATTAAATGGTCGTTGACTTGGGGAAATTACTACATTTAAGTTTTACTAGTATTCACTTAGAGAAAATTATTCTAACACAAGAGAAAAACTAAATATTTCGTTCTTAAATTTCGTTAAAATTTTGGCTTTTTTCTGGGCAAGAAACGAAAAATAATAATAAAACTTTATCAAGCATCATAATACCATTAAGATTAAGTATTTCTTTTTTTTTTTTCTTCTTTTAATATATTTAACTTTGTTTTAATTAATCTTTTTTAAGCGTTGCGATGTTATTTTAATTATCCTTTTGGAATTATGAATATAACTCAGGCGAACACATGCAAGCAAAAAATTATAATTATTGGTTGCGTGTGGACATGATTTCGGTTTTGTTTTTCTTATTTGTGCTATTAATTCAATTTTCTCCAAAACAACTTATTAAGACAGAAATAATTCAGTACAGATAATAAAAGTTTAAGCTGAAGAAAGTTTTGCGGATCTAATAATAGATAAAGCTTTCATTAACTTTTAATAAATACATACATACCTTGCGGGAAATTTTGTACCAATTGTCTTCGAACTTGTCCTATGATTGGTGAAAATGGGTGCGGTACAATATGTACCCGTCTCGTGAGCATTGGAAAGAAAACTCATTACTTAACTAGAACAAAAGTAATAACAAAATACTTTTAGTGTGCAAGCAGATGTTTGTCAAATCCTAACATCACAGGATAAGTATCTTAAGTTTTTGATCTAGAGCAGAGCCAGGCAAAACGAAAATTAAATAAATAAGAAATAATTTGCTGTTCAAGTGTGTTGGTCTTTAATTGCTTTATTGGTAGGTACAACGGAACGTTTTTCTGCTGTTGTTGTTTATTTTGATTGTTTGTGTTCTGTATACAGAAAATATTATTACCAAAAAATTTTCAAACAATAGTTTGTCAAAAAATAATTTTAATTTTTAGTAAATGTTCTGTACATAATCTATGAATTGTTTGTTTGACTCTTATTTAGAACGCAAACACCAAAAATAAGAAGAAAAGCTGCGTTCTAAGAAAAAACAACCACGATGGCGACATACACACAAATAACAAGAACAACAATGATAGCAAAAGGAATGCGACTGTAGAAAGTTTGTTTACTGAAGATTTTTGAGTGAATTAATTCGCTAATGGCGTTGCGTTAATTCTCAATCAATCTTTTAGAGTCTTTAGATAAACATTCAGACTTGAACACATTTCACAAAGTGAAATTTCATAAATGCTTCATGGATGATGATGATGAGGCACAGAAAAATTTCGTTTGATATATTTAAAAAAAATCAACTACATATTTTTGTTTGATTAAGTAAACTATTTTGTTTAGTATTTGTAAGTATTTTTAGACTAATTGTTTTATAAATTCAGACAAAAAAATTGTTTGATATTTTTCAGAAAATCCAGTAAATCTTTTTGTTTGATTTGGTAAATTGTTTTGTTTACAATTTGTAAATATTTTTAGACAAATTGTTTTAGAGATTTAAGCAATCATCGCATCATCAAGATATTGAAAATGTTATCAAATCGATCAATTTGTGAATGGTGTAAGTTATTGCGCTCGAAATATCCACTATTATTATAAAAGGACAGATTTCAGAAAAACTTAAGGTGAAGTTATGACGAGAATTTTTGAATTCTTTGTCATATCTTAAAAAAACACTTTCTTAAGCTCATTAGGGATCGCTGATTGACCATATACTTATCGATTGGCCATATACTTATCAATTGGTTTTATTTTTTCCTGATGGCCTCTGAGGCTGAGATCATTTTTTCGACTGCCCGGGTTTAATATAAGCTGTATTGGTCAATCCAAGAATGACCTTATGACCCAGTCAGCTTATATATAAATTGTTTTACCTGCTTGAGACCTGAGACTCTACCTAGGGTATTTACTCGCATAATGTGTGCTCAAATAATCGAATAATTCAAGTCAAAAATTTTCGATGAAACATAAAATTTCAATTTCGATTAAAAATTTATTCCCGTAATTTAGGTCGATTAATCGAATAACTGGAAAAAAAATTATGTAAATTTTCCTCTTTTTGATTAAGTTTTTGTAGATTTCTTAATAAATTTTAGAAATTATGTAAAATATGGCATTCAATTCAAACGCTATTTCATACTAATAGACTGCATGACCTTGTACAAAAATTCGGAAATATTAAGCAAAAAGCAAAACATCAAAAATAGGACAGTTTGTTGATAGCAATTGACTACTTTTAACATCCTGTTGCTATTTAGAGGCCTTAGAGAATTTGGAGCGAAGAAGCTGTCAGCCGTAGTCAATTATTGACCACAACGAAAACGTAAGCGTCCTATTTTTGATATTGTCTTGACTTGACGTCGACAAATAGTTACATAATAAGGGGAATGACTCATAATGACGTCTATTTTACATTCTATTAGATTTGTAGTATGAAATTGTACTTTTTATGCAAATTTCCTTATCATAAATTGAGTTATATTAGCAATATAATAAACTCAAGCGAAATGGTAGGTTTTGGTAGATCTTTGTAGGTTTTGAGGAAAGTTTTGGTGGAATTTTTTTTCCTTGTGACACCCCTTCTTCTCAACCTAAATAGCAATTCAATTATTATGAACTTGGCATTTCTGTTGATGTCACACATTAACTTATAATAATTAAAATATATAAATGGCCACCATTATGAAGGAATAAAAACTAATAATAAAATGAATAATGAGAAAATTTAATTTCGTTATTTTAATCATGAAAAGATTGTACAAATGTTCAACTTCTCACATCAATTATAGAAATCAAAATATAAAAGGTTGAACGATGTTATGAAAATATTGGGTAGGGGAAAAATTTAATTGTACTTTTGCGACTATAAGTATAAGTTTAGTTAGTAGGCTGGTGTTCAACTGTAAGTAGTTAAAGAACTAACGAAAAGAAAAAAAGATCCACTATTAAATAAACAACTACACTAACTGTATAACCATTTTTTAATCTGTATGTACTCACAGTGTTATCTTATCAATTCACAAACATATAAAACGTAAAATATTACTACATATTTTTATATAAGATAATAACTTGATCATATTAAAATTGTTTAATTTGTTTCGCTATGTTCATTAAATTGATTTATACACAAAGTTTTAATACCAGCCTATTGCCATGATGCCAAAGTCTATGTACTTCTTGCATTATGACCAGCACCATCACAACATTTAGCACCAATATAATTATATAAAGAATCCTTTGGTTTTTGCCATTCCTTACTATATTTTGTATTATTTCTGTTTTATTATTTATTTAATTTTTATTATTATATTTTTTCTTGCCAACACACAACTGCACTGTCACTGTCACCACCACCGCCGACAAAAGAACAAGTCAAAAAATAATGTAGTTGTAACGCCAAATTGTACAAATACAAGAAAACCATGAACACCGCTAACAACCAGATACGCGGCTAGTCATTTAAGTCATTTTAAATTTTAAAATATATGATTGAATAGATTTTTTCATGACTGTTAGTGTAATAAGGGCAAACATCATTAACCACACTGCGCAGTGGCGCAGAATCGAAATATTATGGAAATAACTAAACAGATAATCCAATCAGTAAAAATTTTCACACGGACATAGCAGAAAAGTGCTGCTACACAGAAAAAAAAGACAAGAGTTATGTTCAATAAAACAATGTTATTGAAAAAATATATATATATGTATTTCTTTCCAATGTTGGTTTTTTTCATACATAAGTACTTGAAACAAGTTTTATCTCATACCGAAATAACTGGGATATCGAAATCGGCTGTAGAGAGTATGCCTTACGTGCGGGAAGCCCGGATTCGTATCCCAGCCATGTCAACATTTTTTTAATTTGTATATTTTTTTCTTTTGAAATAATTTTGTTGTCAATATAGCGGAATTCTTTATCACAGGAAATTTGAAAAAAAATTTTATTGAATACCGGGATTTTTGTTATCAAAACAAAACTTATTTTTTCCTGTGTATTAAACTTAGATTGGCTGCTAATGCTGCTCAGCAGCAATGAATATCCAACGCTTCAAATTCCCAAATATTTTTGTGTCCTTGGAGGTCTAATAAGATTCTAAAAAAATCATGTTTAGCTAAGCACTTTTATTTTACAGCTAGTGAGATATATGGCTGTTTCTCATTCTAGACGTACATATTGTGTTTTTCCGCCTTTTTTTTGTAACTAACTGAAATATAAGAAGATAGGATTCATCTTATAGTTCTCGCCTCATTCAATGCATCTTGAAATAAAATTATATATTTAGATTTTCTAACATTTGTGTGTATTGAGCGTTACATTTGCGTTCGCGTTTATTCCCGGTATGCTTTTTGCAAAGTAAAATATACCACAATAAATGAGTATAGAGTATGAAAGCACTATACATTTACTCTCTAAAAAGAAAAAGTATAATAATCGCAGGACGAAATTAAAAATTATGACCACTTTTTCAATTTTCACCTGGGTTCACATGGAAAAATAAAAAAATTCTATTTTCTAAAATATTTCTTTGCAAATATTTATATATATTCCGAAAGTGGCGATACTCTGTTCTGCTGTGTACGTTGAAAAAATAAGTTGATATTAATTTTTCCCTTGTTCATTGGAATATTAATCATGCCCAATTCTTTCTGAATATAACGTTACGAACCTTAGCCTAATAATCAATTTGGATTCACAGAGCAAATACGTTCGAAATAATCATATTAATAAACAATTAGCTACTGGCTTGAGCTTTTCACATGTTTACATGTTCATATGTACTTAAGTATAAAATCAAACCAAAAAAATTTGTCTTGAGTAGAACAAAATATCAGAAAAATGGGAATGAAGAAAAATAAACCGATGGCAACGCTGGGAAAGTGCACTTTAATATCAGCTTGAGAGTGATTTAATTCTCGTATTCAATTTTCACAAAAAAGTTGTATATATAAGAATTAAAATCACATTCAACAGAGCCACCTGACAAGTGGTGATAAGCAAATACACGTGAACACTGACGATGGAAGTGTAGCGGCTTCCGAAAGTGGCGCTACTCTGTTCTGCTGTGTACGTTGAAAAATTAAGTTGATTTTAATATTTCCCTTGTTCCTTGAAATATTAATCAAGCCCAATTCGTTCTGAATATAACGTTACGAACCTTAGCCTAATAATCAATTTGGATTCACAAAGCAAATACGTTCGAAATAATCATATTAATATTTATGCATGAGTTAAAAGTAGGCTAGCTCTTCTTTCAAATAAGACTTATCTTAATTCCATCGGCCGACAATGTCACAACTTATGTCATCATTCATTCATTATGTCACATACATCGAAAATATAACAACCCACTGGGCGGTAGAAGCAAAGTTTTTTCAAAGAAAACTAGATATTTGTAAACAGATAATATTCCTTATATCGTTTCTACCCCTAAACTGCTGTCAACTTTTTTTGACGACCTAATATCTATAAATAAATTATATGCACTTAAGAATTTTGTTAACGTAACGGTCAATACATTTTCTTCCGAATTCAATATTTTATTCAGAACAAACACTATATTTTGAATTCAAAACGATGTATCCAAAAATATTTTAGTTGCTAAAATCTGAATACACAGCTGAAAGCTACTTATGATTTTGTGAATTTTATTTTGTGACATGTAAAATTAATGGACTTATATATAAAAACTCGTGCGGAAATATACTGATCGGATTATGAATTTAAAAATGGCTGATTTATTTTTCAGCAAGGCTCTAAGCTAGAAGTAGAGTTTTTCTTTTCTGCATAATAAATATAATTCTTAGGTGGCCTCTATATATAAATGAACAAACACAATAGACACACGATCTCACCCACATACACAATAAACGGTGACCAAGCAAATCTGACTTGATATACTCGTACATCTACGTAAAACACCACACACATGGAGCCACCAAAACAAGAAATCCAGAGACAGCAAACAGAAACAGACATAAAGAAGGATTTCGTACGTAGATATACTATAATGGAAACATGAGCTCATACTCCCGCTTGGATAAAAAAAAAGGAAACCAACAAGTATTTTCACACATTGTGGTTTTATACGCCATGATGTCCTGTCGCCATTTATTTGTTTCTACTTTTGTGTTAAATTTTGTCGAATGTTCAAAGCGGTTTGTTCGTTTGTTTAACTGTGTATGTATGTGTCCCTGGTGAGCATAGTGTTTAATGAAGATTCCACCATTTGTCCACTACATTTGCTGTTTGTCATTTGTGGTGCTCTTCCAATTGTTACCAGTACAACTGCTGTTTGTTTACAGTCATAGCAGTTGCTGGTGGTGAATAATGTCCATTCTTTAATGTGTTGTTGTATATTTCCCTCTAACATTTTCCGTTTCCTTTTTAAGCTTTTGTTTTATTTATTTTTTTTTTAATTACAGCCAGGATTTTTTATATTTGGTCATTTGAGGACAATTTCATTGTCTTTAGAGTTGTGTTTAAGAATAATCATATGCTTTGGCTTTATTTGCTTTTTGTTAACATTTTCGCTTGGCCTTGTCCTCCTTTATCATTGTGGTTGGGTTGAATTTGTATAGAAAAATCTATTTGCAAATATAAATCTGTATTATGCATAGAATTTTTATTAAAGATTTACATATGGCAATAAAAAGGGATAAAGAAAAACATATTTTATTTAAAAGCTATTTAGATTTGTTAAGCCATGCTGTGTCCTTTTTTGGAATACTAAATGCAAAAAAGAACATCAAACATCATAAATAAATTAATAAGCCATTTGTTTTAACAGTGTAAACATTGAAGTAAAATAATGTTGTTAATTATTCACCAAATATATGATTTATTCAATTGGAGAATATATAGTTTCAAATAATAATAAATAAAATGTTTTTTGGTCTGAAGTGCAATTGTAAATTTTAATTGCATGCACTCAAAATAAAATGATAGGTAAATCTAGCCAATATAAATATTTAACCTACTGTTAATATAAATTGTTGTTGCAATTTTTATGAAATAACAATTTTCGTTGGTTAAAATAACTTTTTAAAGTTGTAAGTCATTTCATGTCTATGGTTACTTTGTGCTATTGTTATTCAACAAGTTAACTTAGCTGAGATGGTAAAGGCGTCCGGTTCATAAGCATGAGAACCTAAGTTCAAGACCGAGATATTACATTTTACTGAATTTTATTATTCAGGCTTTAGTTCGTTCAATTTAATTTTTACAATTAAATCATTTTTTTAATGAGAAATAATTTTTCAAAGCATGTGGCAATTCCGAAAACATCGATGTTCAGTTCGATCCTTACAAGAGTCAAGAAACTTGTCTTTGTACTTTTCAATTGCCACATGCTTTGGAAAATTATTTCTCAATAAAAAAATGATTTAATTGTAAAAATTAAATTGAACGAACTAAAGCCTGAATAATAAATTTCTTTGGATAAAACCCTTATAGTTCGACTAAATACACACAACTTCATTTTACTGAATTGTAAAATATAAATTTGGGAAAAACGACGTTTTAAAAATAAAAATTATTTTTGATGGTTAAAACTAGTTATTTAATTTTTAGCAGTTTTTGTGGTTAAAACTACCAATTTTAATGGTTAAATTTACCAATTTAATATCAGCGAAAATAGTTATTTCACAAAAATTACTGTATTTAAGTAAAGAGAGTCACCACATGTCTATATATATACTTTGTACTATCCGTACTTCACAAGGTGACTTAGCTGAGATGATAAAGGCGTCCGGTTTGTAAAAATGAGAACCTAAGTTCAAGCCCAAAAAAATTTTTTTTAACAAACACACTTACTGGTTAAGATATGGCAGGCATCGAATCTGCGAACTTCCGGTTAGTAGTTTTACACTCTGTCAACTAATCTACAATTCCATTGGTTGATTTTTACTGTATTTTATGCGTTGGCTCATTTCTAACCTTTGAAATTGGTTAGATTTACCAATATTTTATTTTGAGTGTGGTTTAAAGCCATAGACATTTGAAAATATTTACAATTCTTTAAGAAAGCTACAGTCGATAGAACAAGGTTTAAAGCAATTTTCATCAGTTTGCAAAAACTTTAGCATATACTAACCTAACAGTTAGTACATCTTTTGAATTCCATTATTGTCAATTTTGCTTGGTCTTATCATATAATTTCAATACCACTTACATTAAACATTTCCAGTTGCATCAAATTTTCCTAAAGTATTTAAAAGCTTTATAACATAATTTGTTTAGTGAAAAATAAAAGTTTTCCTAATGTATAATTTTTGGGAAATTTGCAACTACCGTACAAATTTACTCTTAAATTTCAGCAAAACTTTATACCACATGCAGTTTACTAATAACCTCTATGATAAACTTTTTGTAAGTTTTATTTTCACTTCACGTGTAGTATTGCTACAAAAGTGCACAAACTTTAATTTGGACCAGTGATGAATAAACAAGTGCAAGAGTTTTGTGAAATTAGATAATTTAATTAAAAAGAGGAAATCTCTTGCAGGAAATAGAATGTCAATTTGTTGAGTGTTTTCATAGGAATGGCAAATTAAGGCTGATCATGAAGAACTTGTAGGGGAAATTGTATTTGCATATCAAGGTATACAGAAGACATTTGACATAATTTTGTTTAGGTTTTCTCATTTTCTTTAGAGTAAGTTTGTAAAAATTTCAAATATATTGTAGTGAATTCGATCGCGAAATTAATGGAGAATAATGGATCTGTCCCTTATGAGGGTGCTGTTGGCTAAGATGGTTAGCGTGTTTGATTACAAACCCTGAGGTATTGAATTCAAGACAAGATTTAGGCAAGCCAATAACAGCATGAATTTTGCTGATGTACATTAGTTTGTCATTGTTTTGGTTGTTGTTGGACTGTTAAAGTGATCACATTAGCAGTACCGGCAGCGATTAATGCACTTCACACCTTCGTCGGTATTCTAGCTGTACCGTCGGCAAAGTAAAAGAACGAATAAATGCCTACACAGCTTCAACAAATTAATGACTCTACTTGACATCAGTGGGACTGCAACACTGCTCTACAAAAATTTAACAAAAAACGCGCAATAGCAGAGCTGTAAACTAATTAAACTTTCTCTCTCTCTCCCTCCAACTTCACCACCTGTTCGCTACAATATAAACAAAAGAATTAAAAGATTTTTGACAATTACAAAATTATTGCAGTAACTGAATGTACTTTATTCAAGAAGTATTCCGTGTAGTCATGTGTAAATGAATAAACACTTAAAATTTAAACCAATTTTATTTTTAACTGATTCTAACATTCATTAAAAAAAAACTAAATACACATTAACACGGATTTTGTAGTACGCAAGTAAAGAAAATAAAAAACATGATTGATTACGGAGCTAATGTTTCAACTTTGATATTATAAACTTCTTATTATTATAATTAGGAGTTCAATATAATATCTTTAGTTTTTCTATGAGATTTTTGGGTAAAGGTTCCCTGACGATTTGCATTAGCCCCAATGAAATGCGCATAGGAACTAGCTAATACCCCTCCATAATCAATTTCAATGTATATTAATAAAAATTTAATATTTTACTTAAAAAGTAAAATATTAAGTTGGAAAAAAACACGTTAAAAATTCAAATTAACAAAATAAAAAAAATTCAGTTTTTTTTCTATTTTTTTTTTTTTTTAATAAATATCAACAAAAAAAATTTCAAAAAATATTGTCCAACTTATGAGTAACAAAAATTAAAAACAGTAAATTTTTGAAAAGTTAAGTACTTAAAAAAGCTAAAAGTGTAAAAATATTTGACAATAATTGAGTTATGAACTTTTAGTCGAACTGTATGGCTTTTATACAAAGTTATTTAATTAGTTTGGCTCAAGTTCATTTTGAATTTAATCTTTCGATCAAATTATTTTTTATTTAAGAAAGAAATTCTAAAGCATGTAAATATTGAACATTCAATGAAAAATTTGGATGTACGGAAGGTTGAACTGACAGCTGTTTGAGACTACCACAATCCTCTCATCAGAGCCCTTTACCTACACTACCAGCGATGGCAGCAATAACACCCTAGCGTTAATTGAGCTTACTAAAATTAGTGGGATTTTCGCTAGGGTGTTGTTGCTGCCGTCACTGGTATTGTAGGTAAAGGGCTCTGATGAGAAGACTGCGGTAGTCTCGAAACAGTTCAACCTTCCGTACATCCAAATTTTCTTTGAATGTTCAATATTTACATGCTTTAGAATTTCTTTCTTAAATAAAATATAATTTGATCGAAAGATTAAATAAAAACTGAACTTGAGCCAAACTAATTAAATAACTTTGGATAATATTTGACAATTTTAACATATACATAGGTAGGGATTGTAGTCAAATGTTAATTTACCACCTAGGTTAAGATATCTAATGGGTAATTTACGCCTTAGATATCTGTTTATTGAAATTACGGGCATAAGTGAAGCAAATTTATGAGAGGGGTAAAAGCAGCTTGAATGATTTCGAGTAATCTACACACTGTATGGCCTGGATCTGGCCTAGCACACTACCGTGTGCCTAGATGTCGTCATTTCCTGGTAAAATTATATATATATTTTTTATGTTACTATTGCGGTGCTTATGGCCTATACAGGCGTGGATCTAGCTTTAGCTTTCAGGGGGAACTTCTAAGTAAATTATACTATTTTTCCAAACTTCTTTTAGAAACTCTATAGAAATTTACTCGTTTTGTGGTTGGGGGGGGGGGGGTGAGAATATACCCTTTCCCTCCCCTGTATCCGCGCCTGCCTATACATAATAATATTTTACTGTTCTATTCACTGTAATTGTTTTTATTGAACAATATGTAATATTTTGCTAATCAATATTACTAAATAAAAAAGGCAATAAATTATTGTTGGCATTAGATGTGCCTATTCTATCAGCAGTTTAACCCTTTTCAGACTCTCTTCTAGAAGTTTTTATTACTCATATATTTGCATGATACAGTTAAAACAACTGCACCGGGCTCTCTCATTTTAAAATAACGATATCAGACTCTCTTTTAAAAACGGATTTTAAAATAAAAGAAATAATCATGAAATTGCCGGAACTCCATTATATAACCCAAACGGAATGTGATGAGTTTTTTATCCGAGTTTTACGAGTATGTAAAAAACGCATATAATAACTTAATATTGTACCAGATTAATTTCATAAAAATAGATTCTATAATAATTTCAAGTCTTGTAAGATATCTGCAATATGAGATTGTAAAGGGTTAATAATGTAACATATCAAAAAAATATATAATAAAAAATGTATATCCACGTACATTTATTTAACTTTGAAATATATTTTTTTATCAAAAAAATATTTTATTGGCTCTCATAAGCGGTTATCGGTTATCAGTTATCTACACTACGACTATAAAAGATAAAATTTTTGTTATTTATACTTATATATTTTTCATTGCTTTCGTTTTCACTTCATATCAGTAGTTTGACAAACAAGTGACTCAAAGTATTTAGTCATAAGAAATTATTTGATCAGCAAAGTTCTTAAAAACGTTCTTGCGCATTTTTCTTTAAAAAAATATAACATGGGTAAGAATATTCTAATTATTATTATTTAATTTAAAATAATTTTTCTGTTTACCGAATATGCAGATCACAAGTGGGTTTCTAGTGCTAATGGAGCGGTGCCCTCCCAAGCAGTTGCATCTGGTCATGATTCAGATGGTGATGCAATTTATGTAGGCCGTGCCGAATATGGTGGCGATCTTTTACCCGCTAAAATTGTTCCAAATAAAGGCAAAGCCTACGTGTCTTTTGGCGGCAAAGAAGTTGAAGTTCCCAATTATGAAGCGTTGAGTGGCCTGCGTTATCAATGGATTCCTGCCGCTAATGGTGAAGTTCCCCCCGAAGCCGTTAAAGTAGGTCGTGCTGCCGATGGTGACTTTTTATATGCTGGTCGTGGTCATTACGAAGGTAGTTTGACAGTGGGCAAAGTTCATCCCTCACACGGTTGCCTATACATACCATATGGCGAAGAAGAAGTTAAACTACAGGAATATGAAGTCTTAACACAACCCGATCAATGGATTGCTGCTACAGCTGATTCTATGCCTGGAGATGCTTTAGAAGGTGGTCGTGATGTCGATGGCGATCCTATTTATGTTGGTCGTGTCTCTCAAGGTGGTGATCTTATGCCTGCCAAAGTTATACCCAATAAAGGCGGAGCGTATGTGGCCTTTGAAAGTAAAGAACATAAAGTGACGAATTTCGAAGTTTTAACCGGTGCTGGTTTCCTGTGGACTCATTGTGATAATGGTAATATTGTTCCAGGTGCTATAGCAGCTGGTAATACAAGTGATGGGGAACCTTTATATGTTGGACGTGCTACATATGAGGGCAGTACTAGCATTGGCAAAGTTCATCCTTCACATGGTTGTTTATACTTGCCCTACGGTGGTGGTGAGGTTAAAGTTGAATCATACGAAGTTCTAGTGAGAATATAAGATAACATACTACTGTATTTTAATGTAAAGTTTCAATAAAGTTTGTATTATAACATAGAAAATATTTATTTGAGCCACTGAGTTCCAAAACTCGTTCAATTATATTTGAAATCCATGCAAAGAAGCAATATTGTTTCTCACTAGGCAATACCAG
Source organism: Panzeria rudis (assembly GCA_956483635.1). Classification (NCBI taxonomy): domain Eukaryota; kingdom Metazoa; phylum Arthropoda; class Insecta; order Diptera; family Tachinidae; genus Panzeria; species Panzeria rudis. The sequence goes on along the minus strand of OY101448.1, from coordinate 25,021,432 downwards.
GAAGGAGTTTTGGAGCTTAGTCCAACTTTCAATATACTTTATAAAGAGCAAGTAATAGCTTTTATGTGTTTTTTTCTACTTCAGATATTAAGGTAGTGCGGTATTATGTCTTAAAATTTATTGAAAGTTATGATTTTTTTAAATGCAAGTTTTGAAATTCAGCTCATCATTTATTCATTCCTATATCAGTCTTCTTTTTCATATTCCTGCCTGTTCTTTAAATCGACTACTACCAATACTTTAGAAAGGAAATAAATTTGTGTAAATGATTTTTAAAACTTGCACAGAAAACATTATGATGGGTTGTTATTTTAACACACATGTGTTTGAATTGTTTTTTAAATTTTATTATTTTTTTGTTTGATTTTAAATGTTCTAAAACAATATTTTGATAGAAAAAAAAAACGTTTTTTCTTATTAAATATTAACGAATTTTAGTTTTTAGTTTTATGAATTTTGTGGTAGGTCCCATTTCCGTAAAAAATATTTGAATTTATAAATTTAGTAATAGAATACGAATTCTAGTTTGTTCTGTGTTTCCTCTTTCTTTGTTTTAATCGGGAACTAGCAAAATTATATTAAAAGAGTTCTTGCCAACATAGTTTCATGAATAAGAACTTGGCAAATTTTGTTTTATTTGAAAGCTTACTAAAATTTTTGAATGTGTAATGAATACATGACTAGGAGTGTATGTACACAAAAATAAATAGAAAGCAGGGTGTCATGGGACACCGGGTTGGAACTTAGTTTCTTACGTTACTTATCTTAGAAATTACTCTCACCCTCTTTGGGCACAGAAAAAATTATCACCAAAAAATTTTCAAACAAAAATTTGTCTAAAAATGAATTTCATTTTCATTAAATGTTCTTTACTGAATCAATGAATTTTTTTATTGACCTTTATTTATGACGCAAATACCAAAAACAACAAGAAAAACTGTGTCGTAAAAAAACAACCCCGATGACGATATACACAGAAATAACAACAACAACAATGATAGCAAAAGGAATGCGAATGCACCAAGTTTGTTTACTGAAGATTTTTGAGTGAATCAATTCGTTAATGTCGTTGCGTTAATTCTCATTCGTTTTTTAGAGTTATTTGATAAACATTCAGTCTTGAACACATTTAACAAAGTGAAATTTCATAAATGCCTAACATATGATGATGATGACTCGGACAAAAACTTTGTTCAATATACATATTACAAAAAATCCAGTAAATATTTTTGTTTAATTTAGAGAAGTATTTTGTTTAATATTTGTTAGTATTTTTAGACTAATTGTTTTATAAGTTTAGAGAAAAATATTGTTTGATATTTTTCAGAAAATCCAGTAAATATTTTTGTTTGATTTAGTAAACTATTTTGTTTATAATTTGTAAATATTTTTAAACAAATTGTTTCATAGATTCAAACAATTTGTTCACTAGAAAAACGCGTTTTTTTCAATGAAATTGTTGAGATATCTGTGTCTATATTTATTTAAAAATTTGTTCTAGGTCCGTTTTAGGACAAAATATTTAGTATTTCTTTGAATTCCTTTACAGAAAATTAAATTTAGTTTTTTCTGTGTGGGCTTATTTTTTGGAAGAATATATAGCGTTTATGTACTACAAGACTCATATCTAATAATGTTTTAAATTTCATTAAAGTTGGTTGAATAGTTGCAGATAGACAGAAATTGCCCCTTGGCCCCAGGTCTATCCATGTCTTCAATTTCATTAAAATTGGTTATATCATTTCTGAAGTACAGAAATTGTCCCTTACTCCCCTTCGTGGTCCAATTATTGAAAAAATATATTTCCTACGTGTTCTTCCAGACTCAAATCTATCCACGTTTTAACTTTCACTAGAATTGGTCAGATAATTGCAGCGATGCAGAAATTGCCAAATATGCAGAAATTGAACAAATATATAGTGCCTATGTGTCCTTGCAGACTCATATCTAACCATGTTTTAAATTTCATTCAAATGGGTGAGATAGTTTCAGAGAGACAGAAATTTCCTCCTACCCCCTCTCGTGGTCTTATTTTGGAAACCTTATATAGCATATATGTCCTTCCAGACTCAGATGTATACATTTTTTAAATTTCATTAGAATTTAGCAAAGATACAATCCATATTGGAGATCCTCAAAAAAGTAAGCCAAAATCCTCAAATCCCAGGAGCTCCCCGGCACTTCCCTTTAAGATTACGGCAACACTGAATGTTGTGATATGTCAAAAATTTTCATATCGTTTACAAGAATTGATATGATTAGCAGAGACACCTTCAGCTAGAACCGCCACTAACCACTTACTCAAGTCACAAACCATTTGGTAAACACAGAAACCTTATTGGAGATTCTGTAAAAATAGGCCAAACATTCACAAAATCAGAGAAGTTCCACGGCACTTCCCCAGAAATTTGCTGCAACACTGAAAATCTAAGAAAATCCGCAGCGACAACACCATTATACTATGTAGTTGTGACCAGATTTTTTCATATTCAAAATATTTATTTTTAACCCCCCAAGCATTGATTTCTGTTATGCAATCGCGCCCCATAAAGAAATAAAGTTCCTAAAACTATAATTCGTATTCTATTAGTGAATTCATAAATTCAAATATTATTTTTACGGATATGTGGCCTACCACAAAGTTCGTATAATTAAAAACTTAAATTCGTAAATATTTAATAAGAAAAAAACACTTGCTTTCTCTATTAAAATATTTTACAGGAATATTTGAAATCAAAAATAAAATAATAATAAAATTTACAAACAAATTCAAACACATGTGTGTTAAAATAAAAACCTATCATACATACAAACAAAATTTGTTGTGAAAAGTAAAAAATGGAAAGCACATCGCAATTAAATTCGTGATGCCTTTTAACTTGACACAAAATCAAATGCTAAAATTTGCTTCCTTCTTTCGGCATTGTGGGCCAAGCAGTAATATTCTTAATGAGTTTTTTAACTTGGTGTTTAGCTTTCTAATTTTTGTACTAAAAACACAGAATTGTGCACACTTCAAATTTTAAAAAATGTCTAATGAATGGATGGCTAAACAATCCACATTTTTAACCCATTTAAAAATATGTTGGTTATCAGTAAAAATGTAAATCACTAAAAAAAGGAAGAACAAATATATTCAATGCAGAGTTTTTAGGAAAATTCATTCCATTTTTACAATATCCAATTCAAATTCCACTACAATTATTTTGTATAATAATGACTGGTGATGTTGCCTATCATTTGTTCGCATGTTCATCACAATAATAATAGTTTTTATAAAATATTTTAAATTGGCAACAGCAATTTTTTTTATTATATAACAAAAATAGAATTTTTATGCCTAAACACTGATTGTCCTTTTGGGGACTATTTAGTTCTATTATTTTGATTTGAATTTTAACATACAAAATTTTTTTATAGTTATGCACTCTTATTGCTAAATAAATTGTTAAATCATGGCTTACTCAACAGTTTGTAATTCATTTTAGCTATTTGTTGGTTGCACAAAAAAAACAGATCGATAAAATGTCATGTGTTTTTAAAGCTGCATTTTTTAAGATTTTATGTATTGTTGTGAAGTTCATGGACATCATGAGTACGAAACTTATGTATTTTTAAAGGTGCCTGCCGCTTCGCGTGGTCAAAGTTCATTTTATGGCTATAAGGTACCCGTAAAATATAGTAATATAAAGTTCTTTACATATTTTTTAAAGTTCTCGTTATACAAAATAAACAGTGCTACCAACGTTTGAAAAACATCCTTCTAGTTCCAGCAACATTTATACACAAGAATTAGTAAAATTGCGTATTTTCGATTTATTTTTTCTATATTAACTTGGATATGAGATATTTTATCGCAGTAAAAACTATCCTCACTTTGAACCAGTACTTGAAAGTACCTCCCTACCAAATTTCATAAAAATCTACTCAGTAGTTTTTTTCGTGATACGTGACAAACAGACCGACAGACAAAAATTCGAAAAGTTCGTGTTTTATGTTCCACATCGAATTCACACTTGGAAGACAAAAAAAAACTAAATCTTATTTTCAGTAAAGAAATTCGATGAGCTAGTAAATATTTTGTCTAGAGACGGATCTACAAACAATGTGTAAATGCAAACAAAAATGTCTCAAAAATTTCATTGGAAATTAAACCGGGTTTTTTCGAAGCGATTCACTCAGAATACTTCAATAAACAGACTTGTTACAATTTACGTTTGATACTAACACGCAATTCACACCATAATTTTTTCCATGTTTTTTAAAACATGATTTATGGCGTATGATGAAGGCGAACGGGGTAGAGAAGCAAACGGGGTAGAGAAAACATCACATTTTCAGTTTTCGGTGATATTTTTTCATATTTTTCTTTAGTTCTATTTGCATTTTCTCTCATTGTCTCTCTCTCTCTTTCTTATGTGCTTGTTTTGGGCTTTTTGTTGTTGTGAAAGAGCAAATAAAGCATATTTTGAGAGTACTATATAAAAAAGACATAGAACTAAAAATGATCGTATGAATGCAAAAGGTTTTTGAAAGGAACTTTTAATAAAAATAAAACATGTTTTTAAATTAGCGTATGAATTGGGTGTAATTGTATGAATTCCGACATCGCACTTCTTATGCTATCATTGTTGTTATTGTTGTTGTAGTTTTTGTTGTTGTTGCTATTGCTATTGCTGCTGTTGTTGTTGTTGTTGTTGTTGTTGTTGTTGTTGTTGTTGTAACCCCTCTTTCCGGAAATCGAAAGAGGCCCGCTGTACCGCGGGCCGCACTTCACTTGATCCGGTTTTGGGGATAATGCAGTCCTTGGGCAGGGGATACTCCCCTGCGTCGGACCCGGGACATAGACCCGACTACTGTGAGGATCGTGCTGTTGTTGTTGTTGTTATTTATGTGTATGTCGTCATGGGGTTGTTTTATTGTTTTGGTGTTTCCGTCCTAAATAAAAGTTTAAAAAAAATTCACTGAAAATTTACTTTAAATGAAATATTATTTTAGACAAACTTAAGTTTGAAAATTTGTTCTATGAAGCACAATAATTGACAAATAAATATTTTGTTAGCGAAAGATTTTGCAATACCTTATGCTTCCCTGTAAGCGAGAGGTGTAAGCAGAAAAATTAATAAATGGCTTACAAAAGCACATCCGTTCGTCACATGCTTCGAAAAACGTAACAAATTTTTACTGGGTACTTAGATAAGAAATAATGCTGTTTTCTTTAATATCTACCAAATATTAAATGTTTATTTAAAACGTTACAATATGACAATGATTGATGGAGAAATTTTATTGATTGATAAATTTTAAATTTTAGACAATTTGCTTAAATCGAAAATTACATGAAAGAGGTACATATTCGTTAAAGAGTAGAGAGTATATATGATTGTTTTTTAAGGTAAAAACAAACTTTGAGTGACATAAGTTCCGCAGAAAAAAATTTGGAAAGTTTAGTTAAAATTTTTAGTCCTATTAAAGACGCTGTAGAGACTTTGAGTCAGTCATCTTGACTTAAATTTTGTAAATGTGAACTTTAAACTAGCAGATTAAAAAAATAAGTAAAACTTTCCCTCAAGGAAATTTGTAGAAATTATGGTGAAGTCTAAATAAGATTAGGTATAGCCAAATATAGGAATCTCAATTGCTTTTATTTAACGATAAGACTTATATCAGTTGAAAGTAATAAAATTTGGCTAGAAACTTGCAAACATAAATAAAATAAACTGTATGGCAAGACATTTATTAAATACTTTAGCAGTCTTAAAATTATATTTTTAACTAATTACCCAGCAAAAACTTTGCTTACTGGTAGGCAAAAAGTATAGGAGGATTTAAGTCGTTACTACTTACAATTTGGCTCGATAACAACTTATTTTATTATTATTTTATTTATATTTTTAACTTTTTATTTTTTTGACCCAGCTAGGATGCGAACTTGTGCTCGTTCAGATATAAAGACAAGACCTTTAAACACTCAGCTAACCAGCAAAAACTTTGCTTACTAGTAGGCGAAAAGGTAAATGGAGATTTAAGTCGTAACTACTTACAATTTGACTCGATAACTACATATTTTTGTTTGAGAAGTCCAAAAAATAAGGGGCGCCCCTTACATATGTATATACATTGTCACAGCAATTAACTAGCTATTATTTGGCTTACTTGAAGCTAAAAAAATAAGTAGTCAAATAATTAAATTAAAACTAAAAATAAATTTATACGCATTCGACCCTGTTCTGTAAACCGAATCTGAGAAAATTTCTCGTTTTCCAAAAATACATAATGCTCCTATTGATGTATTTTAAATCGTATATAGCAAATTAATTTCAGATATTATATTTTAAGCTCGAAAATATATGAAACTGCAAAAAAATCTGAAAAAAGTTTGCTATTAGTGCATTTAATTTCTCTAAATCGAGCGTTTTCAAATCGAATCGGCTTACAGAACAGGCAGAGGACTATGTTATATTTATATTTTTTCAATTTTATTTTATTTTTAATTTTTTTTTTTTTTTTTGAATCAGGTGGGATACGAACCTGCGCTCGTTCAGATATGAAGATAAGAACTTTATTCATTCAGCTATTGTTGACTTATAAGTTTAAGTGACAAAAATTAGTTTTCATATACAAACGCTTGTTGACTTTAAAAGTTGTTGTCTAATTATTTTATGAATACATATCAACAAATTGTAACTACTTATTTTATTAAAAGCAAGGTAGTAGATCTAATTTGAATCATAGTAATAAGATAAATAAGTACCACTCATTACTTTGTAGCCTATTAAAAAAGTACTGCCGATTACAAAAATGATAAAAGTTTTTGCTGGGTAATTACTTTAATAGTGGTCAAATAGGCTGCACGATTAATCGCACAAATTAAAATCGCCCGAAACCGCAAAATAAAGAAGTGCCCACAATTGTTGGGTGATCCCTCACAGTGATTGATGCAATACCGTAAAAAGAGTACCCGCCCCCAATCGCCCAAAAAGTGAAAATTTACCCAAAAGTGTAAAATGAACTATCGCACAAAATTTTGTTGATAATAATGCATTATGAAAAGTCACCAAAAATTTTAATGAATAATCGCGCAAGAAATTTGGCAAATACCCAATAAATAAAAGTAAATAAATAAATAAAAAATGAAAAGCAACACTTGTCTATAGAATATTAAATTTGGACTGGTTTTGTAGTAAATGGACACACCAAAAAAATATTTTTGTTAAATTTCTTGTTGCATAGTGTAATTAATGAAATCCTCGAATGTAATGTTTAATTCAGGTATCTCGAGAGGTCAAGAAGTCCAGGAAGTCAGTGATCGAAGTGTAGGTCAATGTCACAGTTTGACCAAACAGCAACCATGAGGAGTAAAATCAGTAAAAAGCGTGGTCCATTTTATTTGAAATGGACTAGTTACAACATGGTCCTATGTAATGCAGTCATGGACCATGTCATTTGCAAACAATATTTTCTAGTTAAGCGATATGTGTTCGAGTTTTATCGATTGCAAATAGTATATATAGCTATCATTAAAACACGAACACTTGAGTGCTTCATCAAGTAGTGATATAGTGTAGTTTCAAAACTAACATCATGTAGGTGCTCCATGGAGTAGTTTTTGGGGTAGTCCGATGTAATACAAAGATAGACTACATGGTCGAGTCCTAAGACATTGCAATGTTAAATGGACCACGTTTATTACATATATTTTGACCACTTTGTAACTAGTCCAGTAGCTCGATTCTGTAACTTTTATTAGGATAATCGTATCGTTAAAATAAATATAACGAAAATTTATCGAATTTGTTATTCACTAACATTTATAACGATATTCGCTGTCGGTTAACTAACGACAATAATTTTTCTGTTGTTATTGGATAGACAAGAGTCAGCTACGCAGCCGTAGCACGTAGCACGTACTTTATGCCAACAACAAAAGTTATTGATCTAAAACAATATAGAAACATATAAACACTTTTAGGTATATGTATATAACAATATTTATTATTCAAACATTTATTTTAACATATACATATTTCTCGAATGAAAAAATTGTCTGTAAAATGTTTGCATGGACAAATTAATTTGTGTTGCTTTTTTCATTCCTCTTTGCGCTTTTCGCTTTTTTTAACAGAGATGCTGCATGATTTCGAATAAAATTACACAATCGCACTAACGTTACTGCAAGCGACTCAATATGTCGACAAATGTTATGATTATCGGATCGTTAAAAGTTACAGAATTCCGCTACAGGTACCTTCTGGAGTACTCTATACACGCGAGTATGGAGTAATCGCGCTTTTTCAGGGAATCTGCTTCGTTATCACAATCATGAACCTATAAATTGCCTTCAAAATTATATCAAACCAATGCAATTGTGTGCAAAAAAAATGTAAAAAAGTTTAATTTGAAAACTGTATGTCATGACTTATAAATGTCTTCAAATTTTCCATGTAGTCGTACATTGCACTGTTGAAAACAAGAATTTGCAAATCGTGTTAGAACGTCAACACTATTACTTGTTACAAAAAAATATATACATGTTCATATGTATGTATGTGTTGTTAAAGCTATGTACATATGCATATGAAAAAAAATTTGTTTCATCCCACTGGCATCCTTTTAAATCCAACCAACAAGTGTTAAATAATATTTTATTATCCAGCTCCATGGTCAAATGGAAACTTTTCCTTTTCATGCTGACATGTGTGTGTGTACTTCTTTTCAAATGTAAACACACACTCTTTGTCAGAGTAACTGTTCAGTTGTCAACTTTTGTCGACACATTGCTTGGATGTTGCAGATTCCTTATAGAACGAACAGGAAAATGGTAAGAAGATACATGATGGTGAATTTACAAAAAAAGTTTAGTTAGAAACAAATTTAAACGTAAACGGTAAAAAAGAAAATGAGAGAAAATTACGATTTGGTATTACGTCCCAGCAAAAACTTTTCTCATTTTTGTAATTGGTAGTACTTTTTAAATAGGTTACAAAGTAATGAGTGGTACTTATTTATTTTATCTTATGATGAAAATTGGAACTACTACTTAGTTTCTAATAAAATTATTACGTATTTATCTCTTTATCTCAAAGCAATTATAATTTATTGTTATGTATTAATAAAATAAGTAGAAAACACCTTTTAAGTCAACATGTATAAGAAAACTAAATTTTGTGGCTTAAACTTATAAGTCACCAATAGCTGAGAGAGTAAAGTAATTGTCTTCATATATGAACGAGAACAAAAAAACACCAGATGTGAAATAATATAATTTTTTTTTCTTTTATTGAGTTTATTAACCCTCTGCGACTGACGTGACTGTATTATCACAATTCCAGTGACGTGGTAGTACACTAGACACTATTTTGACTGTTTATATTTTCCAAGTTCCGTTTGTACGCCCACTTAAAATATTATTGATTTCAGTTTAATGTAGTAGTTTGTTATTTATTGTAATTTTTTGTTGAAAACAAAACGAAAAATCTTATTAAAAACGAAATTAATGGCATGTCATAAATTAGCCTTAAAAAACTTACATCCATACAAAAACAAAAAGAACTTCATATTTTTTTTAGTAAAAAGTTTAACATTAATTTTAGCTTATACCTAAGCTAATCAATATAGAGAAAAAAGAGATAATATCAATGGTTTAATAAAAACTTATAACGTATTTTGTCAGGTCTAGCTCAAAACTGACGTGGTAGACTTGTAGACACTTCTATGCTCATATCAACGCGTGCGCTCGTTTCCATTGCTTTCTTTGCACTAACGTACACATGAGTACGTAATAAGAAGATACTGAAAACACCAGAATATATATTTTCACAATTATGGCGTAAAACAATGTTTTCTGTTTACTGTTGTCTGCTAGACTACGATGTCAGTCGCAGAGGGTTAATATGATTATTTCGAACGTATTTCTTTATGACTCCAAATTGATTATTAGGATAAGGTTCGTAACGATTAATTCAGAAAGCGTTAGGCAATATTAATATTCCAAGGAACAAGGGAAAAATTAACATCAACGTAATTTTTCAGCGTACACAGCAGAACAGAGTAGCGCCACTTTCGAAAGCCGCAACAGTTCCGTCGTCAATGCTCACATATATTTTGCTTATCACCACTTATCAGGTAGCAGTGTTGAATGTGGTTGCAATTCTTATATATACAACTTTTTCGTGAAAATTTAATACGAGAATTAAATCACTTTCAAGTTGATATTAGACTGCACTTTCCCAGTGCTGCCATTGGTTTATTTTTCTTCATTCCCATTTTTCTGATTTTTTGTTCTGTTTGTTTTGTTTATTTGACTACTTATTTGTTAGCTTTAAGTAAGTCAAACAATAACTAGATAACTGCTGTGACAATGTAAGAACATTTGTAAGGGGTTCAACTTATATTTTGTACTTCTCAAACAAAAATAAGTAGCTACACACAAAAAAATATACCAAAAATATTTTTTATCACCCCCTTGTTTGGAATTATTTTTATATCTTATTAATGTTTTGGTTCGCTTCTAACAACAGTTTTGTTAGATTTTAATTTTGATAGTAATGTTGACAACTTTCAATTTTTAAAGCAAAATAATTTTACAATATTGACAACTTTCAATTTTTAAAGCAAAATAATTTTACAACATAATAATACCCAAAATATTTGGGTATTATTATGTTGTAAAAAAATAACATTTTCAAGATGTCGAAAATTGCTTATGCGTTTTGTTCTAGTAAACAACATTGTTTGCCATATACGAGTATATACATTTTTAAAATATTTAATTTTGTTAAAAAAAAATTTTGTGATTTTGGTTAAAATTTTATTTTGTTCAATAACATAATTATTTTAATTGAAAAAATCGGTGGATTTTTTCAAACAAATTTTTGTATTTGAATATACAAATTTATTTATAGGTCCTGAATTAAACAAGAAATTATTTGAATTTCACAAATACTTGTTCAAATTAAAAAGTTATAAGTAGCTACGATTTAAATCCTCATATACTTATTTTGCCTACCAGTAAGCAAAGCTTTTGCTGGGGTGTGAACAGCATTCAACAAAGAAGAAAAAATCGATGCATAAATAAAAGCAGGAGACGTTCTACTAACATGGAACGTCAGTTATGCATGAGTTAGTTCTATACATGCAATTTAAAAAGTTCTGTCCAGTTGTGTATTAGAGAAATGTATGTAAGCTGCCTACAAATGCTGCATGAAAGTAAATAAAACATTTTCTTCGCACAAAAAAAATTTTTATACTTATAAGTTTAGAAATATTTAAATTAGCAGATGATGTGATTTTGCTGATATCATACTTTTTCTTTCATTTAAAATGTGTATATTAAAATAATTTTCACCTTAACATGAATATTTATATTTAATACATGATTAGACGTGGTGCTCTTTTAGACAACATGACAAGGAAAATTTTCTTAGAATTAAAGGCAAGTAAAAAGTTTTACTTCACAAAATTTTAAATGTATAAAATTTAAAGTTATTTTGTTAACTTGAAGAACAAAATGTCTTGCCTTGAGAAACTAGTTTTCCATAACCGAAAGTAGGCCGCAATTACTTTTTCTTTGCCCTAAAATGAGAATTTTATCTAAGTAGATATTTCTATTTTAATCCTTTTAGATACTTTCTTCATAAGATTGACCATAAGAGAACAAGTTTCTTTTTAGTACATGCTGTTGGAATGTGTTTTCTTGTAAACAAGTGTTGAGATATTTAATTAAAGCAACTTTGTCTTTATCAACTTTTAAAGGCAAGCAGCTCTGCAAATTGTTTTCCAAATTGTTCTGTCTAAAGATTTGTGTCCACAAATAAAAACTTTTTTTATAGAAAACATCATTTATTTCGAAAATGATGAAAATAAATCGTTTTAAGCAAAAATTTATAGCAGACTTACAAAAAAGATGTACTTTAAAGTGAATATTTCTCTATTTAACAAAAATCGCATTGCTAGCCAAACAGCCATCAACCCTGTTCATTCAGTTATTTTCTTTATTGTTCCAACAGGCACTTATAGTTTGACAAACAACGATAAAACCGCCAAAAATGTTTAAATACAGTGAGTTTAAAATAATGTTTAATCTGCATGCTTCCTCTAGTGTCTGTGGGAGTTTGTATGAGGGCGATAGTGAGGAATTCTACCAGGCCTTGCATATAAGAATTGAATCACTACAAAATTAATGTTGGTTTTTCTCTTGTTCCTTGGAATTGTGATAACGTCACCCAGATTTCAATTTTCTATGAATCCAAAAACAGTCCATGTTCGTTACCATAAGAGCATAATTGTAAAAAAGATAGGATTCTGGCAATTCTTAAATTGATTAAATCAACCGATCGTTTTTATTATCATTGATACACCCAACCGATTAAACGGTTCGCAGTAACAATTATTTATTATTGTAAAATAACTTCTACGATAATTGATTCGGTTGTCTCAACGAATCTGTTTTCTGTGTGATATTGATCATGTCTGACTCTTTCTGAATATAGCGCTACGAACTTTAGCCTAACAATCAGTTTGGATTCAATATTACAAATAGGTCAAAAAATTTTGGTGGATATAATATATTCCTTCTGAGTTGGAAAATATACTATTTTTAGTATGAAATTCGAATATTCAAATCAGATTAACAGAACGGGTCAGTACTACTGATTTCGAAAAGCCGCTAACACCATCTCATCAGCGTTCTTGTTCACTTTTACCACTTATGAAGGTAGATGCTTTTTATAAGGAGACATCAACTATTTAACTAATTTTTGTTACGAAATAGAATATGTACAAGACTTTTCATGTAAATTCTCGCATTCATGTTATTTCAACTCAATTTAGTTAGCCGGAATCTCCTATATCTGATTTAATCCAACACTCACACACTTTTTGTTTTTCGCTTTGATGGGCATTTGTATCAATACCCTACGGTAAATGGAACTGACACAAAATAAGTCACGTGACCGGTCCCCAGGTCGTAGGGAAGAGTCCGAGCTCTAACACTTCCTATGAAGGGGACCAGCCACTTTTACATGGGGATGTCCTAGGATGGGGTTAATTGATACTTTGTATGCACCTTGTAACTTGTCTCTGAACTATCTTATGGGGTCCTAATCGGTGTAGAATAATATAGATTATATAAATATTATTCCCAAACTCAGCTGTAATTATCGATTAATTTATTTTTTATTGTAACAAATTCAAGTAGAAACAGTATTTTATTTTTAAGCGGTATCTTTGATAGGATTCGAACCGACAACCTCCGGCATGAAAGGCTAGCACACTACCCACTCGACCACAGGGGGACTTATAATTCAATGTTATAAATACCAGTTAAGCTGGAGTTAATATCTGAATATAGTTACGGAACAGGCTGCTGAGTGGCATGGCAGTCTCATTGAAGGTAGACAATTAATATTATATAGATACTTGTGATAGGCCTTAGACCCAGGTGCATCGAGTTTGTTCAGTGCAATTTACTACAATACTAGCTGCAGTACCAACTAAATTGACTGAAATTGGTTAATATGTGACCATTTACACAATATGTCTTTTTTCACCATTCACTACTCCTTATTTTTGGTACCAGTCTCATTTTCTCAAGTCATAGGACGAGTACTTTTGGAGCATTTGTCACCAAATTTTCCGCAGGGTACCTACAATCAAAGCTGTTTGTTTGTTTTTCTTTTTATACATGCTTAAACTGTCTAAGTTATTTTTCTGCATTTAGTTCCAGACAGCCAACCGAGAAGTAAAGAAGCATATAACTTTTTTTGGGGACCGTCGCATTTGAGTTTTTTTTTTTTTTTTTTTTTTTAACAAACACAACCCGCGAAGCGATTAGTTTGTCTGCGGAAAACACCCAGGGTCTATGGCGGGAATCGAACCCACGACCTCTGGACTGACAGGCTAGCATCGCTACCACTCATCCACAGGGGCACCCTGTTAGTATTTTTAGACTAATTGTTTTATAAATTCTGACAAAAATAGTGTTTGATATTTTTCAGAATATCCAGTAAATCTTTTTGTTTGATTTAGTAAATTGTTTTGTTTACAATTTGTAAATAATTTTAGACAAATTGTTTTATAGATTTAAACAATTTTTTCACTGAAAAAACACGTTTTTTTAATGAAATTGTTGAGATATTTTTGTCTATTACACATTTGTTTGTAGGTGCGTTCCTAGACAAAATAGTTACTATATCATTGAATTCCTTTACAGAAAATGAATTTTAGTTTTTTCTGTGAGAGAGTTATGAACAGGATGTACATTTATTTATAATCTATTAAATCATGCTAAGCAGTTTTCATTTTAAAATGTATGCGTTTATTCATGTGTTCGGAAAACGTTGTATAAAATAGTAAAGTTTGTTCACGTAAAACAATCTTAAAAGTACTTATTTTAGCTCGTTGCTATTGTTTGAAGTTATCTGTATCTTCTTTAAGGCCTTTACATAAGTGGCCTTTTATTTCTCCCATTGCGTATTTACGAATAGATACATTGAATCTAAATGCAGTATAGGAGCTTGGATAACTGCATTAGCACGATTTGTACGTTCTTTTCGAATATGTGGTTTCGTAGCGCGGTTGCAGTTCATTCTCTTGTAAAATTTTTACATATCTTCCAAGTAAGAGATATTGATACACATACAGACATTAAAACCGTCGAACACATACTGAGTCACTAACTCATATCCTTCTCTAAACATACTCACGTACACATACACATATTAAGTTGCTTAACTATTTCCTTTTCATAGTTTGTTTGTTTGTTTGTTTGAGTGTTGCTGTGTACATAAAGGAGCTTTCAATTTGAATTTGACTACAAAACGAGCAAACAAGAAAAAGTTTGAACTTTATCTAACAAGCGCTTGATGGGTGTTAAGCTGTATTATTTTGTCGATTTACAGAAGCTTAGAAGTATTTATTAATAGAATTGAAGGATATGATCTATAGAATTTTGTGCCGATAAAATATTTTTTATTTCTTGGAATATTCCCAAAAAAGGAAAAATTTCCACATTTGAAAATGCTTGACGTAATTTGTTTCTTTTTATTGGCTTCATCATATATATAAAAGAGTAAATGCAAGGACCGATCTACAGGATATAGCTCATAATTGCCTGAGATATATTAAAAAACATTTTTTTCCCAAATAATCGTTCGACCGCTCGTTCTGTTCACTATAGTTTTTCAAGGCTCGCTATTAAAATAAGCCAAATTGCCAGATTAGAAAAACGAATTTCAGAATTTGTATGTTAATATTTGTCGTGCAACTGCTTCCTTTTTGACATACAAGTAAAAAAACAGTTTGAAGAAACCAAGAGCAGATTCGAATACAGCGCCTCAAATAACAGAAGAAACATCTTTTCGATGCTGCAATCAAAAAGTTTATCGGAATTTGTAAACTTGTGTAATATGATAACAATGTTCTTTTTATTAATGACAAAATTGTATTTAAGTTTAGACAAAACGACCATATGGTGGTCAGATGACATATGATTATTATCAACTGAGGCAATAATATAATACGAGTACATAGAATAACTTTATTTCGATAATAATATGATTTAACTACAATTATTAAATTCAATAACAGTATTTTGCTCTTAGAATTTTCTTCTTTGCGTATAAGTTATAAAAAAGATGTCAGAAAAAAAGCACTTAAAAATTCTTATTCAATGAATTTATACCTTTAAGTTATTGGCTGGCATGGTTCATCGTTCCTTTTGAGAACATGGTAATGCGATTCAAAAAAAAGTTGAAAAATAACTTTTTTTTCTCTTTTGTTTAATAAAGGATTTTCGACAAATTCATTGTAGGATAGTTATTTTAAGATTTGTATTTCGTGGCATACAACAAACAAAAACCTTTAATACTTTTCCTCGTTAAATTTAGCTGATTTCTTTTTGTTTAATGTCTTTTATAGGTTTCATTTTAAAACGTTCGTACAAAAATGTTTACTTGTGTTCTGTAAAAATAAATTAAAGGATTTAATTTGTATACATGTGACAATGGTGCAAAGTATATAAGGGATAAGTGCTAAGCGGTAAGGAAGGGATAAAAACATATTTATCTACTTACTGAATGTGGATAAGGCACTTTGATTTTAGGAAATAAAATTAAATATTAATTTTGTGATTCAAATGGATATTTGAACGAAAAGAAACTTCTATTAAATTTATTATTTGAAGTCTACTGATGATTTGTTAAAGCACCAATGAAATGTAGGCATAGCTTAACCCGCAACAAATAAAAATAATTTTTTGAAAAGAAATTTCTTTATTGTTTACTTTTCCCGATTTAAAATATAATATTAAGACAATACCAAAAGTAACTTTTAAAATTGCAGAATGAATCAAGAGTTGTGTCAAACTTTAACGGTATTTAAGTTAAGACTTGCTAAATATTAGTAAGCTGAATAAGCATAATGTTGTATTTGACTTAGGGCCAAATTCTTAGTCTGTAGTTTGCTAACGCCGGTGGTGTAACCAACGATTTACATATAAGTTACCCCCACCAACCTTTTGCACATAAAGTTGATTTTTTTGCATAGTGTTACTAAGAAAGAAATTTCGCTAATAGATAAATTTATAGAATTGAATTAAAAAGCATTGCCAATTTATCAAACCAATTCCCTTTTTTTAGATACATAATCGGGTATGTGATGGAAATCGATTTCGATTTTTAAGAATTTTTTGTTGTTTTGGCAATTTTTTTGGTTTTGGCACTTTTCTAATTTTCGTGATCTTTTTTAGTTTTTTTTCTGGCGATTTTTCGTTTTTTGTCATTTTTTTTTTGTTTTGGGACGATTTTTTGGCTTTGGCGTTTTTTTACGTTTTTTTCACTTTTTGACGATATTTTTACTTTAAGCGATTTATTTTAGTTGTGGCTATTTTTTTCCGTTTTGGCGCTTTTTCGGCTTTGGGGATTTTTTCGGTTTTTGGTGATTTTTAGCGATTTTTTTGGTAATGCACTTTTTTCGTTCTGGCGATTTTTTTGAGTTTTTTGGCGATTTTTAATATGTTGCAACCTTTTCTGTTTTGGCGATTTTTTTCCGCTTTGGCGCTTTTTCGGCTTTGGAGATTTTTTCGGTTTTTGGTGATTTTTAGCGATTTTTTTGGTAATGCACTTTTTTCGTTCTGGCGATTTTTTTTTTAGTTTTTTTGGCGATTTTTAATACGTTGCAACTTTTTCTGTTTTGGCGCTTTTTCCCCTTTTGGTGATTTTTTTCATTTTTGGCAGTTTTTTCGTTTTGAGGTGATATTTTTGGTTTAGCGATTTTTTTATGTTGTACTGCTTTTTTCGTTTTGACGACTTTTTTCGGTTTTTGGCGTTTTTTAGTTTTTTGGCGGTCTTTTTTTAGTTTTGGTGATATCTTGCGCTTAACCGATTTTTTTTTTGTAATTTGGTGCTTTTTGCTTTTAATCGTTTTTTTTCAATTTGGCGGTTTTTCGTTTTGACACTTCTTTTAATTTTGGAATTTTTTAGTTTTATCGTTTTTGAAAATTTTAAGAGTTTACCTCTTACGGTTTCCAAGATACAGCATATTGTCTAAATTACATAGTAAAATTACATTAAGTGATAGAACACCCTTTAATTTTTATTGTTTTAAATACCAGTGTTAATTGTTGTATGTAGTCTATTCCACAGACTACACTAATTAACACTAACTTTGAAAATTTAAATTGTCTATATGGACATTTCCACAGGACAGTCCACTTTCTGTCTCGTTCGACACCAAGAAAGTAAGCTTGTTTTTCAGAACTACGTGGTTAAATTTTTCCTAAAATCTTACTAACTGTAGAGCTCCTTTTACGGACTACACAAATATGCGAAGAAGTATAAAAAAACTTACGTTGCTTTGAAAAAATCAACATAATTGCTTGGTGTCGTACGGGACAGAAAGTGGACTTTCCTGTGGAAATGCCCATATATAAGTGTCTGTATATTACATTAGTATTTCAACATGTTTCGTTGATCGCTTTAGAACACCCTTTAATTTTTAACTGTCATATATATATATATTGTTGTAGCGGCAAAAGTTTTACATATCGATCCTTTGCTGCAATAGGGTCGTAACTCAAAAAACCTGATTTTTGAGTTAATAATGTAGAATTAATCGTGATATCATTCTTCATATTGTGTAAAAATTTCATACAAATATCTTGGGTACTCAACCCATCACACAAGAATAACATTTTCTTTTACCATTAAGTTGTTGGTAAATTCAAAACTTTAAACTCGTTTTCTGCAAAACAAGTTTTTTTAAGTTATGACTCTATTGCAGCAAAGGCTCGATATGCTTTGAAAATTCCAGTTCAGTTTCATGTCATCAACTTTTGGCCAACAGAAAATTCAAACTCGGTGATACCGCTTAACTATATATGGCAATAATGTAGCTAAGAGTTCGCTAAACAGATTTTATTACCATTTTATGCCAAAAAATAATTTTTTCGTGTACCTTTTTTGAAAAATTAAGGAAAAAATTTTTTTTCACTTTTTCCAGAATAACTTACAGGGACTCGTAATTTTTTATTAACAATATTTATCAAAGTTGTAGCTACGGTAAAGCTGAACAGCTTTTGTGAACATGTCAATACAATCTGAATGTATCTGGGCACTCTAAACAGCCCAGAAAACTAATTTCTACCTTAAAAGTTTTCGTTTTTTACGAGTTAGGCTATATTTTTATTGCATTTTTTTTTTTGCTTTCTATGTTATTATTCCACTTCTTATGTTGCTGATTTTAGTATTTACTATTTTTTATTGTTTGTTGTTGTTTTGCCAAATAATGGTAATGAAAAATTTGGAGTTCCTACAAGTTATACTGAAAAAAGTGAATAAAATAATTTTTTAAAATTTTTTTTTTAAAAAAAGTACAGTAACATATTATTTTTCTGGGCACAAAATCTTAGTGAATTTTTAAATTTTTTTTTCAAAAAAAGTACAGGAACATATTATTTTTCTGGGCACAAAATGTTAGTGAAACACAACAAAGAAATTTTTTAGCATAAAAAATAGTGAAAAACTAAAATTTTTAAGGTAAAAAGTGGTCTGTGTGAGCTATTAGAGTGCCTAGATACGTGCAGATTGTATTGATATGTCCATAAAAGTTGTTCAGCTCTACCGTAACTATAAGTTTGCCAAATGTTGTTAGTTAAAAATTACAAGTCGCTGTAAGTTATTCTGAATAAAGTGAAAAAACATTTTTTTCCTTAATTTTGTCAACAAAAAGTTAACGAAAAAAATTATTTGCCATGAAATGTAAAAAAAAAATCTGTTAAACAGACTCTTAGCTACATTATTGCCATATACAGTTAAGCGGTATTATAAAGTTTGAATTAGCTGTTGGCCAAATACTGATGACACCGTTTTTTGAGGCCTCACTGATTTTTAGAAAATTTGGAGGTCCATAAAAAAATTGGTCACCAAATTCGCCAAACTGAGTAAAGTGTTTTACTACCCCATTGTAGGACAATCGAACCTGTACTGTCCAGTTCTTATGTTTTTCCAAAAGTCTTTATTTATCGCATAGTGTAATTAGTAGAAAAGCAAGAAAAAATTTTAATTCCTTTATAATTTTAAAAAATTCTCGCCATACTCGCGTTAAAAAAATTGTGAAAATGGGTAATTTTTTATCCTTTTTTTCTTGAGGAAAAAATCATTATAGAACACCGAAAAAGAAATTTGTCCGAGCATCGCTTCCAATTCGGTGATTGGTAATCGAAAAACAGAACTTCTTGCAATGGCAAGGATATGTAAAACTAATTAGAAATGATCCAAATTTGCAATACTTCCGGATCGCGAATTCTACATTTTCATGACTTCTTTGGAGTTTTTTTTTGCTGCAATAAGATTTAAAAAACAACGAATTGAATTTGAGTTCATGGTAAAATTAACAAAAAAATAATAATTTTTTTACAAAATAATAGTATAAAATATTATTAATTTTTAAAATTGATATTAATAAAATTTAAAAAATAACGAAATGAGTTTAGTTCATGGTAAAATTAACAAAAAATAAATAATTTGTCAGAAAAAAACTCTGAAAAAATTTTTAAAAGTATCGTCGTATCGACAGTAAAATATCGCCGATACCGATGTATCGGAAAATCTGAAATATCGCCGATATATCGGTATCGGTATCGGTATTCGTTACATCCCTAGTTTGTTCCTTACTCCCTATTATTGTTGCCGCATAATTTACTTCATTCTTTGATTAGTATGGAATGACGTTTGAATTGATTGGCAAATATCAGACAATTTTGAAAATTTTGCCAGTTTTTTAGTAAGAAATCTATAAAAACGCGTTAAAAAAATAAAATTTACATAAAACTTTTTTATCGAGTTATTCGATTAATCGAGCTAAATTTATCGAATAAAATTTTATTCGAAATTGAAAAATTTTATGTGATCGAACATAATTTGACTTCAATTATTCGATTAATCGAACAAACATTATTCGATTGAATTTCCTAGTCAATATACAAAAATAAATGTTTCTTCACTTGAATCTGTAATACATATAGCACATGATTTAACAACTAAAATATTTTTACTACAAACTCTTTAAACAAAATTAACACAATTAGATTTATTACTTGACTTACTTGCATCTACTCTGACTAATTAAGACTGAGGTTTCAGATACAAATACAAACAAAAATGTCTGTGAATAGAATTAATATGGGACACACGTGTAATTAAGTCAAATAGAATTCTACTCTTAAGTACACATAAGTTGGTTGTTCAAGCAGAGTAATGTTAACTTTAACATAATTTGCAAGCAGATTGTCTTTGTTAAAACTTTTTTTTAAGGTTAAAAGAAAAAAGTTTCGTTGTTAGTTCATTATTAAAGTTTAATATTTAACGTAATTTGCATGTTTGAAAAAACAGTTTTGTTTTTATGCGTACTCACGGATATCAATGAACTTAAATGCATAATAATTTCAATTAAAATTTAAAGAAAAAAGATTGAACAAAAACACAACGACTGCAAAAGAGAAATATTTTCACAAAAAATATAGATATTTAGCATAAAATACTTCGGCGACAACATTAAACCAGTTTTCAAAGTCTAGCAAAATGTTACAATGTGTGTGCAATGATTTTCTAAACAATGTTTTTCAGACCTCTTCGCGGAACGCCTAAAATAATGCTGTGGACCCCCATTTGAGAACACTTGCTCTGATGCAAATACACAATATACATACATATGTATATATCGTCACAGAAAATGCAAAAAGCCCTATCTAACATTCTAAAAGTTTTACAGGAGAAGCATAAAACTTATTTATATGAAAAATATATATTAACAATTAGTGCAAAATTTTACAATTTAAGTAAATAAATTAAGTAAAGTGCGACTTGGGTTCGCACTCGAAGGGTTCCGTACGAATACATATATATCCCTTTTCGTTTTTGCCCTTTTTACATTTTGGCAATTTTTCCGTTTAGCTTTTTTTGTATAATTTTATTTTTTTTATTTTCAAATATCATTCTTTTTTTCGTTGCGTTGGCGATTTTTTTGGTTTTGGCGCTTTTTTTTATTTTGCTGGTTTTTTTTTTGCGATTTTTCGATTTTTGCCGATTTTTTAAGTTTTTTTTGCATTTTTTTAAAGTTTTTCTCGCTTTTTGACGATATTTTTAGTTTTAGCGATTTATTTAAGTTTTGGCACTTTTTTCAGCTTAGGCGCTGTTACCGCCGTTGCCCAACTCTGCACTTTATGCAGTGAACATATCTATCTTTTTTGTCTATATTGTGTTGTAATATTACAAGCTCAATATGTTATCTAAGTACAAATGTTAAAAAAAGATAAAAGATATACAAAAAGCTTTATTCAAAAGTGCAAAAGCTAATGAATATTGCGTGAAATTTTTAAAAGGTCATTCCTGAAAGACAATTACACAAGAAACGAGGCTTAATTTGTACTGCGCATATTCTTGGCTATTGCACTAAAATGTAAGCTATAATTTAAACATTGAATTTATAATTATATATTGAATTGTACTAATTAATTTGTAGGAAATTTAATGCAGTCTAATGAAATAAATTTGCAATTAAAATTTTGCGTTTCAATTCTAAGGACTCATTCAAATTTAAGCAATAACCAGAACTAAAATCGGGGTAAACGCCTTTCTCGTTTACAGGCGCTTTTTCGGTTTTGGGGATTTTTTTTGGTTTTGTAGTGATTTTTTTAGTTTTAGCGTTTTTTACTTTTTTTCGTTTTGAAGAATTTTCGTTTTCAGCGATTTTTTGCGCTTGTTTTCGTTTTCGTTTTTGATTTTTATATTTAGTTTTAATGATTTTTTTAAGTTTTAGTGTTCTTTTTCGTTTTGAGGATTTTTTCCAGTTTTTGTCGGTTATTTTAGTTTTTTGGCGATCTCTTTAGCTTTAGTGATTTTTTGCGTTTTAATTTTGGTGTTTTTTTCTTTTAAGCGTTTTTTCATTTTGGCGATTTTTCGTTTATATTTTTTTTTTTTAATTTTGAAATTTTTTATTATTAGCGTTTTTTTTAAATTTCATTAGTTTGTCTCTTACGTTTTCCAAGATATACAAAACTATCTAAATTGCATAGTCAAAATTATATTAACTGATAGAACACCCTTTAATTTTTATTGGTTTAAATATCAGTGTTAATTGTTGTAGTCTATTTTGCAGACTACACCAATTAACACTTTGAAAATTTTAAGTGTCATATATAAGTGTCTGTATATAACGTTACTATTTGAACGTGTTTCGTTGGTCGCTTTAGAACACCCTTTAATTTTTAACTGGCATATATTTGTTGTTGTAGCGGCCAAAGTTTGTCATATTCTGTGATAATTTCAGGTCTGTAGCTCTTACGGTTCCCGAGAAAACAGCCTGTGATAGACAGACAGACAGACAGACAGACAGACGGACAGCGTAGCGGAAACAATAGGGTTCCTTTACACTTTTGGTGTACGGTGCCCTAAAAAGGACCAACAAATTTATATATTAAGGCCCTCCAAATCCAAAGTATTACAGTAATTTTAATATAATTTTAATATAATTTTTAATATAAGCATACTGGCGCACAGTGTGTCGAATGAGCAATCTAGAAAGGCAAGTGTTACATCGCGCTGTGTTACATGGCTTAAGAGCTACAAAACTGGAAGAAGAAAAATTGGGTTAGGGTGTTCATGAATTTTTTTCAATTGAATTTCTGTTGGATCAAGAAGTAAATTTAAAACGTCATAAGTTACATTATTGTAATTCTTGTTCGGTGTTTCGCGAAGATTGCATGCATATTTAAGGATATATACGGAACTTCGTTTTTTTTAAGCAAAGCTATTCTGATCATATTAAAACATAAAATTTAAAATTGGAAAGTGGCAACAGCTTTTTAATATTTTTCCGAGAGGGGCACATTCGGGCAGGAAATTTTGTTGCAAATATAAATAGAACACTGTGGGTGTTGGCATACAGCAGGTACTTGGCCTGAAGAAGGTAGTATTTAATACTTCTTACACTTATGATTTGTGGAACTGTTTAAAGGCAAATTCTGAAGAAGTTGCTTTCCAACACATTTTTTGTCATTGCCATTGTTCAATTAGAGAACAAATAGCCTTTCAAATTCTGAAAATCTTTTTCAAATCCGCCTAGTAGATCCGATTTTATGGCCGCTGTAACGTAGCAATAATAATTTACTTTCGAATTTTATTTCTCAAGAGTTTGCAACGTCAACTTTTAGCGATCATTGAGATCTAACGGTACATTTTCAGTTTGTTTTGATTTCAGCTTTCTTACACCTAATATGTTACACTCTAAAACACTTTTGTTGATAATTAGGTCGATAATAGTCGGCAACACTTTACCGATTATTATCGACCTAAAATTAGACACGCATTATTTTTGAACAAAATGTTTTTGCCAAAAAAAAAAATTATTGGCTACGTACAGGTTTGAACAGCGACCTCCTGACTGATAGTCCGACGTATCTACCAATCAGCCATAGCCGTATTATACACTATGTTAAACTTTTTCCACTTGGACTAAATATGTTTAATTTGAAAGGTTTTTTCTTTAATAAAATAACTACAAAATCGATGTAATTTTAGACAAGGAATAACTTTCAACACAAATTTAAAGAATATATGATCATAAATTTTAAGTAATGCTTTAGAGTGTACGTGTAGAATAGCAAAAAATCAGAACGATCCGGAAACATGCGTTTTCTACCTTTTTTCTTTCTAGATTGGCCATACACACGTCACATAGTGTGGCGGGACCAATTTTGGATCTATCTCCCACCAGAATAATTGCTAGCTATGCTACTGTGTAAATGCAATATTACAGGAGAATTGAATAACTAGCTTCAACCCACACACACACAATTGTTTTCAAATTTCATTTTGAGACAAGCATTTGTTTGAAATTCAGTTTTAAATTTAATAAACAGTTTATCTGATTCATTAAACATTTTGAGATCTTATTTACACTAAAAACAACAACAAAAATCAAATTTATGTTGGGTAAACGTTTTGTTTGGTTTTACAAAAATCTATCAATGGTCCGTTTTCAGTAAATAATTTGTATGAATTTATACATTATTTTACTGATTTTGAAAAAAAAATTTTTGACAATTATTTCATTTGATTCAGTAAAAGTTTTTGCTTGAATTTGGTTTTTTCATTATAGAATAAAACAAAAATATTTCAAGATTTTGTT
This sequence comes from Panzeria rudis, assembly GCA_956483635.1. Lineage (NCBI taxonomy): Eukaryota > Metazoa > Arthropoda > Insecta > Diptera > Tachinidae > Panzeria > Panzeria rudis. The sequence goes on along the minus strand of OY101448.1, from coordinate 24,996,748 downwards.
TTCGTAAGAAATATTTTTAAATTTAGTAAAATGTTTTGTATGAATTTACAAATTTATTCACTGGTCCTTTTTGATCAAAATGAAGGCTAATGTTTTCTGTGTGACTATAATCAAGTACATATTTTTAGATTTAAACTAATTATTTGAATTACCTTGTTTTTCTTTTTGCGTGGCATATTTCAGTTCTTTAATGCAACACCTAGACAGTTTTTCATACTTTATTGTTATTGTTAAGTTTAGTATACATGTTTGTAAGCTAAAACATATTTTTTTCAAAAATAACTAATAACTAACAAGGCCACACAGCATAGGCTTGCTTTGAAATGAATAACAACACTACATGGAGAATATGAAAAAACTAATTAATAAAGTTTGAAAACTTACAGATAATCTGCATTAGGGTACAATATTAATTGGAAAGTTAAACAATCTTCAAAGTCTTATTAAGTGAATGAATGCATTTTTTATTTTTAGTTTTATTTGTTGAGTTGCAGTAATCTAGCCCTAAAGTAATAATCGACATAAATACTCATTATGCTCTAAATAGAATAAAGTCTAACATTAATTTGAAAATGTTTGCCATTTTCCCTAATGATCATGACTGTAGTTATTATTTTTTATTTTAATTTTCGATTTTAGTTTTAAATTAAAATAAGAAATACTTGTAAATCACTCTTGGTTCAAAGTGCAGCCAAAGGATAGACAAATAAACCAACCAACAAACAGAAAATGAAATGATAATCTCCAAACGGATACAAAACTATTTCCGCTTTTTGCGTTGCTCTTCTTCAGCTTTTTGCAATAAAATCCCCTTAAGCACAAGTACTCATTCAGTCAAATGAGTTTGTATTTGTTGCTCTCAACTTTGCTTCAAGAGTTTATTATTCGCCCAGTTCGCTTCTGCACACACAGTCAAAATTAAGCTTTGAGGCTACGTACGTTTTTTTGTGTGTTTCTTTTTTTAATATTAGATTTGCTTGTTTAAATAATACAACAACTAAATGCAATACAAAAACAATAAAACAAAATAGGACTACAAAAGGATGTGACTGCTCTAGACCGATGATGTTGTTTTGTGGGTAAGCTTAGCCTCCAATATCCTGTAAATGACTGCAGCCTGCAGCAACTATATAGAATTTGACTTTTTTTTCTTTAATTTATTTGTCTGTCTGTCTGTCTGTCTGCCTGCTTCCCAGTTCGCTTATTTGTTTGTTGCATGATTGTCTACATGCTGCTGTATGTTTGCTTCATTATAGCAAAACATGTTTTTAGTTTTTGCTGTAGCAGTTTGTGCAACTGTGTAACAGCTTAATACGGCTTATACTCAAACAACAGTTCATTTTTGTTTTCATTATACCGGCCGCTTTTAAGTTGTGCTAGAGTTAGAGGCTAAAAATAAACTGTAAGTGCAATAACCACAAAAGTAATAAAATGCTTTATTAAATTCAAAATGGTTGTATTAGTCCTTAAGTTAGCTAAAATCAGTGGCTTTCATAAAGAACCACGTATGTCTTTTTTTGTAGATTAAGAGTTATTGATTAATATTGAACGCTTTAGGTGGTTGTAAAAAGCGTTAGAATAATATGGACTTCCATATTTATTCCAACAGTATTTGGCAGTAACAAAGTATCTCAGATGAATTTTTGCCAACAAACAATTTTCAAATGAGATTTCATCAGATCCATACATCTTGCAGCTGAACTATAAAGAACATTTTCAAGACAAAGTCTGACCATATTTTTGGAACCTATTATGTAAATTAGAGCTAAAAATATATGTATTAAATAATGGGTATCTAGTATCGAGTACTGCAAAAGTAGTTACTCGATATTTTCAGAGTTGTATTTTTATTACTGAAATAAGTGAAAAATAACAGCTGTGTCTAAGAACATCTGCATTCGAGCGCGCTTCACTTAAGAAATAAAAGTATCGAGTGCCCAAAAGAAAAGTATTGAGTACCTACACGCAGAGAAAAGAAATGGTTGTGACATGGTTGCATCAACAATGTCATGTTTCCCGATATAATTTATGGTTATGGCAAATTATTGTTTAAAATGATTGTGAACCTTAATTAGTTTACGGCAAGCAAACTCATGTTTACATTTAATCATGACATTATTAGAACTCATAAAAACTGCAACATGGTTGCATTTAACGATATATCGCGACCTCATTTCTGGCTTAGCTCATATGATAAAAAGTCAGAATGCAGAAAAACGATAAAGAAGATTTACATGAAGTTTTCTCAAAATATACCCGGTAGAATTTTTTGTAGTTGCACCACTCCTTCCGGAATATGTTTGAAAGAAAAATTTAAATTTTTGTGAACTTTCATCAATCCGGCTATATATTAACATATTTTTACTGAAAGCAAAAAATCAATTTTTTTGCAAAAATCGGGTAATTTTACTTTATTGTGAATAAAACAATATTTATACATCGATTGCTGTGAAATAAAGCTTATTTTATTTGTGGTATATTTGACTTTATGGTCAGTGAGTAAAAATGGCAACATTTAGCAATTTTCGATTTTTTTATAAATTTTTCAAAAATAAAAATATTTCAATTTGGCACAAAAAAAATATTTCTCATCATTGCAGTCTGAATAATTCCGAAGCCATTGAGTGTACACAGAAAAAACTAAATTTCATTTTCTGTAAAGGAATTCAATGAAATAGTAAATATTTTGTCTAGGAACGGACCTACAAACAAATTTGTAAATATAGACAAAAAAATCTGAACGTGTTTTTTTTTCAGTGAAAAAATTTTTTTGAATCTATAAAACAATTTGTCTAAAAATATTTACAGATTGTAAACAAAACAATTTACTAAATCAAACAAAAAGATTTGCTGGATTTTCTGAAAAGTTTCAAACAATATTTTTGTCTCAATTTATAATAGAAATTAGTCTTAAGATACTACCAAATATTAAACGAAATAGTTTACTGGATCATCATCATCATCCATTAAGCATTTATGAAATTTCACTTTGTTAAATTTGTCCAACTCTGAATGTTTATCTAAAGACTCTAAAAAAATGAATGAGTATTAATGCAACGACATTAACGAGTTGATTCACTCAAAAATCTTCAGTAAGCAAACTTGGTACAATCGCATTCCTTTTGCTATCATTGTTGTTGTTGTTGTTGTTGTTATTTGTGTGTATGTTGTCATCGGGGGATGTTTTTTACGACACAGTTTTCTTGTTACTTCTGGTGTTTGCGTCCTAAATAAGAGTCACACAAGCAATTCATTGATTATGTAAAGAACATTTACTGAAAATGAAATTTTTTTTGAGACAAACTTTTGTTTGAAAATTTTTTGGTGATAATTTTTTCTGTCTATAAAAAGATAATGTTAAAACTGCTTAACGGTAATTTTCTTTAAAGCTTTTTAGTGATTTTTATAATATTTTATAATATTATAATATTTTTATAAGTTATGATATAATCAGTGGAGCAGTCTCCTCAAAAGTCCAAATTTAAAAACAAAAAAATTAATACAACAAATTTATCCACAGAATTTAAAATGTCGACTATAACACATCTAAAAATATAGGTCCCATAGGAAAAAACACTTGACGCTTTTTGGATTATTGGATATACAAGAGGTGGATTATTGGATATACAAATATGTTTTTCACATCATAAAATTGCTTTTGATGTTATGATCTGCTAAATAGTATGTACAGCTCAACTCAAAAAGAACCACAAACTATACATATTGCAGTCGAAAATGTAATAAACATACATATTTGTATTCATATATCACTCCATTCCCCAGCGATAAAATACGAGTAGTAGTTGTAGCTATTGCTCTAGGACTATATCTTAAATGTATGTACGATAATAGCAGTTATAACCTAAATTTTGTTCACTTCATTCTAAATTCATTGACATTGTAATTGATACAACCGATGCATTTGAATGTATTAGAGGCGATTATATTAGAATTTAATGTTCAACATTCTAGTTTTCATAGTCCTACTGCATTCATTTTTTTATACAATTATTATGCGTTGCAATGTAATGCAATGCAATTTAGAATATTGTATTTAGAGCCTCATTCGAACATTTATTTAATTTTGTTTTCCTTGTTTACCTTTTATTCTCGTACTCGTATTAGACAATTGACAGGAAGTATTTGCTACAACATACACCCACAACCACAATATGGTTCATTTAGTTCGTAAAGGTTTCACATTTGTGCCTGGCGTAGAGTTTTCCTGCATCATTTTGCTTGGCTGTTACAGATGCTTTTGTTATTGTTTTTGTTTACTTGCTCTCAACAACGACCTTTTAAAACCCACGTTGAACTCTTTAATCATGTTGCACGTTGCGCCTGCTGCATTCATTGCGTTGTTTTGCAAAAGTAAAGTATGTTAATTGATTTTATGCCTGGCTGTTTTGTTACATTCTTTTATTATACAAGTAATAGATATGTAGGTGGTGCGCTTGGGTGTCTCTGAGTAAGGGTTTGTGTGTGTGTATGTGTGTGCGTGTGTGTGTGTATGTGTGTGTGTGTGTCTGTGTGTGTATGTCAGTGTAACTGGGTACCCAGCAGCTAAAGTTACAACTAGTAAAGCTTTGGGATAGTCATATTACTAGTTGTAATGGTAGTAGTCAAAAAACGACAGTCATATTACTAGTTGTAACAAGAGTAGTAACGTTACTGGTCAAAAAAGAACGATCACATTACTAGTTGTATCGATACCAGTCAAAAAAGCACAATCATATTACGAGTGGTATCGAGACTAGTAACGATACTAGTCAAAAAATGACAAAATTTTCAGTTATACGATTTTATATAAAACCAATTGCTAGCTATTAAAAAAATAAGTAGAATGTGGCTCAGTGGGTAGAGTACTTGCCTTAAAGTATGAAGAATGCGTGTTCGTACCCCGGTTGAGCCAAAGTTTTTTTAAGAGTTACAAAACTCTTAATAAAAAAAACTAGTAAGCGCACTAGTTTACAATAACTAGGATTCCAACTGGGACATAACTGTATACAAATGAACTAGTTGGTCCCCTACGATAACCCAATGTTAAAATCGATAGTTCGATACATGAAAAAAGGATAGATAGGCAACTAGTCTGAAGCAAAAGGCAACTAGTATAGTTCCAACTGCATACCAGTTACTTTGTCTGCAGGGTATGTGTGGTCGGGCCAATGGCCCTTTTTAATCAAATTGGAACCACAATTGTTAAAAGAATAATTTGTAAATAATAATTCCACTGCATCTAAACTGTATTTGCAGTGAATATAAATTAATAGAAATAATTAAAAGTAATTCTGATTATGAGTTTGGCAGCATTGGCAGTCTCTCAGTCTGGGGGTTGCGGGCTTTATTTACGTAATGAAACATTTATTTGAGGGAGTCACATGTTTTATCCTGTTATAGACAATACTTAAAGTAAAATTATATTCACAATAACAGCCGTATAAAATAGAGCTTATTTAAAAATTGTATGTCAAATAAGTATTGGGAATTTAATACAAAGTTGATAATGACAAAAATTGAGCTAAAATGAATTCAGTATTCCAGACATACAAGTGAAATATCCTGATACGCACAATTATAATCAAATCTGTTTGTGTAAATTGGCAAATGTTGAAACAAAGTGCTGTTAACAATAGTTTTGAATACATATTTTTAAGTTAAAAATGCTTAACTATTTTTTATTTCAAAGCCAAAACAAAACTTTTTTAATAATTACTTGCGAAAATTTTACGAAACTTCTAAAAAGTTCTTGACAAAAAAGCGCCACGAAGGGCTCCGTACGACTACACATTTTTGCCCTTTTTTCATTTTGGCAATTTTTTCGTTTAATTTTGGTTTTTTAAGTTTTTTGTTGATTTTTTAGTTTTTCTTTGCGATTTTTCGTTTTTTGCAATTTTTTTTTTTTTTTTGGTTTTCGCCGATTTTTTTAGCTGTGGCGATTTTTGTTATGGCGTTTTTTTTTTGTTTTAACGTGTTTCTCGCTTTTTGACGACATATTTAGTTTTAGCTATTTATTTTAGTTTTGGCGCTCTTTGTCAGTTTTTTGGTTTTTGGTAATTTTTTTTAGTTTTAGCGATTTTTTTGTGTTTTGACACTTCTTTTTTGTATAGCAATTTTTGGTAATTCTTGTAGTTTTGGCACTTTTTTCGACGCTTTTTCGTTTTGGTGACTTTTATCCATTTTCGGCAGTATTTTCGTTTTACGATATTTTTAGTTTTAGCGATTTTTTTATGTTTTAGTGTTTTTTTTCGTTTTGACGATTTTTTCGGTCTTTGGCGCTTTTTTGCTCTTCTGGCGATCATTTTTGTGGTGATTTTTTGCGTTTTTGCGATTTTTTTTTAATTTTGGTGCTTTTTTCCTTTAAGCGCTTTTTTTATTTTTTGGCGATTTTTCGTTTCGACGTTTTTGTTATTTTTGGAACTATTTAGTTTTAGCATTTTTGAAATGTTCAAGACTTTACCTCTTACGGTTTCCAAGATACAGCATATTCTCTAAATTACATAGTAAAATTACATTACCTGATTGAACACCCTTTAATTTTTATTGTTTTAAAAATCAGTGTTAATTGATGTAGTCTATTCTATAGACTACACCAATTCACACTAACTTTGAAAATTGAAAGTGTCTTTATATAAGTGTCTGTATATTACATTAGTATTTCAACATTTTCCGTTGCTCGCTTTAGAGCACCCTTTAGTTCTTAACTGTCATATATTTGTTGTTGTAGCGGCCAAAGTTTTACATATTCTGTGAAAATTTCAGGTCCGTATCTCTTAGGGCTCCCGAGAAAACAGCCTGTGACAGACGGACGGACAGACAGACAGACAGACAGACAGACAGACAGATAGATAGACGGACAGCGTAGCGAAAACAATAGCGTTCCTTTACACTTTTGGTGTACGGAACCCTAAAAAGCGCTATAGAGAAAAATGAGACTTTTGATACACCAAAAAGCGCCAAAACTAGCGCCAAAGGCGCTAAATTGGCAGCTCTGGTTGCAATCCAAGCTTGTCTACCCCGTTTAAAGAGGAACTTGCAACTGAAGAATGGATAATGATAAAAGAGGTGATGAACATTTTGTGTGGTGAAAATACTGCGACTGACTTGGTATTGATTTTCAATGAAAGATTTTATGGTTTGTAAAATAATTAAATGTATTGTTTATCCACATTGATCCTAGATGAAAAGAAAAAAATTGCAGCTTACTACTTCTATTGAGTTACTTAACAGTATTGAAGTGCGATTTGCTAGGCCAAACCGGCTTAGCCGGCTTATCCAGGAAAATTTGCCAACGCTTAAGCCAGTTACGGTCCTATTCACAATATACATTTACGTAAAATTAACTGAAATTGTAATATAAAATATGTAAATGAAACTTCAATTAAAACCCGGTCTATTTATCTTTCATTTAAATTTTACAAAAAGTTTATTAAATTTTAAATGAAAAACAAATTTGCTTAATTAAAACCGTACAAAGTGAATAAATCTTTCATTGTTTAGATCAGTTTAACTATTACAAGATTTAATCGTAACTTCTGTCTAAAAAAAGATGTTTGCCTTGTTTCTTCTAATTTTAATGTTAAATAATCATCCCCAAGTTCCATAGAAATAAATGATTTTTGCTTTATTTTTCGTATCTTTAATTATTATTTTTATTAAGTTTATATTTTGCTAAATGTTTACTATTTTAATTTCCACTGGGAATCGAACAAACCTCCTCTTCAGCTTTGTAGTGCAACGCTGCAACCACTCGGTTAAAGCATAGTATGTAAGCCAGCAGCACGAAGTTAACATAAACTTACTCATTTGAAAGCATTTAACAATAAAAAATTTTTAAATTGAACATGTAACCTTCCGGTTAATAGTTTAACACTGTTGATTTTAAATGAATATTCATTTATTTTAAATTACAATTTCAGCTAATTTTACTTACAGAATAATTTTTATGCATGTACATTTTTTGGTACTTATAACATAAACAACGGACAATATTGAAAGCAAACGAAAATCCGTATTAATGGGTACTTAGTTTTTTTTTTATTGAATGTTAGAATCATTTAAAAATAAGATTGCTTAGAATTTAAAATGTTTATTCATTTAAAAATTATTGCACGGAATATTTCTTGAATAAAGTATATTCCATTACAGGAAATTTGTTTACAGTTCTCAAAACGTTGTTGATATACTTCTTATTCTAGGGGGCAAGTTTATTTCGACCTACCTTAATGTACTATAAACCTTTGACCTTTCTAATCCAGATCATTCAGTAATCCGGATATTATTTTTCATTACGTTGTGTACTCTATAATCCCGATTGATTGCAACTTTCTAACCCGTATTCCACACAAATTATGGTTTATTGTTAGTCTCTATTAATTGTGACTCGAAAAACATGGTTCTTTCTATTTCGCTACGCAATTTTATTTTTATTTTTTTCTATAACATAGAAAAGTATCGCGCAAAAACAGTTTCTTTTGGTCTTTATTATACCTTTCTTTATTTTTTTTCGAGTTCAGTGCTTTTGAAGTTCAGAAATCAGACCACACAAAACTCCATCACTTTTAGATAAAGCTAAAATTGTAAATGAGTTAAAAAATTGTGTATTTGGATTAGGTTCTGCAATCAATAAACCGCGCTATCAAGCTTTTACTGTATTTCCTTCTTTTCGTGGACATTATTTCCATGGACGTTATTGTAAAAATTGTTTCAACTGCAGTGAAAATATGGAACTAAGTGTTTGACTCTCAGTACACATAATCTAATTCACTTGCATTTTTATTCAAGACAAACAACAAAAGCTTATAATATTCAATAACCTGGATATCACACCTGTTTTTCCCGCAACAACACATATAGATGTCACTACCAAAAGTACCAAGTATTTAGCAAATCTCACAACCTTTCGCTACGAACATTGCCAGCCACTTCTTTTAACATTAATTATCTGTTGGCAGTGTGGCCATATCTAAAAATATTTTGCAACTAAATCGTATCAAATATAAAGCTAAGAAATTTTAAAACAAAATTTAAAATGGTAATAAATAATGCTTTTAAAAGTGCTTTTTTAACAAGGATTTCTTAATAACGCGTTTATTTTTCATATTTTACTCCTATTTTCTGCCAATATTTGATTTTAATCGAGTAAAACAAGAATAATTAAGGCTTAATAGAATATAAATGATTTATTAGGCCTGTTCTGTATTCCATGCGAAAGGAAAATGTTCCGAGCTATCAAAGCATTATTGATATTTAATATTTGCAGCAACGATGGTATGACAATTCCGAACATTTTCACATAATATAATGGTATTGGGTAATATCCAACACATAAATTCAAGTTTACACACTCCAAAACATTACTTCAAATTTACGATCATATATTATCTAAAGTTGTGTTGAAAATTTCTCCTTGTCTAAAATTACATCGATTTTGTAGTTATTTTCTTAAGGAAAAAAACCTTTCAAATTAAACATATTTAGTCCAAGTAGAAAAATTTAATATAAAGTATAATACGGCTATGGCTCAATGGCAGATACGCCAGACTATCATTCAGGAGGTCGCGGTACAAATCGATACGCAGTCAATCGCTTTTTTTTAGCAAAAACATTTTGTTGAAAAATAATGCGTGTGTAATTTTAGGTCATATAATAATCTATAAAGTGTTGCCGAGTATTATCGACCTAATTTTCAACAAAAGTGTGGTAAAGTGCATTTGTTTGCATATGTCCTTTAGTAAAATTCGCAGTATATAATCTATTCTTAGTATCATTTCTTACTATTTTGTAACCGTCTAAACTTCTGTATCTTGACCATTTTTGTAAAATATCATTTATAATATTCATAGGTTTCCTCTTTTTCAATCTCTAGATTTACCAATGAAATTTTCAATGATTTTTTTCAATTCTCTTGCAAAGTTGCAATACAATGCAACAGTTACACAATACAAAAATGACAACGTTTGAAATGCATACAAAAATTACATGAAATTGAAGAAATGGCACTTTCCTATCCCGTTTATTGCTGTTTTGTGGGTATTTTACTTGTAGGTTTGTAACTTGAAGTATTGAGAAATGAACCGTCCACAGGACTCAATAATTGAGTTCTGATTTATACAATCATTAAACTTTGTTTTTGCTATTTATGTTGAGTATTTTTTCTATTACATTTTCATATCATTTGATATTATATAGAAAGAAATTATAGAAAATGCTAAATATATAATAAAAAAAAATTTTAAATAATAATAAAATAAAAAATGCTAAATTTAGGGCAAAAATGCTAAAATGGTCACACTGTCTGTTGGATATCACTGTACTTCCACTGTTGCCAGAATTCCAGATTTATCTGCATTTTGCAGATTTTTTACTAAAATATTTATAGAATGAGATTTGCAGATTTTCATTCACAAATTGCAGGTTTTATTAATTGTAAGTTTTTGAAGTAAAACTACTGAAAATCAGAACTTATATGCACACGCTTTATGAGAATTGCCAAAACACTATAGGGCTTATTATATCATAGGTTTTTACCTATACTATGCAATAGATGCCACAACATTTTCAAAGAAAATATTGCCCGATTTACCCGACAGTGAAAAAGTACACATAACACTGCACAATGTTGCCACCACACTACACAATTTTCTTGCATATAAGACATCATGGGTGAACAAGAACCCAAAAGTCGCCAAACATCACTTTTATCGCAAAAATAGCGACAAATCGCTAAAAAAAAAATGCAAAGACGCAAACAGACCCTAAAATTAATCTCACATCCTTAAAGTTGTAAGGAGTGCCAAAAAGTTTAAAAAAAAATCGGAAAAAAAATAACGAAAATTTAAAAAACTTACCAACATCAAAGTGATATCAACAAACTGAGAAGCAAAAAAAAAAACTAGCAAAAAATCACTTGTATTGACCAAATAGCGAAAATTCGCGAAAGATTGCAAATTTGCAAGCAAGCTCTAAAATCGCTTAAAAATCGAACATTTAGAGGTATAGCAAAAACTCGACAAAATTGCAAATATGATGAAAATTCTCGAAGAATTGTACACATCACAAAGATATCAGACTCAGATATTGATTAAAAATCAGTAAACCGTTAAAAAGCCACAAACTAACAAAAAATTATTTGTATCGTGAATATAACGAAAAATTGCAAACCAGCTGCAAAATTGATTAATCATCGCTAAAACTGTAAAAAATAAAAAAAACTCAGAAAAAACGCAAAAATACAAAAAATTTGCAAAAAAATTTAAAATATTTTAAAATCTACTCAATCAATAAAACTATAATATATTGTCAAACATTTGGTTAATGCGGTATACATAGGCATTTTGTGGAAACTAAGACGGTTTCTAAAGAATCTGAAGTGTTCAATACATGGGATTTCTTTTTAATGACAATGAGAAAAGTTGTACGAGATCACTGGATGTGTTCTGTATTCCATGTGGAATTAAAATGTGCGGAATTAGCAAAGCATTGTTGCTGCAAATTATTATTTATAACAACAATGATTTGGTAATTCCGTAAATGTTAATTCCACATGGAATACAAAGTATACCCACGTTATTATTTTTATTTTAATTGCATACATACATATATTTTTACCTGAGCTTACACATTTGCGCAAACAGAATACTCTCTGATGTTAGCTAGTTTTTGCGAATTTTTCAATTTTTGCGACTTTTTCCGAGGTTTCTCATTTTTCCCGATTTTATCCACTTGTAGCAATTTTAGGGCTTTTTTGAAACTTAGTAATTTTTGGAACATTTTTGTTGTTTTTGCGATTCAAGTAATTTTTTTTCTGTCAGTGTTTTGCGTTTTTGCAACTTTACCGATTGTTAATAAATATATTTTTGATGTTGGCAAGTTTTAGAATTTTTTCTTCATATTCGTGATTTTTTCCAAGCTTTTTACAACTAGGGCGATGTTGAATAAATTTTATAACTTGTTTGCATTTTTGCATATTTTCACGAATTTTCGCTATAGAGGTGATGTTTCACCATTTTTGACTTATTAGACACTATAGTCAGATGCGAAGATATAATATTACTCTTTTATACAATTATATGTAAGCTCATCTATTGTTTATACTTTTTAAAATTGTATATAAACTCTAAAACAATTTTTTATTAGGATTTTTTTTATATTCGTTTTTGTAGAAACATTCTAACCTCCACTTTTTTACTCAGTAATTAAATATTTATTTACTTAATTTTCATATAAATTTAAATTGTAATTAAATACAACTTCTATTTTTCTTGTGACAAAAATATGGTAGCACCATAAAATACCACAAATTTCCCCCACATTTCCAAAAACAGCAGCTGTTCAACATAAACAAAAAAAAATTCCAAAAAATTTATTTTTCTTCATTCAGGAAATAAGAATAATGAAGAGTTTCTGCAATGTTTTAAAATAATAAAAACAGCTTACAAAATCACAAAAAAGACAAATATAGACAAAGAAAGCCCAAATTTCTCGACAACAAAAGTTGAATTGTTAGCGGCCACAATTTTTTGTTTCCACAAGAACAAGAAGCAGTCAAAATCATATGGTAATTTATAAAACTTAAATATTATTTAATTACACAAGGTTGGGCAATTAATCATTATTTAAATATGCAGTCAAAAACACAATCTCGTATTTAATTATAACTTAAAAATAATTACAACTTAATTATCAAGTCAAAAACTGGGCGTAACTATATATTTTTAAATTTTATTGTACAAAATAAACTTTTAGATTATTTTCGCAAATATAAAGAAAAGCGCCTTCAATTTCATATGTTTTTATATATAAAATTTTTTCAGTTTTTAAAAATATTATGCAGATTTTGCCAATTTTTTTTTGCCTTATTTTATTTATTTGATATAATTAAGCCAAGTGGATTACAACATCCTTACAGGCTAGCAATATATAATACATGACCTAATAATACAGATCTTTGCATCAGTACAACAAAAACGCCTTTCTACTGTGATTGTCAAAATAACTGTATAAAAAATATTGTCTATGTTTTTTATATGAAGTTTGAAAAACACAGCATGAAATCAAAGGGAGCAAAAAACAATCAGCTGATCTCTTGCGTATGCCTGTATTATTGGATCATGATATAATCTTAGTCTAATAATAAATCTACTAAATCTTTACTCTCTAAACATCCTAGAAATAAGTGCTTCAAAACCTTATGACACTTGCTTGAAAGAGTGAAATAGGAATATAAGAAAGAGAAGAATATATGATATATATGCTTTTCTTTACCACTGTTTTGCTGTTTAATTTAAATGCTGCCTAATTTTATTCTGCAAAAAACAGCTACTTTGGAAAAATTAGCGCTGAAATCGCTGAATCGCATGCTTTTTTTGGCTTAAAACTAATGAATTAATAGCACTGTAACGTTTTAAGCACAAAATGTCAATTTTAAGTTTAAAATTTTTAATTTTTTTAATAGTTTAAACTTTTTTTTATCGATAGCACCTATATAAATTCTGATGTTTAAGGATTTTTTTAAACTTAGGCGAACTCTTCGCCTAAATATATTTGTACTGCTTTCATAATCTTAGGAATACGAAAAAATCAAGTATCATAAGGGCTTGAGATAAAGAAAATTCTAAAATATATTGGGTAGTATGAATAAAAAAGTATTTGCTTTTTACTTGAAAATTTGTTTTAAAAACGTAAAATTCTTAATTTTATATTGTGTAATATCTGGAATTTTGTGTTTTCAACAAATTTGAAGTAAAAAGCATATACTTTTTATTTGTTCATACTACCCATTATTTACTTCAGGTTTTAGAGGAAAATTATCTGGCAGCACTATGTACTACTGAAAATTGCAGCTCTATACGAAAAAGGCAAAAGCAAAGAAGAAAAACAAAAAGTTTTTTCAGTTGTTTGACAAATGCGAAATAAAACGGTTGTAAGCTGCGGCGGTATTGTATCTCGAATTTCCATATTTTTTGCCATCGCGCTGTTACTAAAACTTCATTAAAAAAGTGTTAACCGCGGATAAAACTACAAGTAACGAAATAAAAAGTGTGTTCTTTAATTATGCAAGAAAGTAATGTGTGGAAAAAAGTAATCAATTGTGGAAATCCATGATATTTGTATAGCAAATAAGTCAATTGTTAAGATGCAACATGTGTGAATAAAAATGTTTTTTAATCTGGTTTCCAACAAAAATAGTAAAAAGTACGTGGTACATAAGCAAATAAAGAAAATACACAAAAGGAAATTGTAATAAAACATGAAACAGCTGATTGTTTTACTGTGGAATTAATTAATTTTTATTTTACAAAAAGGATTTACAAGTTTTACAAAGGTAATTTTATTAAAGATAATGTGCTAATCTGCAAAATGTTTTACTGCTGCTGAGTTTGTTGAGCAATTAATCGACATGGAATTTATGGTTGCTGTTAGTGAGTTGTTGGCAAACAATTTTTACAAATTGGCATTTTTTATATCGATATCAGGCAATTTAACATTTGTTTTGTTGTTTATAATGCAGTTTAGACGTTGCGCTTTGCCCCTGCCTGAAAATGCATGGGGCTCGAGTTTATTGGCGAGAATTGTAGAGAAGTAAGAGGGATAAACAAAACAGCAAGAATGCAACAACCGGAATTTGGCTTAACGCCAAATCATGAAAATAGCGTGTTTTTAATTAAGAATTTTTTAGAGTTTTTTTGGTTCCGGAGCAGAGCACGAATCCGGTCGGCTAATAGCCGGCTAATAGCCGCCGCCGATGATTTTCACAATCACAGCCGCCGCCGATTACTGCGGTTAATATTGGATAGCGGCTAAGCCGATTTTTTATAATAAAAAGTGGGTATTTACTAACATGCGCATTTAAAAATATTTAATTTGGTTTTGAAACATGAAAACATTTCTTATGAACATTATTTTTATAAATAAGGCAGTAAATCGTCTAGAAAGGCAAGTTTATTTATAATTGGGCCGAGTATACCTGTTATAAATATGCCTTGTATGTAAGTAAACAAGAAATACTCTGTTAGCCGACCGTTAGCCGATAAATTTGGTTAGCCGCCGCCGGCGAAAAATTTTCGGCTCTTAACCGGCTAATAGCCGCCGCCGACTATATATGGTCTTAGCCGCCGCCGATCACTATTTTACATCGGCTTCGCCCTCTGCTCCGGAGTAACGGTGTGCAAAACTCTTATTTTGAACTGGCCATAACTTCCATACGGATATTCTATACGGATATAAATCATATGTATGTATATAATGTTAATGTGCTCTAAAATAACTTTCTACTGATATACGTATGCTTAAGTACCGCTATATTGGTAATTTGTTTAGATAACTGTATGTTTACGTAAAAGGTCGGGCTGAATATTTTTAGAATTGTGTTTGGTTCAGAATGGTTTTACGGATATAAAATTCATATACCACTAGAAAGGTATTTTGGAGCACTTTAAAATGATATACATAGCGTTTATGTCCAGTACAAAATAAAAGCTTTAACCCCGGAACCAAAAGAGAGCACCAAAAAAAATTTTCACAAAAATTTTCGAAAGAGGGCTATTTATTACCTCATGACTTTTTTATTTTCATTTTTAACAGCGTTGGTAATCTTGACTTTTTTTCAAAAATCGGTTTTCGAATTATTCGAAAAATTGCTTTTCTAAATAATATGGTTTTGTATAAAAAGAAACGGTAAACTGATTTTTATAATATGTATGTATGTACATTAGAGCGACTCGACTTCTATGAAGATGAAACCCCTGTTTTTTGTTAAGGGGCCATTCACATATTACGTAACGCTCCAGGGAGGGGTGGTTAAAGATTTGTTACGAATTAGATACATACCTTATACTGAAAATTTTGTAAAAAGCGTAAGGGTTTATTAAACATCCGAAAACAGCGTTACGTAATATGGTAATTGGCCCTAACCCTCTCAAATTAAAGACCGCTCTTTTTAATGAGGTATGCTAAAACATTTGAGGGATCTAGCGATGACCGCCCGTGTGCTGGACCGTGTCTAAAAAGGTAAATTTTGTAGTTTTTTGCATATTTTCGTATTTTCTCCCAAGACAACGTATAAATTACATCGTTTGTAGAATGGTGCATTAAAAATTAGCATTCATACCATAAGCAAAAAAACACGATTTTTTATTGCAGGTGCTACTTATATTGAAACATTTTTTTACCTTTTTTAAGTATTATTTGATTTGAGTTATTGTTAATTTATTTCTGTTCTTACTGCCAAAGCGTATTAATACCAAGTGGCCTTATTAGTGCAACAACAACTGGACTTTACCAATCTGTCATGTTAAATGCATACATAAAAAGTTGTTGTTTAGTTTTTTTACATAGAGTTTGACACTTTGGTAAAGTCAGCTGATGCCCATTTTTACTAATAGGGCCACCTGGTATCAATTCGCCTTGCTTACTGCCATACCTAAATAAGAGCGGCAAGCATCGCGTTAGCAGCAGGGTACGTATTTACAGAACATTTAGAGAAAAAATTTTTTGTGTAATGTAATGTAAAGACGTGCTCTGTTGCTAACGCGACAGTTGCCACTCTCATTTAGGTATGGCAGCTAGAAACGTGCGAACTTTTGCAATAACTAGAGAGAGAGAATACAGTTGGTAGAATATATGTATGGCATTCCCCACGCCAAATCGGACGGCTTAATATATTTTTATATCCCCAATTTTATGGTATTTTTAGTGCATATCTTAAGAGCCTTCCTGGTAAATTTTGAAATTTTTTGATTACTAGTTGAAAAAAATAAAATTTTCAAAATAATATTTTTTTTTCTTTTTTTGCTGATAACTTCCTTAATAATGGTTCAAATTGGACATTTATTTTTAATTTTAGTTTTTAGATATTTTTTTTACAGAAAAAAATAGAAAAAATATTTCTAGTATTTTTGATTTTTGGTTTTGAAATTTTAAATCGTGTTTTCGAAAATGAGTGTATCCTTCGACCTTTCTTTTAAATTTTCGATTTGAAACTTTTATCCACCCGGCACGGTAGTGGGCCTTCCATAACTATTATTTTTTTAGATTTTTGAAAACTTGAAAAGCATTTCTTTTTCATTAAGCATAAAAAATCTTGTAAGTATTGTGCTTATGGTATACATACATATGTTCGTCACTCTCTAATTGCTCGCTGTATGGGGCATTTTACCCTTAAAAAGGTCCAAAAACTCCCCTTCAGCGGCAATATAGCGGTAAAAATTGTTCTAGAAAAATGTTCCACGTAGTGTTTTATTTCAATATGTTGAACATATCAAGATTTCCTAGCCGAGTATTTTAGTTTTTTTTTTGTTATATTTTTTAAATAAATACACTTATTTCAACTCTCAGTGTTGCCACGTCTTCTTATTTGTACTAAGTATGAATAAGTAGCAAATTATCCCTTAAGTTTTAAATGATTTCTGTCGTTTCGGTTGTGTTTGGAGTTTAATTGTCGTTGAGAGCCTGTATTAGAATTAAATGTCAATTATATTTTTTTACAAATACAACCCGCGGAGCGATTAACTTGTCTGCGGAAAACACCCAGGGTCTGTGGCGGGAATCGAAGACACCACATCTGGACTGATAGGCTAGGGTCGCTACCATTCAGCCACAGGCGCACTCCTAGAGAGAACATTTTAGCCAGCTATATCGGTTAATAATAGGTTAATTTTGAAGTAATCGGTTAACCGATTAATACAAATTTTGTATAAAGAAACGTACATAAACTACTTTGAGATCTAGCTTACTTTTTCAAAATTTGCAAAATCCTTCAGAGAAACAATACCATGAAAATAAAACATATTTAGGAAACAGAGACATATTTAGAAAAGCGAAAACATATTTGAAAAGTGAAAATATATTTGAAAAGAGAAAATGTATATAAAAAACGAAAACATATTTAGAACAAAAACATATTCGAAAAGCGAAAACATATTAGGAAAGCGAATATTTTGGGTAAATATGCACAAATATGTAATGACGTAAAGGTTTACGTCAAAACATATTAAAATCCGCATATTTATCTTCACTCAAGTTATATTAACACTTGTCGTGTAGCTGCTTATTTTTTGAAATATGTAAATGTATATTTCGAAAACTGTAACGAATAAAAAAACCGACTGCAGATTCCAATTCAGCGAATCAACTTTCAGTTCATCCAGTCCAAAACCGTGTATACTTGTGTTATTTTCAGAAATAACTTCATATGATCTATAAAAAAAAAACAGTCATGATAAATTATTTGTTGTAATGCATTCTTTTTTGTAGCTTTTTTTTGTGAATAAGAGGGGAAAATATTTCAAGAATATTGAATTAAATAACATGAAGCTGATAACAGCATTTTCACTTCAATAAATACAAGTGAAATTTAAATAAAAAACTAAAAAGTGCATACTTCAACAAGTTAAAGAGGAATGTGTGAATTCCCTGACATTAAGAGCGAACAAATGAAAATTAATATTATAATAATGAAAAAAATAAACAATGTCAATGCAATATTGCAGCTTGCTGAGCTGCATTAAATATAGTAGTTTAACATGTAAAGATAAATATTGCAATAAATTGATTTATTTTTAGAATTTACATTAAAATAAATTATTTTTCATCTTAATGTCAATAGTTTACAAAATAAAAATTTCATAACATAATTATGGACCCCGCAGACGTTCTTAAGCAACAGTCCATATTAAGCAAATTTAGTTGGTAAGCGGTAAAAACTTGCGTCTGTATAAATAATTGGTTAATAAACAGAAATAAAAATAAAAAAGTTTCGCTAAAAAAATGTAAACAAGTCCATCGACAGGGTCCAAACTATTAAGTATACCCATGGTGCAGTGGATAGTGTGTTAGACTATTAACCGGGAGATCGCAGGTTCGGTTCCTGTCAAGACCCTTGGTGTTTCTGCAGAAAAGCAAAAAAGACTTTTAAGCAGTATGTGTGTTTGTTTAAAACAAATTATCTTGTCTCTCCAGTTGAGAATATTTAAATCGGTTGAGCGGTTTCATAGATTAGTGTGCACGATAATTTTTAAACAACCTTATTAATATATTATGGAATATTTCGAACAATTAAAGCATCATATATTTTAAATCTGTTAAACAAATTAGAGTTGTTAAAAGCTGTATTAAAAAAATTAATAATATTTAACGATAAGTAAATTTAAGAGGCGTGAAATTGTGTTTTTTTTTCAAAAATACTTCATTACACTTAAGCTTTATGTACAATGTGTATTAAAAACTTTGTAGCATTAAAGTAATGAGACTTTTATTCATATTACGTTTTGTTCTACTTCGTAAAAGCAAAAATAATAAAAATAATAATAATAAACATCCACAATCCCCACATGGTAATTTTGCATTAATGACTTTTTTTGCCACAATATAAACCCAAACAAAATCAGGAGCATGGCTTAAATACAACTGCAACTGTACTATCAGTAATGCAAAAAAAAAATTAAGAAATTTAAAAAAAAATTGGACAGGAACGTAATGATCCAAAACATACCGCAAGTGACATATGCGATATTATTTTTGAAGCGGCCAACCTAAAAATTCCTAGATATTTGGCATATCTATAGTTCTATTAGGTATACATGTGCAAGCAAATTTTTTTTCTATGATATTTATTTGTCGAGTTATGTGGTGCAAAAAAAATAAAACAAAAAATTAAAATAGTGTTATTATTATAGGAAATCTTTTTATGTGTGTGAAGTTAAATTTTAAAATATAAAACCCTAGACACAAACCATAGAATTTAACAGAGCTCTGTTAACAGGAACTCCTCTACAAGTGCTCATATTACGAATTTTGAACAGTTTGAGTTTGGACGAGTTATGCCCGATTTTTGAAATGTGGGTTCTCTAAGGGATGCCCACATTTTTTTTTTGGGAAGGAGTCAACGTGGGCGGAAAAACATGATGAGGATTTGAAGGCAAGGAACTCCTCTACAAATGCTCATATTACGAATTTTTAACAGTTTGAGTTTGGACGAGTTATGCCCGATTTTTGAAATGTGGTTTCTCTAAGGGATGCCCACATTTCCCAAAAAAAAACATTCAGTTTTAAAAGCATTCACTACGTTTTAATTTTTAACAGAGTAATGTTAACCTGTTAACAGAGCTCTGTTGAATTCTATGGTTTTTGTCTAGGGTTTTATATATTAAAATTTAACTTCACACGCATAATCTTTTGTTAAAAATTATTTAATATAAAAAATTTTTTTTTCGTGATCAAAACCGGTAATGACCGATTAAAAGTAAACTTTTTCTATATTTATTTTTTATTTTTTTTTATTTTATACCAAAATTTGCCTAGGGTGTCGTCATTATGCTGTAAAAGTGTGATAATGGGATCTACATAAGTTTAAAAGTTATGCAAATTTGAACACCACCTTTCGTTCATGAGATATCGTGTAAAGCTTCCGTTTCATGTATTTGGTGTTCAGCTCTTTAATGAAAAACTCCACGAGAAATAATTTCATGCAATATTTTAACGATCTATCGCTTCGCTGTATGGGTCTTTTTTGACCCTCTCTTTAAAATGGGCAACAAACATACCTTCGACGTCGAGATAGCGATCTGAAATAACCTACTAAAAATTCCTCATAAAATTTTATTATAAGTCTTTAAAGACAACAAATTTTTCAACTCAACTTGAACGCCAGAAATCATTAAAAAAATTGGTTTTTAATGATTTCTGGCGTTCAAGTCAAAAGGGGATTTTTGCATCTATTTAAGAAAGGGTAACAAAGATCCATATAGCAAAGCGCTAGAGGTTTAAAATTAGGGAGGTAACAATACGCTATTTTGCCGATCCGATACCGATATTGATATTTAAAAAAAAAATATCGCCGATACCGATACGAATATTGAATTTGAGTTCAAGTTTTGAATAACAAAACTCAAGAAGTGCAATTTTTTTATTATACAAAATTACAGTGTGAGAGATTATTAATATTTAAAATTAATATTAACCCAGTATAAAAAATTGGAAGTAATTTTTAAGGAACTATTATTTTCATTGCTTCCAAAGAATCTATATTAAAAATATGCAGATAATTAGTAGAAAAGCAAGTAAAAGTTTGTAATCCCTTTATAATTTTAAAAAATACTCGCCAAGCTTTCTTTTTAAATTATAAAATTATAGGTCATAGCGGGAAAATGGGGTCTAGTACATATATCCCACTATATACAAATCGTGGTCCAAGGACCTCTTTAACGAGCAGAAAAGGTCACCATTCTGGAATAGTTTCAGAACTCAAATAATATGGATTTAAAAAATTTTATTAGAAAACTTCCTCTAGAGGATTAGTGGTCAGTTCCTGGACCACCATTTGTATATAGTGGGATATATGTACTAGTCCCCATTTTCCCGCTATGACCACTAATCCTATATAGGAAATTTTCTAAAATAAATTTTTTAAAACCCATATTACTTGAGTTCCGAAACTATTTCAAAATTCTGACCTTTTCTGCTAGTTAAAGAGGTCCCTGGACCACCATTTGTATACAGTGGGATATTTGTACTAGTCGCCATTTTCCCGCTATGACGAAATCCTTCAAAAAAATCCTTTTTTTAAATTAATTTTTGTAGTCTTTAAATCATTTTTTTATACCCCGGTATTATATTTCTATTCTATAACTCTTAGTTAATTTTTCTCATAACATGGTTAATATGCATCCGGTCCTTATTCCTAGATTTAGCCTCCTGAAGAAACTTCATCGAATTATACATCGGCTGTTAAGTGTTTAACAGTGTTCTGATAACTGCAAAAATGACTTCTCTAAAAATTTAGGTTTTTGTCTCGGCTAGTTAAATTTAAGGCCCCTATATGATTCACAACTCAACTAGGTAGAGTTGTCAATGCTACGACCCAACTCAACCATTTTTTTGTATTATGATTCACAACTAATTTTAGTTGTCTTCGAAATAAGGTTCGAAAAAAGGTGCTTATCTATACTCTCTGTTTTTTTGAAACCATAGTAGCCATCATGCAATATTTTAAATATTTTTAGTTTTGGCCTTATTATTTTTTCTTGAGATTTTATATTTTATGGATATGGCAACAATATGGGTTGACAAATGGGATAAATTGGCGCCTAAAAATACCATTTTAAAAGTAATTAAAACTAACACAATAGTCGGAATAAAAACCAATACACAACTGATAAAAAAGAAATTGAGACAACTGCTTTGATGAAGTTGTATTCCATAATAAGAATTTGACAACTACGACTCAACTATCAATTTAGTTGTGAATCATAAAAGGGGCCTAAATTTATCTTCACACACATCAAGTTGTCAGAATTATTTGTTCCGTTTATTTTGCGGTATACTGTAAAATTAATATATATATTTTTTAAAAATACTTTTTCTACGCAAATGCAAATAAGTTCAAAAAATTCATGATGCAATAACTCAAAATCTATTTTTTTACTACTTTTCTATTTTTTATTATCCCCTGTATAATAATTTAGTGTACTGAACGAATGAAGCCTTAACCACAATATTATGTACTGTAGTTCACCATAAACATCAGTTGGTAACAAAATACGTCACATAGTTTGGCATACTTATTTAAAATATACATATGTCTTTGTAACTACCCACTGAATATTTTTTTACCGTCATGTCTGACGTCAGAAAAATCTACGACTTTACCACACAATCAACCCAGTTGTATAAAATTCTTTTAGACACATTTAGCAGAATAATCGGCAGTTTTCTGGTATGATGTTGAAATATTATCCAATTAATATCAGACTAGTCTTCACTTTAACTGAAAGCAAACTTTCCAGAACTTCCTCACACAAAGAGGTCTGCTTTCTTGTCAACCACTCATATGATTTTCTGTACTCCTTCGGCTACGAATTACGCATCTTGTACAGACTTTTTTTCTTACCAACTTCGGATCGAAAAAAAATGTTTGCTGGGTATGTAATTATTGATGTTATTGATAATGTTATTGACTTTTATGTTTTTAGTTATTTAAAAAAAGTTCATTGACTGCGGCTTGAAATTATGTGAATTGGAAGAAAAAGAGATGTAGAATATATTAAATTTGTCTCTTCTCTCACGCTACAATCGATAATGCTAAAAGCTGTGCTGCCATCTTATAGCTTTAGACGAGTAAAATATAAACTTTATAAATAAATTCACCAGATGTACTAACTGTTGTATCGCATCTAAGTATATAAATTACACAATTTATCAAAAGTTTAATATCATATGAAATCAAGATATGTAGATAGGTATTTATTTCTTCATTCGGTTTATATGCAAAATTACTTTCTATATTTTTGTTTATTTCATCATAATTTCATTAGCATCTGGTAGCTTCCATGAATGTTTCAAAAATATTCCAACAAGGTGAATTTGAACACATGGCAGATCCACGGCATCTGATACTTTTTATTGTCTGCAAACCAACGACTTTGGTCGAGTGGTCTAAGAGGTAAAGAACTCTGATGAGATTAGCGGGAGTTATCAAAACGTCAGTTCAACCCTCCGCGCAGTCAAAATTTTCTTTGTCTACATGCTTCACATTTATCTCTAAAATTTAGAGTCTAAATAAAAATATAATTTAATTTAAAAATTAAATTAAAACCGAACTCAAGCCAAAAATAATTAAATTTCTTTGGATATAAACCCACACAGTTCGCCTCAAACAGATAACTTAATTGTTAAACTCTATAGGCACCTAGCAAAAAGGATGTACATGTTCAAATAACCTGAACAAACAAATATTCACACACCCAATAGTACTTGTAATTATCAATGATAATTCATACCAGAATAGAGAAATAATAAAAAGAAGCTTAACACAAGGCAAAAGAAAAAAAATTAATATCAATAACTATCAAATGAAATACAGCTCTAATAGGGACAGAAGGAATTTATTAAAAGTAGATGATATTCAACTATTGACTGCAAACCAACGACTTTGGTCGAGTGGTCTAAGCGGTAAAGAACTCTGATGAGATAAGCGGGAGCTATCGAAATGTCAGTTCAACCCTCCGCACAGTCAAAATTTTCTTTGTCTACATGCTTCACATTTATCTCTAAATAAAAATATAATTGAATTGAAAAATTAAATTAAAACCGAACTCAAGCCAAAAATAATTACTTTTCAAATTTTTTAATTTTTTATCAACTTAGTACTATTTCTCTTGAAGATTTTTTGATTTCTGGAAAAACCAAGATAGATGACAAGATGAGACATACCGCGTTTTGAAGATATTCCATTCTGTTATTCTAGGATATTAATAGGAATCCTGAGAAATAATTTTATCTATTTTTACAAAATTTTTTTAATTTTCAAAGTTTTGTAAAAAAATTCACAAATACAATTGAAAAATGCGACTTATATTTTCGAATAGGATTGATCCTAGGCTACAATTTTCATATGGCCCAAATGAGCTACAATTAAAGATCTGCCCAAACATGGCCAAAATCGCTCAAAGATAGTCGAAAATTTACTTAAGTTCAATTTTCAAAGTTTTGTAAACAAATTCACAAATACAATTGAAAAATGCGACTTATATTTTCGAATAGGGTGGATCCTATGCTAAAATTTTCATATGGTCCAAATAAGCTACAAGTAAAGATGTGCCCAAACATGGCCAAAATCTCTCAGAGGTAGTCAAAAATTTACTTAAGTTCAATTTTGAAAGTTTTGTAAAAATTTCACAGCCCACCCAGAAATTTGTTTAGCAATTTTTAGCTACGCCAATGAATATATAAATAATATATTTTAGAAATTCGTTAGAATTAATAATATAAAATGTCTGCTATTATTAGAGCGACAAAAATATGAAAATAGTTTTAAACTGGTCAGTCTGGCAACATACATTGCGGCTTGTTATACGATTAATGCTCTTATTTTCTGCAACGATCTGGCGTAGTATTTACATAATTATTTATTCATTGACAAAATATTTAAGATCTGCTTTTATTGTTATTATTTTGCATTTGCTATATATATATATTTTTCTATGTAACTATACATACATATGTACATATTTCGTTGTATGTATATTAATGCTGCTGATCTTTTTGTAATCACTTTTTACTTGATTTCATTATTTTACATCTTGTCTGTAATATAGTCCAATAAATATTTAATAAAATGCGTGCTTTAGAATTTTTATCTTATTATACATATATGTATGCATTTGTTTTGCTAAATTCTTGTGATTTGTTAATTAAAGAAGAGGTGTAAATTGTTTATTTCTTTAAATCTTTCTCTGTTTTTAAGTTTGTACTCACCAGTTTGCTAATTACAAAAAGACAAGGATTGTCATGGCTCATAATACATGGTTGTACTTAGACTTTGAGGTAATTTTTCGATTTCGTATTATTGGAATAGGCCTACGGCTTTTAAAAACATCACAGCCCAAAAGTCTAGTGGTATCAAACCGTTCGAGCTCAGTGGCTAATTCCCATCACATCCGCGAGAAATAATGCAATGTGGCGTTCGCGTTCGTGACACGCACCAAGCAGTAACTTTTCGCGGATAGAATCCCACCTGATGAGCCTCGTGTGAATGAGCCTCGTCAAATATACGACAATTTTGCTTGTTAACAACATATGAGCTGTTATATTGGAAAGTGATAGAAGTCCATTAAAAAAAATAATTTGAATAAGATATGTCTATGGCTTTTTTAAAATTAACATTAACAATCTTTTTAGAGTGAACTTATACCTTCAAAAATAATCACCCCTATCGTGAATATCATTTTCCTCGAAATGTTTTCTTTTGCGATCGTGAATAAAAAATCGAAAAATTCCCCTTATCATGAATGATTTTTTTCACGTGAATTTTTTACCCTTTTCCCCTGTTTTTGTTCACTTTATTTTAGCAGGGGAAATGGATAAATACATGATGTATTTTATCCCTCCAATTAATTATTAAAACTTATAAATATTTATTTTAGGACAAATTCAGTAAATAGTTGTCATTTATCTTAATACTAACACATTTATCTTAACACTACCTCCATGCAACACCTTCCCGGCACACATGAACTAAGTTTCGCGATAATATATATAAACCCAGTTTTACTTACTCTTGAGAAATTTAAATTTAACACCAAAAGACTATTTGATTAAATTAGGCTGCCTGCAATGGCTCGTGTACTCCAACGCATTGCGTGCATCTATCAATCCTGGACGAACAATTCGATTTTGTTTAGATTTCTTATGGAATAAAAAGATAATTTCCAATTCTTATCACTGCTTCTTTTATTATTTAACAAAAATTTCTTTGATTTTTAATTTATTTTATTAAGCTTCTTCCTTATTTATATTCACTAAGAACTGATAGCGGAAAAAAATGTTCATAGGAACTTCACGATAGCAATTTTCCCTTGAAGGGAAATAAAAATTTTATGGGAACATAAATTTCACTTGTAATTCGCCATAGCGGTGAATATCTCATATATGGGCCACTCCATGCCAAATCGTACGGTTTGAAACAGTTTTTTTATTCCCCCAATGTTGTCATATTTTATAGTATCCCTCAAAAGAGCCTTCCTAGTAAATTTTCTTTGATTACTCGTTCAAAAGATATTAAATTTTCAAAAATATTTTTTTTTAGGTTTTTGATCATAACTTTCTTGTTGTAAGTCTCTTGTAGAGATGGGCGCGTGTCACGTGTGTGAAGATAAATATGCCGAGTTAAATATGTTTTTACGTAAATGCTTACGTTACAACATATTTAGGTGTGAAGATAAATATGTTATGACGTAACGAAATTGGAGTTAATAAGCTAATTATGTGGGAAAAACATATTTAGGAAGTTTTTATAGATTTTTTTATTCGATTCTATTGGAATATAATTATATTTAATATAATTACAATTCTGACAATGATTTTCTGAAAAGTTTTATGAAAACTCATCTTTGGTCATACGTATGTATAATCTCTGAGAGATTTTGCCCAAAGTGGCCAAATGAAGGGTTGGCATGCAATCCCACTATATAGGAAATGACTACTAGGATACTTTCTACAACCAATTTCATTGGAATCCCTGAATTGAGTTTGTGAACAATTTTACAGCTCATTTAAACTCATTTTTTGTCATACGTATGATCTCTGAGGGATTTTGGCCAAAGTGGCCAAATGAAGGGTTGGCATGCAATCCCACTATATAGGAAATTACTACTAGGATACTTTCTACAACCAATTTCATTGGAATCCCTGAATTGAGTTTGTGCACAATTTTACAGCTTATTTAAACTCATTTTTTGTAAAACGTATGATCTCTGAGGGATTTTGGCCAAAGTGGCCAAATGAAGGGTTGGCATGCAATCCCACTATATAGGAAATTACTACTAGGATACTTTCTACAACCAATTTCATTGGAATCCCTGAATTGAGTTTGTGAACAATTTTACAGCTCATTTAAATAATTTTTGTTCATA
The DNA here is from genome assembly GCA_956483635.1 of Panzeria rudis. Classification (NCBI taxonomy): domain Eukaryota; kingdom Metazoa; phylum Arthropoda; class Insecta; order Diptera; family Tachinidae; genus Panzeria; species Panzeria rudis. The sequence continues at coordinate 24,969,338 of OY101448.1, read as the reverse complement.
CGTATGATCTCTGAGGGATTTTGGCCAAAGTGGCCAAATGAAGGGTTGGCATGCAATCCCACTATATAGGAAATTACTACGAGGATACTTTCTACAACCAATTTCATTGGAATCCCTGAATTGAGTTTGTGAACAATTTTACAGCTCATTTAAACTCATTTTTTGTCATACGTATGATCTCTGAGGGATTTTGGCCAAAGTGGCCAAATGAAGGGTTGGCATGCAATCCCACTATATAGGAAATTACTACTAGGATACTTTCTACAACCAATTTCATTGGAATCCCTGAATTGAGTTTGTGAACAATTTTACAGCTCATTTAAACTCATTTTTTGTCATACGTATGATCTCTGAGGGATTTTGGCCAAAGTGGCCAAATCAAGGGTTGGCATGCAATCCCACTATATAGGAAATTACTACTAGGATACTTTCTACAACCAATTTCATTGGAATCCCTGAATTGAGTTTGTGAACAATTTTACAGCTCATTTAAATAATTTTTGTTCATACGTATGATCTCTGAGGGATTTTGGCCAAAGTGGCCAAATGAAGGGTTGGCATGCAATCCCACTATATAGGAAATTACTACGAGGATACTTTCTACAACCAATTTCATTGGAATCCCTGAATTGAGTTTGTGAACAATTTTACAGCTCATTTAAACTCATTTTTTGTCATACGTATGATCTCTGAGGGATTTTGGCCAAAGTGGCCAAATGAAGGGTTGGCATGCAATCCCACTATATAGGAAATTACTACTAGGATACTTTCTATAACCAATTTCATTGGAATCCCTGAATTGAGTTTGTGAACAATTTTACAGCTCATTTAAACTCATTTTTTGTCATACGTATGATCTCTGAGGGATTTTGGCCAAAGTGGCCAAATGAAGGGTTGGCATGCAATCCCACTATATAGGAAATTACTACTAGGATACTTTCTACAACCAATTTCATTGGAATCCCTGAATTGAGTTTGTGAACAATTTTACAGCTTATTTAAACTCATTTTTTGTAAAACGTATGATCTCTGAGGGATTTTGGCCAAAGTGGCCAAATGAAGGGTTGGCATGCAATCCCACTATATAGGAAATTACTACTAGGATACTTTCTACAACCAATTTCATTGGAATCCCTGAATTGAGTTTGTGAACAATTTTACAGCTCATTTAAATAATTTTTGTTCATACGTATGATCTCTGAGGGATTTTGGCCAAAGTGGCCAAATGAAGGGTTGGCATGCAATCCCACTATATAGGAAATTACTACGAGGATACTTTCTACAACCAATTTCATTGGAATCCCTGAATTGAGTTTGTGAACAATTTTACAGCTCATTTAAACTCATTTTTTGTCATACGTATGATCTCTGAGGGATTTTGGCCAAAGTGGCCAAATGAAGGGTTGGTATGCAATCCCACTATATAGGAAATTACTACTAGGATACTTTCTACAACCAATTTCATTGGAATCCCTGAATTGAGTTTGTGAACAATTTTACAGCTCATTTAAACTCATTTTTTGTCATACGTATGATCTCTGAGGGATTTTGGCCAAAGTGGCCAAATCAAGGGTTGGCATGCAATCCCACTATATAGGAAATTACTACTAGGATACTTTCTACAACCAATTTCATTGGAATCCCTGAATTGAGTTTGTGAACAATTTTACAGCTCATTTAAATAATTTTTGTTCATACGTATGATCTCTGAGGGATTTTGGCCAAAGTGGCCAAATGAAGGGTTGGCATGCAATCCCACTATATAGGAAATTACTACGAGGATACTTTCTACAACCAATTTCATTGGAATCCCTGAATTGAGTTTGTGAACAATTTTACAGCTCATTTAAACTCATTTTTTGTCATACGTATGATCTCTGAGGGATTTTGGCCAAAGTGGCCAAATGAAGGGTTGGCATGCAATCCCACTATATAGGAAATTACTACTAGGATACTTTCTATAACCAATTTCATTGGAATCCCTGAATTGAGTTTGTGAACAATTTTACAGCTCATTTAAACTCATTTTTTGTCATACGTATGATCTCTGAGGGATTTTGGCCAAAGTGGCCAAATGAAGGGTTGGCATGCAATCCCACTATATAGGAAATTACTACTAGGATACTTTCTACAACCAATTTCATTGGAATCCCTGAATTGAGTTTGTGAACAATTTTACAGCTCATTTAAACTCATTTTTTGTCATACGTATGATCTCTGAGGGATTTTGGCCAAAGTGGCCAAATCAAGGGTTGGCATGCAATCCCACTATATAGGAAATTACTACTAGGATACTTTCTACAACCAATTTCATTGGAATCCCTGAATTGAGTTTGTGAACAATTTTACAGCTTATTTAAACTCATTTTTTGTAAAACGTATGATCTCTGAGGGATTTTGGCCAAAGTGGCCAAATGAAGGGTTGGCATGCAATCCCACTATATAGGAAATTACTACGAGGATACTTTCTACAACCAATTTCATTGGAATCCCTGAATTGAGTTTGTGAACAATTTTACAGCTCATTTAAACTCATTTTTTGTCATACGTATGATCTCTGAGGGATTTTGGCCAAAGTGGCCAAATGAAGGGTTGGCATGCAATCCCACTATATAGGAAATTACTACTAGGATACTTTCTATAACCAATTTCATTGGAATCCCTGAATTGAGTTTGTGAACAATTTTACAGCTCATTTAAACTCATTTTTTGTCATACGTATGATCTCTGAGGGATTTTGGCCAAAGTGGCCAAATGAAGGGTTGGCATGCAATCCCACTATATAGGAAATTACTACTAGGATACTTTCTACAACCAATTTCATTGGAATCCCTGAATTGAGTTTGTGAACAATTTTACAGCTCATTTAAACTCATTTTTTGTCATACGTATGATCTCTGAGGGATTTTGGCCAAAGTGGCCAAATCAAGGGTTGGCATGCAATCCCACTATATAGGAAATTACTACTAGGATACTTTCTACAACCAATTTCATTGGAATCCCTGAATTGAGTTTGTGAACAATTTTACAGCTTATTTAAACTCATTTTTTGTAAAACGTATGATCTCTGAGGGATTTTGGCCAAAGTGGCCAAATGAAGGGTTGGCATGCAATCCCACTATATAGGAAATTACTACGAGGATACTTTCTACAACCAATTTCATTGGAATCCCTGAATTGAGTTTGTGAACAATTTTACAGCTCATTTAAACTCATTTTTTGTCATACGTATGATCTCTGAGGGATTTTGGCCAAAGTGGCCAAATGAAGGGTTGGCATGCAATCCCACTATATAGGAAATTACTACTAGGATACTTTCTATAACCAATTTCATTGGAATCCCTGAATTGAGTTTGTGAACAATTTTACAGCTCATTTAAACTCATTTTTTGTCATACGTATGATCTCTGAGGGATTTTGGCCAAAGTGGCCAAATGAAGGGTTGGCATGCAATCCCACTATATAGGAAATTACTACTAGGATACTTTCTACAACCAATTTCATTGGAATCCCTGAATTGAGTTTGTGAACAATTTTACAGCTCATTTAAATAATTTTTGTTCATACGTATGATCTCTGAGGGATTTTGGCCAAAGTGGCCAAATGAAGGGTTGGCATGCAATCCCACTATATAGGAAATTACTACGAGGATACTTTCTACAACCAATTTCATTGGAATCCCTGAATTGAGTTTGTGAACAATTTTACAGCTCATTTAAACTCATTTTTTGTCATACGTATGATCTCTGAGGGATTTTGGCCAAAGTGGCCAAATGAAGGGTTGGCATGCAATCCCACTATATAGGAAATTACTACTAGGATACTTTCTATAACCAATTTCATTGGAATCCCTGAATTGAGTTTGTGAACAATTTTACAGCTCGTTTAAACTCATTTTTTGTCATACGTATGATCTCTGAGGGATTTTGGCCAAAGTGGCCAAATGAAGGGTTGGCATGCAATCCCACTATATAGGAAATTACTACTAGGATACTTTCTACAACCAATTTCATTGGAATCCCTGAATTGAGTTTGTGAACAATTTTACAGCTTATTTAAACTCATTTTTTGTAAAACGTATGATCTCTGAGGGATTTTGGCCAAAGTGGCCAAATGAAGGGTTGGCATGCAATCCCACTATATAGGAAATTACTACTAGGATACTTTCTACAACCAATTTCATTGGAATCCCTGAATTGAGTTTGTGAACAATTTTACAGCTCATTTAAATAATTTTTGTTCATACGTATGATCTCTGAGGGATTTTGGCCAAAGTGGCCAAATGAAGGGTTGGCATGCAATCCCACTATATAGGAAATTACTACGAGGATACTTTCTACAACCAATTTCATTGGAATCCCTGAATTGAGTTTGTGAACAATTTTACAGCTCATTTAAACTCATTTTTTGTCATACGTATGATCTCTGAGGGATTTTGGCCAAAGTGGCCAAATGAAGGGTTGGTATGCAATCCCACTATATAGGAAATTACTACTAGGATACTTTCTACAACCAATTTCATTGGAATCCCTGAATTGAGTTTGTGAACAATTTTACAGCTCATTTAAACTCATTTTTTGTCATACGTATGATCTCTGAGGGATTTTGGCCAAAGTGGCCAAATCAAGGGTTGGTATGCAATCCCACTATATAGGAAATTACTACTAGGATACTTTCTACAACCAATTTCATTGGAATCCCTGAATTGAGTTTGTGAACAATTTTACAGCTTATTTAAACTCATTTTTTGTAAAACGTATGATCTCTGAGGGATTTTGGCCAAAGTGGCCAAATGAAGGGTTGGCATGCAATCCCACTATATAGGAAATTACTACTAGGATACTTTCTACAACCAATTTCATTGGAATCCCTGAATTGAGTTTGTGAACAATTTTACAGCTTATTTAAATTAATTTTTGTTCATACGTATGATCTCTGAGGGATTTTGGCCAAAGTGGCCAAATGAAGGGTTGGCATGCAATCCCACTATATAGGAAATGACTAGTAGGATACTTTCTACAACCAATTTCATTGGAATCCCTGAAGAGATCATACGTATGACAAAAAATGAGTTTAAATGAGCTGTAAAATTGTTCACAAACTCAATTCAGGGATTCCAATGAAATTGGTTGTAGAAAGTATCCTCGTAGTAATTTCCTATATAGTGGGATTGCATGCCAACCCTTCATTTGGCCACTTTGGCCAAAATCCCTCAGAGATCATACGTATGAACAAAAATTAATTTAAATGAGCTGTAAAATTGTTCACAAACTCAATTCAGGGATTCCAATGAAATTGGTTGTAGAAAGTATCCTAGTAGTAATTTCCTATATAGTGGGATTGCATGCCAACCCTTCATTTGGCCACTTTGGCCAAAATCCCTCAGAGATCATACGTATGAACAAAAATTAATTTAAATGAGCTGTAAAATTGTTCACAAACTCAATTCAGGGATTCCAATGAAATTGGTTGTAGAAAGTATCCTAGTAGTAATTTCCTATATAGTGGGATTGCATGCCAACCCTTCATTTGGCCACTTTGGCCAAAATCCCTCAGAGATCATACGTATGAACAAAAATTAATTTAAATGAGCTGTAAAATTGTTCACAAACTCAATTTAGGGATTCCAATGAAATTGGTTGTAGAAAGTATCCTACTAGTCATTTCCTATATAGTGGGATTGCATGCCAACCCTTCATTTGGCCACTTTAGCCAAAATCTCTCAGAGATTATACATACGTATGACCAAAGATGAGTTTTCATAAAACATTTCAGAAAATCATTGTCAGAATTGTAATTATATTAAATATAATTATATTCCAATAGAATCGAATAAAAAAATCTATAAAAACTTCCTAAATATGTTTTTTCCCACATAATTAGCTTATTAGCTCCAATTTCGTTACGTCATAACATATTTATCTTCACACCTAAATATGTTGTAACGTAAGCATTTACGTAAAAACATATTTAACTCGGCATATTTATCTTCACACACATGCGCGTGTCGTGTTTTTTTCGTGACACGAACACGCACGACTCAACACGAAGTGTTCGTGACAGAAAATCTGATTTCATTCGTGTTCGTGTTGTGTCCTGTTGGGCAAACTTGAAACGAAAAAACACGAAACGATTTTCAGATTAAAATATCAATGAATGTAGAAGCTTGCAGCACAAGATTATTGAGCGAAAATCTTGATAAGTTACTGTTTACTCAACAAAAATTATGTAAACAAAAATACAAATAGAACATGAAACGTTAAAATAGAAGATAAATATTAGGGAGTAACGATACGCCGTTTTGCCGATCCGATACCGATACCGATATTTAAAAATAAATATCGCCGATACCGATTCCGATACGAATATTGAAATTGAGTTCAAGTTTAGATCAACAAAACTCAAGTGCAATTTTTTATTATACAAAATTGCATTGTAAGAGAGAATATTTAAAATTGATTTTAACCCAGTATAAAAAATTGGAAGTAATTTTTAAGGAGCTACATTTTCTTTGCTTCCAAAAAATCTATATTAAAAATATGCAGATAATTAGTAGAAAAGCAAGAAAAAATTTTTAATTCCTTTATAATTTTAAAAAATACTCGCCATGCTTTTTAAAAAATCGATTTTTTAAAGAACATTTATCAACTAATATTCTTCTAAATAACTTAATAGCTTAATTATTAAAAGTCTTCTAAGTTAATATTTATTCACTTAAACTTACATGAAAATAGAGTTTTGAGTTTAAATTCGGATTAAAAAAAAAATTGTGCAAATGGGTAATTTTTTATCCTTTTTCCTTGAATAATCATTATAGAACACCGATAAAGAAATTTGTCCTAGCATCGCTTCCAATTCGGTGATTGGTAATCGAAAAAAGAACTTCTTGCAGTGGCAAGGATATTTAAAACTAATTAAAAGTTATCCAAATTTGCAATACTTCCAGATCGCGAATTCTACATTTTCATGACTTCTTTGGAGTGTATTATTTTGCTGGAATAAGATTTTAAAAACAACGACTTGAATTTGAATTCATGGTAAAATTAACAAAAAATAAATAATTTTTTTTTACAAAATAACAGCATAGAATATTATTATTTTTAAAATTGATATTAATAAGACTTAAAAAATAATGAAGTGAATTTAATTCATGGTAAAATTGAACAAAAATAAATTATTTGTTAAAAAAAAACTGTGAAAAAATTTTAAAAGTATCGTCGTATCGGCAGTAAAATATCGCCGATACCGATGTATCGGAAAATCTGAAGTATCGCCGATATATCGGTATCGGTATCGGTATTCGTTACATCCCTAATAAATATGTCTTTGAATATAAAAAATTTTGTTTTTTTGTTTTTGGATTTGATTTTGTGCGTGTTGTGTTGTGTTCGTGTTTTGAAAATTTTGGACGTGCGTGTTTCGTACGTGTTGGATATCCGGGATTCGTGTTCGTGTCGTGTTGGAAAATGTCGACATCTCTAGTCTTATGTTTAAGGCAGGCATGTCAAACTCATTTTAGTGTGAGGGCCAAATTCTTCGAAAATTATAGTCCAAATCCTCTTGTGCGCCGCACTTACTTTTTTATTAAAAATTAAAATTTTTAGTGGAACTTGAATAATTCACAAAGAAAACAAACAAAAAACGTATAGAAATATATATATTAATAAAACGAATATAAATAATTTTTTGCTGAATATAATGCACTGCTTGTCATTTTTCAATTAATCGAAGTCTGGAGTTAAATTTTCGCTTGATGTAATTTTTAATATCTATGCTAAATCTTCTTCAGTTAATCTGGTTCGCTGAGCGGTTTTATTTATGTTCATTTGTGAAAAGAGCTGTTCACAAATATTTGTATATGCTACCAAACATGGATAACATGCGCATTACAAAATATCGATTTGCTTTAATCCTGCGAGCGTCACTAAAGATATGACAGTAGTAACAAAATTCAATATGGCTTCGAACTATTTTGAAATGGGTATCATTGAACAGGTATTTGAAAATAATCTTTAGGTTTCTCTTAACATTTTTCATTCCGAATGACCATTTGGAATGTTCAACAGTTTAAAATTAGTTAACAACCAAAAACACGTAAAAAGTGAATCTTAAACAAACTGTGTACGAAAACTAAGAAGAAAATAAATAAAAAGTTAAATTTAAAAAAAAAAATCAAAAAACCCGACAAAAAACTAAAAAAGTCCAGTCAGTGTGCGGAACATTGCGACTTTTACAGTCGGGAAAAATTGAATCTTCAAATCTTCAAATCTTCAAAATAAAACTAGAAAATTTTGATAAATTTTCTTATTTAAATATATACTTTGATATTTTTTTGTTAAATAATTTATTTTTTAATTTTTTAATGAAAACAGTATGGAGTTGTGGAAAAATGTTGAGGCCAGTAAAAAATTATGCCGAGGGCCGCATTGCGGACCGCGGGCCGCGAGTTTGACATGACTGGTTTAAGGCATTAGACTAGGGCTGCCAGAAGTCTGAACCCGTCGACCAGGACATTTAGAATACATATCACAAACGAATGTACAACAAAAGCTTATATAATCATATAAAAATGAGCCGCAACAAATTTTTATTTTGATACATATATCAACCATATATTTCAAATTGAAGTCCAACAATTAAACAATAGATACAAAACGTAACATTTAATTCATTCATACATAAAAAAACAATAAACAAAAATAAAAAATACATTTAAAATTACGAGGTGCGAAAACAAACACATGGGCTGGCGAGGCGACCTGTGTTTATTTCATCGAGTAGTTGAAAGACGTAAGGCCCAGGCTTTGTGTAAATTTTTATTTAGAAATGCTCACTTTCATACGAAAACTTTGATTATGATAGTAACTGTAAATCACTAAGTTTAATAAATCCAAATATCGTAATAAAGAAAAAATCACCACTATTTTTGATATGATTAGAAATTTCAGAATTTTATAGATTAAAAGCTCCTGCATTTGAACAAATATTCAAAAAGATTGAAATTAATTTATATAATTATTGGCAAACGATTTCTAAAATAAAGCGAGGCGATTCCACAAAGGCTTTTCCAGTTTTAGCAGAATTTTTAAAAGAAATCATGGTTCTCCCACATTTGTCTGCAAATTGCGGACAAATATTTAGATCCGTCAATTTAACAAACGCGCATACTGATTAAGCCTTTTTGAGCTTTTGAGCTGCAGAAACACCCGAGTCTTGGTAGGAATCAAACCTGCAACCTCCCAGTTACACACTCTTCAGTACGCAGACTCTTCAGTACGCGGGCAACTAAACAAAATTTCGATGTTCCTTAGAAAATTAAACTTTAGAAGGAATTTTTTATTCTACAGATTATATGATACTCATAAAACCAATTGTTTTGGTACTCATATTAAAAGCGATTTAGCAAAAATTATAAATTCGGAAATGTATTCATTCTGAAAATCATTTATATTCCATGGTATATATTTAAGTTTGTAAAATCATTTTTTTTTGTTATGCATTTATGTTTATAAGCCATATGATTATGTTTATAAGCCATATGCTATTTTTATTGTTTTCTTATTAATAAAAATTAATAAAACCTATTTACTAGGTTTTATTAATTTTTATTTATGCCGATTTTTCGAATTGAAGTGCCGAAAATGCCGTTTTTCCCACGATAAGTGCAGATTTTTGATCAAAATCATTTGGCAGCCCTGGCCCCAGCCAACAAATCGTCAGATTGTTATTGGTTTGCTACTTTCTAATGCAATGTTTATGGGTCAAACCAATATTAAGGTGACGAAATGCTGGTAAAATTGCTTCATGTAAACAGTGTTATAACAGAAAGCTTAACCTCTGTTCATAACAAAAATCAGCAGAAATTAATTTTTTGTCTGCATTAACCAGTATCAAAAAACCAGGACAATTTTGGAGTGGACCAAGACACCAGGACAATTTGTCTAAAACCAGGACAATCCTGGAAAACCAGGACGTATGACAGCCCTACATTAGATATGCTTAGAACTTTTATGTAAAAAACAAAAATTTTTGTGGAATATTTTAATTAGGGATTTCTTTTTGCTTTTATGTGTTTCGATGGTGTTTTTTTTTGCTAATTTTGTTGCGAATTTTGTTTTACTTAAATAATTAAGTGACATATTCTATCAAATTGAAAAAAAACATACGTAAACGCTTATAGCCAAGACTTCAAGGTTTAATTTAAAGCATATCGTGTATTCCTGTGTGCTAAATTTGCAAATATATTTGAAGTTGAAATTGATATATCTATGATATGAATTTATTGACGGTTTATAGTAGGTGCATACCACCTTTAAACCTGTTTTAAAATTTTCATGTAATATACATTTTTGAATGCAATTTTATGAAATTTTGCTTAAAAGTAGCTTATTGCCCTGTTTTAAATATTTATGAATATGGCTGTTAAAGTATACGGTGTTTATGACTATGATTGCGGCACATTATTTTGGTATGTTTTGAATTTCGATACAGAATGTGATTTAACTAAAAATAGATATTAAATTGCAAAACTAATTACAAATGCATCAGCTTTAATTGACCTCTGTAAAATCTATTAAAGAAAGCACTGACTTTATTTTCAATCAAATACATTGGATCATTGGCAGTCCTTTAACTTTTATGTCTGCTAATTTATGCAAATACATATATTTTAGGCAAGAAAGTTAACTTTTAAACTTTTCAGCTTTGCAATTTATTTCCTATATTTACATCTTGCCTTAAAAGTATATATGTAAGTTAAATAAGTTACAAATTTAGGTCAATAACACTGTTTACAATAAGACACTAAACAAATACAAAACAAATGCTATTTGTTCAATCGAACTTACAAATTTGTTAAAATTTCGTAAGCTTAAATTTACATATTTGATATTATTAAAATTTAATTGTTGACAGAAGTTATTTGTTTGTGTAATAATTTGTTCTTGTTAGAATTAATTTAGAACATAGTAGTATTTTTGTTAAAGAGAACACATATGCACATACATATCGTCATATGAAACTAAAAAAGGCGCAAGTTACAAAAGATTCAAGATCGACTTTCTGATTGATTATGATGCATCGTATCAAGACACATGTTCCCTCCAAGTTTTGCACTGGTAAAACTAAAATGGCCGACTTTATTAACAAAATTCTAAAAGCTGTAAGTAGAAGTACAAATGATTTATAAAGCAAATATGTAACTTACGACTCCTTTAAAAATTTTTAAATGTAACCTACGCCTTTTTTGATTTCATATGACGATATGTAACAGAATATACGCAACCTTCAGGAGCAAAAGAGCTAAGACCACATTTTTTTTAAATACAGTTTGTGATGTAGTAAGGATAGAATAAGTGAAAAATACACCAATTGGATAAAAATAATTTAGTCGTTGTTGTGCAGTGTTATGTTAAAGTCGAACCTCTTAAAGAAAAAGTGCAAATAGAATGGGCGGTGAGAAATGGAACGATCTACATTCCAGCTGACTATGCCAGTGAGTCTGTCCGCAATTCAGCACGAAAAATATTCACAAGACCTATGAGTCACTTATTTATATAATTAATTTAAAAAACTAATAGCTTCAAACTAAATACAATTGTTCTACTAAATACACACCAAATGCTGAAATATTATTTTAAATTTTATAATGAATGGAAACGATAAACTCAAAAAACAATAGAAAATATATCATTTTGGCAGTGATCGATTTTGCAGAAAATTTACTGCAGTATGAAAAAAATAGCAGCCGGAAAATATGAAGATTAAGATGAATTTACTGTGCTACTTCTCTTTAAAAAAAATAAAAGAAAAAATAAAATAATAATAATAAATGATGGGATTGGACTTTAAATGGCGGCTTTGAAAGTGCTCTATTTTGTGGCGTGCCAAACAATATTTCTGTTTTAGAAACTTTATAGATATAACTTTCATTTTAAGGGGTTGCTGGAGCAACTTTTTTTTATGGGAACCGACCCGGTTTTATTTTAATTAAAACATATATTTCAGTAAGAAATTTATATAAAATATATTGTAAAATATATTGTCTTAAAGCTAATTTTTCTACTTTATAAAATCAATATAAATGAAATGTATGCTTGTATTTTCTAATTATAAAGGTGTAATTTACCAGATGAGGCCTTTTTGAAAACAAAGTAATAACATAAAAACGTGAAGATTTCAGAATTTTAATAAGTAGCCTCCAATGCGAGGTTTATTGTTAAGGGACAGGTCACACTGGCGTTTTTAAAACTCACGTTTCTGATTTTTTGTATTAAATTTGAAAGCTTTAAAATGTCAAGCTTTCAAATTTTGTCCAAAAAAGCAGTAACACGCGTTTTAAAAACGCCAGTGGGATTGGCCCTAAAACATAGTCGCTCATACTGACACCAGTGTGTCGAACATTAATCGGCTCTTATATGTATACAGCCGAATGAAAGAAAAAATACTTATCAAGGAGTAAAAACTAAACAACAACTAGATTCAGTTGTATAAAAGCTTCTTGTTTTTTACGCTATTGTTGTTGTCCTTTTTAATAGGCACACAGTGCAATACTACTAATACATGCTCAGAAACAGTACTACTAACCCAGCAAACCAAAACATATGAAAATAATATCGCATTCGAATGTTGCGTACACATTTCTCGGACAAAACACTCGAGAACGGCTATCGAAGTCGGAAAGAGAAAAAGCTACTAGAGCCCACTCGTCGCTCAGTTTGTGGCAGCATATCTTTCGATTTCGATGTTTCGCAGGAAATGCAGGAAAAAGTAATTTTTCAAGATTGTTATCTTTATTTTTTTAATTTATCTATTTTAATGTAAATTAAATATTTATTTATTTAAAATTGTAACTTAGGCTGCAGTCAATCAGATTCGAACACGGTACCGCCAGTCTAACAGATTAGCACACATCCACTAGGCTATCGTGGCAAATTTTTTTCTATTTAATTATTGCACACATGAATGTAAATTACACATTCGGTAAATTATCGAAAATAGTTCAATGCTGTGAACATTCACATGTTATGAAATTTGGCAATTGCGCCTCTTATCGAGACATATTTCGATGCTGCGAACATTCACATTATATGAAATTTGGCAATTGACCTTATTGCCGCAACATTATCGACAAAAGCTCGCATTTGCGAACATTCGATTTTTTTAGATTCACGAGCATTTATCGAACAAATTTGTTTCGAAAATTTTTCGTTTTAGCGAACCTTCTTTTATTTCGAATCTCAGGTTTAGTGAGAAACTATCCACTCCCACTAAACCTGAGATTCGATATAAAAGAAGGTTCGCTAAAACGAAGAATTTTCGAAACAAATTTGTTCGACAAATGCTCGTGAATCTAAAAAAATCGAATGTTCGGTAAATTGAGCTTTTGTCGATAATGTCGCGATAGCAAGCGCAATTGCCAAATTTCATAAATGTTAATGTTCGCAGAATCGAAATATGTCGCGATAATAAGCGCAATTGCCAAATTTCATAAAATATGAATGTTCGCAGCATCGAACTATTTTCTATAATTTCTCGAATGTGCAATTTACATTCATGTGTGTAATAATTGAATAGAAAAAAGTTTGCCACGATAGCCTAGTGGGTGTGTGCTAATCTTTTAGCCAGGAGGTACCGTGTTCGAATCTGATTGACTGCAGCGTCAGTTAAAATTTAAAATAAATAAATATTCCATTTACATTAAAATAGATAAATTAAAAAATAAAGATAACAATCTTGAAAAATTACTTTTTCCTGCATTTTTGTGATATCGATATTTCTTCGATATTGGTTCGCTATTGATTTGTCAGCGAAACACCGAAATCGAAATGATTTGCTGCCACAAATTGAGCGAAGAGGGAGCTCTAGCAGCTCTTTCTCTTTCCGATTTCGATAGCCGTTCTCGAGTGTTTTGTCCGAGATATGTGTACGCAACATTCGAATGCGATATTATTTTCGAATGTTTTGGTTTGCTGGGCTTGACCAAGACTTTCGTTAATGATATCGATTTCAAATATATCTCGCACGTTTATGGTGTAAAACTATCGGGAATGACACTCAAAAATGAATCGAAAAAAGATTACGTGTCGCTCAGTTTTGTTTCAGAAAACATTCGATTTCGAAGGTCCGTTAGCAATATCAAAAGTGAGCCAATATCGAACAAATTTCGATATCGCAAAAAGGCAGGAAGGAGCAAAAGCAATTTTTTAAGATTATTATCTTTATTGTTTATTTTATTTATTTTTTAATTGCCCAATTCAGTATGTTGGTTTGGCACGGCTTCCGACTATTTTCTGGTTGAGTACTTGGTGTCTATTCGGGAATACGCGTCGACTAAGTGAAAAATACATGGCAAACAAAAACAAAACTGCATAAATTGCTTTTGTTTATCATACAAAATTTACCGGTTTTAAAGAGAGAGATACGTGTTAAAATTTTCACGTTTATTTGATTTTAGAAATGTATAGAGAAAACAAAAACAATTTGTGAAATTTTGTTTTTGTTATCATGTAATTTTTTACTACTTCGCGTTTTCCCGAATAGACACCCTTATTTTTATATTCGATAACTAGTTTAAAACATATTTAGGTTCTTGTCTTTGAGAATGACAAATTATTGCGTCCATTAAAATAATTGTTTGAATTGCCACATTAGAATAATCAAGGATCAAGAATATAAATACTTCACTTTATACATATACCGATGCATTTCACACGGAATGACAAATATATTGTTTTCAGTCTAATGAAAATTTTTTAAAAATAAGACATCTTAGGCTATAAAAAATCATTAACAACTAAGTTTGCAAAAACCTTTGATAGTTTGGACGTACTAATATTATATTTTCATATCTGGTTGGTCTCATTCGGGAAATTATTTCTTGTTTCGCAGTGTAATGCAGAATTAATCGCCATATCGTTCTTCATATTGTGTGAAAATTTCATATAAATATCTTGTATACCTACTTAAAATTTTTATTAAAAAGTGCAAAAGATGCAAAACTTTTTTTTAGGAGAAAAATACAATTAATTGTAGGAGTAGCAGTTATATTGTAAGTAGAATTAGATATTGTTGGCTTTGAAAACTTGTCGAAGAATGGAAATTTACATGAAAGAAAACAACATTTCAAAAATCAATTGTTTTACTGCTCTTACAAGTGTCCTTTAAAATTGTAAATGATGTTTTTATTATTTATCCAGAAATTTATTTGCTGATTTTACAACACAAACAAAATTACTGCAAGCGCAAACCACTGACAACCACACACAAAAACGCACATTTTTATTCGTTGCACCAACAGTTTAATGAAAATATCTATGGTACCAAAGTTATTTGAGCACAAAAAAAACAGATACATTTGTTACTTAATGCAAAACCATAAACAACTATTTTTGTTTGGTAGAGTAAAGTGAGAACGTAGAAGAAACACCATACAATATCTGTTACACTCATTCTCCCATTTATACCAAAAGTAACTGGTATGTATCTACTATAATTGTTTTTGCAATACTTTCAGTTCCACTCCTGCACGTGTTTAATACACATTGGCGATATTATTGTACAATACGAAAAATTGCACAATTATATTGCAAGTGGGTGGGCCGCTTAACAGATTAACGCACACCCGCTTTAGCGATCGAACAATTTTGTTTCGAAATTTCTTCGCTTTAGTTAGCATTTGTTTAGATCGAATCTCAGGTCAAGTGGGTAAAAACTAATTTCTCCCGATGGCCAGCACTGCCCTGAAAAGCTAAAAAATGTTTAGTGTTCTAGGGTTAAACAGAATCTTAATTAGCCTTTGTTCTTCAGTAACATTCTAACTTTATTTCCAACACTGTTAATGCAGTGTGAATGTCAATGAATAAAAAAGCTACTAAAAGACATTAGTGAATACAAATAGCCAATATATTTATCTATGTACATATTAGTGATGTTACGAATGTTCGTATTCGAATCGGCTAGTATTCGGATCTTTCATGATATTCGTATTCGCCAAATTCAAGCGAATATTTCACGAATATTTTGCGAAAACGTTCCGAAAAATAATACATAAAGAAACTGAAAATTAAACAAAAAATATTAATTTTTAATGACTTTTACTTAAAAGAACCCTTTGTTTCTAACGCAAAATAATAATTTTCTTTCAGTAAAGATAAAGAATACAAAATATATTTCACAACGATATGGTTTCCAAAAAGTAAAGTCCTGTTAAATTATTTAATTAATCATTTTAAAGTAATAACCAAAGGTGAGTCGAGAAATGTTGAACTTCAAAAATAAAAGTTTTGAAGTCTTTTCTGCATCATGTCTATTGCGACGCGCTGTGTAAATAAGCCACACACAACTAAATATTCACTCGGTCGGAACAGTCGCTGGTGTTGTCACTAAATATTGCCTGGCTATAGCTAAAAGAAGTTCGTATTTCTCCTTCTTTAATTTCCACCAAAAATTTAAAAAAGTGGCATTCTGGTGTTATTTCTGGAGTTAATAATGCCAAATTTAGTCATCGGAAAGCATAATAATGTTAAATACCTATAGTATTGTGATAGTTTTTCTCAATTTATTGTTATTGATGCAAAGGGTAGATTTTTTTCAATTAAATTTGAATTACCAAGTGTCACTAACTATTTAGATTGAATATTCTTATTCGTATTCGAATTCGGCGAATATTTGCTCAGATATTCGTACTCGTATTCGTATTCGTGAATATTAAAAATTGATATTCGTAACATCACTATTACATATATATATATATATCTAAAAGAGACTACAGCTACGACAGCTTCAGATGTTTATTCAATGGAAAATATTTATTTGGTATTTAATGAAGCAAAAAACTTTCAAACAAAAATTGGAAATTACCATATAAATGACTTGTTTTAAAAACGAAAAGCTAATTTTAATTGAATATATCCGTTAGATAAGTCAGTGAACAGTGAGAACGAAAGTTGTAAAAGAGAAAAGGTATGATTGGCAAAATTGAGATTTTAATTAAGTTGAGAAATATATTTAAATGTGTATTGTTAAAACATTCTGGGAGATATAATATAAGAAGTTGATTTGAGTTCGAATAGAATAACGTATTAAGATTAAAGTTAAAAATTCCAAAAAAAAAAAATTTCTCATGGCCAGAATAGTTTGGTTTTAAATAAATTTATTTTCACTTATGTATAAAGAAAATATGTGTAAGATATATTGAAATATTGATATTTTCTTCAGTTCAGCAACCTACAGAGACACTTGTCTGTGTTGTTCTTTGGTCGCCTCGTGTCTACATTAGGGTGTCCGTTATTTCCCATGTTGGGTTTTTCTTTCGTGCCGGCCCTTAAATTTTTAGATTTTGCTCGTAAAATAAATATCCAACTGAAAAAATTGAATTTTTTTATTAATTTTTTTTTAAGAGAAGAAACACAATCAGGCAATTAATGCCTACCAGTTAATTAATTAATGTCTTACCTTCTTTGGGAAAGGGATAGTGTAGAGAGAATAGGTGGTGAAGTGGGACAGAGATAGAAAGCTTAATTCATTTGCAACCCTGCTATTGCACGTTTTTTTTTGTAGAGACGTGTTGCAAGCTCCTCTGGTGTCAAGTAGAGGCATTGATTTGTTTAAGCTGTGTAGCCATTTTATTAGTTCAATACCTACAATACCGACGAAGGAGGGTGCTGCGAAGTGCATTAGGGTATGTCTTAGTATTACTCGCTGCCGATACTGCCAAAGTGATCAGTGCTATGCCTTCATCACTTTAACAGTCCAACAACAATAACACAAGAATGCACATGAGAAAAATGCATGATGTTGTTGGCTTGCCTGCAACTAGTCCGAACTCAAGATCCCAGAGTTTGTAGTCAAACGCGCTAGCTACTCAGCCAACAGCACCCTCGCGTGCCCTAATCAGGTAACATTTTCAATATATAAAAATACGTGGGAGTTTCCGACTTTTTGCATTTAATTGTTTTTCTCCGAAACGAAATAGCATACCACAATGGCCAATACATATTTTATATAGAATTTAACGCTCTACAAAAAAGGTACATATATATTGATTTTTTGATAATTTCATTCCTTCGAAAGTTATTTAGGATTAAAGTTTTGACCATAGTGGATATTGGATAAATAAAAAGTCTTACTTTTCTATGGGCATATAGCTAAATATGTTCCAAACAAAGCAAGCTCTATTTCATTAAAATCGATCCACAACTTTTAATTTTATTCGCAATTAAGTGCGTCATTCTCATATATTGAGTGATTTATTAAGTAAAACAAAAAAATAGTAATAAAAAAACATTTCTGTAGACAATAGCACAAATTCAAGGTCATGAAATCTTTTAAATAGTTTTAATTTAAAATATAGTTTAAAACAATAAATCCTCTTGGTGAATTATGCCAGTTATTTAACTCTATTGCTATACACAAGAAAAAAATAAATAAATAAATAAATAAGAAGAAAACACAATTAAGAAGCAAGTCATTTATGTTTGTCAAAATTTGGATATACATAGAGAAGTATTAATCATCATAAAACATAAAAGTAAAAATGTCCTTTGAAAGGATATTTTCCTTTTCTAGTTCTAGTAGTAAATTCATTTCCTATTTACACTCTTTTGTGTACACATGCAGTTAAATCGACATCAGCAGTTCAAACATTTTACCATTTGCTTATTTAATTAGACTTTATAGTTAAATATTTCAGTTAGCTTATTGCCAAAATGCATTTATTTATACAAGGACAAGACCATTGTTTGTATAATAACACTTTACAACAAAATACAAATAACTACGTTCTAACGTGCATCACTTTTATGTAAAACACCACGAGGAAGATTTTTGTGAAACATATTAACCCTCTAACTCTTCGTTGTATGGGTCTTTTTGACGCTTTCTTAAAAAATGGGACAAAAAACTCTCCTTCAGCGGCGATATGGCGGTCTCAAATGTTCTACAAAAATATTTACCACCTCCTTCGTCGGTATTATAGCAGAATCGTCGGCGGAGTAAAAGAAGTAATAAAATTTCTATATAGATTTAAAAAAAATATAATGTCCCTTCTTGATACCAGAGGCGCTGCACTAAAAAAATTAACAAAAAATGCGCCAGAGTTGTAAAACAATTAAGTTTTCTCTCTCCCACCTCACCAACTCAGGCTGTGTTAATTCTCTTAAAAAGACTTGTTTTCTGTGTTGTTGCACCAGTAATATCCGCGATTAGCGTAATGCACAAACAATAACAATTTGTACAAAAATAAATACACTAACAGTCTTTCAAGAGAGTTTTTAAACAGGCAAAATATTCTTGTATTATAGAAATTAATAAATTATGTAATAAAAAAATTCGGGGAATAATTTTTCGTATTAAACGAGTTAAAATTAAATAATTCATTTAAATAGATAATAATCCTAATGAGTGACGTACGCACACGAATGCTGTTGGAAGGTTGTTGCGGGCTTGGAAAAGAATATGCTCTTATATTCTGCTCTAATGCTGTTGAAATTCATTAGCTTTTCCTGCTTTCCTTTGTTTTTTTTAAATAAAGATCTACTGATGAGTTGGCATTAGCACCCCATGAAATGCAGGCAAACCCACAAGAAATAAATATCGTTTTTAAAAGTAGATTAAAATAATTTCTATTCACGAATTTCAACTTGATTTAATAGATTTCGGTCAGAAAAATTATAATGTTGTAAATAAATAAATTTAATATTTTCTATAAAACAAATATGTAGTAACTAAAATAAAGTTTATATGTATACTCCTACATATTGGCTATTAGGTTTCAATGAAATCCAGAACAGATTATACATGAAATGATAAAGTGTTTCTTATTTCATTCTGCTAGCAGCAGATGCAGTTTACAATTTTGCTAATGTTTATAGTCCAGGCACTAAGAAAAAAAATCATTCACTCAGCTAATGAAGCGGCTTCATTGATATTTCTTCATCATACGAATGAAATGTTGCATTAATAGAATGATAATTTTCATTTGCTGAATCAAATTGCTCTCTTCCAACATTTGTTCATTTTTTATGGAGTAAAATTTTTTTTCAGTTTTAAGACGACTAAAAGTTTATCCCATTAGATATGAGTATTTATTGCAAAAAACTCTTCACAATACATGCATTAAAATAAATTTTGATACAAATAATTCTTGAAAAAAAACCGACTACAAATAAGGCGTGGCACCGCCCCCATATTTTATCATCATGTACTTTTACGAAAACTAATTGTGTGTGCGAAGTCTCATAACAATCGGATAAGTAGAACTAGTTAAAATGAACATTTACTTTTCATGGGCGTGGCACTGCCCACTTTTCTAGCTACAATATTGTATTGTAACGATAACTAAATGTGTATGCAAAAATTCATAAGAATCGGCTAAGTAGAAGTAGTTAAAACTCTTATTTACTTTTAATGGGCGTGGCACCTCCCACTTTTCTAAACGTAATGCTTTATTGTAACGATAACTAAAGGTGTATACAAAGTTTCATAAGAATCGGTTTAGTAGAAGTTGTTGAAAAATAATATTTACTTTGCAAGGGCGTGGCACAGCCCACTTTTTATATCCTGATGAAGTATTTAAACAGAAGCTTAATGTTTCATAAGAATCGGTTGAGTAGAAGTAGTTGAAAACGAATGTATATTTACTTTGTATGGGCGTGACACGCCCAGTTTTCAACGGGACCTATCTGGAAGTACATCCTTTTGATTATAATCCGAAATCGGTTCAGAAATAGCGGAGTTTTGAGGGAACTAATTGATAACCTCTCTCCTTTTTTGAAGTCGGTTAAATAAGTCTTTAATATATTTTTGTCAAATTCCCTAAAATTCTATGAAATTATTTCATACAAACAATGAAACTGCTTCTTACATACAATGAAACAGTTTTCATAGTAAATATTTGTTATAGAAAAAACTTTAAAAGCGTTAAATGCACGCTTTTTTATTGTGCTCTTGGCTGAAGTGGTTAAGGCGTTGTCTACAAATCTAATGATGAAAATAAAGAGTCCGAGCTCGATACTGTGAGCGGTTGTCAACGTGGTAGAATTCGGAGGTAAAATAATTAATAAATTATTAATAAAATAAAATTCTGTCATATAGTTGCAGTTAATGTGCTCACTTGACAACAATTACAAAACTTAATTTCATATGTATAATGAAATTATTTCATTTATTGAATGAAAGAGTTTCACGAAATCAATGAAGTGTCTTATATGAAACTTTATGAAACAGTCTTCATTAATACAATGAAATGTTACGTTAGCTCGTTACTAATGACAAAATTCATTGATCCCATGAAGAAAGTCATAGCTGGCACGAAGATTTTCCTTTCAGTAGAGTCGCAAAGTAACAACAATCAGGCTCGAAGGACCAAAAGTACATACAACTCATACAACAGTTTATATACGAGTAATATTGTGAATTCCTTTATAATAGAATTCGTGATATAATAGATGTTGACATTATATGTAATTCTTTAATGTAGTTTAACCAAAAAAATTCCTCTCAACCAAAATGGCAAAAACTATTAAAATGATTCCTGTAACTTGATATTTAAATATCCTTAATACATTTATCAAGCAAAAAAAAAACTTAAAACTAGTATAAATTAAATTTAATATTGTTCATGCACACAAATATTTAACACAAAAATTTAAATTCTGGCTAAAAAGAAAAATAAATATCTTTTATTTCCACACATCGTTAAATCAATTGCAACATGCTCCATAAATGTTCATCTTGAATTGAATAATAAACTGTAAAACTTTTATTTTTGTTTGAAAAGTTTTTTTTATTTTTATTTTTGCTTAAAGTAATTAAATTAAAGTACTTGAAAAAATATGCCTGTCAGATAGTGAGCAAGTACTGGAAGTATGTCTGTTAAAGATACTGAAACGGATACATACAATTGGTTAAAATGAATTTTGTAAATTGCAGAGGCCACAGATGCGGTTATCACTGCAATTATTTGTGAGTCCTAATTAAGAATTTCTTCCGACTGACTAAGTGGAAAATTCATTGTAATTTTATTTTTATATATTTTTTTATTTTATCAGCAACACTTACTTTTTCCTGTCGGTTATAATTTTCTGAAAACTTTTTCATTTTCATTTTCATTTTCATCTACCTATAGAAATGTTTGTAGGAGTTTGTTTGTTTGCCTGTTAGCTAAGGAAACCGACAAACACATTGAAATGTTCACGTACATTTGACAATTGTTGTAATAAAATGCCACATAGACTGACTCATTCATTTACAAATATGTACATACATATGTACACCCAAACATGCAGCTGTAGCTGTTACTTTGTAGGCGCTGATGATTACTGGCTTGTAAAAGTTGAGCGAGCAACAAAATAAAGTACAGGCCACATGGACAATTTGTAAAACTTCTAATACATCTACTCAACTAGGATAGCACCTACAAACAGACAATCATATACAATTTGCTAAAAGGACAGAAGTACTAAAGATGTAACTTCATTCATTTGTAGTTGTTTTGACAAAAGGCTTTTATACAATTGAAGATTACATATATAAAAACGAGGAATATCTTAAAATTTATTTTAAAATTAAAGAAAAAATGTTATGAAACAAGTATTGGTGTTTTCCTAGAAAAGCTATTGGACAAATTTTCTAGGGACTGCTGGTTTATGTGCTCGCCCTGTAGTTCGGAGTTTGATCGATTCTGGAGGATCTATCGTTCCTTATAATGCTGGAATGACGAATGTATTAGCGAGCACCTTTCTCATGCTAACTGGGCAAACTGCACGTATAGATTCACTCAGTGTGAAGGTACGTGCGACAGTTGCAACTTTGGACAGGACGACGCACTGTGGCTCATAATCGTTTTTCGTTGGCCAAAGCTCTGTAACTTTTTAACCGGTCGCGATACTTTAGTAATTTGTGTTTTAACGGATATATAACTTCTTGAACTTTCAGCAGTTTTTAACTTGATTGAAATCGGTTCAGCAGTTGGTGAGAAATTCCAGCCCAAAGTTGAACATAAAGGCCCTAATTGTGTAAATAACGTCACCAAAGTGAAATTTGTATAGAGAACAAAAACAAAATTTGAAATATTTTATAGATTTGTTTCATTTTTCATAAAAATTTTAAAATATTTGAAAGGTAAAGCAACGCTTTAATTTCTATACGTTTGTTTTGGTGAAGAATTTGTATGAAAAACAAAAACAACTTTTTAAAATTCTGTCAAATTTATTGTTGCTTTAATATAAACTTCACTTCGGTGATGTGATTTACACAATTAGGACCAAAATTTTGATTAAAAAAAAAACGAACGCACATACTGCTTAAGCCTTTTTCGGCTTTCCTGCAGAAACAACCAGGGTCTTGGGAGGAATCGAACCTGCGACCTCCGGCTAATAGTCTAGCACACTATCCACTACACTACGGGGGTACCACTCTTTTGTTTAAAGGCTATATGTTGATAAACTAACTATTTAATAATAAGGTAATTATTAATGGTGTTTTCTATTCTACAAAAATATGTGACATTTTTTTACTTTTTATTAAAAAAATTAAAATTTTACATTCCTTTAAAGGAAAAATTTGCCTTCGTAAGGGATGATACAATAATTTCTAATAAATTCACTTCTTCGAAACATGATTATATTGCAAATTTTCATTAAAAAGGGCAAATAGTGCAACACACTTTTGTAGAAAAGAAAACGCCATAAATATTTTGTATGACTATTTATATTTCTCAGAAACTAAATTGTACATACATTTGTAATCAGAAGGCACTAAAAACAAAAAATAAATAATAATCAAATCATTCCTAAGAATTTTTATACTAAAGTTTAACCTTTTTCACACAGACTTAACAACTAACTACCCTAGAGGGAAGAAAACGTACTACAAGACAAGTCACGTGTCTGGTTCCAAAAGACTAGAAACAGGTTAGAGTTCTGAAACTGTATGTGAGATAGACCTATCACTTTTGCATGGCGCTTTCATTGGAGGTGATCAATTGACATAATTCAAATAATCAGTGATAGGCTAAACTTAAGGTACTTTTCCTGTGCTGGTTTCATTAATACTAGACAAATTACTGTACCTTAAGCAGATACATTGTTTTGGTTTGGAAAAAATCTAAGGATATTTGATTAACATATTTGTTCCAGTCAAGTGATGTGTTCTCTTTTCGCCGCTCACGGCTCGGGAACACACAAAAAACTAGATTTAATTTAATAGATTCAATAATAAAGAAATTCAATGAATTAGTAAAACATTTTCTTAATTGTTTGTAATATATCAAACAAACTTTTTGTCTGAGCCAGTAAAAACTTTTTTTTTAAATATTCTAATGTTTTAAATAATAACATTAACTGAAACTAAGGTTTGCTTTTTTTTGTAATATATCAGGCAAACTTTTCGTTTTAATCTCTAAAAATTGTTTAAAAGTATCCATTAAACATTTATGAAATTTCACTTTGTTAAATGTGTTTAAGTCTATATGTTTATTTGAAAACTCTTAGAAATGATTGAAAATTAACGCAACAATATTCAAAAAGCAGCTGATGTTTGCAGGCTGCAACGTATTGCTTCACTTGGACACGTATAGTAAACAAACTTGTTACAATTTACGTTTGATACTAATTGTATGAATTCTGACATCGCACTCTTTTTGCTATCATTGTAGTTGTTGTTCTTTATGTGTGTGTCGCCATGGGGTTTGGTTTTTTACCACCCAGAAAACTGATTTTTGTTGTTGTTTTTAGTGTTTGCGTCCTCAATAAAAGTCAAACAAAATAAGAAATTTATTATTTGACATATTGTCATAATTTTATTTTAAATGAAATTTATTTGTCTATATGCATTTCATTGGTGCTTTACCTAATCGTCAGTAGACATCAAACACACTTTTGAACAGTTACTAACCCCTAAGCTTATGTACAGCATAGTAATATGCTTATTTTTGAAAATCATTTATTTGTAAATTCTCAAATGGTTTTTGAAATTCTATACATAAGATAAGGGGCTTGTAACTGTTCAAAAGTGTGTTTGAAGTCTACTGACGATTTGGTAAAGCACCAATGAAATGCATATAGACAGTGCTTAAACACCAGCAAATAAATTTCATTTAAAATTCAAACAAAATATTAACTGGTTCAGTAAAAAACATTTACTAAAAATTAAATTTTATTTTAGACAAACTTTTGTTTGAAAAATTTTTGGTGATAATTTTTTGTGTGAATAAATTGTACTAGTCCCATTTTCACCCGTCATACGACAAGTAATACGAAGACAATTGGTTCAAAATTTCTCGAATGATTAATATCACTAAATAGCAGGTGTTAATTCTGCACTAGCTACATTTTTACATATAAAACGGTGAAAAAGCACCAAAACTTTTAAAAAGTAACAACTTCTCTTACAGCTTTCATATTTCTATTTGTAAAAATTTATATATAGGCTCATACTTCAACACATTCCTAAACAAACGTATGATGCAGCAGCCCAAACAACGTGAATCCTTTATTCCACTTGTTTTTTCTCAAACACATTTCTGCGTTTACGTATGATTCTGTTTATTTTGTTCGAGTAAGAGCAGTTTGTAAGAAAGGTATTTATAGGGTCCTTAAACATTTTCATTAGTGTTTGTTCACTTGCTAAGCATGTGTAGTCTCAGGCAGCACAGATGAGGCCTTTGGGACTGGGACAATTAGTAGAAAAAGCTTTTCACTAATTGCTTTTACATTTAGGCAATTTAACATACCAAGTTACACATAAAAACTTACAGATACCCTAAAAGTTTGGTTCAATTAGAATTAGGATTTTTATCATTTGCTCTATAAATACATATGTTACAAAAGTACCCGTATTTAAAAATGTAAATAAAACGATTTAAAGTAATTTCGACTCAATTTATGAGGGTATAACAACAAAAGGTTTCATAGTTTTTTTTTACTTGTTTTATTAATGTTTAATAGAGAGATTATAGTTGTAAAGTTTTAAATACTTAATTGTTTTAAGCTCTTATTAAGTATATGTACGTGGGCTAATTGACAATTAGGTTTAGACTTTTCGAGTCAAAAAAAAGATAAGCAGCAAATACTCGCATATTAATGTATTTATTGGAACTTTATTACTTCTCGAATTTTTGAAAGCAATAATATTTTAAATGCCAGAGCTGCATTTAAAAAGTACTATTTTGATAGTCAGATCAATATTTGTTATGAAAATCAAAAGCATTTTGATATTCTTCAATATTTCCCCTCCGTTATGTGTAACAATTTTTTGTAAACAAACCCACACCAGCATATATATTGAAGTTAAATATTGATCTGTCTAGCTGCCGCTTATGTAGCTAGAAATAGCACTTCCTTAGAAATTATCACATCTCATTATTCCTTAATATATAGGAGCTTTAGTCTAATAGAAAAATATACATATTTTTTTGAAGTCAGTTTAGTAAATTTTTTTTTTTAATTTTTCTATTCTAAATTCACGAACTTTAGCGAACTAGGCAAAATAGGGAGCTTAGATTTTGCACCAATATTAGTTTTGCCAGAGGCATCATTCGTTCTAAATTTTATCAAAATGTAAAGGGGTAAGGACAACTGGTTGTTTGGTTTGATATGTTTCAACACATAGACCAATTTAATCTCGTTTGGTGCGGGGACTTTTTTGACAACAGCATAAAAGTAATATGGCGTTTCTTTTTATTTTTTATGGCCATTTTGACTAGCTCTCATGTCAAATTTGATATTTGCAAAAATATTAAAAAGTCATCACCCTAATGTACATGTAATATTTTCCAGTAACTTATCAATTTTACTACAAATATCTTTGGCATGAAATAAAAATATCACAATTTTAACCGCTGTGTAATGAATAACAAACATCCTCTTTGTTCTGATTGCAGTTATGACGGACACTATCACCGAAAGTTGGTCGTATTACGTTTTTGTTGTCTTGATGTTAATACCTGTTTATATGCTCTTTAAACTTTTAAAGTTTTTTGGTTGGGAACTATTTGTGAACAATTAGCCAACAGCATTAACTACCAAAACCAAAATAAACTAACCGACTACATTTTCATCATCACATGTGTATTTACTCTTACAAATGCTCAAAGGGGCGAGGTGAAAATATTGGGAATCCAAACAAGGTAAGCTGAACTATTTTGCATATTTAATCACAAAAAAAATTTTAACTGTTTGTTTTATGTTCTTTATGTCTGTTTTTGTTTGTTTGTTTCTTTTCTTGATTGTTTTTGCTTTTCACATGGAAGGTCATAAATTGTTATTTTCACGCACTGTTACACTTCAAGCTTTTTTAATATTTACAGATTCAGTTCTTTTAATACTCATACAATTTTATTGCATTTTTAATATCATATTTTTTGTTTTACTTTTATTTTGCTTCAATTTATGGTTTTTCTCTACTGTATATTTTTTTCATCTTAAAACTGGAAAATGTTTCATAATATTTCTTGTTGTTTTTGTTTATTTTATTTAAAATATATACCTTTAAAATTTATGCGAAACATTAGGTGTAGGGTTGCCAGCTTTATTTTTTTAGAGGGTCATGTAAATTAACCACCGATAATGCTAGCAAGCACAATAGTGATAGGATATTATCGATATGGACAGCTTAAAAATATCGATAGGCTATCGACTATGAGTTACAATGTTGCAGTGACTTACTTGCCATGAAAAAATACACAATGCAAAAGGAGCTTCTAAAGAAGCCAACAAGATTCTGAACTTGTGATACCGAAGTGGTGCAAACCCGGGTTTATAAATAGGCCTGGCATTGCATAAAGTTCTTTTTTTTATATATTCATATGTATGTGTTTCGTCGTCTTAAGATTTTACATCTACGACTCATTTTAGGGGGAGTTAAAATTAACATTTTTCTACACAGTTATAGTGACTCGGCGTAGGAAATCTTTTAATCCTTACGCTTAAGGAATAAGATGTGCTGAAAACTTTTATGTAAAGCACCACGAGAAATATTTTTGTGAAACATTTTAATCCTCTAACTCTTCGTTGTACAGGTCTTTTTGCACTTTTCTTAAAAAAAGAGCAAAAAAGGGAAGTTTTTTTGTCTGCTTTTTAAAAAAAGGGACAAAAAGACACATACAACAAAGAGTTTTAGGGTTAAAATGTTCCTTTTAGTGTAATGCATAAAAGTGCACACTTTATAACTAAAATGCAACGATTTCAAAATTTCGTGTGCTGATTCACCATAACAATGTGAAAAAGGAGGAACTTTAACTCCTCCTGAAATAAAGGCTAGACTTAAACTTTGAAAACACTGATACTCGTCTATATTTTTTGGTCCCTTCTGCCAGAATCAGTCGTTAGAAAGTTGTTATATTTTGAGTTGTAGTGTTATCTATTTAGTTATTGTTAATATAACTTCTAAAGCAGCCAAAAACATGCACTATTTGATATTTTGGTAGTATATGTTGTAAAAGTCATTCATTTAAAATCACTTTTTTTTTTCACGGGATAGTTTTGTATAATTTGGGATTATACAAATCTTAACATTGTGTACCATTGATAAGTTCAATAGTCTGTAATGTATGTAGTCTGTATGCCCGGAAATCGCAGAGCGGTTTGTTCACATCCCTTTTTGCAGTGGCGCACCTATAAGGGGGATTTTTATATATTTGAAGTGACTCAGCATAAGAAATCTTGTAATAGCCTTTTCACATTCGCATATATTTTGCAGTAATACATGGAATATGTTGAAAATGTGAAAACGTCATTCACACTTGCAACATCTACCATCTTCCCACCCTTAGAAATTTGATATGACGTGTTGTTGTTAATAAACTAAAATATATTATTAATAAGAAAAACAATAAAATATTTAATTACATTACAGTAATTCTGAGTGAATTCAACAAATAGGTGCGCCGCATGGCTTTAAATTTTAATAAAAAAATTGAGGGCAATCTTGTACAGGTACTAGAAACACATAACCGCCATCTTTTTTATTTATTATTGTATAGCTTCTGATTATTGGTCACCCGAAGTAAAAAATTTGACCAATTTCATACATTCTCATAATTGCTTTAGCTGTTTAAGTAGAAAAGATATTGAAACGATTCATGCTTTATTTTATAGGGCAGTAATGATCATTTAATATTGCTACGCAAAGCTCAACGGGAATAATTAAATAGCCGAAAAGCGGCCGCTTGAAAATTACACAGTTTTTTCTCATTTTATCGATTTTCAACTGAAGCCTGTGTGAACCCTGTTGAATATAAAGCATTTTTTTTTATAGTGAAGGAGGAATTCTTATGATACCATGGCATAAGTTTCATTGTGCTAAAATATTCGGGTATATTCTGTATTTCATCTGGAATTAAAATGTGTGGAATTATCAAAGCATTGTTGTTATAAAAATTAATTTACAACAACAATGCTTTGATAATTCCGCACATTTTAATTCCACATGAAATACAGAACATGGCCGATTATTTTTGGCAAAAATAAAGGTGCGAAAATGTATATAAATTTAAAAAAATGCTAAACTTTGAGCTTCAAAACAACCAAAAATCTGATATTTCTAGAAAATATAATATGCCAGCACTTCGTTATTATGTCCACTTAGTGCCGTTTTGATATTTGCCCTCAATTACGAGATATGATTTTTTTAAAGTGCAATTTTTATCAAAAATAATGAGCCCAAAAACCGAAATTCTTAGAATATATAGCCTATACTTTGTTCATTATGTGCACTAAGTGACTATCTGTTATTTTCATTTGCTCACGAGATATGATTTTGTGAATCGTGCGATCGTGTACGATAGTGAATTAGGGCCTTTAATAAGCTTTACAACAAGTCTAAACTAAAATCGGATAATATTTGTAAAATTTATGAGGCCAACAAAGTTTATCATGCCCGAGATAACCAACTTTAACACCCTAAAGCTCACCATGTGTTTCAACAGGGTGGTCCAAGTTTTATCATTTTTAAATCTTAGGTCATCTTCTTTGATTTTTACCTGCATCGTTTTATAAACGGATTGCAAGTTTCAATAATACAGATTTATTACCATTTTTTTTCTAATTGGAACCACTGTGCGTCAGCAGTTGCTTAAAAATAATGTGATTGAATAAACTATGAAACATTAATAGTTCTTTAGGCAGAAAGATAACTTGTCGCATAGTGAATAACTAAAAAAGCATGATAATATCAAAATTTATTGAAGCAAACACAGTAGTAGTTCCATTTAAGTGAAAATAATTTTGTACAACTAATATTTTATTTAGTTTGTATTTTTTTTTGTGTACTTTATTTCGTTAAAAGGTGCCATGAAATATTTCATATTTCTTTTTTTAATGTTTATTTATTGGAAAAACTTTAGCAATAAAAAGAGAAAAATTAAAGAAACTTTTTCCTTAATACGAGGGGTTATCGTTACCCTTCATCGGTTTTGTTTTTATTTTGCCACTATTTCATATTACCATTCGTGCTGCAACATTCTTTCTTTAAATTTATCGTTTCCTATGCTCTTTTAGGTTCTTTTTATTGTTATTGGTGGTTTTCTTTTTGTCTCTGGCAGTTTAATATTATTTTAAACCCAGTCAGCCATCCAAAGTAACCTATATATTCTTGGAAAGTTTAACGATATAAGAATCGTAGTAACACGGCAAGCTGAAAATTTCTTTAACTAGCGACACACATTGGTTTCGATTGGAAAAAAATACAGTTACAAAACTATGTATGTAAGAATCTTAGAGGAGGACCTAATCTTTAAAAAACTACCTCATATATACGTTTTAAAAATTTCGTAGACAACAATGATGAGGCAATAATTAAATTTTTATCACAACACAAAATATTTTTTCTTGAAATAACTCTTTATCTTCTTGAATCACTGCGTATATTATTGTGTATATGTTTTAAAAGTATCGAAATTGTCGTTGCTTGTACATAACTATACATGAGGTCGTCAGTAACTATTCACCTGCGACCTAGTATGGTAGATAATGAAAACTCACGCGCAAAAAAGTTTAGTGAACGCACAGTGTGTCGAATGAGCAATATTGAAAGACAACTGTAATATCTCGCGAAAAAAGTAAGCTACGTGCTTTAAATTTGGTATACATAATAAATGGCTTACACAGAAAAAACTAAATTTCCTTTTCAGTAAAAGAATTCAATAAAATAGTAAATATTTTGTCTGGAAACGGACCTACAAAAAAATTTCTAAATATAGGCAAAAATATGTAAAAAAGTCTTAAACAACAAATTGTTTAAATCTATAAAACAATTTGTCTAAAACTATTTACAAATTATAAACAAAACAAATTACTATATCACACAAAATTATTTACTGGATTTTCTGAAAAATATCAAACAATATTTTTGTCTAAATTTACAAAACAATTAGCCTAAAAATACCAACAAATATTAAACCAAATTGTTTACTAATTGAGTTATGAAAATAGTTTACTTAATCAAACACTGGATTTTTTGTAATATATCAAACAAAATTTTTGTCTGGGTCATCATTATCATCATCCATTAAGCATTTATGACATTTCACTTTGTTAAATGTGTTCAAGTCTGACTGTTTAACTAAATACTCCAAAAAATTAATGCGAATTAACGCAACGATATTAATAAATTGATTTACTCAAACATCTTCAGTACAATCGCCTTCCTTTTGCTGTCATTGTTCTTGTTATTTGTGTGTATGTCATCATCGATGTAGTTTTTTACGACACAGAAAAAGTGTTTTTTGTTGTTTTTGTGTTTGCGTCCAAAATAAAAGTCACACAAAAAATTCACTGATTCAGTAACGAAAATTTACTGAAAATTAAATTTTTTTAGACAAACTTTTGTTTACGAATTTTTTGGTAATAACTTTTTCTGTGTAGAGCTATAAAACTGGAAGAAGAAAAAATTGGGTTACGGTGCTCATTAAATTTTTTTTCAATTAAGTTTCTGTTGGATCAAGAAGTAAGTGCAAAGCGTCATAGTTTATATTATTGCAATTCTTCTTCGGTGTTTCGCGAATATTGCATACATATGTAACGATATATACGGAACGTCGTTTTTTTAAAGCAAAGCTGTTCTAATCATATTGAGATATACAATTTAAAAGTGGCAACACTTTTAAAATTTTTTTCCGGAACGCGCACATTCGGGCAGGATTTTTTTTTTCAAATATAAAGATAACACTGTGGGTTTTGGCATACAGTAGGTGCTTGGCCTGAAGAAGGTGGTATTTACTACTTCTATTCCAACACATTTTTATGAAATTGTTATACACTTATGATTTATAGTAGGACTTTTTAAAGGCACATTCTGAAGGAGTGCCTTTCCAATACATTTTTTTGTTGGCACTGTTCAATTAGAGAACAAATAGCCTTTAAATTTCTGAAGACCTTTTTCAAATCTGTTCAGTAGTTCCGATTTTATGAACATACCAATTGTATGTTGAAATTTATTCCATTTTATGGTATTTTGATTTAAAATGTATTGATAGCATTGTTTTAAAAATACATTATAGATTATAGATTTATTTATTTATTACAATTACAGTGCAACAAGACTTAATCTTATTTAACAGTACTGCTTATACAATGGCAGGTTTTATTTTAGACATTTGCTCAAAGTTATAAAAATTAACAAATATAATATTACAAAAAAAAAATATATATATATAATAAGTATTAATTTAAAACTAGTAAAACAAATAAGTTAAAATTTTATTTAAGCGAAATGAGTTTTCGATATCGAATTGAGTTCATTCTGTATCCTCTGTTGGATCTCGAAAATGTTATCCTTTTGTAAAGATAGCCAGGTTGTTTACTATAGATAATTTTATGTGAGAATAGTAGAGTGCGGCATTTTAGAAGATTTCCAAATGATACTCTATAAATTTGGTAAGAAAACTGTGAGATTCTACTATATCTGGTACGACCATAAATATATCTTGCAACATTATTGAAAGTTACGGTGAGCTTATTCTGGCATAATGAATCGCAGCTAGAAAATAATTCACAACCATAAAGAAAGGTCGGCAGTAAATATGTCTTGGCAAGAAGCATGCGTATATAAAATGGCGTAAAATACTGAGTGGTCCAAAGATTTCTTAGCATAAAATAAGTTTTTCCACTCACGGCATTTACGTGATTTGACCAGGATAGTTTATTGTTAATTAAAATTAAACATTAAAACCGATTAAAATAAAAGTTCATTCAATTAAAATATTAATTGAATATAAAGTTCTTTTTGAGCAAACTAGGAATGCATCTGCCAAGAGCATCGACGATACCGCTGCGCTTAGTGAATTTAAATTGAAGGTAAACTAAACAAAACAAAAGCTGAATTATTTTTTTTTCTTATTATAAAATATTGCAATTGAAAGAAAATTACAAAACAGACACAAAGAAGGTCAAGAATATTAAAAAACGAATGAAGAGATTATCAGTATTTAAAATCAATATTAATAAGATAATCGTTTAAAAACAAAATGTATTAATTTTTTCGAGATATTCCCAAGAATTTATGTTTAAAAAATATTTATTTGTTGTGGGTTAGCTAATCTATATGGCTACATTTCGTTGGGTGCTAATACCAACTCATCATTAGATCTTTAACCATGTTTGAAAAGCTTTCAAACTTGTATGAAGACTCTCCAACACGAAATTAGAATCACAAATACAAATACGCATAAAAGCTAGAAATGTATAAAATACTGATTTAACTGTGATCAAAAAGGAATTTTATATTCAAACAAATTTACAGATTGGCATCATACATTATGGCTTTAATTTCTATTTCTATTACTTTTATCCAGATGCGTCATTTCAAATGGCAAAATATTCTTGACAAAACAAATAGTGTTCAGATATATTAGTGTGCTTTTTATGAGCTGTTATTGTTGTTGCTGTTGTTATTATCTGTCTTTTGGTTTGGTTATTCGCCAAATATGACAAGTGAAGCATGAAACTAAAAACCACATTGGGATCTTTGACCCCAAAGTTTAAATTCATAAACAAACAAATAATTTCCCATTTCACCAATAATTTTTCAAAACAAATACGTACTCAGTTAAACTCAAACAAAGATACTTTTTTTTCTATACTTAAACATCGATTGTAAAACTTCAAAATGTATTTAAACTACACCCACACACACACACATTAATATGCCATAGGGCTTAAGCTCTTAAACTGTATGTAGGTACATATATAAAATTTTATGTTGGTATTGTAAAGGATTTTAGGATCTTGCAATATTTTGCTAAATGAATATTAAGCTACAAACAAAATTGAAAATCTAATAAATATATCTTTAAAAACATGCTACAAATTCCTTGTGGAATAGGCAATTTTATACAAACTTCCAATAAAGTATTAAGAAAATTATTAGCAATTTTTAATTTCGTTTTGGCCAACTTGTTTGTAGTTATTCCAAATGGGCCATCATTTGCATATAATTCATAGATATTTGATGAAACAAAACAAATTATATAAAATGAGTATTAACATAACATATTGATAATAAGTTTAATGGATTATAGTATAGATTGTTGTATAGGCTCTTATATGCAACTGAGGTAAAATTAGTTTAGGCCATTATGAAAAATTTTCAGTTTTATTAAAAAAATTAATTTCCTCCGTTTGCATTGATTTCAAAACACAATTAAGCAAACTAAGAAAATTAACAAATAAAACTGTACAGAAAAAAACACCTCCTTGAAAATTTCAGGAACTCTGAGGAACATGTAGATTTCCATATTGTTATAGTATATGAAAAATTCATTGATATTGTCAATTTTGAACATTTCAAAACTTTGCAGAAAAAAATGTTTGTTCTTAGTTTTTTTAGCCCCTTAAGAATCATCTTTGTATATAAAATTGTTTTCGAGATATTGAAAATAAGCTCAACATATTCGGCGAAATCATGAAATGTTGAATATACAAATGTTGAATATACAATTTAATGAAAAGTTGCATTAAAATTCAACCAACGAAATTCTTTCACAATATTAATGAAATTGGCATTGGATTTGTAAAATTGTTATTTGCTAAATGAAAAAATTTAATAAAATTGTTTCAACCTATGAAATTCTTTCACAGTATTTGTGATATAGTCATTGGATTAATGAAAAAATACAATGAACTTGTTTAATTGGTTTTATGAAGCGAAATTCTTTTAGTGTATAATAAATAGGGTATTCATTCGGTTAACCGTTAATCGGATGCACTATAAAAAAGTTTAAGTTGAAAAAAAACCTTCGAGCTTAAAAAGCATGAAAAAACATAAATAGCCGAACACCTTCCCCGTGTGTGCGTTAAATTTCTTCATTCGCTTACGTTATTGCAACCTCGTAAGACAGAGGGGATGCACTGTGTGCTTTTGGGCATCTCCGAAGCCCTTCTATTTAATCTTACTGCATCCTTGTACCAAATTTCTTTTTGCTGGGTAGGTACTAGGGTATTCATTTTACTCGACTTTTCCATTGTTCGATTAATCAATTAATCGAAATTGAGATTTTTAAATTAACTAGTTGCTCTTGAAATCTCTTCGGTATTTCAAATAACTTTCGCTTGATATTTTGTACAAGATTTTTATACAAGATTTTTTGTACAAGATATTTATTGCTTCTACATACATAATTTACCTAATTCTTTGATCATGCGGTCTATAGCATGAAATAACGTTTGAATTGAATGGCAAGTTTCACATAATTTAAAAAGTTTGTTAAGAAATCTACAAAAATTTAATAATAAAAAGAAAAGTTACATATAATATTTTAGTCAAGTTACTCGATTAATCGACCTAAATTACTCGAATAAATTTTTACTCGAAATTTAATATTTTTTATTTCATCGAACATTATTTGACTTCAATTTTTCGATTAATCGAGCAAACATTATTCGAGTCAATACCCTACTGGGTACTATATCTTTGCATACTGTAGATGTTTTGGGCGAATTCTAGCATTTCGAAAATATTTGTGCTGCTTTTTTAAAGTAGAAGATTCCAAAAACCATACAATTTGATTTTCTTTTTTCAATCTTAAAAGTAGATTGATTTATTCAATATTTTTATTTTGTGACTTAAATTGTTACAACA
Organism: Panzeria rudis; assembly: GCA_956483635.1. NCBI lineage: Eukaryota > Metazoa > Arthropoda > Insecta > Diptera > Tachinidae > Panzeria > Panzeria rudis. The sequence goes on along the minus strand of OY101448.1, from coordinate 24,933,263 downwards.
CTAACTAAGCTCATCAACTGTAGTTTTAGATAAAATTTTTATATTACATACACCTCAACTGTTTATCACTTATAGCAACTGCTAAAGCCCAAATTAAAAAAACAATTTTCTGTAATAAATTCTGTTCTTTAAATTTTTTATTTAAATTGACGTCAACACATAAAAAGTTTCCTAAAAATTAATTTCCAATGACTTCTCAATTTCCTAAAGACATAAATAAGTTTGCGAAAAAGTTTCGATTATGCTGATTAATGAGATTATTTAAATAATTTATTATTTTTGTAATGGAAGTCGTTTTGATATTCGTACGTGTGAAAGAAAAAACATTTATTATGTGCTAACTTAATAAAGATCAAATAGCATTTTGGCCATAACATTTTTATTTACGAAGTTTTTCAGCCTCCCTTCTTTCATACACACTTGAGGTAGTGTGTTGGAAAAAAAAACTGTTTATATTCAGACATAACTCAGCAAACAGGCAGGTTCAACTTTTGAGAATGATTTGAAAATATTTTGAGATACATAATAGCGGTTGCCTGTTATAAATGTCCAATATCATAGTGTCCATGAACGTTGTTGTTGCAAAAAAATGCGTCATATGTAATATGGATTAGCATTACGATACTTTTAAAAATGTTTTTTTAAATTTTTTTTTGTTTGTTTGACAGGTGGCTTCATCGACAGTGTTCTTAGCTATAGCTTTAGCTTGGCCGATTTTAATTTAGTTTTTGTTGTGTGAAAGGTGACTTGATCTAAAATCTTCTAGCAGTGTGTGTCTGTACACGCCATCGTACAACTCAACCTGCTAGACCAATTTTGATTTAACTAGTTTTTTTTTGTTTGACAGTTGACTTAATCGAGAGTGTTCTTAGCTATAGCTTTAGCTTGACCAATTTTAATTTTGTTGTGTGAATGGCGACTTGATTTGGAAGAGATCATCCATTTTCTTCGGGTATTTTTAAAATTTTTAATTTAATGCTATATTCCAGTACAGTCAAATCAAAATGAAGTTGATACTGAAATAACACGAAGAATCATGTTGAATCAAAGTTGTTTCAAGTTGAAACAACACGAATTTGATACTGAAACAATACGAAGAATCATGTTGAACCAAAGTTATTTCAAGTTGAAACAACATGAATTTAATATATTTATTTTATTAATTAATTTACTTGCGTGATGTGTATTCGCATGGGTATCAGATAAATTTATGTTGTAGTTGACTGCCCCAGCCAAGATTTGAGCTCGGCCACTTGCTTGGTAGTCAACGCGCTAACCACCACAGCCACAATAGCTTCAAACTTTACCTTAGATATACACAGGGAGGGGAAGTTTTAAATGAAACGTACCATTTTGTAAAATTTCTTTTAGGAACTCCATAGAGTATATTTGATTAGTTTTGTAGGGGGAAATATCCCTTATTCCCCTCCCCTGGATCCGCGCCTGGATATACACTAAATAAATATCATCATAAATAACATGAATTTCATATTAATTTAACATGAATTAATGAATGATTTACTTTAGATATACATTAAAAAATATCATTATAAGTAACATGAATTTCGTTTTAATTCAACATGATTTAATTAAATATTTAACATAAAATTTATTTGAAATTAAAGTTATCATCATGTAGATTTAGAATTAAATGTAAAATTTATGAAAATGTTATTTTAACAGTGCAAAACATTAAATCAAAGAGATTTAAGGCTAAGTTAATTATTTTTCCTTTATAATTAATATGAAACAATGGTAATTTTAAATCAGCCGCAGGAAAATTTTCCTGGTAGAGCGAAGTTTGTCGGCTATTTACACAATTGAGCCCAATAGTTCGTTGTAGCCATGAATAAAGCAAATAAACACCAACACACTTAGACAACATATTATTTCTCATAAATTTAATATGATTTCCAATTAAAATTGCGAAATGTTGATTTTGCATTGGTATTTGTTTCTCTGTATATGACAATGGACATTGCGGGTAGCTTTCTTAATGTAATTGGTAAATGTTTCTCAAAATGGTGCAGGTATTTATATGTATCTCAAATAATTCTTAGAGGTTATTTTGAAATATTTTCAACTTGAGATGAAAACCTAGTGTTTGCTGCGGTTTAAATTATTTGATATCAAATTTAAAAAAACTGACATTTTCCTAAAGGAATATTTAGTTCAAGTTTCAATCTCAAACTTCTGTGTACTTTTAAAAAGGAATTAAATTTTTTTTTTAGAAATCATGCTATAAAACCAAAATGTATCAAAAACTTGACTCTGTGTTTGCTAGGAAATTGCCTAAAATTATTTATGCATAAATACACTCGTAATTTAATCATTTCTATGCTCACACTTACACACATTCAATTTATTTGTATTATATAGCAGGAAGCCGCAAATTGTACATAAATAAATGGACGTTTTACGTATTTATTACGTTGTATTATCATTAAAACACATTTGTTTATCCATGGCAACTAATGCGAAATCAATAGTGTTGTTTATTCATTGAACTTTAACAATGATTTGATTCCACAAAACGGATTTTTTTAAAATATATTAATAATGGAAGAACTTAAAAAAGGCTCTTTAATTGGTATTTTATGTAACTTTTATACAATTTTCATGACTGAAATTTTGATTGCGATATGGTATAAAATGAGATGTAGAATCACTTTGCGTAAGCATCCACCTTCATAAGTGGTAAAAGTGAACAAGAACACTGATGCGACTGTGTAGCGGCCTGTCATCAGTAGTACTGATATGTTCTGTTAATCTGATTGACTATTCGAACATTTCACTCTCAATAATAATTTAAATTTAGAGAGGCTTGCAACACTGCTCTACAAAAACGCGCAAAGCAGGGTTGTAAATGAATTAAGCTTTCTATCTCTCTCCCACTTCACCACCTATTCTCTCTACTCTATCCCTTTCCCAAAGAAGGTAACACATTAACACATGCAAGTCTTATTGATCAGATTCTTACTTTTTCATTTTTGAACTTTCTTTGACGTTCAGACGATGAAAGTCTTATCACTTAAATGTTTCTTACCTTTCATGAATGTATGTATACACAATGTGAATGAATGTGAGTATTTCTTACATTACGAATGAGAAAGCAAAACGAATTTCATGAGTACTTGAGGTTGTGTACCCGTTTCTTTCCTCTTTCCTCTCTCCCCAACAAAATCAGAAGCTGATCAATAAGACTTGCATCGTCTGAACGTTGACTAATTAATTAACTGGTAAAGCATTAATTGCCTGATTGTGTTTCTTCTCTTTAAAAAATAATAATAATAATAAACTAAAAAGCCGAAATAACAAATTTCAGATTAAATTGATGTTGATAGGGAAAATTCCGTATTTGTCTTTTAAGATGGAAGTTACTGATTTCACTGCGATGGCGATGTTTTGAGGTCCTAGGAAGATATTTTAACTATTTTTACGATAGTTCCCGTATGACTGTATGTGTGTGTTTGTAAGCATGTAAACCACTCATAACTTTTGAACGGCTTAACGGATCGTAGCACAATTCATAAAACTTTTGCAACACGAAAAAATGTAACCACATACGGACACCACTACGTGATAAAAGACAAAAAAAATACCCGTGTTACCCAGTTTTGCCCCAAGTCATGCACTTTTTATGGGCCCCCAAAGATTTGGGGCCTCGGTGTCATTTTTGCAAAAAACTGATCATTTTCTCAGGCTCATATCTTGCAAACCGTTCGGAATTTCGATTTACCCTCTGAGACAAAGTTGTAGCTCTTGTCATAAAGAACAAAAATTGTGAACATATAAAATAAAAAAAACTTCATCTTCAAAATCAAAATCGCTAAAAACTTTAAAAAATTCGAAGTTGTGTGTATTTAGTCGAACTATTCGTTTTTTACCATTTTCCGCTGTTCAGGTTCATAGGTAGCAAACCGTTCAAAATTGTTAGAAAAAAGGGCAGTGCCACTCCCACCTGTAGTAAATATTATATTTCAACTACTTCTATTAAACCAATTCTTTTGAAACTTTGCATACCCATTAAGTGGCCGGGGCAGGACAACATTATGATTAGAAAAGTGGGCAGGGCCATGCCCATACTAAGTGAATACTCCTTGGCAACTGCTTCTACTGAACCACATATTATGAAATTTCGCTCTTGTGAAAATACAACAATATTGTCTGAAAAGTGCCAAAACCAAAATAAAATAATATTCGTTTTCAACTAGTTCTACTTAACCGATTCTTAATAAACTGTGCACACATATTTAAAAAACAAGCATAAATACTGCTTAAGCCTTTTTTGGCTTTTCTGCAGAAACCGTATTTAAGGTACCAGAACAATACAACTTTATAATTAGAAAAGTGGGCAGAGCCACTTTTGATAGACTTATGTTAAATAAATTTTAGATTACCGTTCCAATCGAACCCAAAATCGTAAAAAACTTTGTCGATTGCTGAAAATTTTATTAAATTGATTTGGTCGTTCGAAAGATGCCGTTGTCGAAAAATTTCGAAAAAGGCGTTTATATTATTTAGTAGTTTTGCAAATTTTTTTCGACATTTTAAAACTGCGTCAGATGCCGAAAATTTGATCTACATCGGTTTGTTGGTACGAAAATTATGGTTATTAAAATATTTCAAAAACAGTGCTTTAATTCCAAAAAGTATTCTCAAACACTTTGAACTAGATATTAGAGGGAAGTTCCAGTGATTGCCTGCAATGTTAAAAATTTTTTAAATTTGGTCGAGTGGTCTAAGCGGTAACGAACTCTGATGAGATTAGCGGGAGCTATCGAAACGTCAGTTCAACCCTCCGCGGAGTCAAAATTTTCTTTGTCCACATGCTTCCCATTTATCTCTAAATAAAAATAAAATTTAATTGAATAATTAAATTAGAACCGAACTCAAACCAAAAATGGTTAAATTTCTTTTGTTTGGTCTCTCGAAACTCTGCCGTTTATAAACCGATTTCAATCATTTTTATTTCCCAGCAAAAGCCTTTGTAATCGGTAGTACTTTATTAATGGGTTACAAAGTAATGAGTGGTACTTATTTATCTTATTACTATGCTGCAAACTAAAACTACTACTTAGTTTTTAATAAAGTTAGTACGTATTTTTATTACTATCTGAAAGTAGTTATAATTTGTTGATATGTATTAATAAAATAAGTATACAACCACTTTTTGAGTCAATATGTGTTTGTATATGAAAACTAATTTTTGTCGCTTAAACTTATAAGTTAACAATAGCTGAGTGGGTAAAGCTCTTGTCTTCATATCTGTACGAGCACAGGTTCGTATCTCAGCTGGGCCAAAAAAGAAATAAAAATAAACAAATAAAATAAAATTTAAAAAATATAAATAAAACATAGTCAGGTATGTGATGGAAATCGATTCTGAAAACGAAGCAATTTTGAAAGGTGTTTTTTAATAATGTATCTTTAATAAAAACAATTTTATCACATATATTATAAAAATATTTCTTTTTTACAAAAGAGTTGTATCACAAAAATTATAAAAATTTTATGAAAAGTGCTTTAAAAGGGACTTTCAAAAGTGCTTCGTTTTCATAATCGATTTCCATCACATACCTGAGTGTGTATAAAATTAGTTTTTAATTTGTTTATTTGACTACTTATTTTTTAGCTTCAAGTGAGCCCAATAATAACTAGTTAATTGCTGTGACAATGTAAATACATTTGTTATTTTTTGGACTTCTCAAACAAAAATAAAAAGTTATCGAGTCAAATTGTAAGTACTTACGACTTAAATCCTCATATATTTTTTGCCTACCAGTAATCAAAGTTTTTGCTGGGTTAATATAAAAAGCTATACTGCCAGATTTGTCTCGATATTAAAATTGGTTTTCTGCAGTCCGTCCTTTTTTTTGGAGTTAATTTAATTTTAGCAGGAACTATTTTTTAAGTTTTATTACTTTTAAATTAAAGCATTTACTAAATTCGACCCACCCATACCATACAACACTCTGTCCTTAACACAAAACTACCCAACATTCTTCTTAACATTCATCTTTATACAATTTTCAAACTATTTTTTGGTACTGTTTTTTTATAATATATTTTTATTATTATTACTTTTGTTGCAGATTTCACCACCACATAACAAATAGGAAAAGCATAGCTCAAGGACTTACTACGCTGCTACTCACAGGGCAACGGCATCAAAAATAAAGAAAAGAGAAGTAAACAAAAGTCTGTACAATTTATGAGTTGCATAAAAAAGTTGTTGTAACTAGTGAACCCTTTTTATTTATTATTTTTGTTGCTGTCATATTAAACACAAAAATTCGAAAGCTAGGCTAAAAAGCAAAAAAAAAATCACAAAAAAGTGACATTAAAACTAACGGAAACTTTTTTAGTAAACGAAAAAGTAATACCATGACAAAGTCATCGCCTTCATCATTATCATTTTTCAAAAAGTACAATACAAAACAGCAGCAATAGCGAAAGTAAAAACAAGGAGAAAAACTACTTTACTTTTTGTTTTCTGGCATTTTTTTTTTTTTGCATTTAATGATCATATTACAATTTTACAACAAAAAAAGAACCAAAACGAAACCATCCAAGAACCAAGAAAACAAGACAAGGACCCATAAGTCCTTTCCTATTACAATATTTTCTTGTAAAAATAATATAATATTTTTGTTAATATATTTTCTTCAACAACCAAAAAAAATATAATATATAGTTATATAATAAAATCATCCGCGTCATCGTTATCAACTTCAGCATTGTCGTCACAGTCACTGGAAATACAATACAAAAATACTAAATACATGTGAAATTTGATGGCTGTAGTTGAGCCCTTTTTTCTCTCTTAGTTTCTGGTGAAAAAGACCGATGAAGCACAAATATAATTACAGGACTATGAGAAAGGAAACCTAAAAATTTTTATCTAATAAAAAAGACCAAACATAAATCTAGAAAACGCCTATTGTAAAGGACTTTTAATGAAAACAAAGACTATTTCAAAGATAATTTCCTACAGGAACTTTAATAACAATAAAATGTATAGCGTGCTAAATTCATAGTACTCACATACATACATACATACATAGATAATATATTAATAAATTCATTCTTTTAATTTGTTTTTAAATGTTTGTTAGAAATATCGACTACATTTGCCTTCAGTTAAAGCTAGAACTCTTTCATGTATTTTAGTAGTGTCCTTATTAATTGTACGTGCGTGCGTGTATAATCCTGTATTTTAATTGAAATTCATTTTTCCAAATACCAAAACTAACACAAATAACTATAACCATAAAAAAAATAAAAAAATTAAAATTGTATAAAATTAAATATATAAATCCAACATAAAATCTAAAATAATCATCATGCGTCTGCCTTATCGTAATAAAAAGGCTACTCTTTTGCTCATGTTTGCAATCGTTGTTGTCACAATGTTTTTATTTAAATTTACGGAATTACGTCCAATATGTTTCTTCAGGGATGAGTCATCGGCTGCGGGCTCAGCCTCCGGTCAATCAGCTATGATGGTGAGAGGCGGTGAGGTAAGTGTTAAAGTAACAATCAATTTTATGTAAATTTTATTTATTATGATATAAGTATAACAAATATAAAGTAAACTGTTCTTATGACGTATATGGCGATGTGGCAAACATTGATAAATTCTGATTTAGTGTTAAGCGAATGCTAGACAGGTCAATATTTAGGCTTTAATAATGTGTTTGTGTGCGTTTATTATGAAAATCAAAAGGATTTTGATATTCTTCAATATATGTGTATCTATTTTTTGTAGACAAACGCACATAAACACATTTATTGGAGCTGAATATTGACTTGTCTAGCATTTGCTTTATGGTACTTAGTGCCTTTTCATACTATGCCTTTTTAGGCCTGCCTTTTTTTTTTGTTGTTGAAAATTTCCTTTTAAAACCCCTACGAAAAGGTACGCACATTTACATTGCAGACTTTTTCTCCATGCCTGTTTTTGACGTTTATACACATGGTTAATGATGAGGGCACCTTCTCCACGCCTCTCTCTCTCTCTTTCTCTCAAACTAAAAAAGCCTGCCTTTAAAGCCAAGCAGAAAAGGCACAATGTAAATTGCGTGTTAAAATCAGTGATAGCAAATTCTTGAGTCATAAGATATGGACGTTTTGATGTCATAGTAAGCTATTTTGACTACTTTTACGATGATGTTCGTATGAATTTATGTACGTGTGTTGTTTGTGTGTGTAAGTATGTAACACCCTCATAACTTTTGATCAGCTTAACCCATAGCGCTGGCAAAATATTAAGTAGTGCGTACCAAGTATCGAGTATTTGCTCTTATTTTTGGGTGCTCAATACCAAAAACTAGTTACTGGATACCTTTGCTATTGTGTTTATTTTTATAGTCAAACCGACTGGAAAATTGATAAGGCAAAATACAAATCCGTTTAAAACTATAACTTTTTCTAAGCATCAGAAGTATAGAGTAAGCATTTAGTACCCAAATGAAAAGTAATAAGTAGTATTGAGTACACAATTAAAAGTAGCAGAAACTGCCAGTAACAAAGTTTTTCCCATTATTAAGATTTTGGCTAAAATATCGTGTAAATATTTACTGATTACTGATTCGACTTGGTCGATTTTTAGAATTTTCGAATAATGTTTTTTTTAAATATATTTTAATCTACCGTTTCGAACATATTCCAAAATCTAATCAACTTTTAACCTTAAAAAACTACGTCGATTGCTGAAATTTTTATCAAAGTTGTTTGATTCTTTCGGGAGAAATCGTTTTTGAAAAAAGTGTTATGCTCTGTAATTACCCAGCAAAAACTTTGCTTACTGGTAGGCAAAAAATACATGAGGTTTGAAGTCGTAACTACTTACAATTTGACTCGATAACTACTTATTTTTGTTCGAGAAGTCCAAAAAATAAGGGGTAGCCCTTACAAATGTATTTACATTATCACAGCAATTAACTAGTTATTATTTGGCTTACTTGAAGCTAAAAAATAAGTAGTCAAATAAACAAATTAAAATTTAAAAAGAAAATTTACACGCATTATGTTTTATTTATATTTTTCAAATAAATTTAATTTTTTTATTTTTATTTTTTTTGACCCACCTGTGATACGAACCTGTGCTCGTTCAGGTACGAAGACAAGAACTTTACCCACTCAACTATTGTTGACTCATAACTTTAAGCGACAAAAATTAGTTTTCATATACAAACACATGTTGACTGAAAAATTGGTTGGCTACTTATTTCATTAATACACATCAACAAATTGTACCTACTTTCAGATAATGATAAAAATACGCACACAATTTTATTAAAAACTAAGTAGTAGTTCTAATTTGAAGCATAGTAATAAGACAAATAAGTGCCACTCATTACTTTGTAACCCATTAATAAAGCACTACCGATTACAAAAATGACAAAGGTTTCTGCTGGGTACGCCAAAATCGATCTTTCATATTTAATAAATTTTTAGAACTCTAAAAACTACGTCGAATACTGCTAAAATGGCTTGTGGGATATTGTTGTCGAAAATTTTGAAGAATTGTATTTTTTTATGCTGATTATTTCAAACTTATTTGCTTGTGCATCCAAATTGATTATTAGGCTAAGGTTCGTAACGTTATATTCAGAATGAATCAGGCATGATTAATATTCCAAGGAACAAGGAAAAAATTAACATAATTTAATTATTTCTAAGTACATTAATCTTTAAACCAAATTTTTTTCTGAAAGATCAACTGCGAGGAAGATTTTTTTCCATTTATAAGATATTGACATCAAACCCCCTTTCTATTTAACTAGTTTTTATAGATTTTATGAAAACAAATTATTTAATTTTAGATTAATAAGTACATGCACATATACATAAATACATTGTATACCCAGCGGTAAATTGCAGGAGCAAAGAGGCCTTCTAGAAGGCCTGTTTAGCAGACATAAGGTCTGCCAGTCCGGTCATTGCGGCGCAGCCCTTCCTATCTATTTAAGGAAGGTCTGTTAAAAGGCAATTTCAATATGTATTTTCATTGCGGCTTCTTTCGGTTTGATTAATGTGATTTTTTATTTCGAACTATTTCTTTTCATCCCAAGTATATTTTTGACAATCGTAAAATGTTTGTTGTTGGGTATAGATTAGGGATGTAACGATACGCCGTTTTGCCGATCCGATACCGATACCGATATTTAAAATTAAATATCGCCGATACCGATTCCGATACCGATACGAATATTGAAATTGAGTTCAAGTTTAGATTAACAAAACTCAAGTCCAATTTTTTATTATAAAAAATTACATTATAAGAGAGAATATTTAAAATTGATAAAACATTGGAAGTAATTTTTAAGGAGCTACATTTTCTTTGCTTCCAAAAAAATTTATATTAAAAATATGCAGATAATTAGTAGAAAAGCAAGAAAAAATGTTTAATTTCTTTATAAAAAATACTCGCCATGCTTTTTAAAAAATTGATTTTTTTAAAGGACACTTATCAACTAATATTCTTCTATAACTTAATAGTTTATTTATTAAAAGACTTCTAAGTTTATATATATTCACTTAAATTTACATAAAAAAATTTTGAAAATGGGTAATTTTGTATCCTTTTTCCTTGAGGAAAAATCATTATAGAATACCGAAAAAGAAATTTGTCCTAGCATCGCTTTCAATTCGATGATTGGTAGCCGAAAAACAGAACTTCTTGCAATGGCAAGGATATGTAAAACTAATTAGAAATTATCAAAATTTGCAATACTTCCAGATCGCGAATTCTACATTTTCATGTCTTCTTTGGAGTATCTTTTTTTTTGCTGGAATAAGATTTAAAAACAATGACTTGAATTTGAATTCATGGTAAAATTAACAAAAAAAAATTTTTTTTACAAAATAACAGCATAAAATATTATTAATTTTTAAAATTGATATTAATAGGATTTAAAAAATAACGAAGTGAATTTAATTCATGGTAAAATCGAACGAAAATTAATTATTTGTTAAAAAAAACTCTGAAAAAAAATTTTAAAAGTATCGGCGTATCGACAGTAAAATATCGCCGATACCGATGTATCGGAAAATCTGAAGTATCGCCGATATATCGGTATCGGTATCGGTATTCGTTACATCCCTAGTATAGATTATTAATGCAAGTATTTCTGATAGTTACAACCCCCGTTTCTGAATTGTATTTGCCGGCTTTCGATTGCCATTCATTAGCCATTATTGCGCTCACCGATGATTTTTATTTTTATAAACAAAACAGTTTTCAAATTTTGAAAAGTTTGCTGGGCTTAACTTATAAATACAAGTATTTCAGAAAGCCACAACTCCCGTTTATCAATTGTATTTTTGCCACCTATCGATTGCTATTAGCTCTTATTGCGCTCACGATTTTTAAAATTTTTTTTAAAAATTTTACTGGGTATAACTTCTGAATGCAAGTGTTTCAGAAAGTGTCAACCCCCCTTTTTGAATTCTATTTTGTCTCCTATCGATTGCCATTAGATATTATTGCGGTCAACAAAGATTTTTATTTTTATAAACGAAACACTTTTCGGTGATTTTTTTGCCAATTTTCAAAAAGCTGAATGGATGAACGAATATGAATATGAATGTAAACAAAACAAAATGTTTTCATCTCTGAAAAATGGTTTGAGGTTTTACCAAAGTTTGTTTTTTTCTCATGCGTGCAAAAGCAATTACATATTGCTCTGTTGTATATTTTGGTAGTAAGTAAGTGTTCCTTTGTTGCAAGTTTAATTTTTTTTTATAAAAAATCGGTAAAAATTTCATGTATGAAAAAAATGGCTAAAAATGGCTATATTAAAATAAAAGTGGCTAAAAAATAGCTAATGGCTAAATTAACTTTTCTTCTGGCTAAACCGGATTAAAATTGGCTAAATTTAGCCAGAAAATGGCTAAATTGGCATCATTATTTTATATACAAATTACATGCGAAAAAAGAATACGAGCATGTTTGTTATTTCCAAAACACTTTTTTTATTTTTTAATCTAAAAATACAATACTCCTTCCATCTTCCCTGCTTAATGAAGGGAATATGGAATGTGTATCGAACGAAAAAAAACTACTACGTTCAACTTCCCTTCTTTAAGAAGGCAGTTTGCATGTGCATCGGTCTTTCAGGCCTACAAGAAAGCCTGAAATTTGCAGGCCTGTTGACTTTTACCACTGGCTATGGTTGTTATATACATATGTATGTATGTATGTGATAAAAACAATTCAATTATTAAAACGTATAAAAGCTCTCCTAGCAACTTAAATATAAAAAATGTATAAAGTAATTAACAAAATAAATAATATAAAAAATGAGAAAAAAAAACAAGATATTAACATAAAGTAACTCATATCAAGAAAAGTTTATAAACGTAAACTAAAATAAGATACACGTGTACCAATAGTAAAGAAACACAAGTGATTTTTTTTTTAAAGAATGAAAACCATTAAATAGAAACATATCTTGCTTACATTTTAAACGGTGCTACGTATTTTTCAAAAAAGTGGTAATAAGTATAGATTTTCTAGACTACTGATTGGATTTGTATTAAACTTAAAATGGTTATAGAGGAGAAGTCTAGCTTTCATAATCATGCTTTTTAAAGTTTAAGATATGTAACAAAATTTCTTACAATTTTAAAAATTATGAAAGCTTTTATTTTTGGAAAAATTATCGATTTTTTAAAATTAAATTTCAAAGTTTTGTATTTTTATTAAAAAAAAAATAAAATAAATGTTTGTTTTTCGTACTTATTTTAATGTTTTTAATAGATCATGTTTTTTGTGATATTGTGAAATTGTTTTATTTATTGTTTTAGTTATTCTAGGGAAACTTAAGTTTTATGTCGTGTCAAAATTTTTTGCAAACAACTGCAAACTAACGAGAATTTAATATTTCTTTAAAAACATTCAATATGTTAAACCGTGAAATTATACACTTTTGCACATAGTTAGAGTGACTCGGCATAGGAAATCTTGTAATACTTTTGTTAAAGGTATAAGATGTGCTCTGCATTTTTATGTGAAACACTACGTGGAACATTTTTGTGAAACATTTTAACCCTCTAAATCTTCGTTGTATGGGTCTTTTTGTCCCTTTCTTAAAAAATGGGCACAAAATTCTCCTTCAGTAAAATGTTCTACCAAAATGTTTCTCGTGAAGTTTTACTTAAAAACGCCGAACACATCTTATACCTCAAACATAAGGCTTACAAGACTTGGTATGCCGAGTACTAATTGTGGAGAAGTACGAAATTAACCCTTAAACACAGTTTAAGCTTTGAATGATTTCTGGCGCTCCGGTTCAGTTTAGAGCTTGAGTGTCCTAAAAGTATAATTTTATGGCAAATATTTTTGTAAAACATTTTAGCCCGCTTTATTACCGCTGATGGGGACTTTTTTGTCCCTTTTGCAAGAAAAAATACAAAAAGAACCATACAGCGTAGAGTTAGAGGGTCAAAACGTTGTACAAAAATATTAGTATGATTATTTCGAACGTATTTGCTTTGTGAATCCAAATTGATTATTAGGCTATGGTTCGTAACGTTATATTCAGAAATAATTGGGCATGATTAATATTCCAAGGAATAAGGGAAAATTTTGGATTCACGTTGTACAAAAATGTTTTTCGTTGTGTTTTACATAAAAATACTCCACATATTTTATACCACAAACGAAAGGCTTAAAAGATTTCTTAAGCCGAATCACTTTAACTATGTGCAAATCCTCCTATAGGTGCGCCACTGGAAAAAGCGATGTGATTCTATATTGTGGCAGTGGAAGTCTGCTTACCAAGTTTGGTGACACCACCTTGTCGGGAAATATTTTTTGCCGCAACTTTGCGATTTCCGGCCATAGTGCACTGTAATACACTTTTAAGAGAAAAATCGCTTAATATTCTTAATGATTTTGTCTATAGCTTTTTAATTGTATAATTTAGAACAAATGTATGTTTAGTGGAGTTGTAGAAAATATTATTATCTAAAAGAAAGCTTCTAACAAAAATTTCATATCCTTTTATTATAGTTTAGTCACTGCATTACATTCAACATAGGGGGCGTTCCCTACCTCCCACGACCACGAAAACTCCAACTTATGCTCACGAGCACATGTGTATTTAGACTCGTGCAAAAAATTGCATCCTAGTTATTTGAAATGCATAGTGAAATGCTCATTTTACTGTATTATTCGAAATTGCTCATACGTTGTCATGCAACAAATAATATTTTACCTAAATGAATAATGAAAAAAAAAAATATTTGTTTTGAGTGCTGTCATACGTAATACATATTAGCGCATTTCCGCTCTAGAAAATAGGCCACTAGGATGCACGCAAAGTTAATTTACTACCGTACCCTAAGCAATATTTTTACTGTTGATTTTTATCCCCATTCTATTAAAATAGTATATGTACCTAAATAAATGTGTTATTTTTTTTTTAACATTTATAGTTTGACTTTAAACTGCACTGCAATGCATTTAATCATGCTGCAACATGTATTTCATATGCCATCCACTTCTTTCACATTTATTTTGTTACTTTTACTGTTGTTGATGTCGTTCTTATACCCTCAATTTGGCACACGTAAAGTAAAATAATATAAAATTTTGTCAAAAAAAAAGAATCCTTTTAACATGAGTATGCGTTTAATAGTCGTTAAGTTAGAAGATCAAGTAAGGTTGGTTACCTTTCATGGGTTTTCTTATATGACCTCAATATGGTCTTTGATTTTCTTCATCGTTATACTTACATACAAATGTGTTTGTATGTCTAAATATATTGTATTACTTTTACTTTGTTGTCGTTGTAATAACAGTTGATGTTATATTTTACCATTTTATTTTTTATATATAATGCAGTATGTGAAGTTGAATCCTTTTAAACAAAATTGTTTGTACTACATATTAAAGTTTTTCCACAGTCAAATATAATGCCAAAAAAAAGTTCCTACTTGAGGTGCACAAGTAAGGAACACAATAGAAAGTAAAACTAGAACAATTTCAGCATACTTAAAGGTATGCAGGCCATTCCTAAACGTTGAAAAAATTTTCACCCTTTTTCTTACTCAACTCAAGTCAAGTACAAACATATAAACGACATGGAAACTCGGCTACAAGAAAGAGAAATGCGTTAAAATATATTGTTATATGCATGACAGAAAACTAAATAAATAGAAATGAAAAAAAACTTGTATACCAACTTTTTTAAATTAATGAATTTCGTAATTAACGAACATGAATTAAAAGTTGATTTATAATACATCCAATGATAGGCTAGAATGCACACACTTGAAACTCATTAAAAATAATAACCGCGTGTGGAAATTTATGTCCGGGTAAAAACGAAAATTTTCGACATGAAAACAAGGATTTGGATTTTTCACCTCTTCGATTTAAATGAAAATCGACACATATCTTCTACTTCTGTGTGCGCGTAACATTGTGAAAAAATATTTCGATACCTCTTATGGTTTCTATTTCATAAGCCTCTAAACTTTGGCATCTCGGACATATTTGAGAAATGTTCGTCATATTGAAGATTGAATAACTTTAGAACGCGTCATCGGATATAAATGAAATTGATGTCATTCGAAAGGTTTCAGTCTCCTCTTAACGAGTATTGATTAAAAAGGACATAGCTTCCTTCTACAAGTGCGTCTAAAATACCAAAGTATTCTTTATCCTTAAATATCCTGAAAAATAGTATTTTATTTTCTTTATTTTTGTACAATTTTCAAGATGGGATGAAATCAAACTCAAAATTTATAGTTGGATAACTCGATAATTTCTATGAAAATTGTATAAACAATAATAATAAAAACAACTATTTGAATACATTAGGACTTTTTGTAAAAAGTAATTTTGAAAATAACACAACTTTGTAGCGCGTCATCAGATTTTATTAATTTAAATATCATTTAAAAGGTTTAAGCTCACTTTTTTCAAATCCAGGACAAGGACATCGCAAATTGAAAAAAAATATCCCTAAATATCTATTGTTTTTTTTACAGCACATATCAAACTAATCTATCGCGATTGTGTAAAAAATACAAATCGAGGTTTTAGGAAATACTACGGCTACGGTTGTTTTTATATTTATTGCTTACACAATTTTCATAGAAATGATCGTGTTATCATAAAGAAACCACTGTAAGTTTTGATTCTGTTTTCATTCCATCTTGAAAATTTTACACAATAACGAGCATTAAAATTCCATTTTTCAAGATATTTAAGTATCCTTTATACTTTGGCATTTTAAAAGCACTTTTAGCAGGAATTTATTTCCTTTTTAATCAATATTCGTTACGAGGAGACGGAAACCTTGACAATGACATCAATGTCATTTATAGCCGATGACGCGTTCTAAAGTTATTCAATCTTCAATATGACGAACTTTTCTCAAAAATGGCCGAGATGCCCAAATTTAGAGAAACAATAAGAGGTATCGAAATAATTTTTGGTCATGTTACGAGCACACAATAGTACAATATACGCGCCGAATTTCATTAAAATCGGAGAGGATAAAAATTCAGACCGTGTCGATAATTTTCGTTTTTACCCGTCGATTTTTAGCATGGATTGAAAAAACAGCATTTTTCAAAATTTAAATTTATAAAGTCAGATGTAAATAATTTGCCTCTTAGGGAATATTGACCGGTTCCAGTTCTAAAATATATATAAAATAAATTTTCATGTAAATTTGCTTAAACCGCCTTTACACTCAGGTATGTGATGGAAATCGATTTTGAAAACGAAGCACTTTTGAAAGTCGCTTTTAAAGCACTTTTCATAAAATTTTTATAATTTTTGTGATACAACTCTTTTATAATAAAGAAACATTTTTATAATATTTGTTATAAAATTGTTTTTAATAAAGAAATATTATTCAAAAACACCTTTCAAAACTCATTCGTTTTCGGAATCGATTTCCATCACATACCTGACTGTCTGAGTTTTCGTCTGATTTCAATAGCTGACTTTAAGAATATGACATTTTAAACTCATATTGTATGTATATTATTTCTGCGATTATGTTTGTTCTAGCGACTTTTTCCGTTTTGGCTATTTTTCTACTTTTTTGGCGATTTTTTCCAGTTTGGTGGATCTTTTCGTTGTATTCTTTTTTTATCTCTTTGTGGCGATATTTTCTAGTTGTGCTAATTTTTTTCCATTTTAGCACTTTTTCCGCCGTTTTGGCGAGTTTTATTTTCGGTTTGACAACTTTTTCCCGTTTTGGGGATATATTTTCCGTTTCGGTGACTTTCAGTGATGCCAATTTTTTTTTTTTAAGCTGACTATTTTTCTTTTTGCCGATTTTTTCTTCGTTTTACCGATGTTTTCATGTTTTATTGTTTAATGTCTAATTTTTTACCCTCCGAGATGTATGGCGACTATTATTTATTTGACTTCCGCGTTTTTTCGTTCTGCCGATTTTTTTGGAGTGAGGAATTTGTTCATGTTGTTTCATTCGTTCCAACTTTTATTTTTTTAACCTCGGTAATGTGCATTATGCTCCAAAGTATACTTCTTTCCAGTATATTTTTTATCTCTTTTTGAAACTATCTCAGTCATTTATGAACCAATTTCGACCATTTTCGACAGATAGCTTCTCAGAACTATACTTGACAGAGCCCTCAGGCACATACGGTTATAAAAACAAACAAAAGCAGGAGGAAGCATAAGAAAGAGCAGGTTTTTGGTTACATATGTATTAGTAATACATGAACCGATTTCGATCATTTCTATTTGCATATTTCTTCGGACAGCAGATTAATGCAAAATTTAAGGCCTTATGCTATATATGGCTTTCGGGCAGACTGACATCGGTGTTTCGACTTGCCTACTTAAAAAAATTTATATTTTTGTTAGAAAAACAAATCGACCAAGTATTATACTATTTTGGAATTCGTGCTAAACCCGTAAACTTTTCAATTCATTTGCCAAAAGTACCTAGTAAACTTTTTTTCAACACGGCCGGTTAAAGTTGGGAGTAGTAATAATTTTAAGTACGTCATTTGGCAAAATGTAAGATTTTCTATGAAAATCAGGCCACTGCAGTATGAATTTTTAACTGCTATTTAGAGAAGGATATCTGACAGTGATATAGGAGAAAAAAAATAAGAAAATTGAAGATTTATAGTCACAGCAATAGAAAGATCATTACAGGGTGTTTTTTTTTAAACTGCCAACACCTTTTAAAATAAGTGACACAGATTTTTTTTCTAACTTTTTTCGGAGCAGTCACTACTTGTCTTATCATTCGCTTTTGGCTTGATATTGATTAATGGGACACCCTGTATAGACCAACATTTACATGTTTTATATGCAATTATGTAAAAAATTTTTTCATCGCAGACCTTTCTTATTAGATCATTTAAAAAACCAATAAAACACAATAAAGCCCAATAAAGCTCAATAAAACCCCAAGGAAACCCCCGCCGGGCGGGGTTCTATTTTAAACCTCGGGTTTTGCCAACCCTGTTTCAACCGGTATGCTTTTGAGATCTGTAACTTAAGAACTTTTGGATATATTGAAAATTTTTTAAGTAAACTCAAATTTAAAGATATTTTTTTAAGCTTTGATCACGTCATATCTCCATAACCGAAGGAGTTAGAAATCCAAAAATTGATATCCATTACTTTATACACAAAAAAAGATCCACACAAAAGTTTTATCAAAGTTTTAAAAAAATACTGTTAATTGATTTGAGCTGGAATAACTCTAGATATACATAAACTTTGTCGAATGGTATATAAAATATATTTTATTTGTTTTTTTTTGTTTGTTCCATAGTGTTATACTCGTATGCAGACTTTATGAAAAAAAGAAGAAATCAACAGTTAATGTCCCTGACTTTAGTTGCTTATGCCAAATTGCTATAATTTAAATATTTTCTATGTAAATCTAGAATATTTGGCATAACATGGATAGATTTTAAGCTTTTTTCTACCAAAGAACAAACTAACTATTGCATCTATTCAAATGAGACGGACTATAAACCACAACAAATAACAATTATTCGAAATTCGTGTAAACCATATCAAAGCGAAATAATTTATTTCCCTGTAAAAAGTTTTTTCGAGAAAAGGCATACTTTTAAAGCTCTTGCTTGCACTGTGAAAGAGTTAAAAACCCAGAAAAGAACTTGTAATAAAAAAGACTCCTGTAATGTTTTGATGGCAGCATTGAGATTCAATTTGTTGCACACAACAGAGCACACTTGAGAAGCTTTTTTCTAACGTAGTGCTGTTTGTTTTACTATTTATTTCTTTTCATAATAGTATATATCTTAAATTCCTCTTGTTCGTATATTTTTTGTTTGTTTTATTGTGTGCACCTTAATACTTTCAAGAGTTTAAGTTCCGGTGGATGCAACTGTGTGTGTTGGTATGTGCGTTTTGTAACTGTGTGATTGAGTGTTAGCTTCTGTTCTTCCCCTAAAGGAAATGTCGTTAGTAAAACTGTACTGATTCACTATTGACTTTGTCCCCCACAAATACTGACTAATTGTACCGCAGGCAATGTTCTGTGCTAGAGACATTTAGCATGTGCTTGTCATTGAGATTCCACTAAAGACCTCGCAACTATTATTGACTTACTATAGACTAGGTGGTTCTTATGGGACCATATACAGACATTGGCTCCTGTGATTCACTACTGCATTTTAATAATTCTAATCAACACATATGAAACTTTTTACTAGGTAAGGCAATTAACTTAGATTTTTTATGAAAATTCTTAGTTTTGCGTGCAGACGCATTTTTTCAACACAACAAAATGAGACAAAAAAAAATCGTTTTCTAGCTGTCAAAAACGTCTCTTCCCATTAGATGCAAAATAAAAAGTGTAGACGATTCGTTGACGATTCGTTGTCACCAAAAAGTCACCAAACTTGTCGACAAAAGTGGTGACTTGGAGACACTTGACCCTTGGCTTCCTTCCGGGTCTTTACGTTTTTTTTTAACACTAAAAAGGGTCCACAGTAGTTTTTTTTAATAATTTAGCTTCGTGAGAAAAGAATAAAAGAATGAATACAGAAGAAAAATGAGATAAAAATAACTCTTTAGCAAACATTAATTCAATTTCATTTTTTTCTCCCGTTTCTATTATTCAAGTGGCTTTAGCCTGTGCTGGTATTTTATCATTTAGTTTGCTCTGCAGCTATAGTGGGATTTACTACAAGTTGCATGAGAAGTTGAGCAAAGTAAAGCTGTGTGGGCGGAAATGGCTGAAGTAGTAATACATAAGAAGTAGTTTCATTTTAACTCTACTGTTAAATCAGTCTGTTTATTCTTGCTGTTATCTTGCTTAAATTGGGAATTATTTGTATAGCTGTTGCTGTATTTGCACCTTTATTGTATCCTTTAAAATAACACCTAACAATTTTTAAATTTAAATTCGCTGCGTGCGCTCTTTCTTCATTCCTCTATTTTCCAGTACAAACATTCCACTACTTTTCTGTTTGAATTATGTTCATTGTTTGTCCAGGGAATATTCTAAAGACCAATAAGAAAAGTGTCAGCCTTGTGTTTTTTTCTTCCTTCTATTTTTGCATTCCAAGTTGAAAGTGTATTTATTATGTTCTTAAAGTGAGAGTTATTGTTGCTTGAAAGACAAGAGGAAGGGAAAACACTTCATTTTGCAGCTGATGACACTTAATAGTTAATGTTGCCGAGTGTATCATTTGCTGCTGCTCAAAAATGTATGTTGTTACCGTATTTTTGTATTTTTTTTATATTATTATTATTCTATCTTAAACATCCATTCTATTAGCTTCATTTATTTTATATTTATCATAAAAATGTTCTAGCAAAAAAAAATTTCTATTTACAGAAACACGTTGAAGGAGACAATCACAAATCTTATTCGTATAATAGAGAGATGCCATTAATATTTATTGGTGGTGTTCCGAGATCAGGGACAACATTAATGAGAGCCATGTTAGATGCCCATCCAGATGTACGGTAAGTTTGCAAATTTTATTTTATTATTTAGAACAATGCTTATTAACACAATTAAATTATCTAGAAAAGCGTCATGCATATTTTGAGCATGATTTTATGTCATCAATTACACAGATTTACAGTAAAATTCCGTTTTGAGCAAAACTAAAATTTTCCCAATCAGTTTGATACGCTAAAAAATACTGTGTACTCAGTTTTTTTCCTATCACTTACAGATATTTTTTATAGGCATATCTCATATTTCCACTAGGTTCACTCGAGAATGTCCGATTTCTACCAATAAAACACCAACAGATGTATGATAAGTTTTAATCTAAAACGAGCTTTTGGCCGTCTTTATTCAAGTCCTGTTAAACTTCCACGCCGAAAAACTTCCGGTACCAGGGTTGTCAGATATGGCGATTTCTCGCCACACATGACAATTCTTAACTTTGTTTGGCGTCCACATTTTTGATTTGGCGGACATGGCGATTTTCTGGCGATAAATAAATTTGTTGGTGATTTTAATGGCTATTTTTTTTTAGCAAACACTAATTTTGGCCAAACGTTTGTGATTCAGTTAAATTACTTGCGGAGTTCAGCGTTCGGCGCAAATGGCCTTGCAAAAGTGCAAATGCAAAATATCGTAGCTTCCTTGGGAAAACAGCGAAATATACAAAATTGTTGTTGGATTTTATAAAAAGCTACGATATTTTACATTCGTTGCCCATTATCCGTATGGGGCACTTATTGTACCAAATAAAAGCTTAGAATAAAGAACTGAGATCCGCACAAAAACATAAATGTGAAAATAAGTCCAAGTTCCTATCCAAAAATTTTGGCCGTAAAAAGTACTGAAATCAAAATAAGAACCAAGTTCTTGATAGGTAGAATACCATCTCATTTCTAGGGAATCTGTTAGCTTGGCAATATTTTTTTGCCTTTCTAATATGGGAACTCATTATGTGAAAAATCTTGCCAAGCTTACAGGTTGCCTAGAAATTGGATGTTATTGTACACATCAAGAGCTTGGTCCTTATTTTGACCTCAGTACTTTTTACGGCCGAAATTTTTGGATAGGAACTCGGCCTTCTTTTCATATTTATGTTTTTGTGTGGATAAAATAGACATTAAGCAAAACTGCATAAAATATATTTTGGCGACTTTTGAAGGTTTTTAAAATGAATTCGGCGAAATAGGTCAGAGCAGCTCTGACAAACCTGTCCGGCACCATTACGGCAAAAGCACTTTTGGCTCTCGTTTTGCAGAAAACTTTCTCATTCTCGTTTTACATCAAGCTTTCTCCTTTTCCGTTTCTCAGAACCACATATTGCAAATCTACAAGTAAAATACTTCTGAAAGAACAGCAAATTTTGTAGTACTCTATCCTGCTGCATAATCAAAAATTAAAACTGATATGGAAAAAATGTTTATAGGTGATTAATCATCCAATTTTGTTTTTGAGTAACTTTATTTACTAAATAAACAAAAATGAATTTAAGTGATGGAAATCTTTATTTGGACCTTTAGAATTTTTTCTGTTAAGTGGAAAAGATAATATCGGACAAGTGGCTACCGCCCGTGTTGATACACATTAGTGTCCGTTTTATCGCATTTTCCATGACTTCTGCAAGATTTCCGGTGATAACTGTTCGCATTCATGTCGAATGTTCTCGTTAAAAGATGCGACTGTCTGGGGCTTGTTGGCATAAGCCCGCGACTTCAAGTCACCCCAAAGAAAGATGGTTAAATCGGGCGATCTTGCTGGCTATGCCAAATAATCAAAATGGGAGATTACTAGATCAGGAAACGCTTCCTTCACAATATCCATTGTGGCTCCTGCTGTGTATGCGGTTGCACCGTTTTGTTGAAACCACATGTTCACCAAGCCCCGTTCGTTTAATTCCGGCAGTAAGAAGTCGTTTATCATGGCCCTGTAGCGTTACCAGTAGCCGTAACCGTATTGCTGATCGCCTCCTCAAAAAATGCCCCCAAATCAGTCCTTCCGCGTGAATGCCGCACCACACAGTAGCTTTGAGTGGATGTAATGGCTTTTAGTGCACTACAAGCGGATTTTTGTGCATCACACGCGTATTTTCGTGTATCATACGCGGATTTTCATTAAAAATCCATGACATACGGAAAGTCGTGAAAAACGCGATAAAACGAGCACAAATTCGTATCAACACTGGCGGAGCCAGAAAAAATTCTGATTTTCCAAATACAGATTTCCATCACTCAAAATCATATTTGTTTATTTAGTAAAAAAAAGTTATTAAAAAAAATTGGATGATTAATTATGCTCCACCTTGTAATATAAATAAATGTATATACGTTTTTTTTTTGTGTAACACTGTCCATTATATGTTAAAAACGAAGAACGAAAATACTGTTTATTTATATTCTCTTCATACAAAATGACGTGCCCATAATGCATGCTGATGATTTTCCACCTGAAAAAAGTATGAATTTTTTCAAAAATGATATTAAATTTATAACGGTTTTAGAATATTTGCATTTGCTTCTCTTATTTCATATATCAAATTTTTGAAAGTTAATATAAATTATAATTTTTTGTAACTTTTGTTGTCCGCAGCTTTCTTTATTAAGCATTACACTTTTTTAATACGCTTCATTACTCAGTGTAATTATTGAAATTGCATTAACAACATACACTAAAATAACAGCGTAGGTTTGCACTTCCAAATACTCAAAAGTTTTGTGAACGAGTAAAATATACCCAATTTCTTTGAGTTTCTAATAAAAGTTTTGCAAAATAGTGTGTTTCAAGCTGGATGCGCGCCTGGTAGTAGGCGTAGAAACTTTATACAAAAATTCAACCAACAAATTATATTCGATATGAATCCATTTTATTTTTAAAACCACATTGGGAGAATATTGCAATTAATAAATTTAAGTGAACACAAACTATTTATCTTAAACATATTTTTAAACATAAAATTATTTTTGTTTAAAAATTTCAAGTTATTTTCTTGTATTCAGATGATGGGAGCTCAGTATTTCAATTGGCTTAAATAACTTGAAAGAAAGTCAAGTAAACTACTAAAAGAAGTCATTTTTCATTTTAATTAACACTCAATATAAAAATCATGAAAATATTCTTATATGTATTTTCTTATTTTGCAATAAAAACCCTTCAACCATTCCTGATTCTGCACTTTAGATTATTATTTAACCAAAAATTAGTTTTTGTGTTTTTTATTCAAATCAACAACACTAAATAAAGTTTCTGGTTGTATCTTGAACATGAAATTGCATCAATTAAAACTATCTCTAAATGTTACTCCAACTGAAAACAAATATCAATTTAGCATTTAATTAAAAAAAAAACAGAAAGAAAATAATTTATAAAAAGAAAAGTATAAACGAAAAAAGTTTATGCTGCTACTAGTCGGTAAATATCGAAGAAAACGTCTCCAAAACTTCTGTATTCAAATTAAAAAATAAATAAAAAAATGTTAAGGGTGTTGTTTTGTGAAGACTCATCATACAAACATCAACTAAATGCAAATGGAATAAAATCATATACATTTTTAAATGCAAACATTTAAAGTTTTCAATATGCAAGCGGTATTAGAAAAAGGGTGTAGACAATATAATGTGTATCTAGATTATGTGCAATTGTTTTAAATATATTCTAAAAATGGAACACCTATCGGAAAAAAACAGTTTCAGATTTCTATGATTATTGGTATCAATGTGGCTCTTGCATAAAGTTATATAATACTCAGTATAACTTTAGTTCGGTCTGCTTTCAAAAGATGCTTTCAAAAGATGCGATGATCCTGATGGATGAAAAGGTATGGTATCATCCAGAAGCCGAAATTGACTTAGCTATATTGCCTAAAACTAGGTAAAATTCTGAAAATAATGTCAACTTTTTATTGTAAAACTTAAAAATTTTACCGAGATATGAATTTTTGATTATTATAAATGTAAAAGTAAAGTTTTGAGTAAATGAGCTTTAAAGCTTGGCAATATTGTGGAAGATTTCCCGCAACAATTAAACCACTTAAATAATTCTTAAATGGTTCTTTTAGCATTTTTCATTCTACTTTTCAAATCTGCACTGCATTTTGCTCTATATTATTCCTTTTTTTCTGCGAGTGAAAAATTGAAGTGAAGCAGAAAATGTAGTGTATAAAAATTAGAGGGCTGCAAAGTGTGCATAGATGCATGTTCTCATGTATATACTTAGGTATACATGCATGTATATATGTGTACATAAATAGCCACGATCAAATATACATATGTATATACACACATCTATACAAAAAAACATACATGCATACACACACAAACATACATACGAGTGCTTTCGAGTATATTCGTGCAGCCCTCTAATAAAAATATCAAATCGGAAAAGGGACCATAACTTCTCCAACATATCTAATATGAGGGAGTTTAAGGTCCCTTTTTCTCTAAATGTAAAAGTTGGGAAAAGTCTCTTTCGGAGGTTAATATAGGGACGATTCCAGTTGAAAAGTGGGGGACACATGTCTAAGCAGTGATACCAACCATAATCTCAAAATCGACTAAATTTACACAAACCTCTATTTTTGGCTCTACTGAAAATTCTTGCTGGGAAGATATGGTGCCTTTTCATCAGAATAATAATATAGCAAAATTGAAATCATTGAACCATTTGATATGCAAGTATTTGATTCAGCTGGATTCCCAAACCATGCACAGAGGTGCAAACTAAAAAAAAAGTGGTAATAAGTATGGAACTTCTAAACTACTGAATGGATTTGCCTAAAATTTAAAATACTTGTAAATAAGGAATCAAGCTTTCAGACTCATGGCTTTGAAGTCTATAGCTGACCAGGGGCGGAGCTAAAGGAGGTGAAAGTTCTGTGAGGCTTGTAACTTTCGTACATACTGACCGATTTGTAAATCGTGTTAAATTTTGCTAAATAAGACAAAGAAAAAATGTACTCGCAATTGTTTTTGTATTTATAGTTTAACAGATATTTCACTTCGAAATTAAAATTTTCAATTTTTTGCCTCGACTTTTTTTTGGTTTTAACTTTTTTACTAAGCATCCGATATTAATTTTAAGCATACCACTAAATTGCTGATATAAGTCTAAGTAAACAAACATCACAAAGCTTTGAAATATCTTAATCCGTTAAGTCGTAAAAAAAGGTAAAAAATCGTTAATTTTTCGAAAAAATTGTGCTTTCATAATTTTTAAAATTTTAAAAAATTTTGCTAAAAATGTTAATTATATTTTTTTACACGGTGAAAGGCCATACTTAAAGGATGTGTTTAGAGCAATTTTTTTCATTTTGGTCATGTACCCTAAATTTTGCAGTGGTTGAAAATCATAAATTTTTAGAATAATTTTTGACCCCTCTACCAGTATATTAATTTTTAGAGAAATCCCTTAAGTAGCTTAGAAGTTCCATACTTATTACCATTTTTTTTAAATTTACACCACTGTTCGAAGGTTGTCTTAACCACACGATTGTTGAAAAAAACTGAATAGAAGAAACCAACTTTGTTTCTGACTTTCTTTGTACTTTAAATATCTAGATAGGCACCAAAATTGAAACGATTGCAGATAAGTTTGATAATTTTAATACAACAAAATTTGTATTCGCCCTTTTTGTTTTCAATGCAAATAAATGTGAATACTATCTTGTTATTGCGGATCTTTGTTGGTAAGTGTCACATAAAAATAAATGTATGTAAAATGTATTCACATTTGTATCACTATACAACACGTACTCGTATGTGCAACAAACTCACACAAGTCCACACAAAATCATGAATATAACAACAAATAAAATAAAATCTGTGTGTATCTTTAGGCGGTTGAAATATCTTTTTTTTTCTTTTTTAAAATTTTAAGTCCTCCAACAAAATACCCAGGAAACATATTTTTCGTTTCGCATGGGACTTATTTTTTTGTGTTTCATTACATTTCGATTTAACCATAAGCAAGAGTAAAAAGGCTTTGTGTTTTTGGGTGGAGAATTATCTGGAGTGTTGTTTCTGTTTCATTTTTTTTATATTTTCTCTATTTATGCCAAATATATCTCCATTTAAATACATGTTAAAAATACATATTCAAATATTTTGGATCACAGATACATACATTTAAATTTGTATATTTAAACGTATGTGTATGTATGTAACCTTATATAGATTTGTATATTGTAGCAAAACTGTCACAACACAGTATTTTTGTTGAATTTTAAAAATTTCCAGTCATTGCACAGTGTAACATTAGGACGTCAGAGATTGGCTGTTTTTCTAAAAAAATATATACTATTTTAAAGGTATTTATTTACAGATGTGTCCAAACTATATTTTGTTAGAATCAACTCAGTATGTTGAGAGCTATAAACGTTTAAAGGTGCTACTAATATATGCGTTTTTCGTTTGTTGGTCTTGCACAGAAATTTCAATATAATTTGAAAGCGTTCGTTCTCACATTTGCTTGATTTTCCCGTTTTAATTTTTGGTAAAAAATTCAAAGGTTGAAACTTAATAGTTTATTTAAATGTTACTTTATCTCAAAAATTACATCTTTTTAATATTGTGGCCACCACTGCCTTATTTACTAAAATTTGTTTATCGTTTCCACTTAAATTACAAACTCTATACTCGCTAATTGCTTAGCTCTCAAATGGTGTAGATCGCACTGTCGTTTTTAAATACACAAAAAACATTTCTTAATAGCGGTAGATCGCATATGTAAAGGCGTAGAAGAAATAAAATCATTTGATGAAAAAGTAATGATAATACAAAATTCTGTTAAAGCTCACCTAAATGCCAACAAATATATTGAAGCTTAAAATAGTTTTCTAAGAAAAAGTTTCATCAAATTAAGATTAACGTTTGTTGTGAGCGATTGAGCGCAACAAATATTAAAAACATTTATATTAAAACAATACTAAAATTTTTTATAGATCTATGTGAAAACATTAAAAGTAATGAGTGGGCTTTAAATTAGAATTAACTTTTGCGTTAAGAAATCTACTTGGAATACCTAAAAAATAATGTGAAAACGTTGACATAAAATTTTAATTTCAAAGTCATGTAAAATATTGATTTCTTTTAATTAAAAACGATTCAAAAGCAAATAATACATACATATTTAAAATATTCCAAAAACAAACCATAAGTTTTCCGATGCACAAAAAAAGTACAAATCGCCGGTATTTTATTGTATTGAATTCACACACATAAAAAATAGACAAAAATTAATAAGTATATAGAAATTCAATTCAACATATCTTAAACTACCCTAGAGGGAAGAGAACCTGTCACAAGACGGACCACGTAACCGATTGTCAAGGACTAGCAACCGGTTCGAGTTCCGGAACTTTCTTTGAAAGAGACAGGTAACTGTTACATGACGTTGTTATTGGAGGGGTTCGGTCAATTGACATAATTAAGATACTGAGTGTTAGGTTCTAGACCCATACTTAAGGTACTTGTCTTTTGGTGGTTGCTTTAATACTAGTTAATTTACTTAACTGTAAACAAATATTAGTCAAATGTTTGTTCTAGTTAATAGATGTGTCTCTTCACCATTACGGCTAGGGAACATATTGTACCACTCCCATTTTTGCTAGTCTTGGGACAAGTACGTTGAACACAATTGGCACAAAATTTCCTTCTGGGATATTAAGCTATTTGTTTTTAAAGTGACACACTGAAAGACCTTTGCTCATGAATTCTGTGAATCTTGACATTCATCCGATGAAAAATTTCATTAAAACTCAAACAAACGTCACGCTTTGTTGGATTAATGAAACAAATTTCGCTAAAATTATTTTAATGAAAATTTCATTAAAAATATGAAATAATTTCAGTGGTCCAATGTAATAATTTCACTAAGCTGATGCACATATTTCATTATATCAGTGAAATTATTTCATTGTTTTAATGAAACTGTTTCATCATTTTAATGAAATTATTTCATTATTTTAATGAAACTGTCACATTATTTTAATGATATTCTGACATTATTTTAATGAAATTATTTCATTGTTTTAATGAAATTATTACATTACTTAGTAGCCTCATATTAACTTATCTTTTTTATTGTCTATTTTAATTTATTGACAATTCCATGGTTAAAATACGTACGAAAATTGTTAATGTCGATGACCGCTCACATTATCGAACTCAGACTCTTGATTCTCGTCATTTGTTTTATAGGCAACGTCTTAACTAGTTCAGCCAATAGCACTGTCAAAACAATGTGTCTATGAGTGTATAATAATAACAAACAGTACAACGACTAAAACAAACATAAACTAATTTTCTTGTTGGCTTTTGGTTGCCAACTGTTGAAGCAAATAAAGTTATGTTTAAAAAAAATATATATGTGATATAATTATTTCATAGATCCAATGAAACTTTTCACCAAATCAATGAAATACATTTCATCGATATTATGACATTATAGAACATACAAATTTGAATATTTGAATAAACAGTACAACGACTAAAACAAACATAAACTAATTTTCTTGTTGGCTTTTGGTTGCCAACTGTTGAAGCAAATAAAGTTATGTTTAAAAAAAATATATATGTGATATAATTATTTCATAGATCCAATGAAACTTTTCACCAAATCAATGAAATACATTTCATCGATATTATGACATTATAGAACATACAAATTTGAATATTTTTTTTTTATTTTTTTATAGTATTAAAATTTAAAACTAAAATATTTTGTCCAAGCTTAAAGAGTTTTCCATAAATGGCAAAATGTTGCTGTCATAAATCCAATAAAATTTTCTAACGAAACTATGAAAGTTAATTAAGCAATTCGAATGAAATTCTTTCACAATATTCGTTTCATTAGAGTGGTGAAATATTTTATTAGATTTGTGAAAAAAATCCAACGAAATTGTTTCATTGCATTTATGAATGCCAAATTCTTTTGGTGCATGAGTCACTTCATGAAAAATATCATGCGCTGTTTTTGGACAAAATTTGTTGTGCAGCAAGAATTTAGATAACGGTGCAATATATCCGTAGATGTTTTTGCACAGATTTCCCGTAAAAAACTTCTTTTATTAATAGACGCATTTTTTTAGTAGTTTGATATAGTTTTTGTGATAACTGCTAAAAAGTATTGTTAAAATGTTGAACCTAATCAGATGAGCGGCAGTGTATATAAAAGAGTAACGTGACTGACTGGGTGATCAATGATCACTGATCAATGATCACTGATCATCGCCCAGCCCAAACAACTGAAGCTAATTACTTGAAATCTCGTATTTGCTCAATATAGGTGGCCAAAATTGAATTTTTTTCTTATTTTAGTAAACATTTTAATCAAATGTGAAAGAGAACTTCCAACCGAATATAAAGATGTACAAATTTTGTGCAATTTGTCAACACTAGAAATTAAACGGTATCGTGAACTTGAATGTTTTTGAGAAAATTCCAAACACCAATTGCACTTACGTAAAACTACCGATGTTTAAAAGCGTATAACTTTGTATTGGAATAGCCTTTTTTAATTAATCTTTTTGGATTGTAAAATATCAGATCTGTATTTCCAATCTCGCGACAAGCTTTTATATCATATAAATTGTATAATGACGTTAGAAGTTGATAGTAAAAGTTTTAAAGTAATATTTGAAAAGGTTTTTTAGTTTTAATTTAATTTGCAATTAATTTCAGCAAAAACTTCAGTACGAAAAAAGTGGAGAAATAGCTGAAAAAAATTAATAAAATGGGCAGGACCATTTTGTTGTATCTTATATAATGTAAACATAATTTGCGTTCACATGATTTCCTTATTAGATCGATTTTTTATGAATAGTAGAGGATCCAAAGAAAGAAATTAAAATACTAATATCTAGAAAACTCGAACCAATATTATGAAACGGTGAACGCAATTCGATTCCTTTGCCCTAAATTATGAGGCATCAACTATCAGAACCTTTGCTACAAACAAAAAAAAAATCAAAATCCGCACACAGTGCTATTAAATGTGCCACTCACTGTGCATTGGGAATGTTTTACACTTTTCTCTTATTTCTATTTTTGCTGATTTGTAGTATTTGTTTATTTTAGAAGCTTATTTTATTTTTGTCTGAGTATTTTTAAAACAAGCACATATTTACCACAAAAAATAAAATAAATAAATAAAAATAAAAATAGAGACATTTCCTCCTCCCTAAAAGAAATTAGTATTGAATTCTTTTTTTTTCATGTTGTTTTATGTTCCCAGATGTGCGCTCCTACTCCAGTTTGTTTGTGACTCAAAATTTCATTCAAATAAATTTATTTAACGACTAGGAATTCTCTAGAGAGGAATCAGATTTTGTAATTTACGTAATGAAGATAATATTAGCAATAATCAAATGTAATAGACATAAAAAATATAATGTTTCATGTGATGCGATTTGAATCTTTAAAAATTTTGAAAACCATCGACAAAATTCACAATATAATTTTGAAAACATGAAATCATGGTTTAGCTCTTCAAATTACCAACAAAAAAAATAAACACACATTTGCTCCAGTCCAACAGTTCACCTAAATTTGTAAACTTGTGCTCTTATCCACAATAAATTGCTTTTTAACTGTTTCATTGGTATTCTTGCAGTTTTGCCACTCGTTTTTCTATGCATATTAGAAAAAGAGAATTTTATTTTAAGAGGCTATAACACATATTACGTAATGCTATTTTGGGACTTTCATTTAACATCATTATTTAACAAATAATTTGCTTATATCGGCTAAGTTTGGCAAGAGCCTATTCACATATTACGTAACGCTATTTTCAGAGGTTTTATACCCCCATTTGGAACGCTTTTTACAAAATTTTAAGTATAAAGTATCTAGTCCGTAACAAATCTTCAACCACCCAGGGAACGTTACGTAATATGTGAATGGCCCCTAACGTTATATTCAAAAGGTATTAGACATGATCAATATTCATAGAAACAAGGGAAACCTACGTAAAATTTATTGTGCCAATTAAGTAAATTATGAAAGTTGTTTTAAATAGAAAAAAATAAGTTTTATGATTAGATTTTTAATGGAAAATTCATTTTTTATGGGTGATTCTCATTTGAAACGCTTTTTTCGTGTCCGTTGAAAATGTAGTAAAATATTTCATAAAATAAGTTAAAAAATTTTTAAATGAAAACTGCTTTAGCAAGATTTAATAGATTATAAATAAATGTATATACGTTTTTTTTGTGTAAGACTGTCCATTATGTGCTAAAAACGAAGAACGAAAATGCCGTTTATACTCTCTTCATAATGGCGTGTCCGTAATGCATGCTGTTGATTTTCCAAATAAAAAAAATTAAAATTTTTCCAAAAATGAGTTTAAATTTATAACAGTTTTAGAATAGTTGAATTTGCTTCTCTTATTTCACACATTAAATGTTCGAAAAATTATAGAAATTATATATTTTTTTAACTGTTGTTGTCTTATGTATTGAGCGCTAGGCTTTTTTAGTACGCTCCGTTACTCAGTTTAATTACTGAAATTGCATTAACAATATGCACTAAAATAACAGCGTAGGCTTGTACTTCTAAATATTTAAAAGTTTTGTGAACTTTGCTAAATAGCATTATATTGCAAAACGTTTCATGAATTAATAAAAAAAATGTAGTGAGTGTTATCCATATTTTCTAATCTAATTGAAATTTTTTTTAGAGAATAAGTAAAGAGTTTATGTTAAAACTCATCAGCGATTATACATCTAAATTGTTTTAAATTCAAAATATAGTGTGTGTTGTGAAAAAATATTGAATTCATAAGAAAATATATTGAGCGTTACGTAAAAAAATTTTGAAATATACCCCCATATTGTCGTTCTCAACTCAACTCTGAGAGTATTTTATTTCCTTCAAAATTTCACACGAGTTTATCAGCTTTTTTAGCAAAATTGATATTTTAAGTTTGTAGCGTCACACTGAAAGAATTTTGCTTTATAAAACCAATGAAACAGTTTCATTCGATTTTTTGTTTGTTAATCCAATGCCAATTTCACAAATGCAATGGCCATTTCATTAATATTGTGAAATAATTTCATTGGTTAGATGACAATTTTATAAATCCAATGAAAAGTTTCATTAATATTGCGAAAGATTTTCGTTGGTTGAATTTTAATGAAATTTTCGTTATGAAGTTGTCATTCAACCAATGAAATTCTTTCAAAACAATAATGAAATTTTCTTTTGATTTATGAAATTGTCAGTGGATATGTGAACTTTTCATTAGATTAATGAAAAAATCTAATGAATATGTTGCAGTGGTTATATGAAGCAAAATTCTTTCAGTGCATAAGAACTTCAACTAAAACTGTTGTGCTTCAAAGTACTAAAAAAATGTGTTAACGTGAAAGTTGGTTCGACTCTCACATGACTAAACTGAGTTGAATTGAGAACGGCAATAGGGAGAATAATTTATCTATAAATTTTAGGACGTCAAGATGAGTTAACAGCAGCTGAAGTGTAGAAACGATATAGAGAACATAATCTGTTTACAAATTTCTGATTTGCTTTAAAAAAGTTTTGCTTCTATTACACTGTGGATTGTTATATTTTCGAAGAATGTATTAGGTAGGTCGTATTTTGGCTTGGACAAAACTACATTTCTTTTATTTTTACTTTCCAAATTTATCCGAACCTTTATACTGTTTAATGAAAACCTTAACATGAAGTCAAAAACTTAATTGTCAACATAGAATTGTAAAGCTACAAAAATGTATCTTTAAAAAAAAGAGGTTAAACCTCTAAAGAACTTGATTCGTAACTTGCTTACTTACTTCAATTCTATCACCCGAATTATCAACATCAAAAATTCGTTGATTTGAAGAACACTTATTTTTTGTACTTACCTCTCTTGTATGTGAGATAAATCAAGAAAAAACCCAACCCAATAAGCTTACCTTTATTTGGAACAGACCTGTAAGGAAAATAAAAGAAAAGGAAACTTATTCCCCCTTTCTTCTTTTGTTCCCATAACCCCTTAATTATAACCACTTGTCCCATAACCAGGTTGTCAATAGTTACCTTTTTGCAAAAAATTTTTAAAAATATTAGTACTAATTTCTAAATTGTAGCCTAGGATCCACACTATACGAAAATTTAAGTCGCATTGTTCAATTGTATTTGTGAGTTTTTTTACAAAAGTTTGAAAATTAAACTTAAGTAAATTTTTGTCCATCTCTGAGAGATTTTGGCCATGTTTGGTCACATCTTTACTTGTAGCCCATGTGGACCATATGAAAATTGTAGTCTAGGATCCACACTTTTCGAAAATATAAGTCGCATTGTTCAATTGTATTTGTGAATTTTTTTACATAACTTTGAATATTGAACTTAAGTAAATCTTTGACTATCTCTGAGAGATTTTGGCCATGTTTGGGGAAATCTTTACTTGTAACCCATGTGGACCATATGAAAATTATAGCCTAGGATCCTCACTATTCGAAAATATAAGTCGCACTGTTTAATTGTATTTGTGAATATTTTTAAATTACTTTGAAAATTGAACTTAAGTAAATTTTTGAAAGGGTGTGAAGATAAATTCGTCAAAATAAATACGTCCCACACTCATGTTAAATACGTTCCACATACTGTAAAGTAAACATATTTCATTGTTTTGATGTACAAATGTTTGTTTTTATCATTTCAATAATAAAATAAACAAATTATTGTTAAAAAAAGATATATTTGAAAATAAATTAAATAAATTATAACATTTAATTTAATTCAAATATAACACACGCTGTCAAAAGTAAAGTTTTTACTACCAAATATATGCCATTTTCATGTGAATTTTTTGGAAATTTCTAGAAAAGATGAATCAGGTCACCGAAAGAGTGGAAGTAGCCTAGGACTAGTAGTTTCCAGAAATGTAACATCTATGTCTAGATTCAGCCCTGAATCGGAGATATAGCCTTTGGAGAATTTTGTTTTTGACCATTTTTACTAGTAAATATATGAAATTTTTGGACTAGTAGTTTCCAGAAATGTAACATCTATGTCCAGATTCAGCCCTGAATCGGAGATATAGCCTTTGGAAAATTTCGTTTTTGGCCATTTTTACTAGTAAATATATGAAATTTTCATGTGAATTTTTTGGAAATTTCTAGAAAAGATGAATCAGGTCACCGAAAGAGTGGAAGTAGCCTAAGATTATTAGTTTCCAGATATGTAACACATATATCCAGATTCAGCCCTGAATCGGAGATATATCCTTTGGAAAATTTGGTTTTTGGCCATTTTTACTAGTAAATATATGAAATTTTCATGTGAATTTTTTGGAAATTTCTAGAAAAGATGAATCAGGTCACCGAAAGAGTGGAAGTAGCCTACGATTAGTAGTTTCCAGAAAAGTAACATCTATGTCCAGATTCAGCCCTGAATCGGAGATATAGCCTTTGGAAAATTTGGTTTTTGGCCATTTTTACTAGTAAATATATGAAATTTTAATGTGAATTTTTTGGAAATTTCTAGAAAAGATGAATCAGGTCACCGAAAGAGTGGAAGTAGCCTAGGACTAGTAGCTTCCAGAAATGTAACATCTATGTCCAGATTCAGCCCTGAATCGGAGATATAGCCTTTGGAAAATTTGGTTTTTGGCCATTTTTACTAGTAAATATATGAAATTTTCATGTGAATTTTTTGGAAATTTCTAGAAAAGATGAATCAGGTCACCGAAAGATTGGAAGTAGCCTAGGATTAGTAGCTTCCAGAAATGTAACATCTATGTCCAGATTCAGCCCTGAATCGGAGATATAGCCTTTGGAAAATTTGGTTTTTGGCCATTTTTACTAGTAAATATATGAAATTTTCATGTGAATTTTTTGGAAATTTCTAGAAAAGATGAATCAGGTCACCGAAAGAGTGGAAGTAGCTTTGGACTAGTAGTTTCCAGAAATGTAACATCTATGTCCAGATTCAGCCCTGAATCGGAGATATAGCCTTTGGAAAATTTGGTTTTTGGCCATTTTTACTAGTAAATATATGAAATTTTCATGTGAATTTTTTGGAAATTTCTAGAAAAGATGAATCAGGTCACCGAAAGAGTGGAAGTAGCTTTGGACTAGTAGTTTCCAGAAATGTAACATCTATGTCCAGATTCAGCCCTGAATCGGAGATATAGCCTTTGGAAAATTTGGTTTTTGGCCATTTTTACTAGTAAATATATGAAATTTTCATGTGAATTTTTTGGAAATTTCTAGAAAAGATGAATCAGGTCACCGAAAGACTGGAAGTAGCCTACGATTAGTAGTTTCCAGAAATGTAACATCTATGTCCAGATTCAGCCCTGAATCGGAGATATAGCCTTTGGAAAATTTCGTTTTTGGCCATTTTTACTAGTAAATATATGAAATTTTCATGTGAATTTTTTGTTACTAACACTATTAAAATAAACGAAAAGCACGAAGAGGAATAGAGAAAAAACAAATTAATTTATTTCTTTAATTTTGAGGAATTAAATAAACTGTTTAAATAATAATACAAATTTAAAATCCGTTTCAAAACATTTTTGTTTAAAAAATCTATCAAAAATTTTTCTTATATATGTATACCTACAAATTAATGGTAAAATAAGAGTTTATTCTTCTCTAGAAATTGAGTATACAAAATATTTGTATGAAATTTTTACACACTATGAAGAACTATATGGCGATTAATTCTGCATTATTAACTAAAAAATAAGGTTTTTTTGAGTTATGACTTTATTGCAGCAAAGGCTCGAAATGTATATGGCTTTAAATCTCAAAAAATAGACACTAGTAGGGGCGGAACAGGAAAATGCGGATCCAACCAACTACATACAACTAACTAAAGTTTATGACAATATTTAAATAAAAAGATTTTCATTCTTAATGAAGGTTGGAAATAACGAACTAAATATTCGCTCATGTGCTGAAAATCGCATTTTGCAAAATAAATACGATTTCGGCTCGAAGTCACTAAATTGGTGTGCTGGAAATCGCAATCACAAAAAATTTTGCTATTTCAACTCGCAAGCAAAGAGTAAAGTGAACTCTAAGTGAACTTGTGCATATTACAAAAATTTAGTATCAAATAGCAAAAATAAAAGCATTCCAGTAAAATTTAATATGTTTGTATTTAATATCACTTAAAAAATAAAATTTTTCTATTAATTTTAATACAAAATACTAAATTCAAAAGTATGCAGCTTTGTTTCGACCATTGTGTTACTTTTGTTTACTTAAAAAATGGCGATTTTATAATGCCCGTCAGTATTCTAGACACCTACTTATCAACCAATATTGTTGCCAGATGCATAAAACCTAAAATATCAAGAAAAAAAATAAGGCCAAAACTAAAAATAGTTGAAAAATTCTTTGTTGGCTACAATGGTTTCAAAAAACAAGGAGTATATATAAGAACCTTTTTCGAAGATTATTTCGGAAAATAAACAGAACGCGCGAGCCTCAGCACATGCAAAAATGATATTTGCGATTTTAAACTCGCAAGTGATTTAACAATTACGCGTTTTTCAGCACACGGGTGATTGAAAATTTTTATAAGAAAGTAATGTTGACTTACTATAGTTTTGACCATTTGGCATATTCTTTTCTTATTTCTTGTATTACATCCAATATTTTTTACAAAGTTTCTCCATCGTGTATTTTTTAGTAGCTCAACAATATGAAAAAATTTTTCAAAATATCCATTTTCCTGGTTGAAAACTTTAAACAGATTTGCTTTTTCGCATGATTTACGTTTTTCGGTTAAATAAAACATTTTTACCAAAAATATAAGCATTTGCTTAGACATTTTTTTATTATTTTGCGATCTTTGTTTTGAGAAGTCAATTATTAAACTAACATTGCGAAATTGCAATTTTCAATATTGACCGCAAGAACTCACAAATATTATTCCTTTTTTTAAATTATAAATTTTTTTATTACTTTCTTCTATTGAAAATAAAAGCTTGTTGGTTTTTATGTTATGTTGTTATAAATTGCTGTAGTGAAAAAAGTCCCAATTAAATGTTTGGAAATTTTTTAAAACCCCGATTTTAGGTGAAAATCGTAGTTTAAGACACATGTGTTTCCATTTTGCTTATAATCATAAATCAGAACACTTGCGTAAGTCATAAACATTTTTTAAGAAATGTCTTACGTTATAATAATGCACTTTACTTTCAGCTTTAAATTTTTTTATGACTACCAAATGACATTTCTGCAAATTGTTTAAAGAATTTTTTTAATTTTTGTTTCCAATGTTTTGAAATTTTTTAATGCTACCATTTCTACTTACCTGAAAAGATAACAGGGCTTATGCAATCAAGTGTTTAGTACAATGAAAGAAAAAAAGAGCATTGAAAGGGTTACAAATATTGAAAATTTTGTAATTTTTTCCTTCTAATTTTGCCTGTAATCATAAATCGGAGCACTTGCGTTAGTCATAATCAGTTTTTAAAGAAAATGCTTACCTCATTATAAAAATGCACTTTATTTACAGATTTCTATTTTTATGACTAGCAAGTCACCCTTCTGTAAATTTATTAAGAATTTCTTTAATTTTATTATCCACAATGGCAAAACACATTTTTCAAAACCGCCATTTCTACCTGAAATAATAAGATGAACGGACGAAAAAAAGGACGGTTGAACCTTTTTTTTTTTCTTTAGCAATGTTTTAAAACTACCATTTCTACCAAAAATTCGTGAAAGTGTCTGTATGACAATCAAGTGTTTTGCAATATAAGAAAAAAAGTTCGTTGAAAGGGTGCACTTTTATGCTGGATATTTCGCACATTTGCATAAATTGTGAAATTTAGTTTTTTAATATTTTGTCTAGAATCAGCCTTAAAAAGAAATTTGTAAATTTAAACATATGTATGTACATACGTGTTTGAAAATTTTTTTCAACTAAAAAATATAATATTTACTATAAAAATTTTTCAAATTTAAAAAAACATACATTTTACCAAAACCAAATAAAGTCTACTGTTTTTTTTTTAATATATTGAAAATTTTTGTCAGAATTTATAATTATTTGTTTAAAAATATTTATAAATACATACATCTGACCAAAATGTTCAATATAAATCAGTTATATTTTTTAGTTGAAAACAAATTTTTCAAACACGTATGTACATACATATGTTTAAATTTACAAATTTATTTTTAAGACCGATTCTAGACAAAATATTAGAAAAGTAAATCTCACAATTTATGCAAATGTGCAAAAAATCCAGCATAAAAGTGCACCCTTTCAACGAACTTTTTTTCTTATATTGCAAAACACTTGATTGTCACATACAGACACTTTCACGAATTTTTGGTAGAAATGGTAGCTTCATTGGCGTAGATAGGCCTTTCTGTGGGGGGGGGGGAGGTGAATGTCCCCCATAATTGATTTTGCTCCCCCCAGTATTACTGAAATATTTAATAAAATTATTAACAACTTCTCTATGTTTGGAAATCGTAATTGTATCCCGTTTACTTACAGATATCATTACAATTTTTATAAAAACTTAGTTTCCAATAATTGCCAAATCTGTGTTTATTACGAAAATCCCTAAACGAAAACGTACGAGTGTGTTTATTTTATTCTGATGATATATTTTTGTATTTTCTCTAAACAAAATATATAAAAAGTAGTACATACAACATTTTAAAAACCTTTCGATACTGGGCCCAGTTGTGTATAAAATTAGACCAATAGCCCATCAGCGACATGATTTTTAAAAGTTTTAGACCTTCAAACAACTTTCATATCGATGGTCATAAGTTGACAACACGTAACTGGTTTTTACAACTTTTCAGTAGAAGAAATTACGTTATAAATATGCTGAAAGCGTTACTAGCATAGAAATAAAATAGCTAAAAATTCTTTAGTAGATACTCTCAACTATGTACTTTCTGTTATTTTATTTTGAGAATGGGAACGTTTTCTGCGTTTTGTGAAAAATAATAAAAATTCAGTTAGAAGTTGTCAATGTATGACCATGGATATGATATCTAAAAGTTTATAACGACCCTTAACCGCAAGAAAATCGGAATCCAGAATTTCTAAATTTTATACTAAATGCATATTTCTTTTATTTTAAAACGTAATATTTCATAATATTGAGAAAACAATACTATTTGCTTTGATGTATGTATATGAAATGCTTTAGGTTTTATTGAATTACTTTTAAGATAACGTATGCTTGTTTGGATAGGACTTTTTGCTTCATTATACATATTTTTCATAATGAAGTTAGTCAATGCTAATTTCGCGACAAGTCAAAATTTTCGCGACGAGTGTTATCACTTTCAATTATGCAGTTCTCTACTTGAAAAAATGTCTAGCTACTCCAATGGGTAGTTTTAAAACATTGCCAAAGAAAAAAAAAATAGGTTCAACCGTCCTTTTTTTCGTCCGTTCATCTTATTATTTCAGGTAGAAATGGCGGTTTTGAAAAATGCGTTTTGCCATTGTGGATAATAAAATTAAAGAAATTCTTAATAAATTTACAGAAGGGTGACTTGCTAGTCATAAAAATAGAAATCTGTAAATAAAGTGCATTTTTATAATGAGGTAAGCATTTTCTTTAAAAACTGATTATGACTTACGCAAGTGCTCCGATTTATGATTACAGGCAAAATTAGAAGGAAAAAATTACAAAATTTTCAATATTTGTAACCCTTTCAATGCTCGTTTTTTCTTTCATTGTACTAAACACTTGATTGCATAAGCCCTGTTATCTTTTCAGGTAAGTAGAAATGGTAGCATTAAAAAATTTCAAAACATTGGAAAAAAAAATTAAAAAAATTCTTTAAACAATTTGCAGAAATGTCATTTGGTAGTCATAAAAGAATTTCAAGCTGAAAGTAAAGTGCATTATTATAACGTAAGACATTTCTTAAAAAATGTTTATGACTTACGCAAGTGTTCTGATTTATGATTATAAGCAAAATGGAAACACATGTGTCTTAAACTACGATTTTCACCTAAAATCGCGGTTTTAAAAAATTTCCAAACATTTAATTGTGACTTTTTTCACTACAGCAATTTATAACAACATAACATAAAAACCAACACGCTTTTATTTTCAATAGAAGAAAGTAATAAAAAAATTTACAATTTAAAAAAAAAGGAATAATATTTGTGAGTTCTTGCGGTCAATATTGAAAATTGCAATTTCGCAATGTTAGTTTAATAATTGACTTCTCAAAACAAAGATCG
This sequence comes from Panzeria rudis, assembly GCA_956483635.1. Lineage (NCBI taxonomy): Eukaryota > Metazoa > Arthropoda > Insecta > Diptera > Tachinidae > Panzeria > Panzeria rudis. Next base: position 24,892,129 of record OY101448.1, on the reverse strand, counting down.
TAAAATAATAAAAAAAATGTCTAAGCAAATGCTTATATTTTTGGTAAAAATGTTTTATTTAACCGAAAAACGTAAACCAGGAAAATGGATATTTTGAAAAATTTTTTCATATTGTTGAGCTACTAAAAAATACACGATGGAGAAACTTTGTAAAAAATATTGGATGTAATACAAGAAATAAGAAAAGAATATGCCAAATGGTCAAAACTATAGTAAGTAAACATTACTTTCTTATAAAAATTTTCAATCACCCGTGTGCTGAAAAACGCGTAATTGTTAAATCACTTGCGAGTTTAAAATCGCAAATATCATTTTTGCATGTGCTGAGGCTCGCGCGTTCTGTTTATTTTCCGAAATAATCTTCGAAAAAGGTTTTTATATATACTCCTTGTTTTTTGAAACCATTGTAGCCAACAAAGAATTTTTCAACTATTTTTAGTTTTGGCCTTATTTTTTTTCTTGATATTTTAGGTTTTATGCATCTGGCAACAATATTGGTTGATAAGTAGGTGTCTAGAATACTGACGGGCATTATAAAATCGCCATTTTTTAAGTAAACAAAAGTAACACAATGGTCGAAACAAAGCTGCATACTTTTGAATTTAGTATTTTGTATTAAAATTAATAGAAAAATTTTATTTTTTAAGTGATATTAAATACAAACATATTAAATTTTACTGGAATGCTTTTATTTTTGCTATTTGATACTAAATTTTTGTAATATGCACAAGTTCACTTAGAGTTCACTTTACTCTTTGCTTGCGAGTTGAAATAGCAAAATTTTTTGTGATTGCGATTTCCAGCACACCAATTTAGTGACTTCGAGCCGAAATCGTATTTATTTTGCAAAATGCGATTTTCAGCACATGAGCGAATATTTAGTTCGTTATTTCCAACCTTCATTAAGAATGAAAATCTTTTTATTTAAATATTGTCATAAACTTTAGTTAGTTGTATGTAGTTGGTTGGATCCGCATTTTCCTGTTCCGCCCCTACTAGTGTCTATTTTTTGAGATTTAAAGCCATATACATTTCGAGCCTTTGCTGCAATAAAGTCATAACTCAAAAAAACCTTATTTTTTAGTTAATAATGCAGAATTAATCGCCATATAGTTCTTCATAGTGTGTAAAAATTTCATACAAATATTTTGTATACTCAATTTCTAGAGAAGAATAAACTCTTATTTTACCATTAATTTGTAGGTATACATATATAAGAAAAATTTTTGATAGATTTTTTAAACAAAAATGTTTTGAAACGGATTTTAAATTTGTATTATTATTTAAACAGTTAATTTAATTCCTCAAAATTAAAGAAATAAATTAATTTGTTTTTTCTCTATTCCTCTTCGTGCTTTTCGTTTATTTTAATAGTGTTAGTAACAAAAAATTCACATGAAAATTTCATATATTTACTAGTAAAAATGGCCAAAAACGAAATTTTCCAAAGGCTATATCTCCGATTCAGGGCTGAATCTGGACATAGATGTTACATTTCTGGAAACTACTAATCGTAGGCTACTTCCAGTCTTTCGGTGACCTGATTCATCTTTTCTAGAAATTTCCAAAAAATTCACATGAAAATTTCATATATTTACTAGTAAAAATGGCCAAAAACCAAATTTTCCAAAGGCTATATCTCCGATTCAGGGCTGAATCTGGACATAGATGTTACATTTCTGGAAACTACTAGTCCAAAGCTACTTCCACTCTTTCGGTGACCTGATTCATCTTTTCTAGAAATTTCCAAAAAATTCACATGAAAATTTCATATATTTACTAGTAAAAATGGCCAAAAACCAAATTTTCCAAAGGCTATATCTCCGATTCAGGGCTGAATCTGGACATAGATGTTACATTTCTGGAAACTACTAGTCCAAAGCTACTTCCACTCTTTCGGTGACCTGATTCATCTTTTCTAGAAATTTCCAAAAAATTCACATGAAAATTTCATATATTTACTAGTAAAAATGGCCAAAAACCAAATTTTCCAAAGGCTATATCTCCGATTCAGGGCTGAATCTGGACATAGATGTTACTTTTCTGGAAACTACTAATCGTAGGCTACTGCCACTCTTTCGGTGACCTGATTCATCTTTTCTAGAAATTTCCAAAAAATTCACATGAAAATTTCATATATTTACTAGTAAAAATGGCCAAAAACGAAATTTTCCAAAGGCTATATCTCCGATTCAGGGCTGAATCTGGACATAGATGTTACATTTCTGGAAACTACTAGTCCAAAGCTACTTCCACTCTTTCGGTGACCTGATTCATCTTTTCTAGAAATTTCCAAAAAATTCACATGAAAATTTCATATATTTACTAGTAAAAATGGCCAAAAACCAAATTTTCCAAAGGCTATATCTCCGATTCAGGGCTGAATCTGGATATATGTGTTACATATCTGGAAACTACTAATCGTAGGCTACTTCCACTCTTTCGGTGACCTGATTCATCTTTTCTAGAAATTTCCAAAAAATTCACATGAAAATTTCATATATTTACTTGTAAAAATGGCCAAAAACCAAATTTTCCAAAGGCTATATCTCCGATTCAGGGCTGAATCTGGATATATGTGTTACATATCTGGAAACTACTAACCTTAGGCTACTTCCACTCTTTCGGTGACCTGATTCATCTTTTCTAGAAATTTCCAAAAAATTCACATGAAAATTTCATATATTTACTAGTAAAAATGGCCAAAAACCAAATTTTCCAAAGGCTATATCTCCGATTCAGGGCTGAATCTGGACATAGATGTTACATTTTTGGAAACTGCTTATCGTAGGCTACTTCCACTCTTTCGGCGACCTGATTCATCTCTTCTAGAAATTTCCAAAAATTCACATACAAATTGCATATATTTACTAGTAAAAATGGCCAAAAACCAAATTTTCCAAAGGCTATATCTCCGATTCAGGGCTGAATCTGGACATAGATGTTACATTTCTGGAAGCTACTAATCCTAGGCTACTTCCACTCTTTCGGTGACCTGATTCATCTTTTCTAGAAATTTCCAAAAAATTCACATGAAAATTTCATATATTTACTAGTAAAAATGGCCAAAAACCAAATTTTCCAAAGGCTATATCTCCGATTCAGGGCTGAATCTGGACATAGATGTTACATTTTTGGAAACTGCTTATCGTAGGCTACTTCCATTCTTTCGGTGACCTGATTCATCTCTTCTAGAAATTTCCAAAAAATCACATGAAAATTTCATATATTTACTAGTAAAAATGGCCAAAAACCAAATTTTCCAAAGGCTATATCTCCGATTCAGGGCTGAATCTGGACATAGATGTTACATTTCTGGAAACTACTAGTCCTAGGCTACTTCCACTCTTTCGGTGACCTGATTCATCTTTTCTAGAAATTTCCAAAAAATTCACATGAAAATTTCATATATTTACTAGTAAAAATGGCCAAAAACGAAATTTTCCAAAGGCTATATCTCCGATTCAGGGCTGAATCTGGACATAGATGTTACATTTCTGGAAACTACTAGTCCAAAGCTACTTCCACTCTTTTGGTGACCTGATTCATCTTTTCTAGAAATTTCCAAAAAATTCACATGAAAATTTCATATATTTACTAGTAAAAATGGCCAAAAACGAAATTTTCCAAAGGCTATATCTCCGATTCAGGGCTGAATCTGGACATATGTGTTACATTTTTGCAAACTACTAATCTTAGGCTACTTGCCCTCTTTCGGTGACCTGATTCATCTTTTCTAGAAATTTCCAAAAAATTCACATGAAAATTTCATATATTTACTAGTAAAAATGGACAAAAACCAAATTTTCCAAAGGCTATATCTCCGATTCAGGGCTGAATCTGGACATATGTGTTACATTTCTGGAAACTACTAATCCTAGGCTACTTGCCCTCTTTCGGTGACCTGATTCATCTTTTCTAGAAATTTCCAAAAAATTCACATGAAAATGGCATATATTTGCTAGTAAAAACTTTACTTTTGACAGCGTGTGTTATATTTGAATTAAATTTAATGTTATAATTTATTTAATTTATTTTCATATAAATATCTTTTTTGAACATATAATTTGTTTATTTTAATATTGAAATGATAAAAACAAAAATTTGTACATCAAAACAATGAAATATGGTTACTTTACAGTATGTGGAACGTATTTAACATGAGTGTGGGACGTATTTATTTTGACGAATTTATCTTCACACCCTTAATTTTTGACTATCTCTGAGAGATTTTGGCCATGTTTGGGCAAATCTTTACTTGTAACCCATGTGGACCATATGAAAATTATAGCCTAGGATCCTCACTATTCGAAAATATAAGTCGCATTGTTCAATTGTATTTGTGAATTTTTTTACAAAACTTTGAAAATTGAACTTAAGTATATTTTTGACTGTGTCTGAGAGATTTTGGCCATGTTTGGACACATCTTTACTTGTAGCCCAGCTGGACCATATGAAAATTGTATCCTAGGATCCAATTTATTCGAAAATATAAGTCGCATTGTTAAAAAAAATACGATTTCCTATAAGAATCACTTATTTTGATATTTTTGTTTATTTTTTTCTAGCTCGAAACATTAATTAAAAAAATGTTTTTTTTTCAAAATGGCAACACTTGCACACTTCATAACTCGCAAATACAAAAAATTTTTTTTGCATACACATTTATAACTACTAGAACTATAGTTGTGCTAAATATCAAGGAATATCGACAAAAAAGAGGGTGATATTGGCTGAGTGGTTAGCGCCTGAGGTCTTGAGTTCAAGACTAGTTTCAGGCAAGCCAACAACATCATGCATATTTCTCATGTGCATTAGTGTGTTATTGTGTTGGTTGTTGTTGGACTGTTAAAGTGATGAAGGCATAGCACTGATCACCTTGGCAGTACAGGCAGCGATTAATACTACATATCCTAATGCACTTCACAGCACCCTCCTTCGTCGGTATTGTAACATAACCATCGGCGAAGTAAAATAACTAATAAAATGGCTAAACAGCTTAAACAACTTAATGTCTCTACTTGATACCAGAGGCGTTTGCAACACTGCTTTACAAAAAACGCGCAATAACAGGGTTGTAAATGTAGGCATTAATTGCCTGATTGTGCTACTTCTCTTTAAAAAAAAAAAAAACATTTTGGTTGTGCGGTTCAAAAATAATGCCCCATATGTATTACAATATCAAAATAATAGGCAGGCGTTGAAAAAGAAACTGTTCACAATAGGTTCGCGAACGAAAAAACAGTGAAAACCAGAGGCATAGAGATTTTCATAAATTGTTTATTAAGTTTTGTTTTATATTTTACAAATATTATATGTGGAAATATCCCAAACTACTATTTTTGTAATAAATATGTGCTGACAAAAATTATTTTCTATTAAATTCTGTATATAAAAGACATACTTATATAGTATTTCTATTTAATTCTGTTAAGCTGTGGCAAAAGCTAAAATTTTCTTTTTAGAAAAAAATAGAGTTGTTTGTTGCTGTATTTCTTATATAAAAACATAAATAAAAATAATAAACAAAAGTTATTTATCTCTTATCTTTATTTTATTTCCAAACCATACATTTTTACTTTAGCTGCATACCTACAACACAAAGAAAAAGTTATATTCCCTTTAAATATGTTTACCAACTTGTTTGAAAGTTCTTAAGGCTTCCAACTAATTATTGCTGAAAGGTTTAAAAATGTTAGTGTTATTCCTTTTCTAATTAAGTTTGTTTTTAACATTTTTATTATTATTATTTTTTAAATGTTCTAACTCTAAAAACATATAGTGTATGTTTGTATGTATTTATAACAAATATATGCGAAGCCCTGTCCTCATGTGATGTTGAACATTTTGTACAAGTACTAACTTTCGATTAAGAAAAAAAACAAAGAACTTGTCATTCTTAAGGTATGAACTTCTGCATTAACAGTACACTTTTATCTACTTAGGTATTCGATACAAGTTTCGTTAACTGTCCATCAAAACTTCCAAACTATATTTTTATAAAAAAATTTTAGATTTTTCAGAATTGAGAGCTTGAGTTGCAAATATATGTTAACAGAAAGCTTAGCTTTGCCTATCCGCAATTACCATACTATCTCCATCATATAACATTGTGCCTGTTGGTTGGGAGTTAAGCGGTGTTTACTCCGCAAATCCTTTTATTTAAAACTGAGATTGTTCTGAAATCAAAATCCATTTAAAAAGTTAAATTTTTAACTGGAGTTTTAACAGAAGTTTTAAGTAACCCTCATATTCTATTTCGTTAAATAACTTCGCTTCAATAGTTGATATTCGTATTCATTAGTGCCCACCTTGACTTGTTGCAAAATTGAACACATAACGCTGATTAGTAGTAATAGCAGCCTCGAAATTTTTAATTTATCATAAAATTCTTAACCAAAAAGTAGTTTGTAAATTCAAATATTGAGCTTAAGACGAAATCATAACTTTCAACTTCAGAGAAAGTACACATAAATATAGAAAAAAAAAATAGTATATCTTAGTCCTTGCTTGGTTCGTAAAATCAAAACTATAATAATTAAAAAAGTAATGACAATTTTCCAAATCGAATAATTTTCAGAATTTTCAATTAATAGTTCTTGAACAAATCTACTACAAAATAGGGGTCACTGCGAACATATTTTATCATAATGTTCTATCACGAGAACTAACTTGAGGTCTACACGTAACGTAATATCTATCTAAGATGAGATTGTCAAATTCAATCGCAGAGAGAATTATGTTACGTGTAGATTTCAAATTAGTGTTATCTCAATGTTATAGGAATTTTTATGAGAGCGTTGTTATAAAAATTCTTATAACAACAATCTTATGAGATGAACTGTCAAAAAACACATGTACATAAAAATAAAATAGTGTACATGTGTGAGTGTTTATTAAAATAAATGAAAAGCGATGTTTTTGATAAAATTTCTTTAACACAGAATAAATGAATAAATGTGTTTAGTTGATTTATAAATTTAAATTTGTGCGAAAAATTAAAAATAAAACAACTAATTATGCAAAAGTGGTACATGTTAATTCGATGAGCATTTTCGTAAAATGAAATCTTGTCAAAAAAGTAAAATTACGTCTTCCCCTAGTATGAGATTAAGAGAAAATTCGACATTTTGTGTTTAGTATTCTGCCGACGTTTTCTCTCATGTTATCTCAAAGTTAATGTCTCGTGAAGATGCTGTGTAAGAATCAGTTAAGTCGAAGTAGTTAAAAATAAATATATACTTTTCATGGGCGTGGCCCTGCCCATTTTTTTAAATCATAATGTTGTATTGCAACAATAACTAAATGTTTATACAAAGTCTCACAGGAATCGGTTTAGTGGAAGTTGTTGAAAAATAATATGTACTTTGCTTGGCACGGCCCTATTTTTTAATCATGATTTGGTACTCAAATAGAAGCTTAATGTGTGTGCAAAGTTTCATAATAATCGGCTAAGCGGAAATAGTTAAAAAGGAATGTTAATTTACTTTGTATGGGCGTGACCCTGCCAACTTTTCCACGGGAGCAATCTGGAAGTATATCCTTTTAAATACAGAAAAAAAATCCAAAATCGGTTTATAAATGGCGGAGTTTTGAGTGAACATATATAAAAAAATAAATGACGAATTGATAACCTTTCTTCTTTTTTTGAAATCGGTTAAAAAATGCAAATATTTTGTAGAACACCAAATTGAAATCAGAGACCTATCATGAAGAAAGCTTTTGTTTTTCAGTAAAATTGCTCATTACTTTAAGATTTCATATTAATGCCAGAATAAATAACACTTGATGCCAAATTCAGAAAATGGCAATTGTCAAACATGTATTCTCAAATGAACATCAGTCGATATTAAGCGATAAAATCATTATACATATTGCCAATGTTTGACCTTGTGTTTGTTGGGTAAGCTTTTGGATATGTGAGTAACTTTGTATAAGATGATATACCCAGCAAACATATTTTGCAAAATTTGATTCGAATTCTGTCCAAAATGCCGAACTCGTATCTGAAGTCGGTCAGAAAACTTACAATTTACCGTAATATTTGAGAGAATTCCATACGAACTCTGAAGATTTTTTTTTAGGGAAATTCTAAAAGAATTTTTGATATGTCTGGACAATAGCGGTAAAATGTCTTACAAAATTCGGAGTTAAAATTAGAATTTATAAGAAATGTATCAATTTCACACATAGAACCAAAAATTTCTGTGACTCTTCTTGTGCTATCCATTTTCTGCTGCTTATGGCAGCAAATCAGAAAGCATTTTAGCCATATTTCAATAACTTAAAAACTCTCATATTTATGCAAAAACTAAAAAAAAAATAAATGAGAATTATTACAAAAACTAAAAGCATACAATGTGCAGAAGTGACGGATAAAGGTCCTACTTGAGTCATAGGTCTGAAAATGTGCAGACTATCCTGTTAAATGTCTTAAAGGAAATTAAATTACATTTCTATAATGTCCAGACTAGTCGGGTATTAATAGGATAGTAATTCAACAATTGTGCAGAAAAGTCATAACAGAAATTGCGGGCTAAATGTCTAAGAGAATTTTAGACAATTTACTTGATTGTCTGGAAAGTTTCAGATATTTTCTGACGTCAGACATGTTGGCAAAATATTCCCACTGGGTACATATTTATTTTCTTTTTGGCGTCGTAAAACTGCTTTATAAATACACGTTATAACTTCATTACGTATTCCTCTCTTTTAATTAAGACGCTCGTTTGTTGGTTATTTTGTAAAAATGTAATGCGAATGTATAAAGTATAAAAATAAAGGAAGAAGCAAAATTGAAAAAACCGCTAAAACACAAAAACATGCAATAACACACATACACTAATATAGAACAGCTTAAAAATACCCACTTGGCTTGAGATTCAATATAAAGGAATGCTCACTAAAGCAAAGAAATTTCGAAACACAATTGTTCGATATTTGTTCGCGAATCTAAAAAAAATTCGAATGTTCGCTAAAGCGAACTTCTCTCAATAATTTCTCGAATGTGTGACGATAGCCTAGTGGATGTGTGCTGTGTGCTAGTTTGTTAGCCTAGAGGTATCGTGTTCGAAACTGTCTGACTTCACCGTGAGTTACAGAATTAAAAAATAAACAAAATTAAAAAATTACTTATGATCTTGCCTTTTTGCGATATCGAAATAAGTTCGACATAGGCTCACTTTTCATATTGCTAGCGAACTTTCGAAATCGACTTTTTTTTGAAACAAAACTGAGCGACAGATAAACTCTTTTCGATTCGAAGTGGGTACCAATGCCAACTGGACCAAGACTTTCGTTAATGATATCGATTTCGAATATATCTCGAACATTTATCGAGAATGACACTCAAAATGTGAATTGAAAAAAGTTTAACTGTCGCTCAGTGTTGTTTCAAAAAACATTCGATTTCGAAGGCTCGTTAGCAATACCAAAAGCGAGCCAATATCCAAAAAATTTCGATATCGCATAAGGCCAGGAGCAAAAGCAATTTTTTAAGATTATTATCTTAATTTTTTAATTTATGTGTTTATTTTTTAATTCTGTAACTTACGCTGCAAGTCAATCAGAATTGAACACGGTACCTACAGGCTAACAGACCAACACACATCCACTAGGCTATCGTGGCAAATTTTCTTCTGTTCAATTATTGCACACATGTACGTATGTGTTATTTTAATTCTTTAACTTACTATGCAGTCAGACAGATTCGAACACGGTACCTCTTGGCTAACAGGCCAACGCACATTCACTAGGCTATCGTCACACATTGGAGAAATTATTGAGAGAAGTTCGGTTTAGCGAACATTCGATTCTTTTTTAGATTCGCGAAGAAATATCGAAGAGTTTTGTTTCGAAATTTCTTCGCTTTAGTGAACATTCGTTTATATCGAGTCGCTGGTCAAGTGGGGTGGGTACCAATAGAAACTGCATTTTATATGTGTAGTGGCGAAGGAGGAACGAGCAGGAACTTTAAATAATCCTCTTAAATTTTGTATTAATATGAGTATAACTAATACTAATCACAAACTCTTTGAGATGCCAAAAGCAAATAATAGAAGCAGCTCCTCGTACATTGTACGTACACGTTTGTAAAATTTTCCACAAACGGTGTTGTTTAGTATTGTTGTGTATTTTATAGGTACCTATTTTTGTTGTTTTAAGTGTGGACTAAAATGACTTGTGGGCACTTGTCCAAAAATAAATATGTGTACAAAAAAAAAACATCCAAACTATGTATGAACATACACAGAGAACATTTTTTGCCGACATGTCTGACGTCAGGAAAAATCAGCACATAGTCTGAAATATTATCCGAGTAAATTAGACTAGTCATCACTTTATCGAAAGACAAATTAATTTTAGTTAAGACAACAATAGAATAGTCTGTACTTTTTCTGACTTACTACTTTTATTCGTCACTTCTGCAAATTGTCTGATATTAGTTTTCGTAATAATTCTCATTTATCTCTTGAAAGCTTGTTCATAATTGTATGAGCTTTTAAACTTATAAAATATGCCCTGAAGAAAGCCAGGGGCCAAGTGTCTCCAAGTCAACACTTTTGTCGACAAGTTTGGTGAATTTTTGGTGACGTTGTCAACGAATTGTCTGCACTTTTTATTTTATCTTTAATGAGAAGAGACGTTTTAAACAGCTAGAAAACGATTTTTTATGGTCTCATTTTGATGTGTGATGTGTTGAAAATATATGCGGCTGAACGGAAAACTAAAAATGTTCATAAAAATCAAATTTATTTGTCTTAGCTGGTAAAAAGTTTAGCATGTGTTGACTAGAATCATTAAAATGCACCAGTGAATCTCTGGTACCAGTGTCTCCATATGGTTCCATAAGAACCACCTAGTCTATAGTAAGTCAACAGTTCCGAGGTCAGCAGTGGAGTCCCAATGACAAGCACATGTTAAATGTCTATAGCACAGAACATTGCCTGGGTACAATTAGTCAGTAGTACTGGTGACAAAGTCAATAGTGTATCAGTACAATTTTACTATCGACATTTCCTGCAGGGTGGTTAAATATTTTCCGAAGAGCTGCCATAAGCAGCAGAACAACTAACTCATGGCACAAGAAGAGTCACAGAAGTCTTACAACTTTCTGATTCGATGTGCTAATTTTATATGACATTTCTGATTAATTTCTAATTTTACCTCCGATATTACTACGACAGGACGTTAAAAGTATAAAAAAATTGGAAAACTGTCTGATGTTTTGTCAGACATTTCTTACGGCATTGCACTATAGGAAATTCTTCTCTTTTGCTGGCCAAAACTATAAAACTTAATATTCAAAATTAGCAAATAATTTTGCTTTACTATTTATATAAACTTAACAAATTAAAGATCCCTGTTTACACTTCTCCGTCATGATGCTGTAACTTTACGTTATAATATGTTTTCCATGCGGTTTCTAAATTAGTTAAAAAGTAGAGAGTGTATGTAGATAATAAAGTGAAAATTTCAAATGAAAGTTTCAACAATAAGAACTCATAAATTCTAAAGTTTAATAAATGAAAGATAATGTCGAAAGTGAGTAGTTTTTTTATGTATAATAGAATTTTGGTGAATTCGCCTATTCGTTAGATTAAATCGAAATAATTGAAGTTACCTTAAGTTAAACTAATAGAACTATAAAGCCGTTTCTCATTTGTACTTTCCAAAAAATAATAGCCCATGATAGCTATAACACAGTCACTGCTCTCTAGGACAATCAATTATCTTCCGAATTTGCAATATTTCAGCTGCAAGTACTTGCAATTTTGTTTCAAAAGCGCATTTTTCTATTTAACTCAACGTAGTAAAATCTGAAATATTTATTGTATGGGGAAAAAATCAAAAATCAATTTTTTTTTTATAAAATCGTCGAAAAAATGAGTGCTTCAAAATTTTCATGCGTGAAAAGGTGCGAGCGTGAGTGAGAAAAAAATTTTCTTCGTGATAGTAATTGATAAAAAATGTTAAGGGTCTTAAGAGGGAGGCTTCCAAAGGTCGTATTAGGTAGGAGCTGCCGTTTGGCTGTAATTAATTATGGGCACAAAAAGGGGAAAATTTCTTATAGTGCATTGTTCAGACATGTCGAAAATTCCTTTATAGTTTTCCCCCCCGGGAAATTCTTCAGATTTACAGAGTTCGATTAGATATTTCGGCAAAGTTTTTACAGTTCCCTCAGACAAAGAGGTCCACTTTTTTGTCAATCACTCATATCATTTTCAATACGTTTTTTGAACCATTTCAGATACGAATTCGGCATCATGTATATACTTTTTGACCAACTCCGGCTCCAAATCGGCAAAAAAATGTTGGCTGGGAAAATATAGTGGCTCTTCAAGCTTTAAAAAAACTTACATTATAAAAATAAAAATATATGCATAAACTGTGTTGTTTAGGAAAATTGGCACCTAAAAGTATGCTTTAGCAGTGTCATACACAGATTTGTATTTAACATTTACAAAAACACATAAACAAAAGGAAAACAGAACAACTGTTGTGTTGGCTTTAAGAATTTGAACAAATTACAAAAATTTCATGTTTTGATAAGGATTAAGACATCCTTTGTTTAGTAAATTTATGGACTACAGCGCGCAACGTTTTTATCTGCTGTGTTGTAATTTTCCTTACATCTGTTTGTTCTGTTTTTTCTGTCGTTCACTTTTCTAACAAAGGCAAATAAACATGGTTGTCATATTATAACTTTATCTGTTTAATTTTTATCAAAATGAAATTGATGATTGTGTGTTTCTTTTTGTTTTCGTATATATTTTGTTGTTTCTGCCAACCACACAAAGTACGTACCAACCAAACAGCTAGCAAAAACACATCATAGAATTCATTAAATGACCTTAAATTACTATTTTAAAAAAGAATATAATCAAAAGAGTTAACAGTGCAAGCAGTTAGAGTAAATATGATTTCAACAAGGAACACTTCAATTAAAATAAGGTGTCAACGAAACACGTTTTGTGTCCTATGAGGTAATACTTAGCATATTGCGTTGGTATACGTGGCTGCCTACTGCACGCAAATAATCAAGTAAAATCAATAATAGTCCGTTTTGCCAGCATATTGCGTAAACTTGAAAGTCGTGGACGTGTGAGATAAACGCATTTCTGTCACATTGCTGAGGAGCGATCCGTGAAGGTCTACACTCCTTTAAGGGAATATTACAATTTACCTCCCCACACAGTGGACCAAATCTGGACAAAAAAAGGAGTTTACGATGTTTTACCGAAATGTTGATTTTTTGTTATACCAATCGATAGAAGCAATCGATATAGTCAATATATATTCCATATAATATTTTCGAAAAACTAATATTTAACGAAATATGATGACAAATGTGTTTTTTTTACCATGGAACGAAAACTAAATTGGTCTGGTGATCCAAGTCCGTCACTGATCTAGTCTTCTCGTTTCAAAAGCTCTATTCTGTGACTATTTAGCTTGAAGGTATGCACTTTTTTGAATATTTTCAAGCATTGTTGGTCATTATGATTGGAACCAGGGATGGCAAAGTTGGTACAATTGTACCCTTTTTGGTACAATTCGGATTTTAAAAGTACAATGGTACACCAATGGCTTATTTAGTACAATTAATGATTTTTTTTAAACCTCCTTATTGCAGTACTTTTATTGCGATTATATATCATATCCTTTTCGTTCGCTCGTACTTATGCCACTTTTATCTGAATTAAATTAAAATGTTGCGAAGTATTGAAAACAAAGTTTGACTTAAAAGTTGTCAAATAAGGCTAGCTAACAAAACGTCTGTATAATTTCAAGCTCTTAGTGATCGTGATACATATTAGAGTCTGGAAGAAATAAATTTTTCTAAAATTTATTTGCATTGTAGTAAAGGTACATTTTTCGGAACTTTATTGAAACTATGTATGTATGTCGTTCTACCTTCCAATAGCTAGTATTTGAACTATTTGAGATTAGAAATTGCAATAGCTAAATCTGACTTAAGCACAGTTTCCCTTTTGTCACATATATATGTACAGAAAAGTAATGTATTTTCTATACCTAAAAAATGCTTCTGGTTTCAAACATAATTGTAGTCCAAAAAAGTACAATTTTAGATTAGAATTGGTACAATTTTAAAATCTCATTTGCCATCCCTGATTGGAACTGGCATTGGTACTGGGTCGTATGATTAATAAATAATCAACTATAAAACATACGCAGCTTTGATTCCAAAGCATTGTCATGTAAAATCCCTAAAAAAGTGCCTAACTTCAAGCTGTCATAACAGGCAAACCTGCAACTACATCGATGCGATTTTTTCACTGCATGATATCTTAACAGTCATAGAATAGAAGCTTTGAAACGAGTAGACTATATCAGTGGCGGACTTGGAGCAACAAAGCGACTTAGTTTTCCTTCCATAGTAAAAAAAAATACATTTCATACATAAAAAAAATATATTTCGAAAAAATGGGAAATAGTAAATTTTTATTACATTGATTGCTTCTTTCTATTATTTTAGTATTGTGGTGGTTTATTTACATATTCAAATCGGACGAACTGTTCCCGAGCTATGATAAAATATATTAGCGTGACCGCCCAGTTTTATTAGTAACGAAACCATGTGATGAAATATGAAATCTCAACGGTGAAAATATAGTCAACCGGAGCACATTGCTAGCAACGCGACCGTAGGGACTTAGGGAACGAGAAAGAATACGAATCACTAAGTATCACTGTAAAGTATTAAAATAAATTTGTACAATGAAAGGTAGTAGAGGTTTCGATTATGCAAGCAAGGATTGAGGTTCTGTTGGGCTTCTATTTAATTTTGGTGTAAATCGAAGATTATGTTTCTTTTTTCAGTCAAAGAACCAATTCTCTTTGAAGCTATTTTTGAATAGACTGGTGAAATATATATCTTGTAGTTGCTGTAGCGCATGTATGTCAAAAGGCACATGTGCATTATTATTATATGATCTTAAACCACAAATAACACATACATATACACATATCCCAAAAAAGATTAAACAGATACCATGACAGACGAGAAGACTTGGATAGACAGGCACACAGACATATTTTCAATTGCCATAAAGAAACTCGTTTGTATTATTGTTATTGTTATCGTAATTGTAGATTATCATTATAATTTCATTTTATTTCATTTTGTCTACGTCTGAGTATATTTATATAATGTATCTGTTGGACCGCAACCATAATAATGTTATAAACAAATATACAAACCAAAAAATTAATGCGGTTGTTGGTGTTTTTATTGTGCTTCAGCTTATTTTTATGTGGCTGCTATGGTAGTTGTATGTATGTGTAACGGTTTGTTATACCATATTACTTACTCTTCAAATACGGAGAAATGATGTCCTTTTAAATAAAAACACCATGAGGGTTATTATAAAACTTTGTAAATATTATAAGCAAACAAATAATATAGAAAAATATTTAGTTTATTTAGCTAATATGTTTCTAGTTTACTAAAATTAGAAAAATATAATGTCAAATAGAAAATATAGAGAATATAGAGTAGAAGTTCTTTTTTTTAATTAATGACTTTCAGTTAACGAGAAAAATTAAAACAAAATATTTGTTAAGCTTAGAGCTAAAAGATAATTTTATGGCAAACAAATGAAGCATAAAATCGTTAAGATCTGAGGAAAACTAAGAAAGCTATAAGACTTCCGAATTTTTCCTAATAAAATTGCTTATTTTTCATACCAAATTCAGCTATTTAAAAAACTAATTCAGATTTTTCCAAATCAAATTCAGTATTTCACAAATCAAACTCAGCTTTTTCAAATCAAATTCAGTATTTTAAAATAAATTTAAATACCAAATTAGGTTTAACAATTTTTTCAATTCGATTTGTAAAATACTGAAGATAAAAAACTGTAAGTGAATTACAGAATAAAAAATATGGGTCAATAAGGTCAACCGTACCTTGCAGGCCAGGCCATTCGTGGAACTTCCCGCTAATTTCGAGCTCAAAGCGCTGCAAAATCTATAGATTTTCGGAGTTATTAAAAAATAAAAAAGGTTCTTTTTAACAATTTCGATTACGATATCTTTCGAACCACTTAACCAATTTAGATAAAATTTGCCGTATTCGGCGCAGTTTTTCCAATTAAAAACGTAAATGAATCTTAAAAATCGATTTGACAAGAAGTTTTACAGTTTTTAAAATAAAGCGCTTTTTTCGATATCCCTCGAACCATTCAACCGATTTCAAGCAAATTTGCAGCAGTCGACGTTGTTTCATGAGCTTAAGAGCTGATTAGATTTTGTATTCGGGCCGTTTGGCAGTTTAGAATTTATTTGCAAAAACTTTTTTTTCTCCAAAAATTTATATTCGAAAATTCTCAAAATCTACCGAATCACACACTCACACACACACACACACACACATACATTCATACGGAAATCATATGTAATAGTAGAAGGCGTGTTTTTCATTCTGAGTTTCTGTGCTCGGATGGTATTAAGCTGGCTTCTCCAAACTCTGTGCTGACTTTCATAAAGAGAGTCATGCAAAGCTTGACTTAATTTATAGATCTATGGCACAAAAGATGCACTAGAACAGATCTTTCCCCTATTTTATTTTATTCTATTAAAATTAAAAAAAAATCGAAAATCATCGTAAAAATCTCCAGAATAGATTCCCATGACTTCAAAACGTCGAGATATGATGAAAACTAAATTGTCGAAAATCTGGGTAAAATCAGTAACTTACTGTCTTTGATTTTGGAGAGTTAAGAAATAAATGTTTATCCTTTGATGGAATTAGTATTCGAACTAGAGACTACCTAAATATCTTGATTGACTTTCTGCATGTATTCAATTACGTATAAAATGTAAGAAAAGCCTGCTTGAGATAAGTTTCATTACATTAAATATTAAATTTTCATCAGTGTAATGTATTGGTTCATGGCACTAATAAAATTTTTCGTTGTATTAAAGCAAGAAAGTCAACGAAATGGTTTCATTCTCATTACGAAGCGTTTTTCTGTAGAAATAATGCTTTATCATCGAAATCATTCCTGATTTATTATAAAACGCCATCTATACGCTTATACAATTTATATTCTACTCCCACAAAATAAATCAGTTCAAAATGCAGCACTAAAAATTCAAATTAACAAGTTTGCTGAAGCAAATATTAATGTTCAATGAACTTGTGCTTACAGCAATTGTGCCTCAAAATAAAATCCATGACGTAATCAAGCCATGCTAACGATTCCTATTTAAACGTAAAAAAAATCTTGAAAAAAATATTTTTCCTCAATTTTCGAAATGACCCAATTACCACAGGATACAGCAAAAGGAGTAAAAAAATGCAATAAAATTGCTGAGTATGGTGCAACAAAGTGCTGTTATATGTGACGCCACCATTGTAGGCTCTTCGGTAAATAAAGTTCACTGCAACTTAATACACCTGCCTGTGATTATGTGAAAAATACGTACGTTCAGTCAGAAAAAAGCAGAGAACTTTTTTCACTTACCTTGCGGAAATAATAAAAAAAGTCATCGTTGAATTGTGTGGCAAACAGAGGAAGTATTATTGCTCATATGCACGCATGCAATCATCCTTTTATCGTATGCACTTTTATAAGTGAAATTCAATATTGGTTTGTACTAAACCATAAACTCTTCCACAATAGTTCGTTAAAATTTTCTCATAGAAATTTTAAATAGATTCTGAACAAATTGTTTGATTGTGACAGGAGCTCATTTTAATCACTAGTTTAGTTTGTTGCCCAAAAAATAATGGTGGCTTAAAAAACTTATACTAAATTGTGTTCGAATTTAAAATTGTGATGAACTAAAAATACTTGATTTTTTTTAATAGGTTTTGTTTCCATTTTGATTAATATTAGAAAAATATTTGTTGCTTTCTAATCATGAGGCATTAGCACTAGCGAAATACTCATACACTCTAAAACATTAGTTCAAATTTAGGATCATATATTGTCTGAAAATTTTTTCTTGCCTAAAATTACATAGATTTTGTAGTTATTTTATTAAAGAAAAAACCTTTCAAATTAAACATATTTAGTCCAAGTGGAAGAAATTTAAAATGAAGTATAATACGGCTATGGGTGAATGGTAGATACGTCAGACTATCAGTCAGGAGGTCGCGGTTCCAACCTGCACGCAGCCAATCGGTTTTTTTAGTAAAAACATTTTGTTCAAAAATAATGCGTCTGTAATTTTAGGTCGATAATAATCGGAAAAGTGCTGCCGCCTATTATCGACCTAATTTTCAACAAAAGTGTTTTAGAGTGTAGCTTTCCACGTGCGACGTATTTAACTTATTTAATTATTATTAACTTATTTCATATTGCTTTGAAAATAATTGATTTAATTTTTTTTCTCATTATTTCATTTTATGCAAAAATTGATAATGAATTGACGCTATAAAAAATTTGTTTTGGGTCTTATTTCATTGAGAAAAAATGTCTGAAACTACTTAATTTCTTAGGAGTTATTTCTTTGTCTTCAGTTAAGAGTTTTATTCGCTTACTAAGGTATTTCTGCAATAACAGGCCTATCAACGGGCACAAGGAATTTCTCCTCTAAGGTAAGTCATTTCAGCATAGCTGCCCTAGCCCGGGCCCATGGACATTCTCCTTTGAGGTATTTCTAAAACCGGATTCGCTTGCCAAAGCATTTCAGCATTGAACGCCTTCAGCCGGGTGCAAAACTTTTCATTTCTGATACAAAAATGCTTTAGTAAAGTTTTTGGAAATACCTCAGAGCAAAAAATCCTTGCGCCCGCACGAAGTCTTGCATTCAAGAAATGATTTTTTTAGGCTGCTATTTTGATTTGTATCACATGCACCAAATTTCATTATTTTACGATCGTTTTTTGATTTGTTTGCAGCGGGATTGCAGGTTGTTTATGTACTATTCCTTCAGAGATTATGAATGCTATACTAAACCTAATTCCGATTGGCCTACATTCATTGGATGTATCCTCAAGCAGTTCGCCGAGATTGGGTGCATCTGGATGGTGGAGATCAAGAACTTGTGGTCATGCTAGGATCTTGGATCGAATACCACCCGTACTGAGGAAACACTCCGATAGCATAGTACCTCAACTAGACTTTGATAGCGCTTTCAAAGTCTTACTTCCATCCACGCGAAAGTGGAAGGGAGGTAATAAAAAAAGGGACTATGACCACAGTGTGTACACTGATAGATTAAGGATGAGCTGCAATGTTGGCTTTGCAGTATTTTCGGTTGATATTGACGTCATTCCTTACAACTTTCCGATGGTGAAAGTGTATTTCAGGCTGAAAAATTAGCTATAACGAAAGCGATCAGTCAGATCTTCCCCAGTGGGGGCACGATTATGCATTTTGATGACTAACCACATCTTGATGGTGTGCTGGGTAATTGGTTTGTGCAGACATTACCTTTGGTCAATTACCCATAAAACTTTAGTGTTACCAACCAATCTCTGGCATAACACCGCAACGGGCGTGCTTATAAGTATTTAAAGGAAGTAGGGTAACCGATGTGAGTCTGTAAGAAGGTGGACTTGCACCGAAGGTATCGCCCAAGACCAAATTCGGCAGAAAGTTAACCTCTAGGGGGTTTCTTTCGACGCTTAACCAGTAACCGAACACTGTTATCACGGGAACCAGTAGCTCCACAGATGACCTGCCTTCTAGAGGATTAAAGAGATGGTGTTCGCGAAGGGCATACTCTGTTCTTATTAGGATGGATATCCTGGCGGACTTCAACTTACCCTCAACAGGAAAGATAATTCTGTGACTGGTTATTGGTGAGATCTCCTTCGGGAGTTCACGTGGTAGCTGTGGTTGCTGCCAAAATCGCTGGGAGAGGTGTTGGCTTAATAACTGATGCTCGACCAGCTCTAGTGGCTGGTTGGACTAGTGGCTGGTTGGAAGGCTAGCATAGCTCTCATCTGCCTTCGTAGTAGACTTCTAGTTTGCTGTTTATCCCTTGGCCCGGCTGCGTCGCGTTGGCTGCTGATGCAGTAGAGTTTAGATGGCTCAAACACTTTAGGAAGGTGTTTATGCAAGTAGGGTGGGCATGCATGAGAAGTTGCTACCCGTATGTTCCTTGCAGGTCACACAGGTGCGCCTTCGGAGAGACTCGGGGATGGTGGTGAACACTCAACTTCACTCGGTGCTAAGAGCACCGTCAGCCTAGGCAGTAATGTCAGTTACTTGCCGTAGTCTTGAACACATCTGACAGGAGATATCTAAAGTCACACACCACTTTTGCAATTTAATTTTTTTTAGAAAGAGAAGTTACATAATCAGGCAATTAATGCCTTCCAGTTAATGAATTAATGTGTTACCTTCTTTGGGAAACGGATAGTGTAGGTAGTCAAACCGACGCTATTCTTACCTGGGCTCCTATACTTAGTTAGCAACTTCCTTGGCAATGAGCAGGCGGATAAAATGGATTCAATATTCTCAAACTATATCTTTAAGAGGCTGAAGATAGATGATGCAAGCTGAATAATTGTATGGTAAGCAAAATTAACAAACGAAAACCTTAAGGACATCTTGAGGTTCGTCGCAGTGTTGGCGGGCAGACAAGCTAATAGGCTATGTCTTTCCCACTATGCATATTGTCGTAGCTGCCATGAGCAAGGTAGTGAAGAGATCTAGCCGACCTGATCAGATATCTCAATGCGACTGGATGGGTCTAGGTTGGCACTGACGAGTGGTGTACTTACGTGCAATGACAGCTACGTAAACCAACCAACCAGTCATGCATTTATGATTGAAATGAAATCAAATGGATACCTCGGCTTCTGTCTGGTTGGTAATTTAAGGTTCAAAAAGGTGTACTCACGCTCAAAGTTCACCACGGTACGGCGATTTGCATGCGTGCTCAAGCCATGATGGCGACGAAATTTCGATAATATTTTTTGTTGTGGAATTTCGATAATATATTTTTTTAATAATATCGTATTCAGCTAATCTTTAATCGCATGGGTGGCTTGCTCAATTTTGTTGTTGCATGGGGACCGAACCACCGTAATGGTTTTATCTTTTATCGCATATTCTAGGTGGGCACTTCCTTTGGCGAATGTTTCCAAAAACCTATATTTGTCGTAACTAAGAAATACTGTGCTTGCGTACCAAGATTCAAAAATCTGTAACAGCTCTTTCTATTTTTCCCCCATCATCATAAACCACTGTCAGCCTTCTCATATAATAATTGTTCAAAGTATGACTGAGTATTTAAACAGGCGTGTATCCCATCCAAATCCCCTAGCTCAGAATATCTTCATAGTAGATAACTTCTATAAAGAAGGAGACACACTGTTGCTCTTGTACAAACCGAAGTGAGTTGAAGGCCATATAATAACAACAGCCATTAAAACTAAATGGTTTGTCTGGCTCTTGTTGGACTGTAAGATTTAAGTTATAAATACAATAAATAATTTGAAAAAAGAAAA
Organism: Panzeria rudis; assembly: GCA_956483635.1. Classification (NCBI taxonomy): domain Eukaryota; kingdom Metazoa; phylum Arthropoda; class Insecta; order Diptera; family Tachinidae; genus Panzeria; species Panzeria rudis. Next base: position 24,870,693 of record OY101448.1, on the reverse strand, counting down.
TATACACATGCATTATAAAACAAGCCTCCACAAAGCATTGATTTTTATTTCCTTTTGGCGCCAATGCAATATTTATTTGTCCTTTTAAATAAACATTAGTGGAGAGTTAAACAAAGAAATAACCAAAAAAAAAAAAACAGGAAATTCAATAAGCTTCTAGCAGAAACAACAATGTATAATAAATTCCCTAAGGCCAACTAAAAACGATTATAAAAACATCTCTATACAATTTGAAACCATTCACAACTCAAAAACACACACACACACTCATTCTTAAACTCAGTTCACTAAACGCTAATAGATAGATAGACTTTTTTCAAGTTATTCTCAAATATTATCTGGCCTAAAGTTAAGTTGAAAACACATTTCCATTTATATTTTGTAAATAGCATACGAGAAGAATACAGACACAAACTTTGTGCATGCAGTGGCCATAGTCATTGTAAAAGTTTTCCATCAATAGCATTTATTTAAAATAGCATCCGGAAAAAGAAAAACACGCACATACGAAAAAAAATAGTTAAACGAAATACCAACCAACCCTCTTGGAAGCATTCGCTTGGACACAATAGCTAGGCACCGAGAGCGGGAAAGAAAGAAGCTATAAAAAATAAATGAATGGATAAGTTAAAGCAGCCTGCAACTAAGATTTTTTTTTCATCTTTCTTTGCACTTTGTAGTTTTTGGCTTTGTTTAAATTGATTGCCAGGCCATAAGGAGAGGGTGAACTATATGGAAAAAATAGTTCTTGTTTAACAATCACCGACATCCACCGACTGACTGGCTCAACAATGTGTATACAAAAGAACAAAATTGAACAAAAGTATTATAGTCGGAATCATGAGCAACAGAAGTAGCAGTGGCAATATACTTGCAACGAACAAAAAGAAACCAATTTAGGCTGCTGCTCTGCAACTTTAACGATGACATTTTAATAGGAAGTAAAAATTATAGATCACACTGTTGGCCAAATGTGTATTTATATGTATTTGTGTTCCTGTTCATTCATATACTGTTATGTAAAAATGTGTATGTTTTGGCTTGCCAAAAGATTGGAAAATGCTATAAAAATAATAAAACTTTAGCCTGTCTTATCTAAGGCTATAGCACCCTCAGCTGCTCAAAGTTCAAAATATTGCAGATCAGAGATGGCATTTTTTTATAAAAGTAAATATTGTTAAAATGTAGTTTAAAGGAGATATGATAAAATTACGGTTTATAATGTGTTACTTTATTTGGGAAAGGGGTTGTGTAGACAAGACAGGTGGAGAAAATTCCAAAAAAATATAAATTTTTTAGCAACTCTGCTATTGCGCGTCTTGGTAATTTTAGAGGAGTGTTGGAGCGCTCCTGGTGTTAAGTAGATGCATTAGCTATCGTATGCGGTGTGTGTAGCTATTTTATTAATTGTTTTATTTTGTCCACGATTTTGCCAACATTACTTACGAAGGAGGGCGCTGTGATATACATTACCCGATAACAGTATCAATCAGGGACGGAAAATAACATTTATTATCAAAATTTCAGTTCAAAAAGTCAGACAGAGAGAATTTGTATAGCATTGTGATGGTCGTGAGATAAGGAATAAAAATCTAAAAATACTTTTATTTATTTCCTTTTTTCAAAAAAGTCAAAACATAACTATTATTTTTGACTTACACTTTTTCGGTCAAAAATAAAAGTTAAAATTTGACCGATATTTTTTTGGTCAAAAATAAAAGTTTAAATCTGACTGATATTGAACCAATTTACTTAACGAAATTGTATATAAGAGCTATTGATGTTGCTTATATTCACTTACAAGTTAAATCGATGTTGATTGGTAGGATATTCACCGTGTGAGATTATTAGCTCCAAATATTACTTGCTCTTTTTTGAAATTTTAACTTTTATTTTTAACCGAAAAAATATCGGTTAAATTTTAACTTTTATATTTGACGGAAAAAATAATATCGATATTTTCAATGCTGGAATTTTTTTTGAATGTTTTTATTTTGTTCAAGTTTTTTGGAACAGTACACATTCATGTTTTAGCTAAGTGCCTTTAGAGTTTTAATGATTGAGTTATGAATTTTTAGTCGAAGGCTCTGATGAGTAGACTTGGTAGTCTCGAATCAGCTGTCAGTTCAACCTTCCGTATATCCAAATTTTTCTTTGAATGTTCAATATTTGCAGGCTTTAGAATTTCTCTCTTAAAAAAAAATAATTTGATCGAAAGATTAAATTGAAAATGAAGTTAAGCCAAACTAATTAAATAACAAAAGACCGTACAGTTCGACTAAAAATTCATAACACAATTATTAAAACTCTAAAGGCACTAAGCTAAAACATGAATGTGTACTGTTCCAAAAAACTTGGACAAAATAAAAACATTCAAAAAATCCCAGCATTGAAAATATCGATGATATTCGACGCTGGTAAGACCGAAATGAAAAAAGCTTAAAATAGTTGAACATGCTAAGAAAAGACAGTTAGTGAAGTTCCGAACATTTAGAAAAAGTTCATTAATAGGTGCGACTCGCCTCGAGATGGCGACAGTCTGTTAATTGAGCTTACTAAAATTAGTAGGATTTTCGTTACAGTGTTGTTGCAGCCGTCGCTGGTAGTGTAGGTAAAGGGCTCTGATGAGTAGACTTCGTGGTCTCAAAACAGCTATCAGTTCAACCTTCCGTACATCCAAAGTTTTCTTTGAATGTTCAATATAGAATTTCTTTCTTAAATAAAAAAATTGTTTGATCGAAAGATTAAATTGAAAATGAACTTATGTCAAACTAATTAAATAACCTTGAATAAAAGACCATACAGTTCGACTAAAAATTCATAACTCAATTAATAAAAAATAATAGTAAAAAAATAACCATTATTTTTTAACCGAAAACATATTGGTCAAAAAATAACTATTATTATTTGACTTTTACGAAAAAGTCATTACAGTTACGTTCCCTGATAGCAATCGCTGTCGGTACTGCTTAGTGGCCAGTGCTATGTCTTCATCACTTATAAAATAGTCCAAGAATAATTAATATAATTCGACACTAATGCACATCAGAAGAATTCATGATGCTGATGATGTCAGGGTCCTTGGCGGGCATCGAACCTATGACCAATCACAGTCAGATTTGAAAGACAGTGACTCTTAAAGCTACTGCTTGTGGTTATAACATTATTGCACTCACCGCCTCATATATATGTATACCCAAAATCTAACATTTAGCTTTTTATGAATGCAAGAAATAGAATCTAAGTGCACATGTTGCAAGCCACAGTTAACATCCCAGCAAAAATTGTGCTTATTGGTAGGGAAAAAAATATATGAGTATTTAAGTCATAACTACTTACAATTTGACTCGATAACTACTTAATTTTGTTTGTGAAGTCCAAAAAATAAGGAATATCCCTTACAAATGTATTTACATTGTCACAGCAATTAAGTAGTTATTATTTGGCTTACTTGAAGCTAAATCAAGGAAAGAAGTTAAAATTAAAAAAAAACTATACACATTATATTTTATTTATATTTTTTCGTTTAGATTTGAAGACAAGTACTTTACCCACTCAGCTATTGTTGACTTATAAGTTTAAGCGCCAAAAATTAGTTTTCATACACAAACACATTTTTTTATTATTTTTTTTAAATAACAAACACAACCGCCGAAGCGATCAGCTTGTCTACGGAAAAACACCCAGGGTCTATAGTGGGAATCGAACACACGACCTCTTAAGTCAAAATTTGTGTGTCTAGTTAAAGTTTTAATTAGGAGTGAAAAATAAAAATTCTCGTTCTTCCATCTCTGTTACACATTAAAAGCACCAAATGAATTTATAAGGGCATAGACACACGGTAAAACAGTAGCATAGAGAACAAAAAGAAGGAGAAGCCAACCAAATAAAACTGGTCAATGGGCCACATAAAAGCTCGTAAAGAAATATGAGCACACAAATTCCAACCTGACTTGCATTTTATAAATTTTGTTCGTTTTTCGTTTGAATAATATTTTTCATTTTTTTTCTTTCTATTAATGCTTATGATATTGCAGTTGTGTTTCTGAAGGCTGGCTCAGTTATCATAGTTAAAATTAATAGTGTACGCTTGCATATTTGCCAACTAAAGCAAAAATGAATTGTTGTTGTGGTCGAAGGCAAGTTTGGCTGGCTGTCCTTTTCGAAAAATAAATATTCATGTTGCTTGTACGCACTTTTCATTCGATTGGCTTTTATTAATCCAAATTGGTGCATGTCTGCCATGGTCTACCAGGTAATACTCAGGCTATATTTGAATGGTTTCATTAAAAAAAAACTCTTAAAAATGAATACTAAATGTTAACTAGAGGGCAGTAAATTTGGAAAAAATTTCCATATGCGAGAATGTGTGCGTAGTCGATATAATAGAGATGTAAAACAAACAGTGAAATTTGATTAGTGTGTAGTTAAATGGCAAACATCTTGGTAAGAAGTTGTTTGTGGAACAAATTGTGCAAATTTAGTGAAACTATTGTTTACACTTTATGTAAAAATTGTTTATTGATAAAGAACGAAGAAATTTATATGTAGGTAGATAAGGACATTTTTTAGTTTTCTCGTCAAAATCAATTAATCGTTTGGGTCATAAATAATTCTTCCAAAAAAAAACCAACTTCAATGCAAAGATCTTGTGGAACAGATTACAAAACGGACGCAATTTAGTTTTAGATCTAATGGTGTGTTTGTCTACAAATGGGGTGTCCGTCGACAATTTTTCATAGTACCAATCTCTGATGTCTATTCAAAAATAATATTTTTAAAATCGGTCAAGAAGTGGCGGAGTTAAGTGATAATTAATATATCGGGCAGACTTTTACTTCTATGGTATCAAATTGAGAGCAAACCCTTTCAAACAGAAAAAATACCTTGCATTTTTTTGGAAAATAAAATTATCGGACCAAGTGCAAGTAAGCTCATTCAATAAAAAATAATAATTTTGAAACTTGGTTAACATATGACGGAGTTATGCTTAGGGGAGCGAATTTTCCCCATCGATTTCGAAAAAAATGCTGGCAAACCCTTTCAAACAATAAAACATTTTCGAAAATGGAATTACAAATGACAGAGTTGTGCGTGAGGGGGAGGTGGAGGGGATGTAGGATATTTTCCCATCGATTTTCGAAAAATAATATTGTGGAACCAAAGTGCAAGCAAAATCCTTAAAACAAAAAAAAAGAATTTTGAAAATCGGATGACAAATGGCAGATTTATGCATTTGGGGGAGGGGTAAATTTCCTCCCCCGATTTTCAAAAAAAAAAAAAAAAAAATTATGGGACTAAACTGCAGGCAAACCCCTTCAAACAAAAGCAGAATTTTGAAACTCTGTTCGCAATGGGAGGGCAGCAAATTTCCAGCTCCACTGTCGAAAAAAAATTATGGTACCAAACTGTTGCGAACAAAAAAAGAATTTTGGAAATCGGTTCTCAAATGATAGAGTTCTGATAAGAGAAACTCTTAAAAGCAGCAACAGGCAATTGTTGCATATAATTCGAAGTTTGTCGGCTGTTTGTCGGCTATTTACATGTACACAACACAAACATCAAAATAAGCAATAGTAAAACAACAACAAGAGCACAACAGTGCGTTGCAGCTATCAACAAATCAAATAAACATCAACACACAAACAACAAATTATTTCTCGCCAGAGACTGCTTCTAACTTTAAAGCATACCCCGAATACGTAATAAAGTTGATCGATATGACAATTGAGTTATTTTTCCATCATTGTTATTTTTAACTTTAGGAAACTTTGTCTCCTCCTCTCTGTCGAAATTTACAAATAAAAGAAGGAAACATCGTTAATATCCTTAAAAGTCTTTTGCATAAACCTTTTAAAATATGCAGTTGTGCATGGAGCAAAAATAACACACATTCCTATAATCTCAATTTACTACTTAACTATTCGAAATACTACGAAGTACAATCAGTACGCCAACATTCATATCAACTTGTAAGATATACAACTACAATAATGACATCCGTAAGGCTTAAGCAGGAGCACAAAGACAACAAACATGCAAAAGGAGCACTTGAATGGTACCGCAAAGCAAATGTCAGCCATTCGTAAAACGTTGCAATGGCAGGCTCAATCGCATCCAAACTATCTTTTGCATAGAATTGTGCATACGAAAAAAAATACTCGTACAACAAGCCCATAGAAATGAGAAGCAGGAGTTTTAAATAGGATAAACAAGAAGAGACAATATAAGAATACGAAAACAGAAAAAAAAATTATAATGTGAAAACTTTAAACATACACTCAGCTTTTAGCCAGCCATACATGTTAGCAGAGCTAAGAAAGAATGATATGTTGAATGATTTTGTCTTATACTTTGCATCACAGGCCTGCAATATGTCAATAAAGACAGAATAACAAAAAAATTGTTATAGCGTAGCATTTGATAAATTTATCTAATTTGCTCATCTAGGACAAGGTATACGAGTAATTAATAAAACTTTTATTTTTCGATTTTAATATTTATATATTCAATACTAATACGAATTCACTCTTTTAATTATAGAAAGATAGAAAGTTTATGTTGTGATTTCTTTTATATGCAAATTTAAACAATTGTGTTTTATTAAAAACAAAAAAAAATTATGTTTGAACTTTAACATTTACCAGCCAAGGCTTCGCCTCTTTTGTCAGCATTAATAAGTTGCAAAAAATTAAATTTTAAATGGAAATTTTAATTTAGAATATACTACAATGCACTGTAAATTGCTTTAATATTTTAAACAAATATCTTTATGTAATTTAAATTTCAAAAGGAATTGAAATAACAAAGATTACAGCATGTACGAGACAAAAATGTATTTCGAAGTTCCAATGGTAGCATTAGCTTATAGAATAAATTAAACTGCAGTTTGTATGAAAATCTTTCAATCTTATGGTATGTTACAGATTGAAAAAAAAAACTGATGAGTGATTCTACGTAAAACGGCAAGGAAAAAAGAATTTTCTTATTTTTAATAAAAATCTCTCAGTTGTTGTTTTTAAGAGCATTACAATTGTAGAAAAAATAGAACAATACATTATTTAATATTTTTTAAACAATTTGAGGCACTTTTAAATGATCATCCACGAAACATTTTGATCTCCCTCTTCTTAAGTTTAATATTTATTTCAGATTTTCTTTTCTTCCCTTTCTCATTATTAATAAAAACCCTTATCTCTGAAAAGAATATACTTTTTCTGCTTTTTATTGAATTTAAAAATTACTCAGCTAGAGTATTTTGCTGTCTATAATAGAACGGATAGCAAATAATTTAATGTGTTATTATTTTGTTATGCTTTATTTTTATATTATTTATATTAATGAAATCAATAAAAAGTTTTATTTCATCGAATTTTTAAAACTTCCGTATTAGGTCACACCTGTCGGTCACACCTGTCGGTCACACCTGTCACATTTTCAAAATAGTTTTTTTGTTATACGTAATATAGCTAAAAACACTTTAAACAGACAGCTATACCAAAATTATTGTGTACGTTATAGTAAACATTTTACAGAATTTATGCTGAAAGTCATAATTCTTTAAAACTAAGATTTGTAAGGTCACACCCGTCGCAGCTTTCTGACAACCATTCTGATCAGGAATCGTGTTTTTTCAGTATCTACCCGTTATTCAACGACTTTAAGCTTAATGGCCTTGCGAATCGCAACCTTTTTTTAAGTAAACAATTTTATATTCTTTATTTATAATAAAAAACATGTGTAAAGTGGTCACACCCGGCTAAATGGAATTACTCTGATGCGATTGAACTGTTTAAGCCATTTTTAGTGTTCTATAGACCAAAGGTGAAAAGTGACTCAATTGTTTTTGTTACGCTGTCCGTCTGTCTGTCCGTTTGTCTGTCACAGGCTTCTATCTCGAGAATCGTAAGAGGTACGGACCTGAAATTTTCACAGAATGTGTATATCTATAGCCCCTCCAACAAAAAGTACTAAACATTTATGAAAATAAAAATTACATGGTATTCCAAAGCGAGCAACGAATTATGTTTAAATCCAAATATAATATACAAACAGTTGATATATAGACACTTGATATTTTTAAAAATCCTATACTCACGTCAAAATATAAAACACGGATACTCGCTCCCAGTCTGTCAGACCGATGTTTGTAGAGCCTACAAAACTTACATTAGTTTAAAAAAGTTTTAATAGAACTTTATTTAGTTTTAGAAATGTATGTTCTTAGTAATATAAACACAAGTTTTAAAGAAAAAATCTTTTTTGTATATAACTAATAGTCTTTCACGGCAGTCCTTGTAAAATATGATCAAATTCCTAAGAGATAAAAAAAACATTAAAAAAATATATATCTATTAAAACTAAGCAAACCAAAATATAATAATTCCAAGAAAATAACGCAGGAAATTAATAAAATATAAACCAAATCTTAAACTAACACAAAATTAAAATATATATGCAAAATATAACCTATGAAAAACTGTTACACCAATACTCACGTCGGTCTCGCAGACCAATTATTGCTATGTATGCACACCCATCTTATTGGCACAAACTTTGTAACGGCACTAAATTGAAGTTTATTGAGAATGATGAAACTAGCAGAAATTACAATACTTTCTCGTTCTTCGTTCATAAGAAAAACCTACGTCGCTCTCGCAGACCGTATGCGTGAGTATAGGAAGGTTAAAGTCAGGGTATTATTATACAGACTATACCAATAAATGTCGAAATTTAAACAAAATAAATGTTAAAGGTATTCTATCACTTAATGTACTTTTAACCATGTAATCCTTACAATTAGTTGTATCTTGAAAACCGTAAGAGGCAAACTCATGAAATTTTCACATCCAGTGCAAAAGTTTGCAAAAGTAATACATGCTTAAAAACCAACTCAAAATTAAAGGGTATTCTGTCAGTTAATGTAATTTTAAAATTAAGTTTTATTAAGTAGACATTTGAAACAAACCTAATTAAAGGGTATCCCTTCAAGTAATGCGACGAACAAGCCGAAAAGTAAATTGTCAAAACGAAAAAATTCGCAAAAACGAAAAAAATCGCCAAAATTAAAAAAATCGATAAAACAAAAAAACGCCAAAACTAAAAAGCCCAAAATTAAAGAACATAGCTAAAACGTAAAAAATCGCCCAAATCTAAAAGCGCTGAAACGAAAAAAGCACCAAAATGAAAAACTAGCAAAAACGAAAAAAAATCGCCAAAACGAAAAAATCTCCAAAACAAAAACGGTAAAACTAAAAACACCCAAAATTAAAAAATAAACCAAACGCAAAAGTCGCCAAAATGAAAAAAGCTCTAAAACGAAAAAAAATCGCCAACACTAAAAAATAGTCAAAAAACGAAAATTTTCCTCGAAACGAAAAAAAACTTAAACTGAAAAAAACACACTACAATTAAAAAGTCGCCAAAAACAAACAAAAATCCACAAAACGAAAAAAGGGAAACATGTATGTATGTACACATTTATATGGTATTCGTACGGAACCCTTCAACTGAAAGTCCGCATCACGCGTTCTTCGCTTCTTCCCATCCCACGCGGCTGTCAAAAAAGTTGAATCAGTGTAGTTGTATGTAGCAAGTTACAGAGCAGGATGCTTTGTCGTGTGGAAAGCGAAACATTTGTCTACTTTTGTGGTTTTCATAGCCAAGGATGTGAAATTATATTTTATTTTTAATACAATCGATGAATATGTCTATATAGTGTATTATTTTACTTTCGTAATAAAGTTTAAAAATGTTTGCAGGCCTAAAAATACAAAAAACAAAATCCATGTAAAAATCGTCGCATGTAACTTGAAATACGGAAAATCGTAGAATTCGTAAAAGCTATGAATGTGCTGACGCAAAAACGCGTCGAATGAACATTCAGCTTTCGTGTGCAAGTCAAAGTCGCACTTTACTGAATTTTTTTTAACATTAAATTCTTGTTAGTTGCACAATTTCATAAAATATTTAAACTGTCCATTCAAAGTATCATTTTATTAAGAATTTCTTAACTCCAGAAATAAAAAGTTCTCTTGGAAATTGTCGCTACTGCTCTGAATCGACTTTAAATCGATCGACTTTCAACACCGAAAAACTAAAAAAGTAAAAAAAGTTTTTGACTGTAGCAACGATTATGTTATTTGGTGTGTTGAATTCGTGCGCTATACTCGGTTTCTTTAAATTGGTTCTAGTTTTCAAGATATACTATTATTTCAACTTTTAATTTCATTCCCAATTAAGTGAGGGAACTCAGTTGAATAAAATTGTGATTTACATACAGCACACATGCACACACACACACACACACATAAATTAAAATTTTACTGTTTACCGAGTTACGGATTTGAAAGGAGAAATCTTTAAATCCACCCTAAAATGAATTCCAAGGCGTAAACGCTCAAATCGCCGATACACCAGAATCAGTCGTTAAAATTTCGTTATGTTTTACTTTGTGTTGTACAGTGTAATTGATAAGTTTTATTTTAATTTCAGTTTCTCATGTTTGAATTTTATATATTATAATTGCTTTTATAATTTTTAATTTAATTTGGAAATACTTAAATAAACCTTCAATGCGTGCAGGCAGTTGTTCAAATAAGAATTGTTAGTTAAATTCTTGCTGCTAAACTTTTAACTAAAATAAATTAGTTTTTTCTCAATTAAATAAAGGACACATTTTTGTTTGAATTTCCAAATATCTTTGTAGTTGCGTTTCTAGACAAAATATTTACTAATTGATTGAATTTCTTTACAAAAATGGAATTTAAAATGTTCTTAATTCACACAAAAGACTGTAGTATATTAAAAAAAAATATTAATTAACCTTAACTATATGCAAACACTAAAATTCATATAATTTTAAAAGAAAATACAAAGAAATATTTGTTTATATGTATATTCAGAAAGCACAAAAAGTTCTCTCTTATAATTTTTCACAACATAAAAATTGCACGCAAATATTAAATTAAAATATTTAATCCTTCATATATCAAGTCTATGCATGAGTTCTTGTATTATCGTGGTTTTATATTCTGCACTTCTGTGTTTGTCCGGTAAAAACTTTTCTTACTAGTACAGCCAGAGATATTGATTCAATAAGAAACATTAACGAAAGTCTAGTCATTTCAAAAATTTTTATTTCAATATTGAACCATATATATTCAAAGTTGAAAATGATTGATTTGGTGTATTACAATAAAGTTTCTTATTTCAGTTGAAAACTATTGAATTAATATGACGAGTTTTTATTTTTGAATTGACGTTTTTCCCTTAGTTTAGGCAAAAAAGTATTTGAGACTTTAAATCGTAACTGCATATAATTGGACTGACTAGATAACTACTTGCTTTTATATGAGAGGTTTAAAATATAATAGTATCCCTTTTAAATGTATTTGCGTTGTCACATCAATTAACTAGTTATTATTTCACTTACTTGAAGCTAAAAAATAAGTAATCAAATAATTAAAATAAAATAAAAATATTTTTATAGACAATAGTATATTTTTATGTTTACATGCCTTCACAGAAGAAAATTTTTTAATTTCCTGTGATAAAGATTTTGTTTTTTGTTTACTGTTCTGTGGAAATGTGTTGATTCAATAAAAATTTTTTTTGAATTTTCTGTGACAAAGATTTTTTCGATATTTGATAAAAAAAAATTTTATACTATATTAATTTTCCCAAATGATTTTTGTTTTAATTTTACTTTCAACACACATTATATTTGAATCAAATACAGGTTTTATTGAATTTCATGCTATTTTCGAAAATTACCGTTGATAAATATTTGCAACACAAAAAAAGTGTTCTTTTCTTTTTGACTCAGCCGGGATACGAACCTGTACTCTTTCAGATTCGAAGACAAGTACGTTACTCAATCAGCTATCGTTGGTTTGTTTTCATATACAAACATATGTATGTTAACTTCAAAAGTGTTTGTCTACTTATTTTATTAATACATAACAGGAAATTATAACTATGTACTTTCAGATAATGATATAAATACGTACTTAGTTTATAGATTACTAAGTAGTAGTTTTATTTTGGAGCATAGTAATAAGATAAATATGTAAGTGCTAATCTTTACTTTGTAACCCATTAAAAAAGTGTGTACTACCTTTGATAAAAATGTAAAAAGTTTTTGCTGGGTAAGTTCTAGTATTATCGTGGTTTTATATTCTACACTTCTCTATATGCTTGTGTTTTTAAAAGTAATTTTATATTTGAGCTATCTGTAGGCATTTTTAGATGTTGTGGAAGAGAAAACGTCTTCTGTATTTTTAAGCTTCAAAAAATATTAATTCAAACGATGCCAAAACAAACTCCTGAAGTTAAAACAATACGGATGATATTTCTAAATACTCATGTGTTTAAATTAGAAATGAAATACCATAAATTTCTTAGGAAAATAAAATGATAAAAGCTTTTCCATTAGTTGGTTTTTCTTGAATTCATTTCTCCTTGGTGCACAATTTAGTTCTTAAGCTTTGAAATTGTTCGTATAACTGCGTGCATGTGCTACAAAATTGCGCTTGTTTGAATGCATGTATATATGGAAAGTGTTAGTAAACAATTGACAGATAAACAAAATCATATAAAACTGTCATTCGTTTCTGTTTGTTTATTTCGAATGATGCTCTATGTTGCTAACAATTTTTGAATTTTAGAAAATTGCTAGCTATATACAGTGGGCCTTTTGCAAGCTTTTGTAAAATGTTATGTTATCTCTTGACGTTAATATTCAAGATGTACAAGCAATGTTCAAAAATAATATATATATTTTTTAATTTCCACTAACAAATTTATTGCTGAACATATTTTCAGGCCTGTGTTGTATGCCATGTTAAATGTTTAGAAGTGTCATAGCATTATTGTTCTTATAAATATAAGTTTGCAACAACAACACACAGAAAAACTTCGTGATAAAATTTTCAAAAACAAGGTTAATTTTACATTTTTCGGTAGTGATTTTACCTCTTAGGTAATGGATGTTAATTCAACATGATATTACAATAATCTTCAAAGAACATTTTTTTTTAAATACATAACTATATTTTATGTTGATTTAATATTTCACTAAACGTAGAGCAAAATGAAGTTGATACAGAAATAATGCGAAGAATCATATTAAATCAAAGTTGTATCAATTTGAAACAACGGGAATTTGATACTGAAATAACACAAAGAATCATGTTGAATCAATGTTATTTGAAGTTGAAACAACGCGAATTTGATACTGAAATGACACTAAGATTCCTGTTGAATCAAAGTTATTGCAAGTTGAAACAGTGTGACTTTGCTACTGAAATAACACGAAAAATCATGTTGAATCAGGGTTGTTTCAAGCTTAAGCAAACTGAATTTAAATGAATTTATTAATTATTTTACATAATTACATTCTAGAGAGAGCGCCGCATGTGCATTAGCATAGTCATAGAAAAAAAGTTTTTGTTTCTTTGGCTGGCCCCACCCAAGATTTGAAGTCGAGCTCATATTTCATCACAGCCTCAAATATACTTTAGATATACATATATATATTTTAATATAAATACCATAATAAATAGCATGAATTTCATTCGAATTCAATTTTATTTAATTGATGATTTAAAATGAAATGTAACGTTGATTTTTCATTGATTCACTAAAGTACATTCACTAAAGTAAATTAAAAACAGGATTTTACGGATTCAATATTGAACAATGTTGTTTTAGCAATGAAAACTATTAAATCAACGAGTTTAAGGTTAGATTAATAATTTTTCGTTTAAAATTAATATGAAACAATGGTTATCTTTATAATTAATAGGCAAACCGATTCCTTGTGAAGGAGTCTATGCTCACATTATACAGCCGATTTTGATAAAACTTATACCATTTAAAACCAAGTTTATTCACAGATGTGTACAAGTGTTAACATTAGTTCAGTATTTTGGGAGCTATAAGCATTTAATGTTGTTACTAATACATACACACATATTACTTATGCAAGTAAGTTGAATAAAAGAAACAAAAAACAACAAAAACGAGAAAGGAATTATGAATATTATATTCGAACGGAAGGAAGCAAGAGATTCTTATGACGTTGAATAATTTTATGTGAACTGTAATGAAATAATTTATATCTAGAATACGGGCGAATGTGTCGTCCGTTGGCCATACTTAGTTTTAAATAAAGTCTGTACTTTTGCAGAAATTTGATATGATTTCCAATCATCATTGTGATATGTGGATTTTATATTGATATATTTTTCTATGTGATTACTTTGATAATTCCTAACATTTTCATTGCGCATGCGAAACAAAACAAACCAGAATATATAACTTTTTAGCTAAACTCAATATATATTTTTTATATTTTAAATTAAATTGTACATATTTATTTTTCATACTCGTACAACAAAAAGTAATTATAAATTTATCCCACTGTGTAACTAGGACAACAACAAATATCATGACTATTCTCTCAATAGCAACAAATAAAATATGCCCAGCTGTGCTTTTGAATTGAAAAAAGGATTTCTTTTTTTTTAGTTTCATTTTCTTTATGTATACCATCTTGCTTTTCTCAACTTGTGTGTACTTATTTTAGAAATTCCATTTTATATATACATAATGTCTTTCAACTTTTGTGCCTTTGAATAGTCCCAGGCAGCTATTCATTCATTCATGGTGTTTGTCTGTAAATATGACTGCTCCTGCTCCTGTTCCTGTCGTTGTATTAAATCTTGCTTCTGTTAACAAACAGATGGCTGTTTGATATATATTTTTTTCAAGTTGTTGCTGCCGCTTCATTGTATGGTAGAGAACAGATTTTAAAATGCAAAGAAACAAAAAGTAAAACAACAAACAGCAACGGAAATGCCTTCTTTCAATTTCTGAGCCTTGTTTCGAATTCTTGTTTACTCTGCATGTCTTTCGCGCGCCTTTTAACATGCTATTCTTTTTTAACGTAATTTTTATTTTAACTTTTTCTTTTTTTAACTGCTTTTAATTTTTATGTATGTTGTTGTTTATATGTATGTGTGTGTAGTAGCATTTGTTTTTCAAATTCCCCTGCGAATGCTTGTTTATGGTTCTATTGTTCCCAGGACAGCATACTTCTCTATTTTTTTTTTACTTTTTTTTTCAAAAATAATCATTGCATAAAAGAGGAGGAACAACAAAGTTTTTCTGCTGCAACAACTTTTGCTTAAAGTGTAGGCAGGCACTATAGTGCAGACAGATTGTACTGTGAAGCAAAAAATTGTTAACTGCTGTTATAGTGCCTTTTTCCTAAGAAGTAGAGAAAGTGTAGTTAAGAATACAATTTGAGTTTACTTTTAATTTGCAGCGCTATTTGGTAATTGTATATATTAACCGTGTAGAGTTTTGTAAAAGGCCATATGCAATACTACTCGTATACCAATTCATACTCTTATGCAAACCTCAATACTCGAAACTCACTTCCAATAACGAATTTGCATCCGCTTTTAATTGATATTTACATTTATGTCACACAACATCGATGTTCTTCAAATACATATTTATCTGTCTCTTGATAAGTCTCGAGGGGATTTGCCCTCGCTTCAGTGATTTATTGCTTAACACACGTAACCACAGTGTTTAATTTAAAACTCTGCCACTTAAAAATACAGACGTAGTAAAAAGGATTTATTTTTGCTGCAGCAGCCACTGATGCTGAGTATAAGTTTTATTTATTTCTTGCACAGCAACTTTAAATACAGAGGAATGCAAGTACAGGTTTACTTTTTCATTCATATGTATTTGTATATTGTTTTGACTCAGACAATAAATTTTCAATTAAGTTATACACCATCCGGCACAATCAAGCCCCGAACAACGTGATACATTGATTTTGTTTAAATAATGATGCAGAATCTCTTAAAACTTATTACCAAACTGAATACTATGCAAATTGTGAGAAGTTTTTAGTCCAAAATAAATTATGTACCTTTCGGCTGTTAAAGTTTAAACTGGCTACTCTGGTCTACAAGGCGAACCGAATAAATGGAGGCTACGTCTCTCAGTGGTTTCAATTACAAGAAAATGATAATAATCCATTATCTTTGAAACTTGCGATCCGATTACAAAACAGAAAATAAACACACACCTACACATAAATAAAATCTATAAAATCAAACCAAAAAAGTTTGATTTGAGTAGAAAAAAAAGCAAATCAGAAAAATGGGAATGAAGAAAGATAGACCAACGGCAATACTGGAAAGCTGCAGTTTAATATCAACTTAAGCGATTTAATTCTCGTATTCAATTTTCGCGAAAAATCACATTGAAATCACATTCAACGGAAAGTCGCGCTACTCTGTTCTGATGTGTACGTTGAAAAATTAAGTTTAATGTTAATATTTCCCTTGTTGCTTGGAATATCAATCATGCCCAATTCTTTCTTAATTAAACGTTCGAACCTTAACTTAATAATCAGGGCTCGGACTTTCAGGCAAATTCATGTTTTTTGTGGAGATAGATAAAAAGGTATTGACTAATTATCTATGCGAATCTTGAAATTTTAAATAGTTTGGCATCGATTTGTAGTTGCATGTTTTTGCATATTTTGGTGGTAAGTGCATATTTTTGCATATTTTGACAATAAATGCATACTTTTGGAATAATAAAAATTTTTTAATGCATATTTCTAAATTTTTGAAAAATATATTAATAGGCCGATTATGGATAGCAACTGAGCCTCAGTTGGGCTACAAGTTGCTGAAAATTATACTACTGATGGCAACTGGTAACTAAGCGCTGTCAATTTCAGTTCCTATTTAGTGCATTTCTGGCAACCATTAATTTTCAGTTGCCGACTGGCAACGCAGCTAAAGTTCGGCTGCATTAAGTAATAGACCCAATTATGTTTGTTTTATAATTTCTTCTCTAATAATAATAAAAAAATTTCATATTATTTTAGTTTGGTACTTTCGTCATAGGTAAAGTCATATTTTTGCGCATATTTTTAATTTTTAGGTGCATTTGTTAAGCGCTTAAAATCAATTTTTAGTTGCACGAAAGTCCGAGGCGTGTTAATAATCAATTTGGATTCACAAGCAAATTCGTTGGAAATAATCATATTAATTCCACATAAATGTTCATCGTGCTGTTTTCCATAAAAGTGTTGAAAACATCTTCTAGCATAAACGTGAGGATTACAAGATTTTCTATGCCGATTCATTACAACAATGTGCTAAAAAAGGTGGTGGGCTTTAACTCCCCCCAAAATGAAACCCAGATGTAAACTTTCATATCGTCGATACAAGTATATTTTTTAATGCCCTCTACCAGAATCAATCGTTAGAACATTGTAAATTTTTTTGTCTTGTACAGTGTTATTAATATGCCAATGTCTAATTATATATTTTTTAGATACTCATGTACGTAAGAAATTTAAACACCAAAGACTAAATGAACAAATAACATTTTATAAAATTAATAAATTAGTACATACATGTGTAGATAGGAGAATATAAACAATACCAACTGTATTTATATTTCTTTGTTGAAACAATTGTTCAATTCAGAAGCTATTGTCGGAGTTGTATGTTAATAGATTTCAAAATAGCTTTCAGATATTGTTAGTAGTTTCTATAAAAAATATTTGAATAAAACCTACAACTTTTTTTCCTATTTTTTTCAAAAGAAAGTAAGGATAGGAAATCTAATACCATTGCATTGCGCTGAAAATATTTTTATATTAAATTTTATATTTACTTGTTCAACTAATTAGAGAACTATAATTTTATTCAGAAAAATTAGTGAAAACCTTGATTTTTGTGCCCAAAGAATTTAAAATTATTTGAAACCTTAACAGAATGAAAAAATCTCTATAAAATTAAAATGATCTGAAACCTTGACAAAATGAAAAAAATTTCTTATAAATAAAAATTCGACTTTCCATCCCTGAATGTGTAAATCTTGCAAAAGAAGGAAAATTGGTTCCTTACCGGGGGTCTACAGTAGCCATGAAATTTGTATGATGTCGGACAGCGCATTTGGTCCATGCTCTGACATCGATACCCGAGCATATGGCTGACCATCAATGTTCGACATGAGGTTCGCCGTCAACAAACATATGCAACAGAAAGAAAAGAGACATAAACAAATTGGTAAATATTACATCTCTATTACACTACCGCAAAATACTTTGATAAGGCAGAACATGGACATCACACGTATTCACCACAACAAGGAAATTGATGCATTTTTATAGTTGCTCTGCCGGTGTCATGTTTATGTCATGTTCAAGTCGATGGCTCGTGAAGACGTATGATTAAGCGTACTACGCAGTTTTGCCCAGTAGTGTAGAAATTAGGATATTCATTCGGTTAACCGTTAATCGGTTAACCGGTTCATTACTATACAATTAACTGATCGGTTAATTTAGAATTGGCCGGTTAATTTCAGTCGATTAACCGACGTAACAAATTTTTTCATCTTTTATAGTATCATAATGTATATTTTGTGTGTTTTAATTATTTGTTTCGTCTCATATACAAAAGGCATGTCTTTAGAAATTATTTTTCATACAAACAAAGAAGTGTGTTCAGCAGCGATGCCATTTTTACGATATGAGAAAAAACGATATGACATACTGTGTTGTCATATCCTAAGTTTTTTACGATATGACAGCACTAAGATAGCCATACAGGGTGTTTGCTCTCTTATCGTAAAAAACTTGCGATATGACAACACAGTGTGTCATATTTTTTTTTGTTATATCGTAAAAAATGGCTAAAAATGACATCGCTGGTGTTTAGTGATCTTAACTTAAGTAAAGTCTTTAGACGTGGCTATAAAAGAGTTTAGTAAAAACTCTGCTACTCTATTTGAACTTGAGGGAATTATTAAGTTTTGTTTAATAATTTAATAAAAAAGCCACTAATACTGTTGCAAACGATGTAATTAAAAATCTAAGGATTAGATTTAATGAAAGACGAATTCAATTATTGTATACCTCCACTCAGGAATATTTCATTCTAGCAAAAATTTTGTCAACTACAGTACAAAACCGGAAACTAAGGATATCGGAAATAAACTTTTTTGCAGAATATTCGTAGCTGATGACCTGACAACAGAAGAAACTATCAATCGTAATACAAGAAATGTTTTAACAGAATTAACCGAAACAAGTAGAAGGGCTAAGAATTTGAAATAAAAATATTAAAGCAGGACTCTAATGGCACAATGGAAGATTTTATATGCTTAGAGAAATCCAAGAACAGCACTGAGAAACTAGATATTTCTGTATTACGGATAGCTTTAAATTTTTCCAAGTCAAGTTTTATGAAAACGAAAGAAGAGCATCTCTTAAATCCTAAATATTTAAACTATTGAAATAACTGATATAATGATGTAACAAACTTGTTGCTAATTTCTTATTGAATACATATTTGTGATTTTTTTTTTGCTTGATTTAGTTCAAGAGTTGTTTTGTCTGTTATGTTTACTTGATTTATGAAAAAAACTTTATTAATTGGTTAAGCGCCTAATACCTAAATTAACCGATTATTAATCGATTAACTAATCAACGCGATTAGCCGATTTAATCAGAAGCCCGATGAAATTAATACCCTAGTAGAAATGCATTGCCTGCCATTGCATAAAAATATGTTAAAAATTAAAAAAAAAATTCGATGAAATCGTAAACTAAAATTGGCTATTTCTGTTGAAATTTAAAATGAATGAACTTAAAAAAAACTTATTTTTGGGTCCTCCTTTAAATGTTGTGTATTTCACTTGATTTTAGTTTCCAATAGTTTCTTTGCTTTTGCATTGTTTTGCTGTTCATTTTACTTGTACTACATACTGGAATTTTCTCTTTAAGTTGCATTAATCGTCAAGTTCTAGAATTAAAAAAAAATTAGCAGAAAATTTCATTTTCGTTGTTGCTTTTATTTGCAGTTAAACATTACAGTTTTTAATTTTACTTTCGCAGCAAAATTTCTAGGTGCCTCCTTCTGCATAATACATTCTTGTTTTATTTAAGCATTTAACTTTTTTTTTACTGCTTTGCGAAAGCAATGCAAACAATCGCAAAGTTGTTCAAAGGGAAAAGTTCTCAAAAGTTCTGTTGCGAAAAAATGTCTTTAAAAAAAAGGGTTAAATAATCTCAAGCACTTACTTGTACAAAGTTTGTTAAAATTAATGTAAATTGGGCGTAAGTGTGTTATAATTATCTAAGATTTTGTGTATTCCCAATCTTTGGGCTGTTGAAAGTTTGTAGTCTTAAGTTAATGATAGATGAGAAGATTAAAAATAAGAATAAATCTAAAATAAGTTTTTCTTCTTTTTTTTATATTTCTAGATGTGGTCAAGAAACACGTGTGATACCTAGAATATTACAATTACGTTCACATTGGCTGAAATCGGAAAAGGAATCACTGCGACTGGTAGAAGCTGGCATTACCACAGAAGTAATGAACAGTGCTATTGCTCAATTTTGCTTAGAAATTATTGCTAAACATGGCGATCCAGCGCCCAGACTGTGCAATAAAGATCCGTTGACATTAAAAATGGGCACATATGTGATAGAACTATTTCCTAATGTAAGTACTTTAATAATTGAGAGGCTTAGTGCAATAACTCGATAAGCCGCAAAACTAAAATATGGAATAAATCGACTTTTAAGTTTAAAAAAATTTTTAATTATATGGTTTTTGGAATTTTCTACATGAAATATTTAGCATAATTAGTTGCAAAACACGAGAATTTATCCAAAAATTTGTCAAGAATGCAGAGCTATAGTACCTAAGAAGGAAATGCGCACATAAAACCAATTTTTTATATTATGTGGCTTGCCGAGTTATTACACTAAGCCCTTCAATTTTTTCTCTTGCATTAAGTAAAAAAAAACTTTTTTCATGCGTATGTAATTACTAGGCCAAATTTTTATTTATGGTCCGTGATGGTCGTGCCACTGTGCATTCAATTATATCACGCAAAGTCACTATTACGGGCTTTGATTTGACCAACTATCGCCAGTGTATGCAGAAGTGGAATCATGCCATCGAAGTGATGCACGACCAATGCAAAGAAATTGGCAAAGAGCGTTGTATGATGGTAAGTACTGATATTTTTTACCCAATTGCATATTTAGTAAATTTTCAATTTTATTTAATACAAGTAGTATATCATTTAAAAGACGGATTTTGTGTATGAAATTGATATTTTATGATAGCAACAAAAAAGATAAGAAAATACGAGTTACATATATCATATTTACGGCCCTTTTCACAATGTACGATTAAAAGTTAACGTAGAGTTTAACGGCAACTTCGGCATATAAAACTTCTCTTTAAAGTTCACGTTAACTCTTAATCATATATTGTGAAAAGGGCCGTTAATGTGGTGTCTCTTAATTTTGTTGAAACTTAAAAAAAAGCTTTAGTTAGTAATTTAAAAAAACTACGGTATTCAATCTTAATCCAATTTTTTTTAAACTATGCTTCCTTACTCCATATTGTTACGGGTTTTCTACATTAGGCAACGGTTTTAAGGGTCGAAAATAATTTATAATTATTTTGCAACAAAAAGATCTTCAACAAGAAAAGAAATCGAGTTTTTATCTTACTAAAGTCCTGCGTATCTAGTTATGGCAAAACAAAATGTTATGAAAAAACAAAATGTTTCGGTCCTGTAAATAAAAGCGGATTATGCAGAGTTTAATCCTTAAAGGGTATGATTAATATTTCCAGTCGATGCCCGATTTCGATCAAAACAACGCCAAAATCTGCATCACCTTCAGTCTGTCTGCTTGTTTGGCCACTTTCAGCCTGTCGGCTTCGGGCGACCACCTTCGTCCGGTCACCTTTAGTCTATCGGCCAGTCGCATTTGGCCTGCCACACTTCAAGCAGTTACCTTCGGCCAGCCGCCTTTTGCCTTCGGTCGGCTAGCCACCTTCAACCTGTCGGCTTCGGCCAACCATCTTCGACCCGCCACCTTCAGCCTATCGCCTTCGTTTTGTATTTTCGGTACTATTATTGGTTCCACGTATTTTTTCATTATTTTTAGTATTTTTATGGATATAGATTAGTGTGCAAAGTCTTGCCGTTGTGCAATAACTCCTTCGATTTATGGCCGCTCACTATATGAAATGACGACACTGTGCAACGTGCCATTGGGAACTTCGTTTCTAAAATTTAAAATAGATTTTAATTTAGCTCTTTAAAAACCAAAGTAATTTAATCCGAATTGGTTACACAGAAAAAAAATAGCCAAGAATTATGTTCAATAACACCATGTTATTGAAAAAAATTTAAATATCAATAACATATTTCATTAAGTTAATGCAATATTTCGTTGTATGTATTTCTTTCCCATGCCGGATATTTCTTTTCATACATAAGTACTTAAAACAAGTTTTATCTCATTAAAAAATAACTGGGATATAGCTCACCTGTAGAGAGCAGGCTTTACGTCCGAGAAGCCCGGGTTCGTATCCCAGCCAAGTCAACATTTTTGTTTTTTAATATATGTATATTTTTTCTTTTGAAATAATTTTGTTATCAGTATTTCCGTGTATTTACACAGAGAAAACTATAATTCGTATTCTATTACTAAATTTATAAATTCAAATATTTTTTTACGGAAATGGGACCTACTACAAAATTCGTAAAATTAAAAACTAAAATTCGTAAATATGTAATAAGAAAAAAATCGTTTATTTTTCTATTAAAATTTTGAATTGGAATATTTAAAATCAAACAAAAAATTAATAAAATTTAAAAACAAATTCAAACACGTGTGTGTTAAAATAAAAACCTATGATAATTCTTTCTGTGTAGGCTAAGGTTCGTGACGTTATATTCAAAAACAAAAACACATGATCCATATATCAAGAAACAAGGGAAAAATCAGGAGCAATTTGATTTTTTAATGTACACAGCAGAACAGAACAACATTGTTTTGGAAGCTTTCACGCTTCCATCATCATTGCTCATATGTATATCTGCTTATGACCACTTGTTATGTGGCTCTGTTGAATGCGTCCCGCAAATCTTATATATTTTTTGAAATTTGCGTACGAGAATTGAATCCCTACTTAATTGGTGTTTATCTGATGTTTAACAACTACAAACTACAACGCATTTTGCCAGAGAAAGAAAGTAACAAACTGTATCCATGAAATAAATATCCACTTCTTTTAGACATGCAAAATTTAATCTTAAACGTTTTCATACAACAAAATAAAAACTACTTAAACATTCACTTACTGAACATTATACTTCTTTTTCGTTATTCTTTATTAATTATAAAAATTTCATCTATGCAATTGACATCCAACACGAGTGTGAGTGATACTATACATATCGTTTTTAAAACCGCACTTTTTGAGGTTAATAGCGTAAAGGAATTAAATGATATTAAATACACTCTTGAAATTGTCAGCCGCATACTTGAATATAATTTTTAAATTGCTCTTCTTTGTCTCTTGCACCCTCATGTCAAAACCCGCTTGGAAGTATTATATTCTGTCTATCTTTCCATAGGTCCGTCTGTCTGTGCATTTATCTATATTTTTTCTGCCAGTTCGCCTGTATATGAGGTTTTGTCGTTATGTCCTTAATTTGTACAATGCAGCAAAAATAATTCAATAAAATCGAAATGACATTTCTGCCATGGCTGTAATTTAAACATATTTCTGAATCGTTGATTTTCCTTTTAACGCCCCTTAGCTCTCTCTGTCTATTTTATGCAAAATATTCCACATTTTGTATATGATAATCTTTGTACTCGTTCCTTTTTGTTTTTTCGCACTTTTTTTCTCTCTTGTATCAGAAATCGATAACTGTGTAATAGTTTGATTGGAAATTAAATACAGCATGCTTTAAAACGATTAACTTGTTTTATTTAAAAACTTTCCAACGAACTGACTGACATTAATTATGATGCAGCAATTTTATGTTGTCATCCAGACCAAAATCCGAAGAGGAAAAACAACACGTTGAAAAAAAAAAACGGAAAATGATAAATTAAAATATAAAAGTTTTCATCCCAAAAGAACAGATTAAAATGGATACAGTGATAGACAAAAAGTTTTGTCCAATGATTCTCTAGTGCTGAGGTTAAATTTCAATTTCAGCTACTTTTTATAATTAAAAGAGATGTATTTTTTCGGTTTAAATTAATGGTAACATATCGGTTTTTAATTTATCTTTTTTTACATTAGTGGTTTTTCTTTGAACGTACATGTCTTATTTTTATTTAATTTTTTCCAATATCAAATTTTACATGCCCTATCCAAAATTGCCATAAAAATATTCAGAAATGCTGCACAGTGGCATGTAAAAATCATAGAGAAGCACCTAAGCTTTAAGAATATTAAAATTTAGACCAACCTGTTGAGACACACGCTGAGCTACAGAGTGTCAAAGTTGACTACCTCGGGCATGACTTTAATGAATTTAAATCTGTTGTAAAGCTTAGGAGTACGTAAAGATGACAACCTTATTTCATTGGTCTATCTCTAATATTTTCAAAGATATTTGGCTTTGAATATTAAAATTTTGGCTTATGGCCCCGACTTTGTTCCCTATTTCGTAAGTATCTCCGGTAATAGCATAGCGAAAATTTTCAAAAAAATATTTTATAATTTCTTACACAATCCTTGGTAATAGTTATCTCAATTTCTGTAGTCGTGAAAAATATTCAAAGTCAAGACTTTGAAATGAGATTGAAAAATTGATAGATTTTGCCAAAAATAGAGCTTAATTGTTGGACGTTTTTCTCAAAAATTTTTCAAAACTAACATTTTTTCCTTTCTAGTTTTAGTATCTAGTTTTTAAGGAAAAGGTCTCTTTTTTATATAAAAAACAATTAACAATAACAATTGTATTTTTATTTCAATATTTATTATCAATTATTTATTAATTATTTCCTGACGATGCTACACACAAAGGAGTATCGAAATATTGAAATAAAAATACAATTGTTATTGTTAATTGTTTTTTTATATAAAAAAGAGACCTTTTGCTTAAAAACTAGATACTAAAATTAATAAACGAAGGTCAAAAAAACAGAATAACTATATTTTTTCCTTTCAATATTTCAAAAGAATAGACTTCAAAAAATACTGCAGTTGAAGTTTTAAATCAAGCAAGGCATGAATGCCATATCCAGCATTGGACCAAAATAGTGAATTTTTCTACAAAATTCTAAATTCGTCTCTTAAGAAAAAAAAACGCCCATCGAGTTTTTAAAATTTCTTTACAAATTATTTATATGTATTTTAATTGTTACTTTTAATTGTTACCTAAAACTAGTAAAATTTTTAGCAGCATTTTTTTACCTGCCTGAAAATTGTACTAAACTTCATTCCTTAATTTTTATTTCTTTATTCCACCTCAAATCAACTAAGAAAAATGGTGAAATGGACCTCACCTGCTCTGATTTTGATGAAACTCGGTATTGACTATTTTTAATATACAGTCAAATCCCGATAATTCGTACCCCGATAAATCGTAATTCCCGATAATTCGTAATAAACTGTCGGTCCCTTGAAAAAATCTCGTTAATTCGTAAAATTTCCATACATTTTGGTCCCCTCGCTAATTCGTAATTTTTTTTTTTCAAATAAAATCTTCTTTACGTCTTATAAATCGTAATTGTTTGCTAACTACCACTTATAATTCGTAATAAAAACAACAGAAACATGGAAAGAATGATTTTTTGTTTTCGAAAAAATTTTTTGCGTAGGTTTTTGCTTTTGCTGGTGTGTGTGTTTATTTTCTTAACATCAGTTTGTTACATGAATAATAAAGAAAAATGTCAAAGCGCACGCATAAAACTCTGTCGGTGTTACAATAACAAAAAATTTTTGCAGCCATTGACAATGGAGAGAGAAAAAATAGACGTTGCCTAGCGATTTGAAATTGCTCCATCAACTCTTACTTCAATCCTTCAAAAAAGAGAATTTACTATTCAAATATCTTCAAGCAGTAAGCTAAAGCGCGAAAAACTACCTGAATATCTAGCTTTTTAAATGTTTTTTTATCTTTTTAGTAAATAAATTGAAAAACCCCGTTAATTCGTATTTATGTTATTTTAACCCCGTTAAATCGAAACCCCGCTAAATCGAAAACCCCTATAATTCGTAAAAAATGGTCAGTCCCTTGCGATTACGAATTATCGGGACTCCACTGTAATTAAAACACATATAGTTAAGGAGATATATCTAAAAAAGTTGAGTCTACCTCCTACATAATTGCACATATCTCAAAAAAATTTTGAGCTACAGAGCTCAACAATACGCCGTTTCAAAGGTAATAAGACCCTCTTCAGGATAGTGTGACAAGAAAATTAAAATCGCTATATCTTAAAAATCACCAATTTTAAAATTTGAAAAAATTATATGTTTTGTTTTACTTTCATATTTACATAGACTTCTTAGTCCAAACGTGGTAAAATTATTATATCCAAAGTTATATATAAATATCTGAAAAATGACCTGAATTTTCAATATTAAAATCCATATATCCTAAAAAAAGGTCGACTTTAAAATTTTCCAAAAAGAATATGTGTTGGGTTATTTTGATGTCGTCATAGACTATGGAGGCCCAAAGTGGTAAAACTGTTATTACCGAAGTTATAGACACATATTAGAAAAATTAACAGAATTTTTTATAACTTCAAAAACATGAATTTTAAAAATTTCAAAAAAATTTATCTTTTGTTTCATTTTCACGTCTACCAAAATTACTTAACCCCATAGTGCCAAAATTAGTATATATGAAGTTATAGACAAATTTGTAGAAAAAGTTAGAAAAATGAATAGAATCTTCAATTACAGTATTTTTGCAATAATAATGAAACTTAATATAAAAGTGCTTTGTAAGATGATTATGGATCACTGGACCCGAAACTGAAACTGTTTTATTTTTCTTGCAAACCGTTTTCGAGATATCCGCGAAAAGCCTAATTTCTTTAAACAATCACGTTTTTCACGGATATCTCGAAAACGATTCTTAAGAAAAATAAACGAATTTTAGTTTCGGGCTCAGCTCACCATAATTATCTTAGAAACCAGTTTTATTTTAAGTTTCATTTCAATTAAAAACTACTGTAATTCAAGTTCTACTATTTTTTCTAACTATTTTATTATTTTGGGCCTAAGTAGTTTCGGTATGTATACATGAAAGTGAAAAAAAAGTGAAAATTTCAAAATTGCCGTTTTTTTTAGATATTGTGATTTTAAATTTCGGAAATCTAAAAATTTTAAAAAATTTTTTTGGGCTCAGCGAAAATTTTAGATAGAGGGGGCTTCATAACCTTTCAAGATCTCTAACTTAAGCGCTTTTGGAGATATTTTAAACATTTTTTTAAGTAAACTCAAAATTCTAGATAATCTTTTTTAGTTTTTATGACGTCATATCTCCACAACGGAAGGAGTTAGAAATCCAAAATTCGGTATCCATTACATTAATATACTAAAAAAAATTTCATGCAAAGTTTCATCAAAATCGAAGATGGTGAGATCCACCTGCTGGTTGATTTGAGGTGGAATAACTCTTCTATTTATTAAAAAGCTAGCAATCCTCTTATGTTTACAAAATTGTAATGGGCATTTTTTTTACGAATTTTTAATGCAAAAAAAAAACATGTGAAGAAAATGCAAAATTGCAATTTTTTGGGAAAAAAATTGTCTACGTGTGAGTAATATGATGATAGTACATAATATCCAAAAGAAAAATTTTAATATGCACATGACACCATTCTACGCGTAATGGAGTTATAAGCAGGCGTGGATCCAGCTTAAGCTTTTGGGAGGGGAAATTTGAAATGAAAAGTTTCATTTCGTAAAATTTCTTTTAGGAACTCTATAGAAATATCCCTTATTCCCCTCCTCTGGCTCCGCGCTTGGCTATAAGCAAAAACTCCTGCTTATATCGCACCTGTTCATTAAAAGTAACACAACTCAAAATTTACAAGTTTTCAGTAGAGGCAAAAAACTAATTGCGCCAATATAATGGAATTATTGTTATAAACAAATATACCGTTGTAAAGGAAACTCAATAATATTTCAATAAAATAATACAATACCAAAATTTTTACAGTGGTTAGATATGGTAATCATACACTGTTTCCTTCAAAAAAGTGAAAAATAGAATTTTTTGAGTTGTGTTACTTTTGATGAACAGGTGCGATATGAGGACCAACTAATCAACATTCCAATTGGGATATTTTCATTAAATATGTTGTAACTTTCTCATTTTTGTCTGATGTTAAGAATTTTCTTTAATAGATGCGTAAAAAAATAAAATTTTTTTGCCTTTATGAATTGTTTTCAAATCGTAAGGCCCTTAACTCAATGAATTTTGATCGGATCAACACAGTTTATACACTCTAAAACACTTTTGTTGAAAATTAGGTCGATAGTAGTCGGCAACACTTTACAGATTATTATCGACCTAAAATTACACACGCATTATTTTTCAACAAAGTGTTTTTACTAAAAAAAGCGATTGACTGCATGCAGGTTTGAACCGCGACCTCCTCTGACTGATAGTCTGATGTATCTACCATTCAGCCATAGCCGTATTATACTTTATGTTAAATTTTTCCACTTGGAAAGGTTTTTTCTTTAATAAAATAACTACAAAATCGATGTAATTTTAGACAAGCAGAAATTTTCAACACAAATTTAGACAATATATGATCGTAAATTTGAAGTAATGTTTTAGAGTGTATATTAGCTGAAAGAGGAAAGACATCTATGGGAGAGTTCAAAATTTTTATAATTCAGATGAACAGTTCTCAATATTTGTAAAAAAAAACGAAAAAACTACAGAAAAACACATTTTTAACAAATATCTTAAAAACGTTTTTAAAGAAAATAAATTAATGTAATATTCTTGCTCAGCGACCCCAAATTAGCTTAGAAAACATCTATCTCTTTCTTTTTTGGTGTAACCAAAAAGTGTTATTTATATAAACCGAAACAAACTTTGCGGTCCTGTGATGTTTAAACTACATAACATACCGTATATGTTTTAGAATTTGTATCGAAAGACTCTATCTTAAAGATGAATAGCAACAAATAATACTCAATTTACAAAATATTTTTTTTATTGCTCACTGTTATAGTATTTTGTTTAACATGTTTATAAACGGAATAGACCTGTTTCTGCATGTACAGGATGTTAACAATGTTTTTCCGTTTAATTGAATTCCGTTAAAAATGATTAAATTAAAAAAAAAGTATTTTTAAATAGATTACTATTTTTATTTTGCCCCTGTTTTTTTGCTCTTTTTTTTTGTAAACAGGAAATTAACACACATAAATCGTATTATATGCTTTTTTAAATATTCATTCAAAGTTTTCCTTTATATGTATTTTATTTATAGATTAATAATTTGATTCCATTACGTTAAATTTTGTTTGCTTTTGATTAAACTTTTGATATATTTAAATATACACATAAGCTTTTGATATAAATATTAATAATTTATTTCAGGTCTATTATGAACAGTTGGTGTTACATCCTGAACAATGGATGCGTAAAATATTGGAATTTCTTGATGTGCCCTGGAATAATTCTGTGTTACATCATGAAGAATTTATTAATAAACCTGGTGGTGTTCCTCTTTCCAAGTAAGTCGTTTAAAAGCCATTTTGCCTTTCATATTAATTTTCAGTTTATTATTAAATTTGTAGTAGACTCAAACATACATAAATTTTACAAGAAAGTATGTATACTAGGGTGGAGCGTCAGACTTTTTTTGGGAATTTCAATTTTGAATAGCAAAAAAAAGTTGAATTTTATTTTTAGATACATGGGAAAAATAAAAAAAAGAAAAAAATATTTGGACCTACTTTTAGCCCTCTACCGCAGCATCAAGATTTTGAATATGAGATCAAATTGATTAATTTGTGAAACATCATATGATGTAACATATTCTTTATAGCTGTTATAACTCATTACACACAAAATATCACCTATTTTATACATACAAGGTCAGATTTCAGACAAACTGAAGATGAAATAATGAAGCAAATTTTCGAAGTTCTAAGTCCTTGTCATATCTTGCAGACAAAAACATTTTCTAATATAATTTGAAGTCGCTGAACACGAAAATGATATTTATTTATTTTTCTTAATGCGCGTTTTCCCGATATTCGCGAAAAACAAGTTTTTTTTGTTTTTTGTTTTTTACTTTTTTCGTTTATTGGCAAAAATTCTGAGAACGGCTCATCTAAATAAAATAAATTGCACACTCTTGTATAGATATCTCTGTATTCTTTCATTCTATATACTGATTGTGGCGATCGTATAAAAATGTATAGAATTACAGCCATTAATAGTTTAAAAAAGTATATTTTTAGACCTTCTCCCAAAAACTATCATTTTAAATTGCTCCATTAAGATGAAAAATGTACTAAGTATATTTTTTTCGGCCTGTATTTCAAAGATAATTTTGTGACGATCACATGATGGATGCAATAGCTACATTCTGATATAAAAAAAAAGTTATTAGCCCTTAAGCGAAAACAGCTATATTATTTTTTAGTTATTTTTCATACAAAATTAATTTAAATCAATTTGTATTAAAAAAAAATTTTTTGATTGAAAATAATTTTTGTATGGGAAATAAAATCGCTTTTTTCTTATAATGTCTTATAACTTTCTTATAGTTTATCATATCTCCTCGATCTTAAACTTTTTTCATTCGGCACAGATATGTTCTTTACGTGTAGCCTTAAAAAATTATAAAAAATTTTTTTTTCTATATTAATGAAGCAAATTAAAATAAAATTCATATAATTTCTCTAGCTTCCAGCCGTGGTAGAGGGCTAAAATTTATGTCGCAAAAAATTAAAAAAATATTTTTTGCATATAGTTTAGCTAGATGCAACATTCCGGAGGTATTCGAAATTTATTGGATGACTTTTTTTTCCTCCATACACCAACGCTCCACTCTAATGTATATTCGTGTTTATTTCATATGTTAATAAATGAGTTTGTTTGTTAGTTCAGCAAATTACTCTGTCATCGTGTTGTTAATTTAGCAGACGCTTATTTGTCATTTGACATTAAAAGGCATCATTTGTAAAGTTAAGAGCATCCATAAGATTTCAAAGTTTCACAGCATTAAAATTGATAAATGATTATTGAAATTAGTTGAAAATTATAGCTAAACAATAGAGAACTTTTGCGCTACACAGCAGTTCATAGATAAAAATTCAATCAAATCTGTTGAATAAATATAATTAAGAATGAATTTTATGGGTCTTACCATAAAGATTGTATGAAAGCTAAAGAAGGGTTTAGAGCTAAAAGAAGATTTCTTTGCAAATTGTTTGTTTACGACCGAGCGGCCTTGAATGCTTCAAAATATTCTGCTTTCAATAATTATTTTGAAGGCAAAAAAAAAACAAGTGCGGCAACAGCGTTTAATTGATCTATACGTACCAAAAGCTCTTCGCTTCCTTTAAAACAATTACGCACATCACTGAACCATTTCAAAAATCCAATTAAACTTCTTTAAATAATTTAAACAATAAAGAAAAAAGAACATTCTTGCAGTCCATAGATAATACGAATAAAAGTAAAAGGTCTTTTCATTACAAAATAAAATCCAATAAATTCCGTTGCTCTCTCTCTCTCTCTCTCACTCACTCACTCACTCTCCGTCTCCGCCAATCTCACTATCCGACAATCCAAAGGAGGTTAATAATTCTTACATCCATCATCATCAAACAAATGTGTTGAAATATAAAAAATAAAAAATTTTTATTTTGCTTTTTTAATTTTGCAATTTCCTTTTTTTCATTTTGCTGTTTTGTTAAATTATTTTAATTTTTTTCTCTGCTATATTATCCCTGTCGGTTTTAACACTACTTATTTCTGTAATGATGTTGATGTTCGTTCTACTTGTGCTACTAGAATGGTCTTAAAAAATTAAACAAAGCTAAAAGTAAAACTAATTATTGAAGCTTTAGTGGTGCTAACGAAAATTAATTTCCGTCATAACTTACAATTATGTGTGTATATTGCATGTGTGTGAGTGTAAAGTACAAATTAAAGGAATAACAACAGGAGCTGCAGCTTGTATTGCAAAAGCAACTGCAAAAAGATAAAGAAAAATATGAAAAGAAAATTATAAAGTGTATTTCTAGCTGTTGTGTTGGATAAGAAACGCAGACATTTTAAAGAGTGCTATATTAAATTGTCGGGACTATATTCAGAATGGAAGAATTAAGTTTTTGTCCTTTAACAAAGTTAGTAACCAGTGATTTGTAGCGCTCGCAGTAGACGATAATGGCTTGAGCACTGTCTCTGGATCTGTCATTCATTTGGTGCACAGGTGTTGCCGGATTATTACTTACTAGTATAGCCAATAGATGACTGAATCGTTCGTATTCTGGAAAAATTATCCAAACGTTATAAAAAAGCTCTTTTAAATAGATCTGCCAAGACACGCGACTTCAATCCAAAGATTTTATTGAACAGATTGCAAAACGGGCGCAATTTTGCGTTAGTTGAAATAGCGTGTTTGTCTACGAATGGGGTATCCCCAATTTTTCATAGTACCAAACTTTTCATGAGGGTGCTGTTGGCTGAATGGTTAGCACGTTTGACTACAGATCCTGAGGTCTTGAGCTCAAGACTAGTTTAAAGCAAGCCAACAACATCATGAATTTTTCTGATTGGTGTGTTATTGTGTTGGTTGTTATTGGACAGTTAATGTGATGAAGGCCTACCACTGATCACTTTGGAAGTATCGGCAGCGATTAAAACTAACATACCCCAATTTACTTCACAGCACCCTCCATCGCCTGTATTGTAACAGAAGCGTCGGCGAAGTAAAAAAGCTAATAAATGGCTTCACAGCTTAAACAAATTAATGCCTCTACTGGACACCAGAGGGCCTGCAACACTGCTCTACAAAAACGCGCAATAGCAGAGCTGTAAAGGAATTAAGCTTTATATTGGGTATGTTCTGTATTTCATGTGGAATTAAAATGTACGGAATTATCAAAGCATTGTTGTTATAAATATTAATTTGCAACAACAATGCTTTGATAATTCCACACATATTAATTCCACATGAAATACAGCACATAAACGTATCTCTCTCCCACTTCACCACCTGTTCTCACTACACTATCTCTTTCCAAAAAAAGGTAACACATTAATTAATTAACTGTTAATGATGAAAGAGAACTAAGTCTGCAACTTCAGGCAAAAACGCTGCCGAATAAACAGGCTCAAAACTAAATCGACGGCAGTAGCTTCAAAATGCTCTCATATTATTGTTCATTTTCTTTTGTTCTTGTATTTCCTATGAAAAATGTATGAAATTTTATTAAAACACGGCAACATTGTTGAGAGAATGAGTGGCTAAAACTGAGAGCATGAGAAAAAACATTCTCAAAATAAAATAGATTCTATTCCATGACTGCTTTTTACGGCGTATGATTAATGACAATTTGTATGGAAAAACTCGTCTAGCCCCACTTCTGTTTCATCATTAAGGCATTAATTGCCTGATTATGTTACTTCTCTGTACAAAAAAAATCCTTTCAAATAAATTACTTTGGAAATGGAGCAAGAAATGTCGATAATTAATTACCTTTATCGGGAATACAAGTTCAGGTGATATGTGTTCTCTTTCCCTAAAATTTTGATGGCCAATTTTGTGTTGTTGTTGTGTTACTGTACTATTTGGCCCGTTTTGTTCACTATGGTTTGTTCATGCGAAATATTTCTCGTGAACAAAATTTTCGCCTCTTATTCTCGATAAGGGTGAATATGTCGGGCTGTCACCTTGTCCGCCCGATTTTTACTTCTGTGAAACTAAACTTCAATCAACCCCTTTCAAACAAAAAATAATTTTTAAAATCGGTTTATAAATGGAGGACGTAGATATCGTCGTTCGTAAGTTATTGTGTTCTATATGACAAAAATGTGTTTTTGGTAAATCGCTGTAAAGTTTAGTTTTTAATTACAAAAAACTGAACCGAAAAAGTTATCGCGATTTTTTTTTACCAAGGAAAGTTATAGACTTTGTGGTGTTTCCTATCAAAAAAAATGTTTGCCATTGGAATCTCTTCTAGGAGTACCAAGCGTTTTTTAAAAAAGTACTTTGTTCTATACGCATTTATTTACGAAACTCTTCTTGTTTTATAGCATATAGAACAAAATGTAAGAAAGTATTGTGAGAAGGCAAAAGCACTGTCTGTGCTTTCACGGAACAAACCCTTTATCTAATATGTACCTTAAGGCGGCTCGAAAAAAAAGTTTCACCACTCACCCTCTAGAATGAAAGATATGCCAATGACATTTCCAGAACAGTAATTTTTTTGCCACGCCCCAAAATACCGCACTTTTAGTTTTTCATGTCATTCTTTATGGCTTGACTGTGGCTTAAGTTTTTCCTTGGCTGGCTTCTTAATTAAATTCTGGGCACGATTGGCATGCCATTTTGAATCCTTCCCTCCTAATGTTTAATTTTATGAACGTGAGAGAAAGCCCTTCCAAAGGTTTGTATATTTTGCTTTTAATATCTCTCTTTTATGTCACGCTCCAAAATTACGCTTCGTTTTTCTTTTTCACATACAAATTCCTTTAGACTAGGTAGATTCCAATACAAAACACAAGAAATTGCACCAACCACACCTTAGAATGAAAGGTATATCAATGACGTTTCAAGATCTGTAAAATAAATGTCCCAGACATTTTCGAACAAAATTTATGAGACGAAACTTCAGGCAAACACTTTTAAACAAAAAAAGAATTTTGCAAATCGGTTCACAAATGACAGAGTTATGTGAAGGGGGAAGGAAATATTTCACGTGAACAAAAACTTCACCTCTTATTCCCGATAAGGGTGAATATGTTGGGCTACCACTCTGTCCGCCCGATTTTTACATCTATGAAACCAAACTTCAAGCAACCCCTTTCAAACAAAAAAATAATTTTTAAAATCGGTTTATATATCGAGGACCTACACATGCTATAATCAATATATGTGGTGGTGGGGGAGGGAGGGGACAGACATTTTCGTTTGTAAATGTTTGTAAAAAATAGTTTTGAAAATCGGTTCACAAATGACAGAGTTATGTGAAGGGGGGGGGGGGGAGGGGGGGGGGGAGAAAATTTCCCCACCGATTCTTTTCTACAAAAAAGTCTCTTTCATTTGGGTAGAGTCGGATTGATGAGTATATCAGGATATCTTAGTGTTGGTTTAGTCCCTAAAACTTTTTTTATTTTAATTTTTTGAAATTAAAATAACTGATCCTTATGTATTTTCGTCCGCCGATTACGAAAATAGTTTCATTATTTTTCTAACACCTCTAGTTTCAGAAGAAAAACATTTTACATTTTTCTGTTCTCACGCCATCAAAATAGTTTTTTATAATATGAGGTAACTGATCTTAAATCTACCATCTATTTTTTATACATTGTGATCATATTCTAATAACTAGATGAGCCTGCCCAAATAAAAGACACTTTTGTGTAGATTAATAATCCAGAAAGTATTTGTATTTATTCGCGAAATACTAAGCGAATAATACAAAAATTGGTGTAAATTATGCAAATGCTAAATGTCACTATATATTTAAAACTAGAGCTGCTAGCTAAAAATTAATGATGCCATCGTAATCAGCAGATAAAAATACATAAAGATCAGCGATTTTTATTTAAACAACACAAAAAAATCTCCATTTTGTTGTGCTGTGTTATCAGTTAATGTATATTTGCCTATATTTTTTGTTTAGCAAATTACTGCTGGGCTTAAGTCAAAAGTTTTTATGCTCCATATAATCGTTTATAGTGTCTTCTTTGTAAATTAAAAATAAAAACGCAATGTACACACAGAAACAGTAGAAACCATGAATCTCTGACAAAGCAATTGAGTTTTTCTTATATAAAACTTTTCCTTTTTTCTTTTTAATTAATTTATTTCCTTTTTTCTTTTGCCTTGCAGAGTTGAACGTTCATCAGACCAGGTAATTAAACCAGTTAATTTAGAGGCGCTCTCGAAATGGGTGGGAAATATGCCAGAAGATGTGGTGCGTGATATGGCTGATATAGCACCCATGTTATCAAAGCTGGGCTATGATCCCTTTGCAAATCCACCGGATTATGGTAAGCCAGATGCCTGGGTGGAAGATAATACATCTAAGGTATGTGCAGCTTATTTCATTCTAAATGTTTTCATTTTTTTCTGTGCTCGTACAAATTTCGTGTTTTGTTGTTGTGCTCTATTTTATTAAAATTTTTTGTTTGTGTTTTGTTTTGTTAAAAAAAAAAAGTTTATCCTACTGTTTATATGGTTGTCTATGTGTTTTTATCTGTTTGTAAATGTGTCCTTTGTTATTTACATTAGTAGTAGTGTAATAGTTTGCTTCATACTTATTTCCATTATGTTTCATTTAATTTCAGCTTTTGATTTTATTACTTATATTTTTGTTTTTTTGTTCATTAAAATAGTATGAAACAAAACATTAAGAAAGCAAATAAAACTAATAATTTGCTTGCAACAAATCTTCTAAGACATACATACACACGTTCCCTTGTTAATTTTCAACTTAAGGACATTAGATTTTATAAAATCATCCCTACTGGCTTCCCCCGCCAAACTTCAACCAATTGTTCCAGATTTTGTTGTTATTATTATAGAGTCTGTGTGAGTTTTGGTCTGTTTGTGTCTGCTGTTATTGAAAATGATACTCAATTATATTCATTTATGATACCGACTTCTTACACCAGCTGGATTTCTAAACACTAATGAGTTTTGAAATACCAAAAATGAACAAGAGGGAATTATACTTTGTTGTTGAAGAAGTAAGAAAAGAAAATGTTTTTAGAATCATTTAAAGCTTGCGAAAAAATTTAAACTTTAAATTATTAGGAGTATTATATTATAAGTTTTTTTTTTTTGTTAAAAGAAACGAGAGTTTGAGTTGGCAATTGCATTGCGGCTTTTATTCAAATTTTATAAACTAACAGCTGTCATAGCAACCCCGATATTTGGGTAGTTAACACGCAATTCATATGATGTTTGTAAATTTCATAGAGGATTTTTGTATTTTTAAATTATGCAGTGATTGAAATTATATAATACGTGATTTAAAGTTATTAAATA
Source organism: Panzeria rudis (assembly GCA_956483635.1). Lineage (NCBI taxonomy): Eukaryota > Metazoa > Arthropoda > Insecta > Diptera > Tachinidae > Panzeria > Panzeria rudis. The sequence continues at coordinate 24,833,591 of OY101448.1, read as the reverse complement.
AATCGTATATCCTTCGCATTGAATTGTCAATTAATTAAAATAGCTTCATTAAAACAATGAAATAATTTCGTTGAAATAATGCAATAAATAGTTCAAAGAAATTTTATTATTCAGGCTTTAGTTCGTTCAATTTAATTTTACAATTAAATACTTTTTATTGAGAAAGGATTTTTCAAAGCATGTAATTAAAATAATTGAAAAAGACAAAAAAAATTCTTGACTTAACATTGTGAAATTTTCGGGGTCAACCACGATCTCTTCATCAGAGTTCTTCTTATACTACAGCCCTCAAAGTCAAGCAGATAAATATCTAGCTTTAAACCAATTTGCATTAAGCTCTTTTTTCCAAACTTAGTCAAGCTCTTTTTTGTTAGCATAGAAATTTCTCCATATATTATCTTGTAGCCAAATATTACTTGTGCTTCTTTCTTTTCTCGTCCTAGTTTGAAAGCCTTTGGCTTTCGAAGTCTAAGGTTCACATGTGTTCATTTTTCCTTGTATTATTTGGAAGCAATCAAACATATTTTAATGTTACTTACCTTTTAGTGGTAACAATTGAAATTATGTATTTTTTCGAACTGTATGGATTTTAATCCAAAATCAAGAGTTTGTCTGTCTTTTTCAATTATTACATGCTTTGAAAAATGCTTTCTCAATAAAAATAATTTCAAAGCTGACTAAATTTAGTTGAAATAAAAATGCAAGAATTTACCATGGAAAAATAAGTCTTGTATTCTATTTACTGGCAAAAATTAGTTAAATAGCTGATGTTTCATTGAAAAAGCATCCACCTTCATAAGTGGTAAAAGCGAACAAGAACGCTGATGATGACGAGCGTAGCGGCCGTCGAAATCAGTAGTACTGATCCGTTCTGCTAATCTGATTTGAATATTCCAGCACTCCACTCTTAATAAAAATAATTTGAATTTACATTAATTCAATTATTGAACTAGAAAGCCGAAATAATAAAAATATTTTTCAGACTTTACCTATTAGTTCAAATATAATAAAAATTACGTAAAATAATTACTATGCAATCGGCCCGTTGCAATAAGTTATATGCATGTGTTTACTTCTCGGTTGGCTGCCTAGAACTAAAAATCAAGACAAGCAACTGAAGACTGTTAAAGGCATGTATAATAACAAAAAACCAAACAAACAGCTTTGAGTGAATGTATTAAAAAAGAATACTCATCAAAAGCGAAAAACAATAAGTGTGGTAGTGTTGGATATTAATCAGATAGGTGAAATTTCAAAGCTGACTAAATTTAGTTGAAATAAAAATGCAAGAATTTACCATGGAAAAATAAGTCTTGTATTCTATTTACTGGCAAAAATTAGTTAAATAGCTGATGCTTCATTGAAAAAGCATCCACCTTCATAAGTGGTAAAAGCGAACAAGAACGCTGATGATGACGAGCGTAGCGGCCGTCGAAATCAGTAGTACTGATCCGTTCTGCTAATCTGATTTGAATATTCCAGCACTCCACTCTTAATAAAAATAATTTGAATTTACATTAATTCAATTATTGAACTAGAAAGCCGAAATAATAAAAAAAAAAATAATAATTTTCCAAAAATAATTTAAGCTTAAAATTTAATTAAACCAACTAAAGAATGAATAATACATTTTCTTTGGACTACGGAGCTATTCACATATTAGGTTACGCTATTTTGGGAGTTTTCAGCTTCATTGAAATTATGAAATAATTTTGTTAAAATAATGAAATATTTTCATTAGTTAAGCGAAACTATTGCATTTTATCAAAAATATACATTGTATATATATTGTATATATTAATATGGCAAAATTTTCATAAAAATAATTTTAACAAAACTTTTTCCATTAATCCGACGATGTGTGATGTTGGATTGAATTTTAATGAAAATTTTCATTGGACTAATGTCGAAATTCATAGAATTTATGAAGAAAATTCTTTCAGTGTTCTTACACTAAAAGCCACATTTAGCATTAAATGTTTAAAATCATTCATTCTATTACCCTTAGATGTAAAATTTTTTTTTTAACTGTAAACTAAAATCTATCACAAAATCAGGATAATTTGTCATATGAAGTTAAGAAAAGTTGCATGAAGCTCATACAGTTAAATTTTTGTTTTAATGTAATTAAATTGACAGATGCTGTTATTATAGCATGCCAACGATGATTAATTCAATATGACTAGTAGCGAACAATGAAACCCTTAATGGAAGCAAAGTTTTGCATCTAGTAGAATATTAAATTCCCCAATTAGTTGTTTACCATCACATTTTACCACATAATACAATATAAAATAGCTGATGTAAAACACCTGCTACCGAAATAATTCTGCCACAATTGCATTCAATCATTGGTTTTTGCAGCAACCATTTTCCTAATTTCAATGAACATTTTTTTTTTGTAATTAAATTCAATTGGTTTTATTAAAAAAAAGTGTTGGGATCAGAAAAACCTTAGCATATGTATACATTTTTAATTAAAAATCTGTGTGGGAATATTAATATTGGTAAAATTTAATTTGTCATATAAAGCAGAGGAAAAACAGCAAAAATAATGAGAGCAAAAAAGAAAAGAAAAAAAAGTAACGTTAATAATTTGCTGCTAATAAGGCTGATAATAAAGTCGAAAAAAAAATTAATCCACAACAATACTACAACATACATATATAGTACATACGCACACATGCACCCATACCAATTAGCTACAGAGTGAACCTTATTGATATATGCATGTGGTAAAAGTACAAATTAAAACTTGTATGTTCTACAGTGGAACAATTGAAAAAAATCAATTATTAAAAAATGTGCCGAATTGTATTTTACTTGAAATTTGTTTAAATCTCGAAATATTTTGTATTCAAGTGTTCTTATGCCATCCTATATTACATCTTCTTATAATCTGTACAAAATTTTTATTTTTCTGAGTGTAATACATGCCTGTGGTTATATCAGGATATCTCGCTGATATCACTTGGATATGAAAATTTATCCGTTATTAGTTTTATTAGGCACATAAAGTAATTTTTAACTTTTATATTCTAACAAGCGTTTGTTTGAAATTGCATATTGAACTACGTTTGAATTGCATATATTGATAGGGAAGAATTTTGTTACATTTTCTAGGCTAATGTTGTAAGAAAACCGAATGAAAATAATAATTCTCATTTTGCCAACAATTTGCGTTGAGCAAACAAATACATTGGGATCTTCGAGTACTCCCTCATTTTATTTATTATATCTTCATGGTTTGCCGCTCTTATAGTTTTTAATTTCGTACTGAAATAACATTTGTTGCCTTTCCCACTGTGCGATTTCATACAGGCTGTTATTGTTAAACCATAAATATAGAAGTACTTTATAAAATACCGTATAAATATTAGGATTGTCCCCTTAATATGAAATAAATTAAGTGCTCTCGATGCAAATTTTTTTATTATTATTATTACTTTTTTTTGACACGAAAATTTAATAAGTCCTTGAAGAAATGTGCAGAACACAATACCACGATTTTTTTTTTGGTACTTTTTAAGTTGACGTAATCTAAAAATTGGAAGTTACTGATTTCACCCCGATTTTCGAAAATCGAGTTTTCATCAGATCTCCATGGTGTCCATATGGATTTGTGTACATTATAGTGGTCGCAACAAAATAAAATTTGAATTTCTTCAACTCTCGTACCTCAAATCGATGGGTATTTATAAAAAACTATCTTTAAAAGAATTTGAGGTCAACTAGTTAATATTTAGAAGTCCTTGAATACACAAAACATAATAAAAATTAAATATCTCTGCTAAGAATTAAGCTTATACCGTTTTCAGTTATTATTGTATTTTATGCAAAAAAAAAACAATTTTGCTTCGCCAGGGGTTGAACTGTTTATTATCTGTATGATAAGCGGAGACACTACTATTATGCCAATAAGAGAATAAATAGCTTGTTGATTTACTAGTAAATAATTGTTTTAACTACTGTAAAGTAATGGAGACAGTATTTAGTTTGTAGTGCAAAGTATATTTTTGGTAATGACAACACACAACTTCAAAGACCTTCTGTCAATTTATTTGGTGTTACCACCCCCTGGCAATTTATTGTACATCATTTTGTTGGGCATCCTCAATAAAAGTGTGTATGAATATATTTTAGCCATGTTCGCATGAAAAAAATATTTATCCAAATTCTCTAAAGGCGCTTTAACCAGCATAAACACATCTACCATAATTTATATCTTTTTTTGCATTCAGTGCAAGTGTAAATATAAGTTAATATTTATTTGAGATTTTTTACTCGTGATTATATGAACTTTAAATATAAAATTATCACCGTATTTAAAAAATAATAAAAACCAATGGAATATTCATGTGAACGTTCAATGAAAATTTAAAAACTTTTCCAATACCATTCGTTCACAATTTAAATAATTATAATAAATTTTAATTAATTCGAAAGAGAAAAAAAATTAATAATGTTAATATATTTTAAATGACATCCAGGGAGAGACTATAGCTAACATTAAAAGCATTAAATAAATGTACCATCATTAAGCCAATTTGTTGTTTTTCCCGGCAAAAAATATAATAAATAAAATTGACGGCTTAAAAGAGTTCAATTGATTTTTAATGTCTGTATTCGGAATCACATCTGTGTCTGCATGTGAAACATTAACTTAATTTAAAGCACAACCAATATTAATGCGAATAAATTCATTAATATTTAGAATACAAATGTACAAATGTATTGCGCATAGTTTGTTTCAATAATAATAATCAGGGCTTGGACTTTCATGCAAATGCATGTTTTGGTCTTGATAGATAAAGAGGTATTGACTAAATATCTTGGTGAATCATCAAATTATAAGTAGTTTGGCATCGATTTGTAGTTGCATATTTTTGCATATTTTGGTGGGAAGTGCATATTTTTGCGCATATTTTTTATTGTAGATGCATTTGTTAAGCGCTTGAAATCAATTATAGTTGCATGAAAGTCCGAGCCCTGATAATAATATTTTATCATGTGAACGATAAATACATGAATTTTCATAAATATAAGGACTTTTATCGCTTAGGATTATTGTGTGCAATACCAGTATTAGCAAGAATTTATTGATATATTTAATCTTATATTTGCAATTGTCACTACTTGTTTAAAGTTTATGAATTTTTAATTTTTAGGCTCAAACTTTTACGATATCTCTAAAACTAATAGGCAGATTGATTTAGAAATAATGTCGGCACTGCATAAAGATAATTTTGTTGTCGAATTTTGGTTTTTCTTTTTTACTGAATAGGGCAAGCTCTTCTCCAGTTATGGTAATATATGCACGACATTTGAAATACATTTGCCTTCAATTTTGACATAACGGTATATCTCGAAAACTAGAGCTGATCAAAAAAATGGATTGCAGATTCGCGATCAGTGTCTCAAATTACTAAAGAAACAGCTTCAACTTCCAGGGAACGAAAAAGTTTACCGAAATTTGTAAAATTATGGCCTTTTTTTGAAATTGTAATAGAGCAATTCCATTTAGCCGGGTGTGACCATTTTACAGACATTTTTTGTTATAAATCAAGAATATAAAATTTTTTACTTAAAAAACGTAAGGACATTCGGCTTAAAGTCGTTGAATAACGGGTAGACACTGAAGGAATACGATTTCTGCTCAGAATGGTCGTCAGAAAGCTGTGACGGGTGTGACCGTACAAATCTTAGTTAGTTTTAAAGAATTATCACTTTCAGTATAAATTCTGTAAAATTTTGACTATAAGGTACACAATAATTTTGGTATAGATATCTGTTCAAATTGTTTTTAATTGTATTGTGTATTTACTGTTTGACAAAAAATTATTTTTCTTATAAAAAAACTATTTTTAAAATGAGATGGGTGTGACCGACGGGTGTGACCTAGTACGAAAATTTAATAATTCGAAGAAATAAAACTTTTTATTGATTTAATTAATATCAATAATATAAAGATAAAGTCATAAGAAAATTATAAGACATTAAATTTTTTGATATCCGTTCTATTATAGACAGCAGAATACTCTAGCTGAATATTTTTTTAAATTCAATAAAAGCAAAAAAAGTATATTCTTTTCAGAGATAACGGTTTTTATTAATAATGAGAAAGGGAATAAAAGAAAATCTGAAATAAATATTAAACATACAAAGAGGTAGAGCAAAATGTTTCTTGCATGATCATTTAAAAGTGCCTCAAATTGATTAAAAAATATTAACTAGTGTATTTTTTTAATGTTTTCTATAATTGTCATTCTCTAAAAAACATCAATTGGGAGATTTTGATTAAAAATTAGAAAATTATTGTTTCCTTGCATAGGGCCGTTTTACGTGGAATCACTCAATAGCTAATCAGTCCAATCACGAATTTTCCTTTGGAACACTTTTCTCGAGAAAAAATTTCTTCAATTATAAATTCCGCGGAAAAAAATATGAACGTGTTTCAATGGCGGCTGTTTTTCTTTGTTTATATTTTGTTATTAATTTTTTTGGGCAAAAATAAGTGAAATTAGTTCTTTTAGATAAATTTACAATGAAATAAATAAGTAAATAAAAAATAAATCACAAGGCTATACGAGCACTTGTGGAAGAAATTGGTGCTGTAGAAGGAAACTGGCGTACCAGTTTCTCCTAGCTGCCTTTATTGAAACCACAAGCAATAGATCCATTAAAGTTAAAAAATGTTGTGTTTGTACTTTATTTGTGGTCTTCGACCTACAAGAACAATATACTTTTTTTTTATTTATAACTATAAACTTTGTTTTATTTAGATTTTTACTCAAACTCCCTTCTGTTTTGCAAGTGAAACTTTTCAGCGAAAAAAATGAATTTGAAATGCATTGGAAACTTCACAGACAAGAACTTTTTATATTATGAGACATGAAAGACAGAAAAAAAAGCTTTGTATCAAACTTTGGTAGGCATGTGCTGCGACAAGCTTTAATCTTAACTAATTGATCTGAATTCGTTTTAGGATAGTTTTTTTATAAATACCCATCGAATTGTGGTATGCAAATTGAAGAAATCCATCTTTTAATTTTTAACGCCCACTCTAATGTGATAGGAAAAAACTGAGGGCCCAGTACTTTTTAGCGTATCAAACTGATTAGAAAAATTGTAGTTATGGTCAAAAGGGGGGAAAAAGTAAAAAGTTTCAAGTCTGTGTTATTTGTTCCTAAAGAAATTTTTTTTATAGAAAAACGAATTAATGATGTTGCTTTTTAAGGCAAAAATGATCAAAAATGCAAAATGTTTTTTATTTTCAAATCAAAAGTTGTATATATTGCAACTCGATTGTGAAAAGCGGTCGTAAAATCCGATATCGTAAAATACCATGGACCATGGTTTTGAAAATTGGAAATTTTTATGGTTTAAATGAGCATACCTCACTAATTATGAAAGATAAATGCACAACCAAAGATGCTATTTTGAATCTGGCGACAAAGAAAAAAATTAAAATTTTTGAATATTGATACACACAAAAAAGTAAATATTTACTAACGGTAATTCTCAAAAATAGCATGAAAATCAATAAAACCTGTGTTTGATTCAAATATAATATTTATTAAAAATAAAATTTAAAAAATATCATTAGGGAAAAATAAAAATATTTTCAACAAATTCTTTTATCAAATAGAGAAAAAGTCATTATCACAGAAAATTTAAAAAACTTTTTTATTAAATCAACACATTTCCATAGAACAGTATACAAACATCTTTATCAAAGGAAATTCAACAATTTTCTTCTCTTTACATGATAGAAATGCTTTACTTTAGCACTCCATAGCTCCGCTCTTGAGCAATGGGGGGAATTCTTCTAATTTTAAGTAAGAACACTGCTCTTTCTGCTATGCCCGTGTGAAATTTTACACCGACGGACTGTGTAAAGTGGTGTGAAATTAGTCCCTTTTACGCAAAACCATCGATTTAGAAGCATCTACTCATCGAACGATTACATAATAAAAATGTTATAATTATATAAAGAATATATGTATGTGATAGGATTCTACCAATTCTTTGTTTAAGCAAAGTAAAAAAAATAATAAGCTAATATTTCTCTTAGTTCGATACATTTCATCTGGAGGCACTCCAACTTTTTAAGCCCTTCGCTGCGTAAGATCTCAGAATTTACTTAAATTGAGAACCTGTGGCAAAAATGTGTTCCTCTTACGATTCTAATCTTACTTTACTGTGTTTCCACACATATTTCTTTACAATTCGTTTAAATTAAAGGAGTGTAAATAAAATGTGATTGAATAAATTTTTTTTTGTACTAAAAACCACAATTCACATTTTCTTTGCTGTAATGCTCTAATTATTGAATGTGAGCATAAAAGAATCATTAAAAACCCATTTGCATGTTTGGTTTTATATCTTGCTGATTCAACACTTTGATACCCCTTTTTATCATTCTTCAATTAAAATTGGCTTCGCTAACGTTTGTAAGACATGCCAAATAATTAACGGAAATATAAAACACTTTTTATTACAACTGAACCGCAGTGAAAGCAACTAGAGTCAAAAATATTTAAAATTTGCATTGTTAATGTCGGTTTACTATATATTTGTTAGTTTTTACATATATTTGTATTTTGCTACAAAACAAAAGAAAATGATTTTGTTCAACATATTGTTTTCTTTTTTTTCAACTACACACATGTTTAATGTTCTGTTGATTTTGCTGGAAATGCTAGAACATATTGTTCTGATTAGGGATGGTCAAGTGAGAAAACTAAATCGATATCGATATATTTTGAATTATCGAGTGGCATCGATATATATGGAATGAAAATATGGATATTTCGATAAATATCGATATATTTGCAAGCATGAATATTCATACATAATCCCAACATTTTTTTAAAAATAAAACTCGAAAAGTGCTTTTCTTTTAAATAATTAAGCAGAATAGAGGTAATTTCCATCATATTTACTGATTCACTGATTCAAAGAAATGTAATTTTTCCAATACATAAAATTTTATAAATAAAACAAAAGGTTTTGTTAGTAATATTTTTTTTTTATGGAGATTGTATCGAAATTTTTTTAAAAACTGCACGAAACCAAAGCTAAAAAATATCGATTTTGATACTGTCGATATTATTTTGAAAAAAATTAAGAAAATATATATCGATAAATCGATATATTGCAATTAAAAATATCAACGATATATATATCGATATATTTTTAAGAAAATATCGATATATCGATTTTTTGCCCATCCCTACTTCTGATATGAAGCAGAGTTTTGTTTTTGCTTTTAAACATTCGAAGAATTTAGTTGATGTTTTTCCTGTTGTGCTCGTACATACATGTGCAGCAGTGCGTATGAGTATTATGCACTTGTGTTGTATCCAACATGAACATAGAACACACTTCGCCGTATGAAGATGGAAGAATATTCAATATATTATTATATTGAATATCATATATATTAATAAATTAGGGAAATTTGTTCGTTAGAATATCTAGGTTCTCAAAATTTTTGAAATTGCAAATTTTTTGGACACACATACATAGAGTTTAAAAAGACAAAAGAATGTTCATTCTATAATACATATCGATGGTCATGCGTTGACAGCACTTAGCTGATTTTTTTTTACTATTTTTCACAAAACGCAGAAACCGTTCTATAAATCGCGAAAAGACGTTCCTATCCTGAAAATGAGACAAAACGAAATTAACTAAGAGCATCTACTAAATAATTTGCTGTTATTTTATTTCGTTGCTAGTAACGTTTTCGGCCCATTTATAACGTAATTTCATCAACTGAAAAGTTGTAAAAATCAGATACGTGTTGTCTACGCATGACATTATTTCCTTGAAAATTTGCCAATTTGTTTCGTTTTAAATCTTTAGAAAATTTTATTTTTATACTTCCCCTCCTAGAAGTAATAGCCTTGAGCTTAAATTTACATTGTTCCGAAGATACATTACATCACAGAAAAAATATTCCTCAAAAAGTTTCAATTAAATTACTTTATCAAAAATTAAAACTAGTTCCAATTAATTTCGTAATTGAATTAATTATTGACGAGATCAAATTGAATTAATTATTCACGAGATCAAAAACTAAATTTTCAATAAACTTTTAAAAATTTTAAGCAATTGAAACTTTCAAGTTTAGTAATTAAAGTTGCAGAGAAAAAACTAAAATACGAATACAATTGCGAAAAAGCAGAGTCAATTAAATTTTTTTATTGAAGTTCAAAATATACTCAATCACTGAAATACAAATTTTCGATTGCTCAAAATTTTTAAAAATTTTTAGAAAATTTAGTTTATGATCACATGAGTAGTTGGTTAAATACAGAAATTAATTTAAACTAGTCTTTCTTTTTGATTAAGTGTATTAATTGAATTTTTTTTAAGAATACATAATTGAATTTGGATATTAGTTATTGAATAAAAAATTTTCGCCGTAGGTTGAACTTCAACAACAAAATTAATTGAACTGTAGTTTTTGTATTTGAAATCATATTTGACTTTGTTCTGTGTAGGTTGGATTTCAACAACGAAAATTAATTAAATCCGCAGTTTGCGTAATTATAATCGAATTTTAGTTTTTTTGTACAATTTTGAATCAAACAGAAAAAATGTCAATGAAGACATTCCATCAAAAATTAAAATGGCTTTTAATTAATTTCGTAATTGAATCAATTATTCATGTGATAAAAAAAAATTTCTAAACATTTTTTTTTAAATTTTGGATATTTGAAAACTAGAATTTTAGTACTTGAATATTAAATTTTTGTTGTAGGCTGAACTGTAACAACACAATTGATTGAATCTGCAGTTTGAGTAATTGAAATCGTATCATAGTTTTTCCTGTGTACTTCAAATATGTCTCTAGATTTCTTAAAAGGCTAAAAATAAGTTTCAGTAGTATTTGGTACAGATTACTTTTCACCTAAAAGCATGATCCTATAAGGACACATTAGTATTATATCGGAAATTTGATTGGATCTTAAATTTGGAAATTTTTTGTTGTCGGCTTAATTTTCCTCGTTTTTGCGCAGAATTGCGCAGTGGTTAAGTTTTTTTTTGCCTGTCTTAATTTTAGCTCGAGGGAATTTTTTTTAATGTGAAGAATGGAATTTAATTCCAATCCCTCTTCATGTGATGCACACTGTTAAAAATTTCAAGTTGTTTGTCATTTAAAGTAACACTTCTACAAAATAAACACAAAATCTTAGACATTCATATAAACTTAAGCACAAACTCAGCATCCGTTTCCTGTGAAAGATGTAGGTATTACGTCTGTCTATTCACATATGTCATATAAGTGTTGTAACTAAAAATAGAAGAAAAAAAAACTTAACAAAACACATACAACATTCACATTTATAAAAACATTCAATATAACCGACATTAAGTACGTGTAAAAGATGAGAACATTATTATTCGTGTTTATTGACGAAAAGAGTATATAAAACAGATAGAATTTTTTTTATTCTGCGAAATATATAAGCTGCACACCACTTGGGTTTTTATATTTAAGTATTTTTAAGTTTACTGTTTTCTTTTACAAATTATTTCCAGTTCATTTCCTTGCGTGCTTTTTATATATCTTTTGCTTTTTATCATTTATTTACCTGCACATTTTTAGCATATTGCATTCACTATTTCTTTGAAATATTCACTTCTTTTTTCCTTCTGCCATGTATTTCATACATTTAAGTAATTCTTAATGCTCTTTCAAAGATTTATTTATTTATTTTTATATTTTTCTCTTTAATATTTATGCGCTTAATGTGCATGCATTAAAAAAATATTTTAAAAATCATGATGCGACAATGGTAAAAATAATATAAAAAAAATCAATATATTCATTTTCTGTGTGTATTTTTGTGAAATCATTAATGCGTGATTTCAAACAGCTAAAAGCCAATCGAAAATTATGGGAAAATAAAGCAAAAGAAGTGTTGAAGCTTAAGAATTCAGATGAAGATGATGATAACATCGCCAATGAAACAAATGCAAATAGCAACAGCAACAACAATAATCATAAAAATAGCGACAACAATAACAGCAACAACAATGATAATAATCAATTCCACCATCATAATAATGCGGAGGCCATTATGCAACATCAACTTCAACAGGAGCAACAACTACAGGAAGAAATGGATCATAATAATATACAATATGAAGACATCAACGACATCAATACGTTGCAACAACAGCAGCATCAACGCCACTCACATTTAAAAGAAGAGGTTGACTATGAAAAACCAAAGGATATAATAACAATAAGACAATTGAATACACAATCCCTGAAAGAGAGTATATAATAACAGCTTTAAACATTAAGAATTTTTCTCCTTTGCCTCGAGCAGAAATAAAATTGACAATGAAACCACCAGTTTAACAACACTCCCATACACAAATATACAATTCCTATCATCAAATAGATTTCATTCAAACGTGACAATGATCATTTGGCATGTAACAAATAACTAGCAAATAAGCCAATATAAAATTTGAAAGTGTACAAAATAGAAAGAAGGACTTTTTACAGTACTCTCTACCCTACAATGTACAGGTTTATTTTAAGAATTTATGTATAGAAATTATCATTTATTATTTAATATAGAAAATTTTATTTGACAAGAAATTGTGTTATGATTTCTTAAATATAATGCAAGATTGGTTTTAGACTGAAAAAGTTTTGCAACATATTTGGTTTTTGTGAAATTTACTTGTTTGCAAAAATCAAGTAGCAGTAAGCCTTTTATGACCCAGTTACTTGAAAGAGGTTTAAATTCTTTTGTCAGTATATTGAAATTTTTTGTTTATAGTAAAGCTTTGTGCGGACTCTTCAAAAGGAATTTTTTACGCAGCTTTTAAAGGATGTAAATACGGTTTTCAAGATAAAGTTTATAAAAGGTTAAGGAACACAAAAAAATTTTTACATTTCAATTCAAACACCAAATTCTCTGGATCAAATGCTAATTTATCCAATTTAAGTCCTACAAAAAAAAATTTTAAATTCTAATGCAGAAATTTGTAATAATTTGTTAGAAAAAAACCAATGAAACAATTTCATATTTTTATCAAGTTGCCTACATTAACTATAGCAAAAATGAAATGAAATGAAATAATCACTGTGTTCCCGTACGTACACAAAGTTACCCAAAATAAGTTCTTTCAATTCAAAATTTCTGTCTGTTCCCGTACATACACAAAAGTGCCCAAACTTAACCGAAAGCTCTTTTCAACACCGAAAACATTATCACACAAAAATTTTCAAACAAAAGTTTGTTAAAAAAATATAATTTTCATTAAATGTGCTTTACTGAATCAATGAATTTTTCGTTTGACTTTTATTTAGCATGCAAACACTAAAAATAACAAGAAAAACTTTGTCGAAAAAAACAACCCCGATGTCGATATACACAAAAATAACAACAACTGCAATGATAGCAAAAGGAATGCGATTGTACCAGGTTTGTTTACTGAAAATGTTTTAGTCAATCAATTCGTTAATGTCGTTGCGTTAATTGTCGTTCATTTTTTAGAGTCTTTAGATAAACATTCAGACTTGAACACATTTAGCAAAGTGAAATTTCATAAATGCTTAATGCATGATGATGATGACCCAGACAAACATTTTGTTTGATATATTACAAAAAATCCAGTAAATATTTTTTTTTTGATTAACGTGGACTTTAACGTCAAGTTCGGCACAGAAAATTTGCGGTTAAAACCCACGTTAACTTTTAATCGCACATTTGTGAAGAGGGCCCTAAGTAAACTATTTCGCTTAATATTTATTAGTATTTTTATACTAATTGTTGTATAAAATCAGACGAAAACATTGTTTGATATTTTTCAGAAAATCTAGTAAATCTTTTTGTTTGATTTAGTAAATTCTTTTGTTTACAATTTGTATATATTTTTAGACAAATTGTTTTATAGATTTAAACAATTTGTTCACTGAAAAAAACACGTTTTTTTAATGAAATTGTTGAGATATTTTTGTCTATATTTACAAATTTGTTAGTAAGTCCGTTTCTAGACAAAATATTTACTATTTCATTGAATCCCTTTACAGAAAATAAAATATATTTTTTTCTGTGCAAACAAAAAGCTTTTGGGTAAGTTTTATTTCATGACTGCTTTTTACTAATGTCAAGACCCAGTTCTGTTTCATCATTATGGGAGCGACTTAAAATTGTGAATTTGGAAAAAGACGTAAAAAATTAAATTTTTTTTTCAAATCTTAATGCCTTCAACTCAATGAATTTTAATCCGACCAGTTTATATATTGGCTGAAAGGGGAAAGACATACATATCTCTGCAACAGTACAAAATTTGTATAAGGATACTGTTGGCTGATATGGTTAGCGCGCCGACTACAAAACCTGAAGTCTTGAGTTCAAGACTAGTTTCAGGCAAGCCAACAACATCACGATTTTTTCTGATGTGCATTGGTGTGTCATTGTGTATGTTGTTGTTGGACTGTTAAGTGCTGAAGGCATAGCACTGATCACTGTGACAGTACCGGCAGAGATTATCCGAAAGCTTTTCTCTTTACACTATCTCTTTCCCAAAGAAGGTACAACATTAATTAATTATCTGATAGGCATTAACGTCCTGATTGTGTACTTCTCTTTCTCAAAAAAAAAATCAAATAAACAGTTCTCAAAATTTTTGGAAATAGCAACAAATAATGCAAAAACATATTTCTCGCGAATATCCCGAAAACGCTTTTTAAAAAAATAAATAAATGTTTTATTCGTATTCAGCGCCATGTATTCAGCAGCGTCTATAAATTAGCTTAGAAATTATCGCTTTTATGATAAAAAGTTGAAAATTTCAACAAAAAACAAATATGTTGCATTGTTTGCACTTTTCAATGAAAATTTGCAATATAATAATTTTTCAAGGAACTGAATTTATTAGAAATTGATTTATCATCCCTTACGAAGGTATATTTTTGCTTTTGCAATTGCAATTTTTATAATAAAATTTTTATAAAAAAAAGTACAAAAAATACCATTTAGAACTGAATGTTTAAAAACTAATAACCGACCTCAAATACCGTCATATTTTCAAAACAGGAAATAGGAAAAGTAGACACATGAGAATCTATTTTATATCATCATGATCAAACTTATGCATAAATGAATGCTATAACTTTCCCCTTTCTTCCTTTTACTGGCGTTTTATTGTAACATGAAAAAAAGCTGCAAATAAATTGATTCTCTTGTTAAATAAAACTGTTGTTGCTTTTAGTTAGTAACAAAGCTAAGTAATACGACGCCGGAAGTGCAATGTGGAAGCGGATGTTCTATATGTGCTGCACAGAATTACACATAAAAATCAACAATAGAAACAAAAAATCAAATTTACATACAACAAATTGAATATCTATGCTATTCAATGACATTTTTTTATATAGAAAAATCTCTATAGAGCCGTGTATAATATTGCAAAGAAAAAGTTTAGTTTTTCATTGTGAGAGAACTTTTTTTATTTGTGAGTTTGAAAGTGTATGCAAATATGCATTTGTTTTATCTATATGCTCCATATAACTAAAATTGTTGAACAATATATTATGGAAATGTGTATGTTAAATGTACATGTCTCTGCTTAAACAAATCGATAATATGTGTAAAATTAATTTAAAATCAGAGCTAGCGCATTTAATATTGTAAAATAATTTAGAAAAAAATGCTATGAACTAGGAAAGTTTCTTTTATTAAATTTATGTAGCAAAAAAAAATGCTAGAATTACTATTAGTTTAAACTTACTTATTTATACGAGTGATAAATTTTTAAAATTATCTGTTTTTACTTTAAATCATTCTAACGTTCGGTTGCATGTGATATACGTATTAATCACGCTCTAGTATTTTCTATTATAATTTTATGAGAACGTACCAGCAATAAAGCAATCGTTTAAAATGTTTGTCATGTCACATCTTTGACATTTAATTGTCATGGCATGTTATTAAATTGATATGGAATGACATTAATACCTTTTTTGTGTTTGTCGTGCTTCCTTTTACTGTATTAAATTTAATTTTCCACTGAAAATGGTACGTGATTGTGGTGTATTGCTGTGTTTTTTCTTTTTTCTTCCATATCTTTCAATTTTTCTAGTACAAAATTTATGAATGACTGTCGAAGAGACTCAATGGAATTAAATGTTTTTAATACATAATGAGCTATTCAGGGAGTTTAAATTTTACTTAGATTTAAATAGTTTTATTTACTACCCTTCTGGCTTAAAGAATTAAATTAATTAAAGATTTTTTCATTTATTTTGCCTAAAAAGTAAGGCTTTGGTTTTTATATGTGATAACTTTTGACGATCCTATTGGGTGAAATATTCACAAGAGTAGTAAAACATCAAGCTTAATGTTTATTTCCAATCTTGCTGCAGTTATTTTTTTTTTTTACAAATTATCAACAATATTTTATACAATGCAGATTTCATTTTGAAATTTCATCGAAAGATAGATATATTTGTAGTCTAACAAAAACGAATATCAGCCTGTTCATAAAATTCTTTACGGAATTGCATTGGTAGCGGAATTTCAATCCAACTGCAATTATGCGTGGACTCCTGTCAACGTAATAAAATTGCTTTGTTTGCAAAGTGTTTACTTATGTTAAATATCATTTTCAACAAAGTTATACATTTAGTAATGGGATGGAAAAGGCTGGGGAAAAAACATTCTAATTGTTAAGAGCATAATCTTAACTCCGTTTCCTAACGGAAAATTTTCAACTTCCAGCTAGGATGGATTTTATGAACGCAACCAATCCGTATTGGATTCTATAAACAGGCTGAACATTACCGCTGTATAGTTAACAAATTTTATTTAACTGCCTGGCTCACGATGTGGACAAGTCGAGTTCGTTCTCATATTTATATTGAAAACAAAAGCAAATTGAATTTTTTTATTATTATTCTCAATATAAATATGAAAACGAACTCGACTTGTCGACATCGTGAGCCAGGCAGTAATTGTATATAAAATTCAAAAACAATTTTAAGTTTAGATAGTTTTTTAAGCTCAAAGCAAAAACAAAAAATAAAATGAAAATTTTGCAAAAATTTTATTTATAAAAATATTTCAGAAATAATAAAAGAGCTTTTAATTTTTTAAAAATTGTTTATTAATAAACAAAAAACATATTAGTATTTATGAAAGGCTAAAATAATAAAAAAAATAGACATAATAAACTTTTAAATATTACAAATTATTAACATTTTAGAATTAAATATTGAAAACTAATGTTTTATATATAATAAAAATAGTTAGGATTTGAAAAAATTTCTAAAACGTTTAAGGTGGCTGCTTAAATGGTAAAATCACTTACATTTTCTTCGAATATGGTTTCTTATAGGAAAGTGCTAATGCAAGTGTTCAACCAAAGCCAATTTTTTAGGCAGAAGCTGAAGTTACAAAATTCGGCCGAACCGAAGCTGAACTTTACTTTTTAAACTCACAACAAGACACAACTTTGTTATTTTTGAGACCAACTAACTAGTTTATTAAACTAAAAACAATAATTAATTTATTGAAATTTTTAGTTGTAAAAACAAAATAATAATAGCTTTTTTGAAAATCACAAAAGAATAATATGAGTGTAGTAGGCTTAGCAACTTATACAAAACCCAACAAACAATTTATAGTCGATAAAGGTGTAAAAAAAATAAAATAGATTCATATCGAATATAAATTCTTTGTTGGGTTTTGCATAAATTGCTAAGCCTACTACGCTTATTTTATTGTTTTGTAATTTTCAAAAAATTTTAATATGTGTAAATACTCAAATGGTTTTTGAAAGCGTATGCATAGTTATATTTAATATATCTAGCATCTCCCAAGCCTAGATAAAGAAAGAGGAGAAGCCGGGGCCCCCAAATGGCTATAGACTTATTCGTCTTGGGAACTAGGAGTTGATCGAAATTCTGAGCTCTGGAATACCGCATGCCATCATAGTGCGACACAAATTCTCGGTACCCCAAAAGCGAAACCACAAATCCTGAAAGAAAGCTCAAAAATAAAATCAACAACTATAAAACGACAGAGGCCAGAACTAATGCAAAGGTGAAACAATGACAAGCAGCTGCAAAATTCAAATATAATATCGGCGTTTTGTGTCTGTAATTAATTTTAGGGCGTGTTAAACTATCACACTTTACACACTTTCCCAAATAGAACAAGAAGTAAGTGATCTTATCACTAAAACGCAAGCTTTTAAGCGTAGATCTTAATGTATATTTAAATGAAATATAAAAAAAAATCAACAACAAAAATTTTATGTGACTGATTGTAGATAAATATAAATTTAATAAGAAAACTGAAATAAATTTTTACTATAAATAAAGCTATATTTAGCTAATAAATAAATAATAAAAAAAGCTAACTAAATTCGATTGTAGGCCAACATTTGTAAAACAAATTCCCTAAAAAAAATTCCCTAAAAAAAGTTGCAATCCGCTTAGTTATAAAAGGAAATTCACATCTTTATTTGCACGAAGACCTTTTTGTTAGACTTTTTGCAATTCTCTCTAAGAGTTGTTACACGAAAGTTTTCTCTGAAAAGTCTTTGTGAAAATCATGGCTAAAGAAAATTTCTTGAAACGATTTCCTGTTTTATAACTCCCAAAGAATAGCAACTTGTAAGTAAGTTTTCTCTTGAAAATTTTATATATATTTTTATAACGATGTATAACTTGATTATCATTTCTGTTTGAATTTTGCATAAATATAAAATATTTTTCTTTTAAGTTTTAGTCTTTTATATTTGTTTTGCTAAAGTAGAGAAAACATGAAACGAATATTAAATTAAATAAAACTGAAAACAAAGACAAAATTTCTGTATAAAACCCACTGACAATAAAATATGATCAGAGTATTACAAAGATTAACAAAATATTTAAAATTAGAGAGAAAAAAAACATATATTTCTTTCTATAAAAAGTTTAAAAAACTCAAACAAAAATAACTAAGTTACACAAAATGCTTTTTTGTACATACTTCATTAAGTCTTAACATAGTTTTATTTCTTCTAGTTTAACATGAAAACTATAACTGAGGGTATGAATGAATCTCATGAAAAACAATATTGAAACGAATCTATTGTTCAATTTGCAACCTGTTGTCGGTAATTTTACACATATTTCTAAACATGTTTCTAAACAAATGTTTTTATGCAAATTACCAAAAACATTTATACGAATTATAACACATACAACAGGTTGTGAATTGGCATATGTATAAATATTTAAATATATTATTTAAAAAACTAACATTAAATAAATGCTAAGATAACAATTCTATTCTTTCTCTAGAGCATAACAAAAACTTTGTACATAACATACAACGAGCTGATCATATTTTTAAACAAATTTTAATTGGCCAATTCACAATTTGTTGTATGTGTTGTAGATGGTACAAATGTTGTTGGCACTTTCTAAATAAACATTTGCTTAGAAACATATTTATGTGGAAATTATCAACAACATTTATACGATCTACAACATATACAACAGGTTGTAAATTGAGCAAATGTGTCTGCTAACTTTGAAAAAATTAAACATTGAAAGTTTATGATCCATCTCTGCTTTCGACATTCGTAAGTATGCAGCAAATTAGCTAACGCTTAGCAGCTCGTTAAACAGAGTTGGTAAATGTATTAAAAAAATATATATGGTAATTTCATACCTCCTTTTTGCTATGCACAAGTTCATAAATTTTTTAACATTTTATTTTGAAACAGCATTTGGAAACAATTGTCAGTGTTTAGTCTTAAAAACTTCTCTTTAGTGGCGTGAAATCTCAGTGCCGGCTTAGATAACCGAGTTCCGTTGTGAAAATCGTTTAATGCCATTGTCATCAAGACGTTCGATCGACTTGAAACTTTCCACACATATTGGAATCCCGTCACAACACAATCTGAAGGATATGAAGGTGTGTAGCACCAAGCCTATGCTAAGGAAATATCTCAGTTGGCCAGACTGCCTTGCACGAAATTATCATCAACGATTCTTGTACGAATTGGCCTCTGTCGATTAGGTTTTCTAATCGACAATTTAAGTGAACCGTCGTTCACAACGATCTGAACGACAATTTCTTACATGTTGTCCTTTATTAAACACTTGACGACAATATGAGCGACAATGTCTTTCGTTTTGTCCTCAATCCAACTTTGTTGAGGACAATATGTCTTGCAGTTTTTCTTCAGTAACATTATGGAGCAAAGGATGAGCGACAATGTCTTCATTGTTGTCCTCAATCCAACTTAGTTTGTCTTTAAGCAAGCAAATGAATATGTTGGCCTCTTGTTGTCGATTTTTTAGGTGGTGCAGCAACAGGGTGGTAATCACGAAAACTTATAAACATGCAGCCTCAATTCGAATCCCAGCTAAGTAAGTCAGTAATTTAAATGAAACGGAAACAATCAGGTAGCAAAAAGTTAGATTTGTATGTTAAAGATATTAATTAAAGTCCGTTCTAGTTATGACATTGTCGCTATGTAATCGTTGGCGACAAGATAGACGACATTGTAGCCTACGTAGTCATTGAAGACATAATAGGCGATAATCATTGACGACAATCTGAGCGACATTGTCGCTCATTGAATCGCACACGGTTTTCGCGATACTTGTTCGAAAATTTCATTGATGATTTGTTCCGGCTGTCCGACATTTGTTGTCGAGGATTTAACATTGTCATGCACCAGTCATGATGATGTCCTAACGACGTGGCCAACTGGGATATTACTATATTATTATCATGAAAGCTAAAGGGTGGTTAAATTTCAAGGCCCGATGTTGATTTTGAATAAAACACAAATTATTTACGAAATTATTGTCATTTCTTTTCATGATGATAATATGGTATGGTTCAATTAAATATGGAACAAAATATCGGCCAAATGGCCGCCGCGACCTCGGCAGAACGCCTCCATCCGATGGTCCAAATTTTCGATGACGCTGAGGCATAATTGAGGTTCTATGCCGTTAATGTGCCGAATTATCCCATCCTCTTGAATTGTTGCTGGCTTATCGACGTACACCTTTCCTTTCAAATAACCCCAAAGAAAGAAGTCCAACGGTGTCAAATCACATGATCTTGACGGCCAATTGACATCGCCAGCACGTGAGATAGCACGGCCATTGAATTTGTCGCGCAAAAAAGCCATTGTTTTGTTAGCTGTGTGGCAACTGGCACCGTCCTGTTGAAACCACATATCGTCCACATCCATATCTGCCAAGTCTTTATGCATAATGTTCATCAACGACGAGCGTGAGAGATGCAATTGTTGGGCACGACGACGATTTGAGGTGGACGGCTCTTCAGCTGCACTATCGCGAACAGCAGAAATATTTTCTGCAGTACGAGCTGTACGAGCATGCACTGGTGTTTTAACATCTCCTACAGACCCGGTTTGCTCAAATTTTTTAACGACTTTTCCGATTGTACCCACATTTGGACAATTAAATTGACCGAAAAAATCACGAAGTGCACGATGTGCATTTTGATTTGAATGCCCATTTTCATAATAAGCCTGAATAAGTTTAACGCGTTGCTCGATTGTGTATCTTTCCATGGTTCGAATTGAGTTAGTTTGAAATTGAGAAATGTCAAATGAAATGCAGAAAAAAAACTTGACGTTTAGGTGTGGTTCACATTCAACATCGGCCCTTAAAATTTAACCACCCTTTATATCAGTTAGAGTGCTCATATGTGGTATGCGCTATTTTTAAAAAAAATTTGGCAGTATAGGACCTGGGGAAGGGGTACTCCACATACAAAGTAATTAATAATAATATGCTTTCTGGAAATCTATAAAAGTATGAATCTTCAAATTTGATTTTAATTAATTTGACTTAATATACAAAATTTAGGCAAACAACTTACGGGGTAGGTGCGCGGGATCGGGTACTCCCCATACAAAGTAAACAACAATTAGCTGCTATCTCGATTGATATAACAGTAAAAATCTTAAAATTTGGTATGAGTTAATTTGAAGACAAGATACGAAGTTATTGTAAGAAACTGACGGGGTAAGTGCGAGGAAAGGGGTACTCTCCGTACAAAGTAATCGACCTGCTATCTCGAAAGATATAACAGTAAAACTCTTCAAATTTGGTATGAGTTAATTTGAAGACAAGATACGAAGTTATTGCACAAAACTGGCGGGGTAGGTGCGAGGAAAGCGGTACTCCCCATACAAAGTAATCAATAAATACCTGCCAACTGTAGAGATATAACAGTAGGGGTCTTCCAATGTGGTATCACATAATTTGAACAAAAGATACAAAGTTGACAGAAAAAAACTGACGGGGAGGTGATTGATCTATTAGACTACAGATATTAAAAATGACCTATCCTAACCTGTTCAAAAACTTATCCTCGATATTATTAATATGGTTTGTTTATCCACACATGACCTTTTTTTTAACAAATAAAGTGGTTCAAAAATTAAAATGTTAAAAAAAAAATTAAGTTCAACTTCGGGCTGAACCGATTTTAATGAAAGCAAAAGCTGCTAAAAGCTCAAAACAAATTATTAAAATATCTCAACCGGTTAAAAAGTTACGGAATTTTGGCCCACGAAAAACGATCGTGAGCCACAGTTCGTCGCTTAATAGATGAAAATACAAAAAAAAATTTTGCTTTCTTTTTCAACAAAATAGATTTTCCTAGATTAACTGCCTATTTCACTATGTCTTTCGTACAATTACACTTAAAATAAAACAAATTTGAAAATTTTCTTTTTGTTTCAAATGTTATTGTACGAAAGAAAGAATTCTTTCGACATCGTGAAATAGGCAGTAAATTAAATTGCCCTAACCAATTCGAATTTTAAAGACAATAGACTTTTTAGCTAAAAATAGTTGATCAGCAAATTAATTTTAAAGATATTTTAATTTATTTTAAAATAAAGACAAAATACCTGAGGTACAAAAATGTTGTTGGCCTGCTTTTCAAATATTATTTAAATATGTTTGAAAGTGTCATAATTACCACAAAATCAAATAAGTTTAAAGAAAAAAATCTGTACACTAAAATCAAAGAACACACTAAATAAAAAGCAAAAAAAAAAAAGATTTGAAGTTATGCTAAAAAATATGTAAATGCTGGCAGCTTAATTTACTAATAAAAAATTCCAATCGCTAAAGTAATTAGGGGCTATGCACTTATTACGTAACGTAATTTTCGAAGTTTTTATAAATCGCCCCGCACTCTTTGTAATGCTTTTACAAAATTTTCTGTATAAATTAGGTAAATCGTAACAAATCTTTAAACCACCCACCCCTCCTTGGAGCGTTACGTAACATGTGAGTAGCCCCTTAACAGAAAGACAAAACTAATTTAAACTTATAAAAAAAACTCTATTAAATTTTAACTGCCTTATTTAAAAAAATATATTATGTTTATTAAAGGTTTATTTGATAACTATTGTATAGAAAGTTATCAAATAAGTTTTTAATAAGCTTAAAATATTTGTATAAATAAGGCCGTGAATAAATAAAACAAATAAATATATAAAACTAGAATATATATATTGTATGTAAAAAGTATGCTAAATATTTGTGTAAATTGCTAACGAAAGAAATAAATAAATAGAAAAAAATTTATAATTACGAAATAAATGATTTTTTAATAAAATAAAGAAAATATAATTAAACTACAAAGTGTGTTTTTCTAATTATATTTTATAGTTTTTATTTATTTGGGCTTTGTAGTCTACCCATTTTTCTCTTTACCATAAATTAATTTGAAAATAATTTTCCTTGTCTTTTTTTGCTTATCTTCGTCCTTTTTTAAATTCTTAAAAAAATGCAGAGATTGTTATCTATTTATATTGTCTCTTTTTTATGTTTCGCCATCAGCAGATTAAAAAGCTTTCAAAAAGCACTTAAGCCAAATATTTTAGTGGATGATTGTAACAAAATTCTGGTAAACGATTTGCTTGTTATAACATTCACCACAGGTATAATTTCTGTGCAGTATTCATTTGTGCCTCTACTTTGATTACTTATTGGCAGCAGACAATATTTAAAAAGGATCTTTTAAAAGCAGAATTTTTTTAAAAGTACCTTTTAGTAAAGTGTTTATCAGAGCACGAAGACAGTCGGTTAATAGCCGTCGCCGATGATTTTCACAATCAATTAGACGCAGCCGATGATTTTCACAATCACTTAGCCGCCGCCGATTAGTGCGGATAATATCGGTTAATGGCTAAGCCGATTTTTATTATAAAAATTATTTACTAACACGCGCATTTAAAAATATTTAATTTAATTGAAGTTGTGTGTATTTAGTCGAACTATATGGGTTTTATCCAAAGAAATTTATTATTCAGGCTTCAGTTCGTTCAATTTAATTTTTACAATTAAATCATTTTTTATTGAGAAATAATTTTTCAAAGTATGTGGCAATTGAAAAAAGTACAAATACCAATTTTTTGACTTTTGTATAGGTCGAACTGAACATCGATGTTTTCGGGATTAACCACAATCCCATCGTCAGAGCTCTCTATACGGTAGGCCACTCAGCCCCCAAAGTCAAGCGGTAAATATCTGGCATTAAACCAATTGCATTAAAGCTATATGTTTCCTGGCTTTAAGCTTATTTTATGGTGGCTTAGAAATTTATTTATATTTAATTTAGTTTTGAAACGTATTATGAAAACTGTTTATGAAAATTATTTTTATAAATAAGGCAGTAAACATTTGTTTGACATATGCGTCAATGTTTGACATAGTACAATACATAATGGTACAAAAAATTTATAGTACGAAAATAGTACAAACATTTTTAAATAGCACAGTTTTTGTACTATAGTACAAAAAGTGGTAATGCTGATATCACCAGATCCCTTAATATGCAGTTTACGCAAAAATCCGAAAACTAAAAAACATGTTTTAACTTCTGAAGTTTTGGCATTGCTAAAAGAGCCAGACATTTATAATAATGATTCTGATGCGTCTGATTTGGAATAAATAATGCAAATACAACATTAACATTTTTATATGCTTACACTCTGAAACATTACTTCAAATTTATGATCACATATTGTCTAAATTTGCGTTGAAAATTTCTCCTTGTCTAAAATTACATCGATTTTGTAGTTATTTTATTAAAGAAAAAACCATTCAAATTAAACATATTTAGTACAAGTGGAAAAAATGTAACATAAAGTATAATACGGCTATGGCTGAATGGTAGATACGTCAGACCATCAGGTCGATAATAGTCGGCAACACTTTACAGATTATTATCGACCTAAAATTACACCCGCATTATTTTTGAACAAAATGTTTTTACTAAAAAAAAGCGATTGGCTGCGTGCAGGTTTGAAGCACGACCTCCTGCCTGGTAGTCTGACGTATCTATAATTCAGCCATAGCCGTATTATACTTTATGTTACATTTTTTCCACTTGGACTAAATATGTTTAATTTGAAAGGTTTTTTCTTTAATAAAATAACTGCAAAATCGATGTAATTTTAGACAAGGAGAAATTTTCAACACAAATTTAGACAATATATGATCGTAAATTTGAAGTAATGTTTTAGAGTGTACCATGTAATATATAATTCTGAAAAAAATATTGAATTAATAAAAAAATAATAAAAAATATATATATATATATATTTTTACCAGGTGTAAAATTTGTTTCAGTGTAGTAACGTCCGAGTAACTTTACATTATTGTTATGGCCTAAGGAATCCCCTGGCGACCACTTTACATCTTTTGGTAGGACACTCTATGCATATTTATTCTTACTGTTAAATGGGGTGTAGACGTAACAGTTCTCCGATTTCGCCCAATTTTTGACAAAAGATGCGTAATTTTATCAAAAATTCGTAGCTTTACCTTTAATAGTTTTCTAAATACAGACTCTAATTCCCCAAAAATGGCAAAATCTGGTACTGTGCAATGTTTAGAAAAACAAAATTGCCTATTTGAATTCCGGTCGTCATTAAGACAATTCCAAAATTTCAAAACGATGGGTCCTACTGTTTGGCTTCTTATGAGGAACAAACAAACGCACAAACACATATTCGTTTTTATATGCATGATTCTCATTATAAACGTACATTTTTTTTTACCAATGTAAGTAAATGAAATATGAGAAGGTAGAATTCATATTATAGTTTTCATCTCATTCAAAATGGATATCATTTGTACGGTTTATAAATTTATAATCATTATACAAATTAAATGATAGAAATTACATAAAACATTTTTACCAGAATAAAATATATTCTATAACACCCAAAACTAACTTGTAGATACTGTGCCTGCGAGTATAAAAACAAAAAATTTTTTAAGAAAAACCATAATCTGAAAAAAGAAACAAAAAGAAAAAGCAACTCAAATTGGCATTAGAAGTACTTAAAAATATGTTATATCTTACAGATAAATTGTCTTGATAATATGTACTAAATATATTTTAAAAAGTAGGCGTGTATGTATGTAGTATAGTATGTCCTCGTTTTTGTCATGTAGTCAGCTTTAAGATAGAAACAAATTGAAGTGTATTTAGCAACTTTGAATGTAGGAAGTAGCTTTTATTTTAAAGACAGAATTTTATCGTTTTAGTGTATTAAATTCTTTGGCAGGTGTATTGTACTTATACGTAATTATCTATATGTACACATGAGTATAATCTCATTTATAAATTTTTGTTTTTGTATTTTCATTTCTCGTTTATACATTTCAGCTTTCAAGAATTTCAAAAATACTAAATCTTTTTTTAAAGTTTAATAATTAAATAATGCCATCCATCCATCCATCATCAGTTCTAAGTTTGACGACTACAAAAAGAAATATGTAGATTATAAAATCAGTTTTTTTTTACTTCTGGAATTGATTCTATATTTTTGTATATACAACATTTGGCACAAATATGTACATACAAATTACTTGAAAGATTATGTCATAAATTATTCAACATTATGCTGATTTTACAACAACGATAAAACCATTGTCAACACCATCAACAACGAAATGATAATGGCAAAAGAGGACACAAAAACCAAGAAAAATGAGGTAAGTGTAAATTCAAGGTTGTACATTTTATTTAAATTTTTTAACACAAGAAGAACTTTAGTTTTTTTAGTTTATTAAGCCTGCTTCGCAGTTCTGCCTGAATTTCAGTTTGAAAAAATTTTCAGACAACTTTCCGTTTGGTAGTACGCAGCTGAAAAGAAAAATCAACTCAGTTTTTGTTTAACACTGGAGAGTTTTTCTCACCAACAAAAAAAGAAAAACTAATGTTCAGGCAACTGTTTGCTCAACAAATTGTTGATATTTGGTGTTTTTGTCGTCTTTGAAATAATTTGTCATGTTTTGTACGTTACAATTTATAAAAATGAGTGAACTTGCGTGAATAAAAAAAAATTTGTTTGCCCAAATATTATTCCGTGTAGAAATAAACACAAAACTTCAAACCTGAAATTCAGGCGGAATTGCATACTAGGCTTTAATATAAATTTTTAATGCTGTACTGACACTAAGATCGAATGCATAAATTCTTAATGCGTTTAATTCTGGATATTAATATCATTTGTACCTCGCAAATCATGATTTTAGGGCATTTAGTGAGTGCCATTTGGTAATGAAAATTGTTTTACTTCTGTTATTTGCTTTGTAATATAAGCTACTGGCCTACCGTGTTGTATGTAAATAAAAATCTAAGTTTTATTTCATATTTTCCCGACGTTTCGTGAATTTTGTGTTCACTTTTTCAAGGAATCTTCGTCTATTTAATAAAAAACAAAACATCAACTCATTTCCAAAAAATTATTGAAATTTTTACAATTATTAACTCACATGTATATAAAATTTTTTACAATAAAATCTAACAACAAAGACAATTTTTTTAATTTTTCCAAATTTTCAATGTTGTTTTTTACTTAATATTTTTAGAAAAAAAAAATGTTTTCAAAGAATTTTTTTTAAATCATTCCGGTGGCAACGATTGATCGGTTACTGCTTAGTACCATTTGGTTGATTGGCTACGTGGCTGCTTGCTACGAGCAAACATTCAAGTAGAACCAAAATGGTTCCGTGTTCATAGACAACACCGCTTGTGGGTCCCATCTAGGGTTTCCTTCCTGGAAAGCGTCGGGAAAAATTTCTTCAAATAAAGCTATTTTTCACTTCCCGATTCCTGGGAATTTTCGTCGGGGGTCACGGGAATTAAAATGCACTACAATATTCGACCAGGATTTTCAGAAGAAATGTATTCATGTCGCATCTAATTCTTGGAAAAAAAATTTAAGCTACTATTTTTAAATTTAAATGTATATTTCTGGATTAACTAACCCACATGGAAGAGAACCTGACACAAGACAAGTCACGTGGGTGACAGGTAATAAGGTCAATGGAAATAAAGTCAATTGGAATTATTTCCCACGATGGAGGGAAATAAAGTTCATTGACCTTCTTGCGCTTTTAAAAGTGAAATAAAGTCAACAAAAATTTGGAAATATTTCCCACGATGGTGGGAAATAAAGTCCATTGAGCTTATTGCGTTTTTAAAAGTGAAATAAAGTCAACTTTATTTCCTTATTCAAATGGAAATAACGTCAACAATGCTTAAAGTATGCCGGGCTTAAGGTTTTTTTCTCCCAGTATATCGAAAAGCGGCTTCGCTGAGTAAAGATTTTTGCATAGCCGGCTTTTGGCCGGGCTTTTGGGTTTTTTTTCTTCTCGGTATATCGAAAAGCGGCTTCACTGAGTAAAGTTCTTAACATAGGCGGCCTTCGGGCGGTATTAACCCTTTTTTTCCTCTCAGTATATCCAATCTTTTACTTTGTTTACAATAAAAAATATAATAAAATTTTAATTATACCAATGTTTAATAATGGTCGGTAAATCTCGGGTTAACGGGAACGCAACAAATTGTTCTCGATTCCCGGGAATCAAAAATGTCGGTAATGGGAAACCCTAGTCTCAACCTATGAATGTCCGAAGAAAAGTTCTCCCTTTAGTCGGTAATAGATCCATCCTGTCACATTGAAATATCTAATCAGATCGGCTAGACGAATCTCTGATAACTCCGATAGGTCATCTAGAATATAATTCCCAGGGGAATACGGACCAATGAAAAAATTTGTTGATTTAGAAAAATCATTGTACTAAATTTACAAATATTTGTATTAAAAAAGTTATTGAAAATTTGTTGTAATGAAAAAGCAAATTCAAATAAATTCAATACATATTCGGGAAAATATTTCTGTAACAATTTTTGTTATTCAAAATCAGTAAAAGTAAGCAAAGAAGTTCGTTAATAAAAATCCTTTATCTACAATATTGTTTGTGTTGAGAAAAACTGCTCAACTTAAAGAGTTGACACTATTTAATTAAAAGTCTTTCCTGTGCAGAGACTTTAAAAGTAAGCAAAGAAGTTCGTTAATTAAAGTCCTGTATCTATTGTGTTGAAAGAAAACCGTTCAACTTAAAGATTTGATTCAACAATGGCGATATATAGAAAAAATCCAATAATTTTCTGCAAAATCGCTTAGAAAAAAATATTTTTTTATGTAAATTATTTCAGCCTTGTCATTCAACAACGAACCCTCTTTACTTTTAAAAACAACACCCACTACAGCATGGACGTTTTAAGTATGTTTGTGTAGGTGTTAAATTTAATATTTCTATTTCTTGTTTATTTTTCTCTTTATCTCCTTAATGTACAATATTTATGTATGTATTGGTAATTTTATTAAGAAACTTAATATGCAAATCGCTTTATAAACTTATTCACACATACAACTACAGCACCTTAATATTGAAATGTACAATAATATCAAGACGAAAAAAAATACAACAAAGAAAGGAGAATTGAGATGAAAATTCTAAAAATTTATGTAAAAGAAAAACCAAATACCCTCAAGAAAATATTACAAAAATTATTTTTATGCATGATACAACACATAAAATTATATTTAACTTTTACAAGATTACTTATCAACTTTAGTGTATTCCCTTATTCGTTTTTTTTTGCACTATTTTGCAAACTCTTGTAACAGGTGTTGTAATATGTCACATACACATAAACACTTGCGTACAATGTTATTAAATGAAAAAGTTAGTGAGAAAATGAAAATTAGAATGAATTGACATTTTGTCGTCAACATCATTATCATTTTCCTTACAAACTTGGGGGTAAAAATAGTTATGGAAATTTAACGACAAATTTTATTTTTGTTATAAAATCATTTAAAGTTAATAGTGTCTTTTTTTATTTAAAAAATTCTAAAATGTATAAACAAACATTTAGGTTTAAGATTTAAGCACAAAACAATTAAATACAATCTATACCAAAAAATAATTTACAATTTAGTATATTAATCTAGATTACACAATGATACAAAAGTTGAGAAAAAATTATTCAGGGGTTCTCATGCACCAATTCTGTTTTGTAGGAGCCCATAACGAAAGAAAATACCTTTACTTTTCGGGTTTCTTAATGTTTGAGCTTTAAAGAGTCATTACATCTTTAATTCAAAACGTATTTCTAGGATTTTTTTTTCAAATTTGAAAGATATGATTTCAAATAAGGCATGATTTTGAAAATCAGCTAGTAAATGGCTAAGTTATGGTGGTTTAAGTGTAAAAAAAACACACATTTTGCAACAAAATTTTACTTTCCGCTGGGTCTAAGTTGGTT
This sequence comes from Panzeria rudis, assembly GCA_956483635.1. NCBI lineage: Eukaryota > Metazoa > Arthropoda > Insecta > Diptera > Tachinidae > Panzeria > Panzeria rudis. The sequence continues at coordinate 24,802,914 of OY101448.1, read as the reverse complement.
ATGACATACTAAAACACTATACATATCACCTTTTGTGAAAAGCTTAATGGTGCTTAATAGCTTTCCGAAATACGTAATTACATTAAAATCGTTTAAAAAAATAAATGAGTTATATGGTATGTTTTGTCTTTTAACTTTTTTGTTTCTTATTTAAAAATACACAGAAAAAATTATCACCAAAAAATTTTCAAACAAAAGTTTGTCTAAAAATAAATTTAATTTTCAGTAAATGTTCTTTACATAATCAATGAATTGTTTGTTTGACTCTTATGTAGGACGCAAACACCAAAAACAAAAAGAAAAACTGTGTCGTTGAAAAACAACCCCGATGACGACATACACACAAATAATAACAACAACAACAACAACAACAATGATAGCAAAATAAATGGGATTGTTCCAAACTTATTAAATCGTTAATTTCGTTGCAACAATTCTCATTCACTTTTTTTAGAGTCTTTAGATAAACATTCAGACTTGAACACATTTTATAAAGTGAAATTTTATAAATACTTAATGGATGATGATGACCCAGACAAATATTTTGTTTGATATATTACAAAAAATCCAGTAAATATTTTTGTTTGATTAAGTAAACTATTTTGTTTAATATTTGTTAGTATTTTTAGACTAATTGTTTTATAAATTCATACAAAAATATTGTTTGAAAATTTTCAGAAAATCCAGTAAATCTTTTTGTTTGATTTAGTAAATTGTTTTATTTATAGTTTGTATATATTGAAGACAAATTGTTCTATAGATTTAAGTCATTTGTTCACTGAAAAAATAAGTTTTTTTTTCAATGAAATTGTTGAGATATTTTTGTCTATATTTACAAATTTGTTTGTAGGTCCGTTCGTAGACAAAATATTTACTATTTCATTGAATTCCTTTACAGAAAATGAAATTTAGTTTTTTCTGTGTAGGGCCGGTCTTCATAACTCGAGAATCGTTTAACCTCTTTAGATAAATCAAACAGGAAAAGATGCGGAATAAAATTAACTTTAAGTTGTCATGAAAATCGCTAGACAAATATCGATTTTATTCAAAATTAAGTGAAGGAACTTAATTGATAAAAATCACCAATTTCCATATAACAGAAATATTTGAATTTGTGCGTATGTATGTGTGTTATATGAATGTTGAAATTTTTGTCAATTAAGCTCCCTCACTTAATTATGAATAAAATCGACATTGTCGATCGATTTTAATGAGATATGGTTATTTTGTTCATAATATAATACCTAGCTTTCTAATGAGTGATAAAAATTTAAATTTTTGCTCTCTTATTTTTTTCAAAGTTAAATTTTTTATGATAAAAAAAATTTCGCCGCTTATTTCTTAATAACTCCGAAATAGTTGGAAATATAAAAAAGTTGTGTATGGATGGATTAAAGGTAATATTATTCCGCATCCTTGATTTATATAAATCGGTTAAACCGTTCCCGAGTTATGATAAAGTCTATTAGCGTACCGCCCTATTTTTAAATACAAAACAAAAAAGTCGAAACACAAAACATACCATAACTCCTTCATTTTTTTGTGTACCCTTTCATAAAGGTAAATTTATATATTGTTTTAGTATCTTATAAGCAACTTAGAGCACTTAAGCCACCATGACTTTGCCATTTACTAAACCATTTTCAAAGATCATGCCTTATTTGAAAGATGAGGTTCATATCTTTCAAATTTGTGAAAGATCGTTGAAATCTGTTTTGAAACAAAGAAGTAATGTCTGTTTAAAGTTCAAACTTTAAGAATACCGTTTTTTCACTATATCACTTTTCGAAGTGACCTAGAAAAACTAAAGGTATTTTCCTTTTTTTTTTTGCTCCAACAAAACAAAATTGGTGCATGAGAACCCCTGAATAATTCTAGTGTAACAGTAGTTATTATTGTGTAGGAAAAAAACCAATAAATTTCCGCTTTCAAGTTTAAAACATAATTTTCTAACTTTATCACTTTCTAGATAAACTTTCTATTTTTAAATAAATGTCCCTTATATTTACTACGTTTTGATTATAAAACATAAAAACTAAGTTTTGCATTTCATCATGATATATTAAAAAACGAGTATGTATTTGTATTGTAAAAAATGAAATAAGAAACAACAAAAAGTACAAAAATCCCCATAATACTTGAAAAACTTTCTATAGTTTGTGCTTGTTTTATGCCACAGCACGAATAATTTTTCATTGATTTTGTTAAAAATAAATCCCCTCAAAAAAGAAATACTTTAAAAAAAGCCAATCAACAAAAAGTAGCAAATCATCTATCGAAGGGCACGTATCAATATATTTAGTCTAGCTAAAGTCTTAAACCCAATAAACCATACCTAATAGACATGCCAAGACATTTAAAATAGTTATATTGAATTTATTCTCAAAAATTCCAAAAAGTAAAATCAAAGTGTAAAGATTTTTTTTTCAATCTAGTAACGAAATACGACTTGTGGTTTACAGGCAGGATGTAACTACAAAAACAGTACAGCAGCAATGCAAAAAAAAAACAGCTGCATTAAGTCATCAACATACAACAATTTTAACCTATTTTGTCTTACTTCCACTAAGGACTTTATGTAGCTATAACATTCATATGATATAGACTTAAGCCAACTCCTACTCTATTATATGAAGAATATGAGTATCCTTACGATATACGTATTTGCCAAGTAAGTCTAGTACTTTACTTTAACTTACTAAAGTTTAGAGAGCAGAAAAAAATCTAAATTCCTATGAACTTATTTTTGTCTGGTATTACCCTGCAGCTATATGTACAACTAGATACGTTTTGGGACAGTCATTTACTAGTTGTAACGTTACTAGTCAACAAAGGACTGTCATCTTACTAGTTGTAATGAGGCTAGTAAAAATACTAGTCAAACAACAACGTTTTGGAACAGTCATACAACTAGTTGTAATGATACTACTAATTTAAATTATTTTTTAAAAAATTGACACATTTTCAGGTGTAAATACATAAAACAAAATTTTAGCTCTAAATATAATAAGTAGAAAGTGGCTCAATGTGAGCTGGTTGAGCCAAATGTTTTTTAATATTTAAAAAAACTATAAATAAAGAAACTAGTAAGCGTACTAGTCTATAATAACTGGTATTTCAACTAGCATATAACTATGTACAAATGAACTAGTTGGGCTCCTATGACAACCTAATATTAAAATCGATATTTCGATCTATGGAAAAAGGACAGTTAGGCAACTAGTCTGAATAAAAAAGCAAATAGTATATTTCTAACCACATACTAGTCATTTTGTCTGCAGGGTAACTATTCGAATCTATACAAATTTGACACACATACAGACAATCACATACAGTTAGGCTAACAAACCAGCAGGAAAACTCAGAAGACCTTCTTACTTCAGGCTTTATTAAAGGCCTGCTTTATTCAATTACCATTCTTCTTTAGCTGCTAAAGAATGCCTTACAGAAATCCTCGGCTCTTCCGTATAAAAGATAAGATACACATTCCATATTCGCTTCTATGAGAGGAGAAAAGAGAAGGAGTAGCATTTATTTTTTGCCAAAGCAAAATAAATTTGTTTTGTTCATCGTTTTGAACTTTTCAGTTTCAAAAATCACTAAAACAAGGAAAATAACGCGTAATTGTTGTAAAAAAGCACTGAAACTTATTTTTTTCATTTTATTTATAAAAATTATTATATTGAGTAATTTAAAAAATTTCCGACAAGGACAGGGACAGGACAGACTGTCCCTGTCCCTGTCCGATTATAATGAAATTCGACATACATACATAAATGTATATTCTACTCTTACATGCTCATCACATGGCGCCAGAATTATTTCTCGTACGGCTTTCAAGTCTAAGCTTGGGCATTAGAGCGGGTCGATTTATTTTGTAAAAATCGTCGCAAAAAAAAAGAACTAAAAAATATATTTAAAAAGCACCGAGCACTTAACCTAAAAATTTTCGCGTCGAAAAATTGGAAAAGCACTAAAATAGTTGGAAAAGCTTAGAGTTGACAACGCTGGTTTTATTCATTAAAAATGTCTTTTATAAATAACAAACATTCTCATATTCTTTTTTCGCAAGTAATTTTTATATAAAACTGAAATATACGTACAAGGGACATCATATATAGATGTATTATGCCGATTATGATGGACCTGATTAATTTATACTTATACCGGCGAAGGTATTCAAATCCAATTGCTTCTTAATAAATACATTCGGATAAAAATTACTTTAGATGAAAGGAAATAATTCGAAATAAAAACGCACATTAATCAAAAATAAAGAAGCCGCTATAAAAGTACCGAGATTAAAAAAACATGTACCACCAGTTGATTTTTGACAGACCTTCCTTAGAAACCCTTCAAAATTACCTTTTCAGAAGGTCTTTTGTCAGGCCTTCCAGAACTAGCAAACGGAAAACCTTCCCCGCAATGACAAACGTATGTAAAAAAGATATGAGTATGGAATGGAGAGAGCAGGCTTTGTTTATCCAAAGGAAAGAGTACAGAGGCCTTCTGGAAGGCATCCGTACTACACCAATTTCCCGCTCGGAATGTACACCGCCCATACACTTGTATAAATTCGCATTATATTGCAAAGTTTTTATAAACACACATACACAAGCTAATATTTATACTTCTATATCGAAATTTTTAATCAGAGTCGTAATAAAAGAGAATTCATATTGTAATCCAAGATCGAAAAACCTTGCTTAAGTGGCGAAAATGCTCAAAGATGGTAAATCTGATGCGGCGCCTGCTGAAACTCGCTTTTCACTTCGACAAAACGACGAAAACGAAATCACCACTGTCAGGTCAAGCAAGCCGCCCTCAATTTACTTAAGGGAGAAAAACTCAAATGAGCTAATTAAAGGGCTAGTACAATTAATCGGTGAAGAGGCGTTCTACGTAATCCCGATAAAACGCGGCGCGATTGATGAGAGGAAATCATTACCGCACAGTAGTTTCGGAGTTTGAAACACAAAATAAAAATGTTTACACCTACCAACTGGAAAGTGCAAAAGGGTCTAGCTAGTGATAAAATGTATTGATTAATACGTGGATCCTGAAGAGGTAAAATAATTTTAAAGTGAAAAATGTTACTAACATTAAAAATACAGAGCGAGTCCCCCAACCACTGTTTCGTGTGGAACTGGAATCAGGTGACATGAAATTAAAAAGAATGAGATACACCCCATTTATAGCTTAAGATATTTGCTGCACCGACGACTTACCGTAGAGGAACCACACAAGCTAGCAGGGCCCATCGAATACCTGAATTGCCAAGAATATGGCCACACCAAAAAATATTGCAAATTACACAGCACTGCCAAGTTATTTCAACTTGAAACAACGTGTATTTGATATTGAAATAACATGAAGGCTCATGTATAATCATAGGCATCAGAAAAATTTGTGTTGTAGTTGGCTGCCCAAGCCAAGATTTGAACTCGGGTCACATGCTTGGTAGTCAATGCGCTAACCGCTGCAGCAAGAACAGCTTCAAACTTTACTTTAGATGTATACTAAATAAATAACATGAATTAATTGATGATTTAATATGAAATTTATTTGAAATTAAAGTTATAGTCATGCTGATTTAAAAGGAAATATACCGTTGATAATAATGTTATTTTAACAGTGAAAAACATTAAATCAAAAAGATTTAAAGTTAGATTAATATTTTTCGTTTAAAATTACTATGAAGCAATGGTAGTTTTAAATCAGCAGCAGGAAAGTTTTGCTAGTAATGCGAACTTTTCGCTAATTGACATTTACACAACACGAACATCAAAATAAACAAAACTGTGCATTGCAGCTATGAACAAAGCAAATAAACACCAACGCACTTAAACAACAAATTATTTCACATAACTTTAATATGATTTCCAATTAAAATTGCGACCTGCTGATTTTACATTGGTATTTTTTTGTGTGTGTGTTTGAAGTCTATTGACGATTTGATATACGAACCAACGAAATATAGGCAAAGTTAATCCAAAAGAAATGAAAACATTTTTAAGATTAAATTAGGAGAATATCTCAAATAGTAAATTCATAAAATTTTTTTAAAATTCAGGGTCCGATTTCTCAAAAGTACAAGTTACACAACTACAAGTAAAATACTTATAAAACAAGAACTCTTTTATAAAATTTATTGTTCTTTTGTGTGTATTTAACTTGTAGATTTGTAACTTGTAGTTTCGAGTATAATACATCATAAATTATTCTTATTTAAGAAGTAGAAAACAAAATTTTTATTGCGAATAGCATCAATCATCAAAAATTATTAGACGCTCTTGATTCTCGGCTCAATCCATTGAAAATATATGTATTTTGTCTCCTTTTATCGACAACCACTCTGATAATTCTACGTGCAGTAGGCACAGCATTCTTTGTATAGTTTTTTTTTGTTGCTCGTATTTCATTTTTATTTTATTTAATCAAAAAGATTGTAGATTATCTATTCTCTTGTTTTTCTCTCCATTCTGTTTGTAAAGTTTTTTTTTGTATTGTTGAAAAGCACAAACACAATTGCACGCAAACAAGCACTTACACAAACAAACATAAATACTTTGTAAGAAATTTTTGGAAATTTTTCTAGTACAAAAAGTAAAAAAAAAGGAAATTTTAACGACTGGCTGCCTACAAATATGGTTGGTAACACACACGTACATCCGTTCTGACAAACACAGTTTACACACTTTTAACTCTTATACAGTTACCTTCTGCCTTTTTTAAGGATTTCAGTTGTGTTTTGTTACAAAAAGGCGAGAGAAAGAGAGAGAGAGAGAGAAAAAAATTACTTCTTTTCCGTTCCTTGTTATTCGCAGTACTTTTATTGATTGTGGTAAAAGGACTTTAAACAAGTCTTAAATTGCCATTTAGTATATAGACACTTTGATTGTTGATTTTTGGAACGGTCTGGACATTTATCCCAAAGACAAACAAAAAAGAAAATATTAAATTGGCCACTGTTGAGACCTGATAAAGGCTGAAGTTTTCTTTTTAACGAGTTATTGAACAAAAAAGAAAAAAACTTTTCAATTCTTGTAAATAAGTATTATTTTAACTCATTCATTCAGCAAAAGTAATATTAAAATGTGAAAATATGCAAAACTTTGTTACGCAAAGTAAAATTAAAAAAAATTTATCGTTGACAAAAAAGTTTTCAATGAGAATTTGGTTGCTAAGTTTTAAATCAACATATTTTTCGAAGGGAAAAGTACATACATAAAATCATGTATGCTTTCTCAAAGGACGCTTTTAGTAAAATAAGATGGAATGTGTTACAAAAAAAAAGGTTTTTGTTTTTTTAATGGAATATCTTAAAAAAAGCTTACTTAGCGAAATCTGAATTGAAAGTTGGCATATTAATCATTAGAAAGTGCCACAAATAGAAAATATGTAACCAAATTTAGAGAAACAAAATAAAATGTTAATCTGTATGTATAACTTTTAAGAAGAGTGGATATACTTACATATATCGCCCATTTGCTGCAACAACGTCATAACTCAAAAAGCGCAATTTTTGAGGGAATAATGCAGAACTAATCGCCATATTGCTGTTCATACCCAGCAGCTAAATTTACAACTAGACACGCTTTTGGACAGTCATATTACTAGTTGTAATGTTACTGGTCAAAAAAGGACAGTCATATTCCTAGTTGTAGCAAGACTATTAAAGATACTAGTAAAAAAAAGAACAGTCATATGAATAGTTGTATCGAGACAATAACGAGACTAGTCAAAAAAGGAAAACATTTTCAGGTATACGACTTGTATATAAAACAAATTTTTACCTCTTAAAAAATAAGCAGAAAGTGGCACAGTGGGTAGACTACTTGCCTTGAAATATGAGGAATGTGTGCTCGTACCCCGGTTGAACCAAAGTTTTTTTGTAAGAGTTACAAAATCTAAATAAACAAACTAGTAAGATCACTAGTTTACAACAACTAGGACTCCAACTGGGATATAATTGTACACAAATGAACTAGTTGGGCACCTATGGCAACCTAATGCTAAAATCGATAATTCGATATATGAAAAATGGGCAGATGAGCAAATAGTCTAAAGTAAAAAGCAACTATTATAGTTCTAACTACATACTAGTTACTTTGTCTGCAGGGTATTCATACAAAAACTCCAAAAAAAAACCACACAAGCGCAAAATTTAATAGTATGTGTGTGTTCCGTTGATTGCGCTATAATCACAAAAGTGCACCTTTAGTGCGTGAAGCTGCGAACATTGCCTATTTCACTCTTCTAATCTTAGACCAAGAAAAACCAAAAGAAGCAAGTGTCATAAATGGTTTTCAGAGAGGGAAACTTATCAAACGTTATCAATTCGTAAGTATTTTTTTTTTTTACTTTTTATGTTTGTGCACGCATAACTCTGTCATTTGTGAACCGATTTTCAAAACTCTTTTTTTTGTTTGAAACGGTTTGTCTGCAATCTGGCCCCGTCATTTTTTTATTTTTTTTTTCAAGATCGCTGGGGAAATTTATTGCTCCACGCAGAACTCTATCATTTGTGAACCGATTTTCAAAATTGTTTTTTGTTTGAAAGGTTTTGCCTGCAGCTTTGTTCTGTAATATATTTTCGAAAATCGGTGGCGAAATTTCCTCCGCCCAAGCATAACTCTGTAATTTGTGAACCTATGCTTAAAATTCTCTTTATGTTTGAAAGGGTTTGCTTGCAGTTTGGTGCCATACGCTTTTTTCGAAAATCAGTGGGGAAATTCGCTCCCCTGAAATATTGATTATCGCATAAGTCTTCTATTTATGGACCGATTTTCAAACTTTCTTTTTTGTTTGCACTACTTAGTCCCATAATTTGTCGAAAATTGGTGGGGAAATTTGCTCCGCAGAATTATTGATTATCGCATAACTTCTCCATTTGTGGACCACAAAGTATATATATACTTTCCCGTCGTTCCTTTTAAGAGCATAGGGCCTCAACAAAGGTCTTCCATCTGGATTTGTCATTAGCAATGTGTTTTATTTTGCACCAGGATACACCAGCCTCCGCCGCTTCCATTTCTAATAGTCTACGCCACGTTTGAAATGGACGGTCCCTCCTTCGGCTTCCTTGAGGTGTCCACTCGATACCTTGTCTTGTCACATCTTCTTGTGATTTGCGTAGTGTGTGTCCTAGCCAGGACCATTTGCGTCGTTTTATTTCCATGCGAATCGGAGTCTGCCGCATTCGTTCCCATAACTCCTTACTTGTGATGATGTTAGGCCAGAATATTCGCAAATTCTACGCAGACAGCGATTTACAAAAGCTTGCATTGCTTGCAGTTCGCGGTTAGATGGGTTCCACGTTTCACATGCGTAGAGGATAACAGGCTTTACGTTGGCATTAAAGATGTTTATTTTGTGTCTCTGGATATGGCTGTGGATTGCCAAACCGGGGAGAGCACACCGAAGGCAGCTTTAGCTTTACATAACTGTGACTGTATATCCTCTCTGGAACCGCCAGTACTGGAGATAATACTCCCAAGATAAAGGAAGGAGGTTAATGACTATATTTCTGTATCGTACAGAGTAAAAGGTCTATTCGTCGAAGTATTGACGCTCATGGTTTTCGTTTTGTTACCGTTAATCTTTAACCCGCACTCGGTTGGCCTATTACATAATGCTTGGAGTTTAGATGCCGGACAAAGTGGCAGCCTGATATATTAATTATTGCATAACTCCGCCATTTCATGGCTGATTTTTTAACTTTTTTGTTTGAAATCGCTTTCTTTTGCCAAAATATTTCTCTTTATTTTTGCTTACTTATTGTTTATCTGTACGTAAAATTAACTGAAATTGTAATTTAAAATAAGTGAAAATTTACTTAAAACCGGCCTACTTGTTTTTTATTTAAATTTAACGCAAAGTTCATATAGTGTTTAACATTAGAAAATTAACAGACAAACCCGTAAAAATAAAATATTTTTCCTTTGTTTCTGCTATTTTTACTGCCAAATAATCACGCACGACGTTAACATAAACATACTTTTGAATTCGTTAGCTCTCACTAGATCCATGTGTTATTTTTATGAATGTATTTTTATGCATGTATTTTTTTTGGTATTAAAGGAAACAACGGACAATATTGAATGCAACCGATATGGATTTCTTTTTTTGAATGAATGTTTAAATTAGGTAAAAATAAAATTGCTTAGAATTTTAAATGTTCACTCTTTTAAAAATGACTGCACGGAACTGTTCATGATTAAAGAACAATTCGTTACTGTAATAATATTCTGAGTGCAGATAATTATTGTGAAAATGTAAGTAATTTGTAACTTCTGCGACAAAAAAAAACTATGCGCAGTTAAGAGTTAATTTGTAATATGCTTCTTATCATGACATGACATGATGTGACATCGTGTGACATGGCATGGCATGAAATGACTCGTTATTTTATGTTGTGCCATATCAAAACCACGTCATATCAGTTAAAAGAATTGATATAACATGTACTAGGGATAGACAAGTGAAACAAATATATCGATATATATCAAAATCGCTATAGTTTTAAATATCGAACGGCATCGATATATATCGAATAAAAATATCGTTATTTCGTTATACCTATATCGATATTTTTCAAGCAAGATACATAATCCCAAAATTTTTTAAAAATAAAACATAAAAAGTACTTGTCTTATAAATAATTAAGCTGAAAAGAATTAATTGTTTTACTAATATTTCATGGAACGTACTTAAATCAACAAAATTATATTCAAAAAAAGTTTATTTTTCGAATACACAAAAGATTATAAATAAAACAAAAGATTTTGCTAGTAATAGCCTCGTGTCGAAAGTTTTCTATAAACTGCACGAAAAACAAGACCAACGCTAAAAATATCGAATTTGATACTTTTGATAAAAATATCTATATATCGATATATTGCAATTAACAATATCTACGATATATATATATATATATATATATATATATATATATATATATATATATATATATATATATATATATATATATATATATATATATATATATATATATATATATATATATATATATATATATATATATATATATATATATATATATATATATATATATATATATATATATATATATATATCGATATATTTTGAGAAAATATCGATTTATCGGAATTTTTGGCCATCCCCAACATGTACACATCGTTTTGCATTTTCTTTTTATATATTCGTTACTAGTATTTGCTGCCAGCATTTGTTAGACGTATTTGTTAAACGTTTTTGTTTCATATTAAAAAAATTTATCCCTGCTATTCAAAGCATTGATGTTTGTAGCGTGCCATAGGGAACTTCGTTCTAAAAATTTGCCACTACTTAATAGTGTGTCAGATTATTATGGGTGTTGCATTTTCGAATCACGCCAAAATACTTTTTTATGTTCTTCTAGCGTACATTAAGGTCTTCGTTACTACATATACTCGGTGTATTAAATTGAAGAAATATAATTTGTAATTATGTATATTATAACTAGGGATGTAACCGATACCGATATATCGGCGATACTTAAAATTGGCCGATGCATCGATATCGGCAATACTTTACTGCCGATACGACGATATTTTTCAAATTTTATTTTTAACAAATAATTTATTTTTTGTTAATTTTACCATGAATTAAATTCAATTCGTTGTTTTTTAAATCTTATTAATATCAATTTTAAATATTAATAATATTTTACGCTGCTACTTTGTAAAAAAATAATTTATTTTTTGTTAATTTTACCTTGAATTCAAATTCGTTTCGTTGTTTTTTGAATCGTACTCCCAGCAAACAAAGACACTCCAAAGAAGTCATGAAAATATAGAATTCGCGATCCGGAAGTATTGCAAATTTGGATCATTTCTAATTACTTTTACATATCCTTGTCATTGCAAGAAGTTCTCTTTTTCGATTACCAATCACCGAATTGGAAGCGATGTTAGGAAAAATATCTTTTTCGGTATTCTATAATGACTTTTCCTCAAGGAATAAGGATGAAAAATTACCCATTTTTGCAACTTGTTTCTTTTTATGCGAATTTAAACGCAAAACTGTGTTTTCATGTATATTTAAGAAAATAAATATAAAATTTTAGAAGACTTTTAACAATTAAGCAATTCAGTTATTTAGAAGAATATTAGTTGATAAATGCCCGTTAAAAAATCTATTTTTTAAAAAGCATGGCGAGTATTTTTTAAAATTATAAAGGAACTACAAATTTTTATATGACTTAAATAAACTTTTACTTGCTTTTCTACAAATTATTTGCATATATTTAATATAGATTCTTTGGAACCAATGAAAATGTAATTCCTGAAAAATTATCTTAAATTTTTTATACTGGGTCAATATCAATTTTAAAAAGTAATAATCTCTTACAATGTAATTTTATGTAATGTAAAAATTGTCCTGCTTGATTTTTGTTAATCTAAACTTGAACTCAATGTCAATATGCATATCGGTATCGGCGGTATTTCTTGTTGATTATCGTTATCGTATCGGCAAAATGGCGTATCGTCACAACCCTAATTATAACACGTAATAAATATGTATACAAAAACAAAGATCACCAAAATTTAAAACCCCAATAACTTTTAGTTTTAAAGCTAAATAAACATCTTCGAACACTTAAGCACCTGCGGCTTGATATTGACAAGTTTTGCAAACTATAATTTATTGGCTGGCTCTTGGAATTTTAATTATTACTCTCTCTGTATTTTCTCAACACTTGATACCGATACTTTTTTAAAAATTAAAAAGAAAATGTTTGTATTCTCCATTTAATAAATTATATATGAAAAACTTAAAAATATTTTTAGTAATTCCGTCTTTCTTCGAAGAGTTTGCAGCAAAGTAATCTAATTTATTGGTTGAAATGAAGTACTACCAGCAAACAAGGACCTGCTTCCGCAATACATCATCAATATCATATGAAGTTCTCACATACACGCACACACTAATAACTACACAAAATATTGTGAAATGAAAATATATTTTCATTTCGTCTCACATGGGGTTTTTGTGCATGTATGTATGTATGTATGTACGTATTTAGTGGTGCATTTACCACACATTTGGGCTATTGCTTTTTACTTTAAAAATTGTTGCAAATACTTACTCGTAGTAGAGAAGCTACATTTAGTTTTATGTGCTGATTACCACTACAAAGTGTTTGTATAAAACTGAAACTTTAATGTCGACAGCAAAATAAAGTTGGCTATGCCGTCTTTACACTGTCTGAGTTTTCGTCTGAAAAGCTAACTTTAAGAATATGACATTTAAAACTCATATTGTTTATTAGATGAAAATATAATAGGTTCTATTTTCAACTGAGGTCAGACGAAAAAATAAAAATTGTATAATTATAATTATATTTCACTTTTACGTATTGAAATCAGACGAAAACTCAGACAGTGTAATGGCAGCATTAGCAATGACACAGTGTGTCGAAACTCTTTTTTTTTATTAACTAACATTTTAGTAATAAAAAATTTTAGTTTTAAAAATTTTTTGAGAAAAATACTGAACAGTTAAACTCTATTTTTGTCAAAATTTACTAATATTTCACTCTCATTTCAAAGTCTTGACTTTGATTCCTTTTTACGAGTATATGAATTGAGATAGCTAAAAGATTGTTTCTGCATGTTATCTAGGATTATGTTTAAAATCATAAAATATATGTTTGAAAAGTTTGGCTATGCTATTACCGAAGATATTGAATTTGAAAGATATTAATATTCAAAATCAAATGTCTTTGAAAATATTAAAGATATCTTCATAAGATGAACTGTATTTTTTTTATCTATGAATAAACTTTACACCAAGTTTAAATTCATTAAAATCGGATAATATTTGTAGACGTTATGCGGCCGAAGAGATTTTTCATGCCCGAGGTAATCAACTTTGACACCTGTAGCTTAACGTGTCTTTCAACCTGGTGGTCGATATATCAACATCCTTAAAGCTTAAGTCCTCCTCTATGATTTTTGCATACATCGTTTCGCAAGTTTCAAAGAAACAGATTTATTACCATTTTTCCATTTTCAACTACTGTCCACCACGTCTGGTGGCGACATAACAAGCTTTCTCTGAAACAATATTTTTTTTTTATACAATTAATCTAGTTTGTTTTTATTGCAAAAAAATATAAATTTCGTCCAACAGAAGACTTAAAATTAATTTTCTATTTCTATGGGGCACATTTCTGTGCGTCTATTCGTCTTACTTATTGTGTATATATTTTTGCAATGCCCAAACAATCATAAAACTATTTATGGCACTAAATGAAAATTTCCATTAAATTGAATCGGTATTATTAAAGAACATGCACTCTAAGCAAACAAATAGACATACAACAAAAAACCTATAAGTATCAAGAAAGCTACACTAAGCTGCAAGAGTAATTATGTTTCGGAAATTAAACTTTGTTCGTAAATATTTGTGTACCACAGTGCAAGAGTTGCAACATTATGAAACATTACCTAGCTGTCAGTCAGTTGTTTTGTGAGGTTTTACAACAGCAGCACACACACAAACACACTCATACTGAAGCTGCCATCATTTATACATATCAACAAAACACGGTTCTGCCTTCTATACAAAGACTGACACTTTTTAAAATTACATTTGCATACGTTTACCTTTAATATGATTAGCAACAACTACTTCCGCAAAAATTGTTAAAAATATGCCCAAAATATGCAAGCATACATACTTGTGTCTACTCTTATAAATGAAAGAAATTGTTTGTTAGATGTATTACTACGGTGGTGTCGTTTACGATATGGTTCTATACAAAATATTACACCTTATTAAGATGGTCGAATCGACTCTGATATGTTGTACTAGACTAAAGAATTATACAACATTTTAGTTCAATCTAGTACAATTTATCAAGACGTTTCGACAACCTCAATGTGGCGCTGGTAAACAAGTCGTGTGCTGGTGAACAAGTATATATTTTTTATGTCCGTGGATATGTTGGTAACGAACACTGGCCAAAAGGGGGGTCAATTACCAGTTGAGAAAGTTGTGCGGGTTCGAATACCAATTCAGCATCTGAAAGGGTTCATAGACTCTAGGATGAAAGATGAAGCGGAGAAAGTTTGGCGTGAAACGAAAATGTGCAAAACTTCTCAAATCATGTGCAGCTCATATGACTCTAAATTGTCTAAACTATTTCTTCAGTAAATAGAAGCGACTGTAAACTTTTAGTAAATGTTTTAATGGGGCACTACTGGACGCCTTCGTATTCTGACAAAATATGACAAATATTTCATGGTACGTGCATAAAATGCAAAGAACCTTGGCTAAATGAGATGGCAGAACATCCACTGTGCTACTGTGCGGCTCTAATCCGCACAAGATATAACTGTCTTGGTGCTCCCACATTCCGGAGTCTTGAACTTGTATCGGGAGTGTAAAGTGTAGACTTCTGAGTTTTGTAAAGTCTGGGTGGGTTATGAGAGCCTTAAGGTAGGCAGTGTTTTTTTTTGCATATTTTAAAGTATTGTTGATTATTACACAGAAAAAAATATCATAGCTTTTTATTTTAACACGCATGTGTTTGAATTTGTTTTTAAATTTTATTATATTTTTGTATGATTTTTAAATATTCCAATAGAAAATTTTAATAGAAAAAAAGCGATTTTTTTCTTATTAAATATTTACGAATTTTGTGACAGGTCCCATTTCCGTAAAAAAATATTTGAATTTATGAATTTAGTAATAGAATACGAATTATAGTTTTTTATCCACCTAACAAGAAATGCTGTTGTAACAAATGCAATAACAATTGTTAAAACAAATGCACTAACAATTATGTTATAACTTGAAAAAAGCATTAACTTAGCAGTCTACACTTAAAATTAACTTTTATTTTATTTTATGTTAGGTGGAGACCGCAAGTTATGATTGGTACTGCGTCGTATGATTAATAAATAATCAACTATAAAACATACGCAGTTGTGATTCTGAAGCAGTCCCAGCAGCTAAATTTACAACTAGATACGCTTTGGGACAGTCATATACTAGTTGTAATGATACTAGTCAAAAAACGACAGTCATATTACTAGTTGTAACAAGACTAGTAATGATACTAGTAAAAAAAGGACAATTATATTACAAGTTGTATCGAGACTAGTAACGATACTAGTCAAAAAGGACACAATTTTCAGGTATACGACTTATACATAAAACATATTTTTAGCTCTTAAAAAAATAAGTAGAAACTGGCTCAGTGGGTAGAGTACCCGTGTGTGCTCGTGCCCCGGTTGAGCCAAAGTTTTTTTTTTAAGAAATACAAAACGATAAATAAAAAAAACTAGTAAGAGCACTACTTTACAACAACTGGTATTCCAACTGGGTTAAATGCAACTAGTATATTTCTAAACACATACTATTCATTTTGTATGCAGGGGTGTAAAGCGCCCCACCCATTTGCAATATAATTGTGCAATTTTTCGTATTGTACAATAATATCGCCAATGTGTATGTCATATTCGAAGGTCGCACAATATATTGGGAAAAATCAAAAAACTTTTGATTTTTATTCTACAATCAAGAAAATTTTGTAATGCGGTGGCAACATTGCTCAGTGCTATGTTTATTTTTTCACTGCCAGGAAAATTGGGCAATATTTTCTTTGAAAATATTGTGCCATTTATTGCATAGTATAGGTCAAATTGACAATAATATGTACAATAACATATGCAATAATATTGCATAATGGATGGGCCGCTTGAAAGTAAAATGCTAAAAAAAAGTGCCTGCCTTCAATATGTCATAACAGGCAAACCTGCAGCTACATCGATGTTATTTTTTCACTGATGATGATACCTAAACAGTCATAAAATATAATTTTTGAAACGAGAAGGCTAGAGCAGACCAGAGCAACTTAGTTTTCGATCCATAGTAAAAAAAAACACATTTGCTATCATATTTCGTTAAATATTAGTTTTTCGAAAAAAATCGCAAATGCAACTACTACTGATTGTATTGATTGCGTCTAGAGCATAACGAAAAATTAATTTTCGATAAAAAAAATCAAAAATTCCTTTTTTCAGGTTTGGTCCACAGTGCGTCGACGTGATGCATACTGCCAAATCCTTTAAGGCATTTTACGAAATGTTGGAATTAATAGAACTTATTGTATTCAAATTCGAGAACGCAAAAATACTTATGAATACGTAGCTCCGAAAAGCGTAAAATTTTGCTTTTAGTAGGGTCACATTCACATATAGGTACTTAATATAATTTATGCTCCATTTAGAAGTTCTTGTATATTATCAGTCCAATCCCACTGTGCAAGTATATTTACATTTTAATGATGAAGTGTGTCTGTGGGCAAGACTGGCATGGTAAAAATTTTCAGTCATTTACTTCATGTTTAGCTCGTGCACACATGTAAACATATGCATTACGGTGTGAACTTTTGTACGGACATTTGATACAAAACTGCACGTGTATGTTTATATGGGAAGTTTCATATATTCAACTGACCAAAGTATTTTACTATAATTAAACATGTTAAAATAGTTAGTGGGTATTTAAAAAGTATCTATATGTAATACTTTTCGTATTATTTTGAAGGATAGCATAACATCTTTGACCTGCATACAGTATATTTTCCAGTGGTTTGAACTTTATACACTTCATTTATAATAGATCACATATTTTTACTAAATATGTCATACATTATATTTAGATTCAAATTACTAATATCTATGTATGTTATAATATTTTGACACATTTAATTAAATAATTCAAAGAAAATTTTGACTAAAAATATTCTTGAGCACCCAATTGGGATCCAACATATTTCCAAATTGTTATGTAACGCAAAACATATTTGTGACCCGATTGGTTTCCTGTGAAGAAATATCGAAAACTCTCAAAAAGTTGCTTAAATCGAAGAAATGGCAAACTCTAATATTGACTTTAAATCGCTAAAGCTGTCCAAGGGATAAAAGTAAGCAACAATCACCCTATTGAAAATTAGCAAAAAATACTATTAAGAATCTGTGCTAAATTACAATTTTCCAACAGTTTCCCACTAAGGAAGAATTGATGTTAAATCACTAATTTGTGGATGGGCTATCCCAACAAGTTCCGGGCTGGATCCGAATGGAATAAACCTTCGGGGTTGGCCCCATGCACTCCCAAAGGGGCCCCAATATTTGTATTTGGAAAGTTTTTTAACGACCAGCTTACAGCTAGCTTACAAACCTGCTTCGGCCGAAGCAGTAGTTTTTGGTGGATTTTCACTCGGAAAAAATTTTTTTTTTATTAAAATGTTAATTGAACTAACTTTTATTTTCAATTTACTTTTAAAATAATGCCATCAACAGATTTGAAATTAAGATACCATAAAATGGAACAAAATTCTCTAATGTGCCGTTTGTAAATAAATTAAGTTTAGTTTGCATGTGTGAAAATTTTACAATAGTTTTAGAGCACATACCATTATTTAAGAAAATTAATTATTTTTTTTAACATTCCAATTAAGTTTTTAATTAATGTAATATTTTTTAATTGAAAAAAATGAAGAGATATTTTCAGTTAATACTGTTGAGTTAATACTACAAATTTTATGATTTATTGGAAACTATTTGGCTAAATATTGTTTTTATTTTTTCAGTGTATTAAAAAAGAAGATTAAGGCATAACATGCCTTCGCTAGAAACATTCTCCTTATTTTGATTTCATAAACTGCTTCTCCCATTGATTGTCTTTGCTTGTTGAGGCAGTAATATTTTCTTTCCTTTAAGTTCTCCACTTAATTGTTAATAAAATTCACATTTGCCCATCAATTTTCATAATGTATAGCTTATTTTATTCCAAGTAGAGCTAGCTGTCAGATATGTGATAAAAATGTAAAATTCCAGCAGTTTTAATTGTAAAAGTTTAATTTTGCAAAAAAAAGAAATTCATCGCTGCATATGAATGAATTCTACAACGCTGGAAACATAAAAAATTATATACAGATGACTTAAACTTTTTATTTTATTATTATTTTACTCTGCATCTTTTGCTGTTCTATTTATTTAAATCGGGCAAACCGTTCTCAAGTTAGGGTGAAATAAACTAATGTACCTAGTGGAAATATTAGTCAAGCCCACTAAAGCGGACTCAAATTTAGGACACAAAAGTTTGTATGCTCCACATACTTTTATTTTTTCTGTAGTCCAATTTTAAGGGGCGCCTTTTTATTAGACAACTCAGCATATAATATTAAAAATGCTCTGCGTATTTCTCTTAATAATATTTCAATTATTCAGCATCTTTTTCATTAAAATATTTCTGAATTACATACAAAGTTCCAATTTCATTAAACTTGGTAGCTTTTGAGAAAATATTACCTGTTTGAAATAACTACAACAACATTTAATGAATCATAAGAGATATTAGAAATGCCCAAAGGAGAAAATTTGTATATTTACATTCGTGCTCTTATGAAACTAAATTAATAGTATGAATGTGAGTAAAGCTACTTGTCTTTCACAGAGATTTGCATGCAGTAACCTCGTAGGCCAAGTCTTAGAGACATCACCGACGATGAATTGACTACACTCCAAGTCAACTATTGACGACATTTTCGAACAAAGGGCACAAAAATCGTTGCTAACAACGCTGGCAACATGCTACTAAAGTTGTCGTTAATGAATAATAATAATTTTCTACATGCCTTCTTACATCTGCAATTGGAGCAGGAAAAAAGCTTGCCTGTGTAGTATATTGTAGAGAAAATAAAAAAACATCATTGATTACTGTGTTCATGTTTAAGCTTTCATATTGTTTATTTATTTAAATAAAAGTTTGCTACAATTAGCTACTTTAGCTTTCCTAAGAGATTTTTGGGTAAAGGTATCCTGATGATCTGCATTTAGCTCCAGTGAAATGCGCATAGGAACTAGCTAATACCCCTCAGTAATCAATGTCAATGTGTTTTTATAAACAATTAATATTCTACTGAATAAGTAAAATATTAATTTTGGGATATAGTGCGATTATAAATTTAAAAAACATAAATTTTAGCAAGTCCCAAAAAAACATCACTAAAATAATAATAAAATTTAGAAACGTAAACCGAATCGAACCCAAAACTTCCACACTAATAGCGTACCATGCTACCTACTAGCCTACTGAAGTACTTAAAAAAACGTTATACAAAAACACGTTTTATGGGCAACCTAAACTCTTTAATGTACATAAATAGAAGCAGGACAACGTCGATGCAGTTGTTACTCTTGTTGTCGGCAATAAAACTGCACAGAAGTCATATTACATGCAGTTGTTCTTCATTCTGTCGTTAATAAGGCTTTTTAGCAAAAATTTTCATAATATTTTCAGAACAAATTCTTTATACACGACAACGTATACTACCTTGTCGCCATACTTATTTCTTGATGTATTTTATAGGCGACAAATCATTGATTGTCCAGCAGACAATATCGATGACAATGTCGTCGGTAATAACTCGGACTACAAGGTGTACACACACTTACACATACAATTTTTAAATAATTTAAAGCTAGAAAATTCTCCAAGAATTTCTTATTTTTTTCCATTTCTTCCTTTTTCAGTCAGAAAATAGTTTTTGCAGATTATTTGAAGATTTTTTACTTTTAGAACCAATTTTTTTCCTTTTAGTTTTATTTGCTTGTTTTGTATTCTATAATTTTCTTACAATCAGTTTTAAATTGGTTCAATTTGAGAGCATTTAAATATATTTTTTTTCTACAATTTGCAATACCCCATAAATTCAAATGAAAATTTTGTAAAAATTTATCTTTATAAAGAACATTTGCATTGCATAGAACACGTTTTCAGGATTTTGACAGTCATCAATTATATGCTAGAAATTGTAATTTTACTCGTTGTTTTACTCTCTTTGTCTACATATTATAATTGCTATAGAGTCAGGATTCAACGTTGTTTTAAATGGTGGGCGTTTGTTGACGTTGCGTTAATTTTTTTTCTCTGAACCACCATTTGTCAATTTATTTTTATTGACAGTTTTAGCGTTAAAAAATATGTAGATTTTAACATGAAATATATATAATTTTTGTATGACAAATACACACATTTTGTATAAGTAGAAAAATACTATGCAAATTTTATTTTAACTTTAAACAGGACTAAAGATTTAAATCAGTTGCTTTCGCTTGTTTTTAATGTTGTTTGAGTTGCCGTTTGGTTAACAATGTTTTGTGTAGAGCTGAAATGGATTTCGCCAGTGACTAATACGAATGATTTATTTTGAAGCAAATAAAGAATATTCATTGAGTTTGTGTGTTAGATAATTTTAAATTTTCTTTTTGAACTTTGCAATTTGCACAGAATTTGATTTGGATATTGAAAATACTAAGTTAAGTTTTTCAATTCATTATGCAGTACAAAGGACATATTCCGACTTCTAAAAATCGTTATAAAACCAAACTAGAGTTCATACATAATAAAACAGCACACAGTGGGATGGAATCAGAATATTTGGGAAATAAATCGGGCATTTCTAAACGCATATTCCTATCGGAATAAAAATCAAAATGGAAATAGCATAGGCTAAAACGTTGTTCAAGTATTTTTCAGATATCGAATCCAAATATCAGCCGATTTGTAAATTTTTTGTTAGTGGTTGAACTAACATGTTTCGATAGCTCCCGCCATTCTCGTTAGAGTTCTTTACCGCGTAGACCACTCGACCAAAGTCGGTGGTTTGCAGTCAAGAGTTGGATATAATTTACCTTTAATCGATGCATACTGTCACTCTTAAGCATAATACAAGACATAAAGGAAAAAGTGAATATGAATAACTATGAAATGAAATACAGTTCTAAGAGTGACAGTATGAATTGATTAAAGGTAAATGATATTCAAGTCTTGACTGCAAACCACTGACTTTGGTCGAGTGGTCTAAAGCAGCCCACACACGACAGATTTGTGCGTGTGATTTGTTCGCGTTCCAAATCTCCACTAACAACGAACAAATCACAAAAATCTAAACGTCAACAACTACATATGAATTGCGAACCGGATATTGCAATTGTTCTTTTGGTTATTTATTTATTTTTGTATATTTTTATTATTATTTATTTATGTTTTTATCTTTATATTTATCGCTTTTACTTTGCGAAATTACATTTTCTTCTCTAAATACTATGAAAAATTGCTTTCGTAGTATAACAAAATAAAAAAAACATGCAAATGTTCGCGCACAAGCCCACTAGCACATCGCACAAATCACAAGAAATTGAACTTTTTCAATTACTTGTGACTTGTGCGCGCACAGCCCCATTAACGAGTAACAAGACGTCGAGCACGAACAAATCACACGCAAAAATCACTCGTGTGTGTGGCACCTTAAGCGGAAAAGAATTCTGAAGAGATTAGCGGGAGCTATCGAAACATGGCAGTCAAAAATTTTTCTTTTTCTACATTCTTCACATTTATCGCTAAATAAAAAAAATATAATTTAATTGAAATATCAAATTAAAACCGAGCTCAAGCCAAAATAATTAAATTTTGTTGAATTTTTAATTTTCGAAAATTTTTTTTTAAATAAAAGCACCATAACTCTTTTATATATAAGAAAGATTAATTATTTTGGTACATATAATAAATATATATTTATTTGAAAGGTATCTTCACAGATATCAATCGAGGCTAAAAAAATAATTAAATTTCCACTAGCTTAATGCTGTCCGAGCGAGGACTCTCTTCTTTTCGCAGCTTAACTGATTCAGAGATTTCAGATCTGTCAACGGTGCTTCTGCCATATTCTTGAGAGCCTTGTGATTCTTGAGTCAGTTTCTCTTTTGTTTTAGGTTTTCATGTATCGTAATCCGCTTCGACTGTTAAGGCGTCTTAACGCCACCTGCTTTTTTTCTAAAACTAGGCTTTCTGTCGCTTACGAGAGGTTGCTATCCAAGATATGTTGCTTCTCTCAGCCCAAGTCAAGACTAACTATTCGTTTTAATTTTTAACAAAATTGAAACTTAATTTTGTTTCAAATTAAATTTATTTGCTGCTGTTTAAGCATTGTCTATATGCATTCCATTGGTGCTTTACCTAATCGTCAGTAGACTTCAAACACAATTTCAAACAGTTACAAACCCTTTATCTTATGCACAAACTTTTAAAAACCATTTGAGAGTTTACAAATATGTAAATGATTTTCAAAAATAAGCTTTGAAAATTATACAAAACCCAGTAAATAATTTATATTCGATATAAATCTATTTTATTTTTATTCATATCGAATACAAATTATTTGCTGGGCCTTACATAATTTTCAAAGCCTACTTATTTTTGAAAATTATTTACATATTTGCAAACTTGCAAATGGTTTTTGAAAGTTTGTACATAAGATAAAGGGTTTGTAACTGTTCAAAATTGTGTTTGAAGTCTACTGACGAGATTTGGTAAAGCACTACTGAAATGCATATAGACAATGCTTAAAACCAGCAAATAAATTTCATTTAAAATAAAATTGTGACAATATGTGAAATAATAAATTTCTTAAAGGTTTAATTTTGTTTCAATATTCTGTTCTACAAACAATTTAAAACCGTCATTTCATTTGTGTAACTTGTCCCTGCATGTATTTTTTATGAAATTAAATTTTTTAAATGGATTTACGATTTGAAATGAAATCATTATAGAAAGAAACACAAATCAAATCATAATATTCATATCTGAGCATGTTACAATATTAAATAAAACAACAACTTTATGTGAAATACAACATATGGGCAAAACCCATAAATGATCCACCACGGGCAGAATTTTAGAGTTGTTAAAACTGTTTATATACTCGTATGTTGATGGAATAGTGTGTAAATATATAACCTTAAAAATATATAAAGGAAAATTTTTTTAGGTGATCCCTTCAAGGATGACAGGGATATACCTACACCGAAAAAAGACCCAACCTTACATTTCATATAGGATGCTATTTTTAAATGTGTTTAGTTACACATGTGACCGTAAGCTTAAGTTTGAATTTTGAAAATTGAAAATAAGAGAGTGATTATTTTTTTAGATTATCTCGTAAACTATAAGGAATATGGAAATTTTGTTAAAACTTTCTTTTAGATAATAATATTACCTACAACTCCACTAAACCCCTTTTTTTTACATTGTACAATTAAAAATCATAGCTATTAAAAAATGTAACGTGCATTATGTAGCGTGTGTCACAAAAGATTCACAACTTTTGAT
Organism: Panzeria rudis; assembly: GCA_956483635.1. Classification (NCBI taxonomy): domain Eukaryota; kingdom Metazoa; phylum Arthropoda; class Insecta; order Diptera; family Tachinidae; genus Panzeria; species Panzeria rudis. The sequence continues at coordinate 24,778,698 of OY101448.1, read as the reverse complement.
AAAAAAAAAAAACTAAATTTTTTTGCTGCAAATAAGCTATTTTAGAATTCTCTTACATTCCGCTATATTTTATGAATTAGATTTTGTGTACTTTATTATGCGAAATTTGGTAAAAAGAAAATGCGAAAACACACAACAACTTTCAAAGACACTTCCACTGTTTGTAGCGTGCGTAACAAAACTTTGTGATCAATTAATTCGCAACAAATAGCTGTTAAGAAATTATGTTTTTTATAACATTCGAAAGTACAATTAAATTCCACTAAACACTGTGCATAATTTGAAGGTATCTCTTTTGAAAGACCAAAAAATGTTTACATTTTAATCTGAAAACGAGTACAAATGTAGCGTTCGTCACGCAGGATTTGCCCATATAAAACAGCCACAACTTAATGTAAAAAACAACAACTATCTATTCATAGAATTACTCTACAAAATGATAAATACACATTTTTGTTTATATAAATATTTATTTATGTGTTTTTCTGTTTGTATGTATGTGGGGAAAATTCTCTCTAGTGGTCCAACTAACAACTACAAACGCACTTATGGGTTTATGAGTGCTTTGGAGAGCGTTTGTATGTTTGTATCAAATGCAGAATCAGATTCAGGAATGTTGCTCATTGTAACTGAAGTAGTTGAGGTTGTATTTTATAACATGTTTGTTGTAGTAGTCGTTATGCTTGTTACCCTGTAGTTCTAGTTGCTGCCAACGGCATTTGCATCGATGTTGTCTGCAAGACAATCAATGATTTGTCGCCTATACGTTGTCGTGTATAAAGAATTAGTTCTAAAAAAGATAATGAAAGGTTGTTCTACAAAGTATCGAAGTTGTCGTGTGTACATTTTTATTGACGACAACAAGAATAACGAATACAACGAAGTTGTCATGTATGCGGTTTTTTTGCCGACAACAAGAGTAACAACTGCTTCGAAATTCTCGTGTGTACGATTTTATTGCCAACAACAACAGTAACAACTGCGTCGAAGTTGTCGTGCTTCCATTTATGTAATGGGTGTTTTTTATTGAGGTATAGAACTTTAAGTTGGCATCACTTTTTTAACTGGCGGCCATTTTGTCAGCTGTCAAGTGATTAATATTTAGTTTGGTTTGCCATTTCATCATGAACAGGTTGACAAAAGAACAACGCTTGCAAATCGTGTAAATTTATTTCGAAAATAATGGTTCAGTTCGCGAAGTTTACCGCAAGCTCCGTCCATTTTATGGTCGACATAATCGTCCATCAGAGCAATTAATTCGGTTAACCATGGATCGTTTTCGCACTACGTTTACTCTATGTGATAATACGCATCCGCAGAGACGTCGAACAGTGCCCACCGAAGAAACAATTGCCGCTGTAGAGCAAAGTGTTGAAGAGGACCCGAATGAATCGATTCGCCACCGTGCACAGCAATTGGAGCTTTGTCCATCAACTTTATGGAAGATTTTGCGCAAAGATCTTGGCTTGCGACCTTACAAGATCCAGCTTGTGCAAGAATTAAAGCCGCGAGACCATGCAATGTGTCGTGATTTTGGTGTATGGGCCGAAAATGAGATTGATCTCGATGCTGATTTTCATCGCAAAATTTTGTTCAGTGATGAGGCTCATTTTTGGTTGAATGGCTACGTCAACAAGCAAAATTGCCGCATTTGGAGTGAAGAGAATCCACATGAGACCCTTGAGACGCCATTACATCCACAAAAACTGACTGTTTGGTGTGCTCTATGGGCTGGTGGAGTCATTGGGCCATACTTCTTCCGAAATAATGCTGGAGAGTCAGTTACCGTTAATAGAGACCGGTATAGAGCCATGATAACCGACTATTTTGTTCCCGAATTGGATGGCATGAATGTGGATGAGTTGTGGTTCCAACAAGACGGCGCTACATGCCACACAGCGCACGTCACAATCGATTTATTGAAGGAAACATTCGATGAGCGCATAATTTCGCGGAATGGACCTGTCAATTGGCCACCAAGATCGTGTGATTTGACACCATTGGATTATTTTCTTTGGGGATATGTGAAGTCGCTCGTCTACGCCAACAAACCAGAAACGTTAGGGGACTTGGAAGCCAACATTCGTGGCGTTATTGCCAACATACGGCCCCATATGCTCGAAAAAGTGGTTGAAAATTGGACCTGTAGAATTGGCTTTATTCGAGCCAGCCGCGGCGGCCACATGCCCGAAATCATATTTAAACATTAATGGCATAAAATTATCCTTCCAATAAAGCCAAATTGATGGACATTAAAACGATTTTCTTGTGTTTTATTTCAATTCGAAGTTCTACACCTCTAAAAAAACACCCGTTATATTAAAGAGTTTAAGTTGCCTACAAAACATGTTTTTGTATAAAGTTTTTTGGTACCTCTGTAAGCTATTAACAAGCGTACTACCTAATCAATGTGCAGGTTGTGGGTTTGGTTCGGTTATTATATAATAGATTTTATTAATTTTCATTGATGACAACTTTAGTATGATGTTATCAACGTTGTCTCCTTTGTTCGAAAATGTCGTCAAAAGTTGCCTTGGAGTGTCGTCAATTCATCGTCTGTGAGAGATACCTGTTTCGCACATACATCGATGATGTCTCGAAGACTTGGACTAAGAGGGGGCTTATGCATAAATACTACATACAATTACGAGTATGTATATGTATATATGTATATGTTGCTGCTGCCAGTTACTGTTGCTGATGATGACAATTGTATAACTACAAACAAAAACATAAAGTTATGCATAAACGAGACTATATTTATGTCCTTGTGGCTTTTCTGACATTATTTGTTTTTTCTTTCTTTTTTTAATGATGTTGTTTGTAATATACATCCTCATATGTAGGACACAAAACATTTTTATACATTCTCTCTTTGGATATCTCTTTTTCATATGAAGCAAATGCAACAACAAGTTGATGCAGGACAACATATATGTGCACAGCCGTACCAGTATGATATTATGTTCATACACACATTTTAAAACGCGATAAGGAAACCAAAAAAAAAAACGTCTTTGTTTGCATATGATTAAAATGTGCTTGTGTGAGTGTGTGTTTTTTTTTTTTGTTGGTGGGCGTATTGTGTTGTTTTGATTTTTAGTTCTGTGCTGTTTTTTTCACTGGCTTGTGTATGAAAGACTTTTCTTTGTATACTTTTCATTATACAATTATTGTCATTGCTTGTTGACGGCATTGATGATACACATTATCGGATTTAAAAATTCATAGAATATGCCTGTTCAATATATCGTTAAAAATTTTTTAATATAAGTGGATTGCTATGTTTTTTTAATAAATAGTAAAGAAATAAAAATTAAAAAATTAAGTTTGGTGCTATTTGCATACCGGTGAAAATTTTACTATTTTTAGAAAATCTTCTCTCCTGACCACATTTTTAAACGGGTGGCTAACAATTAAAAGCCAGATTAATTATATAAAATAAATCTAATATAATGTGTAAAGACATTTGAAAAACTCGATGGGCTTAGAATCGATTAATTTAGAATTTCGTAGCAAAATTCACTATGTTCGTCCAATGCTTGATGTAGCGTGCATGATTTAATCGATTTGAAATTTCAGCTGCTGTGATTTTTGAAGTCGGTTCTTTTGAAATATTGAAGAAAAAAAAATTTAGTTTTGAAAATTGTTTGAGAAAAACGTTTTAAATTTAAAATTTCAAAGCCAAATATCTCTGAAAATATTAGGGATATCGAAGTGAAGCAAAATGTATTTTCTTTGTCTTTAAATGAGCTTTACAACAAGCTTAAATCTAATAATATATGTAAAAGTTATGAGGCCAATAAAGTTCATCATGACCGAGATAGTCAACGTTCACAGTCTGTAGCTCACCGTGTGTTTGGACAGAGTGGTTTACATTTCATCATTCTTAAAGCTTATCCTTTTTTCCATTTGGAAGCACTGTGCAGCGTTAGATGGTTTGCCTTCTTCTTTTTTATTACTTCAAGTGAACTAAAAAAGGTTTATAGAAAACCGTTAAGAGATTTTAATATATTTGTCTTAAGATATCGTTGGTCTAACTACTAAAGGCGCGTCAACCATGAATGAATTTATTTAATTTTTTAATGTATAAAAATCATGAAAAATCTTGATTCGTCCCGGGATCCCGTTTTTTTCTTTAATTAAAAATCTCAAATCCTGGGGTTAGAAAAACCTAAGTCCCGTTTTATGGTAATCAAGCTACGGTTGCAAATAACGGGTTAATGTAGTTTTTTCCCTATTTCAAAAATTTACAACAAAATAAAAAGGAATGACGTTATTACTCAATATAAATATTTAAATCTGAATATATCACAAATTAAACAAGGCATATCTGATGACAATCGACGCAGAAGTGTTTTTTTAATTCAAAATTAAGTGATGGAAATTATCACCTAAAAATATCAAATCAAAACTGTTACTGTTGTATGAAAATCGTAATATTTGACGGATAAATTTTTAATAAAATAAAAAGCTTGTGGCTCGATTTTAATGAAATATGGCTCATTTTATTCGTGCCGTATTTAGATTTATGTATGTTGAGCAGTAAAAGTTTTTTTCTATATGCATAAAATGCGTGATTTCCGAATCTCATTCAGTTATATGCATCCATTTTCGGTATGCAGAGTTTAGACCCTCTACTTATCCGAAATCTTCCAATGTACACCGTCTTGAACTTTTCTCTCTAACTTCCACTTTAAAATGCTGAGTTTATTTCATATATTAGTAGATATATTAGTAGATCATTTTATCTGTGATGTCCTTTAACATTTCGTTGTTTTATTCAGGACAAAATATGTATCCTGGCACACTTTTGCCAACGACAACCTACATGAGAAATGACTTAATAAAAATGACGTCGTATTTTATATCAGAGAAAATCTGTATTCTACACGTAATTTCAAATAGTCTGCAATCTAATATTTTGGAATTTTATTTAGATGTAAAATGTTTTGTTTTATTTTTTGACAAACATCTGTTAAACACATGCTTGTGTTGGTGTCATTAATATAAAACATGCAGCAATAACAATGAAATTGCAAAACTACTTTGTTGACATGGCTGTTGCTAAAAAAACTTATGAAAATTTTTAATTTAGTTAAACATTAAGATTGGCACATAGCTAAGGAAAACTTACACACACACAAATTCTAATATCTGCCGTTTTCTACACTGAAAATATTTTGCTTCATAAATCCAATGAAACAATTTCGTTGGATTTTTATCACAAATCTAATGAAATATTTCACAATTCTAATGAAATTTCACTATTATTGTGAAAGAATTTCATTGGAATTGCTTCGTTAACTTTCATAGTTTCGTTAGAAAATTTCATTGGATTTATGACAGCAACATTTTGCCGTTTTACGGAAAACCCCTTAAGTTTGGACAATATATTTTAATTGATACTTAAAGTTCTTTAAAAAAAAATTAAAAATTGTATGTTCTAGAATTTCATAATCTTAATGAAATGTATTTCAATGATTTGTTGAAAAGTTTCATTGGATTTATGAAATATTTAAAACACATACATATATTTTTAAACATAGCTTTAATTATTTCAACAGTCTGCAGCCAAAAGCGAACAACAAAAATAGTTGTATATGTTTGTTTGTGTTGGTGTACTCTCTCTTATTATTATACACTCATACACACATTGTTTTGGCAGTCCTGAATGATTATATTTTTCTTGCTTTTGGCTGAACTAGCTAAGACGTTGCCTATAAAGCAAATGACGAGAATCAAGAGTCTGTGTTCGATACTGTGAGCTGTCATCAACATTAAAAATTTTTCTGATGTGTATTGGCGTTTTCGTACGTATTTCAACCATGGAATTGTCGATAGATAAAAAAATAGACAATAAAAAGACAACTTCATGAGGGTACTAAGTAATGTAATAATTTCATTAAAACAATGAAATAATTTCATTAAAACGATGAAATAATTTCATTAAAATAATGACAGAATATCATTAAAATAATGACAGAGTTTTATTAAAATAATGAAATAATTTCATTAAAATGATGAACCAGTTTCATTAAAACAATGAAATAATTTCACTGATATAATGAAATGTGTTCATTAGCTTAGTGAAATTATTACATTGGAGCAATGAAATTGTTTCATATATTTAATAAAATTTTCATTAAAATAATTTTAAAGAAACTTGTTTTATTGATTCAACGAAGCGTGACCTTGGTTGAGTTTTAATTAAATTTTTCATTGGTTCAATATCAAAGTTCACAGAATTTATGAACAAAACTATTTCAGTGTACTGTATTTAGACTTTAAAAATTCGTCAATTATAGTTTTTTTTACAAATAACGCATTGGATGGTTCTCAACATACTTAACTCATATCACAAATGAAGGTGATTCTGATTAACAATTTGAAAATGAGGTGGTTGTAACAAAGTGCAGACTGTAGTGTAGAACTGTAACTATATGTAAAGTTGAGGTTAGGCCAATTGGATGGTCTAGCAGTTCATACAGTAAAAATTCAGCTAAGTGATCATTTTAGTATGCACTATTATGTTTGTATGGTACTACTTAAGGCCTTCTGAAAGAATCCATGTGCCTTAATTTTAGACTTAAATCCATCGTGGAAATGCACAGGGTTCAAGGTAGCGACTGAAATTTCAACAGAATTTAAATAGAAGATTCGTTCGTATCGAATTCCGTTGCTACTCTAAAGCATAAAACGCTTGTCTGTCAGGCAATAAACGATACGATTGCATATACTGCTCGCAATCACTAGTAAAATGAGGGCATGGCATTTCCACAACTCCTGAATGATTGTATTTTTCATGACATCGCTCTAGTGCGGTGAAGCAGCTACATATCTTTTGTTATCCACTCATAAAAATAGTGTTTTCGTTACATGTCATAAAGGCCATGGATATTATGAAACACAAAAAAGTCTCCTTGATAATTATAGCAGTTTTCAAAATGTCTTAATGTTCATAGATAGATTGCTTAAAGGTTCAGATCAGTAATGTAATATTCGCCCCTGGGTGAATCTCGAAGGCAGCAGTGAAACTTGCCAGGAGAATACTGACTTCAGTTTCTTGTAGATGGCCTGTGGAACCATGCTAAAGTGATTGACCTATTTAATCTTATAAAACATTAGCTACATACGCAAACAAGCTGAAAATGCTCCCTGTGGAGCACAGGTGAGCTTGAGCTAACTTGCTTTACATCATATTAGACGAGCCATCAAAATTGGCCAAACTACCTTTAAGTGAATTCAATAGGCTTTTTAATTAATTAAAGAAGGTAGAATTTGAATAAAACAGTTCGCCTTTGAACTCTAAAATTAAGAGAACTTAAAAAAAGTCTTATGGATACAAAAGAAGTTTTATTCTATTTGATATTAGCCTACCATTTGCTTTTATTTTCTTGTGCCTTAAAAGTCCGAGATAAAAGGCCACTTAAAATTACAGAGCATAAAAGCAAAATTGTAATAACATTAAATGCCTGGAGCACTTGATCTCTTTAATTACTCATACAAAAAATGTTACCAATTAGTAAGTGGTACTCAAATATTGTTTGCAAACTATTCACTATTGCAATTAAAGCAACGATTACCAAACACACACTATTATTATTTCAAACATTTTAGAATAGTAATTAAATTGTCTCTGTATTTTTCATATTTTCATTTTAGATGTAAATACATATTTCTTGCCTAAAGCAAAACGAACAAAATAGCATTTCACTATTTTAGCATGGTTGAACCCTTGAAACTAAATTCGATTGAGTTTTCTGTTTTTAATTTTGCTTCCGGTCATTTGTTTTCAACAGCAACATTTCGCTATAACAGCATTTAAGTTTTATCTCTAAAACATGCTGCAATTGATAAAAATTTCAATGAAAAGAAGAAAAAGTTATAAATTCATAGACAGTTTAAGTATAACAATGAACGTTTGTGGTTCATTCTCATTTCAAATGCTTTTTTCGTGTCCGTTGAAAATATACTAAAATATTTCATAAAATAAACGCGTAAATTTTAAAATCAAAACTGCTTTAGCATGATTTAATAGATGGTAAATAAATGTACATACATACGTTTCTTTTGTGTAAGACTGTCCATTAGGTATGAAAAACGAACAACAAAAATACTGTTTTTCCCCTCTTCATACAAAATGCCGTGTCCGTAATGCATGGTGTTGACTTTCCACATTAAGAATCTATGAATTTTTTGCTTCTCTTATTTCGTACAACAAATTTTTTAAAAATATTAGAAATTATAATTTTTTTAAACTATTTCTGTCTGCAGTCATGTGTATTGAGCGTTACGAATTTTTAGTACGTTTCATTACTCAGTTTAATTATTAAAATTGCATTAACAACATACACTAAAATAAAAGCGTAGGCTTGTACTTCTAGATATTTAAAACTTTTGTGAACTTGGTAAAATAGTATTATATTGCAAAACGTTTCACCAATCATCGTTTGTATTCAAAAAATATGTGTTGAGTGTTATCCATATTGTTTAATATTATTGAAATTTTTTAGTGAATACCTAAGGAGGTTATGTTAAAATACATCGAAGATTATACATCTGCGAATTTGCATACATCTAAATATTGAATTCAAAATAAAGTATGTGTTCTGAAAAAAAAATATCGTATTCGTATAAAAATGTATTGAGCGTTGTTTCGTAAAAAAAAATTTTAAATATAATTTATCTATAAATTTTAGGACGTTAAAAAAAGTTAACAGCAGCTGAAGGGAAGAAACGATATAAAGAACATTATCTGTTTACAAATTTATGATTGTCTTTGAAAAAAATTTGCTTCTTTCCCACTGTGGGTTGGTAGACTTTCTAGCAATGTATTAGGTAAGTCGTATTTTGCAACAAAAAAAGTTATTTCAAATTGACATAAATTTTGACATTGTTGGTCAATTTAATTGAAATAGGTCTTATTTGAAAGAAGCCTACTTTTGCTCATGTATAAATGTTTGTAAAGTATTACTGCCTGTTCGCAAAAACAAATTCAGAAATTGTGTTATTGTTTTAAATGTAATTTTGCGAAAGAAAGAACTCCTTCGACATCGGCGAACAGGCAGCTATTTTGAAACAAAAAGATTTTGTATTTTTCCAAGTGAACCCAAGTTAAAACTGAAAAAGTGGTCATAACTTTTAATTTTGTTCTGCGATTATTACAATATTTTTGTTTTTAGAGAGTAGATGTATAGCGTTTTCGAACCCTATACTCATATTTTGTGATGTATTTTTTTCGCAAAAATCATTCCTGGAACAACCTCGAAAGCGAATGTAACTCTCAGCATACAAAAATGTTAAAAAATCGAAAAATATAATTTTATTTCAAGTACCAATCAAAGAAAAAAGTATCACCAAAAATTTTTCAAACAAAAGTTTGTCTAAAAATAAATTTCAATTTCAGTAAATATTCTTTACATAATCAATGAATTGTTTGTTTGACTATTATTTAGAACGCAAACACTAAAAACAACAACAAAAACTGTGTAGTAAAAAACAACCCCGATGACGAAATACACACAAATAACAACCACAACAATGACAGCAAAAGGAATGCGATTGTACCAAAGATTTTTGAGTGAATCAATTCGTTAATGTCGTTGCGCTAATTCTCATCCATTTTTTAGAGTATTTAAATAAACACTCAGACTCGGACACATTTAACAAAATGAAATTTCATATATGTTTAATAGCTGATGATGATGATAATGACCCAGACAAAAATTTTGTTTAATATATTACAAAAAATCCAGTAAATATTTTTGTTTGATGAAGTAAACTATTTTGTTTAATATTTGTTAGTATTTTTAGACTAATTGTTTTACAAATTCAGACAAAAATATTGTTTGATTTTTTTCAGAAAGTTTAGTAAATCTTTTTGTTTGATTTAGTAAATTCTTTTCTATACAATTTGTAAAAATTGTTTTATAGATTTAAACATTTTGATTGTTGAGATATTTTTGTCTATATTTACAAATTTGTTTGTTCCGTTCCTAGACAAAATATTTACTATTTCATTGAACTCCTTTCCAGAAAATGAAATTTAGTTTTTTCTGTGAATTGCATGAGGCGAAAACTATAATTAAAATCCTATCTTCTCATATATTAGTTACATTGGTAAAAAAAAAAACAAAAACAAAGAAAAGAACACAAAATGTACGCTTAGAATAAGAATCAGCCATGAATATGTGTATGCAGCTTAATATGTGTATTAAAGCCATATGTATTTGTTCAGCCAGAGGCTATCAATAACATGCACAAATTTAAATGCATAACGCTAGGAGTCATAAATATATAAAGCTTTTATGATAAAAGTTTTATCATCTGGTTATATATTTGTATGTTTGTATGTATATTTCTCCTTCTTCTGTAAACTAAGTCCGATCAAGTTTTTCGGTTCCAAGACGAATCCAGAAATATTGGTATTCTCTAAACCGAATTCACATAATTGTAATTGTTTGAAAAGCGAGTAGTATACATGCCCAGTCGAAAATATATCAAATGGCATTTTTCGGAGAAAAATTTTCAATTCGTAAAAACAGTTGGTTGCATCTACTAAAAATTTCTTTAAACACGCATCGTGTAAAATACTGAAAATCTTATAAAGGACTTAAACCACATTAAATTAAATATTTTTGTACACAAAAATTTGTATTACCTAAAATACAGTAAGCTTCATAACTATAGGAACACGGATCACTTAGAAATTTTATTTTTGATTTTACTTAAAAGATATAAAAATGTTATTTTTTAACTGTAGTAAATTTTTTAATAAAGATATGATTAAGAAGACAACATATATATGGTTATTTGGTACCATATATATGGTTAGTTAGAGTCACGGTTATTTTTAAATATTTAAATGGTTATTTTGAACCATACGTATGATTTGACTCCCACCATGTGTTGAATCATAGTATGTTGCTGTGAATGAGTTTTTCCATACAAATTGACATTAAAAACACGCCGTAAAAAGCACTCATAAGATAGAATCTATTTAATTTTAAGAAGGTTTTTTATCATGCTCTAAGTCTTAGTCACTCATTCTCTCAACAATGTTGCCGTGTTTTAAAAAAATGTTATATATTTTTCATGAAAAAAATAAATATAAAAGAAAATAAACAATAATATGAGAGCATTTTGAAGCTACTACCATCGATTTATTTTCGGGCCTGTTTATTTGACAGCGTTTTTGCCAGAAGCTTAAGACTTAGTTCTGTTTAATTATGGTTGCCTCAACCATGTTTTGTCTTTGCGTGTTCACCGAACATTTTCAATTGCATAATTTAAAAAGGTATGGGTAACCTTCAATACACTTTTTATGATACAAACCATGATGGGTTGATGAATTCCTATCGAATGTAAAAATATAGAAGGAGTACACTAACAGTGCTTCCGCTCTTTGTTTATAACACTTGGTGTAACTATAATTCTAATGCCTAGTGTGTGGATACATACACAAAGCAGAAATTAAATTGAACATACTTAATAAGCCTATTTTATCTATGGATGTAGTCATGCTGAAAACTAAGCACACTTCTCACACACACACACACACACACCTACATTCTCACACACAACTTTAAATACTCATGTATTCATATGTGTACGTACAACTAAATACAAGACTTCTGCTTTTATCCTTTGAGGCAATTCGAAAACCATCTTTGTTCAAAATTCATTTAAATATATTTCAAAGTGAATGTGTGAGTGAATGTGTATATTTTTTTTAAATAATTCAGTTCAAACTAAAATATGTAACAATTAAATTAAAAACGATGTTTTGTGGAGATTTTTAATTAATATGAAGAAGAAATATTTTCAGAACAAAAAAAAATGTACCGCAAGCCACATTCAATAATTCAAAGAATTTAGACTCCGTAAAAAGTTTTCTTTAAATGAAATAATTTTATTTATTTAAAGCACATTTAGGCCCAAATTTACGGTCATTTATGTAAACTAAATTGCTAACTATTGTTTAACTACTACTACATATACGACAGTGTATTGCTTAACTAAAAATTTTAATATGGCTAAAGAATGGCAAGATGTCAAATTTATATCGTCGTGTAAAATGCCAAAGGGCCAATCTACATTTCTAAAACATGTTCCGAAAAAGTAAAAAACTAAATAAAAAGCAAACTTTGTGATTATAAAAATTGTTTTTTCAGCATAATATCATTAATTCAGACTTTTCATTAATTTTTTTATCTCCTGAAAAATGTTTAAAACTGTAGACAGGCCCTTGTGCATTTTCTATGACGATATGTAAACAAACTAAAATAAAAAACGAATGTTTCACACAAACACTGTGGCCAGAAATACAGATTTATCTGCATTTTGTAGATTTTGGCCCTTCCAAAAGACGAAATGCAGATTTGAAGATTTTTGAGCTAAAAACGCAAATTTTTTTTAATCTCTACTAATATGGCAGCTTTTTTCACTTTTTTTCTTATATTGCTACTAACTTTCGTTTCTTTTATGTGAAAACGAAAATACCAGCCAATATTTTCCAAAATTTTCTAAAGAAAACGAAAAATAGGACGCTTAGAGCGTACATTTTTTAGCTTTAAAGATAATATTTTAAAATGAAATTTATTTGCTGGTGTTTAAGCATTGTCTATATGCAGCATTTTGTTGGTGCTTCACCAACTCGTCAGTAGACTTCACACAATTTTGAATAGTTACAAACACTTTATCTTATGTACAAACTTTCAAAAACCATTTGAGAATTTACAAATACATATATAAATGATTTTCAAAAAATAAAAAATAAGCATAGTAGGCTTTGAAACTTATACAAAATCCAGCAAATAATAATTTTTGTTCGATATGAATCTATTTTATTTGTCTTATTTTATTTTTAAAATAAAATTATGAAAATAAATTTCTTAAAGGTTTAAAGATAATATGCAAAAAAAGCTTATGAAAAAAAATATCTGAAACAAATCAAGGTAATTTTCATTTTCCTTTTCCAACTCGAAGTTTATTCAAAATACAATGCTTTTACCACACTCATCGAAAGAAGATGAATAAAACAAAAGTTTAAAGTCGCTTGGATCCTGAATCGTAAGTAGGTGTTTTGATGCATTATATTGTCTAAAACTTAGATAATTCCCACTGTTTTGACATATTGATATCTCCAGATATACTAGAAAGTATGTATCGGATTCTATAAATATCCGATACATACTAAACTAAATTAAATTTCATTATACTTAATGAGACTTTAAATAATTTTCTCAATAGGGCTAAATTTGCACGATGAAATATTTCATAAAATTTGGGTCAGTAAACTTCTTAGTTGGAAACAGGATGGACAGGTAGGCATGATGGGTGGAAAAAATGGTCTGAAATAAAATTGTAGATAGTTTTTGTCAATTTTCTTCACTCCATTCGTTCTTCCACCCCAGCAATGAGCAGCTAAAATATGTTTCATGAAATATTTCATCGTGTAAATTAAGTCCATATAGAATTTGTTTTATTTTACTGTCTACGTGTATGCTTTTTTATGAAAAAATATATGTACAGACCCGTACGTGTTTAAGTTTCATAAATAAATTGTTAATTTGCTTAAATAATACATAAAAAATTGGTATAAAAGGTGGTTTTGAAGATTTTGAAAATAAAATGCAGATTTTGAAGATTTCTTCCTGAAAAATTTTTTATTTTGCCGATTTTATCCCTAAACATTCTGGCAACACTGCACACAAAGCTAATGGAGCAAATATTATTTTTCTTTTCGCTCCTAGAAGTATGCCTAGCATTATTTTATTATTCAACAAACGCAACTAATAATTTCCAAAGCATCTAATTGTTTAACTAAAGGTAAACAATGAACTGTAAATAAAATATAATTGGCTAAACTATTGTCATTAGTTAACTAATGACTGTGAATTTGGAATTTAATATATAGTTTTCAATTCAATGTGCTGCTGATGAAAGTATTTGATAAATAATGGTGTAATTCAAAAGTATATTGGAATAGGTAACATCAAATATAAGCGTATGAGTGATATTTAAATAAATGTGCATTCATAACAACCATACGTAACGACATTTCCTTATGCTTTTAATTCTAAATTTCGTATTGCATATACATATTCGTATTCCAATAATCGAATAATTGTAAACTTTTATTTAAATATTCGAATATGAAATGTAGGTGGGGAAAATCGCAGGAGTCCACTACAACTCCTTGTAACTTAAGAAACCGTTGCTCCATTTTATTGCAAGAACCACTAAAAAACTCGAAACAAATTACCAAATTTTATTTTTTATTTTGCATTATAAATACTTTTATTGTTATCCAATGCATTTCTAATTGTATAAAGGTTTAGATAAATAAAATAAATTCATATCGAATAAAAAATTATTTGCTGGATTTTTGTATAAGTTTGAAACCCTACTATGCTTATTTTTGAAAATCATTTATTTTTAAGTTTTCAAATGGATTTGAAAGATTTTACTATATCCATCGTTGTTGAAAGTTTATGTCTAGCCCTCGACCATAAACTATTAGTACTCTGTTTTTAGTTCCCAGCACTCGTCACAAGATTTACCATTTTGTCATGGCTACCAAACCTGAAGGTTGCGTACTGTGTACTGAATCATTTTCAGTATAGACAGACATTCAATGCATTACTAAATATTTTGTCTACAAGCGGATCTACAAACAAATTTGTAAATACAGAAAAAAATTTCCCAACAATTTCATTGAAAAACCCGGGTTTTTTTCAGTAAATCTATAAACAATTTGCCTAAAAATATTTACAAATTCTAAACAATATAATTTACTGAATCAAACAAAAGTATTTACTGGAATTTCTGTAATATGTCAAACAATATTTTTGCCTCAATTTATAAAACAAATTATCCAAAAATACTTACAAATTGTAAAGAAAATAGTTCGCTGAATCAATTAATAATATTTAGTGGATTTCGTTTTTTATAATATATCAAACGAGCTTTTTTTCTGAGTCAGTAAAAACTTTTTTTATATATTTATGTTTTAAATATTAACTTCCTTGTCCATTAAACATTGATGAAATATCACTTTGTTAAATGTGTTTAACTCTGTACGCTTATCTAACGCAGCAGCATTAACGAATTGATTCACTCAGAAATCTGCAGTAAACAAACTTTTTACAATTTATGTTTGATACCAGTTGTATGAACTCCGATGGCTACCGTTATTGTTATGTTATTTATGTGTATGTCGTCATGGCGGTTGTTTTTTTTCACGACACAGAAAACTGGCTTTTGCTGTTGCTTTTGGTGTTTGCGTCTTAAATAAAAGTAAAACAAAAAAATCGCTGATTCAGTAAAAAACATTTACTAAAAATTAAATGTTATATTAGACGAACTTTTGTTTGAAATTTTTTTTGTGATAATTTCTTCTGTGTGGAGTTGATACACCACTTGCGATATCTTGCTGTCTATTCCGTTTTGTTAAGTCCAGTCATTTGTCACATGACCTGTTTAGTCAGCAGCCCCCGCCATTCATAGACCAACCAAGATCCTGCTTCCAGCTATCGCCACGAGGAAGTGTGCTGATCACATGCCAATAAAAAGTCATAAATCAATTTATATAGAAATGTTAAACAAAATTTAATAACTTAAAGATAAGAAATACTTAAAAATAAATCAGTCCAGCCAAGAAATAATTCCCAAAATGTAGAACATTAACAAATGTAAAAAAATTGCAGTTGCTATGTAAGATTTCTTATGCACTTAAAAATAAAACTAAAATCCTCTTCAAGTCAAAATTTTACACAGTAAATCCATTATGTTTTCGCAAATTTATCCACAAAGTTTTTTTTACCGAAATATACTTTCCTTTATATTTGTATACAAGTCTTTTTTGGCTTTTACGACTTTCGCATTAAATATATACATGTGTACATATTTGTATTTTTATAAAGTATGTTTTAATACAAATAAAATCGATGCATAAATAAAAAAATTCGACTATAAAATACAATAAAAATTATCATTTGTTTGAGCACAAACTTTTTTGTACATATCGTCACCATGAGTTGAAAAGTAGATAAGTCCAATTTTATAAATTTTACAGAAGAGACTAAAAATGTTTTTTTTTTAATCTGTCATTTAAGATCGAAAAGACTTCAGCCGTGCTTTTGAAAAGTTTTGAACCTCTTATCTTATGCACAGACTTTCAAAAATTATTTGAAAAAACCTTTTTAAAATAAAATTGGGAGAATATATCAAACAATAAAATCTTTTGTTTCCAAAAATTTTTAAATCAGCAAAGTTGTCTTCTATCGTTGCAAATTAAAGCTTATGTACAATTGCAAAACCTTTCATGACTTAGCTCTTTTTCTGCACAGAAAAAGTTTATAGAATTTTATTTTCAGGCAAGTGTTTGAAGCAACCAATTTTAATTTTAATAAATAGTTTGTCTGATTTATTTTGTTTCATTATTCGCTGTAAAACCAACAACAAAAACCAGTTTATTTTCAGTAAATGTCCGGTTTCAGTAAAAAAATTTGGTCTGAATTTATAAATTACTTTGCTGATTTTATCAGCCGTGTCACAGATTCCGTTTTGATTCCGTAGTTGTCATTCCAAAAAAGTTCATATTTGGTGCTTTAGATTTCGTTTATTTTGTGTTTCGAATTTACAATAATAATGTTTTTGATTTAGAAACAAATCGCACATGGAAAGCATATGATCAAATATTTATTTGACGCTTCTAAAAGTATGCACATTTTTAAGTACTTAGTGCAAAGGAAGTTAGCAGAAAAGTGTTTGTCAATTCTGCTTTGAAATTTAAAAGTGGTTTGATTACGAGAAAATTTTAGTTTTTCGTTTTCTAAAGAAGCAACTTACGGAATTGAAACCACTTCCAATCGGAATGATATTCTGTGACATGGCTGTATAAAACATTTTTAAAGAGTTGTTTTTTAAGTGTCCTTTTTGATCATAATGAAGTTAAATTTTTTCTGTGTGCGTAATTTGAGAACAGCCCTCGATAAAGGAGCAAAGGCTAAAAACTAAATCCTTGTTTGTTGCAAATGACATATTTTTATTTATTCTGCTTTACTTTAATGTAGACTTAGCTTCTTTTCAAGCTAACGATAAGTATTTATCTGTATATTAGGATGGCAATAAAATTCACGTAGAAAATATTTAAGCCAAATCGATATTACGTGACGGTATGAAAACTAAAAAAAAATTGACGTATGTACGATAGCCGCTTACATGTACAGCACTAATTTACAATTCTTATTCAATTTATGCAGCAATTAGTATAAGTAATCAAGGTTTGACCACAAATGGAGAAAAGGAATTCAGAGAATCCAAAGGGCGCCTATTAAGGGGCTATTCACATATTACTTAATGCTATTTTCGTAACACTTTTTTTCAAGCAGACAGCAATGCCCGTTTTATAACCATAGCTTGATTGCTAAGAAACATGCTTTAAAGTAGCATGGTTCTTGTAATATTTTAGAATCATAATATTGTTGCAATTTTAAATATGCTATGATTGTAGTCACAATTTTTTTAACAACAGATATTGTTGAATGCAACCATGTTGCAATTTTTTGAATGCTAATAATGTCATGATTAAATGTAAACATGAGTTTGTTTATCGAAAAACTTATTAAGGTTCATAATAATTTGCAATAATAATAACTTATTTGCCACAACCATAAACTATATCGGGAAACATGCCATATGGTACAGCCATATTCAATTGCCATAGTTAAGCGATCGATAGCCGAAGAGTATATATCGACGTATTGTATTATTCGCTTGTTGTTATTAAACGACCAACGACTGTAGAAATAGGATAGGACCTAGACATACTATGCATGCCTTGGCTGAAAAGAGAAAATTGCTGTATCACAAAATTATAACTTTTTATGTTAAATTTTCCAACTTCAAATAATGAAGTGATGGCCAAAACTAAATTTTTGTTGTGTGAACTTACTGACTATTTTCAAAACGAAATTGTTATACTAATTTTAAAAATATGCAGTTAGAGTTCTCGGATTTAGTTCAAATTGCCACCTTGTAAGCTCTAGACTACGTAGCACAGTACTGCTTACAGTTTCTTTTTTATCTAAACTTAATTTTTTATTACCACCCTAGTGTACATATTTACATAAAAAGTCAATTGAAAATTATGTACATACTACAATCATGTTCATCATTCAAAGTATGAGTACGAATGAATATTTATTTACTCTTTGTAGTTGCATTTGTACAATATCTCAACTGCAACTAATACTTTTTTAAAGTACGTTGTTTTTGTGTACTCGTATCTGTGGCTTTAAAAACACACGATTAAATTTTATTTTACTTCATAGAGTTTTTAAAAAATTTTTGCAATTATAAATCCCTATATATTATTTTTTTTTCATACATACATAATATTCATTTAAAAAAAACTAAAATCATATGGTGTTCGATAATTAACATAGACTAGAGGTGCCCCATCCGATATTCATATATATATATATATATATATATATATATATATATATATATATATATATATATATATATATATATATATATATATATATATATATATATATATATATATATATATATATATATATATATATATATATATATATATATATATATATATATATATATATATATATATATATATATATATATATATATATATATATATATATATATATATATATATATATATATATTATAGCAGGAAGGACCAACGCTTATTGTAATGAATAGGGTCGAGAGTTTATTGTGGAAGCCAACCAAAAACTAGACTATAGCTTCGAATATTTATTAAAATGGTTTAACATGTTCAGCAATATATGGTAATGTTAGCAAAATCAGTGCCAAAGTAAAACAATTAACAAAATGGCTACTAATAAAGCTTAAGAAAGTTAATGTGTCTACTTAACGCCAGAGGCGCCACACCACTGCTTCAAATTCAAGACAATGTTCAATAGCAAAGTTGTATATAGAATTAAGCTTGCTATCTCTGTCTTACTTCACCATCTGTTCTCTCTAGCATTCCACTTTCCCCAAGAAGGTAACACGTTAATTAAATAGCTGGTACCCATTAAGTGCCTGAGTGCTACTTCTCTTAAAAAAAAGTATGCGAAACAAGAAAAAACACTAAAATAGGTCCAGTAATTTTTTTCTACACAAAAAGTTGGTAAAAAAAATTTTTTCACAAAAAATTCTTCCAATAGAAAAAGTTGATTCAGGAAAATTTTTTAATAGCAAAAGTGGTCCTGAAAATTTTTTATATAACAAAAGCTGTCGCGGAAAAATTTTGTATAGGAGAGTAGTTTTTGAAAATTTTCTATAGAAGAAGTTGTCCCAGAAAACTTTGTCTATAAAAGAAAGTTATCCCAAAAAAGCTTATCAATAAAAAAATTGGTAATTTATTTAATGCCCAAAGTTATCGCAAGAAAGTTTTTCCTACACCAAAATATTTGAAACATTTTGTACAATAGAAAACGAAAATTTGTCCTAAAAGTGTCCTAAAAATTTTTTTTCTGTACATAAATTTGTCCCAAAAAAATTCTTCTACAGAAAAAGTTGCCCCCGAAGGAATTTGTTTTGGAACTTTTTTTCTATTGAAAAAGTTGTCTCGAAAAATTTTTTCGATTTCGAATACCTCCAGAATGTTGCATTTATTTAGCTAAATTGTATAAAAAAAACAATTTTAATTTATTCGACATATCTTTTAGCCCTCTACTACGTCTGGAAGCTAGAGAAATTATATGAATTTTATTTTAATTTGGTTCATTAAAAAAAATTTTGCGCCGAATAAAAAAGCTTAAAATCGAGGAGATCTGACAAAATATAAGAAAGTTATGACCCATTAAGTGAAAAAATCTGATTTTATTTCCCATACAAAGTTATTTTCAATAAAAAAAAATTGTTTTTAATACAAACTGATTTAAATTAATTTTGTATGAAAAATAATTAAAAAATAATATAGCTGCTTTCGCTTAAGGGATATGAAATTCCTTATTTTTTATCAGAATTTATCGATTGCATCCATGCGATCGTCACAAAATTATCTTTGAAATACAGTCCGAAAAAAACCCGGTATATTAATATGATTATTTCGAACGTATTTGCTTTGTGAATCTAAATTGATTATTAGGCTAAGGTTCGTAACGTTATATTCAGAAAGAATTGGGTATGATTAATATTCCAAGGAACAATGGAAAAATTAACATCAACTTAATTTTTCAACGTACACAGCATGAAGAAAAATAAACCGATGGCAACGCTGGGAAAGTGCACTTTAATATCAGCTTGAGAGTGATTTAATTCTCGTATTCAATTTTCACTAAAAAGTTGTATATAACGAGTGATTTTTTTGCTATTATCTTTTTGGCAACACTAGTTTTGACAGCTCACGCACGTTTTGTATCTTGTGTCACTGTCAAACATCTTCAGTTTGGTCTATAATTTAATCATGAATCGTCTTACAAACGAACAACGCTTGCAAATTATTGAATTTTATTACCAAAATGCGTGCTCTGTTAAGAAAGTTCATCGCGCGCTTCTTCCATTTTATGGTCAGCTTAATCGACCTACTGAGGCTTCTATTCGGGCTATTGTAAAAAAATTTCGCACCAAATTTACATTGTTGGACATTAAACCACCAACACGTTTACGTAGAGTGCGAACTGAAGAAAATATCGCAGCCGTATCGGCCAGTGTTGGTGATGACCGTGAATTATCGATTCGGCGCCGTTCGCAGCAATTGGGCGTCTGTTACTCCACTACGTGGAAAATTTTGCGGAAGGATTTGGGTGTGAAGCCTTATAAGATACAGCTGGTGCAAGAATTGAAGCCAAACGACCTACCACAACGCCAAATTTTTGGTGAATGGGCTCTTGAAAAGTTAGATGAAGATCCACTTTTTTATCGAAGAATTGTGTTCAGCGACGAGGCTCATTTCTGGTTGAATGGATACGTGAACAAGCAAAACTGCCGTATTTGGAGTGAAGAGCAGCCAGAATCATTGCAAGAGCTACCAATGCATCCACAAAAAACAACCGTTTGGTGCGGATTATGGGCTGGCGGCATCATTGGGCCGTATTTCTTCAAAGATGATGCGAATCACAACGTTACTGTGAATGGTGAGCGCTACCGTGCGATGATAACAAACTTTTTTCTGCCCAAAATGGAAGAGCTTGACTTGCATGACATGTGGTTTCAACAAGACGGTGCCACATGCCACACAGCACGCGAAACAATGGACCAATTGAGAGGCGAGTTCGGTGAACAGTTTATTTCACGCTTGGGACCAGTCAATTGGCCGCCCAGATCGTGCGATTTAACGCCTCTAGACTATTTTTTGTGGGGCTATGTTAAGGCTAATGTCTATAGCGACAAGCCCGCTTCGATTGACGCACTGGAAGCCAACATTGCCAACATTATTCGTGAGATACCGGCCGAAATGTTGGAAAGAGTATGCCAAAATTGGACTAAGCGGATGGACCATTTGAGGCGCAGCCGCGGCCAACATTTGCATGAAATAATCTTCAAACATTAAATTATATCGACCCAACTATCGATCCAAATAAATATTTCATGCATTTTTCTGAATTTTATGTGTTTTTTTTTTTTTTACTTTCCGATAGTTCTTATAAAATCACCCATGAATGGAGAGATATCTATACAACAGTTGTACAACTTATTTTATTCAGATGAGCTGTTCTCGGAATTTTTGCAAATAAACGAAAAAACAAAAAAAAAACAGTTTTTCGCGTATATTGAGAGAAGGCCCATTAAGAAAAATAAATGAATATCATGTTCGTGTTGAGCGACCTAAAATTAGCTTCGAAAATGTTTTTTTGCCAGATATAAAAAAGACTTAGAACTTCGAAAATGTGCTTCATTATTCCATCTTAAGTTTGTCTGAAATCTGACTTTGTATGTATAAAAATAGTGGATATTTTGAGTGTAAAGAGTTATAACAGCTATAAAGAATCTGTAATGTTGCATCATATGATGTTTCACAAATTTATCGATTTGATCTCATATTCAAAATCTTAATGCTGGTGCAGAGTGCAAAGAGTAGTTCCCAATATTTTTTTCATTATTTTTCCCATGTATCTAAAAATAAAATGCAACGTTTTAAAGCTATTCGAAGTTTAAATTCGCAAAAAAAAACTGTCACGCTCCACCCTATTGTACAACAATGTGAAAACATCGATCTCATGCAACTACTTGCTTGAGTCGGTCGAGTCACTTACGCCGTATCAGTGTGTAAGCTGCCTAAGAGTGTACCAGAAAAATTTCTTTATAAAAAGGATGCACTTGGGAACTTTGGTCAAAATTTTCAGTAAAATAAAGTTGTCCCAAAATGTTTTTCCATAAAAAGGTGTGCCAGAAAAAATTTATTATGAGAAAAATTATCCCACAAGAAGTTGTCAGGCATTTTATTTTATAGAAAAACTTTTCTCAAAAAATACTGTCGATAGACATTTGTCGCAGAAAGCTTTTCTATAGAAAAAAAGTTGTCCCGGAAATATTTTCTATAGAAAAAAGTTGTGCAAGGAAATTTTTCTATAGAAAAAACTCTCCCAGAAAATGTTTTCTGTAGAAAAAACTGTCCTTGGAAATTTTTTCTATAGAAAAAACTTACCCAATTAAATTTTTTCTATAGAAAAAGTTCTGTGAGACAGTTTTTTTCTATAGAAAAATTTGTCACAGAAAAAAATTCTATTTTACATACGAGTATATTGATCTATTTTTATAAAGACGTGAAAGATATACATATATAATATATGTGTTTTTAAGCTAAAGCATAAAATCGTAATTACATATTCACGCCTTACCTAATAAGTATTTTTTGTGATAATTCATTATTTAGCATAAAATGTAAATTTATTGCTAAAACAAAGCTTTTGCTCTGGTGGGTTAAACATTAGGATAGCTTTTATAATTAACATTTAATCTCTTAAAACCCATAAAATATATTAATATATTTATTCAATTAACACAAATTTCGTGAAATGATGCAAAAAATCATTCTCATTTTGATACCATTATTTTAATTTTTGTTTCAAAAATATTTATTCAACGAACTTAAAATGAATTTGGTATAAAATTTTAATAAATACAATCGTATTCAGGCTTATTACGGCTGAACAAAACATTAAAATTGAGTTTAAATACACTTTTTCATTATATTTTTCATTTTAGAGCTAAGAATTATGCTTATTGATTATTTCTGATTGAAGAATTGAATTGAAAATGCAATAAATAATATATGAAAAAAGTTAGAGTATTTATTCAATGGCGTTAATTCTAATTTTATCTATCCAATTAATCTGTTTCTGAAGTTTTCCATGCCAACAAAATTGTAAGCTTCAGTTTGCAACAACAAATCTATCAACATTCTTAAATCACTTATATTAATCTCATCATTTCTTTGTCCCCTCCTCAAAAAGACAAGCAGTATATTTCTATACCGTACATCACCACTCACATACTTAGGCTTCTTTCAAAAGCAGACAAATGTGGAAAAGAGCTTTAAATAAAATACCAAAAATAAAATAAAAGCAAATAACCAACCACTCACTGTGCACTCAAAGCTCTTCGCTATATTCCATTCATTCTAAAAATGTTTAGTTGTAAAAAAGTATGTGTGGAATAGAAAAATCGCCTGATGGATTTATAAGTACGGGCTAATTAAGTGAATGTTGAGTGGATGAGACCTTTTGCGATTGTTAGCTAGTTGGGGTAGGTTTGTTGTTACTGTGCGGCAGCTAAAAGAGGCACTTGAGAATTTGTTGCAAGTTGAATATTGTGTTTCTAATCAACAATCTACTATTAGGAAATTAAAGAAGAAGTAACTACTGCAGGTAAAATTGTAGCGGAAATATATTGTAAGCTTTACAACTTAGCCACAAATGTTGAATGGTTTCTATGCTTGGCAGATACATGTTACAACTACTCTTGTCTCGTTGTACACAGTAGGGATGGGTAAGTGAAAAAAATATATCGATATATATCGACATCGATATATTATTAAATATCGATCGGCATCGATATATATCGAATAAAAAATATCGATATATCGACATATTCGATATTTTTTCTATCATGATTATTCATACATAATTCCACAATTTAACACAAAAAGTACTTCTCTTATAAATAATTAATCTGAAAAGAGTCAACTTTAAATTTCCTTACTGTTTTAGCAATATTTTCTGGAACGTACATCAAGAAAATTATACTCAAAAATCATAATTTTTCGAATACACAAAATATTTTAAATAAAACAAAAGATTTTGTTAAGAATATTCTTTTTAACGAAGATTGATTCCAAATTTTTTAAAAAACTGAACGAAAAACAAAAGCAAAGCTAAAAAAATATCGAATTTGATACTGTCGATATATTTTTTTTGAAAAAATATCGATAATCGATATATTGCAATTAAAAATATCGACGATATATATATCGATATATTTTTGAGAAAATATCTATGTATAGATATATCGATACTTTTTGCCCATCCCTAGTACACAGTAGAGATGGGCGCGTGTCGAATAGCGGTATGTTAAACACGTACGAAACACGCACGGCAAAAATTTTCAAAACGCGACACGACACAACACACACGAAAGCAAATCAAAAAACAAACAAAAAAATTTTTTTATATTCAAAAACATATTTTTCTTTTATTGTAACGTTTCGTGCTCTATTTGTATTTTTATTTACATATTTTTGTTGAGAAACAGTAACTTATCAAGATTTTCACTCAATAATCTTGTGCGGCTTACAAGTAATCAAAAATTGGAGCTACATATGAGTAAGGCCATTAAGCTTAAAGTCGTTGAATAACGGGTGGACACTGAAAGAACACGATTCCTGCTCAGAATGGTCGTCAGAAAGCTGCGATGGGTGTGACCTTACAAATCTTAGTTTTAAAGACTTTCAGCACAAATTCTGTAAAATTTTTACTATAACGTGCACAATAATTTTGGTATAGCTGTCTGTTCAAAGTGTTTTTAGCTGTATTACGTATTTACTGTTTGACAAAAATCAGTTTTCTTAACAAAAAACTATTTTTAAAATGTGACTGGTGTGACCGACGGGTATGACCTAATACGAAAATTTAAAAAATTCGAAGAAATTTATTGATTTCATTAATATAAGTAATATTAAAAAAAATCATAAGAAAATAACACATTAAATTATTTGCTATGCCTTCTATTATAGACAGCAGAATACTCTAGCTGAGTATTTTTTTAAATTCAATAAAAAGCGAAAAGAGTATATTCTTTTCAGAGATAATGGTTTTTATTAATAATGAGAAAGGGAAGAAAAGAAAATCTGAAATAAATATTAAACATACAAAGAGGGAGAGCAAAATGTTTCTTGGATGATTACTTAAAAGTGCTTTAAATTGCTTTAAAAATATTAAATAATGTATTCTTTTATTTTTTCTATAATTGTCATGCTCTAAAAAATATCAATTGCGAGATTTTTATTAAAAATAAGAAAATTATATTTTCCTTGCATAGGGCCGTTTTACCTGGAATCACTCATATATCTAATACCTGTTTGGCAAGCTTCTGCGTGTATACATATTTTAATCCTAAAATCGTTTCGGAGTTTTTTCGTGTCAAGTTTGCTCTACACGGCACGACCCGAATACGAAGGAAATTAGATATTCTATTACAAACACTTCGTGCTGAATTATGCGTGATCGTGTCACGAAAAAACATGACACGCGCACATCTCTAGTACAATTTATTTACTCGTTTATATTGCCTTCAGTTATAGTTATTTACGATGTCGTTTCCATTCAGCTCTTATACCTTCTTATTTTCCCAAAAAAATTTTCTAAGCAACAATATTTCCTTAATTAGATTTTAATTCCAGCAGGATGTGCTGGTTCTTTTGCCAAAAAAAAAACATGTCAGAAAATTATATAAGTTGAAATAATGATTTTTATTGACTAAATCTCGACTTGCATGGTCGAACGAAATAATCATATCAGTTCCTGTTTGTTACATTTAATAAAGGTATTGAAAGAAAATTATGTGTATTATTAGAGTGGTCGTAAAAATTTTCAATTTGGGTTTCTTCAAGTCTCATACCCCCCAGATCAATTATTTTTTATAAAAAACTATCCAAAAAAACTTTCAGGTCAATCAGTTGAGATTAAATTGTTATAGGCTTTTGTCGATATTGCTCTATATTCTGTTAAATATGTGAATTATATAAAAGTCGGTAAGGAAAAGATTTTGGAAACTTTACAAACAACAACTTTTTAGAAGAAACTTGTGTTGTAAATTTTAGCTTTTTTTAGGTTTAGTAGTAAGTAGTAGGTAAGAAAGAAATCAAAAAGCTTAAAATAGTTGAACATGATAAATATGAAAAAGTTAGTGAAGTTCCGAACCTTTATCAAAATTCAGTAGTAGGTGCGATTCGTCACGAGATGGGGCGATCCATCTGTTAATTGGATTTACTAAATTAATAGTATTTTCACTAGGTTGTTGTTGCTGCCGTCGCTGGCAGTGTTGGTGAAAGCGCTCTGATGAGAAGACTGTGGTGGTCTCGAAACATCTGATGTCAGTTCAATCTTCCGTACAGCAAAATTTTCATTTGAATGTTCAATATTTACATGCTTTAGAATTTCTGTCTTAAATAAAAAATAATTTAATCGAAAGATTAAATTGAAAACGAGCTTAAGCTAAACTAATCAACATAATTTTGGAAAAAAAAATATATATATTGAAAAAATGTTGACATGGCTGGGATACGAATCGGCGCTTGCTCTCTTCATCTGAGCCATGTCCCAGCTATTTTTTTATGAAATAAAACTTGTTTTAAGTACTTATGTATGAAAAGAAAAGAAATAACTGGCATGGGAAAGAAATACATACAACAAAATATTGTATTAAGTTATTGACAAAGTTTATTGAAACTCAAATTTTTTTCAATAACATGGTTTTATTGAACATAATTCTTGTCTATTTTTTTTCTGTGTGGTGGTATGTGGTACTCAGTTGCCTCGGCCACAAGTATAGAAAAAATTCAAAGGGGACCAAAGAAAATCATCCATACAATTACAGCAGGTCTCTGCTGCATCAAATACTCGCGCATTTACAAAGACCTATGTGTCCGGATGGTAAGGACAGTGTTATTAAAACATGTGACTATATGCTTTTATAAACTAACGTAAGTTACACTCAAATATACTAACTCGCAACATGCTAAATTATAAAGGATATACTCGGCTGAAAAGGAAGGACGTGAGACAAACAAAGAAAGAAACAGGCGTTGAAACTTAAATTTTATCATATATTGGCTGTATTTCCAATTAACAATTTATTGTATTAAAATTATAATACTTATTATTAGTTAGTTAAATTTTTAATTGAAGATTCAATAAATATAATTGAAGATTTAATAAATAATAAATTTGAAATATGATGGACCCTGCATGGCGCTTCGAACAACGCATAATGCATGTGCATACATAAGTCTGTATTTATGTATGTGATATATTTTCTCTAATGATCCAACGCAATCTAATTTGTTAATATCATATGAGTTCCACATGAAACTTAATGCATATCCGCATCCTTTGTAATCAAACTAATTCTATTGTCTTGTGAACAATACGTCTGCTAAAAATATTTCAAATAACCATTAATTTTATAAAGTTGGATGGATATTAAATGATAACACAAGTTAAGCATTAGTTTCCTTTTATTCTCACATCATGGCTGTCAATGTATTATGTTGGATGAAAAATTAAATTATAAGTTTATGTATGCACATTAAGGTGGCCCTTTGTTATATAGAGTAAGCTGGGCCGTAATGGCAATGCTGTTTTATATGAATACTGAAGTGTTCAAAACATTGGAATGGATGCTGAAATTTTCGATTTTGTAACGGTAAACCGAAAGCGACACTAACTTTGGGTATTGAACGTTATCCTACATTCTTAAGAGCTCTCTTTTCTCTTTCAAATATTAACATCACTTTAGGCATTTAAATGTATTTTTCAAGATGTTTTAATTTCTAACAATAAGAGTAAAAAGCTGAAAAAGAAAGTAGATTCCGTGATATGTAATCACCTTTATTTATTTCGCTTTCATTAGAAATGCGTTATGACAGTCTTTATCGAGCTTTAGCTTTCCTCTATAACATTCCCGCATTACTGCTGATGCTTAATTATTTTTACCATCGTCAAACTCAAGGCCAGATCATATTTGAGAATATTGCCAAAGTTACGCTCAATACAGTTTTGCTTGAATTTAATATATTTTTCAAACACACACTCCTAATTATTTATTTATACGCGTTAGCAAAAGCTAACGTTTAGTACATTTCTCAGAATAAAGCATGATAGACAAATGATTGTGTTTTACACTGAAAAATTTTTACCTTCAGGCGTTAAATTTTCTAGCTTATGTATTTCTGGTATAAAATATTTTACTACACTTTTAAGGGACATGAAGGATTTACATTAAATGAGAACCACCCATATAATAGATATTGAATATTGAACATAAAGCTGTCAACTTAATATTTTTTTAAGGCATTGCGGTTTTCACTTTTGCGTAATATAAAAAAGTTCTGGATGTTTTCACTTCAGGACAAACCAAGACTTCGAACATTTCACTTAAAAGACACTCCCTAATTCAAATGACAGAATGCATATGGTATCTAAAATTAAATGTGTAAAATACCGAAAAATATTGATTAATTTTCCAATACAATAGAATTATAAATATGTTTTATGTTTACAGTCCTTGCTCAGCAGTATTGCAAGTACACACATGGCACTTTGAAAGAGTTGCAAAACAGAGTGCTGATAGACACACACTGCGTAAAGTATTTGAGCTGTTATGTCTAATATGATACATATAGCATTAGTTTGATTTACATTTAATATAATAATGTTGATGTTTATAAAACTGGACATGATGGCCGGCCAGATGTTGACACAACAAACTTTCAAAGCATTTTAAATATTTAAACCCAGATTACACATGTGTTTTAGATTTTTTCCATTAGTAGTAGAATAGAATTTTTAACGGATGTTTTTTATATATATTTCTTTTTTGTTTTTTTGTATGCAACAAACAAAAACTGCAGCAAAAAGTTTCTAGTTTAGTTGGAAGTTGTTGTAATTACTTAATAATGTATGTAGTACGTGCATGCGAATGGCAAACCAATACAAATATACATTTTAATTCAATTAAAACTTTGAATAAAAAAAATGTTTTTTGAACTTAAAATGTCATTAAAATTTTTTACCTATCAGCTTAAATTAATTGTGTATTTGGAGATGAAATGAATTTAATATTTTTGATTTCTTTTAATTGTAGGGATTTATTTGCTATGAAATTAACTGTTTGTAGTATGATTAATATTTATTGTATTTGCATAATTAAATATTACTTATTCGCCACACAACTGCAAAAAACATATACATATGTACATACTAGCGATGGGCAAAAATATCGATATTTTCTTAAAAATATATCGATATATGTATATCGTCGATATTTTTAATTTCGATATATCGATATTTTTTCCAAATATATCGACAGTATGAAATTCGATATTTTTATCTTTTGTTTTGTTTTTGGTGCAATTTTTAAAAACATTTCGACACAGTCTTCATCAAATAGAATATTACTAACAAAATCTTCTGTTTTATTTATAATATTTTGTCTATTCGAAAAATTATCATTCTTTGAGTGTAATTTTGTTGATATATGTTCCATGAAATATTGGTGGAACAGTAAGGATCTTGGAAATTAACTCTTTCCAGCTTAAATATTTATAAGAAAGGTACTTTTTTGTTTTATTTTTAAAAAAAATTAGGGTACTATGAATGAATTTTCATTATTGAAAAAATATTGATATTCCGATATATATCGATGCCGATCGATATATAAAAATATATCGATATCAATATGTATCGATATATTTTTTCACTTGCCCATCCCTAATACATACATATAATAATTTTACCCTACAGATAATATTGGACTACGTGGTCCATTTTAGCTGGAATGGAGTAGTTACAACATGGTCCTATATAATGCAGTCATGGACCATGTCATTCGCAAACAATAGTTTCTAGTTGACCGACAAGTGTCTGTGTTTTAACGAGCGATATCGTTAAAACACGAACACTTGAGTGCGCCATCGAAAAGTGACATAGAGTAGTTTCAAGACTAGTCCGATGTAATGCAGACCATGATGGACCATGTCATTTCCAAACAAGAGTTTGTAGTTAAGCGACAAGTGTTCGTGTTTTAACAAATTTAATACGAACACTTGAGTGCTCTATCAAGTGGAGACATGTAGTAGTTTTGATACTACTCCGATGTAGTCCCAAATTGGGTTATATGGTCCATTATACAGTGTAATGTGTGGACAACGTTGTTCAGTGCTATGTTTACTTTTTTATAGAGTTTTTCGATTTAGTCAGTTTTATAAATTTCAATGCTTTGCAGATAAGTCGCTTTTCTAAAAATAAATTTTGTTTTATATATTTTTGTAGCCCCAAATATTCCCTTGAAAATGACATACAAATCATCCTTGTATATACGGCCATGTCACAGAGTTCAATTCCGTTTGGAAACGGAATTCAACCTACTCCATTTTTGTAGCAGCTGGTGTCTAAAAAAGAAAACTAAAATACGTAAATTTGTCATGTGTGTCCAGACTGTTGGCGGCGCTATTATGGTGCGGTATGCTCCAGCTAGGGCTTGACATATTAGGGTTGATTGAATTCCGTTTCCGAACGGAATTGAACTCTGTGACATGGCCGATAAAATAGTTTTCGAGACACATATTTTATAATTAATGTCCATGTACATTATTTCCATATTAAAATGGAAATAATGTCCATGGACATTATTTACTTTTCCAGAAGAATATTATTTTTTTTTTCTGAAAAGAAAAGTACCGGGTTTGCAGAGTAAAATTGTTTTGTCTAGTCGGCCGTCGGCCGGGTTTAATGGTTTCCTCCTCCGTGTATTTCAAATAGTGGCTTCGCTAGTAAAGATTTTTTGTTAGGCAGAAAATCTTTACTCAGCGAATTCATCATTGGACATACCCGGGGGGAAATCCTTAAAACCGGCCCAAGGCCGGCTATCTGAAATATTTTTACTGCGCAATGATATTTCCATTTTTTTATGCACATTATTTCTATCCTATCCTTAAAGAAGGTAACACATTAATTAATTAACTGGTAGGCATTAAGTGCCTGAGTGCGTTACTTCTCTTGAAAAATTTGCGGAATTATGACATTTTGAATATGTCATGACTTTTGAAATAAAAATTTTTAATTTTTTTCCTTTGGAATACATTTGACCAAAGTTCATGAAAATCGAAAGGGGTCGTGTCTAACTGTTGGTCGATTTGACTTGAAATTAACCATATGGCAAAATGGACGACTCGGAAATGATAAGAAACATCAACTAAAATTATATCAGCCCTCTTATTCTGTAACTTACTAAAGCTAAATCTACATCGCTAAAAATCTATAAGGTCGATTTATCGATTTTTGGGTACGAATTTAATTTTGCAACGCGTATTATTAAATTAGGCAATGTCTTAAAAATTTAATTCGCCGAAGCTTTAGTGTTTTATGTCATCGCCAAAAATGTTTAATATTGTATTTGTTCAGTATTTTAGCGATCGAGATTTGGCTTTAGCTTTAGCGAATTACGGAATACGGGGGCAGAGGTCATTATCAGCAGTTGCCTTCGTGTGTTTGTATTTATGTATACATATGTATATTTTTTTAGAAAGTGCAATTAATCAACAATCCAAATATAATGGCCGCATAAAAATATGAAAAAAAGCAACATGAAAATATTACAGAAGTATTGTTATGACAGGTAAACAGTCAGGACCAAAAAAATATTAGTCCACTATAAATATTTGAGAATCCTTTTTATACAAATAATCCTTCATTTAAATTTAAGTTTTAAGGACTATGCTATGAAATTAGTAAATTTCGGCTAAACGCTACATAAACGAAAATATTGAACTTTTTAACAAAAATAAAAAAATTCATCATTCATGAAAAAGTAACCCTGACTTCTACAAATCTCTTTAGAAATTATAATAAAAACGTTTATTGTTAATTTAATATTAAACTTTTTCCGGCAACAGATGCAATTTTATACATATTAAAAACTGTTTAATACACTGCAAAATGAAAACTGTAAAATATCCCCTCTCTAATAGTTCAACATGATTAACGATAAACTCCCACTCTACAAAGAAATGTCACAAATAAATTTGCTGTGTTTTTACAATGAAAACCCCATATAAAAATTATTTCAATTGAAAAACGCAATTATATAAATAAATGCATCATTTTGCTTTATAAACTTGTTACCTAAATTATTTATACATATTTACATTAAAATGTGTAAATATTTAATTAATATCATGTTGATAATTATCTATTGTTAACAACAGCATATACTGCACATTTTTTTCCAGCAAATGCATCTTTGTGCTGCAAAATAATAAATAAATAATCATTCTTTATAAATAATTATGTATTTTGCATTTTAAATTTGCTATTTTGTTTTAAATTTTTTTATCATTATTTTGCATATAAATAATAGTTTTACATTTTAATTGTCATATATTTTAATTAAAAATGAATAATATTTTTTTTTATTAATTTTATTTGCCCATTTATTACATGCATCGTATTTATAAATAATACTTTTAAGACACATACATACATAAATAAAACAGTTTATAATTTTTATAAATGGTATTAAATATAACAAAATATATCATGAAATGAAATTCCATTTTAATAGTTTGTAATATGAAATATTTTGTGGTAGAAAATTAGTTGCCGCAAGTGTTTCGTTCCCAGGAAGTCTCGGGAAAAATTCCTAAAAAAGAAAGAAATTTTTCACTTCCCGATTCGCGGGCATTTTTGTATGTGGAATTAAAATATACTAGAACACACTTATTTAACAGAGGAATTCCAAAAAAAATTAATCACTTTTTTCAAGATAGGTGTAAGATTTTGACAAAACTTTTTTTTTAGCACAATCAGGCAAATAATGCCTACCAGTTAATTAATAAGTGTTTTACCTTCTTTGGGATGATAGTGTAGAGAGAACAGGTGGTGAAGTGGGAGATAGGAAGTAAAGAGCTGTATGAACAAAAGAAAAAGCAGGTTTGAAGATGATCGGCTTGTTTTTTTTTGTATATTTTACATACTCGACTCTGTTCATTGTATTGAAGCAACCATGAGTAAACATGTATGAACTATAAACACTAGTGAGCAAGTATGATCTTGAACATTAACAAAAACTATCATGTGTGTTTATGAGCATGAACACAGTTGAACATAATCATAATAACTATGAGGAAATATAAACTTGGTGACATGTTCGAAGAATCAAATACGAATACGGGAAAATAAGCGACAAATGGAAGGAGTAAAGAGGCCTTTTATAAGGCTTTATTTTGCAGTCTCTAGTACTTCCACTCCCATTGCATATTCATATCTTTTTTACACTCAATGCCATTGCGGACCAAGACCTTCCTCGACCCATTACTCAGTAGACCTAATTGAAGGTGTTCATTAGCAGGCCTATTTGAAGGTTATACGTGGCATGCCTGATAGAAGGCCAGGTTTGGGAAGGTCTGCTAAAAATCAAATGGAGGTAATTTTTTTCATCTGGGTATTTTTATAGTGGCTTCTATATTTTGGATTATCGTAATTTTTTTATTTCGAACTCCTTTTCATCCAAAATAATTTTTTATATGGGGAGGCTAGATTTCGTGAATTTATTAGAATGAATTGGACATGATGTAGTAGCTGCAACATAAACGACATAATGGCAGCATGTGTGATGCCTCTTGTACGTAAAAGTCAGTTTTATATATAAAACTTATACAATTTATTTGCGAAAAAAGAATACGAGAATGTATGTTATTTCTAAATAACATTTTTATTAAACCAAACGAAAAATCTAAAAATAGAATACTCCTTCCAAAAGAAACCAGTATAGGGGCCTTCTAGGAGGATATCCTTGGAAGGTGGAAAAGAATTAGTCTTGGATCTTAAATTCAGGTCTTTAAAGGCCTTCAAAAAGGCCTTCTCATCCTACAGCTCTTTTATAGGAAACTTAATTCATTTACAAATCTGCTATTGCGCGTTTTTTGTTAAATTTTTGTGAAGCAGTGTTGCTGCCCCTCTGGAGTCAAGTAGAGGCATTAATGTATTTAAGCTATGTAGCCATTTATTAGATATTTTACGTCGCCAATGGCTCTGCTGCAAGACCAACGAAGGAGGGTGGTGTGAAATGCATAACAATATGTTGGTATTAAACGCTGCCGGTACTGCTAAAGTGATCAGTGCTATGCCTTCAAAACTTTTACCGTCCAACTTTTACAACCAACGCAATGACATACCAATTCATATCAGAAAAATTCATGATGTTGTTGGCTTGCCCGAAACTAGTTTTCAACTCAAGACCTCAGGGGTTGTAGTCAAACGCGCTAACCATCTTAGCCAACAGCACCCTCCAAAGCTTTCTAGAGCTGTTCAGTTTGGTGTTCCAAAAAACATTGGAATAACTTGAAATATAAATACTTAAAAAAAAGATAAAAGCTCTTGATTTTCTTCGTGCAGAACATAATCTGCTTACTGCTCAAATATACAATAATTTCCACCAAAATGTAAATTTAACTTTGTACAAGATCCAAAATCTCTCTGTAAGTTTGTAAACTTCAAAAGAAAATCACCGGACTTTCCAAAAAAAAATTAAATACCTTTTTATATGCTCAGTCCAGTGATGGGAAGATTACACTATGCAACAAGAAAAATGCTAAGGGCAGTATATTTTTTTGATGAGTTATGATCCCTTAACTACAAAATCAGTCGATATTTAAAATTCTATTGGTAATTTTTTTTTAATTTTTTTCTAAATTTTGGGATTCTAGATTTGATCATAACTTGGGAAGGGGTTGACAATTTTATTAGAAAAACCACTGAAAAACTTGAGTCTAAATTACCTTTTGTATATCGAGGTCTTATATTCAAATGGTGCTATCTGCAAGCACCACACTTTTTAAGGAGGGCAAGAAATCTTTTCGTTCTTGC
Organism: Panzeria rudis; assembly: GCA_956483635.1. Taxonomy (NCBI): domain Eukaryota; kingdom Metazoa; phylum Arthropoda; class Insecta; order Diptera; family Tachinidae; genus Panzeria; species Panzeria rudis. The sequence goes on along the minus strand of OY101448.1, from coordinate 24,743,566 downwards.
ATTACTAAAGTTTCACTTAATCAATCTTGTAATAATATACATAAATCCAATATTGATTGTTCAAAACTTTTAATAATCAGAGAACGAAGCGAAGTTTTGCTCTCATAAAAAATTGTGTGTTTGCAGATAGCATTACTTGAATATAATCCCTCGATATTATTTTTTATATACTGCCTATTTTCGGAATTATTTAGACTTTATGTTGCATAAAAAAAATTATTTTTCATCATTGCGGCCTGAATAACTACGAAACGATTGAGTATATAAAAAAATAATGTTTACACGGACTAAAGGCAATTTTATTTCAAGTTTTCTAGTGCTTTTTGTAATAAAATTATGTTCCAATGAAGTCGATGGAGCAGCCTGTTGAAAAATCAAAAAAAAAAAATTTAAGAAAACATACCCATAGAATTTTAAATTTCGACTGTTGTAGTGATCAAAGGTCTTGACAAAAGTTTCATTTTGTTGCATATTGCTATTGGCTTATTGTTCGCCGACATTCTCTAATGCGCTTTATAATGCTAATAATGTCTACCCATACATAATCATTACTAATCAAGGCATTCTTATTTATAAATATTTCTCGATTCCTAGAAATGAGTACAAGTCGTGTATTGAGAAACTCTAATTTCAACCCGTGTTTACTATTGCCAGCTACGACCTTGTTATTGATTAAAGCTATGAACCGTACTTAATTGAATACGAGTTGTGTTTGTTATTTTTTATTGCTTTAATATTAATACAAATGTGTCGCCAAGTTTTTAACGAATGGGACTGCACACGTTCGCAAACGATATAGCACAATATTCTAGGCAGTATAGAACGCTAAAGGCCTTTGGCAACTTATCAAAGTGTTTGATCAAATTCATGTATGTATAGAATTAAAAAATGTTTGCATACTTTAAGGCGAGACAAGTAAATTTTACCTCCATTAGTTTTGTATGTTAGAAAAATTAAAATGGCGCCTTAAGGTATGTAACTTTTTATATTAGAACTTCGATATAAAAAAGCTGAAATATCAAAAGCAAAACACAATAGCGCATATTCGTAGTCAAAACAAAGTATATTTTAAAAGTTTAAAACCAGTATTTTGTATGGCAATTCTGGCTTTAAGCTTCTTAAGTGTATTTTGTTTTGATTTATGAATATTTTTAATTTGACAAAAAACTTATGTCTTCTAAATAAACAGAATGATTTCTCTTTAAGATCACTAAGTTGAGTTGTATAAATTACGTTTCGAATACATTACGAAATAAAGTGTACTTTACTACCTCTTTTATAACTTTTAATTATCTCAATTAAGATACCCTGCAAACACAGGTTTAATATAAGGTTTGATAATGATTTGATATCAAACATTATCAAATTATTATCAAACCTTATTTTAAAACTGTGTTTGCTGGGTATTTACCGAAAAAAGTAAGAATAAAGGGTATTAAAGAAATTATTGAGTATAAAAAAGCATTTCTTTTATTAAACTTATCTTTCTCTTTTCTTTTTTGTGCAGATTGAGGAACTATGCAAAAATTGGCCACAATTTTAGCCCTTTTTGTGTTTCTTTTTTTGTGTTTTCATTAAAAGTTGAAAGAAAAATACACAAACCTGTTGAAACTTTGTCTACTTAACGTTTTTTTTTTTTCTTTTCTCTTGTAGACAAGATGAGTTTTTCTTCATAACTTGTTTTTGTTTTACCTTTCAAGCATTTATAAGAAAAACTGGCTGAAATAAATAAATTCCGAAAAAATCCCAGCACAATTATTTTCTTAATTTGAAAGTAGTGTAAGAAATATGAAATATTTAGAAAATATTAAAACGTGTAATTTCAACACTTACATCCTTATTTATGCTTATTGAAAATTAACAATTTAACAAAGGTTTATTTAATAAACTTGAATTGAGTGACTTGTCCTGTGACAGGCTCTGCTTCAAGTCATGTAATCTAAAAATGAAGATTACCTATAAACCTTTTATATATTAAACATATTTTTCTATATACATATCGCTCCTTTATTGCAACATAGTCATATATCAAAAAACCAAAATTTTTAAGTTACTTAAGACAAAGTGTTCCTTACTACCTTCATTATAAGTAAAACAATTTTTAGAAACATATCTTAATGTAAGCCGAATGTAAGTAAGTTATAATCACTGAAAGGTTAATGTCCCCAATATGCTTGCTAACATTTTTAAAAATTTAAATGCGTTTTGCCAAGACTACGTTGCAATCAGGTAGTGATATGTACGCATGTATAAGGTCTTTAGACTATAAATTAAGTTTAGCAACAAACACGGTTTTTTACTGTATTTGTCTGTAATTTTTCTCTAGTATTAAATAACAGGATACCAAACAGTTTGTTTTGCTTATTTGCTTTTTAAGAAACTCCATTAAAATAATTCTCTTGTGCCATTTATGTTGGGTTATTTCAAATACATGCACGTACATAAACTTTAAAATAAATGAATACGACGAATAACAAATAAAAGCACAAAGTTAAATCTCTATTTAATTGCTTTCAATTATCCACTCAAGCATGCAAAAACAACAATAACAATAGCAACTAAAGTAATACAATCAACTGCAATTTTGTGTACAATACAACTTCAAGTCAAAAAAGCAAATAATGGAAAATAACAATAAACTTCAGAAGAATAAAGAAACGTTCCACTACTGACATAAAAACATGCAAAATTGATGTGTATCCTTCTAACACAAAATTAACAAATATAACAATCCATCAACTGAAAATTTGCTGGTAAAGCTACTAAATATAATACTAACACTACTTTAAGAACAACTAGAACAAATGCAAAAACAAACACCATCACATTCCACATGCCGAGCAGCAAGCAACATCTGAAGAAGTAAGAAAATTAGATATAAAATAATAAAAAACCAAAGTACAGAATAAAAATGTGGCAAGAGATAATTTTGCATTTTAAATTATATGCCAGAGAGAAATGTAAGACGGATCTGACGAAGTAGTAGAAGTAGAAGTTATCAACAAAAAAAAACGACTACTGAAAATAAATGCATCCCCTTACACTCCAAATCTGTGGTGAATGTTTAAGAAAATGTTTCTTCTTTGCTTTTTTACAAATGGAATTGACTGGCAAAAGAGAGTCAAGTAAATTAGAAACAGATGTACTGCACAATCGGGCAAGTACATGAAAAAATTGTCATCACGGTAGTGAAATTAAAAACGAAAGCATTTTATTTACCTGCATGAAAACTATACTAAGCTTAATTTTTTATTGTTTTTTTTTCTTCACTATTTATTAAAAAACATCTTATATTTAAAAAGTTTTAACGTTTTTCTATGAATTGCTTTTATGGCAAAATTGTAACACGTTGAGTAATATGATGGTACTTCTGAAAAATCGTTATCATTAATTTAAAATTTTGCAATATATAAATTACAATTTAGTTCAATTTTCTTGGAGTCTCCTCTATTCACTGTGATTTTAACAAAGATCCAACAGGTTTTTCAAACTCAAAGCATTATATCCGATGTTTGATCCAATTAATAATTTATACTACATTTAATTGTACCGCAGGTAGGGTTGCCAGATTCAAATAGTACACTGGCTTGGCATTTGATTAAAATCAGCTTGATTTTCAAAAGAGAACTTGACACATTAAAATAAGTATATAAAAAACAGTCAAATAGACTTCGCAAGCGTCTTGCCAAACATGGCAGAAATTCACATTTTTACAACGCTGCCCCCTTATTCTGTAACTCGCTAAAGTTAAATCTCTATCGCTAAAAATGTATAAAGTCGATTTATCAATTTTTGGATACGCAACGTCTATTGCTAAATTAGGCAATGTCTTAAAAATTTAATCTGCCGAAATTTTAGTGTTTTATGTCATCGCCAAAAATGTTTAGTTTTGTGTTTGTTCAGCATTTTAGCGATCGAGATCGAGCTTTAGCGAATTACGGAATAAGGGGACTGTTATGTAATCTATGGCGTTGTTTTCGCGTTCGCAACCCGTTTGAAGAAAAAGCTAAATATTTAGATATTTTGACTGCAATATTGAATTTGTGGAAAGATGCTTGCGCAATCTATTGTAAAATTAGTTCGTTAGCAACAAAATTTCCATAGAATGAGGTTGTCAAGGAAAATTAAAATTTAAATTTGTGATTTAAGTGAAAAATCTTTGCTTGTACGAGCTAGTTTTGTGTATCCTGTGCGCAAATGAAAAAAGTATGTTTACCAAGCCGATTACGTAGTTTATTTGGCCCTTAAAACAAACGAAAACAGGCCTACAACAAAATATTTTCTTCCTGTAAAAAAAAAACTAAAAGCTAACTCCTTCTAAAGTGTTCCAAGACTTGCTTCTATGGCTAAAAGAAGCTTTAGTTAAAAAGCAAGCTCATTAGCAATCTAAATAAAGCATGATGATCTTAAACAAGACCCACAAAGTCATGCCTCATGGCTGCTACATATAAGTATGCCCCATGCCATGGAAACACTATGAACAATTTGTGGTATTATCTCGATAAAAAGGACTAGGAGCACATGGTTTCCCGCAAATCTGAGCCAAAAAAGGTCATATTAGAAGAATGAAAAAAAAAGAAAACCAAATGGTTACTAGAGAGAGACTCCAAATGTTTATGAAAAACAAGAGACTGCACACAAAATATTAATTTAAGGACCATTGTTTTAAGTTCTAAACAGTTTTGGTACTTGTACACTGAGATATTTTTTTATACAATTTTTGAAGTTATATAAGCATTATGAAAGCATTATGAAATCTAAAATATCATTTCAGCTTGACAAATTGTATTTGAGCTTATAACTTGACAGCACCTAAAATATCTTGACAATCAAGCCCATTCAAGCCCGCTTGGCAAGCCTAACCGCAGGATATCTCCAAGTGCTAGGCCTAAAAGTATGCATTTTCACATGCATTCATTTTTTGTATCATCTCCTCCCACTGTTTAACACAAACTATAAAACAAAAACTATAAACCAGACAAAACAGCAGCAACAAAAAAATAGCACAGATTAGGGATGCCAGTCCCGAAATCCCGATCCCGAAAATCCCGGGATTTTTCGGGATTGATAACTCTTTAATCCCGGGAGTTGTCGGAAAAATTCCCGGGGAATTCCGAAATATTTAAATTAAGCTTTTTAAGTAAAATTCTTATACCAAAAATATACCAAAAACTCGTTTTATGAAACACTAATTTATGCATTTAAATGTATTGTGGTTCTCCCCTAGTCGGTGCTGATAAACGAACCAGAGATCAGCAATGCATTGTTTTTTCGCTATTCATACTCATGAAATTTTAAATGCAAGTGAGTAGACATCATTCAAATTTAACTACTCTGATGTACTCATACTCACAATAACGTCGATTTATAAGTATAAATACTCATCGTACTCATACCATCTGCTTGATTTATAAATAACCTCAGTTTGATTTATAAAATACTTATAATACTCATAATACTTACATCTGATTCAACTCACTCAACTCATCATAGCAAACACACTAACACGTATAGAGCGTACACACAACCTCATAATCATCATAGCAAACACACAACGCACAAACACGTAATAAGCATACACACAACATTAAGCATACACACAACATCATAATGATTATTTCAATGTTCGTATGCGAATCATACTTATTTTTCATCGTCTGTACACATTGAGTTAAGGGGAGTCGAAATCAGCAACGTCATAAATCTTGTTAAGTATGAATGCGTATAAGTATAAGAAATTATGAATCATGATTCAACTCTACTCACTTTTTTAATACTCATTGCTGACCACTGAAACGAACTTCCAAACGTTCGTAGTGAAAGTGGGCATGAACTGACTGGGTACGCTGATTATGGTAGCTGGAAAATTCGGCTATGTTCTCTCAGGCGTCACGAATGATGCTTGTGCTCTACTTCACCCTTAAGAAAAAACTCGATTTTGGTATAGTATCGTTAAATCGATACCATATCCCACATTCTATGGATGTCAGGTATTTTTATGATTTTCTTGGACGAAGACTGGCTTGGAATACTTATGTAGAATTAATTATACAAAAAGCCTCTAGAGTTGTGCTGGATGCACCTGGATGAAGTATGAGCCCTAAAATTATCATGTAGATTTATGAAATTATGCAGGTGTGATCTTTATCCATGCGGAATGAAAATGTTTGGAATTATCAAACCGTTTTTGTTGCAAATTATTATTTATAACAACAATGCTATGACAAATCCGAACACTTTTATTCCGCAAGTAATGCAGAACATGCCTGAATATCAGACCGACTATCGGCTGGTTGTAGAAGCTACTAAGCTATGCAAGGTCAAAATGTTGATATATGTCTAGCATTTCATTGGAAATTGGGACAATTCCAACATGTGCCGTCATTATTTTAAATAAAACTCCTCTGTAATCTCAGCACCTCTGTAATCTCTCCTTTCATAGAAATTATCATCCGAGCTTGTGCTAGAGCACTTTGACTAATTAGAAAAGCTATAAATAGATAACAAAACTTTGATTTGCTGAATACCTAGTCATAGTGGACTTAGAGCATTTTTGTGGCGTCATTTGGTCAACGGATAACTCAGTAATAGAGGGAAATGAAATTTCAATCGCTAAGGGAGCAATATCATTGGTTTATCTAATTTATTTTCTAAGATCATAGTTCATAGTTTAATTTTGTAACGTCCTCTTTCGCAAATTTATATTTTACTATTCAGTAAAATATTAAAATGTGTATTAAAATACACTAAAATTAGCTTTTCTTTCTTAATTTTCTATTGTTGTTATTAAGAATACACATAATGAAAATAATTTACTCTATGAATTGAGTGTATTATTAAAAAATAAAAATCCCGAAATCCCGATAAATCTCGGGATAGCGAAAAATCCGGGGATCGCGAAATATCCCGGGATCCCGGAGTTTGAAATTCTGAAATCCCGAATCCCGGGATTTTCAAATACCAGTCTCGTTTGGCATCCCTAGCACAGATATTATAGTAAAACATCAGCTTTAAATTGAATTAAACTAATGGATTACACATTCATTCATGCATTTATTGAGGCAGCCAGCCAGCCATTCATTCACTCATTCGACAAAGGCAAACGCCTACAGAACAATACACATTTTCAATTGTTATGGACATTAAGTAAAAACAATTACAGACAGACAAGCTGAAGGTAGTCTTTCAATTTGAGAGCTGAATAGTCAGACATAAAGACAAATAGTTATTAGGGCTGTAGGTGAGTCCATGTATAACAGTTGGTTAGTCAGTCCGTCGGTTGTTCTGTATTTCTATAAAGCTAGCTAGATTAGAACAAAAGTCTATAAGCCGCATGCAGATGTTGTTTATTTGTATGGCATTCATATATTTGTTTTTAGAAGAAGAAAAAAGAAATAGTTGCAACAACAGGAAAAACAAAAGGCATTCGGTTTATAAATGACAGTTTGTTATCAACGTCAGATTTTCAGGGAAAATAATTGTAATTTAAATTTAGTATTAAAGTTGTTGTTTAAATATTAAAGTATTGCAGAAAAGTGAAGTTAATTTAATTTTATTTCTAATTCGTTACGGACTAGGAATGGGAAAGCCAACACTTTCAAATAAATGTTATTTAGTAAATTGTTGTAAGTTTATATACTTACATATAGTTGACTTAAGCTATTCTTTGTTTGCGTCATCATCAGCATTTCATTGAATGCCTTTGTGGGTATTAAGCTACCGTCACACTTGACAAATATTTTACGAAATAAGCGTAACCACTACTTTGGTTCAGGGTTAGTGTGATATAACTTGTTTTTTCGTAATATATACGAAAGTTTCGTATATTTTACGAAAAAAGTCACTACGAAATTTTTTTTCGTAAAATGTTGCATGGATTATTTTCAGTGTAGGGTATTCATTTCACTCGACTTTTCAATTGTTCGATTAATTAATTAATCGAAATTGAGGTTTTTAAATTAATCGAACAATCGAGTAACACTTTTATTTCGTTCGAGTTATTCGAGTAAGCTTTACTGCTAAAAATTATTCGAGTTATTCAGAAATTTTTTGAATTTAGTCGGTTTTTAGCACATTTTTGTGAACAAACATAAAAAACAAATCAAATTTTTTTACGTTTTATATATTTTAATAATGAAAACAAAAGACTAAAATATTTCTACATAAATTTGATCATCAACTGATTGATCAATTCAAATACATAGTTTTTTCACTATTCGAATGTTTCGTTTTGAGAAAAATTTTCATCAGGAAATATTTAACAGTATTCAGACCTGCGAAATGCGAAATAAAAAATAATCATAAGCATTTTTGTTATAAATCTTAAACTGTAACAGCAAAGCTTTTACAATTCTGAACATTTTTAATTCTGCATTGACAAAAGACAGGATAACTTTGTTATTTTTTGTCGGATCTACACAATTTTAAGCTTAAAAAAATAATGATGCATAAATGAAATTCGCAAAACTATTCCAACTTCTAGCAGAGGTATAGGACTAAATTATAAATCGAAAAAATTTTAAAATATAGTTTTGTATATAATTTAACAATATGCACCTTTCTAGAAGTATTCAAAATCGATTGAACGACTTTTTCCCCTTCATACATGGACGCTCCACGCTATTATACAACCTTATCTTAATATAGACAGCCCCTAATTCGTTTTTTTAATCGAGTTTCTGTGTATTCCGATAGATTAGAGGTTCACACAGACTATCACCCAAAATTTTTCAAAAAAAAGTTTGTCTAAAAATACATTTAATTTTCAGTAAATGTTCTGTCCATAATCTATGAATTGTTTGTTTGACTTTTATTTAGAACGTAAATACCAAAAACAACAATAAAAACTGTGTGGCAAAAAACCACCCCCATGACGACATACACACAAATAACAGCAACAACAATCATAGCCAGAAGAATGCAATTGTACCAAGTTTGTTTACAAAGGATTTTTGACTGAATCGATTAGGTAATGTCGTTGCTTTAATTATCATTCATTTTTTTAGAGAATTTAGATAAACATTCAGACTTTCACACATTTATCAACGTGAAATCTCAGTAATGCTTAATGGATGATGATGATGACACAGACAAAAATTTTTTTTGTATTTTTGTTTGATTAAGTAAATTATTTTGCTAAATAATTGTTAGCATTTCTATACTAATTGTTTATTAAATTCAGACAGAAATATTGTTTGATATTTTTCAGAAAATCCAGTAAATATGTTTGTTTGATTTAGTGAATTGTTTTGTCTACAATTTGTAAATATTTTTAGACAAATTGTTTTATAGAATTGTTTTATAGAAAAAAACTGTTTTTTTTTCAATGAAATTGTTGAGGTATTTTTGTCTATATTTACAAAATCGTTTGTAGGTCCGTTCATAGACAAAATATTTACTATTTCATTGAATTCCTTTACAGAAAATGAAATTTAGTTTTTTCTGTGCATCTATCGAAATATGGAAAAAAACTCGATTTAAAAAAAGATTTGTCAGCGCTCTTTTATAGTAAGTTAACGACGTGCTATTTAACTAGATGTATATTAATAAAAATACAAACAATTGCAAATTCCAAAGCAAATAAATTAATATATTCTCATACGCAGCCTATCTTCAAAGTACCTAATAACGTATGATTAATAACAATCATGAATATAATAAAGTATACATCAGAAATGTTTGTTCTTTTTCGCCTGCAAGGCTGTTTTATAAAATATTTAATATCTTTCTATTAAAATTTCTAATAAATCATACTAAAGAACTTGTTTTATATTAGATTATCTCTAAGAGCTCTTACAGCACTTACATACGTGTGTATCTTGGTATAAAAAATTCATAAATTTCCACATGTTGATTAACATAAAATAAATTGTAGTATCTTAATTTAAACTTTTTCTCAATGTTTTTATGTAGTAATTTATGTTCTATTTTTTCTTTGATATTCTTTACTTAGAAAAAGTTTGTTTTTGGCATTCCACATTTATAAGGTTTATTTTGTAGCAGTGCTTTGTATAACGCCTCCTCTCATAACCTTCAAAAATAAAAATAACAACAAAAGCTCTTTAAAACAGGTAACATTTTGTATGAATTAATTTAAATTTATGTTTGATTTATTTTGCTTTGGTTTTAACACAATATAAAGCGAAAGCAAAATAAAACGCCTGAGAGAAGCAGATGTCGGGTGAAGTAGGTTTTTCTCAAAAGCAAATTAAAACTTGTTTAGAAACTGATATAGGACTTCTTGTAATAATGGGTATAATGTTTTGCATTGAAGTTGATAACTGCTAAGCTGTCGATAGTTTTCTAACTTTTCTAAGGAATTTTTTTAGTGACGTTCCTTTTTTTACCATGTATGCTCTACATATATCCCAGTAAAATATATTGATGTTCTTTGAAGCACTAAGGCAATAAAGCGCATAATAATACGCTTTAAAACGAAAAGAGAAAAAAATCGTCAAAACGAAAAAACGCTAAAACCAATTAAAATGCCAAAAACTAAAAATATCTTTTCTAAACCAAAAAAAAGCGCAAACACGAAAAAATCACGAAAATTAAAATAATCGCCGAAACTAAAGAAAACGCCACAACTAAAAAAATCGCAAACAATTAGACAAAAAAAATTACCAAATATAAAATAAATCGAAAAAATCTCCAAAAAGTGCCAATACTAAAAAATCGCCAAAAGCAAATGTATCGCAAAACCCCAATAAATCCCAAAAAATCGCCAAAAACAAAAAATCACCAAAAACAAAAAAATCTTTAAAACTAAAATAAGCCGCCAAAAACCAAAAACATCGCCAAAACGGAAAGAAGCTCCAATACTTGAAAAAAATCGATAAAACTAGATATATAAAACTAAAAAAAATAATGTGAGTCCGATCACAGGGGAGATGTGTAAACATCTAGTAATGAAACATTTTAAGAAGACTTTAAGTTTGACAAGTTTAGTTTTTTGTTTTCCTTATTTTGCTTTGTTTTAGTAAATTTCTTATTAAAAGTGCAAAAAATCTTTTTAAAAGTAATTAAAATTAAATGTTTTTGTATTCATTTTATTTATTTGTTTTATTTGCCTACGATAACATAATGTACGACAATTAGTGAAAATTAGTAGCTACTACTAATACTACTATTGTGCACAAGATGGTGTTAGTGTATTTCTATGCAGCTGTTAAGTTTCTCTGTACTTCTTGTTGTCCGTATGATTACACTAATACACTCATACACAGCTCACACCGCGTTATTACAATCTTACTCAAAATTTGTGATTGTATTGTGAAAACGATTTTTACCCCCTAGCGTATAGATGTTTACACATCAAAAAGAATTTTGAAAATCGGTTCACAAATGACAGAGTTATGGATTTTGGGGGGAGGGGGCAGCAAATTTCCCCCTGCGGTTTTCGACAAACAAATTTTGGGACCAATCTTTGTCAAACCCTTTCCAACAAAACAAGAATTTTGAAAATCGGTTCACAAATGACAGAGTCATTCATTGGTGGGAGAAAATTTCCCCCTGCGATTTATGACAAAAAATTTTGGGACCAATTTTTGTCAAACCCTTTCAAATAAAACAAAAATTTTGAAAATCGGTTTACAAATGACAGAGTTATGCATGGGGGGAGCAAATTTCCCCCATCCGATTTTCGAAAACAAAACTATGGAACCAAACTGAAGGCAAACCCTTTCCAACAAAAAAAGAATTTTAAAAATCGGTTCGCAAATGACAGAGTTATGCGTGTACAAACATAAAAAAGTAAAAAAAAATAAATAATATACCCGTACAAAATAGTTGGAATTAGCGCAGTTAAACAGCAAAATAATCAACAGTCAAAGACAAACGCAGTCAATAAACCGGTTTTTTTCAAAAAACCCGGGTTCGAAAAGCGAGACGAACCGGGTCTGAATCCCGAAAAACTGGACACAAAATCCCTTAAGTCCCAGAACTTCCCGACAAAAACCGCAACGCCGAAATACTCACTCAATTCAAAAACACGGCAACACAGCACCAACCAACAAACTTACGACCTTACTGCAGGAGTTTGACCTTGAGACTCCCTTTGCCAGTGTTAGTGTATTTCTATGCAGCTGTTAAGTTTCTCTACACTTCTTGTTGTCCGTATGATTACACTAATACACTCATACACAGCTCACACCGCGTTATTACAATCTTACTCATTAAGATTAATCTTACTCAAAATTTGTGATTGTATTGTGAAAAAGATTTTTACCCCCTAGCGTATAGATGTTTACACATCAAAAATTAAATTAAAACGTAGCTAAACTAGAAACAAGTTTAAATCTCATAAAGCTTTCTATATCATCCACAATGCAAACAACTGGGATGACCACCGACCATAGTTTAGTTTAATATTAAACTATTATATTTATAGCCACCATACAACCAATGATAAGTTCAATATCTTATATTTTTTTCCACTTTAACTCAAATCAACCTTTCTGCACTTTATATTTAGAAATGCACTGCTAATATAGACTATCATCCCAAATGGTAGACGAGATATACGATACATGAATAAACTCTTACATATCTTACGATGATGGCAATTTAAAGGTGCGAAACACGTCTTCTAACACCTCCAAGAACAAGAACAAATGTCATGAATTCTAATGCTGAGTTCGAGTGTGGCGAAGACTAAATAAAGATGTGTAGTGATGAGAAAAGTATCTTTTACGTGGCTTATCTTTACCCTTAATTTCACACTAAAAACAAGACTTGGTTTAACAACAAATGAAGATTGTTTTCTAAATGGAAATATGTATGTAGGTACGTATGTACGTACACTTATAAAACGAAAAAAATTCAAAAGGAAGTGAATAAAAATGCTCAAGTTTTCTTTTATTTATTTTTTATTTTTGAAACTCAACATGCTCTTCTATACTTCAACGCTTTTTATTGTTTAACTGGCAAGTGTCAAATTAAAAGTGTTGTATTACGCAGTGACCATGATGTATACCGCCAATTTACTCTTGTTCTTTTGCCACTTTTTGTTCATTTTACTTCACAAAAATTTAATGAATGTACTCATTGCTAAAACCTTTATGTGACACTAGCCTTGGGTTTTTTAGTTTAGTTTTTCATTTAGCTGTCAAATAAATTTGTTTTTTTTTTCTTATAGAAAGAGCTCCAAGATGTTTTTAGCAGAACTAGTAATATTAAGTTTAGTATAAATATATTTTTTTTAATCTGATTCATTTCAACATGGTCAATGTTTTTTTTTTCATTTTTGTTTGGAACGCTATAAATGTGAACAGTATAGTTACGCCTTTTTTAACTTAGAAAGTAAACTTTTCTTTCAGTTTTCTTCTGGTTGGCAATTTGTAGCAATAAATTTTTAACTGAATATTTGTTACTTTATTGTAAATTTTATATGTGCCGGTATTCCGGCAACTAAAGGTACGGTCAGTCACACTTGGCAAATATTTGCCGAAAAAACTTGACCAACATTAAAGCTGAAATTGTATTTATTTAATTCCAATATTTTTATAAATACTCGTATGGGTTCGCATATTATTTATTTTATGATATAAAAACCAAGTTAAATCGCACTAGCTCTGAGCAAAAGTAGTGGTTACGTTTTTTTTGCGCAAATATTTGCCAAGTGTGACCGTACCTTAAGTAATAGAGTGTTCCAAGTGAAATCAACAAATATGTGTGCCGCATGGTTTTTAATTTTAATTGAAAAAAAAGGATATCTTTTAGGTACCAGAAACTCCGAACCGCCTTCGTTTAATTTTTTATTGTAAAACTTCTGATTAGAAGCCACCCGAAGAAAAAAATTTACCATTTTCATACTTTTTAGGGTTCCTTACACTAAAAGTGTAAAGAAACCCTATTGCTTTCGCTACGCTGTCCGTCCGTCCGTCCGTCTGTCTGTCTGTCTGGCTGTTTGTCTGTCACAGGCTGTTTTCACGAGAACCGTACGAGGTACGGACCTGAAATTTTCACAGAATATATATAACTATGGCCGCTACAACAACAAATATATGACAGGTAAACATTAATGGGTGTTCTTAAGCGTGCAACGAAATATGTTGAAATCCTAATATAATAAACAGACACATATGTATATATAGAAAGTTGAAATTTTCAAAGTTAGTGTTTTAATGTACAGAATACACTGAAATTTGAACAAAATAAAAATTAAAAGGGTGTTCTATCAGCTAATGTAATTTGGACTATGTAATTTTGACAATTAGCTGTATCTTTGAAACTGTAAGAGGCAAACTCTGGGAATGTTCACAGCTAGTGCAGAATTTTCAAAGCAACAGTAGCGAATGCTAAAAAGCAATATAAAAATTAAAGGGTATTGTATCAGGTTATGTAATTTTGAAATTTAGTTGTATGTTCTGATCCATAATGTAATATACAGACAATTATATATAGACACTTGAAATCTTCAGCATTAGTGTATTACTATACAATCTACACCAATTAATACTGAAATATAAGCAAAATAAAAATTAAAGGGTATTCTTTCAGTTAATGTAATTTCATTTAAAATAAAATTAATTTCATTTAAAATAAAATTATGACAATATGTCAAATAATAAATTTCTTAAAAATAAAAAATAAATCGCTAAAACAAAAAAATCGCCAAAACCGAAAAAAAAAATTCAAAAAAAAACGAAAAAATCGCTAAAAGAAAAAAATCGACAAAACTAAAAAAATCGCCGAAACTAAAAAAATTGTCAAAACTAAAAAATCGCCAAAAGAAACAAAAAAATCGAAAAAAACCAAAAATCACCAAAAACGAAAAAAATCTACAAAACTAAAAAAATCGCCAAAAAACGAAAAAATCACTGAAACGAAAAAAATGCCAAAAAGACAAAAGGAATATATGTATGTATGTATATGGTATTCGTACGGAACTAGTGTTGTAATTCGAATAAGAATTATTCGGATATTCGAACAACTCTTTTTCATTTTTGTTGGAACGAACAAAATTTTTCAATTTAGAATAAAAAATTATTCTAACAGTTTTTGACGAATATTCGAACAACTGTTTGAAACTACTTTTTATAAAAACTAGTTTGCACTCAGAAATGTAAAATAGAGTTTTAAATTAACTACTTTTTTAAGTTGTTAACAATAGGATGTTACACCAAATAATAAATACTTGTGTACGTAACTCCGT
Organism: Panzeria rudis; assembly: GCA_956483635.1. Lineage (NCBI taxonomy): Eukaryota > Metazoa > Arthropoda > Insecta > Diptera > Tachinidae > Panzeria > Panzeria rudis. The sequence continues at coordinate 24,728,412 of OY101448.1, read as the reverse complement.
TAAAGATTCCGTTTTAAATTACATCATGATCTTAGTTTAGAAATATTTTGAGGAAGACAATTAGAAAAAACAAATAGTTTTCAGAAAGTAATTTAAGGCTTACAAATGTCACGGGTCAACAACTTCTCCACCCTTGCACCATTTTCGTAAAGAACTCAATATACAAACTGAAAGTTTCAGTGAAGAATCAAACATATCTGACAAGAATAATATGGGCCCAAAGATAAAATATATTAAGAAAAGGTATCTTAATTCAATCGAAGAAATAATATGTAGGAAGGAGTTTGGTTAAAGATGGAACACCTTTGATGATATCTACGGCAAATATAGGCCAGGACTTCGTTATTATGCTCAAGTAGTGTCGTTTTGATATTTTCACTCGTTTACGAAATATGATTCTTAAGTGACATTTATAAAAATATGGGTCAAATAAAAAGGGTCGAAAATATATGTGGGGATAGAGATAAAATTCTAAAAATTTTAGCGAAGATAGGGACTATTGTTTATTTTCACTTGTTCACGAAATATGATGTTTTTCAAGAGTATTTTTTAACGTAAATGTTTTTAAAGAACACTGCTACATATATGTATGTATACAGGTGAAGCCAATAAAAGCGTGCTAAAAATGTGGAGCCTTGAATAATTATCACCAACGCTCGGACTTTTATGCAACTAAAAATTGATTTTAAGCGCTTAACAAATGCACCTAAAAATGAAAAATATGCGCAAAAATGTGTAGCCTTGAATAATTATCACCAGGGCTCGGACTTTTATGCAACTAAAAATTGATTTTAAGCGCTTAACAAATGCCCCTAAAAATGAAAAATATGCGCAAAAATATGCATTTACATACGAACAAAGTGCGAAGACTAAAATAATATGAAAATATTTTATTTTTTATTATTATTAGAGACAAAAACATACAACAACCATAAATGGGTCTATTATTTAATGCAGCCGAACTTTATTTGAGTTGCCCGTCGGCAAATGAAAATTAATGGTTGCCACAACGGCACTAAATAGCAACTGAAATTGACAGCTCTCAGTTGCCAGTTGCCATCAGTATCATAGTATCATTTTCAGCAACTGACAACCCAGCTGAGGCTCGGTTGCCATGCATAGTCGGCGTGTTAATATCTTTTTTTTTCACAAATTAAGAAATATGCATTAAAAATTTTTAATAACTCCAAAAATATGCATTTATTGCCAAAATATGCAAACATATGCACTTACCACCAAAATATGAAAACATATGCAACCACAAACCGATGCAATCCTACTTAAAATTTAATAATTCGCATAGATAATTAGTCAATACGTTTTTATCTATCAACACAACAAAAAATGCATTTGCATGAAGTTCGAGCCCTGGCTATCACATAAATATGTACATAATAAGTCTAACTGTCAATATGCTATTATTTGGGTAAATAATCTTTGCCATAATTGTTATCAATTTAGTTTTAGTTTATAAAAGTTAATTTATTACAAGTAAATATTTAAATAGAAATTGATTGAAATCATTATAGTTTAAAAATATTTATTAAAGATGGCATAAACTACAATTTTTTAAAGCAATTATTGTATATTAAATTTAAAATAATATTAAACTTTTTTGTGATATCTTCTTGTACCACTGAAATCTTAGTCTTAAGCGTGTCTTTTATTAATTGAAAAAATAACACTTTCTTCAGCTTTATTACACTTTCAAGTAATTCTTGGTATCACGTTTATATTTGTTCTTTTTTATAGTTAGACGTACATACCAAAGTATATAATGGGTGATTTTATAAGAACTATCGGAAAGTAAAAACAAAAAACACATAAAATTCAGAAAAATGCATGAAATATTTATTTGGATCGATAGTTGGGTCGATATAATTTAATGTTTGAAGATTATTTCATGCAAATGTTGGCCGCGGCTGCGCCTCAAATGGTCCATCCGCTTAGTCCAATTTTGGCATACTCTTTCCAACATTTCGGCCGGTATCTCACGAATAATGTTGGCAATGTTGGCTTCCAGTGCGTCAATCGAAGCGGGCTTGTCGCTATAGACATTAGCCTTAACATAGCCCCACAAAAAATAGTCTAGAGGCGTTAAATCGCACGATCTGGGCGGCCAATTGACTGGTCCCAAGCGTGAAATAAACTGTTCACCGAACTCGCCTCTCAATTGGTCCATTGTTTCGCGTGCTGTGTGGCATGTGGCACCGTCTTGTTGAAACCACATGTCATGCAAGTCAAGCTCTTCCATTTTGGGCAGAAAAAAGTTTGTTATCATCGCACGGTAGCGCTCACCATTCACAGTAACGTTGTGATTCGCATCATCTTTGAAGAAATACGGCCCAATGATGCCGCCAGCCCATAATCCGCACCAAACGGTTGTTTTTTGTGGATGCATTGGTAGCTCTTGCAATGATTCTGGCTGCTCTTCACTCCAAATACGGCAGTTTTGCTTGTTCACGTATCCATTCAACCAGAAATGAGCCTCGTCGCTGAACACAATTCTTCGATAAAAAAGTGGATCTTCATCTAACTTTTCAAGAGCCCATTCACCAAAAATTTGGCGTTGTGGTAGGTCGCTTGGCTTCAATTCTTGCACCAGCTGTATCTTATAAGGCTTCGCACCCAAATCCTTTCGCAAAATTCTGCGAACGGCGCCGAATCGATAATTAACGGTCATCACCAACACTGGCCGATACGGCTGCGATATTTTCTTCAGTTTGCACTCTACGTAAACGTGTTGGTGGTTTAATGTCCAACAATGTAAATTTGGTGCGAAATTTTTTTACAATTGCCCGAATAGAAGCCTCAGTAGGTCGATTAAACTGACCATAAAATGGAAGAAGCGCGCGATGAACTTTCTCAACAGAGCACGCATTTTGGTAATAAAATTCAATAATTTGCAAGCGTTGTTCGTTTGTAAGACGATTCATGATTAAATTATAGACCAAACTGAAGATGTTTGACAGTGACACAAGATACAAAACGTGCCTGAGCTGTCAAAACTAGTGTTGCCAAAAAGATAATAGCAAAAAAATCACTCGTTATAAGTTTATACGAAATAAACTTTTTACACTTTGTTTCTTTTTCGCTATTTTTTGGTTGCAATGAATCACATCACATCTTCCGGGCGTGCCATTATTACCAAACAAATTTCTACTTAAAGTGTTGACTTCTTTCTAGTCATCAACTGTGGCATTTTTGTCAAAGCGAGAGTTTTTTTTTCAATTTTATTTTTGCCCTTTTTCACAGTTTTACTCGTTTTTTTTTGCAACAAACCCCATTGGAAAATTGGATTTTGTTAATATAAGATTTCAGCAAGTTCTCCCATGACATTACATACATATTTATATTGTATTGTATTAAAAGCCAAGAAGTTTCAAAAATACCCGAATAAAATAAACAAAAAAATATTATGAAAATTTTCCAATGGATCTTAAAAGGATTTTATGCAAATATTTGATTGAAAGTTTTTGTTGAATGTTGTTGCGTAAAAAAAAAACTTGTACCCGATTGGAGTTAATTGAAAAGCACCCTACAATTTATTTTTTAAGCAGCAAAAGTTTTATAACAGTTTTTCCTCTTCTTGGTCAAATTTATTTTACTTAGAAAACAATTCGTTAACTCTTAAAGCATTGACGATATCGTCGAATGAAATTTCCTATAGTAGCAAGCGGAAATGAGTTTGACTTAAGTAGCACAGAGGAAAGTTTCTTGTGCATTAGCTGAAGCGTTGGAAAGTAGTTTCTTATGTTATTTTGGGGACTCGAACTCGACTGCAGAGTCGGTTTCTTCAAATTGGTTCTAGTTTTCGAGATATACCGTTATGTCGAAAAGGAAGCAGTTGCGCGATAAATGTTAATATAACTGGAGAATGGTTTTTCATATTCAGTTAAATAAAAAAAATCCCAAATTCGACGGCAATACTATCTGGAATCCGCGCCAACATTGTTTTTTAATCTGGTAAATAGTTTGAGAAAAAAAAACGAAAAAAATTTTTCTATTATCCTAAAGGTAAATATATTCCAAACAAATCGGGCCATGTTTCATTAAAATCGATCCATGACCTCGATTTATTCACAATTAAGTGAAGGAACTCAATTGTTAAGTCACAATTTTTATATTAAATAGTAAAAATTTTAGTTTGTGTGTGAATTGTATGTTGTACGGAAATCGCAGTATTTGTCAGCTGAGTCCTCTCTAAATTTTTTGAAAAAAAATTTTTCACGATCTCTTTAAACTACTGAGCAGATTAAAAAACAATGTTGGCACGGCTTCAATATAATTGCTCAATTCACAACCTATTGTAAGTGTTGTAGATCGTAAAAATGTTGTTAGTAATTTTCCCATAAACATGTTTCTAAGCAAATGTTTATTTGGAAATTACCAACAACATTTGTACGATCTGCAACATATACAACAAGTTGTGAATTGGCCAAATGTTGTTGTCGAATTTCGTATTTTTTATTTAACTGAATAGGACAAACTTTTCTCCAGCTCTAAAACTAAAACAAATTTAGGGAAACCGAGTGTCAAATTCACCGCCCAAAATAACTTTCCAAGTGGGTTAGTATCAAAATATTTTGGAAATAAATCAGCCATTTCTAAATGTATAATCTGATCAGTATAAAATTTCAAATGAACATATGTAGCATGTGAAGATGAGCCTCCCATATTGCTCAGGAGTGAAGCTATGAAGTCCCAAAGTAAGGCGCTTCGTGCATGTCATGTTTTTGTTTCTCGTCCGATTCAAAAAATAATTCGTAGCCTTATAGCACATAAAAGCTTCTATGAAAATTATGTTTGTCTTATCACTTGTTTTTTATAGTTAGTGAGGTATACGCATTTGAAAATTAAAATTTGTCGATATTTCAAAACAAGATAACGGATCCAAGCAACAACCGAATGTCACAATTGTTTCCTTGGTAGTTAAACAACAAAATTGCATGATGTTTAAAAAATATAATATCAAAATGTTGCTCCTCAGTTTGAAACTGTACAGTTTTTAATATAAAAATTTAAAAACTGTTTAATTTTTGACAAATTTTGCTCTAAAAACACCATCACTCTTTTCTCGACACTAAATGAATTTCGTTCATAAATTCTGTTAATTTCTGTTAATTCTGTTAATGAATTCAATGAAAAATTGTATTAAAACTCCACCAATGTCACGCTTCGTTGGATTAATTAAAGAACTTTCGTAAAAATTATTTTCATGAAAATTTCATTAAATATATGAAATAGTTTTATTAATCCAATGTAATTGTTTCACTAAGCTAATGAACAATTTTCATTATGTTGGTAAAATTATTTCATTGTTCTAATGAAACTGTTTCATAATTTTAATGAAATAATTTCATTATTTTAAAGAAATTCTGTTATAATTTTACTGATATGCTGTCATTTTTGTAATATAATTACATATTTACTATCTTAATTTACTGACAATTCCATGGTTGAAATACGTACGATAGACGCCAATGAATATCAGAAAAATTTGTAGTGGGTATGACGGTTCACAATATCGAAGTCAGACTCTTGGTTCTCATCATTTGCTTTATAGGAAACTTCTTAACTACTTCAGCCAATAGTATTGTCAAAACAATGTGTCTATGAGTGTGTAATAATAAGAAAAAGTACAACAAAAAAAAACATATGAAACTATTTTTCTTGTTCGCTTTTGGTTGCCAACTGTTAAAATAAATAATGGTGTGTTTTCAAAAAATACTGTAATATAAGACTTAAGTCTTGTGTATGGGACATGAAAAATAAATGAATAATTAGAAATTAAAAAATAAATAAAAAATAAATATATGTGATTCATAAACGCAATGAAATTTTTCATCAAAATAATGAAATACATTTCATTGAAATTATAAATAAATTTTTAATATATCTTAATTTTTTATAGCATAAATTTCAAGAATTTTCAGTATTAATTAAAACATTTTTTCCAAACTTAAAAGAGTTTTCATAAAATAACAAAATGTTGTTGTCATAAATCCAATAAAACTTTCCAAATAACTTCTTTCACATTATTCGTAAAATTTCATTAGAATTGTAAAATATTTCAATAGAATTGTAAAAAAATCTAACGAAATTGTTTAATTTGATTTCTAAAAAGCAATTCTTTCAGTGTATAACAAACTTTATCTTCAGGAACATATAATTAGTATATATGCGTCTAAAAGTTATTTTAGCAGACGCGATTTTAGAAAAAAAATTTAATCCAATTGACTATTTTTGTTGGCCCTGTACCCTTCCGAATTCGTTCTAATTTACAGCAACGTTTTGATTTAGTCCATATGTTCTAAAATTCCAGAGCTTGGATTCAAATATCAGGAACTCTTATGTGTATCCATTTATTTGCAAAAGCAATTTATGTGGCCTTGCACCAAATGTGCACTTTATATCAAAACCATAAAAAAAAATCCATTTTTGGGATTTTTTGGAACTTAAGAATTCTGAGATTTTCAGAAGCAAATCTTAGGCCCTAATTGTTCAAATCACATCACCGAAGTGAAATTTACATTAAAGCATAAACAAATTTGAACAAATTTTTTAATTTGTTTGAAAAAATTTTTAAACTTGTTTTTCATACAAATTTTCACCAAACAAAAATAGTAATAAAATTGTATCGTTGAAACTTGGGATCCGATTATAAAACGATGTATGTAAAAATCATACAGGATGAACTAAGCTTTAACAATAATGAAACATGGACCACCCTGTTGAAGCACATGGTGAGCTACAGGGTGTCAAGGTTGACTACCTCGGGCATGAAAAACTCTGCTGGTCTCATAACTTACAAATATTATCAGATTTTAATGATTTTGTAAAGCTTATAAATGGGCAAAGAAAATACACTTTATTTCATTAAGATATCTTAATACTGTTAGAGATATTTGGCTTTGAATTTAAAAATTTTTGAAAAAAAATATTGTATGATTTTATCAAAATCTTTGAAGGAATTTTTAAGTTATCTTAATTCATGTAGCCGTCAACAAAATTCAAAGTCCAGACTTTGAGATGAGGCTGAAAAATTACTGAGTTTTGAAGTTTTTCTCAAAAAATTTTCAAAACAAAAATTTTTTATTTTTAATATTTCAAAATAATAGACTTCAAAAATGACTGCAGCCGAAATCGTAGATACATTTGATAGAATTAATATGGCTTTTAATCGTCACCTGCCCGGTCAAAAATGTGGCCAGGGGCCAGATTATGCAACGATGAAGTTTGAAGTGTTCACCATGTTAACTTCACCGTGTTAACTTTTGATTTGTGCACCGGCAACGGTATTATTTTGACAGTCATTGTGAACACTAAAGCCTAAATTTTTTCACTAGTAAAATTCATCGCTGCGGAATCCAGTCCTAAGAGAAGTTTTTTTTAATAGTAAAATTTTCAGAAGTATTTTATTTACATGTATAAAAATAGTACCAAACTTAATTTTTTAATTTTTATTTCTTTACTATTTATTAAAAAAAAACAATACTCTTACATTTAAAAAATTGTAGCAATATATTGAACGGGCATTTTTTATTTAAGTCCAAAAAAAAACGTGAAGAAAGTCCGAATTTCTAGGACAAAGCTGCAGGCGTATGAGTAATATGATATTACATAACATCATATTACTCATACGTCTAATGCGAATGTATTAGGGATGGGAAAGTGATAAAGATATATCGATATATATCGATATATATTTAAATATCGATCGGCATCGATATATATCGAATAAAAAATATCGATATATCGAAATATCGATATTTTTCAACAATGATAATTCATACGTAGTCCCCAAATTTTTTTAAATAAAACAAAAAAAAAATAACTTTCTTATAAATAATTAAGCTGGAAAGAGTTAATCTCCAAGATCCTTACTGTTCCACCAATATTGCATGGAACATACATCAACAAAATTACACTCAAAGAATAATAATTTTTCGAATAGACAAAATATTATAAATAAAACAAAAGATATTGTGAGTAATATTCTATTTGATGAAGACTGTGCCGAAATGTTTTTAAAAATTGCACGAAAAACAAATCCAAAGCTAAAAATATATCGAATTTGATACTGTCGATATATTTGGAAAAAAATATCGATATATCGAAATTAAAAATATCGACGATATATCGATATATTTTTAAGAAAATATCGATATATCGATATTTTTGCCCATGCCTAGCATGTACTGTGTATGTGTGTAATAAATACACTTGATAATAGTACACTTTTGCTAAATTTCACCTGAGACGTCTGTTTTGTGGCCGTTTTATTTAGTATTTCAAATCTATAATATATATTATTACATACCAATGGACAGGTAGATAAGTGTATTTTTATATATTGTATGAATTTAGATCATCCTGCAAAACAAATAAGGGATTTGCCCGAGAGAGCTATTCCTATACAACTGCAAAATTTAATTCGAAAATGTCATTAGTCAACGATTTTATAGTCTTAAAAAAACTTTAATATGCACATAACACATACAACACCATTTTTGTCTTGTTTTGCGAAAAAATTTTAAATTGCCAAAATGTTTATACACTGTTCAAAACTACAAATAATTTTGTAAATTTTGATATGCAATATATCTACCTTTCTCTCTTAAACGTGTGAAATTAATGGACTTAAGTAAAAACTTGCCGTGGTATCAAGTCTTTCTTAGGTGTAATAAGTGCTATCGTATGGTATATTGTTTCAAATTCGTTCACAACGTATACTTTCATTGGCAGTTGCTACATGTTGAAATGTCATATTCGTTTCATTTTGCTTCCTTGAAAAAAAAATTGTGCAACTTCATTTTTATTTTTCTCCTCTATCCTTTAATGTCATGATTATGTGCTAGGAATTAGTAATGTACAAACAAATTCAACTTATTCAATAACTGACAAATTTAAAAGACAAAAAAAAAATACAAGTCATTCATTCATTGAGTCACCAAGTCGCTCATTCATTTCTTGTTGATGATGCTTCCGGCAAACAAGTGGCTTTTTATTATATTGAATCAGATGTGATGTGATAGATAAGGACCGAGTGGAGGGATGTGTATGCATTATTAAAATGTAGAATTGAAAAAAAAAAAGAAATCAAATGGAAAAAAGAGCTCGATAAATAGTATGCAAAATGATGAATGATTATGCTGATGACGACAATAATGGAAATGATGTTGGCCATATTGTTGATAACTTTGGTCTGTTAGATATTCTGATTTGCATATACATATACAATAGTTTACTTTCTCTACTCGGTTAAATAAGATAAAATATATGATTTTTTTCCGTTTAGACAGTTTTACAACATATCCGCATATGCCCAGTAAAAATTTGAATAATTTTGGTTATGAGTAGCGAAAACAAGGGAGGGACCCAGCTGAGGTAAGCATTTTTTTTAATTTTATTTTTTACTTTTATCTACTTTTCGGGTGTAAGAAAGTAGATTATTACATATTTATGTGGTTCTTTAAAGTAAGTTAATTGTAAAGAGGACCAATTATTTGAACATCGAAAAAAAAATTGAACCAAATAATAGGTATTTATGACTGCATACTTGTGAGTAAAGTTTTGGCTGGGTAGTGGCTTTATATATCCTTTTATATAATAATAATCTTACCAACATAAGCCAGATAAAAATGATTGCATAAAATATGTGAATGTACGTATTAAATTTTTAGTTGAATAGTTCGCTTAACTCATAACATGAGCAAGACCATATTTAGTACTCATGTTATAGATGCATAATAGTTTCATTGAAAATGAATGTATGTGTTTCCATTAGGATAGTCCTTGGAAGAAAGATTTTCCCGTAGATAGATTTAAAATAAAATTGAGAGGTGGCTTAATTTAAACGAAATCTTGAAAATTTATGGTTTTCACCTTCTTTCATTTTCTTCAACCATAAATAGCACAGGTCGAAAAAAATTATTTTGTTGGGTACCTTTTTGAAGCAATTTCTTTATTTCTAGGTACCAAGAATTGAAATAGCTTTCATTTTACTTCATACAATAGAGGGCCACCTTACTACACATTCACATGCAGAACGAAAAGTATTTCATTATAAAGTCGATGGTTGTGGAGAATATCAACATTTTTTTTTTTCAATAATAAGATGATGTACCATAACAAAATTATGATAAAAAAAATAATCCAATCAATGAAGAAGTTTGTACTCCATGACCATGAGATAATAGAAATAATGTATTATTTTTTAAAGCTTTTTACTTTTTGTGATTATTAAAAATGTAAACATATTAAATGCCCTCAAATGCAGCTAGTTCGACTGAAACAGTTTAAAGTTTGACCCAAATTATTTTAATAAAACAATATTTTACTGAATAAGTAAAATATTAACTTTTGGAAATAGTGCAATTATAAATTTAAAAAATCAAATCAAACCGACTGGAAAATGTTCGTTATAAAGGGAGTTTCCTTGTAAGCGAGAGAACTAAGCACAATAATTATGAAAGAGCTTACAAAAGGGCTTCTATTCTTTAATTTCTTCGAAGAGCATAAAAAGATGGATATATAACATATCGGTCATTTACTCAAACAACGTCATAACTCAAAAAACTAGTTTAGCAAAACACCACTTTAAAGTTTTCAACACACCATACATACAACCTAATGGAAATTTTTACATTAATTTTTAAGATTAATTCTGCATTATTAACTCAAAAATCTCCTTTTTTTGCGTTATGACGCTGTTTTAGTAAATGAGGAATATGTTTACTAATTCATAACCGATTTGTCTGAAAGCATTTTTGCAAGTTAAGTTGCAGTAATTAAAAGTGTTTAGCAACCATATGAGGAAAAGTCAATAAACTTTTGAAAAAATAGACAAATATGTAAAACATTTTAAACATTGATTTTAAGGGTTTCGTACACCAAAATTGGAAAAATAAACCTTATTATTTTCGCTACGCTGTCCGTCCGTCCATCTGCCTGCCTGCCTGTCTGTCTGTCTGTCACAGCCTGTTTTCTCGATCACCTCCTACGGTGATCGAGGTACGCACCTGAAATTGTCAGAGAATATGTATAAATATTCTAAAGCGAGCAACGAAACATGTTGAAATACAGACACATATCCATACATATATAGACACTCGTAATTTTCATAGTTAGTGTATGATTATACAGACTACACCAATAAATGCTGAAATTTAAGCAAAATAAAAATTATATTGTATTCCATCAGTTAATGTAATTTTGACAATTATGTAGTTGTATCTTGAAAACAGTAAGAGGCAAACTCTTGAAAATTTCACAGCTAGTGCAGCATTTTAAAGGCAAAAGTAGCGAATGCTAAAAAAACAAACTAACTAAAAATGCTATTTTATCAGGCTGTGTAATTTTGAAATTTAGCTGTATCTTCTCAGCCATAATAATTAAACACCTGAAACAAAGAAAATTTACGGGCTTAAAAGAAAAGCAGTACAACTGCAAAAACTAAAAGTATGAGTAATTAAGCTTCAAAGTTTTTCATTCCCATGCATTTCATACATAATATTTTTGGTTTCTAATACATACCGTGTTTTGAGGTTATCGTACAGGTCTGAAATTTTATAGAGTGATAAATATTGGTATTAAGTGTTGATTCCTGCATATAACTAATTTTTTTTAGTTTAAGTACTTGTACCCCTTTCCTATTAACCACCTCAATTAATGATTAATGGGTCAGTTAATTATAAAAGGGTATCCCATTAAGTAATGCAAGGAACAGGCCGATAAGTAAATCGCCAAAACAAAACAAAATATTCTCAAAATTAAAAAAATCGCAAAAAACGCGAAAACTAAAAAAACTATAAATATTAAAAAATGGCCAAACGAGCAAATCGCCAAAATGGAAAATGCGCTTAAAGGACAAAAGGCCCCACAAATAAAATAATCGCTAAAATGTAAAATCGGATCAAAGCTAAAAAATCACCAAAAAAAACATATCTCCAAAAAAACAAAAAATTGCCAAAAACTAAAAAAAATCCCCAAAACGAAAGAAATCTCAAAAACGAAAAAAAGCAAAAACGGAAAAAATTTTTAAAACTAAAAAATCGTCAAAACTAAAAGCCAAAAAGAAACAAATTGCAAAAATGAGAAAAATCGCCAAAACTAAAAAATAGCCAAAACTAAAAAATCGCCAAAACTAAATAATCGGAAAAACTAAAAAAGCGCCAAAACTAAAAAATCGCTACAACTAAAAATATCGTAAAAACCAAAAAAAAAGGCAAAAACGAAAAAACGTTGTACGGTGTAAATATTCACTTTATTATGAATAAAATCAATTAATTGCTCAATTCGCAACCTGTTGTAAGTGTTGTAGATCGTATAAATTTTGTTGGTAATTTTTACATAAACATGTTTCTAAACAAATGTTTATATGGACATTACCAATATAGGCCAAATATTTAATAAAAATTTTTTTTTGCCATTTTTCATTTTTTTATAAATTTTTAAAGAATAAAAATTTTCCAATTTTGCATAAAAAAATGTTTTTTCACCATTGTGGTCTTAATAATCCCGAAACCGGGTAGTATAAAAAATATTGTTTCAACGCCCTAAAGGTAATTTTGCATAAAGTCTTTTAGTAGTCATTGTTATAAAATTGGACAGCCTCTTCCCAAGTTATGATAAAATCGATGGAACAGTCTCTTAAAAAATCCCAAATTTTAGAGAGAAAAAAAATTAAAAAATGTATCCATAAAATTTAAAATATCGACTGTTTATGTAGTTAAGGAACCATAACATATTAAAAAAATATTGTGGTACTCCTTTGCATTTTTCTTGTTGCATAAAATATATGTGTGAAATATGAAAAAATATAATTGATATGACATTGCTTTAAATTGGCCAAACATAACTTTTAAAGTATCTAAGAGAGTAAATGTCTTTGAAAGAGAAGACTGACTGCAGAAGTAGAATAAAATTTTTATTAATTATCTGGATGTTGTTAGTATTTACTTCCTGAGATGTCGAAAATACTTAATTATTTATACTTTGGAAGCAACTAAAGAAAAAGTGGTTCTTTAAAAACTACTTCCAATATTTTTCGCTGGAAATGAACAAGATTTGATTTATTTGGTGTAACAGTCTTTTATGAAATTAGATAGTTTGTAGAACTTTTATTTTTACTGGCAGGAAAATTTGTAAAACTAAAAAAATCGCCAAAACGAAAAAAAATCGTCAAAACTAAAAGCCAAAAAGAAAAAAATTGCAAAAACGAGAAAAATCGCCAAAACTAAAAAATAGCCAAAACTAAAAAATCGGAAAAACTAAAAAACCGCCAATACTAAAAAATCTACATGATTCTGTCTTTCGTAAAATCATATTTAAAACAAAATGCTATAACTTTTTTTATTTTAAATGTAATTATGCCAAAGAAGGAATCGTGTCGACATAGTGGGCCTGGTCTGGCAGTTAATTTTTAAAAATTATCAGATAAAATTTTAATTAAACAATTGTAAAATCTGAATCTTCCTAAAAATTTGTCAATCGTGTTTGGAAACTTGACATTTCTGAGAAAAATACTTTGTTCTAAATTCGTATATTATTTCCCAAAAAGTTATTGACCTCCCTTGTAATAAGAAAGAATGTAATGATATTTAAATAAAGCAGGCAAGCAAAAGAATTTTCGTATCAAACTCATAAAATGTCAAATTAGTTTTTACAAAAAATTAAGAAAAACGCTTATTCAATGTCAAATGACCCTACGAAATTAATACGTTAGCAAAAATCATAGTTGTTAAAGTTAAACCCAATTTGTTATAAAATTTTATTTTGCAGAAATTCATTTTTAGTCGTTTTTCTATTCTATTCTTTTTCAGCAAACAATTATGTTGGAGTATGTGCTATGTATGTATGTATGTAGTATGTGAGAGTGTGCATTGTATCAGGGTGTTTGAGCAAGAGAATAAAAGAAAATGAAACTGCTTAAGAATTAAATACCGTAAAGATGTAAATTAAAGTAAATGTGGGTGTGAGAGATAAAATAAGGATCCAGAAAGAAAGCCTTAAGGGCAAAACAAGACAAAAGAAAGTGCCATGTTTGTTCATACTTCTTTCAATATTTTTTTTCATGAATTTTCCAAACTGTAGTTGTGTGTGTACGCTTTTACGTTTGGCCATAATGTTAGTCCTTTGCTTTTACGGCCAGTATTATTAATGCTGGTGTTTGTGTTGCTGCTCAACTTTGTTTTCGTTGCCTGTACGCTGCTGTTGTTGTTGCTGTTAGTGCTATTATTTTATATGTGTCATACAATCTCAAATTAAAATCTTGGCGACTTGTTTACGTACATAATTTAGAACTTTCACACTCGCAAGTATACGTACACATACTGAGACACAGAAAACAAACATGCACTTACTAACCCTCTAAACATTTGAATGATCGTTTGCAATAAATGTCATGTCTCACGTTTCTTCTGGAAGATAATCGGAAAAACGTTTTTCATATGTGATGATTCTGATGAAAAGGGACTTTATTTTCCGCAGATCGGAATTAAGTTGGCTACATTTCTTAAAACTAGATAAAAATCTAAAAAGAATGCCGTTTTTTTTACTGCGAAGATCCAAAAATTTACCGATATATGAATTTTTGAGTATTATAAATGTAAAAATATAGTTTTTAGTAAATGAACTTTAAAGTTTGGCAATATTGTCGATGATATCCCACAATAATAAAACCTCATAAACAATTCATAATAAATTTACCTTTTAGCATTTTTAGGGTTCCGTACACCAAAAGTGTAAAGGAACCCTATTGTTTTCGATACGCTGTCCGTCTGTCTGTCTGTCCGTCTATCGGTCTGTCTGTCTGTCTGTCTGTCTGTCTGTCTGTCTGTCCGTCTGACTGCCTGTCTGGCCGTCTTTCTGTCTATCACAGGCTGTTTTCTCGGGAACCGTAAGTGGTACAGACCTGAAATTTTTACAGAATATGTAAAACTTTGGCCGTTACAACAACAAATATATGACAGTTAAAAGTTAAAGGGTGTTCTAAAGCGAGCAACGAAAAATGTTCAAATACATACTAATGTAATATACAGACACTTATATATGTATAGACACTTTAAATTTTCAAAGTTTGTGCTAATTGGTGTAGTCTGAAGAATAGACTGCACCAATTAACACTGATATTTAAATCAATAAAAATTAAAGAGTGTTCTATCAGTTAATGTAATTTTGACTATGTAATCTAGACAATTTGCTGCATCTTGAAAACCGTAAGAGGTAAACTCTTCATATTAAAAAACAAACCCTAAAACTAAAAAATTCCAAATTTAAAAAAATATCAAAGTGAAAAATCGCCAAAATGCAAAAAGCGCTTAAACTAAAAAATCGCTAAGACGCAAACAAACACCAAAACTAAAAAGATCGCCAAAAAACTAAGAAAACGAAAAACACCGCCAAAAATTTGCCAAAACGAAAAAAGCACTAAAACCTAAATAATCGCTCAAATTAAAAATACTGTAAAAAAACTAAAAAAATTGCCAAAAATAAAAAAAGTCATCAGAACGAAAAAGTCACCAGAACAAAAAAACGCCAGAGCAAAAAAAATTGCCAAAATCCGTACAAATTGCTAAAACGAAAAAAAAGTGTCAAAACACCCCAACAAAAGAAAGCGCTAAAACTAAAAAAATCACCAAAAACCGCAAAAAAAATCCTCAAACACGAAAAAAGCGCCAAAGCTAAGAAGCGCAAAAACTAAAATAAATCGCTCAAACTAAAAATATCATCAAAAAGTGAAAAAAAAAACGTTAAAACGAAAAAAAACGCCAAAACCAAAAAATCGCCAAAAATAAAAAAATCGGCAAAAAACAAAAAAAAATTGCAAAAAACGAAAAATTGCAAAAAAACCAAAAAATCACCAAAATGGAAAAAGCGCCAAAACCAAAAAAATTGCTAAATCAACAAAAAAACTAAAAAAAAAATTAAAAATTGAAATTAAACGGAAAATCAAAACGAAAAAATTATCAAATTGAAAAAAAGGGCAAAAACGAAAACAGATATATTTGTATTCGTGTCCGAGCCAAAGTCGCACTTTATTGAATTTATTTTTTATGATCTTTTGAAAACGAAAAAAGTTAAATTTTAAAAAAGTTATGGATAGATGACTTAAAGGTAATTTTATTCCGCATCTTTTTATTCAAATACGATAATTCCTTCTCGAGTTAGGGTGAAATAGATTGAAAAAAACTGAAAACGGATTTGAATTTAACGCATGAAACTTTGTATATTCCACTTATTTATATTTCAAAGCGATTTTTTCTGCAGACCAGCGTTGTCAAAATCGACAAAATTTAAACAAACAGCTCTTTTTGGCTCTACTGAAAACTCTTGCTGGGAAGATAGATCAAGATTATCTCATATACAAAATATTACTAATTTCTGGTCTTGATGCTTTAAGTCGCTTTTGTGTAATAGGAGAAATATAGTATATCACAAAAACAAAATGCTTAACTATTTTTGCTACTTGGTTGTACAGCGAGACTAGTTTGATGTGTGCTCGTCTACCAGTGCCGGGGTTGTGCTCCACCACAGACTCAGATCTTTGTAATAATACTGAGTTACTTAAAGAAATAATTTGTCTTTGCAAGATTTAATAGATGAATAAATAAAATAAATATGTTGCCACTTGACCAAGTCAGTAACATACTACTTGACCAAATATCACTTCTACGGGTAACAAAAGTTCTTCTTTATTGTTTTAGTGATTTTGCTAATAGAAAATGCTTGCAGGGAAATATTTGCTTTCACATACATTCCGCAACTTTCACACATATGTACATATGCATACATACATATCGAGGGCTTATATTTAAATAGTGCTATCTTCTACAAGCACACAATTTTCTTAGGAGGGCAAATACTCATTTCGTTCTCCAATTATTAAAGATTTGAACAATCAATATTCTACAATATTGACAGCTTATATTATAGGAGTTTGTATTATTAGAAGCTTTATTGTGCAAAACTTTAGTAACATGAGATCGATACGGGTTTTTACCCTCTTAAGAAAGTTGTGTGTTTGTAGATAGCACTATTTGAATATAAGCCCTCGATATACATTTTATAACAAATTTTAAACGGAAATAACCAGGTTATAAATGTTTTGGATCCGCAGAATGCTACTAAGTATGTACACTTGTTGACGTGCATACATACATATATCTGATGTATGTAATTATGTATCTATGCGTGTTGTTAGGGTTGTAGCTGCTGCTGTTTTTCTGCTCTTACACGTTGTGTTTACGAGGGTCGACAAAGAAACAAAAAAGATCACAAGAAAATGTTGACTTATCGGCTTAAGTTCATCTTTTCAATTTTATTAAAATTATGTGAAGACATGCACTAACAATTTAAGAATTCAGTTTAGAACAACTTTACTTTTAAGCAAAGATTGCTTGTAAAAAATGCAGAAAATGCTAAATCGGCAAAAAAAATAAAATAAAGTATATAAAGTTAAAAAGTAAAAAGTATATAAATATTATGTGTAATTTTTCAACCCACATTGCACAGTGGGTTTGATCGACCAAAAACTGTAATAAATCTGTATCTTTTGAACTGGCCCAATTACAAAACGATGTATCATAGCGGATGACCTAAGCTTTCACAAAGTAAAGTTCCTGATCATCTTCTTGAAATACACGATGAACTACAGAATATTTAAGCTGACCACAGACGTTTTGAGTTACCACAGACATACACACTTTAAACTTATAACTCTCTCTTTTTTAATTGGGGACAAAAAATTAAATTATGTATCAAGCAGCAATACAAATATTTTTAGATTACACAAGCTTTGGACTGGAGCAAATAAAAGCTATTTCCTATTTAATTTTGGGTGATGAATTCGAATCTGCAGCTGTTTTATTTTTATTGGTTATTTGTATAAGTACCCTGAAGGAAGCCTGGGGCCAAGTGAAAATAAACGCGGCTGCACGCAAAACTGAAAATTTTCATAAAAAAACCCTAATTTAATTGCCTTACCTAGTAAAAAGTTTCATGTGTGTTGACTAGAATCATTAAAATGCACCAGTGAGTGAATCTCTGGTGACAATGTCTCAATGTGATCCCATAAGAAGTACCTAGTCTATAGTAAGTCAATAGTTCCGAGGTCACTAGTAGAATATCTATGACAAGCACATGCTAAATGTTTATAGCACAGAACATTGCCTGGGGTACAATTAGTTAGTAGTAGTGGGTAGAAAGTCAATAGTGAATCAGCACAGTTTTACTATCCACGTTTCCTGCAGGGTAGGTTCCAACAGGAGAAGGGCTTTTACTATTCACTGAAAAATCAAAACTAAAACTCGACATTATTATAGTTAAGCCATATGAACATTGTCTTTTAGTCTACTCATAAGTTTCAGAGATATCGTGGAGATTGTTGCAAAAAAAAATTTTTAATTTTTTGCTTTTAAAATTTTAAAAAAAATTGAAAAAACATTCCGTTATTGATTTCATTTGCATATAGGTAAATATATTCCAAACAAAACAGGTAATTTTAATGAAAAATCGGTTCACAACTTTTGATTTTATTTACAATTAAGTGAGAGAATTCAATTGATAAGTGATGACTTTCTTACAACAGTAACACTTTAATCGCAATTGTTGTCAATTGAGTTAATTGTGAACAAAATTTAAATTTGTCTAGCAATTTTAATCAAATATACATTGTTTTTCTGGGAACATATTCCCCCCTATCGCGAATAACAAGTGAAATTTATGTTCCCATGAAATTTTCATTTCCCAAAATTTTTCTTAGAATTTTCAATATTTATATGCTTTAAAATTTCTTTCTTAAATAAAAATAATTTGATCGAAAGATTAAATTAAAAATGAACTTAAGCCAAACTAATTAAATAACTTTGGATTTTCATTTCCCTTCGAGAGAGAATTGCTATCGTGAAGTTGGCGTGGAAGATTTTTTCCCTTTATCAGTTCTAAGCGAATGTAAAAAAGGAAAGAAGCTTAATAAAAATAAATTAAAAATTTAAGAAATGTCTGTTTAAAAATAAAAAATACAGTGTTAAGAATCGGAATTATCTTTTCATTCCATGGGGAATCTAAACAAAATCGAATTGTTCGTCCAGGTTTGCTAGATGCATCCAATCCCTTGGAGTACCCGAGCAATTGCCAGCAGCCTAGTTCAATAAAATAGTCTTTGGTGTTAAATAAAATATTCACAAGATTGAATAAAACTGTGTTTTTATATATTTTGGATGCGATGAATGATTCTCTACAAACGGGGAAAAATAATTTGCTATTCCATCACCGCAAAACTGACTTCATGTGTACCAGAAAGTTGTTGCAAAGAATACATATTAAGATAAATGAATAAGTATTAAGATAAATGAATACTATTTACTGATTTTGTCTTATACCATATTTACACTATGCAACTTTGTTGCATGCAATTTTCATTTTAAGTGAAATGTATACATTTTGTATTTCTTCTCTGTCTTTCTCACTGAAAAAAGAGAATTGCATGCAACAAAGTTGCGTGGTGTAAATATGGTATTAAAAATAATAAATAAATAAAGACCGAAATTTAAAAAGCTTAAAATAGTTGAACATGCTAAGAAAAGACAGCTAGTGAAGTTCCGAACATTAATAGGTGCGACTCGCCGCGAAATGGCGACTGTCTGTTAATTGAGCTTACTAAAATGAGTAGGATCTTCGTTACAGTGTTATTGCTGCCCTCGCTGGTAGTGTAGCTAAAGAACTATGATGAGTAGACTGGGTAGTAGGGTATTCACTCGAATAATGTTTGCTCGATTAATCGAATAACTGAAGTCAAATAATGTTCGATCAAACAAAAAAGTTTGATTTCGAGTAAAAATTTATTCGAGTAATTTAGGTCGATTAATCGAATAACTCGACAAAAAAATTTTATGTAAATTCTCTTTTTTTAATGAGTTTTTACAGATTTCTTAATAAAAACTGCCAAAAAATTTTAAATTATATAAAATATGCCATTCAATTCAGACATTATTTCATACTACGAGACCGCATGATCAAATAATTAACTAAATTATGCAGTAGCAATAAGAGCGAGCAAGGAACAAAACCCCAAATAGCTGATACAAACGTCTTGAAATATAACCATGAAGCAAAAATTATTTGAAATAAAGAAGAAATTTCGAGAGTAACTAGTTAACTAGATTTTTCGTCTTAATATATCGAATGTAATATAACGCCGGAATTCAATGCAAAATTAAAAGCATTCACAAAATCAAAGAACAAGAAAATTATTTTTGTCGTATAAAATATTACTTTATGCATCTAGAAAAACAAAGAATTGATCCAATAAATTGGAAATGCTTTTTAATTCGTTTTTCTTAATTTCTCCAGTGTCTATAGTTAGTGAAATATCATTTTTATTAATGTGAGAAATGTTCAATGGAAAAAATATTTATGAAATGAAAGAAGAAACATTATTTTTTTAGGACTAAATGTATGCCGAATGAAAATGTTCGGAATTGTCAAAGCTTTCTTATTACAAGTTGATATTTATAACAACAATGCGATGACAGTTCCAACTATTTGTATTCCGCATTGAATACAGAACAGATCCGAATATTATTAAACATTTGAATAGTAAAAAAACTATTTTAAATGATCACTTTATGATCTAATTTACGTAGAAATATTGTTTTTTCTTTTGTTTGATTTGTTTTATTTTTGTCGACAAAAATTTACAAAAAAAAAGAGTAAATTCAAACATTTTCCGATTAACTCGAATAGTTTTTAGCACTTAAACTTACTCGAATAACTCGAACTAAATGAAAGTTTTATTCGATTGTTCAAGTAATTTAAAAACCTCAATTTCGATTAATTGATTAATCGAACAATTGAAAAGTCTATTAAAATTAATACCCTACTGGGTAGTCTCGAAACAGCTGTCAGTTCAGCCTTCCGTACATCCAAATTTTTCTTTGAATGTTCAATATTTATAAGCTTTAGAATTTCTTTCCTAAAAATAAATTTTTACAAGTTTTAATTATTAATTGGAAGGATAAAACATGATGTATTTATCCAGCTCGCCTGCTAAAATAAAGTGAACAAAAACAAGGAAAAAGGGGAAAAAATCCACGTGAAAAAATTCATTTTTGATAAGGGGAATTTTTTGAATTTTTATTCACGATTGCAAAAGAAGGGAAAGGGAAAACATTTCGAGGGA
Source organism: Panzeria rudis (assembly GCA_956483635.1). NCBI lineage: Eukaryota > Metazoa > Arthropoda > Insecta > Diptera > Tachinidae > Panzeria > Panzeria rudis. The sequence continues at coordinate 24,707,228 of OY101448.1, read as the reverse complement.
AAAAGTATTCACGATACGGGTGATTTACTAATCTGTTAGTGGAAATATAATGCAACTTCGTTCCTTATTTTTATGAACTTTTTAAGAACAAAAATCTTTGTAAAATTTTTTTCTCTAAAACTACTGAGTAACTTTAAAAACTATATTGGTACGGTTTAAAGATAATATTGTTGTCTAGTTTTGGTTTTTCTTTTTAATTGAACGGAACAACCGGTTCTCTAGTTATGCTAATATTTGTCGTGCAACTGCTCCATTTTTTTAATAAATTTACATATATCTCGAAAACGAGAACCAATAAAAAACCGACTACAAATTCGAGTTCAGCACCCCAAATTACATAAGAATCAAATTACAGTTGCCTCTAATTTATAAGCAGTGCGTCTACGGAGTACCACAATATTTTTGAGCATCAAATAGTTTAAAAAAATTACGATCGTACCAACTTTTACATCTCCGGTTCTGTATCTCGCTAACAAAACTTCATTTTATAAAAATGCCTTACATCTGGATTAAGGATATATAACACTAAAATTGGAAAAATCCAAAGATTTTTACTTGTCTGCTTACGTAGAACGCTTAAAAAGTGCGTATAAACTCATCCACCTCAAACTATAGCTGGGCATATTTTATGATGTTTCTACAATTATTAAAGAGCGGCTGTGAGTTGCACCGTTATAAATACTAAATTGTTACTAGAAACTATATCTGAGGCTTAGAATAACGTTTAAAAGATTTTCAGATGACTTGTCTCATGGTACATGAAATTTATCCATCTTGCCATAAGTATTTTGATTATACCTTCAAGTGCGAAATTTAACAATATCAAAATGGTGAACTATCAAATTCAATCAGACGCTACGAATGAATGAACGAATGAATTAAAATTATGAGGAAGACACAAGACACTGGGACCGAAAAAGATCTATTGTATCCCTTGCCATGTGCTAAAGCACCTCATCTAGACTCTCTCTCCTGAAGAATCTGACGATTTCCATTGGTTCTAGAGTTGACAGTTCGCAGTCCTCCAATAGGTGCTTGCCCAATTGGCTATATATTCTGTGGCATAACGCTTTACAGTCCTTCAGGATATGCTCTGATGTTTCATCTTCATAATTATAGAATCTGCACAGGCTTACGGACATGAGAGCTATAAAAATCAGACGAAACGGTCTTCTTTTATACACAAACTTTTGCCATCTACTCTCGTAAAACATTTACGCAGCACAGCACGTATAACGATTTTCTTGACATGTTCTCACCACTTAAGCCAAAAGTCTACTTTATGTAGTGCATGTAAACAAGTAAACTTAACAACAACAAATAAATTATCTTAGTTGAGGTTTGACTACTGCTGCACTTGTAATATACAGTCAGTCACACGTTCGTACATTTAGTACACATACACACTTTAACATCTTAAAAATGTTCAGTCACAATGACTACTACACTACTCAAGTATATGAAAAGTCCTGACATTGTACACATACACAAAAGCTACATATACATCGGGATGTATACAATCAATTCCATACAATAGATCCTTCATTCTTACAGCAACCACAAAGCATGAGTATAAAGTGAACTTTTTAAGAAACATTGAAGCTCATTCTTTACGAAAGACCATCTGAAAATGTATGGATAGTATGTATGTACATATGTATATGTTTGTATTCCTGTTTAGCAATTTGATGGAAATCTTTAAGGAAAATACAGTTTTGACTGTGTAATTAGAGCATGATTAGAGTTTAAGTTAACTTAAGACATTAAAGTTAAAAGATACTGCATACGTGTGTGCATGTATGTACACATACTTAGACAATAATGGCTTTTCTTTTTGTTAACCACAAGACATGTGGCAGTAAAACTAACAGTAACTATTTAGGAAAATTAGTATGTGTTTTTTTATTCTTTTGCATGATTATAGAAATAAAAATTCATTTATTTTATCCGATTTGTGTTAAGGTGCAGAAACACTCGTTTGTATTTAGTATTTGATTATTCATTAGTCTAACGCAAACAACTTCACCACGATCGACAAATTCAAATTCACCATTACTAAATTAACGTCAAATTAAGCTACTGCTGCTTATTTGATGAAATGTTTACTATCTTTTTAGAAATTACTTCGATTAATTTTAAATTGTCCTGAAAACTAATAGAAATTAATAGATTTGCTGTGTTTTAAAAATTCAATACGGGTGAATCATAAAATATACTTACTTACATATGCATTGATAAAGAATATCTCTACATAACCTACTTTAAACTATGCATAAAAGAACCTTAAAACCGATATACATATTGCTTTGTATGCTTTGTTGAGCGTTTGTTATTTTGTTATTAACGACTGTGTACCAGTGCGTATACGTTACATTGAATTTTCTAAAATTGTATGTAACGTATACGTTATATTTAATTCGTTAAAAAGACGAGTATGTAACGTATGTAATAGAATCGGATAGCAAGCTTCAAAGATACAGATTTGTTGCCCTTTTTTCCAAATGGAACCACTGTGCGTTGTTTCAATGAAAATATTCATTCAAGTTCAATGTAAAACGGTTCATTGAAAGCATCCATTGTTGTTATTCTTAAACAAAATTAATAAATCAGTTTCTTGATTTAACGTACTAGTACGTATATTAGGACAAAATTAATGAACAATTCGTTAAAACAATTAACCTTTTCCTTGAATTTTTGGTTCAGTGCACATTGAACAATTCACTTAACCGGATGACTGTTTTATTAATTATAAATACCTAAACAAAATTAATAACATTTATCTGTATATCTGTATTTAGCGCCGTCCATTTGTTATTCTTACTTTCTTAAAAAAAACAAAAGTTATATATAAGTATGCTGCCGTTCATGTATGCTTTTTCTTTTTGTATTTTCCTTTTCATTGTTCCAAATTCTCAGTTGTGACATGTATGAGAAGTGACCTGACCTCATAAAAATTTCTTTTTAATATTGCTAAGAGGATATTCCAAGAACAACAAGTCTCAATATAAAAACTTCATAAGTAAGTGCTTGGGTGCATTTGTAAGTTCACGTATAAGCCAGTAGTTATTGTGGATTAGTTTTGTCACTCAAACTCAAAAGAAAAATGATACGAAACCTAAATTGTTCTGATTAGTTTGTTTATACAATGTCTATTTTTGATATTATTAACTTACTTCTACGCAAAAAGAGATTTATCAATAAAATTATATTTTTTAGAATTACAATTAAATAATTAATTGAAATTATGATAAACTTACTATTTTAGATTAGTTTATTTGAAATCAAATTATGGCCATTAAACAAATATGGAAATTTCATTTTAAAAAATGTTTTAGCCTCACTCTTGGTTGACCGATTTTCTATCAGTTTTGTATTTTGTTTGTAAGCTGTCGATTCGTTTGTGTGCGCTTGGTTTGAAAAAATAAATACCAATAACAAAATATTACAATCAAAAAATTCTTAATAAAAAATTAAATGCAATTCTCGTATGTAAATTTCTCAAAAAGTTTTTATGTATAAAAAAGAATCGCGATCATATTCAACCAAACCACCTAACAAATGGTGTTCACGAGCCATCAACTTAAACATGACATGAACATGACGCTCGCAGAGCAACTGTAAAAAATTCATCAACTTCTTTGTTGTGGTGAATATCTAAAAAATGTTGGTCTGGCTCTTTTCTTTCTACTAAAACTGGTTGTTCATGGCGAATCTCATGGCGAACATTGATGCACAGCCATATGTTCGGGCATCGATGTCAGACCATGAACGAAACATGGGCATGAGCGGTCTACATTAGCCATATGTGATGTCCGACATGATGTTCATACCAAGTTCATGGCTAATGTAGACCCTACCCAGTAACGATGGGGTGTGGCAGCTTCCAAAAACAACGCTGTTCTGTTCTTCTCTATACTTTGAAAATTTAATTGATGTTAATTTTTCCCTTGTTCCTTGAAATATTGCTCGTGTCCAATTCTTTTTGAATATAACGTTACGAATCTTAACCCAAATAATCGCTATAGCTTAGTAAATAGTTTCTATATAGCTTAATAATAGTTTAAGGAATCTTTTGAAACTTTTTCCAGGATATTTAATTGGAAGTTATTTCATATAGCCTAGCTAGCGTTTACTGTCTATGAGTAAAGTTCATTCACTCACTTGTTCATATGCTTCGATTTAAGTCCATAAGAAATGCTTTTTGTTCTTGTTCGATATAAAGATAAAATAAAATAATAATGCAATCGTACAAACAAGACAGTAAAATATGACAAATAAAAAGTATTATAAACATTAGAATCCTTGTTATGAAAGTATAATATAATAAATTCTATGGGGACATGTATCAGTATCTATTTATCTCAATTTTATATTTATATCTATGAACTCTTATGTATACAAATTCATATGTATGTACAAGTGTGCGTTTATGTGCACTCATATAAAGTTTGTATACAAAGTTTATTTCCTAAGAAACTTCATACATATTATACATTTGAATGTTTGTATGTATCATATCGTAAATTTCATTGAATTTATTAATACAGACAGCTTTATCACGACATAAATAAAAAAATACAAACAATATAAGAAGAATTGTACAAACATTTTTCATAGCCATAAAAGCAACAGGGTTAGAATTGAAATAGCTTTAATAAATTTATGAGGAGAAATTTACAAATTTAAAAATCATTAAAGTTTCCTAACAATAGAATTTTTTAACTTAATTAAAGAGACTTTTAAAGAAACTGCAAGCATAAATTTAAGTCAAGAATGAAAAATGCAATTCCTTCAGAATAAAATAGTACTTTTTATATAGTGATACTCCATTCTGCTGTTATCTAATTATAATTCACAAAATGCGAGAAAAGTTTTTACAATTCTTCTAAACGTAATCGTACCTTGACTTGTGAAAATCGTTGTAGTGAAAGAGGACGTCAATTATTTGAAAATTTCTAAAATAGTAAATTTATCTAGTATAAAGACTACACAGAAAAAAAACTATTTTTCTTTTCAAAAATCGTTTTTTAATTTCCCGCCATCAAAAAATGACAAGGTCCTAACTTAAATTCACCCCGATTTTCAAAAATCGATTTTCATCTGATCTCGATGTTTTGAGGTCGTTGGAAGCTATTCTGACTATTTGTGCGATAATGTTCATATTGCTTTATGTTTGTATTAGTGTGTGTATGCGTTTTCGTGTGTACGTATGTGTGTGTGTGTGTGCGTGTGTGTATGTGTGTGTGTGTATTAAGCATCTCATAGCTTTTGAAAGACTGAAACGATCGGAACAATATTTGAATATGCACCGGTTCTTCTTTTTTCGAAAAAACAATTTTTTTTTAAATAAATTCTAAAATATGGTTCCTAGAGTTCCTATCTAGAGCTGACAATATTTTATTCGATATATCGAATAAAATATTGTCAGCTCTTAATGCCAAAAAAACATTGATTGCCGTAAAATTCAATAAAATCCATCAGTTAGAAAGATACTGATGTCGAAATTTTTTGAAATAAGTGTCTTTTGTTAATTATTCAACAGAATCTTATAGAAACGATTTTTTACATTTTGTAATTTTTTAGGACGTGGAAACTGGCGTCGAATGCTGAAAATTGGATTCTTGCAAGATAATGCTGATGAATAATTAAGAAAATCACAAATTGAAAAACATTTTTAAGAGAATTCACCATCGTTCTTTAATGCTATTGAACTACAAAAGCTCGGAAAATGTTGAGCTACAAGTCGCGTTGGCATGTTTTCGACACAGGATGACTACCTCTGGCTTCGAAAACATTGTTTTTCTCGCAACTTTTACAAATATTATCCGTTTTCAATAAATTTAAATTTTCTGATTTAGTGGTTTTGCTTCATAGATATTAATTCAACATGGTTTACAATAATCTTGAAAGAAAATTTTTCCTTTTGAATTAACTGTATTTCATGTTGATATAACATTTCAGTACAGTTAAATCAAATTGAAGTTGATACCGAAATAGTGCGGAAAATCATGTTAAACCAAAGTTAATTCGATTTAAAACAACGTGAGTTTGATATTGGAACAACACGAAGAATCATGCTGCATCAAAGTTATTTCAAGTTGAGAAAACGTGAATTGGATATTGAAACAACACAAAGAATCATGTTGAATTAAATTTATATGAAGCTGAAACAACATGAATTTAATGTAGCGCTATTCTATTAATTATATTACTTGCATGATGTGTATTAGTATAGGCATCGAAAAACTTTGTGTTGTAGTTGGCTGCCTCAACCAAGATTGGAACTAATGCCTTAATTCATAAACAATTTTTCTGACTTATAACAGATTAATAAAACGAATTTTCATATAAAAATTTTTTTTATAAACCTCTTATTAATCAAAACCTTTTTATGAACTAAGACATAAATAAATACCATCGTATGTAAAATGAATTTCATTTTAATTCAACATGATTTAGATGATTATTTAACATTAAACTTATTTGAAATTAAAGTTGTAGTCATGTTAATATAAAATGAAATGTAACGTTTATAACAAAGTTGTTTTAACAGTGAAAAAGTTTCAATCAAAGAGGTTTAAAGTTAGATTAATAATTTTCCGTTTAGAATTAATATGAAACAATTGTATATTTTCGCTGGTAATCGTTTTTTGTCGTCTACATAGCCGACACATGTAAGAATAAACAACTACAATTCACACAAGTAAGCAGAACAGTGAATTGTAGCAATGAACAAAGTATATGAAAACTAACACACTTAAAGGGCCCCATACACTACACCAGTATGCACGCGCGATCACGTGCTGGCGCCAGTGGTTGGGTCGTGTATGGGTATTTGGTCTGATTGTACGATTTGTGTAGCAATGTCAAACAGAGTTTGATATTTTGCTGATGGTACCAGTTTGTGGTATTTTGTATGGTGAATTTAGCTCAGTTGAGAGAAGTTGTCAAAGAGTAAACATCGGGATAAAACACATTTACTTGAATAAATTACTCATAAATTAAGAAAAAAAGAACAAAATATGTACTGTAAAGTCTTTCTGAAATAAAAGAAGTCATTTCTAAACAGTTTTTAATAAAAAGACACGAATTTTACTTAATTTCTATTTTTAAAACAATATCAGTAATGAATGCGGTGCGCACTAGGTACAACAACTCATCAGTATAGAATTTTTAAGAAAATGAATATTGCACCAGTATGCTTGTATGGTATGTGTTTCGAGCACGATTCAACATCATTTGTTTGTGCCAGTATACTGGAGTAATCTATGCCTTGCTTAAGACAAATTATTTCTTGTAAATGTAATATGATTTCCAATCTAAATTGTGTCATGTTGGTTTTATATTCCTTTATTTTTCTGTGTGTATGCAATTTTCTAATTATCTCAAATCATATATGTAGTCGTGAAAAATATGAAATTCAAAGTCTTGAATTTCATATTTTTATGCGAGTGAAAAATGGTAAAAATGCAAGAATTTACCATGGAAAATAAGTCTTGTATTCTATTTACTGGCAAAAATTAGTTAAATAGCTGATGTTTCATTGAAAAAAGCATCCACCTTCATAAGTGGTAAAAGCGAACAAGAACGCTGATGATGACGAGCGTAGCGGCCGTCGAAATCAGTAGTACTGATCCGTTCTGCTAATCTGATTTGAATATTCCAGCACTCCACTCTAAATAAAAATAATTTGAATTTACATTAATTCAATTATTGAACTAGAAAGCCGAAATAATAAAAAAAAATTTTTCAGACTTTACCTATTAGTTCAAATAAAATAAAAATTACGTAAAATGAAAAATGGTTTAATTTGGCAAAAATAGAGCTTAATTTTCTCAAAGATTTTTCAAAAATAAAATTTTTGTTTTTCAATATTTCCAAAGAATGAACTTCAGAAATGACTGCTGACGAAATTTTAAATCGATTAAATCATGCACATCGATTAAATCATCCAGCATTGGACGAAGAGAGTGAATGTTAGGAAAATAAATCCACATCGAGTTTTCAAATTCCTTTACAAATTATAGGTACATTAGATATATTTAATATAATTAATCTGGCCTTTAATTATTACCCGCCCGATCAAAAACGTGGCCAGGGGAGCAGATTTTCCAAAAATATTGAAATTTGCGGTAGCATTCTATTTAACTCTATGAAAATTATACTAAACTATATATTTTCATATATATATTTTTTGCTATGCATAGCAATATTTTTAAGTTTAAACAGTTTTAACGATAAATAAAACGGCCATTTTCTTATAAGTCTTCAAATAAAAAAAAACGTGAAAAAATACGAATGGCCAATTTTTTAGATTTTTTCAATCAATTCCCTTATGTATCTTACAGAAAGACCTAAAATCATACAAAATATAAAGGTACACTTATTTACCTATCAATTGATACATAATACATATATATATATATATATATATATATATATATATATATATATATATATATATATATATATATATATATATATATATATATATATATATATATATATATATATATATATATATATATATATATATATATATATATATATATATATATATAATTTATTTGAAATACCAAATAAAATGCCCACAAAACAGATATCTTGGGTGAAAATTTTATTATTTTTAAGTTTTTCAAGTGTATTTACTACACTCATAAACATACTGTGCGTATACATACTGCGTATACATATTGTGTGCGTGATATAAATGAGGATGCTATTGGCTGAGTGGTTAGCGCGTTTGACTACAAACCCTAAAGTCGTGAGTTGAAGACAAGTTTCGGGCAAGCCAACAACATCATGAATTTTTCTGATCAGCTTTGGTGTGTTATTGTGTTGGTTATTGTTGGACTGTTAAAGTGATGAAGGCATAGCACTGATCACGTTGGCAGTACCGGCAGCGATTAATACTGACATATTATAATGCACTTTACAGCACCCTCCTTCGTCGGTAGCGTAGCAGAATGGCTACACAAATTGATGCCTCTTCTTGACACCAGAGGGGCTGCAAATCTGCTCTACAAAAAACGTGCAATAGCAGAGTTGTAAATGAATTAAGCTTTCTATCTCTCACCCACTTCACCACCTGTTCCCTTTACACTATCCCTTTCACAAAGAAGGTAACACATTAATTAATTAACTGGTAAGCATTAATTGCCTGATTGTGTTACTACTCTTTTACAAAAAAATAATAATAATAATAATAAATACACTTTTATAATAAATACACTTTTCCCAAATTTTCATTGAAAATTGTGAATAAGTTTTGACTTTGACACCCTGGAGCCCACTGCTTCTTTGAACAGGGTGGTCAAGAATTTAATTTTCATAAAGCTATAATTGTTTATATATCGTTTTGTAATCGGATCGCAAGTTTCAAAGATACAGCTTTATTACCAATTTTTTGCAATAGAAACTACTGTGGGAGGGTACGCCAGAAAACTTTTTTCTCATCATTTTTTAGAATATGATTGGTTTTTGTTTACACATACATATTTATTTAAAAATAAATTCTTTATTTAACTAAATGAGTTTAAATAAAAAAATGAAATATTTTAACTTAAATAAGAAACAGGAATATCGAGCAGGAAAGTTTGTGTGTGTGTATTATGATGTAAGAAGACATGAATTTAAAAACTTTTAATGAAGCTCTCGTATGATTGTGTATATGTGTGAGTACATCACCTGTATTGGAAGTGTATTTTTTTTTCTAAAATTATATCAAATTAATGGATTTTTGAAATTCTCTTCTTTTTTTTGTAGGTGTTTGTATTAAAAATTTTATTAAAAATTATAAATAGTTTTTACATTTATATATTTTTTCAAATAACACGAGAGAGTTTAATGTGTAAAAAAAAATTAAGTAGGCAGATGTTTTCTTTTTTTCATTTTTAAGGTGTTTCTTTTTTGTGTTTTTTTTAAAAGAGAGAAAGAGAGAGAGCGTTAGAAAAAGCCTTACATTTTATGAAAAACATTTTATGATGAAAATAAGTTGCTGTTATTTTTTTAAGTTTTTCTTTCATACAAATTTTGTTTTCATATTTTATTTGGAGAAATGTGTAAAATCCTTTCTTAATATTTTTTGAAAATAATAAATTTTTCTTTTTTTTTTTCTTGGTTTTGTTATAGTGGTAAGAATAAGCTAATAATAACTATATTGATTTTTTGTTGTTTTCTTTTTTTAATTTTATTAAATGTAGTTAAATTAATTTATTCTTCTTCCTCCTCCTCCTCTTCTTCTTCTTCCTCTTCCTCTTCTTCTTCCTCCTCTTCTTCTTCCTCTTCTTCTTCCTCCTCTTCTTCCTCTTCCTCGCCCTCTTCTTCAACAACCTCCTCTTCGACTTCATCTTCATCTTCGATGATATCATCGTCAGCCTTGGCATCTTCCTCACCATCGGGTGTCTCGGGATCACCAGCCTTTTTGCCGGGTCTTTCTCCAAACCATTTGGGTAATTTGGCTAAAGAGAAAAAATAGGAAATTTATTAAAAATCAAGCGTTTTATAATATTGGAAAAAAAAATATTTTCTCTCGTTTCACATAAAAATTTAAAAACAAAAAATCATTTTGATGCATTTTTAACAAAAAGCAAAATTCAAAAATAAACGAGTAGACAGTACAACAAACTATTATTTTTGTTTAGTTCAACAATATGATTTGTGAGATTTATTAGTCAAGTAATACATACATTTTTGGCGGCCGGAGTATTGGTCCTTCTTTTCATTCCAGATCTTTTCATTGACCTCTTTGCCGAGTTCCTCCCAGCCCTAATGGGGGTTTATCATATATGAGACAGACAACAAGATGCACATAGACATATATTACGTAACATTTAACATGTAACGAACGATTAAATTTAACGCCATCATAAAACAAATAGGCCAACATTTAAAAAGGCCCAAGAGGAAAGAGAGAGAGAGAGAAAGAAAGATAGTGTATTCGTTTATAAATGTATTTTAAAAATGTTCAGTGTAAAAATGTAAAAAATGCCCACCCACAATTAATATAAAAATTTTATTTTATTTTGCATTTGGTTTGGTTTTTGTAAATGTTTTTAAAGCAACATAAAACTAGGGTAGGAAGAGTGTAACAATTTTTTAAAACTGAATTTTATAAACGACTTCAGTTTTATGGTGTAAAACTATCTGCTTGATGCTGTTTATTGTTTCGGACCAGATAGTAATCATCTAATACTTTTAACTTGTAAAGTATCTTTCATTAAAGCTATGTTAAGGACAGAGTTATGTGGTAGTTGGATAACAAAATTTAAATATTATGTAGATGCTGAACAATGGCAGCCTTAAATTATGATTAAATTTTCTGAAACATTAAAAAATAATAAAATGAAGAACTCATCATGTTTTGTTAAGAATGACAAAACATCACAACATAGACAGACCATAAAACATATAAAATGACAAAAGTCAAATTGTCACACAGACACAGTGGGACATAGAGAGAAAGAGAGATACATAGTGTTTTGTTAGAGAGTTTGAAAAGAAAAGCTTACATTTTGACCGTTGCATAAATCTCTCTTGTCTTTCTTGCCAGATTTTCTCTTTAGTCTCCTTATAGAGCGTATCGTAACCCTTAAGAATTTCATTTATTTAAGAAACAATTTAAATGAAAATATTTTTTGTATAATTTATAAACAAAACAAAAAGGTAGTTTTTTGCTTCTATCCCCCTATAAAGTAATAATTTTAAATGTAACGATTTCAAACAAATACTTACACCTTCGAAGAGTTTCTTCTTGTCGTCATAAGAGCGGGTATCTACACGTCTTTCGTATTTGGAGGCAACTTGAATTTTGGGCGGGTATTTGCCAGTCAAGGCTTCGGGGTCTAGGCCCTTCTTTAAGGCCTTATGTCTGAGCTGTTGTTTCTGTCTTTCCTTTAATTCTTTCAACTACAACAACAAATATATGTATGAGATTATTAGCTTATTGTAGAATTCACAAATACTTACATCGTAATCCTGACGTTTTTGCCTTTCTTCCAAGTCATACTTTTCAGTTTCCAATTTGACAATGAGTTCCCATAATTCTTGGGCCTTTTCACGCAAGGCAGATTCGCCCAAGCCTTCAATGGCCAGAGGTTTAATACGGAACGACAAAGAGATTTTCTTTTCTTCCTCGAGCTGTTCCTTAGTCTTGTTACGCTCCATGGCGGCAGAGGAGAGACCCAACTATATTTTGTTTAAGCAAGTTACACATATACATAGACATATACACAGACACATAGAGACAATAGAACAGTTTTTTTTTTACACAAAAGACAAAACAAATAAAATATATGCGATAATTAAAAAAGAGAAGAAAAACAAGAAAATCACATGTTGTTTAATGTTGTTTTTGTTTTCAGTGTACATTATGTATAGACAGATAGATATTGAAGCGAGAATTTCGTTGTCAATGTATAAATTTGAAATTTACAATATTTACAATAAGATTGATCGGTAAAAGGAGTTTGAAATTTAAAATTCCGGAAAATGTTGATAATTAAAGGTGGGTTGTTAGTAAATAAGGAGAGAATGATAATAAGAAAATAAAAGAGAGGGAAACTTCATAAGTAAATGGCAATGCAGTAATTTGAAATAATTACCACGCCTTGGTCCTTTTTGGCAATCGTGAAATTGGGACCCTTCTTGTCCTTGTCCTTCATGGCTTGGAGCATGGCTTGACGTTTCTTTTCGGCTTCTTCGAGACGTTGACGCTTCTCTTCAATTTCGCGTTGTTTCTTTTCTTCAACTTCGCGAACGCGGCGTTCTTCCTCCTCCTTCTTGCGTTGAGCCATCTTTTGTTCTTCTTCAGCACGGGTGACCTTGCGCTTAGCTTGCTTTTCTTTGAGTTTTTTCAACTCATCCTCTTCCTTGGCTCTTTGTTTGCGCCATTCGTTAATGTATTCTTTTAATTGATCATCGAGATCAGAGCGCTTTTGATCCTGACGTTTGATGAACTCTGGATCACCCTCACCTCTAAACAATTGCAAAAAAAAAAACAAAGCATAGCATTAGTTTAATTGTTAGATTGCTTAGTTTGTATTAATTCTCTTCTTTTTTTATTTTTGTAGTATTAGGTTAGTGTCTTTTTTCGTTTTCTAGTTACAATTTATTTAGTTTTTTTTTGTGGTAAAAATAGTGATTTATTTAGTTTGCTTAAAGATTATTTTTGCATGAACTTTTTCCAACTAAATGTGAAAAGCTTTACAAAAAGTATAAAAAATTATGAGCCTTAAAAAAAGTGTTTTTAAATGTTTAGAAAAAATCACGTAATTTTTCTTAGCCAAACCAAATTAATGCCTGTCAATATTTTGAAACAAGGTTAACATGCTTTAGGCAAGGTTTCTTTAGCTCGTTGAGATTTTTATTTCATCGTTTTAATTTTTTTATAGCAATAAAAGCTTTTAAGTTTTGTTTTAAAAAGCTTTATGAATTTTTAACAAATAAATTAAAGTATGTGTGCTAGAATGATTCAAAAAAAAATTTTTTCTGGTGTTTTTCAAGTGCTATCATCTCAAAAGTTTCCAGCAGCTTTAAAAAAGCTCTCCCACAATATCAGGTCTATATATTGATTCTACGCGACGCTCAACGAATTTCAGTTTTCCCCTACAGATTACATGTAAAAATATTTTTTTCGTATTTTCCAAAAAAACTACTAAAAAAATTTGGCTAGAAAATCATGCCCATGTGCCCATTTAGCTGAAGAGGTTTGAAAATTAGGGAACTCAAAAAGGTATACAAACTAGCTGGATGTATTGCAAAATAACCGACTTGTAGCTGCGCTCCTACTTGAGACCTTGATGAAACATTAATCGCCGTAGCTGATAAACAAGTTGGAAGGTGAGCTTAGCATATACAAAAGCTCTTAATAATCTTATTGAGCTTTTGCATATGAATTATCATAATACCGACGCACATTCCTCACCAAGATTCAGGTTTTTTATCGCAGCACTGTTCAGTAAAGTCGACGTATTCAAATTTATAAAAAATCTGAAAAACGACAAAGCACCAGGAAACCATACTTTTGGCATCCACTCTTACATCAGATATAGAAAGAAGAAACCTAGAATGAAATAATTCTCTTGTCCATTCCGAGTAAGCTAAGTAATACATTTGCATATCCCAGATGCAATTATTCAGGCTTGTAATTGTTAAGAATCAATTTGTATTTCGTGGAAATGGTACTTGCAAGGTCCACCCACGTCAGAATAAAATTCGAATAAAGAACATGAGGAATGAGCTCAAGAGCTTTTTGTATCACTGCTATTTCCATCAGTCGTGGGACGATTAAATATGTATATTCAAGACAATTACACAAATTTCCCGCAGAGAATGTTGGAAATTTTCCATTGCCTTGTGAAAAATTATGTGAGATTACCCTTACTTTATTTGCACCGTCTGACCGTACCTCTATTTTACCAAACACATAAAGCTATTGCTACAGCTCTCAACACTTAAAAGAGCTCGTAAAAAATATTTGTTAGAACCAACACATACACCATAAACAAAAGGGTTTTTATACAAAACATTTAAAATAAGTTTTTCATTGACTTCCGGAAATTTTTTACGGTGCGTGTAAGTGTGTAAGATTCGTTTTTTTATGTGTGGGTGAATGCTTCAATTATGAATGGAAAAAATTGTGTATGATTTGTTTTTGTGTGAGTGTTGGTTGGTATTCTATCATTAAATAAAGTATGCGTTTTGTTTTTACTTTAAAGCTCTAGGCTGTGTTCTTTCTTAAGTGTTTTTTTTAAGATGTAGAAGTTAAGTTGTTCTTCGGTACAAGGAAAATTTTATATTAGAACTTTTTTTATTTTTATTTATTTATTTGTTTCTTTTTTATAGCGCTATTGTTACATACTTAAGTGGTTACTTAACCTTTCCTTATATACAATCAAATATTATATATGTACAGCTAATGGTGTGAGTATTTAAAAACAATTTAAGCTTTTTTAACTGAATTTTAATTAATAGCATAGAAAAAATTAATATTTATGATTGATTTAATGTAATAAAAAGCTTTTTCATTTTGTTTTTGTTGTTATTAATTTTAAAGGAGGTAAAAGTTAAAAGAGAACGAAAAAACAAGAGCCGAAATTTTTTTTATTTGCTTTAAAAGGATGTGTATGTATTCTTAAAAGTGAAATTCTATGTCAAATATACTTTTTTTATTCACTTTGAAGAAAATCCTTTTTATGTTTCTTTGTTATAATTTCAAAGTTAATTTTAAAATTGTGTAAAATATTGTTTCTTGGGATTGGATTGTGTGTAGTATGGGAAGTTGTAATTGGCTTTGAGTAGAAGACCAAGTTATTTACTAATGCTCGCAATTAGTTTTTTTAATTAATTATGTTTGCAACAACATAATTACCATACAACATTAAAAAAAACATAAACATTTTTTAGTCTTAATGTTGTTTGTTTATAGAGAAAAAAAACAAAAACATTTCACTTACTCGGCTGGTGTTTGAGGTGGTTTTCTACACAGATTCGTAACAACAATTATTTGAAATGATGATGTTGGTGAATTTTGAATACAGATTTATGTTGTTTCAAAGTGTTTTTGTTTGTGTAACGTTTTCCAAAAATAGTAAAAAAAATTTTGTTTGGTTTTTGATTTGATTTTGTAAGTTAAAGAATGTGAAGGCCCCAAAATAATGATAAGTTCAAACGAGTTCAAAAATTTCAAAAATATATAACAATTTGGAATATTTTTTATTTGGATTAGATATTTAGGTTGATATTTGTTGTTTCAAACAAAACACGCAAAACATTGCAACAAAAAGTGTTTTTTTTTTAATTTATTTTTTTTAAAAAGAAAGAAAAAGAAGAAAAAACATTCGTTAAAAAATGGAAAAAATCGTATGTAACATATCGAATCTAAGCAAAAATTTTCAAAGCAAAAAAGAACTTGACCATGAAATTTTTACAAATGAGAAAAAAAAGTAAATGAACCTGCTTAAAACAAAAATTTGAATTTAGTCTAAAGCTGTGTGAATTTTGTTTAACAATATAAACATACTTAAAGAAAAAATTTGGATAAGGAAAAAATTATTTTTAAATTTAAATAAAATTCAACACAAAAATATTTCCTATAAATAGCTTTAAGCTTTCTCATTTTGTTATCAAATCTCATTCATAACAAATTTGAATACTCGATTACCTTTCTCGGCAGATTTACAGCAAATGTCTAGTCAGATCTGCAGTGTTAATATTTATATAACCTACTATTACACTATCTGTACTGCAGCAATTTCTGTCAATTGAGTTCCCTCACTTAATTGTGAATAAAATCCAAACTTGTGCATCGCTTTAAATAAAATAGGTTTTTTTTTTGTGACATATCCCAGCTTTGTGTGTGTTGAATAAAAACGGGATTAATGTAGTTATAAATTTTTTTCATTTTGGGAAAATTTGGCATAAAAATAATTGTTTTTCTTTATGAGTTTCCAATTTTGGTTTTAATTAAGTTGGACAGACCATTGTCAAGTTGTGCTAATATTTGCCGTCCAACATCCTTAATTTTGGATATAATTCAATATATTTAAAAGTAGAACCCAGTAAAAATAAACATTCCAAAAAAGTCAATAAAATGCAGAATTTGCCATCCGGAAGTGGTGCACATTCGGATCAATTCTAATATTTTAACATAGGCAGGAAGCCGTTTAGGGGGAGTTTTTTTGTCCCTTTTTACCAAAGGGTAAAAAAAGATCCATGCAGCGAAGCGCTAGAGTGTTCCACAAAGCTATCCTTCGTGGTGTTTTACATAAAAAAGTAGACACATTTCCCCCTAAATCCTAAGGATTACAAGATTTCTTAGGCCGATTCACTATAAGGATGTGTTAAAGAGCGAGATATTTAACTCCAGCTAAAATAAGTCTAGATATAAAATTTCAAAACGCCTATACGCGTATATATGTACATATGTTTTCCGTACCCTCTAAGAGAATCATTCGTTAGGTCCTTGTCATTTTGGAAAAAAAAAGTTAATTTTGTTCTACTGTTTGATCTGCATATTTTTAATACAACTTCTTTGGAAGCAATAAAAATGTATTGGCATTAAAACGATTTTAATTTTTTTACTGGAAATCAATTTAAAAAACCGGACTGCATATTTGATTTTAGTTTACAAAATCACTTAAGGAGCAAGTATTGTTGGACCAGCTCAAAAATTGGCCAGAATTTATAAGCTTGTGTTATTAAGGAAATTTGCCCCTTATTCTCACAAACGAAAATAGTTTGCATTCTAAAAATGTTTACGGAAAAAACTAATATGCTGTTTATGGAACCCAAAAAATCGACTTGAGAGAAAAATTTGTATGAAAAGCATTCAGTTTTTTGAGTGACTTCCATACAAATTTTCTACTTAAATCGATTGTTTGGGTTCTATAAGCAGCACATAAGACTTTTGAGTACTTTTTTATATTAATTATGTAAAAAGAAGCTATAAATGGATCAGACCCTTAGATATACGAGGATTGATAATGCTTTTAGTTCGTCAACATTTTGGTTGACTTTAAATGAGTTCAACATTCATGAAAAGTATATATATATATCAAAGTATATAATTCAGTTACATACTTAATACTCTTAACTACTGACATCTACCTAAAAAGCTGAAAAACAAACTTATGAATGCTCATGAAATGCTGCAGCGACCATCGAAAGCACTGACTGTTACGTTCTGCAGTAATGTTAACTAAATTTTCAAATAGCTTAAATTACTAGATCGAATTGATGAACTCAAGTCTGATTTACTAATTTTCAGTTATAACAAGTATAAGAAAGTTGAGCTAAGACCGTAAATTTGCCAAGTAGGAAATATGAGCTCGTTAAAAACATCTTAAGACGTTGACAATAAATTTTCTTTGTTGTTAAGTTTTTGCTTAGATATAGATTTTTTGTATAAATATTATTTTGGTTTTTCTTTTTTTTTATTTCATTTTTAACCAAACTTGCGCAATAAACTGTAGAACTTACTTCCTGAAATTAAAAAAATTGGAAAAAAGGAAAAGAAAAACAAACAAATGAAATATGAGGAACAATAAACAAACAAAGTTTATAGACTAGTATATTTAATTAAAAATATATATAATGCTTAGCTAAGCCAGGAAGAAGAATGTATTTTTTACAAAATATAATAGTTCAAAAAAATTTTTAAATTTTAGCAGAATCAGGCTTAAATTCAGAGCATTTAGTTAACTAATGATGGTGGTTTAAGCAATATATTTATGTATATGAAAAATAGTTTGTTAAACCACCGGATTTAGTTAACTAAAGACTGTGAATTTAGCCCTTAATCGGGCATGTCACAGAGCTCAATTCCGTTCGGAAACGGAATTCAACCTACCCCATTTTTTTAGCAGCTGGTGTCTAAAAAAGAAAACTAAAATACGCAAATTTTGTCAGGTGTGTCCAGCCTGTTGGCGGCGCTATTATGATGCGGTATGCTCCAGCTAGGGCTTGACATATCAGGGTTGATTAAATTGCGTTTCCGAACGGAATTGAACTCTGTGACATGGCGGAATATATCAATTTTAGAGCTGAAAAAATTTTGTGCTTGAAGCAAGGAATTTTTATAAAGGATTTTTTATATTTTTTTCAAAATATTTAAAGTATACGAATTTTTCTGGGTTTTGTGTCACAAAAGAAATTTTTGTTAATAGATACAAAATTTATAATAGGTATGCCTTTTGGTTAAAAAAGAGAGCTTAAAGGAAGTTTCTTACAGGTCTTAAGAAACAAAAAAAAGTACTTACTCTTTGACTTCTTCGACCTCCTCGACAACCTCCTCCTCCTCTTCGGAACTGCTTTTAGGTATTTAAATGTTTTCATACAGGAAACAAATTTTCACAACATGACAACACAATCACATTTAAACATTTTCACAATTGTCACAAATTGTGTTAATTTCAATTATGGTTTGATTGATACATCATACAGTGAAAGATACAGGAGATTTGTTTGATGGTGGTAGTAGTTGTAGTAGTAATATAGTAAGTAGTAGTAGTGGTATATTCAGGTATGATATTTCAGGTTTATAGTATAGACAGAGGTGTTTTGGTTGGTTTGTGGATAAGGGAAAACGTATATAGAAAAGAAAACGTAATAACTTTAAAATATTGTACAATAACTAGCTGGACTAGTCATAAGATATTTTTTATATATAATTTACATACATACATACATACACAAGTATCTTATGATTAGTCCTTAAGGAAAGGAAATTTTTCTTAAAATAAAAATACCGTCCATTTGCTAATAAAATCCAAACAAGATGTCCAAAATTTGTTCAAGCAACTCTTTTTAATATTTATATAGTAAATATTTTTTTTAATTTAAGATAAATATGAATAAAGTAAAATAAGTAACAACAAAAGATTTTATATAAAAACTTATTTAAATCGTATATTAATAAATAAATGTCGAAAAATATTTACAAAAAAATATGTAAATTGAATGTAGTGAATTTCAATATAACTACAAGTTCTCATTGTAGTAAACATTTGTAAAATCATAAAGTGTATTCAGTTTGGGGCATAATAACGAACGAAAAAAATTGTTTGTTGTATGTAATAAACTTGTTTGGTTTGAGTATTAAAAGTTGTTATAAATGTCATGTCTGCAGGTCTCTGAGTGTTTTTTTTCGCAATTATTGTAATTCCACTTTTTCGAATTTTTTTGACAATTCACTTATAAAAACTTACGTGTACTCCTCATCGTCGGACATGGTTATGGTTTGGGATTAAAAAAACCTAAAAATAGAGAAGAAAAAAAAAACGTTATGCTGTTAATAAATGAATGTTCAAGTGTGTTATTTGGGCAAAGGGGATTTGAGAGATTACATGTAAAATATTTTAAATAAAAATATTTATTACTAAAGAGCTTAACCTTTTCGAACTAATAGTTGAAAATATTCAAATAATTAGAACTAAATATTTTAAATAATAGCAACAGATATCGTTAAATGAAACGAAAGCCCGTTGAGTGACAAGAAGTACACAAGTGCACGAGATTTTGGATTGCAGTAATCGAATGTTGTTTCCTATGTAATTTGGGGTACTGAATTGGAATCTGCAGTTGGTTTCGAGTTTTCGAGATACATGCATTTATTTCAGAAATGAAGCAGTTGCACGACAGGAGAGAGGTTTGTCCTCTTCATTTGAAAAATAAACGAAACTCTACAAATACAATATTTTTTAATCTGCTCAGTAGTTTTAGAGATATCTTGGTACTTATGTCAAAAAAATAATATACCTGGAGGGAAAAGAAGCTGTCACAAGACAGGTTACGTGACTGCTCCCTAAGGACAGTAGCAACAGTATCGAAATCCGGAACTTTATATAAAAGAGACTGGTAGCTTTTACATGGCGTTATCATTGAAGGAGGTCAATTGACATAATTAAGCTACTCAGTGATAGGTTCTAGACCCAAACTTAAGGTGGGGAGTTTCTTTACTTCTAGTGTACTTTAAACAAATATTTTTAATTTGGAAAAATTCTGCTTGTATAGTGAGTCTATTTTGCTAATATTTTTGTTCTGAGCTTGTGATATATTCTCTTTTCATCAGTCGCGACTCAGGAACATTTTGTAGCATTCCTATTTTTACCAGTCATTGGACAAGTACGTTTAAGGGAATTCGTACAAAACTTCCGCAGGGATATTACTACTCTCTTCATATTAATATAATTCTTGCAAAAAAATTACTACAAAATAGGCGTGGCACTGCCCACATTTTTGATCATGTTGTACTTTTACAAAAACTAATTATGTGGGCGAAGTTTCATAAGAATCGGCTATGTAGATGTAGTTAAAATGAATATTTACTTTTTATGAGAGTGGTACAGCCTACTTTTCTAGCCATAACGATACCCTAGAGGGAAAAGAACCAGTCAAAAGACAGATCACGTGATTGGCTCCCAAGGACTAGCAAGCGGTTCGAGTTCCAGAACTTTATATGATAGTTACCGGTAACTTTTACATGGCGTTGTCGTTGGAGGGGGTCAATTGACACAATTAAGATAATCAGTGATAGGTTTTAGACCCAAACTAAGGCTACTTGTCCTGTGATGGGTTCTGAATTACTGTACTTTAAACAAATATTTTTAATTTGAAAAAAAAAATCTGTTTGTGCAATGAGGGTTTTTTCCTAACATTTTTGTTTTAGTTTTGTCATATGTTGTGTGTGATATGATTCTTTTTACCGGTCACCACTCAGGAACATTTCGCACCATTCCCATTTTCACCAGTCATAGGACAAATACGTTCCAGACAATTGGTACAACATTTCCCGCAGGGTATGCAAAGTTTTATAAGAATCGGTTTAGCAGAAATTGTTGAAAAACGATATTTAATTTGCATGGGCGTGGCACTGCCCACTTTTTTTTCATTATGTATTATTCAAACAGTGTGTGCAAAGTTTCATAAGAATCCGTTGAGCATAAGTAGTTTAAAAGGAGTGTGTATTTATTTTATATGGGCGGGAACCTGCCCACTTTTCAACGGGACCAATATGGAAGTACATCACTAAAAACAAAAGAAAAAAATCGGAAATCGGTTTGTAAATGGTGGAGGTTTGTGAGTAAATGGGAGAGTTTTTTGTGTGAAATTTAGGAAAGTTTTTAGAAAAATAAATTTTCGTAAGGCACCAAGTCGCAAAGTGTTTGATTTTAATAGAAGAGTTTGCCTTTCTTAAGAAGCACAATACTCTTATTCAAATTTTATGCACATAAATAATCTTTTATGGATATCTTTGTCGACTGGCACGACCCTAGTCGAATTAAAGAATTTTAAATATATTATTTAAATACACTATCATCTAAAAAGCAACGGCACGAAGTTGTATACATAAAATAACTTTGAGAACAGCTCAGAGAGAGAAAAGTCTTTAACAGAGAGGCTTGCGTAAGTAGAATAACAAATTTATTAATTATGTAGATATTGTTCATATAGCTTCAAAGGTATATACTAGTTTACACTATGGAAGTAACTGATTTTTTCTGCATAAAAAATCGATTTTTTGCCTTATGTTCACTCTTGAGATTTATTATTATCGGGCATGCTTTGACACGCATCTCGCATAACATTTGCGATTGTGACTTGAACTCGCAAGAGAGGTATTCTGTAAATAAGGATCGTAAGACTCTTGCCAAGCTCAAACATCAGGAGTATACTGAAGTGAACCGATGTATTTAGAAGCTGAGTTTAGTTTAAAGAAACAATAAAATGATGAATAAATTAAATTAAATATGAACATGCAGAAACAAGTTTGGCGAGTGTCAGAAGGGATAAAATATATCCCATTATTAGGGTAGAATTTTTGCAATAACGAATGCTGTTTAAGAATTGCGACATTGTTCGCTAATTGGTTTATTATCGTTCCTTTTAAAATTACCTTACTTAATACATAAATATTTTGTATAACCTCTTTAGCATACCAGTGAAAAGGCACTTCCAAAGAAGTCAATAAGATCATGAAATTGTGATTCGCAAGTGAAGTACATCCGGATCATTTGTAATAATGTTTACATGCGCACAGAAAAAAATGCTAATGTAAAATCAACATGTCTCAAATTTTGATTGGAAATCATATTAAATTTATGAGGAATAATTTGTTGTTTAAGTGTGTTGGTGTTTATTTGCTTTTTTCATGGCTACAATGCACTGTTGGTTTCTGTTGTGTGACTTGTTGTTGTTTATTTTGATGTTCGTGATCGTCGATAAACTTTGCATTACCAGCGAAAGTTTCCTGCTGCTGATTTTAAAAGAAAAATTATTAATCTAAGCTTAAATCTCTTTGATTTGATATTTTTCACTGTTAAAATAACATGGTTGTCAATGTTAGATTTCATTTTAAATCAATACGACTATAACTTTAATTTCAAATAAATTTTATGTTAAATCAGCAATTAAATCATGTTGAATTAAAATGAAATTCATGTTACTTAATGTATATCTAAAGTAAATTTTAAAGCTGTTTTTCTGCAATGGTAATCGCGTTAACTACCAAGCAAGTGGCCTGAGTTCAAATTTTGGCTAGAGCCGCCAACTACAACACAAATTTTTCTTATGCCTATGCTAATACACATCACGTAAATAAAATAATTAAGAATAAAATAGCTAGATTAAATTCATGTTGTTTCAACTTGAAATAACTTTGATTCAACATGATTCTTCGTATAGTTTCAGTATAAAATTCACGTTGTTTTACTTGAAATAAATTTTTATTCAACATGATTCTTCGTATTATTTCATTATTAACTTCATTTTGATTTAACTGTACTGGAATATTAAATCAACATGAAATATAGTTATATCAAAAGGAAAAATATTTCTTGTAGGTTATTATAAAATCATGTTGAATTAACATGAAACACCTATGAAGCAAAGTCACTGCCGAAAATGTTAAATTAACCTTGTTTTCGACGTTTTTATTCTTATTCAGTGGATTTGAACTCATCTTCACAATGTGAAGGAAACAGATATTTTTGAAGTGCTAGAAATGCTATTTGTTCCAGAGTGTATTATACATTGTAATGTATAGTATATGAAAACCTTCCTTATTATATTTAGTTTTTGTTCTATAATTTAATTTCTTTTGTTTATATTTTATGGAGTGGTTCGAACTTAGGACTTTTATTTAATAACATGTTTACAAGCTAACGCGCTTAAGCGGTTTTTAGACTACTATACAAGCTGTTCGGCTTCTGCACAAAATAATGTGTTGTTATTGCCTTTTTAAAACTTTCCATAAACTCAATAGTGCAGGGTTGCATTTTCTACAGAAGTCGAACGGCTTGTGAGATAGTGTAAAACAGCTATTACCATCTTACAACAATCAGCATCTAAAAAGCAAATTCACGCATTTTGCATATAGATATGTATATACATATGTATATACACATGCATATAAACCAATTTTGAGAGTAGCTGGGAAAGAAAATGTTTTCGGCGGAGAAGTTTGCGGAAGTGGAATTATAGCTTCCTTAAAAATTGCTTTTTTTAAATTATGATTATAATTGTTTAATCATTTAAATTTAATGCACTCAAAAAAATTTCACTTAGTTCTTTTAGCATCAAATTCATATTTAAGTTTATCAACTGCTTTTCAAATAAGCTTTATATCAAAAAAACTTTAAGAAAATATTAAAGTGTTGCTATATTATCATAAGAAAAACCCCTTATATTTAAAAACTATAAATGCTTTGCATTGTTCAATAAAGTACCGATTTATTTCTTAAAAAAAAATTAAAATAAAAAAGTAAAACAAGAAGTAAACAAAAGTATTCTAAAATTAATTTCAAATATTTTAAACATTACGCATCATATTGAAAAAAACAATACATTTAATAGCAAAGAAAAAAACCTGTATATAAATATGTTTATGTACATACATATGTATGTATGTATATGTAGTACAATTGTGAATATGTGCATGTGTAGGTATATAAATAAATTGAGGTGGTTGAAAGAAAAATGGAGGTGGTCACCTACAATTTTGAAAATTGAATATTATAAATAAATATGTATATTTATAACACATATTTAAAACAGAGCAAAATACATATACATATATGCATGTATATTAAAACATATCTTTGAAATAATATATACATACATACATTCATGTATATATAATGTCATAATTTCTCTCGTTTTTTAACACACAACAAATGATAACTTTTGGGGGCCTTTGGGGTGTTTGCATATGTGTTTGAAAAGAGAAAATTCAAGGAGTGAATAATGTAATTTTGTTCTTAGCAACAAAAACAATAATTTGTTGATATTTGTAATGTTTCTTTTGTCTATATGTGTTTAATAGTTAAAAATAGATCGTATTGAATTTCCAAGAGAATTAATATAAAGAGCACCAAAATTGAGATTTGACTAAGTTTTTGGTTAAAGCTTTTTACCTTGGCACTTATACAAAAGCAAAAGAATAACATACCTAGATAGTACCATACAAAATATGGTATACCAAATTTTGATATAAAATATTCATTTTAAATATTTTAGAATATGTGGTGAAAATATTTGGCTAAAATATGTGTGGGTGGGTAGACACAAAAAGCTCTAAGCACAAGAAAACTTTTATTAAAATTTAGCTTGCAAATATTTATTTGAATAAAAATTCTATTTTGCGATATTGTTTTTTTTTCTTGAAAAAATTTTCAAATAACGAACATAATTAATTCTTAAACAAACTGAAATGTCGGAAGTATTGAAATTTGAAAATATATTTAAGTAGGTTGTTGTTTGTATATCCAATGTTCGAATTCGTCAGACTTCAAGGTGAAATTAGTGGTTACAATTTCCTTGTTTTAGCAGCTTTTAGCTTTATAAAATACTTGATCGTTTAAAGGAAATATTTTAAGCATTAAAGCTTCGTGACCACAAACTCGGTTGTCAACAAATTCTTAATTCTAAACTGCAACCTACTAATCCGGTTTAAGATTAAAAATATATATATCGACATACATAAATGTATTACTCATAAAATGACATCAAATTAGCAAATTTAAAAATGGAAACCAAAGTTTAAACTAAATGACCCAAACTGACCCTAAAAGCTAAAAATTCTTTTGAATGCAGATGAACTGAAGGTGTATAAATGTGAGAACAAGTGCGTGTGTGTGTGTGTGTGAGTTCCTGAGCGTCATTTATTAAATTATACAAAAGTGTAGTGTGCATATTATATATACATATACTTAATTTTAATAATAAAAAATCTACATATTTAGAAAA
Source organism: Panzeria rudis (assembly GCA_956483635.1). Classification (NCBI taxonomy): domain Eukaryota; kingdom Metazoa; phylum Arthropoda; class Insecta; order Diptera; family Tachinidae; genus Panzeria; species Panzeria rudis. The sequence goes on along the minus strand of OY101448.1, from coordinate 24,681,485 downwards.
TATGTATAGTTTTTCGTAATATTCTATAAATATTTCATAATTCCAAAATGAGAAATATTTCAAATTTGATAGATATGTATCCAGAAAGCTTTTTTTCATGAAGTAATATCTATTTCTCACGTTATTTTCTTCGTTGCTCTCTCATTATTATAAAATTCGTACACACACACACACTTTCACAAGTACGAAAATTGTCACACACACATGCACACACAACATTCTTCTTTGCAGTTCATTTCTTTTTTTCCCCTCGTACACTTGTCAATGATTTTAGGCGATCTTCACTTTTACGCAATTTTCTGTGCTGAATTCAATTTTATTATTTTATATCATTAAAACACTCGCTGTATGTACATGGGTTCTGTTTGCCAGGAAAATCATTGCACAGAGTGTAACAACAAATTTATTTTTAATTTATTTTCAGTGATTTCTTGTTGCTAAAATATTTCAAGATGTTTTTTGTTTTAATTTGTATTTTTTATTCGTTAAAAAACAAAAAAAGAATTTAATGTGTTTTAGCTGTATGGTAAAAATATATCATGTAACACTTTGAGGTCGGTTGCTAATTCTAAAAAGAATTTTCTATTTTTAGTTAGAAAATTTTTTTATTTAAAAATATGAAAGCTTAAAACACAACAATCTAATTTTTGCACAGTTAAAATTTTTAGTTCAGTTTTTTTAGTCTTTATCTTAACTTTTTTTTAAATATATATTTTTTTATTATTGCTTCTTTTATAAAATTATATAACATTCGTTTTTTTTAATAAGTTTTCATAAATTTATCCGTGAGGCCATTGGTAGGCTATGACTGCTGTTTTAATCCATATTTTCATAGTATACATTAATTTAAGGATTTTTTGACACTGTTTTAGTGTTTTATTTAATTTTTATTTTCTGATATATTTTTTTGTGATCAGAACTTACTTCGGGAAAAGAAACAAATTAAACTCTCTACTAGTTGTCCGAGCAGCTGACGTAGTTGGAGCGAATGCTGCGGTTCGACTAAACAGACTGACGATCTATCAAGAAACACCACGCTATGTTAAAGATTTTTCAGAAAAGCAAATTTTCCTATTTTTCCTACCACCACTCATACATTTTCATACTGCATGCTCTTGCAGCAATGCTGCCGCTGTATGTGTTCAGCACTCACAAGCGCAATACTCTTCGATCTCTAAGGAGAGTAATACCGTTATATGTTTAACAGTGATAGCAACAAAAGCTTATCCATGTATTAAAAAGAGAAAGCAATAATCCAAAACTTTCGTCGAGTATAAACTCTTTGGCACCTACACAAGTGGGGTGGGTGTTGGGGGGATATTGTGGTGCTGTACATTTAATTTTTGTTGTTCCTTTCTATTGTCTATCATAAACATTTCATATTAGAAAGAACAAATTTTAAGGCTCATAGCATAATTTTGAAATAGAAACTTTTTTCAGTTTTCATATACATATAAAAACTCATATAATAAACATATACATATTTGCCTATATCTGTGTATATGATATAGAAAAAAAGACAAATTTCTATATCTCCTGGTATCTTTCAGAATCTTATTTCTATATAGATAAATGCCTTCAGGCACAAAAACAAATTAAAAGAGAGGATTTTGATCGTGGGTGTTTGCGAGGGTGGTGGCTGCTGATGTCGTTCGGTTTGCTATTCACTATTAACAATTTTATAGATTCGCCACATCAACATACTGCCTGATGACGTTTTAATAGCTCTAGTATGTAGATCTGGATTCTATTAAATATTGGTAATTTGTTTTTGCTTTCAATATTTATTCTTTAGATTTTAAATATGGAAACGTATCATTTATCAAGACAAAAAAAAGCTTTTGTTTTACATTAGATGAATTTAATTTAAAACAAAAATATTTCGAATAACAAAACTAAATAGAAAATATAAATTGTGTGCTAAAATTAAAGAAACATTTCATTCATTGTTGTTTTTGACACATATAAATTGAACATAAACAATTTGCAATTTGCATTTCATTTGTAAAAATAATTAATTGAAAATAATTTTTCTTTAACAACTTTAATAATAAAATTTATACATGACTTTTATTTTTGTAATGCTACATTTTGAGAAGGTTAAACACAAGGGTTTCCGGTTTGTATACAACATTGCAACCACTTTTAATCATTTTTGCTCAAACATAAGCCAAAAAAAAGTTTATATGTTTCTATGGGCAATAGGCCAAATACCTCAATGCAAAAATTGCACTGTACGTAAAAAAAGAACTTTATAATTCGCATTTCTTTTATTCAACCGTACTATCGCCACACTTGTCTGTATACGTATTATTATTGAAAAGAACTTTTAAAAATGCTTTCTAGTAGTTATTCAAAATATAAAATGTTCAATAAATCTGTTTCTGTATCATTACTCTACCTGTAATCACCCCAATTATATAAAACTGCTCTAAACATCAATCAATAGTTTTGGTTTATACAAAGAAGTAAAGAAAATTGTCCTGTAGACTCTCTCAAAAAAATATGAACACAATTTGGCTAAAGAATAGAAACAGTTCCATTTTATTGAAGTAAAAGAAAAAGAAAAAGATAAGAGTAAAAGTAATAGTGCTACATAGACTTTCAAAAAAAGCTAAACAAAATATCGAGCGTGTAGGTATTATAAATATACATCATCTTTATACGAGTATAAATTGGCAAAGCGAAAATCATTCAGTACCAATTTTTCTTCTTTATTTGTCAGCCGATTTTCTTTTTGCATGTTTATTAGTTATTGACGATCTCTAGTGCACAAACTATTTTTTTTATTAAAAACATGTTTGCTTTGTCAAAACGGAATCTTATTGATTCTACGTGATTGGTTGCACGCCACGTATACACATCGCTCCTTTATTGCAACGTAGTCATATCGCAAAAAAAATTAAACTTAGCAACACGCGTTTAAACCTTTAAATATGTTAGCAAGTATATGGGCGGTGTTAGCTTTTTAGTGGTCATAACTTCAGTTAAGATTTAGATATGTTTCGGAAATCTTTTTTACATATAAAGATGGTCTTAATAAAGACTTTTTCCTAAGTAACTTAAAAATTTTAGTTTTTTGAGATATGACTACGTGGCAATAAAGGAGCGATATGTACATGTTTGCTTGATATACATGCGATCATAACCAAACATGATATTTTGATCTTCTTCTGATAATTCGAAATCAAACTCTTTCTTAAATGTCCAATGATTGACAATGACTTTGAGCAATTTTTTTTTAAATCATAGCCTTAAAAAAAAGTATATTATTACCTGAAACGCAAAACGCCCTAACTAACGAAACATTTGATATCGACTTTTTTATGAATTCCGATAATGTACTTGATCAAAGTACATCACAACAAGAAAATTCAGACTCCTCCTTACAAAAATAGCAATTTTATTAAGAAATTCCATAAATGAATTGCTCAATTCACAAGCTCAGTCATATGTCTTATCGTTTAAAAAAAGACGACACTTGTTTATGTACTTGTGAACAGACAAATTTGTTGTATCGTTATTTTGTCGTATCTTAAATGTCAATTTAATTAATACCAAGGCAAGGCGAATTAATACCAGGTGGCCTCGAGAGATCAGGTGACTAAGAAAATCTTTCTATATTTGAACTATCAACAGTGTTAATATATCAGCTTTTTGGCATTCCAAATATAAATTCGCCGTGCAGAACTTATATTTGGACTATCAAAAAAGCCGATACATTAACACAGTTTGCAGTTCAAATATGGTAAACAATTCGAAGTCACCTGATCTCTCGAGGTCACCTGGTATTAATTCACCTTGATTTGATACCATGAAATGAGACCAGGCATGGGAATTTTAATTTGACGCGAAATAGAATAACTTTTTTCGCGACAAGCAATTTTGATTAAAATAGTTTGAATATTAAATTGAAATGAATCAATTATATATTTATCATTAAGAAGAATGTATTTTCTGGTGTTACTTATCATATATATAAAATATTTTTACAAATTAATCTAACAAATAGAATATTCCCAGACCTGGCATCAATACAACTATTTGAAGAACATATAAAATTCAATGCACTTTTGTATGAAAATTACCAACAACAAAAATACAATATTGTACAATTAGACGATTACACAACACATACGACGTTAATACGAGCTTGTGAATTGAACAAATATATTTATCATCAGCCTACTCCCGAATTTTTTACTCAAATAACTTTTAATATGTTGAAATTTTGTGTGAGCAAAGGTTTCTAGTGTGCGTTGTCGTTCAAAAATAAGCCCGAATTAGACATGAGGGTGTGTCACCTCCCATAAAGAGCAAATATTTATTTTGAAATGTCTTAAAAACGAATATAGGGCGAGTCTGAAATTTTGTAGGGATAACTCTGTCGATATTGTGCATTGTCTCTGGAAGCCAATCCACTCAGAATTTTGAAAATTTTTCGTACATATACATATTCGAGAATCTTAATTCAAGAATCTTACTTGACTTACAGACTTCAAATGTCTGAGGTTGGACATTATTACACTGTGCTACACTAAAATTATTCAGGGGTTCTCATGCAACAATTCTGTTTGGTTGGAGCCCATAGAGAAAGAAAATACTTATGGTTTTTCTAGGTCACTTCGTAAAGTGATTTTATAACGGTAAACGTAGTGAAAAAATGGTTTTCTTAAAGTTTGCAATTTAAACAGCCATAACTGCTTTGTGGTTTAAGTTTAAGAAAAGACAAATTTTTCAACAAAATTGTAGTTTCAGCCAGCTCTAAGTTGCTTATGAGATACAAAGCAAATATACAAATTAACTTTTGTGAAAAGCAACATTAAAATAGCTTTCAAAAATGTGTAATTACATTAAAATCGGTTCAACAATAAATGAGTTATGGTATGTTTTCTGTTTAGACTTTTTGCTTCTTATTAAAAAAAAATCAGTCACGCTAATCTATTTCATCATAACTCGAGAACGATTAACCCGATTTTGATATTATAAACAGGAAAAGATGCTGAATAAAATTATCTTTAACTCGACTATACACAAATTTTTTAAATTTCCAATTGTTTCGAAGTTATTAAGAAACTAACGGCGAAAAACTAGTTTTTTTGATGCAATTACAAATTTTTTTTTTATTTTCAAAAGCTCATAATAAAATAAAGAGGGCTAAAATTTTACATTTTTATCAATAATACGAAAGCTGGGTGTATTTGGAATAAAATGAGCCATAAATCATTAAAATCGCTCTACAAATGTCGATTTTATTAAAAATTAAGTGATTAATTAAGTGAAATTAATTTGCCAATACTGATACATACATATGCATGTATTCCCAGCGGTAAAAGGCAGCAGACCTGCAAGACCAATACACATGCAAACTGCCCTCTTGTAGAAGGGAAGGTTGAAGTAGTACTATATTTTTTTATTTTTCGTTCGATAGACATTCCACATTCTCTTCTTTAAGCAGGGAAGATGGAAGGAGTAATTGTATTTTTAAAATAAAGAAAGTGCTTTGGATATAACAAACATTCTCGTATTCTTTTTTCGCATGTAATTTGTATATAAGATTGAAATTTACATACAAGAGACATCACACATGCTGCTATTTGTCGGAGCTGATTAACTTATCAGTATACCGCCGGAACTACATCATATCCAATTCAATATATAAAAAACTACTTTGGATGAAAAGAACTAGTTCGAAATAAAAAACACATTTATCAAATTGAAAGAAGCCGATATGAAAATACTGAAATAGAACAAATGTACAGCTTCATTTGCTTCATTAGATAACCTTCAAAATGGCATGCCAGAAGAGGCCTGTAAGATTCGCTACATTGGGAAGCGGTTTGGAAGGCCTGCGCCGCAATGACAGCGTGGGTAAAAATGAAATGAGTATGGAATGCGGATTGGCAGGCCTTATGTCTGCTAAAGAGGCCTTCCAAAAGACCTCTTTACTCCTGCAATTTACCGCTGGGTTATGAATGAATACAAGTATGTATATGCGAACTACTGGAAAAGAGACACTATTTAATTTCAATTTTTATTTTCTGACATACAAATTATTTTTAGCCGGTATAATGGTCTCTTTTATTTTTTGTTATTTTAATTAATTTGACATCTGAATTTATTTTTATTCTGTTGTTGATTTCTTTTATTTTTTTTACTTTTTAAATATTTAATTTTGTAAGTCAAAGTATATAGTACATGTCTGAATGTAGATAAGCATATCAATGAATGTATTGGTGTGCTCATAAAACTGTTAGGATGGCTGCCAAATATAAATTTTTTCAGCTCTAATTTTATAGTTTGGAAATTTGCTATTTTTTTCTTTATCTTGTTCAATTAAGCTTTTTATTATTTTTCTCTGGGTATGTCGAATAGTGGCTTAACTGAGTAAAGACTTTTTGCATAGCCGGACTCCGGTCGGGCTTAAGGATTTTGTCCTATATGTATGTCGAAAAGTGGATTCGCTGGCCTTCTGCCGGACTTAAGGGGTTCTTCCTCTGGGTATGTCGAATAGTGTATTCACTGGGTAAAGACTTCCTGCATAACCGGGCTCCGGCCGGGATTAAAAATTTTCTTCTTCAGCTATGTCGAAAAAGCTTTTTCTGCACTGTCGGGCTTCATCCGGCATTAAGGGTTTTTTCCTCTGGGTATATCAAATAGTGGCTGTACTGAGTAAAGATTTCCGGCATAGGCGGCCTCTGGCCGGACCTAAAATTTTTTTTCTCTAGGTAATTCGAAAAGTGGCTTCGCTGAGTAAAGATTTTGCTGTACTTCCGGCTTCCGGTCGGGTTTAAAGATTATATAATTAATATTTTTTTTAAGCAAATCTTCAAAATAAGTACAAATTCACTCTTTAAAGAAAATGAAGCAAAGCCAAAATAAAATGAAATAAGGCCCAAAACTATTTTATATGAAATTATGCCCAAATAATTGTTTTTTGGGCCTTTCTTCATTTAGGTCCCATTTCATTATTATGAAATAACACCCAAATTCGAAATAAAATAAAGCCCAAAAAAATTAAATAAGGCTTACTTAATAATTTTGTAATTTTATTGGGCCTTATTTCAAAGCAGCCTGCAACAGGCGGTCAGACGAACATCACAGTGAAAGCAATAGTGAAATAAGTTTTAAAGCGTCAACGACATGCATATCTTTCATTCGAGCGAGTGACTAGCGCAACTATTTTTCGGCCTATCCTACTATACATGTTTAGTGTATGTAAATATATTTGTGAACTTTTGACAAAAGCCCTTAAGTCGACTTAAGAAAAGTTTTCGTTTTTATTAGCTTTTAAATGCAGATTTTTAAGGAGCGTCTTTTAGTAACAAACATGTTAATGATTTAAAATTATAGTTTATCACGATGTTTTTTAATTTGCAACTGGTCAACAAAGAATTGCAAATATGTGGAAAAAAATCTCAATATGAATCTGTATCAAAATCATTTAATTATACTTAGTTTTTGATTTTCTTAAGCCGCATACACAAAAAGTTTTGTTGAGCACTTTAACAGTATTTTTGCTATCCTGAAATTTTTGAAAATTACACTCAAGTTGTTTTGTCAAAAGTCCACAGATATGCATACTAAAGTGGCTCAAAAAAAGTTGAGCCAGTCACCGCCTAGGATGAAAGATTAGTTGAAAACAATTCCAAAGATATTTTTTTTTGCCACGCCACTGGATACTGCTCTTTTAGTTTTTTGTGTCGCCATTAGTAGGCCGATCATAACATAATGCATATCGTTGTTCGTGGCTTAACTATGCCTACATTTTTGCCTTGGTAAATATTTAATCCGACATAAAAATCAAGACGCCACTTATGCATCTCGAATCCTTCCCCCCTAATGTAAAATTTTTTGCACATGGCAAGAAAGACCTCCTGAACCTTAGTATGTCTAGCTTTTAATATTCCCATTTTTGAGCCACCCTCCAAAGGTAACACGCTATTTCTTTTTCACATACATACGATATTAAACCAGGTGAAAAAAAAAATAAAATAAAAAATATGACCGCAGAACGAAAGGTATCTCAATGACGTTTGTAAAACAGTAAAAAAATAAAGCACTTTCTGTGTTTTACATATAGCGCCGCCATTAAAATCCGATCTTATCATGTCGCATTCGTTGTTTATAGCTTGAATGTTACTTAAGTATTGTCTCTGCTGACTTTTTTATCCGACATCGAATTCTGGGCACCACTTATGACAACTCGGATCCTTCCCTCTTGTGTCCACCTTTTTGCACGTGGAAAGAAAGCCCTTCTAAAACTGTGTATATCTAGCTTTCAATCTACTCATTTTTATGCCACGCCCCAGAATTAAGTTAATTTTTTGTAGCGTGGCAAATTTTTTTTTACAATTCTAGAAACCTTTTTGCTGCAAATTGTTTTGCTTTAAATATTGATCGACTTGGCTTAAATGCAATACATATATGTATAAGTGAAAATAAAAAAGTGGCTTACTATTGGGGCGTGGCATAAAAGTGGGTATATTCAAAACGTGATATAGTAAGGTTTAGAAGGGCTTTCTTGCCACGTGCAAAAAAGTTGATGTAAGATGGGAATGATCCGAAATGGTATAAGTTGCGGCCATAATTTGATATCAGTTTAAAAAGTCACCAAACGTAAAAATCAAGCCATAGTCAAGCCATGAATAACGATACGCAATATGTTCTGATCGGACCACAAATGGCAGCGCAATGTACAAAAAACTAAAAATGCGGTATCCAGGGGCGTGGCAAAAACTAAAAAAAAATATTTCTGGGACTTCTTGTAACTAATCTTTAATCCTAGGTGGTGACTGGCTCAACTTTTTATTTTTTTTAGGAAGCCGAACTACTTTAATGTACACAAATGTATACTAGGGTGGCCGTTAACAAAAACAGTTTGATTTTTACCAGTCTCACCCCCCAGTTTGGTGAATTTTGGTAAAAAAAAAATCATCCTGAAAAAATTTCAGGTAAATCGGTTGGGGGTAAGACGTGCCGCAAGCCCGCTCAAATTTGAAAAAAAAACCTTAAAATTTTGTTTTCTTCCCTAATAACTTCCAAAATATTAATTTCACAAAAAAGTTTTAGAGGAGAAAAATGTTGCATGTGAAGTTTTCAACATTTCATATCCTAACAACTTTTCTGTGGATCTAATGCTTAATGAAATAAATATAAAATTTTCAAGCAACATTAGCTTATTTTAATGTTTCATTCGTCTTCCCAGCTCATGGCAACTAAAACACAAATTTACAAGGTTTTGGAATGGAACAACTAAACGTGGTTTCTTATGTAATTTCAGCTCCTGAATCCGAATCTGCATTCAGTTTATATTTTTTGGTTCTAGTTTTCGAGATATCTTTTTCTCTTTTTTCAAAAACTAAACAGTTACACAGCAAAAGTTAACATAACTGAATAGCGGGTTGCCCTATTCATTCAAAACAAAATCCGAATTCGACAATAATATTATCGTTAAGTTACACCAATATTGTTTTTCAATCTGCTCATTAGTTTTCATTAGTTTTCATAAAACATTCATAAATAATTAAAAAATATAATTGAAAATTCAGGTATATTTTTTGCTTGAAATATAGCAAACTATACTTCAAACAAAGCAAGCCATGTTTCATCAAAATCGATCCACAACTTTAGATTTTATTCACAATTAGATATGCAGAAAATTAGAAGCGAACAAAAAAATGTGTTAGTTAATTTACAGTTAAATGAAATGTTAATATAACTGAAGAACGGGATGTCCTATGAATTTAAAACAAAAAACCAAAACTCGACAACAATATTATCTTTATGTCGAATCCGTACCGTTTTTTTATCTGCTCAGTAGTTTCAGACATATCGTGAAACTTATGCAAAAGATAAAAATGTTTTATAAAAATTTTTGGTTTTAAGAAACATGGCTTGTTTTGTTTGAAATATACTTTTCTATATATTAATGGAAAAAAGGAGTTTTGTAAATTTGTGATTTACTTACCATGAGCTGGTAGGACGAATGAAACATTAACATAAGCTAATGTTGCTTGAAAATTTTATATTTATTTCATTAAGCATTAGATCTACAGAAAAGTTGTTAGGAAATGAACTGTTGAAAACTTCACAAGCAAAATTTTTCTCCTCTAAAACTTTTTTGTGAAATTTATATTTTGGAAGTTATTAGGGAAGAAAGCAAAATTTTATGGTTTTTCCTAAATTTGAGCGGGCTTGCGGCACGTCTTACCCCCAACCGATTTACTTGAAATTTTTTCAGGATAATTTTTTTACAAAAATTTATCAAACTGGGGGGTGAGAGTGAAAAAAATATGAAAACGAAAATCCTCCATGTAGCTAACGACCACCCTAATGTATACATACATTCTCATGCACATAAACATATGTATGTATGTTCAAATGTTTGAATGCTTTTCTTTTAAGTAAACAATAATCTTTATACTATCTACTTTTTTATAAATAAAAAAGGATATTTTATATAAAGTTAAGAGGAAATATTTTTTTTTAGATTTCTTTTAATACAAAAATAACAACTGCAATTTATATATTTTTCACAAAAAAAAAACAAAATTTATTTGAGTTATTTTAAAATTAAACTTCTTGATTTCTAAATGATATTTTATTCTTTTAGTTTTAATGTCATTGCTTTTAAAAGCTTTGCCTTATTTTTGGAGCAACAAGAGAATAAAATGTTTAGATAAAAGAAATGTATTTAAAATATTTTAATATAATAAAAATATTGATTTATTATTCTCTGCTAAAAGGCCTTGCTTGGTCAACAAACAGGTCAGGAAACTGAAATAAACTGAAGCACATCTGGGTTTGAATTATTCAGGCTCAAAATTGTGCCAGTAAAACTTTAATTACATTTTCTTTTTTTATTTGTGCATTATATTTTTAATAATTTTGTTCATGCAAACAAATTTCGGTTTTGTTCAAGCATTCGAATAAATTCTATTCGATTGACAACCCTAATTTAGATAGATGTTCATAGATAACAATATTTGCAAAAATATCATTAAATGTTTTTGCTTTAATATTCAAAAGTATTTATATATCTGCAAGTTTTTTGTTTCTAATAAACAAATGCAGTATGAATTTAATTTATCTGTTTATATGTTAAGATATATACCCGTAATTACTTTCAGGATGAAAGTTACGTAATTAGTGAACATTAGCATCACATACTCGTACATATTTTGTCTTAATAATAATTTTGGCATATATTTTATGCTGCATTTTTTTATTTAATCATTAAAATAAATTCTTATACCTATATTGTGTAGAGAAAATTTTAAATATTTTAAGACATTTTAAATGACCTAATTTTTAGTTTTGGCAAACGTTTGAAAATAAAACAATTTTGTGAAGCAATTCAGAATAAAATTTTGTTAATAAATAAATCTAATATTATGTATTATTTTATTATACTATATTGTTTAATATTTGTCTAGTTGAGCATTATGAATCTAATAAATTAGTGGTCTGTTTTTAGGAAAACTTGTAGCAAAATAAACTAGTGATCACTCTGCTGTAATAAAGTACTTTTCTCTTTGATCCTAATAATTAAACTTTATTTAACGGTACAAAGGTACATCATTTGCAAATCATTTTATTGTATACATCAGTAATATTTGTTGCTTAAACAAAAGCATTAACAATTTGAAAACAACAACATGGATGATTTTATGCATTTAAATAAGACAAAGAAAATATCATTAGCCAGTAAAAAATGTTCATGTTTTTTTAAAGGACTAAAGAAATACAGCGCATCATAATTCGCTTTAAAATATGAGCTTGTTCAGAAGCTGATTTCATAGCGCTACAACAATGCAGGTTTTAAAAGGAGAAAGCTAGCTAATGTATACACATCCAATGGGTAGTATGAATAAAAAAGTATTTGCCTTTTTACTTATATAAAACTTTCGTACACAAGCTATACAAAAAAGCTGAGAAAGAAGAGTAAATTTATTTAAAGCTCAAACAAAGTTTTAGAATTTTTGTGTACCGCACCTTGGTTCTGTGCTTTCTGGGAAAGGGTAATTCGGGTTTTACAGACCTTGATCTTTATATGTGTCAGTTACGTTAGCCTATACGAGTCTGGTAGAAGGTAGACACTAAGGTTGTTCGAAAAAAAGTGGAGCCAGTAACCCCCTAAAGATTAAAGATTAGTTGAAGGCGTTAAAATTTATATGCCTGCATACCAGCCTTTTAGCAAAATGCATATCGTTGTTCGTGGATTGACTATGGCCACATTTTTGCTTTGGTGACTTTTTAATCCGACATCAAATTCTTGGCGCCACTATGATATCTTTGATCCTTCCCCCTAACCGAACCACTTTAGTGGACAGGCCGAAGGTCTCACTCAAAAACAAAATTTATAAAGAGTTAACCTCTAGGGGTTTTCTTTCGAGGCTCGACCAGTAACCAACCATATAATAGTGCCTTCCCGTGGCCTGACAGATGAGCTGCCTTGTGTTTCAGTGGAAATGGACGTCCTGGGCGACACCATCTTAGATGATGTTCGCGAAAAGCATATCCTGTTCCTATGGGAATAGATGTGCTGGCGGAGTTCATTTTACGCTCACGATGAAGGTCGATTCTGTGACCGGTTGTTGGTGAGGTCTCCTTCGGGAGTTCACGTGCTGGCTGTGGTTGCTACCAAAGTCACTGGATGAGGGGTTGATTAAATGACTGAATCTCGGCCAGTGCTAAAGGCTGTCTGGACTTCGGACAACCATATAAGCCTCTTCGTGCTGTTTCTAAGCCAACAAAGGCTGCATCGATGCAATTGGGATATAACGCAGAAACGTATTTGGAACCCAATTGGTTTTCTGTGGTGAAATATCGAAAGTTCGCAAAAACTTGCTCAAATCTAATAATTGGTGAAAAATTACTAAAGCTGTCCAAGGGGCCAAAGTAAGCAACAATCACCTCTATCGAAGATTAGCAAAAAAATACGATTAAAAATCGGTGTTAGATTTTTCCAACAAGTTCCCAATAGTTCCCCGCTTGAGAAGAACTTTCCGATTAGAAATCCTCATGTAAACCCAATTGGGATCTAACTGGGATCCCCATTGCGACGTAACGCAGAAACCTATTTGGGACCCGATTGGTTTCCTGTAGGGAAATATCAAAATCTTGGAAAAATTTGCTCAAATCGGAAAAATAGCAAACTCCAATATTGAATTAAAATTGCTGAAGCTATGCAAGGGACAAAAGTAATAAAAAATATACGCTTAAAAATCTGTGTTAGATTTTCCCAACAAATTCCCAATAGTTTCCCACTTGGGAAGAACTTATGTTGAGTCACTAATTTGTAGATGGGCTATCCCAACAATTTTCCGGTCAGATCCCAAGTGGGATAACCCTTTTGCACCTGCCACATGCGTTCCCAATCGGTCACCAATATGAGTATTGGGAAAATTTCTAGTCGGGTTATGTTAAATCACTAATTTGTAGATGGTCGGATTCTGAATGGGATAACCCTTTTGGACTTGTCATATGTGTTCTCAAGTGGACCCAATAAGTATATTGGGAAAATTTCTAGTCAGGTGACGACCCACCATCTTATAGGAAATTGGCTCATTCTTAAGTTTGGCTCTTTAGACTTTAGACAGTATTTAAAGAACTCTATAATAAAAAAGTTTTATGTGATATAAGATTTTTAGAAATCCTCTTAAACACAGAAATCTTCAATAAAAGCTAAATTTTCTACAAATTTTTAAAAATTTTGATAAAAATCACAATTTTTATACAACACAGAAACACACGCACAAATTAAATTTTTGCTGTTGATGGCAATTGTGATTTTTATCAATTGAGTACATTCACTTAATTGTTAATAAAATCAACATTTGGCTATAGTTTTTCAGGATATGTGGCTTATTTTGTTCGTAAGAACAACATCTACAAATTTAAGTTTTTGCAGTTTAAATTTTGTATAAATGCTTTATTTTCTTTTTAATTTTTCATAAAAAGACAAAAATTTTTATACTAATTTTTGAATAAATAAGAAATCACTGATTAGTTTACCTAATTGTATTAAAATAGTTTCAAGGTAATTTCATTATGCATCTGCTGGCGTTGGTCGAAATCGGACGTACTGTTCTCGAGTTAGCGTGAAAAATACTAGTGTACCTAGTGGAAATATTAGATATGCTCATAAAAAGAAATCTGTAAGTGATGGGAAAAAACTGAGGTCACAGTATTTTTTAGCGCATCAATCTGATTAGAAAAATTTTAGTTTTGTTCAAAACGGAAAATAAAAGATCCAATTTTTAAGTCCGTGTAATTATTAAGTAGAAATACATATAACAGTTTAAAAATTGCACCAGTCGGTTTAACAGCTTTGCACCGACAATTTTGGTATATCACTCACTGGTCTGCAAAAAATAAAATTTTTAGAGCCTTTAAATAAAAATATGTGGAATATACAAAGTTTAATGCTCCAAACTCAAATCCGCTTTCAGCTTTTTTCTATTATATTCAGATTTTTTTATAAGCATGACTAATATTTCCACTTGGTGGGTGCATCAGTATATTTCACCCTAACTCGAGAACGAGTTCGATGATTTAAATAAATGAACCACCAAAAGCAGATGAATAAGATTAGCTATAAGTCAGCCATATATTTTTAATTTCCAACGGTTTTGGAGTTATTCAGTAATTATCGGCGAAAAATTCGTTTTTTTTTTGTGCAAAATTAACCTTTTTTTAGTTTTCAAAAACTCGTAAAAAAATGAAGAGGGTAAAAGTTTATTAGGAATAAAATAAGCCATAAATCATTAAAATCAATGGACAAATGTCGATTTTTTTACAATTAAGTGAGGAAACTTAATTGACAAAAATTGCGATTTTCATACAACAAACATACACACATGCACATTACATAAAATTGTACTGTTGTATGGAAATTGTGATTTTTTATCAATTGAGTTTACCTTCACTTAATTATAAATAAAATCAACACGTATAAATCGATTTTCATGATTTATGGCTTATTTTATTCCTAATATACTTAGCTTTCTAATAAATGATTGAAATATAACATTTTCGCCCACGTAATTTTTTATGAGTTTTTGAAAACGAAAAAAAATAATTTTGTTAAAAAAACTAAATTTTCGCTGTTAATTTCTGAATAACTCCGAAACGGCTAGAAATATAAAAAAGTTATGTATAAATGTAATTTTATTCGACTTATTTATTCAAATCGGACAATTCGCCCTCGAGTGATGGTGAGATATGGTGACCTAGTGGAAATATTAGTCAAGTCCATTAAAAAAAATTTTAGGTGATAGAAAAAAACTGAAAACGGATTTGAATTTAGCCCATTAATAAACTTTGTTTATTCCACATATTTATATTTAAAAGCAATTTTTTCTGCAGACCAGTTTATTTATTCATCACAGTATATTATACTCTTATTTATCTTATTTGAGCAGTTTTCTATAATTGTGTTTGCTAAATAGATTTCATAATATTTCTTTTTTTGTTTTTTTTTTTGTCATTTTATTTTTAGATAATTCCCGTAATAAGCAAATAAACACAAATCTATTTAACTATACATAATTTAAAATAAATTTTTAATGCCGAAAATAAACAAGTAAATTTGCTATATCTATTGGCCATGACTGCAACTGATACAAAAACGAACAACTGGTAAGTTATTATTGTTCACACTATTTTATAATAAAAATTAAATACTATATTAATATGTATATGCATATAAGTACATATTAAACGCAAAGAAGAAACATGGTTGAGGCAACTATAATCGAAGAGCAAAATACTATGATTGAATATGTGGTTGAATATATGGTTAAAAAAACTGTTTTACATATAATATGGCTAACGATAACCATATATATATGGTTCAAAACAAACATATACATGGTTAAAAATTACAATATATGGTTTGAAATAACCATATATGTATATGGCTCAAAACAACCATATATATGGCTCAAAGTTACAATATATGGTGTGAAATAACCATAATATGGTTAAATACAACCATATATATGGTTCAAAATTACTATATATGCTTTGAAATAATCATATAGCTGAAAACAACCATATATATATATATATATATATATATATATATATATATATATATATATATATATATATATATATATATATATATATATATATATATATATATATATATATATATATGTATGGTTCTAAATTACAATATATGGTTTGAAATAACCATATATATAGCTCAAAACAACCATATATATGGTTCAAAATCACAATATATGGTTTGAAATAACCATATATATGATTCAAGACAACCATATACATATATGGTTCAAAACTACAATATATGGTTTGAAATAACCATATATATGGTTCAAAACAAACATATATATGGTTAAAATTTTATTTTTTGTAACTGGTGAATGTGTGGAATCTGAAGTAAAAAGTATTATCTATTCTCACATGGGTATATACTAGGGTGATCCATTATGCGACATTTTCCAAAAACCGGTTTTTTAATAGTTCGACTATTTGAAACTTTAGAAAACCCGGTTACGGTTTTTAAAATTCAGAAAAAACCGGTCGATCGGTTTTTTTTTGTGAGAAAATTATAATACAAAAGATTTGATTTTAATTTGCTTTAAACAAAAAAAATTAACAGTTCAACAGTAAATACTATCCGCATAAAAACATAACTTTGAAAATAAGGCCAAGTTCCTATCCAAAAATTTCGGTCGCTAAAAGTACTGGGATCAAAATGATGGTCAAGTTCTTGATGGGCGTTTAAAGCGGGGACTGAAACCGAAACCGAACCTGAACCCAAACGGGTTCAGCTTCGCTGTTTATAAAGACTTTGAACCCGAACCCGTTGAACCAAAAAATTCAGTAAGGTTCGGGTTCAAAAATAAAAAAAGTTATTTAATAGAAAAATAATAAAAAATATTACATATCTTGCATGCAAAAAAAATTAAAAACAAAATCAAAATAACGACTAAAGCAAATTCATAACAGGTGGCAGCACCCCGAAAGCTGACTATTTTTTGTAATTTTTAAAAGTGCCGAATGGTTGCCAACATTTTTTGCTTTTTCTTGTTCTGGGTATTTCTAATAATTTCTTATTTGAAGTATATTTTCTTATGTCATTGCGGTACGTACGCTACAAAGTTGAAAAAAATGTTTTTAAGCTAAATAAGTTAAATTTAATTAAATTAAAAAAAGAATATACGGCCCTGTTCGGTAAACCGAATCCGAGTAAATTTCTCGGTTTCCAAAAATAAATAAATCCCCCATTGATGTATTTTAAATCGTATATAGTAAATTAATTTCAGATATGATATTTTAAGCTCTAAAAAACATGAAATTGCAGAAAATTATGAAAAAAGTTTGCTATTAGTGGATTTAATTTTTCTAAATCGAGCGTTTTTAAAACGACTCGATTTACAGAACAGACAGGATAGTGTTTAAACGTATAAACGTGAATGTAAAATTGATTTATGTACCCTGAACCGAACCCGAACCTGAACTTTTTATTTTGATTAACTTGAACCCGAACCTGAACCCATTTTTTATGGTTGCAGTCCCTGGTTTAAAGTAAAGCAATTTGGCATATAACAACTCAAGAATGACGTAAGTCGATATACAGAAAAAATTCTATGTAACATGAAGATGTTACAAAAATTTCGGTTACGCTTACCTCTCAAATATTTGTTGTTAACAAATTAAATACTATTTTGTGTTAATGTTCCTTAAAAAACAACTTAGCAATTATAAATATCCGTATGTATTTTGTTCACATATTTTTAATATTTATTTTTTTTAATATTCCATTTTTATTAAAATCCTACAAAGCAAAATATATTTTAGCGATGAAACTATTTTTGGAATCATGTAGGCACAAATCGAGAATAGAAAAAAAACACAAAAATTTTTTTAGATTTCTACCACTCAACATTTTCTAAAGCACGCAACTACACCATTTCTAATATAATCGATTTTGAAAACAAAATGATTTAAGTCGGAAAAAGTTTTTTTTTTATTTCCCAGTATTTTTAATACATTTTCTAATATTTTTTTGATAATTTTCTTTTATTTTGTTTGCAATTTATCACATTATTTGATTTCTTCAAGTTAATATTTTTAGATTAGCTTAAAAATTATTCTCAAAATCATTCAAAATATCTCACACCGTTTTAAAATTATCATACTGAAATCGATCAATTGTTTGACTTTGTCATTGAGAAATTAGAAAATTCAGTCGGTTTAAAAAATTCTGTAGGTGGGAAGTGAACTACATCAAGTCGGATTTTTTTTTCAGAATACATACGTCTTTTTTTTATACTGTTGGAATCGGTGTTTTGCTCCTCTATCTATTGGTGAAATTCAGTAAGTCCTATGTTTTAAGAGACAATAGTACTGCAGAAAACCATCTTGGTACATCCAAGAACACCGAGTCCACTTTAAAAAGTAACGGTAATATTATATGACGTAATTTTATTAAGATATAAAAAAACAATATTAGACTTATAATTTATAATTTTCAAAATGTGACTTGGCGTCGTTTACCTCGCACCTACAGATATAAGACATACAAATTAGGGCGAGGAAAAAATTTCATTTTTTTTAAATCTCCTGTATTGTCAATCGATGACCCTATAGAAATGCTTAATTCACGCCGAATATCAAAAATCTTTGACTTTATTTAGAGGTGGTGCACGAGGCGTGAAGTTTGCAAAAAAAAATTTACTATTTCAAATTTTTTTGGTTCTGAAAAAAAGTTTTTTTTTTAATTCCTTATTCTTGATATACTCAAGCAATAGAAAGGTGCGTTAATTTGCAGTTCATATTTACGTAACGCCATTTTTTCGACGTATTTAACCCCCACTAGGACTTTGTACCGCTTCTTAACAAAGTTTTAGTATAAAATCTCAGTTCCGTAACAAGTTTGAAGCTCCCTAAGTACGTTACGTAATATGTGAACAGTCCCAAAACTCGTGGCTGAGGCTTCAATATCTGTCTGTTGACCAGAATCTAAATATTTTTACTTAAAAAAATGGCTTGATTAAAAACTTCAAGTCCTCTGCGCCCCTTAAAGAATTTAACCGAGGGAGCTAAACATTTTTTTCAGCGTGTTTCAGACTATAGAGCTTCGATTCATAATACAGGACAATTCAAATTAAAAAAAAAGTTTTTCGTCCACCCTAATACACATATGTACATACATCTATACATTCATACATATATAATTTAAAATATTTTTACTATTGCAAATGGTGTAAATACTCTTTGCTTCCAAAAGCAAAAACAAATCATTTAAAAATATACTCTCTTGGATAATGCAAATATAATTTCAGCGTGGGAGGAATGAAAAGCAGATAAATCAATTGAGTAATCGCGAATACCAGGGATGGATACTTTAATGAGTTGAAGGTCCTAATTCGCGATTTCGTAGATGTGTCGCGGGCCGCACTACATAGTACATTCGAAATACAATTAAAAATTGTCAAACTTCGGTTGTTTTTTATAAAAGTTTACAGTTTCATAGAAATCGAAACTATGAATCTTGCGAAGAAACCCGATTCCATAACATGAAGAAGGACGCCAGTGTTGTAATTTTTGTTCCAATTGGTTGAGCCGTTTATAAGTTCCCAGCAGCAAAATTTATAACTAGATACGCTATGGGACAGTCATATTACTAGTTGTAATGATACTAGTCAAAAAAACATAGTCTTATTACTAGTTGTAAAGAGACTAGTAACGATGCTAGTCAAAAAAGGACAATCATATTACTAGTTGTATCGAGACTAGTAATGATAATAGTCAAAAAAGGGCTCAGTGGATAGAGTACTTGCCTTGACATATGAGGAATGTGTGCTCGTACCCCGGCTGAGCCAACGTTTTTTAAGAGTTTCAAAACTATAAATAAATAACTAGTAAGAGCATTAGTTTGGAGCAACTAGTATTCCAACTGGAATATAAATGTATACAAATGAACTAGGTGGGCTAATGTTAAAATCAATAGTTCGATATATGACAAAAGGGAACTAGTATGCAGTAAAAAGTAACTAGTATAGCTCTAACTATGTATATACTAGTTACTTCATCGACACGGTTATGAGCGATTCACATACACACAGAGAGTTTAAGTACACAAATACCCTGTAGCAAGGTGAATCCATTCACCTTGCCCTGTAGTTAATGCGACTAGTCCATACACGCATGTAAAGTATACTCCGTAGAGGAATAGGACTAGTCGAAAGGTAACCCAAATGTATGTAAAAGTCATGATTTAATATTACGATGTCGTAGGGCTGGACGATAGTACCCAACTTTGCACTATATCGGAGTGGTCTCAAAACTACACTACGAGCTCTTTCTTGAGTGTTTGTGTTGAAATTGTTAAAACACAAGCAGGGTTACCGTTGAAAATTTTCAAAAAGAGGACCAAAAAGGGGATCTGCAAAATAAAAGGGGCATAAGAAGGGGATCTCAAGGGAAAAAATGGGCGACCTTAAAAAAATAACTAAAAAAAACATTTAATTTTTAAAAACAAAGCTTAATGATAATATTTACAAAGTTATTTTTGTAAAAATGCATGCTCATATCTGTTATTTATTAACAAAAAGAAAAAAACAGTATAACTCGAAAAATTTACTTTGGGGAAAAAGCATTTAGGGTTTTGGTAAAAATGTTAACAATCTTTTCTCAAAAGGTGAGTATATGTAGGTATAAGAGCATTGTGTAAATTTTGTATACATTATTATGTTTAAAAATATGGGATATGGTTAACTTTGCAGGCTATCCCTGAAACTTCGCGCTAAGTTCAATCTCAAAGCCTTGTAAGCCCCATAAATTTTTAGTGTAATTAAAAAACTATATATACAATCCTTTTTTAATTTCCACCGCAATATCTCTAAAGCCACTTATCCGATTAAGATGAAATCTGCTGTATTTAACGCATTTTTCTAAGCCCAAAAAAATAAATGCATCCAAAAAATCGATTTGAAAAGAACTTTTAGAGTTGTTAAAATAAAGGGCTTTTTCCGAAAAATTTCGACAACGATATATATAGAACCATTCAACAGTCGACGTTGTTTTATGAGTTTAAGAGATGATTAGATCTTGGATTCGATCGGCTTAGTAGCTTAGAATTTATTTGAAAAAAACTGTTTATCGAAAATTTTATTTTTGAAAATTCTCAAAATCTACAGAACCGAATCGTTCATTATATAATGAAACCTAAGTTAGGTCAATTATTTTGAATGTCGTAAATTTGGTTTCTATCGGCTAAGCCGTCCTTAAGTTATGAAAGGTTTACATATGTACAAAAAACCACACACATACTAAGGCTGCCAGTCCCGAATACCGAAAACCCGGGATTATTAAATACCGAATACCGGGACTTTTATGCGAAAATCCCGGGATTTTAGCAATAGTAAAAATATGGTGATTATTTTTTGTATTAAGCACATTAGCATGAGTTACCATATTAAGAATCCCTTCAAATATTTGAAATACAATGATAACGGAATTTACACTTTGACTTTGTTGCAGGGATTCTTGGAGTTTAATGATGAAAGGGTTTAAAAGACTTTTATCGGGGTAGCAACTTCGAAACAGAATTCAAAAAAGTGTCAACAAAGTCATCGCATTCAAAATGCAGCTTATGCAAAAAGCTTTTAAACTTCAGGGAGTTATAATAAAGGGTTTTTGCCACATATTTATGTAAGTATACTTTGTTCAATAAATATTTAAAAAAAAATCTTTTAAATATTCGATATGGCCAAAAACGAAAATTCGAACTTAAAAACATTTACAGCATAATGGAGACGTTTCGAGATATTTTTCTCAAAAAGCAACATGTTTGCTCATAGTGGAAACAATGGTAGAATAATATAACAGGTAGCCGCTCAACTAATACAAATGTACATTTCGCGATAGAAAATGTCAAAGAGGATATGTGTGTGTTTGTACATCAGAAGCAGCAAACATACGTCTGGTATTGTGTGTGCAACGTAGTTATTTCACATATACATAACATTTGACAGTTCGTACCTAAAAAAAGTAAATAAAAAAAATAATCAGCTGGCGTTCCAGAGCTACCTTGTATATTATTCTACCATGAGTGGAAAAATGCTGCAAAAAATGTAGGTTTTGCAAAAAACTCTGAGTTGACACCACTATTATCTCTTATTTGGCTTTGTTGTAGTTCTTTGCTTCGTTTTTGCTATTTTCTTGTGCTTTATTCGTTGTGTGTTCGTTTGTGATATCAGCTCCAATTTACAAAGTGTAAAATTTATAAATTTGAAAGTTATTCAGAACATAAACTTTAAGAACTTGTTAAAATATTATAAATTAGCATTTAATCAAACGTATTACTTAAATTGATGTAAACCAAATATTTATTTAGCCGGTGAACTACAATTATGAATTTGGCATTATGAACAAATTTCATAAACAAATGTACATTTGAAAACTTGCTCATGAAAAACAAAAACGCAATTGTGCTACATAAGGCATCGACAAAAATCTATTGAAAGCGGAAAAAGCATATAAAATAAAATAATTTTTCATTAATTCTGTTGTATTTATGTAAAGTGCTGAAAATTATCGTGAAAGAAAAAGGAAATTTTTAAAATAAAAAGGCCATGAACAACGGTTTTAGTACGGGCGAGGAAGACTCAAGGGGTGGGCATACAGATCAAACATGTTGCCTGATTGATGAAAATGAAAGGTGCAATAGACCAGCAGGTAATGCCAGCTACAGCAAGCGCATACAGAAAACTGTAAAGGATAAACGGTTGAAACTGAGCAGTGATCCAACATCGCAACACATCTACATTTGCGATTTTCATAAAGAACGTATACAATCTGCACGCTCAAAGAGAAGGCGCAAAGAATCGGAAGACGATAGCAATGATACTGACATTGACCTGCCCGAAGTTCCCGATCTCTATCAGCTGCAAGTCAATACATTAAGGCGCTACAAACGACATTATAAATTGCAAACAAGACCCGGCATGAAAAGAGCCCAACTTGCTGACGTAAGTAATAAAAAAATAATCAAATTTATTTCACCTGTATAAACAATAGGACTGTAAGCGACATGTTAACAAGCAAATTATAGCTAAAATCAAACTCCTGTTTTACATATGGTCACATAAAATCGAAATGGCCGTGAACGACAAAAAATTAAAATATCCTTTTTACATCTTCATACATCTTTCTTTCTCTAAGGTTGATTCTAAAATTTGGCTACTTAGTCTTAGTCGAGATTTCAGATTGTCAAAATTTCTTTACAGAAGAATTGTGTAGATTTGTATATTTAAAATTTTTTTCCTTATCCCAAACACTCTATTGAGTAAACCATAAATAAACTGTATCTGTTTTTATTTTTTAGACTATTATGAAGCATTTTAAAACGATACCTATAAAGGAAAAGGAGATCATTACATATTTCGTGTATATGGTGAAGTCAAATTCTAATAAATTGGATTTGAAAAATGGTATGAGTAATGAAACAACTTAAATTGTACCATAAGGGCGTCTCTACTACTGATGGTTCAATAAAAACTATACATGATATAAAATATTATTTATAAAATGATGATACAGAGAAATTTTATAGAAACTCTTTAATTTAAGCAATTGTTATGTTGTAAGTCATTCAATATTTTGTGTAATATTTTATTTATATATAAACTTATTTTTAACCTAATAATAGATCTAATTGGTTGAAACTAGTTTAAATCGAAATAGGACAGCTGTAAATTAAAATATAATCATGTTTTCCATATTAAATCATTTGCTTTATCATGTTCATAGTCTTGGGTACATTCGTAAATTCAGTAATTGTGCAATAATCAAAGTCCTGCGTTCGAACACCAGCGCCTGTCAATACTTTTCTCCGTCAAAAGCAAGTCAAGAGCAAACATTTGAAATAGTTGACGCAGAGTAATGCAACTACGGCAGTATTTTTGTTATTGTTGCAATAGTTTACAGACCGTTTCCACAAATTTTCTGCTAAAATTTTTTTTTATTTTCTTACGTCTGAAAAATATGTCAATTTATAAAAAATAGTTTTAATGTACATTTTTATTTCATATATACTTTTCAACAAGGCAAATGTTTACGAAAAGTTTTCGTTACTTTCGTAAATTCAAAAAATATTGCGTTTCTGTTTTTCTTAATATCTAGGAAAGTTTCGTATATTCTACGAAAAAAGTAGCTACGAATTTGTTTGTGCATATAAATGCATGCATACCTTCCATTTCTATACAAGATATAATTTTTAAAATTTTCTATTAAGCTTACACCAATTATTTATTTGAGTGTTGTGTTTTTCTTCCGACGGGGTTTTTTTTTAATTTGGAACGATTTTCCGTCATCCCACGTCAAATTTGGTTTGTAAACAGACCGGTTTCGGCTATGTGCCATCTTCAGTGTTCTATTGAATTATTTATTTCTGAAAATAACTTTTTATTTCACAGTATTATATATATAGACATTTCATGGAATCTTTAGTTATTAAATCTAAAGGCTTATAAAACAACTTGATCTTCTTCTTCGGAATCAGATGTAGAGTTTTCTGTAAAAAAAATTGTATATTTGTAGTGCCAAGTCATTTAAAACAATTAACAAAACTTACTAAGACGATATTTTTGAACTACTTTTCGTATCTGTTTCTGTTTATTTAGGAGTTTATAATTTTTTGGCTTAGGCTGTTTTAAGTGGTGATTTTGAAATTGTTCCAAACTTTCATCTTCTTCATCACTAATAACAGACTCCACAGAATCATCTTTAGCTTCAACATCAGCTACCCATTTAGAATCACTCTCAGTATTAGCCGTATCACGAGAAGCAGGATTTGAGGCTTTAAAAATGTTGTGCCATTAATGGGAGAGCAAAAAGACCATACACTTACCATTCATACTTTGAAGTGTAATTTCACCCTGACTCTCATCACTGTCATCGTCATTTTCAGCCAGGTTTTTAAAGAATTCATTTTTGCGCTTTTGTTCTTCAGTTTCTTCGGCTTCATTAAATGTAAAATGTCGCAATTTTAAAACTAAGCGGTCTTCTGCTAGACTAGTAATCGTATTTTGTTTCAAGCATTCAGTAAAGCCCACATTCTTTCGGCTTTCTCTAGCGGCCAAGTCTTGTGCAAGTATTTGTTTGACTAAATCTACTACTTTTTTCGCTTGATTTGAGGCTCTTTTGGATGATTGCAACAATAAAATTGAGCTCGTGAGTGACGATCCACCCAAGTTAAGGCAGCAAAGCTCTCTAAATGAATTTATACCAAAAACCATTTGAGATTCGCTAGTTCTTTCTTCCATTATTGTTGGATCCGCTACAGCTATGCGGCCATCGTCGAATGTGCAATAACTGACACATACTGGATAATGATGCATGACCATTGGAAGAGGCTCCTTCTCAGCCGCCGTATGTATAATAACGTCATCCTCCACTAAGCTTACTTCGGGTCTCCTGAAATGCATTAAAGCACTCAATGTTGCCACTGAACAGCAATCAATAAGATTTCCCTCATGATTCAAAACGTTCAAATCAACTCGCAAAATCCATACTCTTTCTTCAGCCTGTATACATAATGATTCCAAGTCCAAGCATCTGGATTCTCTAAATGTCCTTTCCAATGTTCTGTTTAATTGAATAGTGAGCTCACAATTGCGGCCAACTTCAAAATGTGAAGCCGCCATTGGACCCAGTTCAACGTTAATGTGTAGCATGCCTTCGTTAGGTCTCGTAGCTTTCGGGACACCTAATTCACTTGAAACCTGTGCTATAACTTTGGTTTCTCCCAGCGCAACTATCACGCTTCCCCAGTCGGCTCCATAGTTAATTTTTATCTGCCGGAATTCATCATTTTTGCGACCATCCAAACGCTAAAAATACATAAAAACTTTATAGATGCAAATTTAAATTTTCTTGTTAATATTTACCTGGTTTTGTTTAATAGCCTGAATGATGAAATTTCTCTCACATGTTGATAACGGTGTTTCTTTCATATTCTTTTTTTATTGATTTAAATAATATACCACCAGTTTGAAATTAATCAAAAGAAAATGTAATTAAGCAAATGCCAACAAATATTTGAGGTTATATAGAATGTTTTGATTGTGATTCTTCATTTTATTATACGCATTCCCTATAAAGTGATAACACCATTAAATTGTAGTTGGCAACAATTACAATTGATACTGACGGGATTATCACACATCAGTAATATTATATACTTTTTTGAAAATCACGCATCCCGAAAAAAATCTACTTTTCCCTACGGGCCCAAAATATTATCTCTACAAAAATCCTACAACTTTTAAATGATAATATATGAATGCAAATAAGCTCCTTTGTGCTTAATGTACATATACGTATATGGCTTGATACGAAAAAGGCTTGTCTCGAATTTTTGATGTTTTACAGGAGAAGGAAAAAAAACAGCTGCAACTTTCTTAGTTCTTTAAGAAGGATGTAATGACACGAATATTGGCTAATTGGCTTTGATCGGATAAAAAATTACGGAGTTGTCTAACTCTAAATTTTATAAAATTTGTAACTTTTTTCACCAATTTTTGTCATTTCAAATCTAAAAATGCTGTAATAAAATAACAAAAAAACTAGCATTTTTAAAAGTCCCTACATTTGAATGATTTGACAAAAATCCCTACGAATAGGGATTTTTCCCTACATATAACATCACTGGTACACATTTACAAACAAGTTATGCCAGCCATACACTACACAAGTTCAGTGCTCAAGTTTTTTACTGCGTAAACGAAATTTGTAACATACACTATACAAGTAAACTGTGCAGTTTTTTATTTTAAAGCTATAAGTGAAGAAGACAACATGTGCGAATATAGCGCTATTTGATTGCTTGCTATACAAATAAAAAGAAAACAAAGAAAAAAATTCGTTTTATTTATTAATTTTCGTATGCTTTGACTTTTATGATTCTATTGCTGTAATTGCTGCTTTGAATGCACTATAACGCATACGATTCTTTGTATAATTCAACGAACTATGTCCAGAATATTTTTTCTGTGGTAATTTTTTGTTTTTAACTCTTTAAAAATCGCGACACAACTGAGCGTTTGCAACATACATTACAGAAATTCACTGTACAGTTTTACAAACTTGAGCAAATATCAAAATCGTTTTGATAATTACTCAGATCAGTGCGTGAATAGCACAACCACCGCCATACACTACACAAACGCACTGCACAGTGCCAGACTTGTGCAGTGAACTTGTGTAGTGTATGGCCGGCATTAGGCGCTCCAATTGTTATTTGCAGTCTACACCTAACTTAACTTAACATTAACTTCAAGTTAATGTTAAGTGTAGACCGCTCAAGTTAATGTTTTTTTTCAGGTTATAACATAGTTGTTAGTGCAATTGTTTTAACAACGCAGTCATAACTTCAAGTTACAACAGCATTTCAAGCTAAGTGGAGACGTAGAGTTACTTTGCCGAAAAAATTCCACAATATGAAGGGAAATGCAAGTTCTAAGAAAAAAGACGCTGAGGCGGAAATCAGGTGAGGCCATCAATAGAGCTGATCAGTTTTTGCCTTTCATATTTGCTTTCCTAATTGTAAAACTTCAAACCAAATTCATACCTATATAATCCCCTTTTTCACTAATAGCCCATTCAGGCTGCACAAAAATTACTTAATTTCGTGCCGAAATTTCTTACCAAATTAAAAGTGTTCATACTACGTTTGACTTGATTTCGGCTGTCATTTGGCACTTGAAACATCTTCCATTTCATAAAGTTTCTATGAATTTCGCACTTTTATGGTCACAACACATTCTTTTCTTTCGTTTAAATATTTTTATACGTTTCATTTTCATAATTTTTTTATTTTAATTAAAACAAATGTCAACTTATTTTTTTTACCCCTACATGTTGTATATATGTTGTTCCAAAAAAGGAACTTTAGAACTAAAACAGGTATGTTCATTGTAATTCCAAGTTAATTGCTCCGAAATTAGGGAAAATAAATTCATTTGGGATATGAGAAAATTTATGGGAAATTACTTAATTTCAAGGTGATTGCAGCCGAAATCAAGACCCATGTTGTCTGTACAAAATTTAGCAGTAATCCAAATACCTATCTTCCGCGGTGGCAATTCATTGGCCAAAGCATACAATATTTGCAGTGGAGCGGACGGAGCTAAACCAAGACATCGTGTTAAGATAGCATTTTGCAAACTAATGATTTTTTATCAATATATTTAGGAGCATTACCCATAGATGTTCTCACATATTTAATTTTAGGCCTAACAGAACTTTTTTTATAAATTTAAAGCAACTTGTGGCGCTAAGCCACCTTTTATTGGCGTCAAGCATTTCATTAAATTTGAAATACTTTTCACTTTCTTCATGTCCAGCTCATAATGATCCTTGACTCCCAAGGACGAACTAGCTGTTCTTCCCAAGAATTTTCTACAATTAACTTCTCTAATCCTAATACCATCTATAACCAAATAATTAACTTTATTTCCGCCTTATTAAGGTTAAAGCCAACATTTAAGAAGGAACTTAGACCCAAAAAATCGAATGTTTTATATTCCTAATTTTCTAAAGCCTGATTACAAGACAAGCCATTCGATAAAATCATCTGAATATTGAAAAATCATTTCGTCCTCATCAAATTTTCTAAATCAGCCAGATCCCTACCATGTTTTGGAATCTGAACTATTTTGATCATCTGCCATTGATCAATTGTATCATTAGAGATCAATGAGTCGTTCAAGGCTAAATAATGGCGTAGGTAACTCCATCACACCCACAAGCAGAGGCTTTTGTTTTGTTCTTCAGGACTTCTTCAAATTCACCAAAAACAAAACCTTGAAAAACGTTATTTTGTACAGAAAAATTCACCACAGGACTACCAATGTTAATAAGCACCTATTTCTACAAAGATCAAGATAAATACTATCATTATGACTGTTCCATGGTGTAGTGGATGACCAATTAATGCCTTTCCTTACATTTCTGACAAATATCCATCCTTTTTTAGAGCTAGAATGTATATTTAATTTTTAAAATTTTAGTTTTGTCCAAAAGATTTTTCCATTCATCCCTTTTGACAATAAAATCTTTATATTTTCTCAGCTCTCTTGTGGCGGCAATGTATTTTCGAAAAATTAAAAATATCTATAAATTTTGGTCTCATTAGAGTAGAGTGGCAGCCCTGGCCTTGGAAAACTGTTTTATTTAAAATCGCTGAATAAATCAGCAAAATCGAATGTCGCCTACACTGCTTTTTGCTTTCAGTCAAGCTCGCATTTCTTCTTCACACATCATTGGAATAAGTTAGTTTTTAATTTTTAAAAAAACTACAGTTTTTGTTTTTAAAATAATTTAATAATTCTGTGAAAATATAATTTCAAGTTTTAATCAAGTATTTTTTTGAATATTTGGAAAAAGTATTGTGAGAAAAATATCGACGTCACAAAGCCAGCGAAAGTGTGTAACACCAGAAGTGGGAATAGATGGATTGAAGAAATAAGAAAAGTAAGAGTTGGCGAAGAATCAAAAGTAAAATAATATACATGGTAGTTGTGTGTGTTTAGAATTATATAAAAGTTGTTATTTTTTAAATAAAAATTCTTAGTTATTAAAGAATATATCTTGTATTAAATAAATCTTATAAGAAAACAAGCAGAACAATGTCAGTAAACAAATTTACGAAAGGCTTATCAGCAGACGAGAAAGCAGAAATACAGGAAAAATTTATAGAGGTAATTTTTTTTTAATTCTTTGTATATACATCAATATGTTATAAACTATTATTTACTATTAAATAATTGATCATCACTTTAAGAAACCAGGAAATAGTTTACTATAGTATACACTACTTATACGTGAGTCATTTTAAGCCATACAAACACATTACATATCGTGTCTTTCTTTAGTTGAAGAGGGGAAAGGTTGTTTGGTTACTTTTTTGTTGAAAGAAAGCTCAGTTCTAGGGAGTGTAAATTTAATTTACTTTACCGTCTTCATTATATTTTTCAAAAGTTAATTCATATTCAACCCCAAAATAGAACTGAGGATTTCTTTGTTTAACATCTTCATGTATGTAGTAGATTTTCAAGGCTACACATGCTTTACCTCCTCGCTGCTTGCTCCTTCTCGCTTGCTATTACTCTTTTGCTGTAAAGGGTGTGTGTTTGTACATAAATGTCTACATTATTTGTTAGGGGGGATATGCTGGAGGGGTGGAAAAAACTTACAAATGTGTACTGCTCAGCAAAAATAAATGCATTATTTTAGTTGTTTTTTATATGTCCACATGGGTGTTGCCGGCTTGTAGTCGACATAGGTATCTGCAGTTTGTTTTTCTCGTTAAAGGCAAATACATCATTAGCATTCATAAACGAGTAAATTACATCTATCAACGCTAACAATTGTAACTCATTCAATTTATTTATTTTAATAGATTTGATGTGATTAACTTTGTGTTAACGAGAAAATAGAGTATATGCATGCGTATAAGTACACTTTTGTGTAAGCCGTTGGCGGGAGGTAGCTTTTTGGATTTTTTAAGACTTTAAATATCTTTGTAACTAATTATGAATCATTGAAAAACAAACATAATTTTTTGAGTATTTTATGATTTCATAAAAAATGCTTAATAAATCAGTTTATCTTTTTTTAATGAAATTATTCATAAAATTATATGTAGTTTATGGCTTAATGTCAAAAAGGGAATTTAAGATAAGAAACATGTTTAACATACACATTCCCATTTAAAAAACTTTCCATTGTACCGGACTGCTTTCTTTATATAAGTATCGACATACGTAAAGTACACAACTGCATGTGGTTTATACCACTTGAAATTTATTTTCTTTACAATTCCATCATAATTGTTTATATAGCGCCTTTTTATTCGAGTTCATATTGGGTTTAACAATGAACAAGTTTTTTAATAAAACAATTTTTCAAAATAAGCTACATATTAATTTAAGATTTTTTTCATATGTATGTATGTGCACAATAGGGGATGAATTTTTAGCTATTTTTGCAAATATCAAATTTTACATGCCCCAGATAGACAACATGGCCATAAAAAATATACAGCAACGCCATCTTGCTTTTATGCTGTTGTCAAAAAAAGCTTCCGCACCAAACGACTTTAACTGCCTATTTCACGATGTCTAAAGAATTCTATCTTTCGTACAATTACATCTGAAACAAACTACATTTAAAACCAAAAAATTTTTTGTTTTGGTTTTAAATGTAGTTATACAAAAAGAACTCGTTCGACATCGTGAAATAGGCAGTAAATTTGGTCCATACATAAAACCAACCAGTTTCCTTATCCATTTACATTTCGATAAAATTTGATACGAATGATGCCTTTGGCAAAACTACACAGGCAGAAATTGCCAACCGTACAAAAAATATAGCACTGGCAAAACACTTTATAGAAAAATTAGTACTATTTGCCAACGTTAAAATTTTCAACACGCAAATTGTTTTGCCAACGTTTTAATAAACGTTTTTTTTTTAATCTATTGTTTGTTTCAATTTAAATAAATTACTTACGTAAAAGAGTGATAACAATGGATATATTTTGAAATCGGGTAAGAATACACTTAACATCTACCATACCTATGTTTATTTTAATAATTTAGGTCTAAATTGTCGCCGCGGACAATTATAATTACCAAATCGGTGAAAAGGAATTAGGTCTGGCGAAAATGAGTTCAATTTGTATACAGAAAAATTCTGATATAACCATAATATTCCCATTACTTAAGCCCGTTTCACACTATAATACAAGTCTTAAGACATTGGATTTTGTTAGTGAGAAATCAAATGAAAAAGGTTGATTGTCAAAAAAATCTAACGTAACATTACATTTTGTTTCTAGACTATCACACTTCAAATAATATGAAAAACATGAGTAGAAACAACCCGATTCAGACCTTTCAGTAGCATCGGCTGAATATTTTCATGTAGGTGGCGCCGGTACCGACGCTTGATAATTTTCGGCGATTCAAGTTTTCGATAAATTTTTTATAAAAAATTACCAGAAAAATACGAACGAAAAGTACTAACACTTTTAGACCTGAACAAAATACATTCGTATCACACAAACACAGCGGTGGTAGCAAGATCCACTATTTTCTTCTTTTGCTTTTGTAAAAATACAACACTGATAGGAGGAAAAATCTTTTCGTTTAGAAAAATTTCTAAAAATGAGTCATGGGATGTCAAATTTCTTTCGGTTTTATTTGAGATTTTCATGACATTTTCACACTATCATACATTTGCATATTACTTGAGTTTTTGACAAGTCTTAAACTCTGTATTATAGTGTGAAACGGGCTTTAGTAAACATGCATCATGTGGGGGAATGGAAGTAAATTTATACTCTATCCCCCATATTCATAAACGATTAGTAAAGTTAATCTATGCAGTAAAAACGGTTTTCCATACAAAATTTTTACATTAAACCAACATTAACTTTTATAAATGTTTATGAATATGCCCCATATTGTTGTTTAGATGAGGAGCTGCAGAATAAAACGTTATTTTCTTAAATTATAACAAAACAAAACTTACAATTCTGCTTTTCATATAATATTTATAAGTGAATATGTCATACTTGTAATAAGACTATATTTTATATTATATTATTTTTAGTTATTGGTAATTTGGGAAAACGCTGTAATTTTGGAGTTCGAAGTAATAGGAAAAGGTTGTACTAAAGAAAAAAATGATATTGGGACAGCACTTAAATTTTGGTTTTAACAGTGTTAAACAATCGGGCGACCCTAGCATGAGGTTATCATTTGTGTATTGGCAAATCACTTCAAAAGTAAAACTTGTAATATTTTGCCAACGTTTCTAACACCTTAGGAAATGTTTTGGCAACGTTGGGCCGATTGTAATTTTCTGCCTGGATATCTACATAAGGCTTTATTCGCATAACGCTTTTTTCGATGTTCTTAAAACCCCTTCCACGCTTGTAACGCTTTCTTGCAAATTTTCAATGGTGGAGTTCACGCAGCATGCGATAACTGCAAAATAAGCCGCTGGTTGGCTGCAGCCAGAGATCGTTATGGAGGAAGAAAATTCCGCTAAAGCTTTAACATGTATTTATATGTACTACATATAAAATTTTTTGTGTTGCATATTTATTTCATTAAAAAAATACATATGTACATGGTTTTCATTGTAACGACCGAAGCTGCTTTTATTTTACTTTAAATAAGTAAATACATATTTATTAATGAAAATATAATTTACATTTAATTAGTAAAATATTTGTTTTTAGTTATTGGCGCTTTGGGAGAACACTGTGATTTTGGAGTTTGAAGTATTGGGAATGTTATAATTAACAAAAAATTTATATTGGGGAAGCACTTAAATTGTGGTTTTCGCAGTCTTTAGCCAACGATGCAAAAAAGAGTCGGGTAACCCCAGCATGAGGTTATCATTTGGGTGTTGGCACTACACTGCAAAAATAGAACTTGTAATATTTTGCCAACGTTTCTAACACCTTAGAAAATCCTTTGCCAATGGTGGGCCGATTGTATTTTTCTGTCTGGGTAATATTGGTGCAAAATCTAAGCTTACTATTTTGCTTAGTTCGCAAATATTGCGACTTTAGAATACTAAAATTCATCAAAATTCGCTAAACTGACTTCAGAAAAATATGTGTGTATTTATAACTACTTATCCTAAATATTTCATTAAGGTGTCATGTTAAACGGCACAAAATCGCAGAATAAAATCAAAGAATATGTCATTTTAAGGGCCGTTTTGTGCCCTTTAACATGACACCGTAATAGAATATCTAGGATAAGTAGTTTTTAAGTATACATATGCATAATTTTGTGAAGTAAGTTTTGTAACGTTTTGATGAAAGTAGTGAGCAAAGTGGTGAGCTAAGATATTACACTAATAGTAGCTTACCCTAGGCATCATTAAATTTTATCAATATCGATAAACAATGTACATATATGCATATATCAATACTAATTTAATAAAGAAAAATTATCTGTGAATTTTTAGAAATTTCATTTGGTGCGCAAGGTTTTTCTGCCAAAATGATGCGCAATCACAATTTTTATTATTCGGGTATGTTCTGTATTCCATGCGGAACTAAAATGTTTGCATGTACATATGCATGTATCCACGAAAGATGTAGTCAAGAGGAAAGTCATGCATAAAATTGTTATAAAGATGTGGAGCTAAAATAACAAAAAAATGCGATTTTCATAAAGTACACATACTCACAAACATTGAAAATTTTCTGTTGTGGAAATTCTGATTTTTATCAAATGATTTCCTTCGCTTAATTGTGCGTAAAACCGGCATTTATCCATAGATTTTAATAATTTATGGATTATTTTAGTCCTAATATACCTATCTTTCTGATAAATAACAAAAATTTAAATATTTTGCCATAGTAATATTTTTATAATTTTTAAAGACGAAAACGAAGTTTAATTTTGCAACACCAACACTTTGTCTTTTTAGGGTTCCGTACACCAAAAGTGTAAAGGAACGCTGTCCGTCTGTCTGTCTGTCCGTCTGTCACAGGCTGTTTTCTCGAGAACCGTAAGAGCTGTGGACCTGAAATTTTCCCAGAATATGTACGAAAAAAATTACCAAAATGAAAAAAGCGCCAAAACTAAAAATAATCGCCAAAAAACTAAAAAAAATTATACGAAAAAGCAAAACGAAAAAATTTCCCAAATGAAAAAAGGGCGAGCCAACGTCGCACTTACTGAATTTACTTTTTTTTTTATTTTAGCAAATATTGAAATGGCCCTAGCACAGTCGAATAGCACAATAATATATATCAAATGATATGGTATTGTATTTTCGCAGTCATTCAAAAAGTTCACCGATAACGCGATTAAGTTTGAATTTTTTTTTTCATTAAATTGTTTAAATAAAAATGCCATATTTTCTCAATGCATCAATTAATGATTTGGATTGATGTTTAAAACTTGAGTTAGAGCGATTTAGAGTAGTATTCTATTTTTATAACCGTAAACATTTTTGCGGTAGATGATAAAGAAAAGAAAATAAATTTGTGTGCAAGAAAGAACAACTGTAAACATAATTGCAAAACTTTTATTAATAGTACATACATGAATTCTCAAGATTTTAACTAATAATCCTTCTTCGGAGCAAAATAAATTTTGTGAATGATTTATTAAAAGATACTTTAAAGGGAAGAGATTCTTTTGCTTTTGATCATTTAAGAAAAAAATTATGTTATTATATTTTTTTATATGTATAAAGTTATGTGCAAATAAAAGTGGAAAATGGATTTGCGCATTTGTTGAAATGAATACATGTCATTACAGAGTGATCTTTTTTATTATAATTAACTTGAGACTGCTTTTTTATTAAGCGAATGCAATGAATATTTCTTTTGTCGCTGCTGCCGCCGTCTTGAATGAATGCATCAGATCAAAATGATGTCATAATATATTTATGCAAACAATGAAAATAAAATTCTTTATGCTTTAAAAACTTTTAAGAAATAATAATTTTTTTTTAGAAATATGTCGAGCAAATTATTGATCTGTTCAGTTTTAGCGATTTGTATTTCGATGAATGTTTTGTGCAATGGCTAAATACATCTAATTTATCAAGATGCAAATTTCATTTAAAATTTCTTAATACTTATTCTGATCCTTCTATGTGAAATGGGCCCCATCAGTGATGGGAATTGTGGCGCAATTGTGCCATTTTGGCACTACATATTGGAAAATGCCTGGCACTGTGGCACACTCGCTAATTTTTTTTTGTCTTTTTGCACATTTTAGTGAAAACTATTTTATAAATAGATACAAATTATGTTTGTACTATTTTTGCTGCGTTAAATATTATAAGCGCAACCATGGTAAATATTTACCACTTCGAAATGCCACAATATGCGTTTTTCGACTATTTTCTTGAAATAAGTTACACATTGGTAAAAATTAGAGTAGTGCTATAATCATGACAAGCAGTAATCGTTACAGAAAATGCAAAAAACTTCATCTAACATTTTAAAAGTTTTACATGAGAAGCATAAAACTTGTTTAAATGAAAAATATATTGACAATTAGTGAATAATTTTACAATATAAGTTAAAAGGACCAACAAATTTATATATTTATTGTAAAATTTTGTTCTACTTGTCAATATATTTTTCATTTAAACAAGCTTTATGCTTCTCCTGTAAAACTTTTAAAATGTTAGAAATGGATTTCTGCATTTTCTGTGATGATATATAAATTTAAAATTATTATATGGGTATACTTACATATGGATGCAACTATAAATGTATGTTCATATATTAAACTGCTAACATTTTATTTATATAAGTATATGAAATGTAATTTCGGCCCTATTTAAGTCATTTTAGCGCTATTTCGGCAATTCCCATCACTGCCCAGCAAAAAAAGACATGCAAAGGAAATAGTTAGTGCATGGGTTCTACTAAAAATGAGCTGGCTCAATTAAGGTGCAGAACGCATGATTTTAACACAGGCGTGTCATTGACGTGCATGGGCTCACATTTAACAAAACTGCTCATCATTGAAATGAGTGCTTAGAACCAATGCAAGTTCGATGATTCGGTTACGTTTTTGCATGGGTTCGTGAAACTCATATATAAAAAATTAAAATAAAAAAAAATATTGCCGCAGCTGGGATACGAACCATGCTCTTCTGACTGTTAAGACTTGCTCTCTACCACTGAGCTATTGTCTTCTTATTTTTTTGTTGGAGGTAAAACTTGTTTTATGAAAATGTGTCAATGTGATGATTTAATTCCGTTTTTGCAAGCCTTTTTCGGTGGATATTTTATGCAATATATTACCTAGTAAAATCGCATGCGTTTTTAATGAGTTCAAAAACTATAGCTTCATTTACGATGGTATTATTCAGAATACATTCGAAGAAACAAGTGCTCAAGAAATCATGAAACACTATTTCATTTTGAACGCGTTCATATATTTTTTGCTGGCTGCATAGCATTAATTATAAACAAAGATATAAAATATGCACATCCGATATTTCTATAATAGCAAATTAATTTTTTCTGACAGATTTTATAAGTTTTAATAAGTCTATTATATATACATATTTACGAGCGAAGGGAGGTTATGAAAAACTTGTCGACACGTGTAATTTAAGTTTATTTTCATTGAGTTATTCTATAATACATAATTCCGCAGGTGTTTATAATTGAATAACCAATAGATTCTTTGAAAAGCTTCTTATCATTTATTGCTCATACTAATCGTAAAGTATGTACTAATAAAATGTTATATTAATCGAAAATGTGTAAATTGACTACAAATCTGTATTTGACTCCTAAACTTATTATGTTTCTTACTAATAAAAAATATACGGAAAATAAAAAATATATAAATCAGATATATCTACATAAGTACATTTATGTATACATAAATAAGTACATTTAGTTTTTTATAAACTGCCGTCATTATATACAAACATATTTTGATTGTTATTATGTTTCTCTTTTTTGGTCTGTTTATATTTCACATTTTTAAATAAAAAAGTTGAACCTTGTTCTTTATTTTTAAAACAATTAAAGGAACCTGTTTACACGGTCACGTGCCGATTGTTATATTTCGTATGTTCCATGACTACAGGTAGCTAGCTGCATATTTCAAATGAAAAAATTACAAGACATATTTATACATTACAGCGGTAGATAATCATAATCTGAAATAAGGTAAAAATTTTTTTTATTAAGTTTAGTACTTTAACACTACGAACATTAAAAAACAAAATTGAATGGATTAAAAATGATAGTATAGTTATAATAAGATATAAAATGGTAAAATACGTACCTGTAGCACACAATAATCAATTTATTAATTTTTTTTGTACATGAACGAAATGTTAAATCTTGTATTCCCTTAAGGTATTATTTACACCATAGTTTTTATGTCTGCTGAATTGTAAGTCTTACCTCTACAAAACCATCAATCCATTCAAGCATGACACACCTTTTAACACAATAAGGCTATAATGTGCATAGGGGTTAAAATGAAGTAAACCTTTAAAGGAAAGCTAAAATTGAGAAGAAAAACAAACGCAAACATACATAATTGTCAAACTCAAAATATTGTTTTTATTTTCTTTTTAATTTTAAATTCCTCATATACATAAATGACACTGGGACTTTATTTTTTTTTCTTGACCACTGACTGAATCATTAGTTTCAATTTTGTTTATCACTTAATTATGTAATATTGTGGTATGTGCTGGAAATCGTTCGATTTGAAGTCGGCGCCGGTTTCAAAAACAAATTCTACTGAAAGATGACTTATTTTATTCGATTATTTTTTTTTATACAAAACAAGAAAAAACGTAAATAAGTCATTTTTCAGCATCACATACCAGATTAGTACATATGCACATTTACTAGTTTACCCAATTAATCGAGTTTAAGTTTTAATTGGTTAATGGGGCAAACATTTGTGTAATCGATGTTGAGATTTAATCGAGTAATAACATTATGCAACAGAAAAAAACTTTTGTCATGACCTTTGATCACCACTATATTTTTGATGTGTTATGGTCCCCTAACTACAAAAACTGTCGAAATCAATAATTCTATGCATACTCTTTTTTTTAATATTTTCTAAAATTTGGGATTTTTCAGGAGGCTGCTGCACCGATTTCATCGCAACTTGGGAAGGTGTAGTCCAATTTAATTACAAACAAAACTTGGATTAAAATTACCTTTGAGCCGTTCTAACATTATTCTTATATATACTCAATAGTTTCGGAATTATACAGAACGCAATGATGAAAAATATATTTATTTTATGCGAAATTGAAAAAAAAATAATATTTTTTAAAAGTTTATAAAAAATCGCAAGATCGCAAGATGTTACCATTTTTATTCTTTGGTCATAAAGCCACATATACTAGAAATAAAATTAGGTTTAGTTCATGAAAATCGATGGATAAATATTGATTTTATTCACAATAAAGTTAAATAATCAGTTTTTTGCAAAAAATCTAGTTTTGAAGAGGCTGCTTCCCCGATATTATCATAACTCGGGAAAGGGTTGTCAAATTTTATTACAAAAAGCAGCTTGAATTATGCAGACCGCAATGATGAAAAATATACTTTTATTGGCTAAAAAAGCTTAGTACGCAGTGCTGCCCAAATTTTAAAGATACATACAGGCATGTTCTGAAAATCACATGGCCTTAAATCACATGTGATTTTAATATCAATAATGGACCCTTTTAAAATCATATACAATAATTTTCTTTCAGAAATGATATTTGATGCTCTATACAATAGAAAAATAGAAAAAAGAAGTGAAAAAATATCTGCATGACCATTATTGATTTTAAAATCACATGTGATTTAAAACCATGTGATTTTCGGAACATCCCTGATAATTTTATTATAAGTTTTAAAAGGGTTTTTGTTATAAAATTGGTCAATTCCTTTCAAAGTTATGATAAAATCAGTGGAGCAGCATCTTCAAAAATCCCAAATTCTAGAAAAAAAAATTTAAAAAAAATTATCCATAAAAAAAAAATTAAAAAAAAATTAACCATAATACGTCAAAAAAATATAGTGGTACTTATTGGCATTTTTCTTGTTGCATAGTGTAATCAGCCCATTTGCTGCAAACCCGGCATAACTCAAAACGCGATTTTTTATTTAATAATGTAGAAATAGTTGCCATAATCCTACATCTTTTTTAGAAAATTTATACCATTATCTTGTAAGTCTACTCTCATTTGCTTTATTTTAAATTTTTAAATAATTTTCCAATTTTAATAAAATTTACATATAAGCGAAAAACTCGTTCGTTCACTGGTTTCGTATGCTGAAGAAACTCAAAATAATGCGTGACATAATCATTATCAGCATTACGCAATTACGTTGATGACGTTTTACAAATTTCAACACATTGAATGGTTTTTACTAAAGCCGCAATGGGTTAAAAGAAAAAATATTTCAAAATGTTCGAAGATATGCATGTATATTTATTGATAGAGGAAAAATTTCAGTTAATAGCCCAAAACTATGCGTCTTATTTGTTATTTGGAAACATGTGTAACAGTTAATCAAATAAAATTTATTAGTTCACCTATTAACGGTTGGTCGATTGAATACTCTAAAACTTGCATACAAACAACCTAATTCACAAAAAATTTTTTTGATTAATAAGACTTATAAAACGAATTTTTGTATGAAAACTTGTTTTATTAATCTGTTATAAGTCAAAAAAAATTTTTATGAATTAAGGCAAAAATATATATAAACATGCATACATCACACATATCTCAAAATTTTGTCAACTTAAAAAAGTAATGTACAAATCATAATTGTGTGTCATACTACGAATATCTTATATTGTTTGAAGATAATCAATCGCACTACAACAAAAAGTTGAAAAAATTTTAAATAATAAAATGACATTTAATACTGCGTGTATTTAAAATGTGTAGGTTGGGTTTTTTCTATGTTCGCAATTTAAAATACTCTTTTAAATCCTTCTTTTTTTGTAAGATTTCATTTTCATTTCGTAGTAGTTTCTTTTGCAAATTTCGTTTTGTTTTCGAATTTATTAACCCAGACATACTTTGGTAAATGACTATAAACTACTTGGTAGTCTTCTCAGTTCATTATGGCACAATCATTTGGTTGAAATAGAGTACATACAGCAATACCCACATTCATGCATAGATACTTACAATATTGTACAACCATTTTTCACTGCGTATCTTTTGGCTCAGGTTAGTGTTGTATGTGCTTTGAATTATCAATTAAATTGCATTATATAATTTTCTTCTTTTGTTTTCAAATTGTACCTTATAGCATGCATGTTTCTAATTAAATTTGTATGTAGTCTTGCAGGTTTTCTTTCTTAATATTTTTTTTAAAATGTTTTTGTTTAGTCATTAATCGGCAAAACAGGTCACATGTGCCTTTTTACTCTTTTATTCTCATACTTATGTACTCACACGCATTAACTAAAAGTAAACAATATCAACCAGTCTCGCTTGAGCATCCACTCAAGCAGGCTGTGTTGCCGCTTGCTATGGCTTATATACACTAACAGAAATTTTGTAGGAGGGAGTTAAAAAAAAAACCATACAAGCGCTAAATGTACTAAGCAAAAAAAGACATGCAAAAGAAATAGTTAGTGATGGGTTCTACTGAAAATGAACTCGTTCAATTTAGGTGCAGAACGCATGATTTTAACACAGGCTTGTCATTGACGTACATGTGTTCACATTTAACAAAACTGCTCATCATTGAAATGAGTGCTTAGAACCAATGCAAGATCGATGATTCGTAAAATTCATAAATGAAAATGAAAAAATATTGCCGCAGCTGGGATACGAACCATGATGTTCTGACTGTTAAGACATGCTCTCTACCACTGGGTGATTGGTTTAGAGAAATATGAAGAAAGCAAGAGCTTTTGATCATTCGATAAAAGGGCAAGGGATAATGCTTGTTCCTCAATTCCGATTTTTAAAAGAATGACCAAATATTCACTGAACCAGCTGATAAAGCTAAAATTCTGGAATTATTTGCAAGTAATTCCCACTTGACGGAAACCAATCAACCAATGCCCGCCATTGAAAAAAATAAACAAAAAATAAACGCCAAAACTAAAAAATGGTCAAAAAATGTTTTTTTAATTTTTAAAATTTGTTTTTATTTTTTGACGATATTTTTGGTGATTTTCTTTAGTTTTAGCGATTTTTTTACTTCTTGTTGTTTTTTCTTTTTGACTATTTTTTTTTAGTTTTTTGGCAATTTTTTTAATTTTGGCGCTTTATTTTTAGTTTTAGCGCTTTTTTCGTTTTGGCGATTTTTTTAGTTTTTAGCAATTCCTTCGTTTTTGACGATATTTTTAGTTTTGGCGCTTTTTTTCGTTCTGGCGATTTTTTCGGTTTTCTTACGATATTTTTATTTTAAGCGATTTTTTTAGTTTTGGCGCTTTATTTCGTTTTAGCGATTATTCGGACAGCTAATGAGGAGCTGTACATCATCCGCGTACATCTGCACACCGCAACAGTTAATTTTGGACGGCAAATCATTAGAGTAAATTGCATACATATATTAATGGACCAAGTAAGTATTGAGCCTTGTGAACCCCTCTCGTCATTGAGCAGCAATTTGACTTATTGGTACCAGAATATACTAATTGACTTCTATCACTTAGATAGGACGAAAGTAATTTTATAGCAGTATTTGAGAAATGGCACATATATTTAAGCTTTTGCCAAAGTATAGTATGTTCAAATCGCTTTAGAATCATCGAGTAAGACCAAAAATGATATGAAATTACTATCCATTTTCGACCGTAATTCCTCGGTAACATCAATAAGTATTGAGATGCAACTGTGTTTATTGTATTACTATACAAATATTTAGCCATCTTCGTATGGATTAGTCGTTCAACAACTTTTGACAAACATGGCAGTATTGCGATTATCAGGCTTAGGGACGGGAATAATTTTTTCTCTTTTCAACACTGATGGAAAAGTACATGTGGTTATTATAGTGTTAACCAAGTGTGTTATCTGCGGTAGTATATAACACATATTTTGGAGAGTAAAATTTCGTACTTAGCAGACCTTTTAAATAAAAATATGCTCAGTATTTAGTCATATCTGCGGCTCGCGAGGCGCAGTTTGGTCATGTGTGGTATATAACTTACTATTAGTTTAATAAATTTCGGGTGATGACGGTCACCCACAGAATCTGATTTGGTACTTAGATAGCTTTAAGAGCAACTTTACGAGTAACTTGCACGAATTGAAGGCAAGACGGACAATGAGAAAGATTTATACTTGAAAATTAAAAGACATCGCTCAAATTCCTCTTTGAATACACAAAGGTAAAAGTGCGGAATTTTTCAGAATCTTTCCAGTCACATTAAACATCTCTTGGATGTCCAGCTCTGTCTAGCAATAGGGCGATAAAGTTGGGAAACTCAATACTCCGCGAACTCGCAGACGTTTGGAAATGCGATATAAAAGGAATAAATTCATATATTCGATATGGGATCGCTAGCAATTTTTCGTACACGGTAACGAGCTAAAAATGTACTCATATACGATGCACGCTTCCATAAGTGTTAAACAAATTTAGTCACGGTCCCAAAAACTCAAGATCAGAAAACAATCACGCAAATGTTCCACTCATGAACGTTCACTCTTGTCGAACTTTTTCAAAAAAAGTTACTCACTATCGTGAATGGTCACGCATGATTCACTTTCACTACGTGAGCGGGGCCCATCACTATTTATAGTACAATCGCAAACATCTTACTCGTCATGATTTTGTTTTTCAATTAGTTAATAATATTCAGTATTAATAAAATAAAAATTTGTGTTACGGCTTTGGCTTTTACTTTCCTTTTCAAAAACATGAGATAAATTGCATGCCTGAGTATTTTTTATATCTTTGTAAAGTTCGTGGAAATTGCTAAATTGTCACTGATGGCAACATTTCTGGTTTCTTTTATTATTATTTTTTATTTTTTCAATGAAAAGCGTTTAAATTATTGTGGTTTTGAGGAAGTTAATAAATGATTTCTTTTCTTTAATTTATGTTTATCTTGCAGAGTTTTATTACATTTTTTTTATTTTTCTTTTGTTGTGAAAGTAAATTCAATCACAACACCTTGAAAATGGCTTGAAAAAATTAAATAAATGGTCTTGTGCTAACCTGGCGAATTTATGGGATGACACAAGTCATCCACACGAACATAGTGAATTATTTTTGTGTAATCTTTGTTGATTTGTGGCGTCAGCAATTGGAATTTACTATATTCTTAATTATATATTGGCCCGCTTTGTTTTATCAAATGCAGTGGTGGATAAAATATTGTTAAAAGAAATACAAAATTTGTAAACCAAACTATTGAATGAAAAATGTTTTTTAATATGATTATTTCGAACGTATTTGCTTGTGAATGCAAATTGATAGGCTAAGGTTTGTAACGTTATATTCAGAAAGAATTGAGCATGATTAATAGTCCAAGAAACAAAGGAAAAATTAACATCAACTTAATTTTTCAACGTACACGGGAGAACATAGCAGCGCTACTTTCGGAAGCCGCTACACTTCCATCATCAGTACTCATATGTATTTTGCTTATGACCAGTAGTCAGGTGAAATCATATTCAATAAAGCCACCTGACAAGTGGTGATAAGCAAAATATACATGAGCACTGATGATGGAAGTGTAGGAGCTTCCGATAGTAGCGCTGCTATGTTCTGCCGTGTACGTTGAAGATGTTTTTTAGATTTGACAACGATGTATTGTCGATATATCGTCCATAAAAACATCGATGTTTTCTAAATATTTGCGTTTTTAGTGCATATTTAATGCGCATAAAACACATTTTTAGGGCTTATTTTCGGTTTCCCTGACTATTACATACCCAGCAAAGAAAGGCATGCAAAAGAAATAGTTAGTGCATGGGTTCTACTGAAAATGAACTGTTTCAATTTAGGTGCAGAACGCATGATTTCGGTTTCCCTGACTATTACATACCCAGCAAAGAAAGGCATGCAAAAGAAATAGTTAGTGCATGGGTTCTACTAAAAATGAACTGTTTCAATTTAGGTGCAGAACGCATGATTTTAACACAGGCGTATCATTAACGTGCACGGGTTCACATTTAACAAAACTGCTAATCATTGAAATGAGTGCTTCAAACCAATGCAAGTTCGATGATTCAGTTACGTTTTTGCATATATAAAAATGAAAACAAAAAAATATTGCCGCAGCTGGGATACGAACCATGCTCTTCTGCCTGGTTAGACATGCTCTCTACCACTGAGCTTTTGTCTTCTTAATTTTTG
Source organism: Panzeria rudis (assembly GCA_956483635.1). NCBI lineage: Eukaryota > Metazoa > Arthropoda > Insecta > Diptera > Tachinidae > Panzeria > Panzeria rudis. The sequence goes on along the minus strand of OY101448.1, from coordinate 24,636,616 downwards.
TTGGAGCTAAAACTTGTTTTATGAAAATGTGTCAATGTGATAATTTAATTCCGTTTTTGCATGCCTTTTTCGGTGGATATTTTATGCAATATATTACCTAGTAAAATCGCATGCGTTTTTAATGAGTTCAAAAACTATAGCTTTATTTACGATTTACGATGGTATTCAGAATGCATTCGAAGAAACAAGTGCTCAAGAAATCATGAAACACTAGCGGTTTTCACTCTTTGTGTTAAGTTTACAACTCTGTTATATTTACTAAGATTTATCAATAGAAAGTGTGAGTCTATTCTTCGTTTGCATCAAAAATTAATTGGTCAGCTGTTTCTTGTTTGGGTTTTCGTCAATGTTTTGTCCTGGTAAATTTAACACGCGTGTTTACTACAGCTTTTTGTGTTGTTTTTTTAACCAAAGCGGGGTAAACTAAAGTTCGCTACTTTTTGTTGTTGCCTGTGGTAAATACTAGTACTTTAACTATATCTCCTATATTAACAAGATCTACAAGGGTACTTTATCATCAAGAGTGAAAACCGCTACCTATTTCATTTTGAACGCGTTCATTTATTTCTTGCTGGGTATGTATGTATATTTTTTTGTGCTTGAATATTTCCATATGTGATTATTCATTGTTAATTATATCCAGCAAAATCCAAAAGCGACCAATAGATTATTTAAACACTTTTAAAATAGAAACTAGAAAACCGTTTGTCTTATGACTTAATGGTTGGTGACTTATGTAAATTTCTCTATAGCTAACTATATATTTTTTTCGGTTGTAATACTGATAATTATGATATTCGCAAAATTATTCTTATTTTTTGCATTGTGTTCATTGTTGTTAAATGGCTTCTTTTATTTGTATGTACCTACATACTATGTACGTAATTTTTTTATGGACACACATATCGAACACTGATCGAGTCTAACATTCCGTTAAACAGTTGTACTTAAACCATACATACACATGTTGAAAAATATTTGTAAAATAAACATACAAACAGTTAATTTAAAATGGTAATACTATGATATAATGCAATTGCAGGCAACGAGCTGAAACGTTGTTAAGAACATTTTAACACAATCGTAGAAATACATTTTTGCAATCATGTTTTGTTTTTCGATACAATCGCCGAATGTTAATTTTTGTATGTCATTGGAACTGTTAGGCGCTAGACTTTATGTCTTATCTATATTTTAGGTAATGAGTGTTGTCGTTTGGATGGAGAATTAGAACATGTCTTATGATTTTAATTATATCTATTGTAAAAATATCAGGGACCAAAAATAATGATTATTGCACAAATTTTTGACCAAAAGAAAAAAAGCAATGATCCCAGAATATTAGTAACATGTTGTTGAACAATAAAATTACTATTTTTTGTCATGCATTTATGCAATAATCTTTTACAGCACAACATAAGTGAGAGCGTTGAGCGTCGCGTAAACAACAGGGTACGTATTTCCAGTACATACGAAGTAAATAGTTTCTGGTAAAATGTACTGTAAATACGTACCCTGTTGCTTACGCAACGCTCAACGCTCTGATTTAGGTTGGGCTGTTATTTTAAATTTTTACTAAAAAAAATTAATTAATATGAATTATAATTGAGTTTTAATTTTTGATTGTAAAATAATTCTTATTTGTGAGTTTTATTTTTTAGCTCAAAAATAACTATTATTTTAAATTTTTATTTTTTGCTCGAAAGTATAAGCAAAGCAAAAACATGGTTGAGGCATCCATAACCTAAGAGCAACATAGTATGATTGAATTATATGGTTTTAGTCAAATCATGCTATTATGAAAATAACTCTGTTCTAATAATGTTGTTGTCTTATATAACACTAATATGATTCATACAACCTAATGTTTAATTTAATGTAAATATACTATTATTTAAACTAATCATATTATATTTGTAATAAAAATAGCATGGTTCTAAATAACCATATAAAGGTTATATTTGATTAAACCATATAAAGGTCATATTTTGATTAAAAATTGACAACAGCTAAAAATATATGTTTTTGAAATTAAATATAAAATAAAATGTTTTGAACCTGAAATAAAAAGTATTACCTATCTTCACATAGATACATTCATACATATTTGTTGACACATGTTTTATTAAAAATCAGGCATGTTCTGAAAATCATTTCGTTTTGAAATCGGCAACTTTCAGAAAAGTCTTCAACCAAAACGCTCACTTATTGCAGCTTTTCAGTTAATTTTTATGTCTCAGATATTTCAGCCAAATTATCCAAACTAAGCTACGAATGCACTAAATTGTCCTATTAAAAGAACACTGTTTTTCGTTTATGAAATTTTGCAATTTCAAAACAGAAATAGTTTTCAGAACATCGCCGAATATTATTTGCTAGCTTTTATTCGTTTTTGTTATTTTTAATTAACTTTTTCTTATTTTATATTTTTTCAAAAAACTAATAAAAAATCATTCAACCAAAGGATAGAACAAAAACTTTTTTGGAAGCAAAGAGCCATGTCTATTTTGTAACCACAGCTTGATTGCAAACAAAGTGCTTTAAAATAGTATAGACAAACATATTTTATTGTTATAGAACCATACTGCTATTGAATTTTCGAATATACCATGCTTGTAGCTAGAATTTTTTTTAACAATAAATTCAAACATTTTGCAATCAATATGAATCTAATAATGTCATGATTAAATGTAAGCATAAGTTTTTTGTCGTAAACTAATTAAGGTTGACAATTATTAAAAAAAAATAATAACTTATTTGCCACAACCATAAGTTATATCGGGAAACATGACATTGTTAACGCAACCATTCATACCACAACCATATCTTTTCTTTCCGTGTAACGTTTATTTTTTCTTGATTTTTATTTTTTGGTTAAAAATAATCATTATTTTAGGTTTTAATTGTTACTTTGTTGATGTATTTATTAGTCATATGCAACAAGCAATTTGAATTTCAATTCCCAGTAATCATAACTATTTTTTTAAATGTCGCTTGGAAGATACTTAGGTGATACTTCTCAAGAATTTATCCGAGACACCTGGTGTTTAGCCGAACGAAACGCCTTCACTAAGCAAGGACACCACCCCTATTAGACACAAAACCGATCTAAAAATACCCCAAAATTGGGACAAAAATCTGCCCAAAATCCCAGAAGTTCCCCGGACTCTCAAAAACTTTTACAAAAATCTCCCCAAAATCCCAAAAGTTCCGCGGAAAACAACGGCAACACAAACCGCGAAAATACCAAAACGGCAACACTCAGTAAAGGTGTCTAAAAAATTTCAGATAAATCGGTCATATTACGAGAATTAAAAACCTACAGTAATCGTTATTTGTAAGCAAAAAATAAACAAGAAATCGTTACTTTCGAGCAAAAAAAAAATAAAAATTGAAAATAATCGTTATTTTTGAGCTAAAAATAAAACTCAAAAATAAGAATTATTTTACGATCAAAAAATAATTCTTATTAATTGATTTTTTTTAGTAAAAAGTGAAAATAAAATTAATATTAACTTAAGATCGAATTTATTTCCAGAGTCCGTTTAAAAACTATTATTATTTGTTAAGTATGTGTTGTTTCTAGAACCCAAGCAATCGACTTGAATAGAAAATTTGTAGGGAAACCCCTCGAAAAACTGACTGCTTTTCACTCAATTTGATCGTTTAAGTTCTATAAAAGCCATATAAATATTTTTTTTTATATTTTATTCAGTTTAAAAATTATTTTTATTTTTAATAAAAAATAAAGTTCAAAAAGTAACTTTTGTTTTCTAAGCAAAAAATAAAACTCAAAAATATAACTTTTACTGTAAAACTCAAAAAGTAATTTTTATTTCCTAAAAAAAACTCAAAAAATTATTTTTATTTCCTGAGAAATAAACAAAAATCAAGAAATAGCGTTTATTTTTTAAGGAATAAATAAAACTTATGACATAAGTTTTATTTTCTGAGGAATAAATAAAACTCAGAAAATAACTTTTATTTTCAAAGAGAAAAATAAAACTGAGACATAATGATTAAAAAATAATTTTTAAAATAAAACTTATAACCGTTACGGCCCTTGGGTTTTTGGCTGTAAGTTGGAGATAATTTTTTGACGAACAAATAAATGCTGCATAAAATTGCTAAACTTAGATAAAAATGCAGAAAGTATATAAGCCATTAAGTGGAAAAAGCCGAAATATTTTTCATAAAAAAAAAAATACATTTTGTATTAATTTTTTTTATTATATGAGAAATAAAATCGGATTTTTTCCCTTAATGGCATATAATTTTCTTATTTTTTACATATGTACATATATTGTGAACTTTTTTGTACTTATAGAAATTATACTGCGAGTACAATGAACGTATAATTTGATTTTAACGTTTCAAGTTTAAAACAAACTGTAAAGAGTTTCTGGGATTATTGTTTGTGATACGAAAGTTTATATTTTTTTTCAATGATGAGTAAGTAACACAACGAGAAAATAGCAAATTCTGTCTTTTATTTGAATCATTTATGAGCTTTCGATGATTTTGTGTTGGTACAAGTAGATAAGAAATACTTATCGTTTATGTGGTCTTGATAAAGCATTTGTGGTTGAATTCACAATAAAATTTTTTACACCTTTTTGAATATACTATATATTAACGATTGATCAGTTCAATTTTGAGTTTGCTACCGAAGTCAGCTATTTGAAATTAGTGTTATAGTAAAAATTCACTCCTGTTTTACAAGTGATTTTTAAAGAAGAAATTTCTAATATATATTATTATTTTTGATTACTTGAATTTGATAAGAAAATAAAGGGACTAAAAATGGCTGACATTTTGGATTTGGAATATCATCAGTATATTGAAGAGTATAAACAAAATCTAGATGAACTAATACCAACTGTATGTTTTAAAAATTTAAGTTTTCTCAACTAAAAATGTACATATTTATAGATTCTTGACCATTTTCTTATCGGCTTTTATTTACATATATCTTTCGATTCGATATGTGGATATTATAAAATGTGTAGGGGTTTAGATCTTTAACTTTATTTAGAGGTGGTGCATGAGGAGTGAAGTTTGTAAAAAAGTATTATTTCAAAGTTTTTGATGCCGAAACTGAATTTAAAGGCGAGTTATGGTGCTGTTAACATTTGCGTAACGCTATTTTCGACGTATTTAACCCCTCTTTCACTACTCGTAACGCTTCTTAGCAAAGTTTTAATATAAACTCCCAACTCCGTAAAAAGTTTATAAACTCCCTAATATTACGTAATATGTGAACAGTTCCCAAACCAGAATCAAAATATTTTAACTTCCAAAATGGTTTGATTCAAAAATTCAAGTCCTTTGCGCCATCTCAAGAATTTGAACGAGGAAGCTAAAAAATTTTTCAGTGTATTCCAGGATATAGAGCATCGATTCATAATACAGAAAAATTCAAATTAAAGAAAGACAATTCCTCTCCACCCTAATACGAAATACATAATATTAAAAAAAAAATTATCTTATCATTATTTCAATTGTGTGACTAGAGTTGTGTTTTATATTTAAAAGTATTCCATCATTGATATGGAATAACGAGAAGTTATGGAAATTGTGCTACGTACCAATAGCAGAATATTAAAGTTAATGTATATAAATAAAACTTTAAACAATTCCCACCAAAAAAAGACATGAACAAAAAGGAGCTAAAGCATGGGTTTACATGATATTGCACTGGTTAAAATTCGAGGGGAAAAATGCATGATACGGACCCGCGCTGTTCAGACTTTAAGACATGCTCTCTTGAATTCAAGAGAACACTGAAGATGGCTCAAATTTGGCTCGAGATGACAATTACGTTCATAGCAGCCATTATGTATGTCTGTGGTAATAATATTTAGACATCTTTATTACTTCTTGCCTATGCCCATGACCATGTGGCACGTGATACCTCGGTAATTGGATCTTCGTTCCGGAACGACGCGTGTTTCTCTCGACCTATAATTGTTAACTCAGTCCTGGTTTGACAAAATGCATTTACCTGAACACTTTTTCTCGATAGCAGTAGAGATGTTACGTCATTGATGTTTTCCTGAAATTTAACTACGTACGAGCATATGTAAGTACGTATTTCAACTTTAGTTTTCGCAATTTTTCTGAGATCAAAATCTTACCAATCACACTCGGTTACGTATGTACGTATATTAAATACTTATCAGTGATAAGTAATCAATATCCGTTACAAGATACTGAAATTGTTTCAAGCAAATATTTTTTTTTAATACGTGGAAAAAGTTGTTTTATCAGCAATTCGAATGCGTAATGTTTAAATGAAAGCCGTGAAATGAAAATTCAATGAGTTAAATTTCTTAAGCGTTCAAAAAGATAATTATATTAATAAGGCAAATTAGCTGTTATAAGCTGATGATATTTGTGTTTTAAATATCAAGAAGTACGAATTATAATTCGGCAAGCCTGTTCAATTAAATATTACCACCATATTGTTAATTTTTTACATTAAAAAAAACGTTTGTTTATTCTCTACAGGTGCAAGTTAGTTAACTCTCGTTGAGGGCATTATTTAACTCTCGGACAAAACTTGTTAGCTCATAGCCAGTATTGAAGAAATTTGTTTTTGACCCCTGAACAAAAGTGTGGAGTGTTATAATTTTGATGTTTTTATCCGTTAAAAAGCTACGATGTCACAGACAGATACACGTGTCAAACTTAGGACACCCATTTTTCGGTCGTAGTTAGTAGCAAGGATATATTGATGGTACATACATATCGTCAACTTATAAGAATCTAAAACCTGTTTCGCGAAATTGTTTCTGAGATATCAAGAATTAATTGTGCTCAATATCAACAATTTTAATAAATTTTTTGTAAATTTTTTTTTAAACAAAAAAAAAATAAAAATCAGAAACCAAGTCAAATACTAATAGCCCAATGCACTATGTCGGTTTTGCAAGTTTTCCGACTAATTTCTGATTGATTTCTTTGTTTTGTATTCGATAAATAGTTTAGAACATATTTGGGTCGTTGTCTTTGAAAATGAAAAATTATTGCGTCCAATAAAATAATTGTTTGAATTGCCACATTAGAATAATTATAAGTTGAACAAAAAATACATGCCAAATAATTTTTTTAAACTATTATGGCTTTTGACTTGGCAGTACCTTATTTCCAATTTCTTGTAGGCAAGACAAGAACCTCGAAACTCAAACGAAAAAATTAGAACTATTTACTGAATTGCATTAGTGAGTTTTTGCAGTCTATAGACGTAACGTTTTATCGAGATACTGAATTGGGCTATAATTTTCATCAATATTGAGTTTTTATTCCATGTAAATATGATTTCTAATAACATATATAAGCTTGTTTTCATCAGGGAGAAGGAACTGTCATCTCCACAACAAAAACTCATTTATACGGCATTAAATATACACATGTAGAATAAAAAGCAGAGCAGCAAAGAGAAAACAATTGCGTATACGGCATAAAACAAGATTTTTCATTTCCATTAAAGGAAGAGTAACTTTTAACTACATTCATAAAGCTCACAAAAATTTAGGTCCTGTCCCACGATGTCGACAAGTCGATGTCGTTCTCTTGTTTATATTGAAAACAAAAGCAAATTCAAATTGTTTATTATTGTGTTCAATATAAATAAGAGAACGACATCGTAGGACAGGCCCTTACACTTTTTCAAAACATATGCAAACCTTCTTTGTCCTTTTTCTCCGTTCCCAGTTTGTGGCATATGCGTCAAGCCAATAATAAGCTGCCGATATGTTATTGCTCGGTTAGGAAGGGTAATTACACGTAAACGTGGACAAAACTAGTTGGCAACTGTAGGAGAGTCCTCAACGTGATATCGCAAAATGTAAACTTGATCAACAGCAGTTACGGTGGGAAAATCGGGGGTAGATCGTTTAGGTCGCATTACAATGCATGCACTAAGTCTCCGAGCTGAAGTGGCATTGTTTGGCTCAAAGAGGAATGGTTTTTAGTTGAACTTCATGATACAGGAACAAAAATGTTGCAAAATGACTACATATAGCACTTGATTAACAATACTGTATTAACTCAAAATTTTCATTTTATCATTTTTTACAGAATAACGACATTATTTATTCATATCTACCAACTGTAAATTTTTTTTTTTAATTTAAAAAATGTGTTCATTCGAACAAAAATTAAAAAAGTGGTTCGAATACTCGAATAATTCTTATTCGAATGACAACACTACTATTGAGATGCTCATTGAATCTAGGAACGGGTCGGAATCGGGAGCATTCTAGTTGACATTGCGTTCTATTACGAAGGCAAGTCCTCCACTGAATCCCTTTCTCTATCCCTTCGAACGATGTTATAGTTGCCATGGGACGAGAGGGTACTTCTGCTGTATAGCTTCGTTTCTTGTATGACGGCTATGGGTATATTATTGGTGTGCATAAAGTTTGTGACTTCCACTATATTGTTCCGGAGACCATTGCAATTTAGTTGTAGTAGATCTGGAACGAAGGTAGGGAATCAGAGCTATGCATGGGCCGCTGGGAAGAGTGTCTGTGTTGGGGTCGGGATTAATTGTAGAGGATCTCGGCGTCGGTTTGAGTTGTTGCAGGGGAGGACATTGCACTGGGTATTGTCTTGCGCTACGAGTAGGTGTTGAGTGCTGGGATGAGATTGGAGAGTTTCCATCGGGTGCGCTGCTTTTATCATTCCAATCTCTTCGAAATCGTAAGTTAGTACATCACCTCATATGACACCAATTATTACAACGATTGCACTGGATTGATATTGTGTTGCTCCTAATTACTACCTGACATATAACGCACACCCGTTAGGTGGGCTCTGGTCTAACCTGAAGTGGTGTTAAGGGAGGAAGATTTTGTGGAAGTTGAATAGGAGGGGACACACAGAGCAATTCCAGGTGGGACCTGGGTTTTGCTCAATGCCAGCAATAACCAATAATAGTTTGCTCACCGGAGGAAAAAACTTCCAGTTTATACAGCTGTTGCTGAGTTGACACTTTGGCCGAGTTGGACTCGGGTCGTTCCGGAACGTACATCCACTTGTCATGGGAACGGTTGTTATAAGTTGGTAGTGTGTACGCGTATGTCTGTACACGCCATCGTACAGCCCAAACGGCTGGACCGATTTAATTTATTTTCTTTGATGGGTGACTTGATCGAACGTGTTCTTAGCTATGTTTAAAGAAAATTGGTCCAGCCGCTTAGATCTAAAATCTTCTAGCCTATATGTGAACAAAATTGATCAAGCCGTTTGGAAGTTATCATACATTTTCTTCGGGGGTTTTTTAAATGTTAAATATTATTTTATTTTTTGTTTTTAAAGTAAAACACATTGGAAATTTAAAATTTCTAATTGTTTTTGTGGAGAAAATTGCAATTATTTTAAAAATTTAAGTACTTGAATAAAAGACAAACACAACTTAATTATAAAGTTTATATAACAAAATAAATATTGACTCTCAATTCAACAATTATTTTTAAAAAGTCCATTAATGCTAGCTAGCAATACCACGTTCATGAATGCGTTGCCGTAGTCTATCCCTAAAAAATATCGGCATTTCTTTCTTCTTAGAGAATGTTTATTTAGTGTTGTTAAGTGTGCTGATTGTGATTAATACACTGAATTACTTCAGAAAAAAGTGGGCTTATAATTTGCTAAGAAATACTGAAAACAGGTTTAAATATTTGCTGGCGGCAATAATAACAAACACAATACAGTAATATCTAGCTTTGTTTTTTACGCTATTCAAATATGTTTTTGGATTGAATAAATTAATGTATGCAGGTATTTCAAATATTTTTTCAAAAATCTGTTATTAAAAGTATGAGTTTTAATTATGTGCTGTTTCCATAATGCAAACAAGCGACTTGAGTAAAAAATTTGTATGGAAATCGCTCAAAAAACTGAGTGCTCTTCATATAAATTTTAAACAAACAATGCTTGTTTGCATTGTGGAAACAACATATTAATTTAAAGTAATGAGAAAAAATTCCCCAATTTTCACCCGTTTATTTCCTTAATAGCATTCATTTACAGATTTATATTAATAAATTTTTTATTATGAGTCATGTAACGTATACAATTTTTGTTATACATAGATGACTAAACTGATCAATACTTAATAAAAAAGTGTGCATGATGTGAATAATTTAAACTAAAAAAATTCCGTTACAGTTTGACTTTTGTATGTTAATTATTTGGTGATTGGTATTTTTATTTTATTTCAAGATTGATGCCAATAAAGATGGTTTCATTGACTTGAGCGAACTTAAAGATGCACTTGATCAGGTCGGCTTCAAATTGCCCGGATATCAGGTTCGTGAGATGATTGACGAATTCCAAAACAAACAACGGACTTTACACCAGGGCAAATTGAATTTGGAAGAATTTGAGAATCTCTGTTTAGACCTTAAGTCAAAAGATGTGGCCAGTACATTTAAAACAGTGGTATCTAAAAAAGAAAATCTTGAGACGTTGGGCGGTATGTCCAGTATCTCCTCAGAGGGAACTACACACTCGGTACGTCTCGAAGAACAACTGGCCTTTTCAGATTGGATCAACTCTAATTTGGGTCATGACCAAGACTTAAAGCACTTATTGCCTATTGATAACGAAGGCAAACGTTTGTACCAATCAATTAAGGATGGTATTTTATTGTGTAAAATTATTAACCATTCCTGTCCAGACACAATTGACGAAAGAGCCATTAATAAAAAGAACCTTACAGTTTATCGTGAGTTTGAGAACTTGACTTTGGCTTTGGTATCATCGCAAGCTATAGGATGTAATATCGTAAACATTGATGCTCATGATTTGGCCAAAGGCAAACCTCATCTGGTATTAGGTTTGTTGTGGCAAATTATTCGTATTGGTCTCTTTAGCCACATCACATTGGATAGTTGTCCTGGTTTGGCAGGACTTTTGTTCGATGATGAACGTCTTGAGGACTTAATGAAATTATCTCCAGAGGCCATATTGCTGCGTTGGGTAAATCATCACTTGGAACGTGCTGGTATTCAGCGACGTTGTACCAACTTCCAATCCGACATTGTAGACTCCGAAATCTATTCACATTTGTTGAAGCAAATTGCTGGCAATGATGCAGATGTTAATTTGGATGCTTTGCGCGAAACCGATTTAACATCTCGAGCCGAAATTATGTTGCAACAGGCAGCCAAATTGAACTGTCGCAGCTTCTTGACACCACAGGACGTCGTCAATGGAGTCTACAAGTTAAATTTGGCGTTTGTTGCTAATCTGTTTAACAATCATCCTGGCTTAGATAAACCAGAACAAGTAGAAGGTCTTCAGGCAATTGAAGAGACACGCGAAGAGAAGAGTAAGTATAATAACAATTTTGTTAAGAGAAAGTTATTGAAATAAGTAACAAAAAATTACAATTTAATAGCTTATCGTAACTGGATGAACTCTATGGGTGTAAGCCCTCATGTAAACTGGTTGTATTCTGATTTGGCCGATGGTTTGGTAATTTTCCAATTGTTCGACATCATTAGACCCGGTATTGTGAACTGGAATCGTGTACATAAACGATTCACTCCATTACGTAAATTCATGGAAAAATTAGAAAACTGCAATTATGCTGTAGAGTTGGGAAAACAATTGAAATTTTCATTAGTTGGCATTGCAGGTCAAGATTTAAATGATGGTAATGCCACTTTAACTTTAGGTAAGCTAGTTGTTTGATACAACTTGAGAAACTTAAAACAAATTATTATATATGGCTTGTCAAATAATTTCTGTAGCTTTGATTTGGCAATTGATGCGTGCCTATACTCTCTCTATTCTTTCTCGTTTGGCCAATTCTGGAAATCCTATTGTTGAAAAAGAAATTGTGCAATGGGTTAACAATAAACTATCCGAAGCCGGCAAAGAGTCCACATTAAAGAATTTTAACGACCATGCAATTGCTGATGCTAAAATTGTTATTGATTTGGTTGATGCCCTTAAGGCTGGCAGCATAAATTACGAACTGGTGAAAACAAGTGGAACAGAAGAGGTAAGTCTTCAATTTATTCCCAGTAAAAAAAGACATGCAAAAGAAATAGTTAATGCATGAATTCTACTGAAAATCAACTGGTTCAATTTACTTGAAGAACGTATAATTTTAACACAGCCGTGTTATTGACGAACAAAACAGCTCATCATTGAAATCAGTGCTTAGAATCAATACAAGATCGATGATTCGGTTACGTTTTTGCATGGGTTCGTGAAACTCATTTATTAATTATTTTTAATAAAGATATTTACTTCTCGAGGGTTAAGCAATATATGCATTTCATTTGTTCTTCACGAAATCGTCAGTAGACATCAACCATACTTTTGAAAAGTCTCAAATCTCTTATTTTATGAACAAACTTTCAAAAACCATTTGAGAATTTACAAATAACATTTTTTTGAAAATCATAAAAGAATAAAAGAAGCGTAGTAGACTTAAGGTAGGTCACATTGGGGAAACATTTGCTTAAATATGTTGGTTCATGTTTAACAATGTTTTTTGTAAATACATAAACAATTTGTTTTGTGGTCACACTATGCACATTTATTTGGCCGTTTTGTTTCTTCAAACAGATGTCAAATAACGTCAGGTGCTAACACGGGAAAACATATCTAGCCTGTGTAAAACAAATATTTGCCAATTGCAAAGCATGCGATCAAACAGCCAAAATGCATGATTTTGTTTTCCAGCAAATTTTCTCTTGCAACATTTAGCTTTGTATCTGGTTTTTGTCGTGGCACAGCTCCTGTGTTCCCATTTCTTATTGAAACTGAAAATCTATTAAAATCAATATATGCATTTTCTTATTATGTATTTCTTTTTAAAAAATTTATTAAAAAATTTCAATTATGTACATATGTACCTTTCTATGTAATTATACATACATAATATGCAACACCAAATAATACCCTGTAGTCCAAGTCTTCGAGACATCATCGATGCAATTTCGAAACAAGTGTCTATCACCGACGACGACACTCCAAGCCAAATATTGACGACATTTTCGCTGATGATAACGTTGGTAACATGCTACTAAAGTTTTCGTTAATGACAACGTTGGTAACATGCTACTAAAGTTGTCGTCAATGAATAATAATATCCTGTAGGCTAGTGCGCTACCTACTAGCCTACCGAGGTGCTCAAAAAAAACCTTTATACAAAATACGTTTTGTGGGCAACTTAAACTCTTTAATACTCATAAATGGAAGCAGGACAACTTGGATGCAGTTTTTACTTATGTTGTTGTCAATAAGACCATACACACGACAACTTCGATGCAGCTGTTACTCACGTTGTCGTCAATAAGACCGTACACACGACAACTTCGATGCAGCTGTTACTCTTGTTGTCGTCAATAAGCCTTTGTAACACAAATTTTCATAATCTTGTCAGAACAAATTTTTTATACACGACAACGTATACCACTATGTCGCAAATTTATTTCTCAATGTGTTTATAGGCGACAAATCATAGATTGTCTTGCAGACAACATAGATGACAATGTCGTCGGTAACAGCTGGAACTACGGGTAATTAAGCTATCAGCTGTTGATTTTTTCCACATAAATATTGAAGTGTAGTCAACCAATTACTTTTCAAAAGAACACGAAAACCCGCTTAAATAAAAACGATTTGCACCGTTAATTTTGAAATAAATTTTTACATAAAATGGTAGCACGTCTGAAAGAGTGAAAACCCAAAAAAATTTTCGTGGTCAAACTTAGTTCTGGAATTACGTAGCCCAAGATTTGTACTTTTTTTAAAGGTACTTATGTATTTCAAAAAGGTGATTTTTCAAAAGTACCTCTTTTTAAAATTGTGCTTTTTTAAAAAGGTAGTTTTTTAAAAAGGTAGTTTTTTAAAAAGGTACTTTATTTTAAAAGTAACTTTTTTAAGGAACTTTATTTTTTTTAATTTAACACTTCTTTAAAAGGTTATTTTTTTAAATGCTACTTTTTTAAATATATTTTTAATAAAAGGTATTTTTTATAAAGGTACTTTTTTTAAAAAGGTACTTTTTCTGAAAATTTACTTTTTTTAAATGTACTTTTCTTAAAAGTATCTTTGAAAAAAGTACGTTTTTAAAGTGTCTTTAAAAAATTGCTTTTTCAAATAAAGTACCTTTTTAAAAAATTAAAGTTACTTTTTCTGAAAATGTACTTATTTTAAATGTACTTTTCTAAAAAAGTACATTTTTAAAAAGTATTTTTAAAAAAGTACGTTTTTAAGAAAAGTACATTTTTAATAAATTACTTTTTCAAAAAAGATACCATTTTAAAATATGAAATTTTAAAAAAAAGTACCTTTTAAATGCTACTTTTTTTTAAAATGTATTTTTTTTCTCAAAATGTACTTTATTTTTAAAATGTACTTTTCTAAAAAATTATCTTTTTAAAAAACTACGTTTTTAAAAAATTAACCTTTTAAAAAAATTACTTTTAAAGTACATTTTAAATTCTACTTTCTTTGAAAAGGTGTTTTTAATGCACTTTTTTAAAAAGGTACTTTTTTAAATGTACTTTTTTAAAAAATTACTTTTTTTAAAAAGTACTTTTTTACAAACGTAAATTTATTTTAAATGAAATGTATTTGCTGGTGTTCAAGCATTGTCTATATGCAGCATTTCATTGTGTTTGAAGTCTACTGACGATTTGGTAAAGCACCAATGAAATACTGCATATAAACAATGTTTGAACACCAGCAAATAAATTTCATTTAGAATAAAATTGTGACAATATGGCTAATAAATTTCATAAAAGGTAATTTTTTTTAAAAAAGTACTTTTTATAAAAAAACTATTATTTTTAAATAGGTACTTTTTATTAAAAAGGTACTTTTTTTAAAAAGTTACTTTTTTTAAAAAGGTACTTTTTTTTAAAAGGTACTTTGTTTAAAAAGGTACTTTTTTTAAAAAGGTACTTTGTTTAAAAAGGTCCTTTTTTTAAAAAGGTCCTTTTTTTAAAAAGGTACTTTTTTAACAAGGTACTTTTTTTAAAAAGGTGCTTTTTTTAAAAAGGTGCTTTTTTTAAAAGGGTACTTTTTTTAAAAAGGTACTTATTAAGTTTGCAGCTTTTTCGAAATCAAAAAATTACAATTTAAAAAAAATTATAATTTTTAATACAAGATTGTCAGAATATAATCACAACATATCAAAAATAGAGGCTAGCTTTAAAATCAGCGACCTTATATCATAAAAACAAATTTTTTTTGGATGGCAAACAATTTTAAGTATTTTTTTTATATATAATGCACAATATCTCTGAAAATAGAGATGCTAAAAAAATAAAGCTATTTTCGTAAGCAGCGCGGACGAAAATACATAAGGATCAGTTGTTTTAATTTCAAAAAATTAAAATAGAAAAAAGTTTTAAGGACTAACCCAAAAACTCACGATTTTCAACTTCCTTGCAATAACAATGAGATATCCTGATATACTCATCAATGTGACTCTATTCAAATGAAAAAGACTTTTGTGCAGATTAATAATCCAGAAGGTATTTTAAAGTTTGGAGGACCATTCGTGAAATATTAGGCGAATAACACAAAAAGTGGTGTAAATTATGCAAATGCCAAATGTCACTATATCTTTAAGTTTCTGCCACTCATTTTCCTCAACTCGAAAACGAAAGTCTAATTTTAACGAACATTTTAAAATTTCAAGGCAAAATTCATTTAAGATAAAATTTCTTCTAGTTATGTTTATTCGAATTTATAAAAAAACTCAAGTATAGAACACAAGCCTTGAATAAGAACTTTCAATTAAATAATTATTAAAGTAAATTAAAAAAAATTAATTTAAATTTTTATTTTCAAAGGATAATTTGGCAAATGCTAAATACGCCATATCAATGGCCCGCAAGATTGGTGCACGTGTCTATGCTTTACCTGAAGATATAACAGAGGTGAAACCTAAGATGGTTATGACTGTATTTGCCTGTATGATGGCCTTGGATTATATACCGAATATGGATAGTGTGGTAAATCAAAATAATATTAACAACAGCAACTAAAATGCCAAATAATAACAACGAAAAATAATCATAATAACCACCACCACTCCAAAAGGAAGGAGATAAACAGTCAACAAATTAATTGAATGGAAATTAATTGATAAGAGATAAAAGTAAATAATTAACACATTTGTGCTTGTCACAGAATAAATCAATACGGAGAGTTTATTCTTTTTTTAATAAAATAAATTAAATATTTATTTGCGTGCAGATAAATTTATGAAAAAAACGCCAATTAAGTAATTATGTATTTATATATATGTATTTTAGAAGCTTTTAATGTATACAAATTTTTATGATGTTAAATTAAAGCTTTAAAGTGATAATTTAACGTTAAATTATTGTAATCATGTTTTTAAATTGACTTGAGTTTTTTTTAATTTTATATTTTTTTTATATTTTAAATTACTATTTTGTTGAAAATAAAATTTTTTATGCTTTTTATATAGAAACACAAGAAAAAATAAAATAATACAACCTTATTTTATAAATAAAGGTTAAGCTTATGGAAAATTAATTATCGATCATTTAATTTTATCATGTACTATATACCTATATATATTGAATTATGAATAATGAAAAACAAAGTATAAAGTTAACTGCATTTACATAAATGAAAATATATTTTTAATATAAAAACATTTTTACATTTAAAATTGGCATACATATTTGTATTAGGGTATGATTACAAATGGGAACAGTTCCTTTTCCACTTTTACAGTTTGCAAAATATTGAGTGAGCAAGTCAAACAAACAAACAGAAAAAGGAAATTTTAGCACAATCATTAGCAGTTCAATTTTTTTAGCATTTTTACGCACATTACTTGATAGTCAAACACTATGTACTGAACTAAATTTACAGCTTTAAAACTATTTATGTACGTTCTTTTTGTTTAATCAAGAAAATTTATGAAAATCTTAATTTATATAAAGACAAATAAAAAAAAATGAATTGGATTTTTTCTTATTAATTTCACAAATTTATATACATATCGTACATGTTTAACAATAGTGTAACGACTCAATATTTTAAAATGCTCAGTAGAGACAAAAACTGTTTATAATATGTATTTCGGTTTATTTACTTTTAAAGTAAAATGCACTAAATGAGTAATTACTGAGTAAACTTAAAAATTTACTCTCAAAAAAAACTATTGCACAAAAAAGTACGCGAACGGAAAAATAGGAAAAATTTTAAGGATTAAGGAAACAGCTGATGGCAAATAAATGTAGTGCTGAAAAACATTTGGACTTGGTCTTTTACATACAGCTTAAACGACAATTAATAACTTGATTAGTTAATCTTGAAATAAATTGTAATCGAACTTTAATCTACTTGAACGTTTTTCAGTTCTAGCTTAAACTTTTTAGCATTGCCATACGAAATGACAGTATTTTTTTGTATTAGTATGGCAATCTAAGTAAATTTCACAAAATGTCATCAAAATAATGAATACATCATTAACAAGAAGAAGAAATAAGTGCGGTTTTTTGTTGTGTGTGCGAAATTATAGTCAAGAAAAAATATTTATTTACTATTTTAAATTAAATTGATCAAGAGAAAATGAAATAACATTAAAATTGATAAAGAAAATTACATCAGAAAATTTTAGCAGAATCAAAGAAAAATTTCAATGGATTAAACCGCCAATTATGGTAGTTTAAACTAGCAAACAAACTGAGATAATCGACTAGTCAAAGACAACATTCAAAGATTGCATTTAGTTTAATCACTAATCTCAATGTAAAAGACTCAGTCTTACACTTTTGCCTACTCAACACGTTTTCATTGTTAATCGACACAATACTATTTATAGGGTGTGTGCCAAACGGTACCAAAGTACTCTTGTAAGTACATTTTTGACATTTCTGAGGTGAATAAAATTTCACTAGCCCTGGGAGCTAGTAGAATTGTTGACACAAGAGATAAATTTCTGACAAGCAGAAATTAGAAGCATGGTATCATAAAACAAGATAAAACCACCGCCGTCGTTTTTGAAAATTCGAGCCGTTGCCCAATTCATCGATTTTTGCGGCTCTTAAATGTAGTTAGACTGTGAAAAAAGCATTGTTTATTTTAATTTGCGAAAAATTGTACATGATATACAATTTTTCGCTAAAGCAGAGAATTTTGTTTTATATGTATAAAAATGTTCTTTTAAAAATTTGTTGGTAGCCGGCGGCTTTGCTTCGCTGCCGCAAAATTTTATATTGTCAAAAAATGTATCATTTCACACAGCTGAAACATTAATGTTTTTACAGACGTCAAAATTTTATATTGTCAAAAAAGATATCATTTGGCACAGCAGAAGCATGAAATTTTTTCCCCGCAGGCAAATATTTTTTACCATAGTACTTTTCTATCGTTTGACACGCCCATAACACGAAAATTTTTAGAAGATATAAATAATTCATTTTATGGAAAATATTACCATTCCTTTTTTTATACTTTATTTTATTTTTCTAATTTATGTGTTAAATTTATTCAAAATCATTTGTGCTTGCAAGCAATGCCTTAAAAACAAGTGCAGTATTAAGTAGTCAAGTATTTAGCACTTTTACAACACTAAAAATTTCAAGTAATACAAACAAAACAAATGATTTCTAAAATTTTATTTCCTTTTTAATGGTATGCGCTTGAAGTAACAAGCGAAAAATTTCGTAATTATTCACTTATTATTTTTGTTCCAGTTTTATTTAATTTGTTCTTTTTTTGCGCAAATTTTTTAAAAAATTGTATACTTTTTTTTGCTTACTTTTGTTTGTTTACCGTTTGAATCATGTTTCTCATTTTACTAAATTTTACTAGCAAAAATTTCTGCAGTAAAAATTTGTAAATACTCAGTCATGAACTGTCATGTTACTCTCTAAATTTGTGTTATCATTTACTGTATTTTGTGTAAACGAATGCAATTTAGTAAAATTCAGTAAAAATTTGTGTTATCATTTACTGTATTTTGTGTAAAAGAACGCAATTTAGTAAAATTCAGTAAAAATTTGTAAAAGTTTTTGGGTACTCGAACGCACATATTGGCACTTTTACGGTTGACGTAGTCGTAGTCGAAATTAAACGACTCCAATGTAAAACATATAGCGAGCGTTGCCACATTTTATCGATTTCGTCACGACTACGCTAGCCGTAATAAGGGTGATTATTATTTAAAGCAAATGTCGATTAAACAAATATGCCATTCTTAAGAAAATATGGAAATTATTATAGATACTAGTTTTCTTTCTTTTTTGTTAATCGGTTGCAGAGAAAATATGAGATTTTGAGTTCCTAACATCGATTCGAATCGAAATTCTTTCAACAAAAACATTATGGCTACCTTCCTAAACGCATTTTGCTTTGCGGTTCAACAATGTCACGTATTCCCAAACGCAACCGTGCAAACTTTGACAAAGTATGGCATTCCTAAAGTCATCTGTTTCGTAGCTGAAATGCAAATAAACGCAACTAGCGCACTACTTAAATTGGCAATGCTTTTTATTGACAATGCATTTGATTCGCAATGTTGTAAAGTATAATTGCTTGATTTAAAAACTGATTTGACGTTGCATACAGACGTTCAGAAAGGCACCCTATTATCTCAAATTATTTCGAAAAAATTTAACAAGAAATTATCAACTCAAAATAAAAATGAAAAAATTTAAACATTTGAAGCATGAAAACAGACTCAAAATACTTAAAAAAATTTTATTTAAATTGAAAATTTTTTTTTTGAAACATTTACGAAAGAGATCACAACTCGCTTCTTTTTTTTAAGTAGTGGTCAATACAATACAAAATTTTTACAGTTGGTAGATATGAATAAATAATGCTGATATTCGGTAAAAAGTGATAAAAAAATTTTGAGTTATTACAGTATTGTTAAACAAATGCGATATGTCTAGCTCCTGGTGACCGAAAACATTTAATAATTCTTAAAGTGTTTTTTAATAACACTTTGAATTTTATTAAAAAAATGGAAATTGATCGAAAGGAAATGCATTATTTACAGTGATCGTGAATAAAAGGCGAACATTTTTTTCGTGAATTATTTGCCATGAAAAAATTTAAAAAAGTGTAAAATATAGTTCTCAACAACAATACAAAATTCGCGATTGGAATTTTGGGGAAAGGGGAGAAATTTCTCGTGAACTATTATTGGCTATATAACTTTTTATATTACTTTTTATTTTAAAAAAATTGGAATTTATCAATAAGCAGTATAGCAAAAAGGAAACAAAAGCATCACTCAATTATGAGGTGCGCAAAAGTATTTAAGTTCTAAAAAATGTCAGGGGGGTTACTTTGTAATTTGATGCGAAAGGAAAACTGTTCCCTTTGGTATGCTATTTACATTGCAATACGAAAGCATTTCTTTCGTTACGAATTACAGAGTAACCCATCTGATCCACTAGTATCGTAAAGTAATGCTGATGTATTTCCAAAAAAGACATGATCCAAAAATAATTTTCTTGGTTAAACAAAACAACCACAAACTTCTAAAAATTGATTTTAAAAATCTTTGATTTCGATAGATTTTATAAAAATTTTATTACTTTAAGATGCCATCGTGCCATTGAAATTTATTTTTGTATATGGAAACAAAGGATAAAAAATGAAGCGTTATAACGAAATACGCAAAAAATGTAATGTGCAATAATATTTAAAAAAAGGGGAATAAGTAAGGAAAAACCTTTGAATATCATTAACGAATTTTATTTTTTTTAATCATACTTTTAAGCTTAGCCGTGACAGAAGATTACGATTAAACAATTTTTAAATTGCGTTTTAACTAATTTAAGTTTAAATAATTACTATTTTTATTTTATTTTGAATAAGTGAAAATTTAATAAGTTTCTGTATCTACATTGTGTATAAAATATGAAAAAGATGATTAATAAAATGCATAAACATTTTTAAATAAAACTATTTTCCATTTCGTTAAATTCTTTAAGAAAAAAAAAACGGTTCAAGTGTTAAAGGTTGTTTCACCAAACCTTGTGAATGGTTATTAATTTAATTTGTATATCTATGGATTATTTCTTTTATAGGTTTTTTGGTGTGAATTTTGTAGTTTTTTCTTGTTATCAACCGTTTGGGCCTTTGAGTTACTACTTTTGGATATTTCTTCCGCATAGCATTTCGTCTCTTGCTCACCTTTACTATTTTCACAATGATAGCAAATTTTATTTTTAATTTTATTCATAAAGCACGATTTATTGTTAGTTTGTGTTATAGATTTTTTAAATGCAGGTGTTGTTTTTACTGCGGCAGAGCTCTCTTCATTATTTTTGGGAGTAGCACGATATTTACGGTAGTTTTGTTGCTTCTCGAATTCAAAATTTTGTGGCTCAGCCTCTTTATTGTAGGAACAACTTTCAGAGGTTTCTCCATTTCGGAGATTTTTACAAATAAAACAATTTTGTTGGCCCCGCGTAATATTTTTACATTTTTCAGTTCTTGTTAATTTTTTGCTGGCCTCACTTACAGGCTCGTGATCTTCCTTGGAATCTAAATCTTCTTCACCACTATAATTGTCCACTTCTTGCTGTAGGATGTCTGAATTTTCTGCATTATCACTTTCAGAGAGAACATCAGTTAAGGAATCGTCAAAATATTTTTTTACAAATTCTTCATAAGCTTTATCATAATAATACGGGCTTTTATCCTCAAAGCTTTCAACCGATTCCTCTCCTATTTTTCTTTTTAATCGAAAATTGTTTGCGCTTTGGTTCGGTAAAATATTTTTGTTATTTACTGTTACTGCTTGCATAGGCTGTGTGAATAGATAGTTAGACGAAGTAATAGCATCTAAGGATTTTAAAAGCTCTCCCGGTTTTGTAATTTTCCAAAAACTTTTCAATGTATCTTGAAATTGAGGTCTTGTATAAGCCAAGTTAAAGTAGCAAAAAAATATTATTATTCCTTTGGCTGTCATTGTTGTTAAACTTTTTCTTTACTATTGCACCTATTCGTGAAATGTCAATGCATTTATAGAGCTAGAAAGGGTATTACGATGTTAAGCGAAGCATTAAAAAGTTACTTTGTTACAGTTTTGTTTAACCACAGATTTCGTTACACACATAGTTGTAGACAATAAAAAAAGGTAAGCGGAAAATTTAAACTTAAATTATTATCGATTTTCAACAGCATAAATCTGTTTTGTGTACTTCAAAATATTAGTCTAAATATGTATGTATTGATAGCTTCCTAGATGTTACAGTTCAAGCTATTACTTTATTGAAAAGCCCTAAATACATATGTACATCCTTGGAGTTTGCAATATCGCTCATTTGCTGCAAAGTCGCCATAACAAAACAAAAAAAAATGTTTTACAG
This sequence comes from Panzeria rudis, assembly GCA_956483635.1. Lineage (NCBI taxonomy): Eukaryota > Metazoa > Arthropoda > Insecta > Diptera > Tachinidae > Panzeria > Panzeria rudis. Next base: position 24,614,261 of record OY101448.1, on the reverse strand, counting down.
AAAACGAGTTTAAAATTTTCAATTTGCGCACAAGTTAATGGAGTAAAGGGTTACTATGATTCATAAAGAATTGCCTTATTAGATAGCGTGCTAGATATTCATCCTAAGGGCAGAGAGAATATTTCTGAGGAAATTTTATCTTAAATGAATTTTTATTTAAATTTTTTATGTTATGCAGGCAATGTAATTGCAAGACGAATTCATATCACATTTTAACATCCCATGAAGGCTTTTTTCAAAAGCGAATATGGGCGACATACCTGGTTTAAATATGTACATATCGATTGTTTAATATAAAAAAACGTATCTCAATTTATTTCGAAGTCGGGTTTTTAAGGTCTTCTGGTAGCCAACATCTAAATGTACCCTCCTTAAAGAACTATGTAAGTCTTCTAGTTTTATTCGCGTTTTTCTTTCTCCTGTAAAATAACGAATGTTTTAAACCGACCCCAAAAAGGGAGAAAGCTTAACAATTTTCATGTATTTATTTTTTATATATTTTCCCATTTTTTATATACGAGTATTTTGTATTTTTTCTTTATTTAAAAGGATGTACTTCCAGATTGGTCCCGTTGAAAAATGGCTCCATACTAAGTAAATATATATGTCTTTCTAACTACTCCTACTCAACCGATTCCTATGAAACTTTGCACACGCATTAAGCTTCTGTTTGAATACTGCATCATGATTAAAAAGTGGGCAATGCCGCGCCCATGTAAATTAAATATTCTTTTTCAACAAATTCGACTAAACCGATTCCTATGAAACTTGCATACAAATTTAGTTATCGTTGCAATACAATTGGAAACTTCTGTAAATCGCGCGATTTGAAATCGTACGATTTTCAAAAACGAAAAACAGTGTTCTGTTGATCGGAGGATTTAGTGCATTCGAAGTTAAGTTCGTATAAAATATCTTAAACATCTAAAGCATTAAAACTAGGGAAGTGCGATCAATCGATTAATCAAATTTTTGATTAATTAAAATTATGATTAATCAATTAATCGATTAATCACGAATCCTGATTAATCAAAATGCTGATTAATCAAATAAATTTAAATTTGATTATTCAAAATGAGGATTAGTTGATTAATCATGATATTGAATAATTCATATTTTGAACAATTGAATAATTTGTGTTTTTACTAAAAAACTTTTTTTTTACTAAAAACTTTTTAGTTTTGTCATGTTTTTTTATTTTATGCTTTTGTTTTTTTAATTTTTTGTATTTCTTTCGTTTTATATTTGTATGTGAGTAATTCCATTTAGCCGGTGTGACTACTTTACACATATTTTTTGTTATAAATAAAGAATATAAAATTTTTTAATTAAAAAAAGGTTGCGACTCGCAAGGCCATTAAGCTTAAAGTCGTTGAATAACGGTTAGACGCTGAAAGAACACGATTCCTGTTTAGAATGGTGGTCAGAAAGCTGCGACGGGTGTGACCTTACAAATCTTAGTTTTAAAGAATTATGACTTTCAGCATAAATTCTGCAAAATTTTTACCATAACGCACACAATAATTTTGGTATAGCTATCCATTCAAAGTGTTTTTAGCTGTATTACGTATTTACTGTTTAACAAAAAATCAGTTTTCTTAACAAAAAACTATTTTTAAAATGTGTGTGTGACCTAACACGAAAATTTAAAAAATTCGAAGAAATAAAACTTTTTATTGATTTCATTAATAAAAATAATATAAAAATAAATCAAAAGAAAATAATAACATATTAAATTATTTGTTATCCGTTCTATTATAGACAGCAGAATACTCTAGCTGAGTATTTTTTTAAATTCAATAAAAAGCGAAAAAAGTATATTCTTTTCAGAGATAAGGGTTTTTATTAATAATGAGAAAGGGAAAAAATCTGAAAGAAATATTAAACAAACAAAGAGGGAGAGCAAAATGTTTCGTGAATGATCATTTAAAAATCCTCAAATTGCTTAAAAAATATTTAATAATTTATTTTTTGTTTTTTCTATAATTGTCATGCTCTAAAAAGCATCAATTGAGAGATTTTTATTAAAAATAAAAAAAAATTATTTTTTCCTTGCATAGGCCGTTTTACGCGGAATCACTCATGTGTTAAATTCATTTTGTTTGAAATATCGTTTTTATTATTTTGAATAAAATTATTCAAATTTGAATAATCAAAATTTAGATTATTTGATTAAAACGCGCGATTTATAGAACACCCCCCAAGATTATGGTTAGAAAAGCAGTGCCACGCTCATGAGAAGTAAATATTCATTTCAACTACTTCTACTTAACTTATTATTATGAAACTTCGGACACAATTCGTTCTCGTGAAAGTACAAAATTATGATCAAAATTATTTGTAGTCGGTTTTTTCATGTATGATTATATTAAGCCATCGATATGATTTGTGTAATTGTTTTTTTAAACCATTTTCATGAAATTTATATCGAAGCATGTGCATAAGACTCTGCAGGGGCCGAATTGTCGCTTTCGATATCGAGCTGATTCGATCGAGTTTTCTTAGTTTGAGATTACGACATTAGATATCGAACAATGTGTTTATATCGTTCGATAGCGAGAAAACTCAGCTCGATATCGAAAGCGACGATCCGGCTCCAGGACTTGAAAATACAAAAAAAAAATTAATTGCTAAAAATTTTCAATTACTGTGTTTTGAATTTGTGCGCCACAATATACATACCTCTACCAAAAGTGTTTACATTTATTTAAAATAGATGCATAATTTCACTATGCGCATAATAAATGCTTATGCGATTCCACCTTTATTTTCCATGAACACCATTTTATACACAGTTTCATTTTACACGGAAAAATAATTTTTGAACTGCTTTTTTTAAATGGTTTTTAACAAATGTAATACTATTTGAAAGCTATTCACTATAAAAACTTGCTTCAGAACTTATTTACAAATAAGAACATAAATTGACAAACTCCATACATAAAAAATTTAGTTTTTTATAAGAATTTTGACATCAGCTATTCTAAGTCTGACGTGCTAGTTTATTAGTGTGTTACAAAAGGGAGAGGAGTTTGTGATATGTGAATAGCCCTGTCATTATTTTTGTACATAAAAAAAGTACAGTTGAGTTTCTCTATTACGAATTTTATAAACTATTTTTATCAATCAAATTTTTGAGGACAATGCATTATACTGGTGTTTTTCAGTTTTATCTTCCTTTATTAAATTTTCTATTTATAAAGTTTTAAAAAGATGTTTTTCCTTTTTAGCCCCAACCCAAAAAGAGGGGTGTTATAAGTTGCATTTAGTGTGTACCTATCATCGTAGAGCCAAAATGGCTGGAACGATTTTGATTGTTTTTGTTTGAAAGGGGAATTGATGGATTGCTTTTAGCCAAGAATGATAGAATGCAAGATTACGACATCCCGCGCATAAAATGCAAATATTCTGCGCATGTGTCTTTAATGACGCCACTAACGGTGTTCCTATTGGTTAATAATTTTCAGCTGTTGCAGGGCAGCCATAAAATTGAATATTCAAGTATGTGATGGCAAACGATCGTTTTCAAAACAATTGTTTTGAAAAGGTGTGATGAATTACGACCGAGCTTTTCAGTTAGTGTTGAGCCAATCTCAAACTACTGTTTGTTAAAAAGCACTCTAGAAGGTAAAATATAAACAATGTAATAGAACTGTGAAGAGAAATTTATTAAAAAAGGTTGAAAAAAAACAAATTGAAAATTATTGACAAAACGACTATAGCAAACACATCACACCTTTTATCGCTTTAAAATCGTGTTTGTGTCTAAATCGTTTTTCATCACATACCTGATTGTTTCGAATAAACCTATAATGGCTTATGGCCACATTGACTTGGCAACCCTTTCAAATGCTAAAACTACGTCATCTAACAGGAGATCATGCCCATGTCGTAATCCTGTATTCTATCATTCTTGGTTCTTAGCTATGTTTGAATAAATTCCGTTCATCCATTTAGATGCTGCAACATCTGTGCTGGGGGTTTTTAAAATTTTTAGTTTATTTTTACAGGACTACATAGTTACAATCATTCTGGTATGTGATGGAAATCGTTCGATTTAAATCGGCGCCGATTTTAAAAACAAATCCTACTGAAATATAACTTGTTTGACCCTTTTATTGTTTTTAAGGCTGAGAATATTTTATTCGAATATTTTTCTTAATACAAAACAATAGAAATCGTAAATAAGTAATCTTTCAGCAGAATTTGTTTTTTAAATCGGCGCCGATTTAAATCGGCCGATTTCCATCACATATCAGATTGTTTTCTTTCTAATAATTTATTTGCGAACTTATTTTATCAAATCCATGTTTTTATGAACATCATATTTCTTAAATTTTTGTACATAACAAAAAATAAATCTAATAAACTGCACATAAGAAAATCAAAACCTTATAGATCATCATACATTACGAACGAAAAACAACAAAGAAAAATAAGACTTAACCATAATTATTGCAATACTAGGAGGAAACTTGGGTGCCATAAAATCCACCGGTCTGTGGATGGCTTAACATTTCATTTGATTTAGTGGAAAGTTTTTGCCGCATAACACGCATTTCTCTACGTTTTTCCCGAATAAGTTGTTTTGCTTGCTCTGTATCCATTTCCTCCCAATCACCTGAGTTTTCATCAACCCAATCTTCCAGTTCGGGCTGTAAAACAATTATTAAATTAAATGGAAACATACTGTATTGATCGGCCATACATTAAGTGTTATGGGAACATCTGTTTTAGCCTGTAGACGAGAAAAATTTGCCTGAGTTTGGCTGTCTTCACCCAAATAATATTTGAGTTGAGGCTTTATAACTGGTGTCAATTCCTGGTAATAGAAATGAAGTAATTATGCAATATTTTAATAATTATGAATATAAATTACTTTGAAAAAATCCGGTTCTTGTTCTTCAGCTTGCGGTGTAGGAGGTTTAGCAATATGCTGACGATATTGTTCTATATGTTCCTCCACAGTGCGTGGACTATCATCCCAGGAGTTCCAATCTCTCTCAGTAGTCTAAGCATTATATTTATATTGAATTTACTTATTATTAGTTTTTTTACTTAAAACATACCACAGATTTAGCAGGTCGTTGCGAAGACAAATTAGGTTGCACCACAACATTTGTCATGGGTTCCGAGTAACTTGGTTTACGTTTACGGGTAAAACAACATAATGCACGTCGTAATAAACCAACAATGCTTAATAAGAACACTTTTATTTGTTGAAAAACCATTTAGTTATATAGAATTTACGAAAAACATAAATATTTTGGCTAAAAAAGAAATTGATTTGTTGACATTTGTTAAGAAATTATTTATCTGTCACATCGATTTGTCTGCATATAACAGTTACCGCTTAAAAATAGAGAGCAAAACTCAGCGTAGTATAAAAATGTATAGTATACAAGTTTACATTTAAGGCCATTTTAAATTGTAATACAAGCTTCGCGATTTTTATTAGATTTTGTAAGACGAAAATCAAATCAAAACCAGTCTGACTGTCAAAAAATCTTAAAGAAAATTGTCTCATTACATTTTGTTTCTACACTATCACATCCCAAATAAAACGTAACATAAATAAATTGCAAAAACTCAAATTTTGTCGTTTTTCTTTATTTATGCCGGCAAACATAATCAGGTATGTCCTCCGCTCTACTTAGGAGTAGAAGTCATTTGAAATCAATTCGTTAAAATTTTTGATGTTCTGCATTCTACTCTTTACGTCTGAATTTCAATATTAAATAGAAATATACTCTACCTTCCAGACCGTCAAAACTGAAACGCTACCTTGCAGATTTCAAATTCACTACTTTTTTGATCACTAGATCCTGAATATGTATGTAAATACCTACTTATGTAAATAGATGTTATCGCATTAATGTAATTATTAATCATATATGGCCCTATAGGCTCGATTAAGGTCAATAAATGAAATGAAAACAAATAAACAACTGTTTTTGATATTTTGTTAAGACAACCCTGATAAAATGAAAAATGTGATTGTTTAGAAAAGTTCCTAAAAATGACGAATACCATAATATTGTCACATTTCTTTACTTATTATTTGACATATCATAAAAATTTGTTTTCACACTGTTGGATTTTTATTTAAGATTTGAGTTTTTGACAAGTATTAATACTAGATCTAATAGCCAGAAGGCCGCTTTATTATTATTAAAGGTAACTTTACATGTTAATACAAAGCATTAACACTTTGTAGAATCAAAATATTAGAAAACTCTCTTTGTGATTAAAGCGTAGTATGCAGTTCTCACTGAAATTCAGGTTTGGAGTTTTGCATTTATTTCTACACGGAAAAATAATCGTGTAGAATTTTATACAGAATTTTGTTTGCACACACACAAATTTATATATTTTTTAATTTACAACACACAAAAACACTAAAAATTAATTACAATGTACGAAAAACTAGAAATGTCAAAAATTCCGTGACCAAACAATTGTCTGAACATTAATTTTTGTTTCAGTTGACGGAAAAAATTCTCCACTTACTGTTATATCATGCCTGTAATAGACAATAAATGCCAAAATTCCGTGTACTTTTCTTTTGGAACTGCGTACTAGTAAACGGAAATTTCTTTAAGAAATTGACCAACCTGAATTTCAGTTTGTTTTTTTACACATACTTCTTATGGCAGCCTGAATATCATTTAGAGCTGCATACTACGCTTAAAAAGAGAACAAAAGTCTGTTGTAAGTACCTTTTCACACTATGCCTTTTTAGCCTGCCTGTTTGCGACAATTTTCTTTTAAAACCCCTACGAAAAGTCATGCACATTTACATTACAGTCTTTTTCTCCATGCCTTTTTTGACGTTTATACACAGCTTAATGCTGAGAGTACGAAAATGACAAAACGAAATATAAAAAAACCCTCCAAATTCAATTCGTGCCTCTTTTCTTAACCCGTTAGCTTCTCCACACCTCTATATCTCTCAAACTAAAAAAAGCCTGCCTTTAAAACCAAGCAGAAAATGCACAATTTAAATTACGCGTAAGTATTTTTCATGTTTGCATCTCTGGTGTGATGAGAATACACAAGTTTCTAAAATGGTTTATAGTATGTTTCCAGCAACTTTAAATTACGTAGATTTAGGTAAATTACTTCGAAGTGTTTCCACCGAGCTTGTGGGTGATTTGGTGTTCGAATTTTCGTAGTCAAATGATGTACTTACTTTATAAGGTGCGCGCAGCAGCTGTAATTGATTTTTTCCATATATAGTTTGACAATTACAATTAATTAAATGTTCTTTAATGTAATTTTTTCGAAATTGTCAATTGCCCAGGAATGGAGTTTATAATTTTAAAAGCAACGCAGGGTTGCAAAAATAAATCCAGTTCGAAAAAGAGTATTTTCGACATAATTTAAAATAAATCACCTACTTTGAGGTAATTCGGTCGTACGCAAAATGTATGGTTAATCAAATATAAATCAACATGATTTGCTCAAATCACCATGCTTTGTCGAAATCATGCCAGTGGAAACATACTATTAGAAAATAAACATTTACCGAACGCTCGTCATATTTTACATTCGTATTCTCTCCTACTCAATACATTTTGCTTTTACATAATAAGATTTTTATTATATTACAGCATGTCGTAATAGTTGTATTACTATGTAAACATACCTTCAGTAACCACACTTAAGTACCATACTAAAAACACAACCAGCCTTTTCATATAATCCGTTATGGATTTGAATTGGAAACGGAATTCCAATCCAATTATTAATGGGTTCACAAAATCATATCGAAATCGTTTTTTTTTTCTTAAAAAAATTGTTATTTCCTTCCGTTCAAAATTTAAAATATTCTGCCTGTTCACACGATCCTATACGGGATTGGATTGGAAAAGGAATTCCAATCCAATTTCAATTGTGAATGCGTTCATGAAAACGTAATGAAATTGCTTTGTTCAAAGTGTTTATTTTCATTCAAAATTAAAAATATTGTTTACTAAAGGTACGGTCACACTTGACAAATATTTGCCCCAAAAAAAACGTAGCCACTATTTTTGCCCAGGGTTAGTGTGATCTATCTAACTTGGTTTTTATATCACAAAATAAAGACAATTATCCCGCAAAATGTTATTTTATATTATTTTTAATAAATGCGAAACTATATTAAAAAAAATATTGAAATTAAAGAAAATGCAATTTTAGCTTGTCTGTTGGTCACGTTTTTTTCGGCAAATATTTGCCAAGTGTGACCGTACCTTAAGTTGCGTATTTAATAATTAGAGGCTGGGAAAATTTTGTTCTACCTGATAAATGTATAAATTAAAGAATTCATGAAACATTAATTTCATTTCTCAACGGAAATTTCGCAAATCCAAGTAGAAACGGATTTCATGAATGCAACCAACCGGTTTTGTATAGAAATCGATACCAAAGCAAGTATTGGATTCTGTGAACAGGCTGATTGCTAGCAAAGTTGTGTATTTGTATAGTAATTGAAAGATGGGAACAAAATATTCCAGCGGTTAAAAGTATGAATTAAAGGATTCCACAAGTTTTATTCATGCTTATTTAATTCCGTTCCTGAATGCAGCAAAATTTCAAAAATCAAGCAGAAACGGATTTCATGATGTTGGATTCTATTAACAGGCTGGACAATTTTATTTCCATACACAATTAAATTGAAGTATCTGCAATGGAATTAATTTTTGTACGTCTGCGAAATTTAACAAATATTATTTCTATAATCCAGGGAAATGCACACAAAGCCATGAAGAAATTCAGACAATGAAATGTTATTATATAGTCCTGTGTCATATCACGTATATAACCAACCACAGGGCTTATAGCAAACATAATATTACCCTGCAAACACATAAATAGACCATACCCGCTAGCAAATCTAAAACATATTAAAAAACATTTTACTTTTGTTACGAATAATTTAAAAACATACTAACCTTTCTTTTGGTAAATATTCAGCAAATATCAATGGTATCGGTACGTGTACCCAAGTTCGCAAAAAGCCCATTACCGCCGTTATAATTGACATACTTTTGAAATCAAAAGCATTTAGAAAAACTAAAAAAATGGGTATATGTGTGTATAAGTATTGTTTTAATTTATAATACATGCAATGATTTTATGCTACTCATCGCCACAATATATTTTTAAATTAAGTGATAAGAGATGACTAAAACAGTTGAAAATTGCTTTTAATTACAGAGATAACATTTTATGGACGATTTTTAGATATCATTATTAAGAGTATAATATTACAATATTTAGTCTATGTATAATTCGAACGCACTTTTTCCATAAGTTTCTTCTATAATAACATTAAATGGAAAATTTTAAAAACCGTCGAAGAAAATTGATGATAACTTCAAAAAGGCTGGACTGATTTTTTTAAACAAAGGTTGGACGATTCTAGATCAAGTCACCTTTCAAACAAAATAAACTAAACTAAAATTGGTCCAACCGTTTGGGAGCTACAGTGCTATAGACACAGATTCAAAGGGATACACCTAGGAAAGAAGTGCTAACTTCTAAACGCTTGGACCGATTTTCTTCAAACATAGCTAAGAACACTCTCGATCAAGTCACCTTTCAAGCACAAAGACTAAATCAAAATCGGCTTTATTGAATTAAAAAAATCTGGATATATAATTTCTAACATTTAAAAAAAATTTGATGTCTAAAATAAGAGAACCAAATGCAAATATTCTAAAACCGTTAAAATTTAATCTCGTTTTTGAAAAAATCATAGTTCCTTAATGTGTAAAATCAACAGCATGCATTACGGACACGCCGTTTTGTGTGAAGAGATTATAAACAGTATTTTCGTTCTTCGTTTTTAACACATAATGGACAGTCTTACATGAAAAAACTTACATTTGTACATTTGTTTATAATCTATTAAATCATGCTAAGCAGTTTTAATTTAAAAATTTATGCGTTTATTTTTTGAAATATTTCGCTATACTTCCAACGGAGACGAAAAAAGTATTTGAAATGAGAAACAGCCATGTATTAAAAATCTGGAAGTATGCACTTTCAAATGTAATAAAACTATTATTAAAAAAATGTGTTACTATACTATACTATGAAAAAATATGAAGGGTGAAGAAAGAAGCACAACCGAAACATTACGAATTGGAAAATCTGAATATTAGTTTTATAAACTATTACAAAAACCAACTTACCAAATCTTGCGAAAACTGTAAAGAAAGCTCCAGCCAAATATATATACCTTGAAGGCATTTGTATGAACACCGCCGAAAGCGCTAAGACTATGCGAGAACTTAGATCTGCTGCGGCACCTATTGCAATAATATTGGCTGTATCCGGCTGAAATAAAGAAAAATACATAAACACAAGCCAACTTCTCAAGAAATTGTTAATGCACCTTATTAAAACCTAATTCGAACATATACAACGGTTGTAACGTAAAGAACGTTATATCCGAGTACAAAGCAAATGCTACGCCTAAAACCATGTTAACATAGATGGGTTGCTTTAAAAGTGTTAAATCCAAAAAATCTATAATAATTTGACATAATGAACGTTCATCTTTTTCACATATCGTCTGATTTTCTTGAACGCAAGCTATGGTAGAAGGTCTACGGGAGCCAATAACATTTGCCAATTCTGGTGAGGCATCTGTTACGACTATTGGTCCAGTCCAATTTCCCAGACTCGTTATACTAGAGCACCGACTAGAAATTCTCTCCAACATTTCGCGCGATAGTTTGTATGAACTTTTCCTATTATACATTAAAGGTGAAAGGTGATCTGAATCGGCTTCAGTCGAATTATTAACATTGGATACTTCCAGTTCCGCTGATATAACATTTCCTAAAGATAATTTTTTCCCAACAACGTTAGTCAGCTCCAAGCTATTGCCATTTTCCTGCACTTCTTCCACCTTAACTTTACGCATATGCCATTCTACAGGTTGCATTAGTAGCATACCCAATACTGCGTGGGAGTTTATGGCCGCAAGGACTATTAAGCAACCTCTGAAACCATACATTTCTAGTAGTTTTTGCATTAGCAGAGGATAGAACATTGTGCCGACACCAATTAAAGTTTGGGCAAAACTCATCCACATTACACGATTCTTGACAAAATAGTTATTAAATGTGGTAAAAGATGTGGGTACAATTAGACCAAATCCAATACCTTGTATTAAACTAAAGGCCAATACAAGTGTGAAGGTTGAGTTGACAAATATCTGCAAAACGCAACCAATAAAATACGAGAAGCCGCCAAACAAGCCCACCGGACGCAGACCAAAACGATTAAATAGGGATCCAGAAAACAAACCAGCAAAACTGAATGAGCAGAAAAATGCACTAGTTATGAAACTAATTGCACTTGTTCCGGCTCCCAAGTTCTTGAGGAAATCACCAAAAACCAAACCAAACGAAGGCAAGGCAGCTAAGCCGCTAATCTGTAATTTTGTTGTTGTTGTTGTTGTTTTTAATTATTTAACTATATTTTTTAAAATTAGTTTTAAATTGGAATACATACAAATGACGTGGCCATTCCCATGCACACCAGAATACCCCAACCTCCATCTGGTGGTTCTAAGCGAGTTTTTGTTTTCATTTTCTTTTTAAATTCACCTTTTCTTCTACACCGTGAAGATTCAAATGAATATGTGAGATTTGAAATTTCTTAACTTGGCCCAATCTAACTGAAGCATCTTTTATTTGTTAAATAGGTGTTAAAAGATAACATAGATAAAGACTATTTATAACACCTGATACAGCAGATCTATTAGCTAGCTTCCATAATCAAGCGTAATTATTCACATAAAGTAAGAGAAGAAAAGAAATATGTAGGTATGTATCATAGGGTACAATGTTATGTATGTTATGAAGTTACTAAATTTATTTGCTACTGCATTTTAGCGGATAAGATTCAATGTTCCAGACAACTAACTCAATAAAATCATTTGTTTAAGCTATATATTTAAATACCTACCTGATATATGTCGGAATGATGATGATGAAATGTTGATCATGCTGAACAGATACATAACTGTTTTTTAATGGTTTTATATTTAACCAAATCTCTATTATTTTCCTTTTGAAACAAGCTCTAAAAAAAAGTTTCAAGTACAATGAGTTAATTTTTTTTAAAGAAAATATTATGATGACGATTCTATAGATTAGGTAGGGCATTTAACATTCGACACAGCTTTACTTAGAATTCTTACTTGTTTGAAGTGTAGGCTTTTCTGTAAATACGAGTATTTGACGAAATACTTTTAAAGATAATGTACTTATTTACCATGTATCTCCTTCTGTAGATAATATTTTATAACTTATTTTGTTATATCTCAAAAATGTTAATTTTTTTATTATGGGGGTTGTGAGTTCAAAAACATCAAAATTCTTTGCAGTTATGTGGTTTTCATACCGTATCAAAACAAAGCCGCGAAAGCGTTTATTAGACTTTGTAAAATATACATTGCGTACTTCTACCGACACTTTTCGTCGTCATTCGTTTTATGCGTCTAATTTTTCTTGGAAAAGTCTTTTTCAACTAAAGTATCAATGAAAATGCAGGTATATAGATATGCTTCACCCACAATATATACAAACTTTTTTAATTTAAATAAAAAATATTAAATAACGATTTTCTTAGTATACAGAAAAAATTATTCCTAACAAGTTTTCAATTAATACACTTGATCAGAAATTAAAACTAGTTTCAATTAATTTCTTAATTGAATGTGATCAAAAATAAAGTTTTCTACCAAATTTTATAAATTTCGAGTAATTGAAAATTTGAATTTCAGTAATTGAATATACAAATTTCGTCGTTGGTTGAACTTCAACAATACAATTAATTGAATCTGCAGTTTTCGTAACTGAAATCGTGTTTTAGTTTTTTCTGTGTATGTATATTTAAATGGTAATGTTGTCATTTTTTCATTATAGCATTTTGAGTTTCTATCCGATTTAGGTCCAAAATGACTTAACATTTTTGAAATCGAATGGAATATGCAATAAAAGTATAAAACTACGGATTTTGTTATTAGCTCCGATCCTGTATTTTTTGGGTAAAGTTCGGCAAAATGAGAGTAACCAAGAATTACAGCATGTTGACAGAACGCGTTGCAATCAAATCGTGCGCGAGTGGCATATGGACGATTACGTAACAATTTGCGTCTATAGAAGACGTTCCTTACTTTTCGTCTCGACTTACGCAGTTTCGTCCATATAGAGTTGCGCATCTACAATAAATTTTATTTGTTTACATTTTTAGCTAAAGATTTTCATTTTGCATATAAATACAATTATATGGTATATAACTCAATACAAATAAATCAAATAATAAAGTTGTTTAGTTCAAATAATGGTAGTTTTCCAGTTTTTGACGTGAAAGTGATGTTATTTTAACAATTAAATGTTAAGACGAATGCTATTTTATAATTGGCCATTTCTTATAAAAATATTTCTTTGTTAACAAGAATTTTATCGCAAAAATTATAAAAATTGGATAAAAAGTATATTAAAAATGGCCTTTAAAATTGCTTCGTTTTCAAAATCGATTTCCATCACATACCTGACTGATTTTTAATGCATTGCTAGTTGCTAGATACTTTTTGTTGAATATATACAAATTAAAGACGTGCACCACTATACCACAAAGTATTGCTAAAACAGATATAACAGATACATACCTGTTACTATAAGTATAAATGATGGAATTAGTGTAACTAATATTGTATGATTTTATTCCACGCACACATTCTAGGCGTACTAAACAATAAGACTAACATAGTATTTTGCAATGGATAAGAAATTTACATGTTTTTTGTTTTAAAATATCTGTTGTACCACCGATATTTTAAATTAATTGTCAGTAAAACCGATGTGTGTGCATATATTTCATACATATAAAACACATTCACAGACACTTCATGTGCAAATTTATTGCTAGCTTACAATTAGAGTTAATGCTTGTTGATAGGTACAGCACAGTGATGTGCTTTGTTATTGCTGTTTTTGTTGTCTATTTTGATGTTCATTTTAAATAGCCGACCAATTGCGAACAAACTTCGTTTTGCATGACAAATTTGCCTGTTTATACAATAAGTTACTTATTGTACGACATCAGTATCTGTTAATATCAGTTTGGGTGAAACATAGGAAAACAGATGTATTTCTCTTAGTCTCTCTGTATCCACCTATATCTACTATACTTCAGCCAATAACAATACCACCTAATAACAGAAACACTACACTACTTATCAATATGCACTCATACGAATTAACACACAGAAATTGATATAAACAAATGTATCTGTGCACGTGACTAATACAAATGTGTTTTGCATTGAATTATGCAAAACTAGCAATTATTTCGCCAGTATTTTTGTTCACTAAAGTCTTTTTTTATCCGACCAAAGCAATTGAGCCACAATTTGAAGAGCAATTTCAAACAAGATATAATTCATTTTAATTAAATCAGCCTTTGACTCTATATGACAAGTATAAATAAAAAACACGAATGTACCGTTATGTTGACAATGGCCGAAATGAAAAAAAAATCCCGTGCTCAGCACATCCTAATTGCTTTAAATAATTTGTAAATTCATGTATAGAGTTTAAGTCGAATAAAAATCACACCACACAAACACACGCGCAGAAATTAAAATTTTACTGTTGAAATGAAATTGTGATTTTTATCAATTGAGTTCCTTCACTTAATTATGAATAAAATCGAAATTTTTCCATCGATCTTCATGATTTATGGCTTATTTTGTTCGTAAGACATCTGTCCTTAAGAAGGTTATTTCAATGTTTAAGTTATTGCAGTTTTAAATCTGTTTAAAGATTTTAGATCAAGTCTCTTTTTCTAGTTTTTCATAAAAAACCAGTATTTTTCGATACTAAGTTTTGAATAAATAATTAACCAGTGATTTGTTTACGTAATTGTATTAAGATAGTTTGAAGGTAATTTTATCATGCATCTGTTGCTGTTTTCGTTGTAAGTTGAAATATACTGGTGTGCCCAGTTGAAATATTAGATATGCCCGTAAAAAAATCTGTAAGTAATGGGAAAAAACTGAGGACACAGTAGTATTTTTTAGCTCTTCAAACTGATTAGAAAATTTTTAGTTTTGTTCAAGACGGATGTAAAAAGTACCAATTTGTAAGTCTGTCGAAATTTTAAACTAATTTTTCTTAGAAAATAATATGAGAACCTCTTAGTAAAGTACGTTTATTTTTTTATCCCATGAAGTTCCCACTCCAAAATTTTGGATATGTTATGCTTAACACTATGCCCTATCAACAGAAATTTTATTAGAAAAATTAAAGAATAAGTTTTTGGGAAATTTATTTTTTCTGCATTTTTGTAATACTTCTGTAAGGAAACTGTATATTTTTAGTATTAGTTGTTGAAACCTTACGAGTTAAGCTTTTCATACATATTTTACTTGTTCAAATCGCATTATCGGTTGTAAAGCTATATTAATTTCAATTTGAGGTATTTTATTAAATTTTTCTAAAAAATCGAACTTTGACCCACGATAATTCGGAAACTGTAGTGAAATTGAAAAAACTAAAAACGACACATAGCACACAGCTACGTGAAATATTGGTCTACAAAATCTTATTCAGACCCGTTGACATGCATCCAAAAACCGATTCGAAAATTTTTGGAATTAGTCTTTTTATTTACAAAATAAATTGTAAATTGAATTAGTCAAGTAGGCTTAGGATAGTTCTATATCACCACGGAAATCCAAACTTTATAGATTAGTAGACCCTTAATATGAAATTTTTTTTATTTTTAAAGTTATTTTCGTAATCTGTGATCAATTACGCAAATTTTGAGGGATCTTGGATTATGAAAAACCAAAAACAAATTCTTTCGGGACACGCTAATGTACATATTTATACTCACAAATCTACGTTAAAATCGATAGTTCGATATATGAAAAGAGGACAGATAAGCAACTAATTTGAAGTAAAAAGTAACTGGTATAGTTCTAACTACATACTAGTTACTTTGTCTGTAGGGTTGAGTTTCATTTATATGTATGTATGTAGTTAAATTATAAAACGGGTGAACTTAGTATGTGTATTCTATACACATACAGATGTACATACATATATTTCTAGTTTCATAGGTAGAATTGGTACCTTTTATGAAAGCACATAACAATGCTTTCAAAAGTTCGAAATTGCAGGACTTTAGTTTATTCTTTTTTAAGCTTTCAAAAATGATATCAACTAATTTTGAGCTATACAGGGTGTACCATTAATTAACGTTAAGCCGAAAGCAGATGATAGGGCAGTTAAAAGTCCTGGGATCAAAATGAGGACCAAGTTCTTGATAGGCAATATACCATCTAATTTTTAGACAGTTTGCTAGCTTGGTAATATATTTTTAGCTTTGTAATGCAGGAAAGACTTATGGGCAAAAATATTGCCCAGAAATGAGATGACAATTTTGAATGGGAACTTGTCCTCATTTTCACATTTATATTTTTAGCAGATTCATTGGAACTGTTGATCATAGAATAAACTAAACTATAAGGATATTTAGTTGCCTTGATTGATCATTATTTAGTAGAATTTAGATACACGTAAATGTCATTTAGAAGATACATATCAATGGTTATTTCGTTATTTTATAGTAAAAAAAAAACTGAATAAAAACTAAAACAGTCACAACACCAAACTTTTAAGTAGAAGTTGATTACCAGAAAACCTCAAAAATGCGATTTCGGAAAAACCAATATGAGCCTTTTCTATATTAAGCCATCGATCGATACGTATATTATCCGTAAATTTCATTTTAGCTGAACGATTTTTTACGTATATTTTTTAATTGTTTTTAATTTTATTTTTACAGTTTACTAATTAAACGAGTTGTTATATTTGTTTAAATTTTTGTTTTAATATTTAAGTTACAGCCTATAATTTTCCTTAAAATTATTTAACTTTAGCTTATATTGAAGTAGATTATAATTGTAATGAAATTTTTAAAATAGAACTAAACGTAAAATGTTTATCCAAATACTAAATTAAGTTTTTTTATAAGTACATGTACTGGCAAATAAGTTTTTAAGATATCTGTACAGTGAAAGCTCTGCTCGAGGACAGCTCCTATAAGCGGACATCTCCATTATGCGAACAAAAAAATTACAATCCAACATGACAACAGGACATGAAATTACCATTAATTTTGACAAAAAGGCTCCAAAAAGCGGACAGTTTAGCGGAAAGGTAATATTCCTTGACTACAAAAATTAAGTAACAATGTGTAGAAAACTTAAGCCGGGGAAATTTCCAAGAAAAAAATATATTGGGAGCTCTATGGCAATTTGGTACCATAAATGCAAACCAAAAGATAAGTTTCTTAAAATCCAATGGTGTAATAGTATACCAAAAGTGTCACAGCCTATAGTTAACTAACGCCTCGGCGATAATTTAGCTAAGGATTTTTCATATAAATATCATTGGTTAACCCACTTTAGTTAACTAAAGACTGTGGTACAATAACACCCGCACAAAAGCAAACAATATTGATCTGTACATTTGGCCAGACCCATTTACCGTTTGGCTCGTACGCCCTCAAATTTTTGAGTAAATGACGAAGCTATTTCTGTCAGGATTTCGCCATTTCCTCGAAATTTTGAGAATAAACGAGCTATACATATAGATAGGTGGTGGGTCTGGTTAAATGTACAGATAACTTTTGGTTTTTTTTTAGTGTTAGTGAAGTAAAGCCAAAGAGATTGGCGGAAAACCATGTACACCAACTTCGCCGCTTCTGATGGTTGGCTTTCAAAATTTTGTAAGCGACGTTGCATAAGTTTTAAAACTGTTTCAGGATTTGAGTGTTAAAAAGTCACACGTTACTCGACTCACCAAAGCACTTTCATCGTTAGTGTCCAACTATGTTAGTGATTGGCAAGGCGGTATGACCTCGTGCATTCGGAAATATTGACAAAAACACACCTCCCTGTATTTTACAAATCCAACCAAAAGTCTTCTGTTATAATTTAAAGTGAAATTTTTTAATAATAAAAAAATTTTTGTTGCTATATTCTTATTAACGGGCATCTCCACCTAACGGATAAAAACTTCCCCGACGGCGAGTGTCCGCTTATGGGAGCTTTCACTGTATGTATGTAATATAATGCTCTTTATACGCAAGAAATATTAAAAATTAAGAATTTTTAACAAGCGAATGTTTTAATCAAACTAAATATGACAAATATTCATACTGGACAAAGATGTCGTACACCTTGCAAAGTGTAGGTTGTTTTAAATACTTTAATGAATATCGTAAGTTCAACTCATTTCAGGTGTATGAGGTACTATATAGATTTAAATTATTAGTATAATATTTCGGGTTAAAGGAATATTAATTTTATACTAAATTAATTAAGATTTTGAACTATCACATACAAGTTCGATTTTTTGCTTTGTTGGTAAATTTCTTAGTACCTAACTACTTATAAGTTACAACATACGATTAACTACATGAATACATACATATAAAAAATATATTATGTTTTATAAAAGTAGTTGAGAGTTTTATAATTAACACTATAATCGATTATAATAAGTATGCATGTAAATGTTTTTTTTTTGTATGTGAATGTATAATTTTAAATATGTATATAAAATATTATAAATTGGTCTAAATATTCTACTGTTTGCAACTAATTTCTGGAGCATTAATATCGGATTTATTGGCCTCTTTTTTAGACTTTCTCAGTTGTAAGAATTCAATGAAATACTCAATAGACCAAGCCAAACAACACAACATAATACAAAAGCTTTGGGCGTGAATACAAATAGGATAACTATCGGTAACATCACGAATGAGACCTTAAAAATAAAAAGAATAATATTAATTGGTACGATTTTCTAAATATGTGAATAGTTTTCGTAATATTAAGAATTTCACTTACCAATTAAAGGACCAAAACATATTACGAATACTGCTTTACCCACTAAATGCCAACCAAAGGCCGAAGGTAATTTCTCCAGAGAACAGTACTCCGAAACTGTAAGAGTAAAGTTACTGAGTGCTGAACCTCTGAAGAAACCACAGATTGACAGCCATAGCATAAGTTGACTCCATTCGGTTTGTTCGGCCATAACTTTAAAATAAATAAAATTATTAAAAGTATTTATTATATATATTTCAAAATTTAAGAAATAAGACTAATCTAATATATATGAAAAACAAATATGGCTGTGCCGAATCTCTTATAGCCATCATTAAGACGTTTTTCTTAAAGAAGCTTTTTTCTATCAGTCAGTTTTTTACATACGTGATTCTCATTTTAAATGTACATTTTGTTTGTGTGTGTGTGTGTTTTTTGTTTGTTTGTTTGTTTACCGATGTAACTAATAGTTTTCGCCTCCTTCAATGGATCCTGAAATAAAATTATATTTTTGGATTTTTTAACATTTTTGTGTATTGAGCGTTATATTTGTTTTCGCGGTTGTTCTGCGAATGATTTACGCAAAAAATCCTCCACAAAAAATAAGTGTAGGCGTTGAAAGCACTCTACATCTACTCTCTAAAAACAAAAAATTATAATCATCGCAGGACGAAACATTTTTTAATGCATATTTCTCAATTTTTAAAAAAAAAATATTAATAGGCCGATTATGCATGGCAACCGAGCCTCAGTTGGGTTGTGAGTTGCTGAAAATTATACTGCTGATGGCAACTGGCAATTGAGAGCTGTCAATTACAGTTGATATTTAGTGCCTTTCTGGCAGCCATTAAATTTCAGTTGGATAAAATAATATATCGGTTGATTAAAATAATGTACCCAATTATGGTTGTTTTATGTTTTTTTTTCTCTAGTAATAATAAAAAATTAAAAAAAATATTTTCATATTATTTTAGTTTTGGAATTTTGTTCAAACGCTTTGAAATTGATATTAGCGGAAAGTTCCAGCAGCTATCAATGGTTGCAGCGATAGTCTGCAAGGTCTATCATATTTTTGTTTATATGAAAGAGTATGCTGTCAGATTGGTTTGTTTTATTTCAGACTCGTTTTCCGTCCGTATATCTGTCTGTCCGATCATCTTTTTTTGGAGTCGTTTTTTCTGTTATAAGAATTATTAAATACATTCTTCTATCTTGGTGAAGGATATATAGGATTCGTTATAGCCAAATATAATACTACTACTCGTTTTTGTGAAAATTTAATCTCTTTTTGATATTTGTAATTTTCATATGTATGTATATATGTATAAAAAAGGAAGAATTAATTTTCCAACCTAGTTAATAATACTTTAGTAGAAGTATTAATTAATCAAATTCAAAATTGAAAAAAACACAATTTAAAAAATAAATTAAATAAACAAAGTTTAACTTACCAGATCTTGTTATGGCCACAAAAATTATGGATACTAAAAATACGGTACGTTTTTTTATACTCGTCCGATCGAATAATGGCGGCAACACAATACGAGCAGCAATATCAGTTATAGCCGTTATGGACAGACAGTAGGCGACATCTGCTTTGCTATAACCCAAATTTGCAAAGAAGAATGGTGTTACCATTTTGAAATTCATTTCAGCTACATAAAAAATCGATAGCCCAAAGAGTATATTAAGGAACATTTTATCTTTCAGTAAATCTACATCCATGAGATCAGCAAATCTTGCCCAGAAACCGGGCTTTTTTTCAGCTAACTTTTCGGCTGCAACATCGTTGGTTTTTTCTAGTTCGGTGGGATTCATTTTGATAAACGAATCACAATGAACATTTCCAAAACCTCCCGTCGATGTATTTACTCTTTTTAGCTCACGATCGTTTTGTTCAAACTCATCATCACCCACGTTCATGTGAACTTGTAAAATGGAACCAGTAAAGTCCATATAGGATAAATTGGAAGTGACCGATTGCTTTCGATTTCTTAAGGTAGTATTAACATCGCTATTCGAGGGATAGCCGTTAGCAGCAGTTTGAACACCAGCCAATGACATGATGCGAGGAAATGTTGGTCTTTTGGGCAAACCCAACCTCGATCCAACCATAGTGTCCATATTCATTTCGGAGAAATTCTTTCTCATTTGTTGTTGTTGGTGGTTATGTCTGTTGAAGAGCAAAGTGTTCATTTCGGGTAGAGCATCTTCTTCGGTGCCGTCCTCTTGGATAACTTTAAATTCTGGTGGGGCTGTAGCGGCAATAACCATCATTTCCTCATCGATTTTTTCTTCTTTCATATGCCACTTGGCTGGCTGCAACAGTACTGAGCCTACTGTAGCATTTAAGGCCACGCCAGCTAATAATAATACAGCTCCACGAAAACCAAAAGCTTCCAATAGAACTCTTACTAGCTGGGGCATAATCAACATACCCAAGGCAGTACCAGCCATCGACAAGCCCACAGCCTGGCCGCGTTTATATTTAAAATAATGATTTAACGCTACAAACGCCGCAGAAGTTGCTAAACCCACGCCAATGCCATTTATAACACCATAAGTACCTATAATATGAGCCATACTGGCCGCCGGACTTGTCAAGGCCAAACCAAGTGCACATAGTACTGATCCGGCAATGGCTACTTTGCGATAGGAAAACTCTTTCAGCAAGGGCCCCACAAAGAGCCCCGAAAAGTTCATACATACATCTAAGGTACTAATAATCACAGCTGCACCAGTCGTTCCCACATCGAGATCACGTAATAAATCACCGAACAATAAACCAAACGATGGTTCTATTGAACGTGTGGCCAACTAAAAACATTCAAAATATTTAACGGTTTTATTACAAAAAAAAATTATTAAAAATTATTTATTAAAAACTGTATAAAGGTCCATTGTGTAATTGAATTTTATGTGGTTTGATTAAAGTTGATTTTATATTGTTCATGCTCCCTCGTAGCAGCTCTTGTGAATTAAGTAAATTTTATTGTATGTAGTGAAGTACAATAATATTACATATTACATATTATGTATGTATTTACCTTATCTTTGTAAATACGATCCCAAAAAAAAAACATAAATGTGAAAATAAGGCGCAAGGCAAAAACGTTTGAGGAAATGTCTATAAAAAATGGGGCATTATTTTTGAAGCGGACAACCCAAAAATTTTTGTGCCAAGATTCCTTGATATTTGGCATAACTATAGTTCTAGTATGATGTTTTTTATCGAGTTCTGGGGTGCGAAAGTGCTATTTTTTTTAAATATATTTTTTTAATATTGTTTCGAACTAGAAAAAAATAAAACAAAAAAAAAATTTAATAAGTGTTTCTTATAGGAAATCGTCTGATCTTAAAAGAAATATTTAATTAAAAAAATGTTTATTCATGATCAAAACCGGAAATGACCAATTGAAATTAACATTTTTCTAACTTCAACCTGTTTTATTTTTTTATTTATTTATTTTTTACCAAAATTAGCCTAGGGTGTCCTCATTATACTGTAAAAGTTTGATAATGGGATCTCCATGAGTTTAAAAGTTATGCAAATTTCTTTACATGAACCCCACCTTTTGTTTATTGTTAAAAGAATCGGTATAAGATCTCGTGTAAACCTTACTTTGCATGTATTAGGTGTGTTCAGCAGTTTTATGTAAAACTTCACGAGAAATAATTTCATGGAACATTTAAACCCTCTAGTGTTTCGCTGTATGGGTCTTCTTTGACCCTTTCTTAAAAAGGGACGACATATCCTTCAAAAAATTCCTCATAAAATTGTATTATAAATCTTCGCAGACAATAAATTTCTAAACACAACTCGAACGCCAGAAATCAAAAATAATACCTCAAAATGGAAATAAAGCATATAAAAATGCTACTGCAGATGCAGACTAAGGATTATTTGCATAGCCGACCATTGGTCCGGCTTTTCGCCTCTGATTATGTCGAATAGTTGCTTCGCTGAGCTAAGATTTTTGGCTAGGTACAAATCTTTTCTCTTCAAAATTTTTCTTTTCAAAAAGGAAATAATGTCTATGGACGTTATTTCCTTGGACATTATTGCATTCCACCGAAAATAGTTCCAAGTCCTATCCAAAATTTTCGGCCATTAAAAGTACTAAGATCAAAATGAGAGCCAAGTTTTTGATAGGTTAAATACCATTTGATTTCTAGGCGAGCTGCTAGCTTGGGCTAGGTTATTTAATATGATGATGACTATGTCAGGTCGAAGGTCGTAAATCCTAAAGAAATTTGGACCATACAAATAAGAGGCACCCTAGTATACATAGTTTTTCTTTTTATCTATAGTGGAAGTAACCCATAAAAATTTCCCTATATAAAAAGTTCCCGTTTTGAAAATTTTCTGATTACTTACTCATTAGCACCTAGCTGTATACCAAATTTCAGCTTTCTAGTTATAGTGGCAGTGCCCCATACCCGTTTTCAAAATTTCTGATTACTTGTTCACCAAGACCTACCTACACCCAGAAAAAAGATTGGATGGAAAATGGTTAGGCCGATAAAATATTAGTTGAATATACTATATTTCAACTCACGCTATTAATCCAAAATCCATGTTCATTACCATAAGAGCATAATTGTAATAAAGATATGATTCTGGAAGTTCTTAAATTGATTATATCAACGGATCGCATGCTTTTGTCATGACTAACTAAAGAATATGATGAGCACAGCCGAATAAAATATTATGAATTGGATTTAGTACCAATTATTGGTATATATCATGGTGTAATAAGTATACAGGTGGCCGCATAAGAGAAACAAATACAACAATACAACAAAAAACTAGATGATGCTTGTCAAAAAAATATACGTGCTGGACGTGGCTTATACACAAAACTACCAGAGCAAAAAATAATCAGCTGACGCTCTGCTGCCACCTGTATACTTATTGCATCATGGCATGTATTTGCAACTAAAAAAATTTTCTTTCTAAATTTACTTTACTTTTTGTCGGTTGTTGCAACCAGCTAGTGGTTAATTTTATTATTGACTTCCTTTTCAATAAGAATTTTATGATGTTGGTGCAACTGCCGAAATTCGATTGGCAACAAATTCGGTTGTCTCAACGAATCTGTTTTCTCTGTGTATATTTCCCTACTATTTGTGACTACGACCTTTTAAAAAAATTTAAAGTACATGGTAACTAATTTGTAACTTAAATCTAAATTAAGATTTTGTCTTACTATGGCCGCTATAAATTGATTTTGAGGGTTTTTAAGTATTCGGCCTCTTTTCAAAATTCAGGCGAAGATCTAGTGGAGGTGTGAAAGGGATATCAACCCCGCCCCACAAAAAAGAATAATAAAATTTACCTTGAATTGAGTTTCTGAAATGAATTTTACAAAAATGTATGTTTAATTCAAAAGTTCCTCTCCTAAAGTATTACGCTGGAACCGCGCCTGCAAAAGGTGATGATATATTTGATCTCAGCTTATATGCTTCCGTGTGGTTAACGGGGTATCAAATTAAAAAAAAAAGTTTAAAAATCACTGGGCGGAATAAATAATTAAAAATTAAACGCAAACTTTTCAAGTGCATGAAAAATTTTAAATATTGTTATCAATTGTCAGGAACTCAAACTGTATAAATTTTAAGGAGTTTATCATACCCGCATTTTAAAATTTGTATAATTAATTATTTTTTGTTAGACTAAAATACATGATATGTATGTACATTGTTTTCTTTATAAACGATCAATAACACATTCTTCATAGTGACGATACGAGTAAATAATAAATTGTGTGAAAAGTCTATGAGTGTATACCGCATAGGCAAAGTCTTCGAGCCATCGTCGATTTAAGTGCGAAACAGGTATCTATCACCGACGGCGGATTGACGACAGTCGAAGTCAGCTATTGGCGAATTTTTCACATGTTAACATGTTACTAAAATTGTCGTCAATGAATATATAATCATATAATAATATTAGCTTAATACGACCAGAGTCTTAGGTGGGAATCGAACCCACAACCTGCACACTGATAGGCTAGTAGGACGTTACGCACTACCATACCGAGGTACTCAAAAAACTTTAAATAAAAACACGTTTTCTGGGCAACTTAAACTCTTTAATGTACATAAATGGAAGCACGACAACTTCGATGCAGTTGTTACTCTTGTTGTCGACATGAAAACTATACACACGTTATATTACATGCAGTTGTTACTCTCGTTGTCGGCAATAAAACTGTACAGACGTCATATTGCATACAGTTGTTCTTCATCTTATCGTCAATAAGGCTTTCTATTATAAATTTTCATAATCTTGTCAGAACAAATTCTTTAAACACAACAACGTGTACCCCCTTTTCCCTATACTTATTTCCAAATGTGTTTTATGTGCAAAAAATCTTTCATTGTCTTGCAGACATCATCGATGAAAATGTCGTCGGTAACATCTGGGCCTAAAGGGTAATTTTATAAACACATACATACACATCTAAAAATTACATCACACATTTAAAATTTCATTCATATTTGTTGTAAGAACAAATAAAATAACCATTTGAGAGCACATTTTCCTTTATTTTCGAGTATGTGAAATAGGCGATTCTTATCGGAAATCGAGACTAGAATTAAGTAAGTAGTATTAATGATAACAAATACCTATTTAATTTTTGTGGACTACGTGTTAGATTTTTGAATGAGTGCAAGTTAAAAGACTGTGCACAATTATTGGCCTTAAAATTTATTATAATGTTTTTGAAAAACAATAATTGTGCAATTCGTAAATTGAATTTTGGCATTTAATAAGTGCGATTATTCATTTGTATATTTATGACAGTAGTAAAAATGATTTATACAACGTTATAGTTTTTATAAGATACAATAGAGTGATGTCTGCAAAGTATCATTAAAGAAATGTTCGGATCTTGTATGCGTGGAAGATGGACAGAAATGCAGGAAGTATTACATCGGTTCACATACACCGTAGAGTTCTTGTTTTGTCATCATTTGGATATACCTAAAGTATTTAGTTTTTTTGTCACTGTAGTGTTTGTTGTTGTTTTAGGGCACTCAATACTCAAAAGTAGCTACCCGATCCTGAAGGTTAGTATTATTATTACTAAACTAAATGGAAAATTGAAGGGCCAAACCACAACTCTGTTTTAAAGGTATAACATTTTCTAAGTATTAAAATGATTGAGTAGTTTTGAGCACTCAAGAGTAGTAGAAATCTGCAGCGCTAATGCATTGCTTTGTGGTCCACATTTAGATTATATAGATTAGTGTCTAAAACGAGCTACTCTACGAGTTCGACACAATTATTCATGGCACACAAATAGTATGCAGTAGTAGTGGAAAAATATTGAGTATTGGGTAGCGAATATTCCATATTTCCTCTGATTTCAAACTTTAATTTTTATTACAAAATTGAATGGAAAGTTGCACGGAAAAAATAAAAGAGCAGTATTAAGTATTACTGAGTATGCATTTGACAGTACATACATATGTAGTTAAGTTTACCAACATCAATATCAATAATGGAAATAATTTTACAATTGAACTTGACATTTCGCCAAGTTTGGCTTTTAGATTCCGCCATCAAAAAATAGGAAGTTACTGATTTCACCCCAATTTTCGAAGTTTTGACGTCTTATGGTAGAATTACCGAAAGACTCTAGCAGTGGTATCGTTTGTCAGAAGCGCGAGATCTTAAATACACATCTCCAGTTATACTAAGATGCCAACATAATTTGAACTATGTTATCCGGTCTAAAACGTCCTAAAACTTCTTTTAAACAGCCCCTCCCACTATTAAATCGTGGACAGATGAAGAAAACATGTTCGGCATCTTCCACGACACTACCACCACTACTCGTACAAAACGGAACACTTTCATAAACGAAACGGTACAAGTACGACCTAAAACAACTGTGTTCAGTCAAAAACTGTACAATACAGTGTATTCTTGATAACCATGTCTTGATGTCAGGATTTGTCCCCAAATAGGGGATTTTCTTTTGGGATTGGAGATAAAAATTTTGTGAAAATCCCCAGGGGATTTGTTGGGGAAAAACATTTTTTTCGCTGGGGATTTTTGGGGATTAGAAATCTATTTCTTCTGCACCAAAATCATTTCAAGATACCAGTCACCCAACAACTATGGTCTGGAGGCATAATGAATCAGTAAAACTCTAAAAAGAGTTCAGTTTTCTTCTCAAACACTAAAACCTTTTAATACAAACAACATGTACAACAAAATTGCATTAACTGATTATTCAGAAGATTTTGAGTCTGAAGTTTTTGAAATGATGAACATTGTTACATATGCAATTGTTTTATTCCTGTGTGTTTTTTACGTTACTCTTTTTATATATGTACATACATATGTAGATATGTATTTAGAACTCAAAGTATACATACACAGAAAAAAATAAGTTTTGTTTTTGATAACAAAAATCCCGGTATTCAATAATTTTTTTTCAAATTTCCTGTGATAAAGAATTCCCCTATATTGATAACAAAATTATTTCAAAATAAAAATATATATATAAATTAAAAAAATGTTGACATGGCTGGAATACGAACCCGAACTCCCCGGATGTAAGTCATACTCTCTATAGCCGAGCCATATCCCAATTATTTTTTTATGGGATACAACTTGTTTTAAATACTTATGTATGAAAAGAAAATAAATAACCGGCATGGAAAAGAAATACTTACAACGAAATATTTTATTATGTTAAAGATAAATGTTATTGGAATTCATATATTTTTTTAATAGCATGGTTTTATTGAATATAATTCTTGTCTATTTTTTTCTGTGTACCCATCGGTAAAACTTACGACGCATTCACTAAACATGCCTTTTTAAAGGGCTTCAAAGACCTGAAATAAGATCCAAAACTAATTCTTTTCTGCCTTCTCATGATAGAAGGAGTTCGAAATAAAAAATCACGATAATCAACGAAAAATCGAAACTTGGGGATAAGACATGAAATAAAACTGGGAACCCTACTTGCAACTTACGTAGGTACAAATCTGTCCACTCGATGGGTTTCATGCCGGCAATGTTCATATGTGTGTGTATGTAAAGCAACCATAACTCTTCAGCGGCTTAACCGATCGATGCAAAATTTTCGGCATTCTCTTCGTGTAAATACGAACCGATTTGACTTGGTAGATTTTGGGAATTAAAAAAAATGGTTTTATTTCAGCTTAAGTTCACTACACAGGTCTGCGATGAAAAAGTTTTTTACATAATTACACATAAGACATGTAGATGTTGGGGTATATATTGCAAAATAAACTTCGCTTAAATGTATCACGTTAAGGGTCCCATACACTACACCAGTATGCATGCGCAATCACGTGTTGGCGGCACTGGTTTGGTCGTGTATGGGCATTTGGTGTGATTGTACGCTTTGCAGTTGGATGTCAAACTGAGTTTGACATTTTGCTGATGGTACTAGTTTGTGCTACAGTGTAATTCGTTTATAAGCCAAACCGCTTATAGTAGAATTAGCGATATATTCCAAAATGTTAGTTTTTCTGTCATCTATAAGAAAAATACCTGCAAAATATATTTTATTTAGTCCATTAGTCCTATAGTCCATTTTCGCTTATACGCCACCAAGATTTGGTTGGAAATTTCTTAAATATATGCAAGTTATGGAAGATATAATCCAAAATGCAAAAGTAAAAAAAATATATTTTGTAATCATCATTTTATGAAAATATTATTGAAGTAGAAATTGTGTTTATTTTAGCAATCTTAATTGCAATATTTGTGAATTGAGTAAATAAGGAAGTAATTTCTTAACGTTAGTTTTATTTTTCTTTGTTAAAAGAAATAACTATATGGGGATTCGCATATAAGCCACAAATTGGCTTATATAAAAATCAAGATAAAATCCAATTCGCCTTATAGTCCACAAAAAGGGTGCAAATGAGGCAGTGGACTATAAGCGAATTTTACTGTATTGTGTATGGTGAAATTAGCTCAGTTGAGAAAAGTTGTCAAAGAGTAAACATCAGGGTAAAATATATTTACTTGAATAAATTGCTCATAAATTATAAAAAATAAACAAAATAACTATTATAAAGCCTTTCTGAAATAAAACAAGTCATTTAGAATAATTTTTTTTTATAAAAAACACGAATTTTTCTTAATTTATATTTTCAAAACAATATCAATAATAAATTCGGTGCGCGCTATAATCAACAACTCATCCGAAGAAAATTTTTACAGAAATGAATATTGCACCAGTATGCTTGTATGGTATGTGTTTCGAGCACGATTCAACATCACTTGTTTGTTCCAGTATACTGGAGTAGTGTATGAGCTCTGCTTTACATTTACTAGATAACGATACATTTGTATTTTTACCCGACTGAGCGACGCAAAGAAGGGTATGTGTGTTCCTTTGCGGCACTATATAAACCGATTTTGACGATTCTTACGTCAATCGATTCGTCTTAGTCCGGGGCGTGTCACTAAAGATATGACAGTAGTCAAAGTTCAATATGGCGACCAACAGACGCTATTTTGTTTATACGAAAAAAATTAAAAGTCGGCGAACAATATCAAAATGGGTATCATTCGACAGGTATTTGAAAATCATCTTTAGGTTTCTCTTATGATTTTTAATTTCGAATGACCATTTTGGATCTGTGACGGTTTAAAATTGTTTTCTTTTTTTTACGCAGTCGGGTTTTTTTTGATTTTTTTAATTTATGTCTTGTTCGATATATACTTCTCTTTCAAGCGCTATCCACAGTCAAAGTCTTGTTCGATGAAAACAAGTAATATCTGGTTTGAAAGGCTACTAAATTAAGCGTCGAATGGTGGTTAATTGGCTTTGATCGGATAAAAAATGTCTGGCTTATAGTAAATCGAAGTTAAGACTTTATGAAATTGTTAACGTTTTTCACCAATTATTGCACTTTCGGAAACAGTTTTGAGTTGCTTTTACGACAATATCAACAAATAATTATAATTTAATGAAATTATTAGAAAGAGTGGAATATTTAGAATGTGTAATCAGACCAGCAGAATTTATCATTACTACCATCTCGTGAGCGTTCATTGTTCAGTTTTTGATGTAGCGGCCGTCGAAATCAGTATTACTGGTACGTTCTGCTAGTCTGATTAGACATTATAAATATTCCACTCTTATTAATAATTTGAATTTACATTAATTAAACTGATGAGCTTAAGCTAAAATAACAACTTTCAACTTAAGGCCCCCTTATTCTGTAACTCGCTAAAGCTAAATCTCTATCGCTAAAAATATATAAAGTCGATTTATCAGTTTTTGGCTACGAATGCAATTTTGCAACGTGTATTGCTAAACTATGCAATGTCTTAAAGATTTAATCCACCAAATTTTTGTGTTTTATGTCATCGCCAAAAATTTTTAGTTTTGTATTTGATCAGCATTTTAGCGATCGAGATTTAGCTTTAGCTTTAGCGAATTACTGAATAAGGCGGCAGAGTTCAAAGAAAAATTACTCCAAAACATAAAAAGATGTTTTTTAAAATAATTTTTTCGCCAATGTTCCGATCGAGTCCAAAACTTAATCAGCACTGAACCTTAAAAAAACTACGCCGATTGCTTAATATTTCATTCAATCGATTGAGTCGTTCGAGGTATAATGTTACTAAAAAAATCGAAAAACGATTTTTCTTCTTTATTTATTTACTTACTTATTTTCTTATTCGTTCCACAGATATCGTTGGTGAAAATGTTCGAAAACAGTGTTTTTTTAATACGTAAGAAAAATTTGAAGCGCCTTGAAGATGATGTTACCATAAGCTTCAGGGATGGCCTGCAAGGTCTATCCATAGCTGCCAGAAATTACAATTTTTTACGATATGACATACAGTGTTGTCATATCGTAAGTTTTTTACGATATGACAACACTGAGAAAACCATACACCGTGTATGGTTTTTTGTCATGTCGTAAAAAATCGTAATTTCTGGCAGCTATGGGTCTATTATATTATTTTTTAGAGAAGACTATGTTGCATGACTATGAGCGAATTCTATGCACATGTATATATTCATGACCGTTGAGAAAACAAAAACACCAAAGTAATTAATGGAGTTTACTTTTTCGTTTGCAATAATTTTGTATTTAAATATTCTTAGGTAACTTATAGAGAATCTTATTTCATTTTAATGTTAACAAAGAAAATATAAAATCGCTGAAGTATTCAGGTATTTTATAGCCTTTGTAATTAGTTTTGAATATTTCCAATTAACACTTCCTTTTTTTAGCAAAAAAAAAAAAAAAAAAAGAACATAAACACAATGTTAAAAAAATAAGTAAATTATCACAGCAAAAATAAATACATATATGTATTCTATTTACCTTTCTTGTTTTTCTGAGTAGAGTAAAATATTGACATAACTTTCTCAAATTCAAAACATAAATATTATTATTTGTCAAGAAAATAATGAAATCGTAATAACAAGTTTATTTTTTGATTTGTTGCCACAAGTAATTTTTTTCGAGTGTAAAAATAGCAACCCAACAAACAATAACAACTTATTTTTTCAGCTACTTAAGTATTTGAACTGGACTTGACTGTTGCTAAGTTGTTTTTCAATGAAATTATTTTCGTTTCTTTCCTTTTTTATTGCAAGTATCATTGTTGTCGTTATGTTGTTTATTTATTTATCAGAATTTGTATTATGTTTAAATAAGTTTGTGTATTAATTATCAGATTTGCTGCCATTTAAGTGCCGTTTATATAAATTGAAAACAAAATTCTGATATGATAAAAAATATATGAAAAATAAACAAATATTATTTAACTGAGATCATAAAACAATAAAATTTTAAGGTATGTACTCGTTTTTGATATCTATAAATCAACAAAGTTGTTCAAGGTTTTATTGACGTTAATTTAAAATTTTTTTTTAACACATTAAAGAATGGATGGTATTGCTTAAAATTGTTACTGTAATCGAAAGTAGAGAAAATTGTAAAGATTTTAGTGAGACGCTATATAAGTATATCGTTAAATAAAACGCAAAAAGCTGTAACTAGCAAAAAATTCTAATCGGCTTTTTAATAAATTCCGATGTATCTCACCAACATACATAACTACCATAAAATTCAGACTTTCGCGAACAAAAATAGCGATAACACAGAAAAAAAGGAATGTAAAATCCACATGCCGCAATTTTGATTGGAAATCATATTAAATTTACAAGAAATAATTTGTCGTTTGAGTGTGTTAGTGTTTATTTGCTTCGTTCATTGCTACAATTCACTGTTCTGCTTAGTTGTGTGACTTGTTGTTGTTTATTCTTACATGTGTCGTCTATGTAGACGACGAAAAACGAATTACCAGCGAAAATTTACTGCTGCTGGTTTAAAATTACCATTGTTTCATATTAATTTTAAACGGAAAATTATTAATCTAGCCTTAAATCACCGTTAAAACAATTTTGTTATAAACGTTAAGTTTCATTTTCCTTCGATATGACTATAACTTTAATTTCAAATAAGTTTTATGTTAAATAATCGTTTAAATCATGTTGAATTAAAATGAAATGCATTCTACATACGATGGTATTTATTTAGTGTATAAGTAAAGAAAAGTTTGGAGCTGTTGTGGCTGCAGTGGTTAGCGCGTAGACTATCATGCAGGCGGCACGAGTTCAAATTTTGGCTGTGGCAGTCAGCTACAACGAACAATTTTCTGATGACTATCACGTAAGTAAAATAATTAATAAAATAGCTACATTAAATTCATGTTGTTTCAGCTTGATATAACTTTAATTCAACATGATTCTTCGTGTTGTTCCAATATCAAATTCACGTTGTTTCAACTTGAAATAACTTTGATTCAACATGATTCTTCGTGTTGTTCCAATATCAAATTCACGCTGTTTCAACCCGAAATTACTATGATTTAATATGATTTTTCATATTACTTCAGTATCAACTTCATTTTGATTTAACTGTGCTGGAAATTAACCTGGTTTTCGACGATTTTACATGGAAATTTTTCTGTGTGATATAATTAAGAAAATTTAAAAGATAAAAGACCTTGCCAATTACATAATTTAGCATATTTATTGCTTCTCCTTTAAAATTGTGAAAATGTTATTTTGCGTTTCAGGTGACGATATGCCGGATACAGTACATCCTTTACCTCCACGGATAATGATTCTTCTAAAACTTAGTTTTTTCCAAAATTATAATTTTTCTGACGCTACCTAACAAACTTGATTTGATGAAATAGTTCTTGGAAAAAAATCGATTACAAAATAGGCGTGGCACCGCCCCATATTTCATCATCATGAACTTTTACGAGAACTAATTGTGTGCGAAGTTTCATAAGAATCGGTTAAGTAGAAGTAGTAACAATGAATATTTAATTTTCATAGGCGTGGCACTGCCCACTTTTTCAACCATAATATTGTATTGTAACGATAACTAAATCTGTACGCAAAGTTTTATAAGAATCGGTTAAGTAGAAGTAGATAAAATGCATATTTACTTTTCATGGTCGTGTCACTGCCCACTTTTCACAAACATCATTATGTATTGTAGCGATAACTAAAGGCGTATGCAAAGTTTCATAAGAATCGGTTTAGTAGAAGTTGTTGAAAAATAATATTTAGTTTGCATGGGCGTGGCACTGCCCGCTTTTTTGAGCATGATGTTGTATTCAAGCAGAAACTTAATGTGCGTTCAAAGTTTTATAAGAAACGGTTAAGTAGAAGTAGTTGAAAAGGAATGTGTATTTACCTTGTATGGCCGTGACCCTGCCCATTTTCCAACGGGACCAATAAGGAAAAAATCTAAAACCGCTTCACAAATGGCGGAGTTTTGAGAGAACATACATAAAAAAATATATGGCGAATTGATAACCTTTCTCCTTTTATTGAAGTCGGTTAAAAAGGTGAGGTAATTTTTTTTTAAATGCAAAACAATAATCCAATTTTTATTCAACATTTGAAAATAATAGATCTAAAACAATACTACCGAAGTTACTAAATCTTGAATATCAACCATCCAAAGTTGAATATGTCACACATTCTTATGACAAATTGATATCGAAGTTTAAATAACTTTGGAACGCGACATCTGATTGTAATAAAAGTAGTGTAGTTTTAACGGAGTTACACTTAGGATTACTTAGGATCTGATAGCGCAAAGTACCTAGGTATTATATTTTTTATTTTTAAGGGGAGGTAACACACTCACGCACTTAATGCCTACCAGTTAATTAATTAATGTGTTATCTTTTTGGGAAAGAGAGTAGAAAGAACAGATGGTGAAGTGAGATAGAGGTAGAAAGCTTAATTCTTTACAACTCTGCTATTATTTTATCGAACAAGTTCTACGAAGATTTACTATGACGATTACGGGTGGACCCCGTACTATATCATCTTAAGCACTTCACCTTACTGCATCGGCTCCCCGACGATCTCATGATCAAACAACTGGCCTTGAACTCGGCGGTTAGACTTAATGCCTCGGGTGGATGGAAACAAAGAAATGTTGGTCATGCGACGATATTGCGACACATTCCCGACCACATTGACTATTGTCCGCCTGCTCTCTTACCCAAGATTTATACCGACGATTCGAAGTCTGGTATTGGAGTAAGTGGTGGTCTTCTTTATTCCATACTTCCAACTTAGGATACACTTTAGCCTAATCAATATAGCATGATGCAGTCTAAAATATCGGCAAACAAAAGAGCAGTTACGGTATAATAGGGTATTCGATCAGAATATCCGAATATGTACTAATGTAACCGAATACGGAGCTCTCAGAACAAAATTTGAGACCCACTATGAAACATGCTTTGATGTCGGACTCGGACTCGGTAACCTTTACATTGTTGATGGAATTATTTATAATAAATACTATATAAACATCCTACCTACTAGCCTAGTCGAAACAGCACATAAATTAGGCCTAGCAAATAATTATTACTTCTATCAAGAGAATGGCCCTAAGCTCAAGGCCTATAATGTTAGGATTTGGTTGCCCTATAATTGCCCGAATGCGATTGAAACTCCACCGTAATCTCCGGATCTTAATCCGATAGAGAACCTGTCGGGCCATTTAGAGGAAAAGTGAAAGAATTTTCAAATTAGCAGCAAAAGCGGCATAACTATAGCTCTCAAGGAGGAGTGGGCAAATATATCGCCAGAATACTGCCAAAAACTGGTTAAATCGATGCCGAATCAACTGAAGGCAGTGATAAACCAAAATTGTGTTCCAACTAAATATCAAACATTAGATATAAAATTGTTGTTTAAGTTTTTTTGCTTTTATCTCTTACTGACGGTAGCACAGGTCGACACGATTTTTGAGTCTGACTTCTGTATGTCAAATTTTGGTTCCTTTTTTGTTCCTTATAAAGGGAAATTTTTTTTTCAAAGTTTGTTTTTGTAGAAATAGGTTTTTGGTAATCTTTCTATGTTTGTATGGACTTTCGTATTAGTCCCAAAATTTTGTTATCGATGCAAAACAAAAAAAAAACAATATTTAAAAGCTAGGAATCGATATTTAGGTGTTTTTCGATGTCTAGCATCGATGCATTAAAATAGAAACACAAGAAATGTTTGTTTGTTTGTAGACCGGTGTAATCAACGAATTTTTTATTTATGTTCTTAATAAAGTATCACAGTAGTAGTAAAATTATGGTTTTAGTTTTTTCCTGAATTTTACAGGTTCATAAAATATTTGGAAAATTATTGAACACAGCGTGTGTTCCATTATAACTTTGAGCCACTGTATTTCATATACATATGCATGCACATATCATCATATATGTAATTATATATGAAAATATATAGAAATATATATGGACGCATACATTCTCAATTTTCGGATCCAAAGATATATGATTCATATATAGCTTTTTACCTCACACTGATTTCATCAAAAGCAAGCTTTTTTAACGACCATCGGTCCACTCTTATTTATCGCGCATACCACTGTTTCATATTTCACAATTGAAGCGATTAAAAATCTTTTAACTCAGAACTGTAAGAAAATGCAGGAAAACTTATTATTTATGTATTTGGATATCCAGAAAAATCTTGATTAGGAAGCACTGAAGAACCCTTTATTGAAATAGTTTTTTTTTTTTCTTTATTTATCCTTCTTATTTTTCTAATACCAAATCTTTGCCGAAGGCAAACGTACTAATGTAGTGTAGTTAAAGAATCGCACTTAAATAAAATATGACTTAATTTAAAAGATTTATACGAAAAAGTCTCCTTTGTCCACAATTAAAACTGCTTTTTTAATACAATTCAATTTAACAAAATTCGTAGGCTGAGTTTATGACCAAATGAAATGAAATGTCATGACAATTCTTAATTAATTTCGATTAAAATATGCTCATAAAATTTTTTTGTGATGTGCATCCACTTAAATTAATAATAATGCGGACGGGACGGACTTTAAACACATGAAGCTCAATTTTCGAACTGTATCAATTGGATGTGGCTAGAAAGCGCGTGATCATCATATGATTTATTATAAAATAAACAGTAAACCAACAATTAAAAAACAAATTGATTTCAAAAATTTCAGACAATTACCCGAAGAGCATAATTATGAATGCAAAACTAGGAGAAGAAAAACCATTGAAAAAAGTGAGCGAAAGAACAAATATTTTTGTGATGCTTCTTGGGACTTAAAAGCAATTTTTTTATTGTTATCGCTCAACAAGTTGTTCCAATTATACTCTTTGAACAAACATATCATCATTGAATGTAGATTTATTTATTAGTGCATTTTTATGTGTGTAGAAAAGTATTGGATAAGGGAAAAAGTAAATTCTTAGAACAAAATGTGAGATGCGGTTGACTTTGCGGGCCATCTCTGGAACTTCCAGCTAATATTAAGCTCAAAGCGATAGAAAATCCGTGTGTGAGATATTGACAACGATATCCCACATGACCGATTTAGATAAGACTGGCAGTTTTCAGCGCATTTTTCAAAGCCCTAAAAATTTATTGAACATGTAAGTAATTACATAATTAATAGATTTTTATGAAATTTTCGACAATAGCCCTAGAGCCTGTCCGTTATATGTATGGGCATTTTTTTATGAACATGTTGAAGTCTAATCCCTCAGAAAGTTGAGGCTTGCTGTAAAACTTCTTTCCAAAACATTTCACGCCCCTAGGACCATGCCTTCCCTTGCCGACTTACGGTTGAAATTGTATTCAATTATACTCATACGGCATGAAAAATATGATAACATCACGAAAAGTTTTCTTCTAAAAAGTTATTGTATGTGAAGTAGGGATGGGCAAAAATATCGATATATCGATATTTTCTTAAAAATATATCTATATATATATATATATATATATATATATATATATATATATATATATATATATATATATATATATATATATATATATATATATATATATATATATATATATATATATATATATATATATATATATATATATATATATATATATATATATATATATATATATATATATATATATATATATATATATATATATATATATATATATATATATATATATATATATATATATATATATATATATATATATATATATATATATATATATATATGTATATATATATATATATATATATATATATATATATATATATATATATATATATATATATATATATATATATATATATATATATATATATATATATATATATATATATATATATATATATATATATATATATATATATCGGTATCGGGTGCCTCGGTAGTCTAGTGGGTAGTGTGCTAGCCTATCAGTGTGGAGGTTGTGGGTTCGATTCCTACCATAGACTCTGGCCTGTTTTACTACAACGAGTGAAGGTCTTTGTTACTATTCTCGTTTAAATTAAGTTATGATATAATTTGTAATTGTATTTGTAACATTTAGCAAGTAAATAAATATATATATCGTTACATCGATATATATCGATATATTGATACATCGATATTTTTTCCAAATATATCGACAGTATCAAATTCGATATTTTTTTAGCTTCAGTTTTGTTTTTCGTGCAATTTTTAAAAACATTTCGGCACAGTCTTCATCGAATAGAATATTACTAGCAAAATCTTTTGTTTTATTTATAATATTTCGTCTATTCGAAAAATTATCATTCTTTAAGTGTAATTTTGTTGATGTATGTTCCATGAAATATTGGTGGAACTTTAAGGATCTTGGAAATTAAATCTTTCCAGCTTAATTATTTATAAGAAAAGTACTTTTTTGTTTTATTAGAAAAAAATGGAAAAAAATTGTTGAAAAAATATCGATATTTCGATATATCGATATTTTTATTCGATATATATCGATGCCGATCGATATTTAAAAATATATCGATATCGATATATATCGATATAGTTTTTGCACTTGCCCATCCCTAATGTGAAGTTTCCAACAGTTGTTTTCTTGTGGATTTTTATCTAAATCGCATATTTAAGAAAATAAACAGTAAACTATCGAAAAGCCCATATCTATTAAAAAAGCCTATAAATTTACAAATTTCTGTAAGCTTTTTCGTTTCCTAGTACTTGAAGTTGTTTCTTTAGTTATTCGGGCCCCTGAACGCGAATCTGCACTTATTTTATCAGCTCTAGCTTTCGACATATACCGTTATGTCAAAAATGAAGGCACTTGCACGACATATATTAGCATAACTGGAGAAGGGTTTGCCCTATTCAGTAAAAACTAAGAATAGAATTTTTAAGAAAAACACATTATGCACTTTTACGCGTATTTTGTACGAAAAATCTTTCTATGCTTTGGGAAAGTATGTACTTAAAATTAATATTGAGGGCTGTAACTTGCAGGGACTACAAAAAAAAACAATACTTGCCAAAAAAAAAAAAAATCACCAAATCAGAAATGAAATTTTCCTCTGCCCAATAATAGCTGGCACATTTTTATTGTACTTTGTATTTTTATTGCACATATTGTGCTTTGTCTTCATACAAAATAGACGTCACGTGATTAAAGTCTTGTATTGTTGACTAGTAACATCTTAAACAATTAAATTGAGTCAGATGTTTTTAGTTCCAGCGAGTCATTCAGGCAGTTAGTCAACATAAACAAATGCCAACAAATAAGTATGTATGGTATGCATAATATGAAAACATATTTACATTAGAAAATAAGTACATGTATGTATTAATTTTTCTTGTGACAACTACACTACACAACAATAAGTGAATTGCTTTTTTGTTTAAGTCGGTTCTTGAACTTTAAAATGTCAATATAAATGAAAATAAAAGCCAACAAGAAGCAGACAAGGAGAAAAACCAGTTTGAGGCAAATGTGTGCAAAACCATAAACACAGTAAAGAAGAAAATATAATAATTAGCGATACAAAGTTGGCAAGCATGACCGTTTTAACATTTTGGCTTACAAACATGTTAAGCGCGCTCTAAATTACGAAGTTAGTATTATATATAACCAGGGTGACCGTTGAAAATTTAAAAAAAGTGGCACAAAAAGGGGATTTTGAGAAAAAAAAGTGGCACTAAAAAGGGGATTCTCCGAAAAAAAGGGGCAACTTTTTTTTAATTTAAATAATTGAACCAAATTCTTGTATTTAATGAATACCTAATGCATATAATGGCTTTGGAATAATCTTAATCAATTTTGATATTTTTTCCTAAAAACAAAGTTTCAGCACCAACGAAGTACACCACTTGCTGCCGAATCAATTAAACACAACACATACAAACATACGTGGTTATACCTGACTCCAAAACATGTATGTGCCCAAATATGCCAAAAATCTCTTAGACATCACCAAAAATTGTCTTAAGTTAAATTTTCAAAGTTTTGTAGAAAAATTCTCAAGTACAATTGAGAAACGGAACATATCCTCGCATAGTATGGATGCTTGGCTACAATTTCTATTTGGTCCAAATGAGTGACAAAAACAGGTGTGCCAAGATTATGCCAAAAATCCCTCAGAGATCACAAAAAATTGATTTAGGTAAATTTTAAAGGTTTTCTAAACAAGTTCACATATACAATTGGGAAAGAAGACTTACACATATCCTCGAATAGTGTGGAACATTGACTACAGTTTCCATTTGGTCCCAATGAGTGACAAAGAAAGATGTGCTCAAATATGGTCAAAATCCCTCAGAGTTCTCCCAGAATTTTAAATAGTGGACCAATATGGCCTATAAATGGCAGAGTTCTCGGGGAACAAACATAAAAAATACTAAATGATTCGAAGTATTCTCTCTTTGTTGATATCGGTCAAAAATAATTTGTTCTTTTATGTATAAGAAATGGAAGTTTTAGCACTAATATTCGTGTGAATGTAAAAAATTGCCTCCGTTTTAAATATATTGTTTCTTGGTTTTCCTACAAAGAATGTGTTTTGTAACATACGTGGTTATTTGCAAAAACCCAAGATATATGGGGAAATGGCTTTTTATTTTCATTATAAATATTCGTCCAAGCAATTTTTGAAACTACGTACGTATTTCATTTCAAAACGTTATTATTTTTGTCTTAGGACCTGATTCAGTAAAAATAAATCAAACGTTCACTCAAAAATTTGCATGAAAATCATTTTACAAGTATGTACATAAAAACTGCGTGCTGTTCATATACATTTCTAATAACACGTTCTTGTACGTGTTAGTGAATCAATAATTTTAGTTCAATAATGAATTCATATATGTCTAAACTCTTAAACTATTTCCAAATAGTTTACTTTTTCATAAGACTTTATAAATAATGAACTCAAAAACATATTGTTGTATGGATATGTTTTTTATTCAAACAAAAAGTATCACGGCTTAAAAAGGGGCAAAAAGGGGCATAATATATCAAAAGGTGGCA
Organism: Panzeria rudis; assembly: GCA_956483635.1. Taxonomy (NCBI): domain Eukaryota; kingdom Metazoa; phylum Arthropoda; class Insecta; order Diptera; family Tachinidae; genus Panzeria; species Panzeria rudis. The sequence goes on along the minus strand of OY101448.1, from coordinate 24,573,512 downwards.
AAATTAGATAATTTTAAAAAAGGGGCACTAAAAGTGGCAAGGCAGTTGAAAAAGTGGCAAATTGCCACTTTAGTCGCAAAACGGTCACGCTGTATATAACATCGGTATACAATGGAAAGCTTTTAAAGTTTTTATGATGTCAAATAGAGCGTGTTTTTCACAGCTTTCATGAAAATTGAAGCGAAAAGCTTGTTTTTTTTTAATAAAGTTTTCTTTTTGAAATATATATTATTTTCTATTTTTCTGTATTTACGATTCTAAATTCTATCAAGAACATAAAGGACGAACGGATTCTGAGCACTGCAATATGCAGCCGACTGGACATTTGGTCAATAAATAAAATTAAAATCGTTAAGTGCTCAAGAAAACGTTGAGAGCAGGTGCAGCCGACATTTGGTCAATAAATAAAATTAAAATAGTTAAGTGCTCAAGAAAATGTATTCTACAATCAACTGATTACAAATCTAAAGCAAAATTGTTTGTAGTGGCAAGCTTTCAAAAAGTCCAGATTTTTAGTACAAAAATCATGTTCAGCTAGCTGCATATAATGGTCATAAGATGAAAAATAATTTTTTTAGCAGGTCTGCAGAAATTTGAAAAATGTCCAATAGGCTGTACGCCAGGATCGAGGAGGATAGGTTTAAATTGTTCTCTATATAGTATATTATTGAGAATATCTTCCATACACACAGAAAAAAAGGAATGTAAAATCCACATGCCGCAATTTTGATTGCAGATCATATTAAATTTACAAGAAATAATTTGTCGTTTGAGTGTGTTAGTGTTTACTTGCTTTGTTCATTGCTACAATTTATTGTTCTGCTTAGTTGTGTGACTTGTTGTTGTTTATTCTTAAATGTGTCGTCTATGTATACGATAAAAAACGAATTACCAGCGAATATTTACTGCTGCTGGTTTAAAATTAACATTGTTTCATATTAATTTTAAACGGAAAATAATTAATCTAACCTTAAATCACCGTTAAAACAGTTTTGTTATAAACGTTAAGTTTCGTTTTCAATCGACATGACTATAACTTTAATTTCAAATAAGTTTTATGTTAAATAATCATTTAAATCATGTTGAATTAAAATGAAATGCATTTTACATACGATGGTATTTATTTAGTGTATAAGTAAAGAAAAGTTTGAAGCTGTTGTGTCTGCAGTGGTTAGCGCGTGGACTATCATGCAGGTGGCACGAGTTCAAATCTTGGCTGGGGCAGTCAGCTACAACGAAAAGTTTTCTGATGACTATCACGTAAGTAAAATAATTAATAAAATAGCTACATTAAAGTCATGTTGTTTCATGATTCTTCGTGTTGTTCCAATATCAAATTCACGTTGTTTCAACTTGACATAACTTTGATTCAACATGATTCTTTGTGTTGTTTCAATATCAAATTGACGTTGTTTCAACTCGAAATTACTTTGATTCAATATGATTTTTCGTATTATTTCCGTATCAACTTCATTTTGATTTAACTGTACTGGAATATTAAATCAACATGAAATATAGTTAATTCAAAAGGAAAAAATTTCTTTCAAGATTATTGTAAATCATGTTGATTTAACATGAAACACCTATGACGCAAAATCACTACCGAAAAATGTTAAGTTAACCTGGTTTTCGACGATTTTACATGGAAATTTTTCTGTGTGTAGCATACGTGCATTGTGTGTGAGACTCACATCCTATCTATTTAGCAGCGAAGCACACACACTGCTTTACAGCAGGCGCAGGCGATGTGTAGCCGTGAGCTACGACGTTTGCCGACTACTTTTCAGCTATTTTAAAATTTTACCTGTACACAGCCGATAATTTGCATGTACACAACACAAACAATCAAAATAAACAACAACAAGAGCACAACAATGCAATTAAGCACCAACACACTTAAACAAAAAAGTTTTTCTCATTTATTTAGTTTTCTCTTTGCCTGGCTCTGCTTTACATAGATATCGTGTGGATATATACCGATTCGATTTGTAGATATCGAGAATTATAGAAAATAAAATTTTCGATAGAAGTCGATTGGGTTCGAGAGATATCGTTGTCGAAAAATTTCGAACAAAGTTTCTTTCTTATTTCAAAAGTTGTTGTCAAATCGATTTTCTATATTTGGAAAACTTTAAGGAAAAAAATCTGTGTCGAATGTCGGTAATTCGGTCTGAATCGGTTAAGTGGTTCGAGAGATATGATTTTCAAAAATTTTATATTTTGATTACTCTAAAAATTTTAAAAATTTCGAACACTTTGAGATTTAAATAAGCGGCCTGCAACCGTGTGGAAATGAAAAACTGAGTAGATTTTTGCATTGAGTTGTGGTTCTGCGTGTAGAATAGTTTTATTACAATAACGTACATAAGCGTATTCCAGCCATGCTGTCTAGTCAACTAAAAACCTAATATTTACGACTTCAAATTTAGTGGTACCAGCTTGTAATATTGCTTGCGCTTAAAAACATTTTATTTTTATATACTTAGATACGTATTTGATTTTTTGCTAATATTTTCCCTGAGTGTATGATAAAACCTTTTCAAAAACTGTGCATGCCTCTGTCACATGTTCAACAGAAAATATTTGATGTTTAAAGTTAAGTAAACATTGTGTTAACAGCAGTAGCAACTAATGCGAAATGACTACATTAACCCAGACTTGGAAATAACTTATTGAAATTCAATTTAGTTTGCATTTAATTATGTATGCCTCTTCAAACTTTAAAGGTTCTTGTGGTTCATCTAACAAAACGTTTTTGACATTCAAATATAAAAAAATAATAATTTTGGAAGCGGCCAATACTTTAAAATTTGATGGGCGAAAAGGCATACTTATATGTATGTTTTGCAAAAAACGAAACTTGAATTTAAATGTGGTAGGTTGTGGTTTAAGTTAAACTGCAGAAGTTTTTCATGCGAATTTGTGCTGTTTGCTTTTTATTGTTTTTAATAATTAAAAAAATATTTTTAAATATGGAATACATAATTCATGAGTTGTTCCAGGAAATATTTTATTTTTCTTTCTTGTCTTTAAACTTAAATTTAAAATTTTGTCTTCAATGTAAATTGCATTTTTGCAACATTGCGAAAAAAGAATGCTTGAACGAATTAACAATATTTTCATACAAAAATGTTTCAGCGTTCGTTCATTGAGTCATTTTTAGACATTTTCGTTTCAATCAAATTTGGCAAACTTAGTAAATATACACATGCATACATATGTATGTACATATATGGGTGATTCTTAATCTAAACGTATTTTTTTTTGTTTACCCATGTAAAGCGGCTATTACACTTCGAGCATGTTGGCGAACATTTATGTTGGACCAACCGATTTGCTCGTGTAATAAAGCAAATATACATGTTGTCGAGCATGCTCGCGTGTTTTAAAAAAATTTTGATATTTTGGTTTGTGAAATTGCTTGTTCGTCCAACCCATATACAAATCTGCATTTCATAAAAGATTTTAAACAGGAAAGATGGTAACTGGCGAGCGGAAGCTTTAAATAAATGATTGAATTGTATGAAAGTTTAACCGAGTTGTAATAAATAAATAGCGATCTTATACCACGAAAGAAATTTAAAAAAATAGAAATTTAATTAAGCTTATTTTAATAGAATAAAAATTTTTAAAATATAATTTAAATAAAAAATTTTATTTAAAAATTAAGAAAAAATAAAGTTTAAGAAATCAAATAGAAATTTAATAGAATAAAAGTTTTATTTAATGGAATAGAAATTTAATAGAAATAGGAATTTAATAGAAATAGCAATTTTTCTTCGGTTTTTCTTGTTTGCACTCATAACACAAATTCATGCGTCAATTCCAAACATCTTCTATGAAAATTTATTTATTGTAATGTTCGCTAATATGTTCTACAGTGTAATAGCACACGGACGACCAACATGCTCGACAGCATGTTCGCTGTGTAATAGCCACTTAACTAAATGAAATATGAGAAGATATGTATATGGGTGTTTCTCATTCGAAGCGTACATTTTTTCTTTTTTACAAATGTAACTAAATGAAATATGAGAAGATTGGATTTTTATTATAGTTTTCTCCCCATTCAATGGATCCTCAAATAAAATAATATTTTTCGATTTTTAAAAATATTTTTGTATGGAGCGTTACATTTGCTTTCGCGGTTGTTCTGGGAATGATTTTTGTGAAAAACACGAGTATAGGGTTTGAAAGCACTATACAACTGCTCTCTAAAAACAAAAAAATATAGAATAATCGCAGGACGAAATTAAAAGTTATGACCACTTTTTAAATTTTGCGTTGGGTTCACATGGAAAAATAAATTTTTTTTTCTTTTAAAATAATTCTTAGCAAACATTTATACATGACCGAAAACTGGGCTAACTCTTCTTCCAAATAAGACTAATTTTAATAAAATCAACCAAGAATGTTAAAAGTTATGTCAATTTCAAATAATTATTCGTAGCAAAAGATGGCCTACCTAATACAATTTTCGACAATATAACAAACAGCACACAGTGCAGTAGAAGCAAAATTTTTTCAAAGGAAATCCGAAATTTGTAAACGGGTAATGTTCTTTAATACGTTTTTACCATTCATCTGCTGTTAACTTTTTTCATCGTCCTGAAGTTTATAGATAAATTGTATTTAAAAAAAATTTTTAAGTAACGCTCAATAGATTTTTATACGAATTCAATATTTTTTCAGAGAACACAATATATTTTGAATAAAAAAAATCAGATGTATAGTGTTTGATGTATTTTAACATAAACTCCGTAGGTAGTCACTAAAAATGTCAATTAAATTAAAAAATATGCATAACACTTAATACGTTTTTCTGGATACAAAAAATGATTGATTGATGAAACGTTTTGCAATATACATAATACTATTTAACAAAGTTCACAAAACTTTTAAAAATTTTAAATTTACAAACCTACGCTGTTATTTTAGTTTATATTAAATGCAATTTTAATAATTAAACTGAGTAATGAAGCGTACTAAAAAAGCGTAACGTTCAATACATAAGACTGCGGATACCCTAATTAAAAATAATATATAATTACTTATATTTTTAAAAAGTTTGAGGCAAATGCAAACATTCTAAGCCCGTTATAAATTCAATCTCGTTTTTGTAAAAAATAATAGTTTTTTAATGTGGAAAATCAACAGCATGCATTACGGACACGCCATTTTGTTTGAAGAGAGTATAATAAACAGTATTTTTGTTTTTCGTTTTCAACACATAATGGGCAGTCTTACACAAAAAACAAAACTTATGTACATTTATTTATAATCTATTAAATCATACTAAAGCAGTTTTCATTTTAAAATTTATGCGTTTATTTTATGAAATATTTTACAATATTTTCAACGGACGCAAAAAAAAAACATTTGAAATGAGAATCAGACATGTATAAAAAAATTTTATAAAATATACAACCGCCCATTACTCGCTGTATCAGCAATAAAAAATATCACCCGTATCAATACATCGGCAAATCCGAAGAAGACCTGATATATCGGTATCGGATGGATCTCTAGTCTCATGTAAAATTATTTCTGGTTAAAAATATTACGAACTTTTCCATAATGGTTTAAGTTTATTTTGTTGCTTCGTACTATAGCTTTCGCTGTTTCCAAGCTTTAGCAAAATATTTTTCAGTTTATGAGAGAACATTTCCCTTGACATATGTCTTTTTAGCGACGAACAACTTCTTGTTGCTTTCACTTGTAGAATATCTCACTAGCCCGTGAGAATTCCAATCATTTTACTTTTCCGACACAATCTTATTTTTTGCAAATAAAACATTTGCGCAAAACCAAGCTCTGTAGTGAAATTCACTAACTTTTAACGCTTAAATAAAAGGTAATTTTGTCTCCAATAATTACTGTTTGAATTAGCGCTTATTTGATTCGTTAACTTCGTGTTAAGGCCTTTGTTAAAATTTTATATCATTTTCCAACACTATTAAAATAAACGAAAAGCATAAAGAGGAATAGAGAAAAAACAAATGAATTTATGCTTGCATACGAACATATTTTCATGAATTTCTTTAATTTTGAGAAATAAAAGTTAAATTAAATGTTTAAATAATATATATTGTTATTTATATATAAAAGATTTCATATGTGTGTATATTGCTGTCGAATAATTATTTGAGTTTTGCCAAAAGACGACGTGCCTTAACTGAACAGCTGACTGTTGTCTATTCAATAACACCACAAAAATTATTGCCGTTTAGTTAACGCAGCTAGTAGTGCTTAAACGTTTAACGAATAGTAAAAGCAATAATTTTGGTGTTAACTTCTTTAAACGCCTTGTTTAGCGTTAAAATAAGTTTGAGAATTGCACTACTGATGACGACTTAAAATTCTGATAATATGTCTACATATTATAAGTTTACAAATCATGTAAAACCATAAAAAGATAATCTGAAAAAGATTGAACGTAACATTTCATACGAAGCCGGCATATCTCAAATGAAGAGACTTTCCTTGAATTATAATTGAAAGAATATGTTTACTTACAAGTGGTGTAATAAAAGCGAAATAAATTCAATGTAATTGTTGCACGTGTTTTTTTTATTCTCGGTCTGTATAAGTTTTTTATAAAAAAATATCATTATCATGTCCGGCACTTATATTTATTTAAATGTAAATCACCTTGCAGTGATTATTTTTTTTCAAATGTCTTACATTTTATTTCATACTTACGACCCTTAGCGCCAAATGATCGTAAGCGACATTTAGTAAGAAACTACATTTTTTATTGAAATCAAAATTTTTTGAGCCTCCCTTTCTTGATAACTTTTGAAATACAGGCTGTGCAATTTAATCGTAAGCGACAATTTGTGAATATAAATCATGTTTAAATACAATAAAAAACCCCTCTCCTGAAATATTTAATTTTTGTCGCTTGCGATCATTTGGCGCTAAGGGGTCGCTTAGTTTTTGTACTTTTTTTAAATCTTGTGATTATTTTGTTTTTTATTGGAACAATAGAATAATAATAAAAATAAATTCAATTAATATTGTGTTTTATTATGAAACAAAAATATAGGGTAATTTTTAATTGACATTTTTTTTATCGATGTAAAATTTTTGAACGATATTTTGTGGTTCATGTTTTATGACCGAGGTATAAATGGTCAGTTGCAATTGTCATTTCATGACTTCTGTGGCAATAAGGAAAAAGTGCTTAAGTCGAGATAAGCTAATTTTGAGTTAATATAACCATTGTATTCTTTATAATCAAAAGTATTGAGCGTTACATTTGCTTTCGCAGTTGCTCTACACTGAAAATAATCCATGTAACATATTACGAAAAATTTTCGTAGTGACTTTTTTCGTAAAATATACGAAACTTTCGTATATATTACGAAAAAACATTTAGGCAATATTTTTTTTAATTTACGAAAGTAACGAATACCTTTCGTAAGCATTTTTCCTTGTTAAAAATTATATTTGAAATAAAAAAATGAATTAAAATAATTTTTTATTAATTGACGTATTTTTCAGATGTAACTAAATAAAACAAATTTTTAGCTCTTATCAAATAAGTAGAAAGTGGTTGGTTCAGTTGGTAAAGTACATGACTTGAAATATGAAGATTGCGAGTTCGTGTCCCGGTTGAGCCATACTTTTTTTTACTTTTATTTTTTTATTATTTTCGTACATTTCGTATATTTTACGAAAGAATTTCGTGGTGCGAAATTACGAAATATTTCGTAATTTGTACGAGCGTTTTCGTGCATATGTTGCATGGAATTTTTTCAGTGTAGGAATGATTTTTGCGAAAAAAAATATATTACAAAAAATGAGTATAGGGTTTGAAAGCACTATAAATCTAATCTCTAAAAAACAAAATTATAATATTCGCAGGAAAAATTAAAAGTTATGACCACGTCTTCAATTTTAGCTTGGGTTAACAGGGAAAAGTAAAAACATTTCTATCTTTTAAAATAATTCTTTACAAACATTTATACATAAGTGAAAAGTGGGATAACTCTTCTTTCAAATAAGGCTGATTTCAATAAAATCGGCCAAAAATGTTAAAAGTTAAGTCAATTTTAAATAATTATTCCTGGCAAAATACGACCTACCTAATGTATTCTTCGAAAAAATAACAACCCACAGTGCGGTAGAAGCAAACTGTTTTCAAAGCAAATTTGAAATTTTTAAACGGATAACGATTTCTATATCGTGTCTACCCTTCCGCTGCTGTTAGCTTTTTTGCCGTCGTAAAATTTATAGATAAATTCTATTTAAGAATATTGTTAACGTAATGCTCAATACATTTTTATACGAATTCAATATTTTTTCGGAGCACACTATATTTTGAATTTAAAACAATGCAGGTGCATATCTTTTATTAAAAAAATTGCAATTTGGCATTCCTTAAAAGCAAAAATTACACTCGGGATGATCCAATTGTATCATTCCTTACGAGTGTAAATTTTATTAATGCTTCTAATAAATTCATTTCCGCGAAAAATTATTAATTATATTGCAAATTTTCATTGAAAGTGCAAACAATACAATATATTTTTTTTTTGTAGAAAAGAAAATGCCATTAGTTACTCACTAAAAACTTTAAATTAAATTAAAAAAATAGGGATAACACTCAATAAATTTTTTTGGATACAAACCATGATTGATTGATTCATGACACATTTTGCAATATAATACTATTTAACAAAGATCACAAAACTTTTAAGTATTTAGAAGTAAAAACCTACTCTGTTACTTTAGTGTATCCTGTTAATGCAATTTTAATAATTAAACTAAGTAATGACCCGTAATAAAAAAGCGTAACGCTCAATACACAAGACCGCGGACAACCACAATTAAAAAAATTATAATTTCTAATATTTTTCAAAAATTTCATGTGTGAAATAAGAGAAGCAAATGCAACCATTCTAAAGCCGTTATAAATTTAATCTCGTTTTTGGAAAAATTAATACTTTCTTAATGTGGAAAATCAACAGCATGCATTAAGGCACGCCATTTTGTATGAAGAGAGTATAAACAGTATTTTCGTTCTTCGTTTTTTACACATAATGGGCAGTCTTACATAAAAAACTTGTGTACATTTATTTATGATATATTAAATCATGCTAAAGCAGTTTTCATTTTAAAATTTATGCGTCTATTTTATGGAATATTTTGCTATACCATGATCCAATAATCCGGTCAATGCAACTCGACAGCTGTTTATTGTATACCATCGTAAAGATGTCAAACTTCATATAAAAAAGCCTAAACAAAATTTGTTATATATGGATTTTGTTTGATACGTTCACGATTATGGCATTTTTGTTGTAGAGATGCATAGACCTAATTATTGGATCATGTGCTACTTTCAACGGACACGAGAAGAGCATTTAAAATGAGAAACACCTATTATATATTTATGTAGTACTCAAAATATTATTATTTAAACTTTTATTAGCTGTCGTTCCCTTCCGTATTTGTCTTGATTAATAAAAAATATGTTTTGTGCAAATCACGTGACGTTTAATAATTTTTGTTTCGTTTAATGGAAACTCAATTGTTTAAAACAAAAAAAAAATTAATTAAATAACACAATAAAAATAATTAACAGTTATTAATTTACTTCTCTATGATACACATACATACATACATACTCACATATACATATGCCACATAGTAACGATTAACAAATTACAGAATATATTGTCTGTATTATTTATTTATTTATTTTTTATTTAAAAGTGAAACTAGTCAATAAATGATTAAATAAAACTGTAGAGAATATTTTCGGTTATTTATTATTTATTTATTCAGCTATAAAATAAGAATTGAATTAAATTAGAGTTCATTATTATTAATAATTCTAAAATTATTACAAATCAATATGAAAATCTTAAATAGGAATGAAATGTTAAGTTGAATTTTGCTCTTGAGATTCAAAGTATTTATTTACAGATGAGTTTTCTCACTTTAAAATCGGTGACCATGAAAAAATAATTGTTTTCGCCTTCTGGACAAATGTGCCACAGTGTGACTGACGCTCTGCACATTTTTTTTGATACTTTGAGTGGTGAAAAGTCTATATCTTTTGATCGGTTAGACATCTCTGGTAGATTTCTTTCATTGTAGAAAGTAATGAAGTTAAAAAAAATGGTTACACAAATACTTCTTTTCGAGATATATATTTATTTAGAAAAACACGCAGTTGCAGGACAAATGTTAACAAATGTTAGAATGATTCAGGGAGTGGCTTAGGCCCTTCCCCACAGAAGCGCCTAGCTATGTCAATGTATTTGATCAAAAAATTCTGTCAATTCGATTTTCTATATTCAGTTACTGTTTAGGACAAGGAAAACTGCATCGAAAATTCTATTTAAATCAGTTGTCGCACAGAAAAAAATAGACAATAAAACCATGTTATTGAAAAAAATAATGATTTTCAATAATGTTTGTCATTAACTTAACACAATATTTCGTTAAACGGATTTATTTCCAATGCCGGTTATTTCTTATCTTTTCATACATAAGTACTTCTTAAAACATATTTTATCGCATAAAAGAATAACTTGGATGTGGCTCAGCTGTAGAGAGTATGCTTTACGTCCGGGAAGTCCGGGTTCGTATCCCAGCCATGCCAACATTTTTTGAAATAATTTTGTCAGCAATAAGCCGAAATCTTTATCACAGGAAATAAAAAAAAACAATTATTGAATACCGGGATTTTAGTTATCAAAAACGAAACTTATTTCTTTCTGTGCGGTTCGAGAGATATCCTTGCAATTATCAGAAAGTTTAGAGGTCAACCGTTTTTCATGTGGTTCATTTGAGTGCTCGCACTTACAAATATTGTCAAAGAATTGGCAGCGATTTTTTAAATACAGTAACTGCATTTTATCAAAACAAGTTTCAGTACTGACCTCGTACGCTTAATTCAGTACTTGCAAAGTGGTCTTCACCTGTTGGCACATGGTCTTCAAAATAAATTTTCTAACGTGGAAATAAAAACAAAGGAATTGCCAACCAAAATGATAACAATGTAGTTTGTTGTTGTAGTTGTGTAGTTTTATACGTTTTCGAATCGACAATTTAAAGAAAATAGTCGTTCATAACAATCTGGGCGACAATCTCGTACGTTTTCTCTTCAATCAAATTTCGTTGATGACAATCTGGGCGACAATGTCCCACGTTTTGTTTTTAATAAACCCTTATTGTGGTCAATCTGAGCGACAATGTCCCTCGTTTTGTCTTTAATAAAACTTTGTTGGGGACAATCTGAGCGGCAATGTCCCACGCTTTGTCCTTAATAAAACTTTGTTGGGGAATATCTGAACGACAATGTCCCATGTCTTGTCTTTAATAAAACTTTGTTGGGGACAATCTGAGCGGCAATGTCCCATGATTTATTTTTAGTAAAACTTTGTTGGGGACAATCTAAGTGACAATATAGTACGTTTTGTCTTTAATAAAACAGTTTGGGTCCATCAGTTCTCACGTTTGCCCACTTTTGTCCCACGTTGTTAATAAAACTTTGTTGAGGGCTATCTGAGCGACAATGTCGTACGTTTTGTCTTCAATCAAACACATTGTCAGACATTGTCCCTCATGTCGTCTTGTGTGACCTCGCCGCTATTTGTATGAAAATTTCATCGACGCACAGTGGTGTAAATTAAAAAAAGTGGTAAGTAAACTTCTAAAGTACTAACGGGAATTGTCAGAAGGTTGGCATAGTTATAGAGGAAGAGATACGCTTTTAGCACCGTGTCATGTGAAGTCTGTAACTGAATCAGGAACGGATGTACAGGAGGTGAACGTTTGCTACCTCTGGTGTGAAAAACATTGTGCGGCTTGTAACTTTCTTAAATACTGACCGATTTATAAAATTTCAAGCTCTCTAGATTTTACTAGACAAAACAAAAAAATGTTCTCATAATTGTTTTTCTATCTTTTATAGTTTAAGAAATATTTCACTTAGAAATTAAAATTAAAATTTTTTTGGCTTTAAATTTTTTACTAAGTGTATTATTTTAATTTTAAGACCACCATTATTAAATTGCTGATAAAATTCTAAGTAAACACACGGAACAAAACTGAGAAATATCTTAATCCGTTAAGTCGTAAAAAAGGTCTAAACTCAAAACTTTGAAATTTAAATTTAAAACCGCTATTTTTTGCAAAAAAGTGCTTTCATAATTTTTAAAATTGCAAAAAAATTTGTTCGAAATGTTAATTTTCTGTTTTTACATGCGGAAAAGTATTTTTTTAAGGATGCTGGTGGCTGCCTAGCTGATACTGCAAAATTAGTGAAAAAGTTTTAAATTTTCAAAAAACTAAAATTTCTGTAAGAAAATTTTTATATTATAAAAAATAGCTAAAAATTAAAATTTTTTCTGAAATTGGTAGTGTGTGCTCTAAATGCATTATTTAACTACGCGCTAAAAAATTATTGATATACATTTTACGGATCTCGAGATATTGAAGTTGTAATGCAGAGAAGACATAAATAGCAGGAAAAGCAAAGACACAAAATATAACAAAAAATTGGGCTCTTTATTTGACCAGACCCACCTACCAACATGTATTTAGACGAGCTGAATCCGAATCAGAGGCCCGTTTGGCTCGATACCCTTCAAATTTTGCGTAAATCGCGAAAAACTTTTAAACATCTCGAAATACTTCTGTTTTTCAGAAAGTTACAAGCCGCACAAAGTTGTTCACACCCAAGGTACCTAACTTTCATCCCCTGTAGCCTCGTCCCTGGTTCAGCTAAAGACTTCACAAGACGCGGTGATAAAAGCGTAACTCCTCCTCTACAACCATGTCAACTATCAGCCAAATCCCGTCAATACCTTAGAGGTTCCATATTTATTACCACCTTTTTTATTTACACCACTGTATGACGATTAGTATGGAGCTGTCTGTCTTCAGTTTGTCTTCAAGAAGTTTTAAAGACGTGGTCACCTGGGTATTGCGTTTATATGAGTGAGTGTGTATTTTCAAGAAAAATTAAAAGTTACAAGAACAACAGAAGTAAACAAATTCGCCTGTATGAGGAAATGTACATATTTGTCATTGGGTAAACATTAACGAAGACGTCTTTACACCTGGTGAGCGTACAGATGTACATATGTACATATGCATTTATTTATATGAACAGATAATTACTTTTTTCTTTACCTGATCTCCTGGGTTCTTGCACATTGTGTTTTTACATACATATGTATAAGTTTCACTTTACAATTACAACTATATACACTTCTGCATTATTTGAATCAGCTGAATTTATACCTAAATTCTAACAAAAATATTAAATTTCCTTTAAAAGAATTCCATAATACATACATATAGCTGCACGGTAGTGCGCCAGGCCAAGTTCCGGCCACACAGTATGCCTGTTCGTTTACTTACTATAATTCACTATTTTTACTACAGCTGGAAGTTTTCAATACAAAAAGTCAACTAATTTTTCCATTTGTAGTAAAAGTATTAAGAATTTCGAGTAAACGAACACAGCTAGTGTGCATTATTACACGAAACCATTCGAGCTGTTTTTACCCCGCTCATAACTTTGCTCCACTTGATCATAAAATAATGAAACTTGAAACATAAGCTCTACCTACAGAGGTAACCTCATAGGTTGAAAGTTCTACCGCAAAAGCTTTCCGAGATATTAAGGTGTAAAAAGTGCATATTTTAGTACCTATTCACTCACTGACTAACTCATCAATATTATTGGGCACTTTCACTATAGCTAGGAAGCTGAAATTTGGTATACGGGTAGGTCTTGGTAAGCAATTAACCAGAAAAATCTGAAAACTGGCACTTTTTACCTGGGGGGACTAGGGTTCCCCTTCTTTGTATGGGGCTTTTCCTTATAGCTAGAAAGCTGAAATTTGGATGCAGGTAGGTCCTGGCGAGCAATTAACAAAAAAAACTGAAAACGGGCACTTTTCATCTGGGGGGACTATGTCACTTCTTTGTATAGGGCACTTCCTGTATAGCTAGAGAGCTGAAATTTGGTACACAGGTAGGCCCTGATGTGCAATTAACGAAAAAATTTAAAACGGGAACTTTTTATTTGGGGGGACTAGGGTGACCTTTGTTTGTATGGGGCACTTCCAGTACAGCTAGAGAGCTGAAATTTGGTACACAGGTAGGTCTTGGTGAGCAATTAACGAAAACTATTAAAACGAGCACTTTTTATTTGGAGGGACTAGGGTGCCCCTTCTTTGTATGGAGCACTTCCAGTATAGCTGGAAAGCTGAAATTTGCTACAAAGGTAGGCCCTGATTCGCAATTAACGGAAAAAATTGAAAATTGAAAAACTTGAGAGTACCCTTCTTTGTATGGAGCACTTCCAGTACAGCTAGAAAGCTGAAATTTTGTACACAGATAGGTATTATTGAGCAAACAACCAGAAAAAACTGAAAACGGTCACTTTTTTATGAGAGTAGAGTAGGGCGCCCCTTATTTATATGGGACACTTCCACTATAGCTAGAAAGCTGAAATTTGTTACACAGGTAGGTCTTGATGGGAAAGTACTAAGAAAAATGGGAAAACGGAAAATTTTCATCTAGGGCTTATTGTATGGGGCACTTGTATCAAATAAAAGCTTAGAAAAAGAACTGAGATCCGTACATAAACATTAATGTGAAAATAAGGCCAAGTTCCTATCCAAAAATTTCGGCCGTAAAAAGTACTGAGATCAAAAAAAGGACAAAGTTCTTGATGGGCACAATACCATCTCATTTCTAGGCAACCTGTAAGCATCTGGGTGCCCCTGTGGCTGTGTGGTAGCGACGCTAGCCTGTCAGTCTAGAGATCGTGGGTTCGATTCCCGCCATAGGCCCTGGGTGTTCTTCCGCAGACAAGCTGATCGCTTCGCGGGTTGTGTTTGTTCTTAAAAAAAAAGAAAAAAGTAAGAAAAAAAAAATCACAAATAGTTTACCAAAAACAAAAATTGGTTCCAATTAATTTCGTTATTGAGTCAATTACATAGTACATATCGCCCATTTACTTCAATAGTGTCATAACTCAAAAAACGCGTTAATAATCATATCGTTCTTTACATTGAGTAAAAATATCTTCCCTCTTGAGAGAAGAATGCATTTTTATTTTTCCATTAAGATAAGCGTCAAATGAAAATTTTAAGGTCGTTCTCTGCAACACTAGTTTTTGAGTTATGACACTATTGAAGTAAATGAGCGATATGTACATACATACATATCTCCATATAATAATTTTCTAAACAATTGTTTCTGGACATCTTAGCGGAGTCCCCGGAATGTTGTTACGGACCCAATTAGCGAACTTTTCCCTAATACATATGCATAGATGCATGTATGGAAGTACATATATCTGTGGTCACAAGCCTTAACCGCCTAAGTCGTTTTAAAATTTTTTCGGGAGAGCTGCTTAAAGCATCAAAAACTCGCTTCCAATCAGTCGTCAATTTGCTTTTCTTTAACTTATTTATAGATAATTGTCGTCTTAAAAAAGTAACATACTTAAAAAATTGATAGCGATTTGATTTAGACACGAATGGAGTCCATCACACCAAAAATTAAATTTTGTCCTAACTCGACTTAGGCGATTAAGGGTTGTGACCACAGATATAAGAAACTTTTAGAATTTCAGTAACTGCCATACCCCAATGTATTCTGTGTAAATAAATTTTCATTGCCTTTTTCCTTTGTATTTCTGTGATGAGAAACATGTGTATGTACACACTACATACATACATAACCATGCAATTACTTTTATACATTCAAACGTCAACTACTTGACGATGCAAATTTTTGGCAAAGTGTCTAGCACAGCACACAGTGGGCCCAATTGGAAAAAATGGTAATAAATCTGTATCTTTGAAACTTGTGCTTTGATTACAAAACGATGTATGTAAAAATCATAGAGCAGGACATAAGCTTTAAGGATGATGAAACTTAGACCACCCTGTTGAAACACACGGGCATGATAAACTTTGTTAACCTCATAACTTTTACAAATATCATAAGATTTTAGTGAATTTAAGCTTTTTGTAGAGCTTATTAATAAGTAGGAAAGAAATAAGAATTAAAAAATTAAGTTTGGTACTATTTTCATGCAGGTAAATAAAATGCTTCTGAAAATTTGACTATTTTTAGAAAATCTGCTCTCCTGTAGCGGAAGTCTGCAACTTTTAACGATCCGATAATCGTAACATTTGTCGAGATATTGAGTCGTTTGCAGTAACGATAGTGCGATTGTGTAATTTTATGCGATATGATGTAGCATCTCTGTTAAAAAAATCGCAAAGATGAATGGAAAAAACAAATGAATTTGTCCATGCCAAACAGTGTACAGACAGTTTTTTCATTAGGGAGTTAATTTTGAAAAATATGCATATGTCAAAATAAATGTTTAAATAATAGAGATATTGTTATTTATACATAAAAGTGTTTATATGTTTCTATATGGCTTTATAACAATAACTTTTGTTGTTGGCATAAAGTACGTGCTACGGCTGCACAGTTGACTCTTGTCTATCCATTAACAACAGAAAAATTATTGTCGTTAGTTAGCCGACAGCGAATATCGTTATAAATGTTACTGAATAACAAATTCGATAAATTTTAAATTAGCGTAATAAAAGTTACAGAATCGATCTAATGGCCACATTTTTGACCGGGCGAGTAACAATTAAAACCCCGATTAATTATATTAAATCAGAGCCAGGCAAAGAGAAAACTAAATAAATGAGAAAACATTTTTTGTTAATTGTCTTGGTGTTTAATTGCATTGTTGATAGGTAAAAATTACTGTTGTGGCCTTTGTTGTTGTTTATTTTGATTGTTTGTGTTCTGTACATGTAAATTGTCGCCTGTGTAAATTGTAAAATTTTAAAATAGCTGAAAAGTAGTCGGCAAACATCGTGGCTCACAGCTACACATCGCCTGAGCCTGCCCTAAATGTATCCAATAGAATTTGTAAAACTCAATGGGCGTTTTTTTTCTTAAGCAATTAATTTAGAATTTCGTAGAAAAATTCACTATATTCGTCCAATGCTGGACGTAGCGTGCATGCTTTAACCGATTTAAAATTTCAACTGCTGTCATTTTTGAAGTCTGTTCTTTTGAGATATTAAAAAGAAAAAATTTTACTTTTGAAAGTTTTTTGAGAAAAACGTGCAAAGATTTAGCAATTTTGCACCCTCATTTTAAAGTCTTGACTTTGACTTTTTCACGGCTATATAAATTGAGATAACTTAAAAATTTCTTCCGCGTATTATCAAGGATTTTATTTAAAATCATAAAACATTTTTTTTTTTAAATTTTGGCTATGCTTATTAACGGAGATATTTACGAGATCAGGAAAAGTCACGGCCAAAAACCAAAATTTAAAAATTCAAAGCCAAATATCTCTGAAAATATTAGGGAAATCTTAATGAAACAGAGTGTATTTTCTTTGTCCTTTAATAAGCTATACAACAAGTTTTAATTCATTAAAATCGTATAATATTTTTAAAAGTTATGAAGTTAACAAATTCTATCATGCGCGAGATAGTCAAATTTGACAGTTTATAGCTCACGGTGTGTTTCAACAGGATGATCTAAGTTTTATCATTCTTAAAGCTTAGGTCACACTCTATGATTTTTACATACATCGTTTTGTAAACATATTGCAAGTTTCAAAGATACCGATTTATTAATCTTTTTTGTCCAACTGGAACCACTGTGCAGCGTTTATTTGTTTTTTTTTCATTTTCCATTAATACTTGTTTGTTAGATACAACATCATCGGTTCAATACGGCGCAGTAAAACTATATAAAAATAATGCCTTTATTTGCTTAATTTGCTTTTTTCATCTTTTTTTCGGAACTGTTCAAAATTTTTGTGTCAGATATTTCAATGCCAGCACAATTTACTTTGAATTTATTTATAAATATGTAGTATATTTAGATAAAATATTATTTTAAAATGCTTTCAGTTTTATTCATAAATGTAATTTTTAATAGATTTAAAAATAATATATGTCTATTTTTTTAATTTTTGTAGTGAAAGATTTATAGCTGTTAACTGCATATATGTACATAATTATTTAGTTTTAGTTTTGAATAATTGTATAATTTGGCGATAATTTTATAAGTTATTAAACTATTTAAAACTTCTAGACCATTAAGTATATGTATGTGTCTACATGTCTCAGGTTGAAGTGTAAATATTTTTACGAGTGATTATTAAATCTTTTTACTTGTTTAATATCCATAGTATTTTTGCAGTGATACGTGAATTGTTAACAGGTATGCAATCAAATCAAAACATTGAATAAATCGACGTTATATGAAGGCATCGTCATGAAGGCACAATAGGGGAAGTACTTTTAGCAATAAAGTACGTGTAAATATCAACCCCTTTATCGCATATCCGTATAGAACACGAAAAAATATAAAGAAATTATATATTACTTTTTCGCGATCATTAAAAAAGCTCCCTCCCACACCAAACGCGATGAAGTTTTGAATTTTAGTTTTCTTCTCAGTATAAAAAAAATAAGATTAATTCAAAGTATTTTAAAGTTATTTATTTAATACATATATAAAGTATATAGCATATGGGTATTTCCATGAAAATGACAACCATGACTGAAAAAATTAAAACCCTTTAAAACTGTTTTTAAGATATGGGAAAGATGAAAAAACAATAAAATTTTACTATACAGAGAGGTATTTTACCTTACTACAATTTTTAAATATCAAAAATAACAACTTAAACTGAATATCTCTTTGACTAATTTTAATACATTACAATAAACTATTTTCGATTTTCTAGCGACTAAATTCAGTTAATTGTAACATTTCAATTATACTTTAAAATTAATGCTCCAACATAAAAGAACAAAGTTCGCGACTAAAGATAAAAGATAGAGTTCGATTAGCTGTATATTTTTTATTTGCTTTGGATGCTATTCTAATGACACGTACGCAGTGCAAAAACATTATTTGTCGACGTCATTAGAATTTGAACGGTCGCAACTGTTTCAAAATAAAAGTTTAAAACAATGTATTTGTCGCAAACAAATATTGATCGACACTTTTTTCAACTTGGTGTAATAAAAATTTTATAAGCATTTAAAGTTCGTCACGTATGCTATTGTAGTACTACAAATGCAACTAAATGCAAATGAAGAAAAATGGCGAAATTTGCATTTCAAAAATAAAAAAAACTTCATCCGTTTTCATATCATGATAGTCAGCCCACATATGATTCTCGAACTGCGTATTCATTAAATGAAAAAATTTATTTGTTTACATATATTTACAAAACATATATTTAATTACTTACGAATAGTATAAGATATAAGAGAAAAATCTGTCACGAACGCTATGTCACGTACGCTATTAAATTTTGTTCATTATGAAATCATCCAAAAGTTTTTATTTCAAATTTACGGATAAAAAATGGAAAAATAGTTGGCTTCGTTTAAAAAATGAAAACAACTTCACAATTCGCAGATTTTCGCATATTTTTACATGCACCTTAACATCACCTCCGTTTTATATCACGTACGCTATACCCTTATTTGCCTCGATATTTTGGACAACAGGGTTCCAAATGTAATATACTTTTTTTCACACATAGTACCCTCTGAATGAAATATAGCGACAAAATTTTTTTTCGTTACTCCTATTTTTGCAAAATTTATTCCACTTTGTAGGCGCTGACATGGAAATGCCAATATGTAAAATAAAAAAAAATTTCTTTGCAACTATAATAAAACAAAATCTTCGGACGGTTTAAGAAATTGCATTCGGCGTGAGAACTTTTTTTGACCCAAATAACCTAAAAAAAACGTTTTTTATTATCAGTACAACATTGCCCTTAGCTTACTGCGATGAAGACATTTTGCCCAAAAAAAAGCACTCACCCTAATCTACATATTCCAAAAGATAAATAAATTTGCATAAGTATAGGAGAATATGTACTAAAGTTTTTTATTAAAGTTGTGCTATTGATCATACCAACACTGTCCATGATGATCTCAGCAACAATATCGATCAAAAAAGTACATATTGTACAGTAATCCATAAAAGTAGAACATTTTTTAAGTGTAAAAAAATATGTCAACAATTTGTTAATGATAACAGTCTACTAAAAGAGCTTTATTTATGAAATTTAAAGATATCATCATTTCGTAGACTTATTTGACAACTCGAAAGTTTCCCTTTCTTATCTTTATCTTAGACACTTGTTGTGATTGATACTTTATTTTTCAACATATAATAAATAATAATAAATTGGCTGATTTTAATATTCATCAATTCTAAAATAAAATCAAAATACTTGAGTTTGGCAATGAATGATAGATTTGATATAAGACTTTGAATATATATTTTTTTACTTTTATTTTATAAAAACAATTAAACCTTGTTTCATGTACATATTTACTTATATGTAAGTATGTAGGTATGTACTTATATGGCTGATTCACATTTCAAATGCTTTTTTCGTGTCAGTTGAAAGTAGAGTAAAATATTCCGTAAAATAAAGTCATAAATTTAAAATGAAAACGGCTTTAGCAAGATTTAATAGATTATAAATAAATGTACATAAGTTTTTTTTGTGTAAGGGAAGAACGAAAATTTTACCCTCTTCATACAAAATGGCGTGTCCGTAATGCATGCTGTTTATTTTCCACATTATGAAACTATTTGAGAAAATTTTGCTTCTACCGCACGGTGGGTTGTTATATTTTCGATAAATGTATTAGATAGGTCGTATTTTGCTACGAAATATTATTTGAAATTGACATAACTTTTGACATTGTTGTTCGATTTTATTATAATTAGTCTTATTTGAAAGAAAATTTTTGTTTATGTATAAATTTTTGTAAAGAATTATTTTAATAGATACACATTTTCTATATTTCCTTGTTAAAACAAGTAAAAATTTAAAAAGTGGTCATAACTTTTAATTTCGTCCTGCAATTATTATAATTTTTTATTTTAGAGAGTAGATTAATTTATAGTGCTTTCAAACCCTTTACTCATTTTTAGTGGCATTTCATTTAATTACATTGGTAAAAAAATTAATAAAAAAAAACACAAAATGTACGTTTAGAAGGAGAATCAGCCATCTACAAACTTACTTGTAAATTGTATACAGATTGTAAATAAATACCTATTCAGGTATGAAATGACACATATGTTTTTGTTTGTTTGTTCTACCAGGGGTGGGAAATTGAGTAGAATATAATCGAAATTGTCACAAAAACAAGATATTACTTAAATTTTTAATCCTATGATTATGACGACATCAATTTTAAGGTTGCACTTACTTTTAGTCCCCAGACCATTATATATTTATTAAGTATAAAAAAGAGCATATGTTTTCTTTAACTTTATAGGTTGAGAATATTGCTAGCAATTTCTGCTACTTTTAGTTACGCAATACTTTTCATTTGGGTTAAGTATTGAGTACCTCGACGATGGTTTCAAAAATTACAAAATTTAATACTTTTAAGCAGAGTTGTATTTTGTTTCCTATATTTTCCATTCAGTTTAGTAATAAAAATACGAACCTGAGAGTATTCAATAACTACTTTTGAGTATTGAGTACGTTAAAAACAACAAATACCCTATACTTGGCACTCACTACTCGAGATAAGTGGATAAGTTGATTCGAATAGGTCTTTTCACAGTCTAATCATTTATCCGCCGTTGAAAAGCCGTTTCTAAAGGTCCCATATAACTTACAGACTCATCTGTCACATATCAGCAGATAATTGCTATTGAAAATCCCCAAAATCGATCCTCATATGGCTGAGATATGGTAAAACTGTTTTTTTTTCTTTTTTCGAATTTGATATGCATGTATGTATACTTATTTATGCTCATTAACATTGATAAAATTGCTCCAAGGTCTCCCGCTAAGGACGACTAAAACTCCGATTAAGGACCAAAACTCGAATAAAATCGTTTCAAGGCAGAGTACCAAAATTTGCGGGAAAAAAATCGATAAAACTGTTAACAAGTTTAATAATAAAAAATATCAATAGTTTTGGCGCAAAGATGACGAAAGTTTGAAAAACTTTGCTAAAAAGATTTTCAAGAATTTATAGCAAAAGACGAAGTTTTGGACAAAATTACTGTAAATTTCAATACACTAAAATAATATATAAAATAAAAATTAAATTAAATTAAATTAAAAAATAGAAAAATTAAAAAAAAAATATTCGAAATTGGTTGAAAATCTTTCGTAAAGTCAGTTATAACGAAAAATATAACCAAAGCTAAAAAAGTGATTTTGTTAAAAACAGTTAAAGCTACAAATTAAAAAGAGATAATTTTGTGACAAAAATGAGCAAAATTCAAAAAAAATCTGGAAAATATAACATTCAACAGCAAGTTCTATAAAAAGAGTTTTTTCTTCAATAAATTACACAGGCCAACGAAATAAAGCTTTTTGAAGACTTTTTAAAGCAATTTGATTTATTTTCATGTATTTTTAGGTGCTAAAAACGAATCTGGTATCAGTTTTTTCATATCGCCCAAAGATTTCCTGTCTAATATTTTCACTAGATACATCAGTATAATTCATCCCAACTCGATAACGGTATGACCGATTTCGATCAAAAATCACCATGAGATGCACTACAAAATTACCTTCAAAGTGTGTTAGCATAGCTTTTTGAGTTGCTCAACGCTATGACTATGAACATATCAAAAAGTATTTTTTTATTCTAAATTAAAAATTTTTTTCTTTCTAAAAACCCCTAAAAAAATGTAATTGAAAGTGCAAAAAATATATATTTAAGTTATTCTCCTTAAAGACAGATGTCTTACGAAAACAATAAGCCATATATCACGCAAATCTATTAACAAATGTTGATTTTAAATAAATAATTAATAAATACACCCACACACTTAAAGAGTACTTTCGGTAGTAATTTATTTTTTGTTTCCAAAAAATTTAAATGGGAAATACCTTGTAAGTGTCTGGATGTATTCACTTAATGGCTAATAAATCCACATTTTTCAATAGATTTTCATGATATATAGCCTATTTTATTCCTAAGACACATGTCCTTAAGAATAATAGTTAAAAGTTAATGGTTTTGCAGTTTTAAAATTTTCATGAGTTTTTAATAAGAAAAAAAATTCCATGAAAAAAAACAGTATTTTTCAATTATAATTTGTAAATCAATAAACTATCTTAACACAGTTTGAAGGTAATTTTGTCATGCAGTTTTTGATCCAAATCGGGCATAGCGCTCTCGAATTAGTGTGAAATATACTGATGTACCTAGTGAAAATATTAGACAGGTCCATTAAAAAATCGGTGGGTGATAGGAAGAAACTGAGGACACATTATTTTTAAGCACATTACACTGCTTAGAAATGTTAGAGTTTTGTTCAAACAATTTTTTTTTCGTTGGCCAGTGTTATTGAACTATATATCATCGTGAATGGTATGTAAGACTGATATAACGACATTACTTGTTTTATTTTAAAAGTTTCCATTACTGACACTACACACGTTTATTTTTCGAGAAAGCACTAGCATATGTTCATCAGACTTATTATTATCATGACGAAAACATTCACTGAGCAAAAAACACCTTAAAAATAATTTTAATTTTAAGGTGTTCAAGGTTAAATAGCATTGTGGTGGATTTTAGCAAAATAAACCTCCTGTGAAAAGAGAATCACGGTGAACACACATTTACTTACATACATATGGGTAATTCCATGTCAAATCAGCTAATAGTTAGATACGACCCCTTTCGATTTTGATGAAATTTGCAAAAAAAAAACTTTTATAAATAATTTTGTTTTTAAAACATTCATAAAAAATAATAAACATAAAACATATTCCGTTTAATTTTTCTTTAAGCATATAGCTAAATGTGTTTCAAACTTTTGATTTTATTCGCAATTAAAAGTCACGATTTTCTATTGTTTCAAGCTACTTAAAAAAATCCACCAACTTTTACCAATCGCTGAATAAACTTTTGAAAATAAAAATATAAATAAAAATAAAATTTATCAAATGTATTATTTGAGATATTCGCCAAATTTAATTTAAAATTTACCAAATCATCAGTAGACTTAAACCATACTTTTGAAAAGTTTCAAATTTCCTCTTTTATGCACGGACTTTCAAAAACTATTTGAGAATTTACAAACGATTTTTTTTTAAATTTCAACTTAATCTCAACTGATTGACCTTAAATTTTTTTCAAAGTATTATTTATAAATACACGTCGATTTGGGGTATGAGACTTGATGAAATCCTAATTTTTATTTTTTACAACCTCTCTAACGAGCATACATATCGATGACGTAAAAATGGACAATCTACTATATAAAATGGTGCAAGATTGGCCGTTTTTACGCAACACCATCCCATCGATATGTAGTTAAAATTTTCTACACCTTTTGACTGCTTTAAACAATTAATTTTTCATTTTTATCACAACTGACGAAACTTTTTAAATCAATTTCATGCTTAATAAAAAATTTCAAGAAAAGGTTGTCAAGAAAACTTTCCATAGGAAGATTCCAGTTTTAGTTTCAAAATCAAAAAATACGCGTATGTTCATAAACAAATGCAAATAAAATTCTGGTTTTTTTTTATCTGGATAAACAAAAAAAATTTGTTTATTTCTTTATTCTCTGCATGCCAGTCATTTGAGTGAGTAATAAATTTGGAGTTTTTGTTTATTTCAAATTAAAAAAATAAAGTTGTTGATATCTTTCGCAAATTTGTAAAATAAACAGTGTCAGAGAAACAAGCCGAGGGGCGGCGGCGGCTGGGAATACTTTTGAGTTGGCGGCGACGCGCCTCCAGAATTAATCATAGATATTTTAAGACAAAAGGTACTACAACAATACAACAAAAGTTGCGAAACAAGAACGCAAATTTTCAGCCCTGTCTTGAGCAAAGTACAAGAAAGTCGGTGGCTGATTTTGAGCCCATGCAATAGGCGGCGGCGCGATAGATGAAAATGCAACCGCCGGCGGCGCGCCGTCGGCTCGAAATCGACTGGTTTGTTTCTCTGGTCAGTGTAGCCAACAACAAATGATTGACAGAGAGCATTTGTTTTTTGCTTGTTTACTTGTTGTGCATTCTCCAATATTTATTGCTGCTGTTTGCATTTTGTGTGGATGACTTTTTTCTCTCAAGTTCTTACATTTTGTTTTTATCGATTCTTTTTACACAATAATTTCTTTTGTTCTTCTTTTAATATAAACACGAAGTTTGGATAAATGATGAAAGCAAAACATAAAGTGGAGGTTTTGTAAGTCGTTATCCATACGAGTCAATTCTTTTGAGCTTATGGTAGAGAGAGGTAAGAAGATTGGGAAGGGGTACACCATATGAGATTTTAAAATTGTACCAATTGTTCTCTAAAATTGTACACTTTTGGGCATAATTGTACCAAATACAGATTTTTAAAGCCAGAAACATTTTTTAAGTACAGAAAATACATCAAAAAAGAGAAACTGTGCTGAAGTCGGATTTACATACATAGTTTCTATAAAGTTCCGAAAAATTTACCTTTACTGCAATGCAAATAAATTTATACAGTAATTTTGACTTAGCTGCACAATCAACTTTTCACGATTTTTAGTGCAGATAAGTAAAAATGCTATTATCTTATATGTACTTATCCGCCTTAATATGCACGTAAACACAATAATTTAGTGTGTGCAGTTAAGTTTGATTTTTTGTATGAAAATAATTTAAAACTGAAAAAAATATGTTAAATGTTCAGGTATACAAAGTGCACTTAAAAAAGTTAATTTGAAGAATGATGCAAGAAAAAAATAGTTTGTGCACTTATGTCAAAAGGCGGCTAAGATTGATTTTTTTGTAAGATAATAATTTTGAAATGCTAAAAATTTAAGGCACTTATCTTAAAAGTGAAGGTATAAAAATGAACTTAAAATTTTTATTTGTATGGGATTTTAAAGAATAATGACATAAATTAATAATTTTGTGCAGTTAAGTCAAAAGTGCACTTAAACAAAAGGCAGTTAAATCAAAACTACTGTAAAAATTTATTTTTTCCAGACTCTAATATCTATCATGATCAGAAAGAGCTTGAAGTTGTAGAGGCGTTTTTGAGTTAACCTTATTTAACCACTTTTAAGCCGAACTTTGTTTTCAGTACTTCGCAAAATTTAAATTTGATTCAGACAAAAGTGGCATATGTACGAGCGGACGAAAAGGATAATTATATTATCCCAATAAAAGAACTGCAATAAGTAGGTTTTCTAAAAGAATAGAAAAGTTATTAATTGTACTAAATAAGCCATTGGTGTACCATTGCACTTTTAAAATATAAATTGTACAAAAAATGGTACAATTTGCCATCCCTTGGGTACACTGCTTCATGTACAAGCAACTCTCTTTTGTTTTCCTCTTCAAAATATTAAGCAACAACAAATTCTATGTAAAAAAACGAAAGCTGCACAGCAAGAATTTCATTGTATGGACACGAATGCAACTATAACAAAAATTTTAAGAAAATTACAGAAGCAAAAGTTGACTATTATGGACAGGGACTAAGCAGCATTTTTTATTCAATAAGCTAAATGAGCATTGTTTGTTCATAGAAGCAGGGAAGGAATGGTATCACGTTTTGAAAGCATGATCATAACAAAGATCATCAATAGTAATTGTACAAAAAGACTTGAAATTAATCTATACAAGGAAATTATTAGGGGGTTCAAGTTAGTGTGGTTTATTAGAGATACCTACAGTGACTTACAGCTTAGCTGGTGCAGTCTATATTTTTTTGTCGAAAAATTTATATATTTCGATGTATGTATGTATATTGCATTTAATTGAAAAATTCCATGTCAAAATATACATATATCCTATTATCATACTGACGAAGAAAGAAGAACAAAAACTTACACTGTTCGGAGCATTACCACAAAACAATAAATGTACCCATTGAAATCATCTCAAGGTTTAAATGATGCAGTATATGGGAGAGAGAAATAGCGGATCAAAGCTAGACGTTTTTGGTGAAGGTCAGTGCGAAAGAGCATTTTGAAGGGATATTTGAAAAGAAATTATTAAATTCAAAATATTTATCTGCATTTTTAAGCATAGAACAATGTATGTACATATATCTATTGAAAACCGGAAAGATGCAATTCGGAGTTGCCAGGAGGGAAAATGCCAACAAAACTTTTAAAAATGCAGCTTTTAGCCCTTCAGCAGCAACGTAATACTCAATTTATGAAACAATTAAGTACTAATTGCTCAATTTATTAATTGAAGGCTTAGTACGATAAATTGAGCTCAATTAAGGCCTTAATTGCGTAAATTTCCTAAATTGCATAATTAAGTCGTATGTCTGAACAGGGTATAAGGCTTCCTATATCAAAAAGGCTTCATATATCGAAAACGCTGACATATCTGCATCTAAAGATATCTAATGATGCTGATAGCCGGAGGGGTATATTCCAAAATGTTTCTGTTGGCTTTTCCCCTCCTGGAAACACTGAATTGCATCTTTTCTGTTTTAAATTGATATTCATTGTTCTATGCCTAAAAGTGTAGATATATATTTTGAATTTATATGCTGTTTCCACAATGCAAACAAGCGACTTGAGAAAAAAATTTTTGTGGACATCGCTCAAAAAACTAAGTGCTTTCCATATAAATTTTATACAAACAATACTTGTTTGCATTGTGGAAATAACACATTAACAATTATTTTTCAAATATCCCTTCAAAATATGCTCTTTAGCACTGGCCTTCTCCAAAAACGTGTAGCTGTGGTCCGCTATTTCTCTATCTGGTCACTCTTTCATATACTGGATCATTTAAGCTGTGAGACAATGGGTACATTAATTGTTTTATGGTAATGTTCCGAGCAGTGTAAGTTTTGTTGTTCGTCAGTATGATAATAGGATATATATTTTGCCTGCATCATATAAGTTGTGAGTCACTGTACTTCCTTAGATTGACTTTTGTTTATGAAATGTAATGCAATTTATATTGTTGTTGTGTTTTATGATTTACTAGCAACCCTTATTTTGAAATTTGTTTAATTAATAAATGCATTTTACAGCTGTTTTTCTTTCTTTGTTTAATTTTAAAATTTTCCGTTCCCTAATTTCAGAAAATGCATTTGAAGTTTTTCAAGAAGTCGTTAAAATTCTTTAGGAGAACATTTTTATAGAAGATAGAAACATTTTAAATTTATTAGACATAACTAGGTATGCATTCTTTGTGCCATGTCAGTTAATTTCATCGGCAAACATTATTTATTGCATCAAACTAATTAAAAGAGTTATTTTTCATTTTAATATTTTTCTTTTGAGTTAAGCCGAGAATACAGATCATTCATTACAAAAACTAACTGGAATTCAGACTTGAAACATTTTTCGGCAACTTAAGAGCTGATAGCACGCAGATGATAGAAAACTCAGCGGAATTTTTGTCGAATATAAGAACATCATAACAATTAGTGGATAGTTTTTACGTCTACTGAAACAAAGATAAGTGTTCCGGCAATACATACTAGAGGGCTGCAAAGAGGACTCAAATGTATTCGTAGAATGGAGTCGTATGAATTTCGTGTGTCCATATATGTATGTTCTTGTGTATGTACGTGTGTATTCATGCATGTACTTATGTGTACATACATAGCCACAGCCATATATGCATATACCCTGTCGGAAACGTAGTTAACTTTAAATTAACTTTAAGCTAACTATTTCGCAACTAGTTCTGACTGACACTTTCCAATGAAAACAACTAACTATTTTAACATTGCGATGTCCTAGGCGGTAGTCAATTGTCTCACTCTGCACTACTTTGCAACTAACTTAAAGTTTGCTTTATTTAAGTCACCTGGTAGTTAGTATATTTGCAAAAATATGTTGCTGGGGTTCAAACTATGTATAACACGTTTTATAGTCAACGCGCTGACCACCCAGCTAAGGTACCATTTAAAATAATGACAGCAAAAGTTAATATAAACTTGAAATGAGTTTCAAAATAGCTGAGAGTAAAGTTGTTGGCTCTCACCAAATCCGTTTATGTACTCAACTTAGGAATTGATTCTCTGGATTTCATTCTGGATTACATTGTAGTTAGCTTTTAGTTAGTCTAACAAATTTTAACTATAAGTTGATTATTTTTGTAGTCTACTAGTGATTTTTCGACAGGATATATATATACACACATACATACAAAAAACATACATTCACACACACACAAACCTACATACGAGTACTTTCGATTATACTTGTGCAGCCCTCTAATACATACATATATATTTCGTTTTTTACAGGACTTGTAAATAATTTTTCCTTTTTGCATGTTGTTGTGTGAATGTAAACCGAATTTCTCTACACATTTCTACGCAATTATTTTTAATAGTGGAAAAAATTCAAATGACGTGTGCTGATGGTGGGGGACATGCAATGCGGAAGCTACTCGAAATTGCAAAAAAAAAAAAATAACGGAGAATAAAGTTATTCGAATTTTTTAACACACCCGGTATCACAGACCAGTAGCTCACCATTGGTCGCAGAAAACTATGACAAAAATAAAGTTTAGAATGTTCATGCTCATTCAACCGTTGGGTACGGTTCTTCACCGTGAAGACTAACCAAACTTTTGGACTGTGCTTCCTGTCGAAAAGGGTAATTGGTTTTTCCAGACATTATCTTTAACCAATTACCCATAAAACTTATGTGATACTACCCAATCTCTGATATAACAGTGCAACGAGCGTGCATATAAGTAACCAAAGCAAGAAGCAGGTTAACCTATGCCAGTCTAGTAGAAGGTGGACAGGCACCAAAAGTCTCGCCAAAGACCAGAGTCGATAGAAAGTTAACCACTAGGAGTTTTCTTTCGCGGCTCTCCCAGTAATCTAACAATGGTACTACGGGTTCCGATAGTCCAACGGATGACCTGACTTCTAAAGGTTTAAATGGATGATGCTCGCCATTAATGGCGTACTTTATTCCATTTGAAAGGATATGCTTGGCGACATACATCATTTCGTTTTGCCCTCAACGTAATAGACGACTCTATGACCGTTTACCGGTTAAATCTCCTTCAGGAGTCCACGTGGTACTTGTTGTGGTTGCTACCAATATCGCAAGAAGAGGTGTTGGTTAAATGACCGAACCTTGAACAGTGGATGGTCTTCCGAAAACCACATTTTTTTTAAAGAGAAGGAACACACTCAAGCAGCTAATGCCTACCAGTTGATTCATTAATGTGTTACCTTCTTTGGGAATAGAGCAGAGTGAACAGATGGTGAAGTGAGATAGAGGTAGGAAGCTTAAGTCGTTATGTTATTTTTACTGCACATTGCAGCGCCTCTGGTGTTAAGTAGACGCATTAATTTTCTTAAGCTTTTTATTCGTTTATTAATTGTTTTACTTCGTCGACGATTTTGCTCACATTACCGATGAAGGAGTTCTCTCTGATATGCATTAGCATAGAACCGTATTGATCGCTGCCGGTACTGCGTGCTGCAGAACGTTAATTTTTGAGATTTAAAAAAAATTGGAGTTAAAAATTGTTTTCTTGAATTAAATCATCTTACTCGGTTTATCATGATACGACCGATCTGTACTTTTAATAGATACACCCCTTTTACACACGCAAAGTTCACTTTGTAAAGTCTTAATTCAGCTGGAATAGACAGAGAAAGGAGGTATTCCTCTCTCTGTCATTCTCCCAGCTGAACGTGTGTAAAAGCGGTGTTACAGATGTGTTTTTTCCACCTGAAATGAAGCTAATCAAATGAACTGCCCTAATATTTCAAATAAAAACTTCACATAAACACAAATACACAATGAGAACCTTTATAATTGTTTTCAATTTAGAGTAATAAAACCAAAAAGGTATAAAATAAAAGTTTACTTACATTTACTAAACTGACACCAAAGCAAGCCACCCATCCCCAGCCGCCGTCGGGAGCTACTTTTTTCGTTTGTGGTTTCATATTTTCCATATTATTTTTGTTTAATATTTTTCTTAAAATTTGGCACGTTTAAATTAACTTTGGTAATAAAATACTTTGTTGCAAAAAAAACTAAACTAATTAAATTTTTTTAACTTTCTATTCTAAAAACTTAAACTTTATTTTATTATATATTTGTCACTTGTTACACATTTTTGTTTAAATTATTGATAGTTGTTTGTAAAATTTGATCGAGTAAAGGCGTTTGTTGTATACTTGTCACTTTGCTTTGTTTCAATTTCAATTTTCACTTCCGTTGTGTTAGTAAAAGTGATTCTGTATGTAAGAGTTTGTATAATAAGTTGGTTTTGAAGCGAATAAAATTGAAAAACGCTTGGCCTTGAATTTTTTTAAACTGTTAACAAAATATATATGTATATGCAAAAATTTTCGGGTTAAAAGTTACAAATTTACTGAAAAAAGTATTTAGTTGATGTTTGCGATAAAGATGATGAGGTCACTGTTTTTGTTTTTAATTTGATTAAATTTTATTACCGCTATAAATTTTTATCGATCTTTGAGATCGTTATGGAAATTTTAGAAGCTCTTGCAATAGTACTGTTAATTATTAAAAGGTTTTTTTCTAATATTTCCATTCCAAATACAAAAGTATTCACACTGGATTATTTGCGAAATTTCTTTTAATTAATGCCAAATTATTATTATGTTTAACTACAAAATTGTCGTTTGCTAATTATTCTTTGTTTTGGCTTTTTTTTTTAAACAAAGACTTTTGTTTTATTCTTTTTTATAACTTTTCCGATTTTAATTGAAGCTTTTAACACTTTTTTATAAAAAAAAATTTTTTTTGTTCAGATTCTTTCTTTTTATGAATTTCTTTCTCCTCTTGTGATTTATTTTAGTTTTGTGTCTCGATTTGATTCTATCTTTACTTTATTTTATATTGTGACAGACTGTGCGTTGTGCGTCAGTCATCTTTCCAAATAAGACTGGCACGTCCAGTTAATTAGCCAGGCAAACAACCAGCTGATGCGATCCGCACAATCCGCAAATGGTAAAATATCCTACACACACATTGAAACTGCTCATTTATGCATATTATGAGAGAAAAAAAGAAACAAAAAGAACCCACTTAACCTGAGATTCGAAAACATACGAATGCCCGCTGTTGCGAACAATACTCGACACAAACATTATTGATAATTCGACGAAAATTTCAAAAATTCACCAAATTGTCGCATAATTTTCAAAATACAAATGTACAAACCTTCGCAATATTGAAGTATTTTCGAAAAAACCATGCTCTTTCTGTTAAATTTTTTTTATTTTTTTTGCATGTAAAATAAAACAAGCAATAAGTTTTTTTTTCTTTTTTTAGAAGCAAAGGAAAACCAGATAAATATAAGCACGAGTCATTCGTGAGTTGAAGTTGAGAGCGAACGCAGCAAAAATTAAAGTGATGTTTTAGAAAAAATATAAATTAAAAATTATTATGTATGTATCAAAATACAAACTCTTTAGCAATATTGAAAAGAAGAAATCTTTCGCAATATTGAGCAATTATTAAATAATAGCAATTTACGATATCGAAATCGAATAACTAACGAGTTTGCACATAGTTGCTTTTTAATATTGCTTAAGATTCGCTACTGATTCGTGAGCGAAATATCGACATTGAAAAATTTGCTGCCACAAACTGCCTTCCGCCTTTAATAGTCGTTCTCGAGTGTTTTATCCGAGATATGTTTACGCAACATTCAAAGGCGATATTATTTTTGAATGTTTTGGTTAGCTGGGAACGTACATCAAGTCAATCCCCAAGTGAGAGCACAATTACTTGGTGAGTGTTATTACAGAAAAATTGTTAAAAGTACTGAGTGAAATATAAAAACAGAGAAAAATGAGTTAAACTAACACAATTAGTGATGCCAGATTAGGGCAGTTTTCGATGCATTTTGCAGTTTTCTAATCATTGTGCAGTTTGAAGTTTTTTTGCTTAAAAATAAGTTTTTCCGTAAATTGTGCACATTTTACAGTTTCTCCATTATAATTTCTTAATCTCAATTTTGCTATTTTAATTCCAATTTCTGAAGCCATAGTCTTACCCGTTTTGCTTAATATAACAGTGTCAAGTCTTAATAGTACTTTTTCAAACAGCAAGACGGAATTCACACACAACGAAAGTTGTGTTTTTCTATATGGAGTTTGCTATTATAGTTTGCAAGTTTAGTTCATAAGTAAAAACAAAATACTGTGTATTTAGCACATCCTGCGTTCAGTGAAATAATTCGATCTCTTGCAGAATGAATATGAGATAAAACTCAACAAAATATATACCAAATTAAACGGTAGACCCATAAAATTTGAAGCCATAAATTTTTTTTAGGAACTCATCGAAATTTTAGTAGTTCACAGAAAGAACAACACTTTGTGTTGGCTAAGATATTGTATTAAATAAATAAATGATTGTAAGCTTCAAATAAAACAAAATCTTAAAACAGAAGCAAAAATTTTAATTACTTTATTTATTGAATTTTGTTACTCTTATGTCTTTAGGTGGATTCGGAAAAAACCAATTTCCCTGTGTAGTATTGGTAATTTTATGCTAAATATTATGGGATATGCAACTCAAACACTTCATTTTCAATTAATTAAAAAATTTATAAATTTGGAGAGCCATATTTTCTGAACTGTTGCCGATGTGCCTTCCGAGATGGTAAAATGTACCAACTTGACATTATCTTAGACCCGGTCCTTAGCGTTTGGGACTATATGCTGTATCTCGTTATAATGATCCAACACAATAACGTGACCCGAGTTCATTTTCCGGATTTTTTTAGCAAAATTATTAAATAGTCTGTTAACTTTACGCTAACCCCTAAAAATAAAAAGTACCTAGGATTTTTTATGTGCAGTTTTGTTCACATGAAAATCTGTTTTTTTTCTTCTAAATTTAGTTAAAAAAAAATATGGCAACACTGGTTGGAGGTGCTATAAAATGGAGTTGCCATTTATGTATAAAGTTATATACAAATATATAGTAATATGTAGTCATTTAACCTTAACATAGCGTCTTCACGAGACATTGATTCGTCTTGACAAAAGTCAAAGTCGATATGACAAAATAGCACTAACATTTTTCTGATGTCTTTATGTATGAAGTTTGACAATTGTTAGCACAAAATTATGTCTCTTGAAGACGGAGTGTAAAACAAAACTCAATTTAGAAAAAACAATCATACCGAAATGCTCACATTTTGAAAAATTAATTTAATTTGTTGCTACTAATTTTGTTGAGGTATTATTCTTGGTAATAAGTATAATTCGTACTTATTTGAACACTTTTAAGCCGAACTTTGTTTTCAATACTTTGCAAAATTTAAATTTAATTCAGATAAAAGTGGCATATGTACGAGCGGACGAAAAGGATAAAATATTTTATCACAATAAAAGAACTACAATAATGAGGTTTTCTAAAAAAAAATAGAAATATTATTAGTTGTACTAAATAAGCCATTGGTGTACCATTGTACTTTTTAAATCCGAAGTGTACCCAAAATGGTCAATTGTAACAACTTTCCCATCACTGTTTTGGTCGTCTGTTTTTGACAGACTAGGTTTATTCAGGTTGTACTTGTTTTAATGACGAGTTTACCTGGTACCGAATTCGTCTTGACAACTAATTATATATTAGTCCGTACAGATGGCGCTGATTTTTTTTTATCGACTTGTACAGTAAACTTACCCATTTTTTATCTATCGCACAGATGGCACTATTTACAAAAATCGATTAAAAATGGCTAATTCTTATAATCGATTTATTAAAACTCGATGTTTACCTTTAATAAAATCGATTACAAAAAATCGACAGTGAAAAAAAATCGATTAAAGTAAAAATCGATTATTTATTCACTTCCCTAAGTATAAATACATACATATATACAGTGGGGAGCAAAAGTGTCGACATCTTTACAAAATTTGATTTGGAAGCGAAACAACGCCCATACGAATGTAACATCAGCAGTTACTTTTTGTAATTGGATTATATAAAGTTAAACTAAAGATATTTGCAATTTAATGAAAAATGCCAATGTCCCACCATTAGTTTCTTTAGCCAGGTTACTCTAAAAATGAGCTGGAAACAATTGTATTACTTACTAAAACTTATTTAATCCATTTTTAAATCATTCAAATATGTGATACTTTTTACAATTTAATGTTTATATAGTTCTTTTTCTTTAGAAAAATCAAAAAAAATATCCGATGATGGATGACAAAAAATAATGTATGATTACGTAAAAATGTAAACAAATTAAGAATATGGCATTGAAATTGAGTCGATTTAAAAATGCTCGGTTTGGAAAAATTAAATCCACTAATAGCAAACTTTTTTCAGACTTTTTTGTAGATTTATATTTTTTAGAGCTTAAAATATCATATCTGAAATTAGTTTACTTTATATGATTCAAATTACATGAAGGGTTGCATAATTTATTTTTTGGAAAACGAAAAATTTACTTGGATTCGGTTTAGAGAACAGAGCCGATTGATCAAAGTATAAAAAAGACGAAATGTAATAGCGATTAAGATATCCTGAAATAAAGAAACTGAGGTCAAAGCTGTTTTACACTATCTCACAAGCCGTTCGACTTCTGTAGAAAATGCAACCCTGATCTAATGAGTTTATGAGAAGTTTTAAAAAG
Organism: Panzeria rudis; assembly: GCA_956483635.1. Taxonomy (NCBI): domain Eukaryota; kingdom Metazoa; phylum Arthropoda; class Insecta; order Diptera; family Tachinidae; genus Panzeria; species Panzeria rudis. Next base: position 24,537,877 of record OY101448.1, on the reverse strand, counting down.
CAATAACAACACATTATATCCGAGTTGCATTTTGTGCAGAAGTTGAACAGCTTGTATAATAGTCTAAAAACAGTTTAAATAGATAAAACTACACAACAACGCTACAACCGTAATATCAAACCTCTCATTAAGTTGACAGCAAGGAATGCCAATCGTAGGATGGGTCTCATACTTCCTGCAAAGCGAAAGAAATCAGCATTATCAAAAAAAGTGAAGGCACACCTTAAATGTTTCCAAGATCATAAAAATTACATTGTTCAAGACTGGAAGCGAGTCATATGGGCGGACGATATTATAATTAATATTTTTTAGTCAGATGGTAAAGTATGTATAACATTTGCGTCGAACATATGAAATATTACCGAATTTTGTAAACATGTTGACAATTTTGCTTCCTACTGCATATATGTTTGTATTTATTATGTACAACTATACTAAGAGTCACAGGTAGCAATCGCATGTATGTATTTGTTTGAGTGTTAAGCACTATTTTCACAATCCTGATATTAAAATTACTAATCATTTGCGTGATTTATGTTCACATTTTAGATGAATTGATCGTTGGATTGCGGAAACAGCACATTGATGTTTTTATCAGTGCTCGAAAGTTTACCTTGCAAAATTCTGTTGGTAGCAGGTAAACTACGCCAAGTAAAATTTTTTCGAATTTTTTTTAACTGTTGGAGTAAGCACTTTTCCTCTATCCAGTATGTTTCAAGAGAAGTGGTACTGCTGAAAACCATCTCTGAGGGAAACAATATCAAGTCCTTTTAAATAAATAACTGTATACCTATATATAAAGGTATATGACGTAATTTTATTAATTTATTAATAATATCAAGTCCTTTTAAATAAATAACGGTATACCTATATATAAAAGTATATGACGTAATTTTATTAAGGATAACTATCTCCAATATACAAAAAATTATATTAGAGTTATATAATATATTCGTGGTAAGTCAAATTGTTAATACTAACTACAGATATAGAATCATTTGCGATTTCCTATATTTTCGCTATCTCCTGTACAATTTCCAAATTGTGACTTGGTGTAGTTTATCCCACACCTACAGAACTAATTTCTGTGTTTTGCGATCTTAAAATAATAAATGAAATTGTAAAGGTAATATCCATTAACATTTTAAATTAAATTAGATACACATAATTATAAAATTAAATAGAAAACTATTATGCGGATGATTAATTTTAACTGCTTTCCTTTATTGTTAATGATTTAGCAATAAAACTTAGAATTGAAACTATAATAAGTATCTGTGCATTTACATAAGTATGGATGTACATATATGTATGGCCAATACACAGATAATGTAGAAACCCAGGAAACAATTTTTGCCGACATGTCTAACGACAGAAAAAAATCCAACACTTTACCAGACAATCAACCAAGTTGGGAAATATTTCCTCAGACATTTTGCACAGTAGTCGACAATTTTCTGGTACACATGATCCAAAGACAATTTAATTTATTTTAAGACATTTAACACAATAGTCTGTATATTTTCAGATCTACGTCTTACGACTTTATGCAGTCACTTCTGCACATTGCCTGATTTTAATTTCCTTAATAATTCCCATTTATCTCTTGAAAGTATGTGCACAAATATTTGAGTTTTTAAACCTATAAAATATGGGTAAATATTTTTTCATGAGCTGCCATAAGCAGCAAAACAATGTACGAAGAATATTTAAACGACATTTATGATAAATTATTCCCCCCTATTGTGGAAGGCGACGTCGACGTCACATCAATACGACATCAAAAAATCGTCACTTGTCTACTCTTTGTCGACAGCAATTGATTAATATTAACATGCTGGACTAATTTCATAAGCTTCAGAAAATAGTAAGCAGCAGTCAATTGTTGTCGACAATGAGTAGACAAGTGACAATTGCTTAGTGTCGTGTTGATGTGAATTCGACGTCGTCTTTCATAATAGGGGGGGATTAATTTTAGCTCCGACTTTTTAGAATTTTCTCAGACAAAGAGGTCCGGTTTCTTGCCAACCTCTTAAATGATTTTCGGTACGTTTTCTGACCGGCTTCGGACAGGAATTCAGTATCTTGTGCAGACTTCCGAAATCGGCAAAAAATGTTTGTTGGGAATGTATCCTATTGGAACATACACAAGCACAGATAAAAACATTTCTATTCCTTTAAACAAAGATGGCACAAAAAATTTATATTGTGACGTAATACAGAATTTAATTTATGCACATTTATTGACTATTTAATGAACTTTAGTTAATGAACTTTAGTTAATATGACTAAAGTTCATTAAGAGATTTTTAATACAAATTGCGTCATATAAAATCTAAAATTTCTGGCAACACTAACTGTGAGGAAGAGGTACAAACTTTGCACTGCAAAGAAAAAATATCGCAATATTCTTTTAAGCCACATTACAGCAAATCAATGTCAATAATTAATTTTGGAGGCAATGAACTTTTCAAATTACACCACTTAACAGCTGATAGGTACATAGTTTAATATTTATTTAATAGATACATAAAACACTTTATATTTTTTCATTTTTAAGTTTACTAAATATTTTTCTGTTATTTTGTTGTTATAATTTTTTAGTTGTTATTTTATACCAATCACTTTATTTATTTTTTATGTACATATACTTATGTATATGTAGGTATGTATTCCTACGTACATGTGTAAATATGTATATATTTTTCAATACACAATTTCAAAATCTTACGCAAAATATAAAATAAAGGAAACCTTTAACTTAACAACAAATTCGGCTAAGTTAACCACCTGTTGTTAGGTTCCTTCGACGCGTTTCAAAATACTGAATAGAATATTGTAGTAACCATCGTCGTACTGCCCGATGAATACACTCCTTTCTTTATTTTGCTTAAAAAAAAGAACAACAAAATTACCTACACATTCCCTCGCTCATTAATACAGATGTTTAAATTTATAGAAACAACAAAAGCAAAAAGTTCTCAAAAAATACATTCATTCCCAGTGAACATTTTTTACCGACCTGTCTGACGTCAGAAAAAATCTCAAACTTTACCAGTCAATCAAGTAAGTTGTTTAAAATTACACATTACCAGAATATCAGACATTTACCAGAATAGGTGGACATTTTCTGGTAGGATGTTACTGCACATTTTCTGAAATATTATTAAATTAATATCAGACTAGTCTGCATATTTACCAAATAGTCTGCACATTTTTTGACCTATGACTTCCGATTTATCCTTCACTTCTGAACACTCTTTAATTTTAGTTTTCGTAATAATTCTCATTTATCTCTTAAGAGTTTAGTCATAAATGTTTGAGTTCTTAAACTTACAAAATATAGGTAAATTTTTTCTGATGACCTGCCATAAGCACTAGAAAAATGCACAGTGCAAGAAGAGTCACAAAAGTCTTACAACTTTTTGATTTTATGTACGAATTTCGTACTACATATCTGATAAATTTCTAATTTTAACTCCAATAGTAATACGACAGGACATAAAAAGTATCAGAAAAATAGGAAGATGTTTTGTCAGTCATTTTTCCAACATTGTTCAAAAATATCGAATATTCCTTTACAATTTCCGCTTTCTTGTCAACTACTCATATGATTTTCGGTACGCTTTTTGACCGACTTCGGATACGAATTCGGCATTTTGTGCAGACTTTCTGTCTGAGCGCTGACCGAATTCGGCAAAAATGTTCGCTGGATTTAGACATACTTATACACATCCATACGTGAATAAATGTATAGATTCCCTTTAGGCCCAAATGTGACAGGAGACAATTTTTATCGATAATATCTGCAAGATAGCCGTTGATTTGTCGCCTATAAAACACATTTAGAAATAAGTATGGCGACAAGGTGTTATATGTTGTCGTGTAAAAAGAACTGGCTCTGACATGAAAATTTGTGCTGCAAAGCCTTATTGAGGACAAGATGAAAAACAACTGCATGCCATATGAGTAGTGCACAGTTTTATTGCCGACAACAAGACTAACTAATATATGCAATATGTCGTGTGTACAGTTTTATTGCCGACAAACAATGGTAACTGCATCGAAAGCGTCGTGCTTCCATTGATGTACATTGAAGAGTTTAAGTTGCCCACAACACGTGTTTTTGTATAAAGTTTTTTGAGTACCGAGGTAGGCTAATATGTAGTAGCGTGCTAGCCTATCAGTGGGAAGGTTTTGGGTTCGATTTGATTATTATATTTTTATATGTCACCAACGACTTCTGAGCCCTTTGTTCGCAAATGTCATCAATAGTTGGCTTGAGCTTTCGTCAATCCGTCGTCGGTGATAGATACTTCTTTCGCACATGCATCGACGATATCTCGAAAGCTTGGCCTACGGGGTTCGCTCTGTAAAAATTTTAATAAAGTAAACAAAGTACATATATCCATACCATACCATACTTATGTATGTATATGAAAAACTGCACTAAACTGACAAAAAGATGCAACAAATGACTACTAAATGAGCATAAAGCAAATCTACAATAAAACTTTATTTGCTGCTATTTTGTTCATGTTGCTTGAATTTTATAAAAAACGAAACCAAATAATTTTTTTAATTGCACTTAAAAATTTTTTATTATTTGATTAAAATAAACACTCAAATCATTCAAATACTCTTTGCTCATTGTTCTCTTTTGTGTTTTTGTTGATTCTCAAAAACTCAATCTTACTCAATATATTGATTCTTTAGTTTTGAGCTAATTGTGACATTTCAGCAAACAAATCAGCTGCCTGTACACAGCACGTATTCAAACACACACCTACATATAAACGCATGCAGCCACGCGTTCAAATACACACATTGAGTTTGATTTAATTATGGAAACAGTGACGGGCAAAACTAACACTGTTGTTGTTATTGCAATGCTAATTAATTAAAGTATCCATTAAAATTTGATATGCAACTTCACAGGAAACACGCATTTTATTTCCGTTTTTGTTATGACAGCAAATCCGTATTGTGACAATCTTCTCGTAGGTACAGAAACACTTTTTCAATTTTTTTTCAGACATTTGTTTAAATTAAGTTATAAATTTAATAAATAATTTTTGTGATTCAGTATACCTATGTATATATAATTTTGTGCACTTTATCTACACTAAAAACTACAACAAAAATATGATTTTTAATTTTTAGACAATTATTTGAAGAATGATATTTTCTGTGTATATGTCTAGTAACTTTACCCAGCGGTAAATTGCAGGAGTAAAGAGTCCTTCTAGAAGGTCTGTTTAGCAGACATAAGGCCTGCCAATCCACATTCCATACTCATTTCAGATTAACCCTTGCTGTCATTGTGGCGCAGGCCTTCCACAGTCGCATCCCAAAGTAGGGATTCTTACAGGCCTCTTTTGCAGGGATGCCAACTTAGCCCTATCCGGGTTAGACTTAACCCTATCCGGGCTAGACTTAGCCCGTTTTAAGTCACTCAAAACGCGGAAAAAACTTTTTAGGCACAAACTAAAAAAAACGCAAATCTAGCACTTTTTAAAGTTATCTTTTAGCCCTTTTAGGACTAATTTTTACTTTTTGCTCAATATGGCAAAATTTTCATTTTTGCTAATTTGTTTTTCCCTTATTCTACTAATAGCGACTAATTAATAACATGAGAACATTATTTTTAATCACTTTTTTGTTAGTTTGCTTTAAACAAATAATAATCTTAAATTTTTTAAAACTTGTAGTGCTTTGGAAGATGGTCCCAATATTAAATCGTTGTTTATAGGCCCCTTTCGCTCTTTTTCGAAAAATTTGACTGGATGTTGCTTTAAAAGTATCTTTTTTCAATTTAGCCCTTTCTAGCTCCTTTCTCAGACAAATTCACGCGGTTTGAGTCTCAAAAGTTGGCATCACTGCTCTTCTGGGATGCCATTTTGAAGGCTATCTAACCCTTCGTCTATACCTGATATAATTTTATCATGATAAATGCCAAATTCAATGTAGGAAAAACAGCTAACAGAAAATAAAATATTTTTCAATATAAAGTTTGACATATGTCATGATAAAAATATATCAGGTATTGACGTAGGGTAAGGAAGGTATGTTAAAAAGCAAATGGAACTGCACATTTTTTTCTATTTCAGTATGTATTTTCATAGCGGCTTCTTTCGGTTTGATTAATGTGATTTTTTATTTCGAACTATTTCTCTTCATCCCTAGTAATTTTTTATACATTGAATAATTATAAATTAATAATTATAAATTAATCAGCTCCGACATAATAGTAGCATGTGTGATATCTCTTGTATGTAAATTTCAGTTTTATATACAAATTACATGAGAAAAAAGAATACGAGAATGTTTGTTATTGCCAAACCACTTTTTTATTTTTTAATCTAAAAATACAATACTTCTTAAATCTTCCCTGCTTAAAGAAGGAAAGGTGGAATGTGTATCGAACGAAAACTCAAAAAAATAAAGTACTATTTCCACCTTCCCTTCTACAAAAAGTCAGTTTGCATATGTATCGGTCTTGTAGGCCTTCAAGAAGGCCTGAAATTGGCAGGCCTGTTGACTTTTACCACTGGGTAAGTATTAATAGTTGACTACATGGACATTTATGTATGTAAGTACATATGAATGTATGTATATATGTACATACCTATGTTTGTGTTTCAAAGTTATTTCAAAGTTACTACATACTTTCTATTTGCCTACATTATTATACATCCCAGACAACATATTATAACACGATTGTAACTACATGCACATAATTCGAATTACTGCCTCTTCTTATAAAATGAATTATTTTCAATATAATTTCTCACACGAAAAATTCGTTTTCCCTAAATCCAGTTTTCTTTTTTTGACTTATGCCTTATCACAGCAAAGGTTTAATATGTATTTATGTACATACAAAGATATCTTTTAAACAATTGTTTTCATGAAAATTTGTAATACGAATTTGGTTAATAAATTAAAAAAACACCCGATTTGACGAAATGTAGAAATGTTTGGATAGATACATAAAACTAACCAGGAAAGATTTTCGCTGATATGTTTGACGTATAAGTTTTTACCAGCCAATCAACTGAAATGTCTAAACTTCCCTGAGACATTTTACAGAATAGTCAGCAGTTTTCTGGTATGACGTTTCTGCACATTTTAAGAAGTATTATTCGTTTAATATCAGACTAGTCTGGACATTATCTGAAGACAATTTAATTTTCTTAAGATATCGAAAAAAATAGTATGCTTATTTTTTAACCTACGACTTAAAACTTTTAGCAGTCACTTCTGCACATTGTTAGATAGCGTTACCGTTGAAAAATTTCAAAAAGGTGCACTAAAAGAGGATTTTCATGTAAACACGTGAAAAGCTGAAGCCAGTAGCTAATAGTTTATTAATATTATTATTTCGAACGTATTTGCTTTGTGAATCCAATTTGATTATTAGGCAAACGTTCGTAACGTTATATTCAGAAAGAATTGGGCATGATTAATATTCCAAGGAACAAGGGAAATATTAACATCAACTTAATTTTTCAACGTACACAGCAGAACAGAGTAGCGCCACTTTCGAAACAATTAGCTACTGGCTTGAGCTTTTCACATGTTTACATGTTCACATATACTTAAGTATAAAATCAAACCAAAAAAGTTTGTCTTGAGTATAACAAAAATCAGAAAAATGGGAATGAAGAAAAATAAACCGATGGCAACGCTGGGAAAGTGCACTTTAATATCAGCTTGAGAGTGATTTAATTCTCGTATTCAATTTTCACGAAAAAGTTGTATATATACGAATTAAAATCACATTCAACAGAGCCACCTCATAAGTGGTGATAAGCAAATACACGTGAGCACTGACGATGGAAGTGTAGCAGCTTCCGAAAGTAGCTCTACTCTGTTCTGCTGTGTACGTTGAAAAAATTAAGTTGATGTTAATATTTCCCTTGTTCCTTGGAATACTAATCAATGCCCAATTCTTTCTGAATATAACGTCACAAAGCAAATACGTTCGAAATAATCATATTAATAAATTTAAAGCAGATTGCTTTTAGTCTATTTGGTAATGCATTTCTTAGAAATGTTAATTTGATAAATAGATATAAATACCAAAAACATCCAGTCTTTTGTCGCTATATTAATTTTTGATAAAATTTCACTACACAGCTTTTGACAAAAAAAGTTATAATGTGCTCTCAATATCTATAATATTTCCGCTTGAGTACATATTTCTAGTTAGGCTTCATTACACAAATATAAAAGCTTGGGCAGTTGCGTATATTTATTGCAAGAATAAAAACAATAATTGAGTTTGTTCAAAAAGGTGCAAAAGCGGCACAAAATAATAAAAAATTACACAAAATGGGATTTAAAGCAAGGGGACACAAAAAGTGGCAAGGCGGTCAAAAAAGGGGCAAAATGCGAATTTAGTCGCATCAGTAACGCTGTTGTCAGATTTTATTTTTCGTAATAATTCCAATTTAAAAGTTCTTTTTTTTTCTCTTAAGAGTTTTCAGAAATTGATTAGAAATTGATTAGATTCACTTTGTCGTTCGCCACTCATATGATTTTCCGTAAGTTTTCGTACCGACTTTGATATCTTGTGCAGACTGGCTTCAGGCCGAAATCGGAAAAAGAATGTTAGCTTGGTAATCATAACATTTGAATGTACAAAGTATGCGATACACTTACGGTGCCAGCGATAATTTGATTTGTGTGTTTGTTTTGTTTCCCTTCTGCTCACACATGCTCACACACACTGTTACTTGCGTCATGCATCACACTTTTATTTAGTTATTTTCACATTATTTTAATGCTCCTGAAAGTATGTGATATTTTCGCTAAGAATTTAACACACAAAATTATTATTCAAATTATTCAACTAGCCAGGAATAACCCACTACACATTTTTTGCCGATTTCAGCCCAAAGTCGGTCAGATATAATGCACAAGATGACGATTTCGTATCCGAAAAAGTACCGAAAATCGTTGTCTGAGGATATTCTAAAAAATATGCCAAACTATCTAGAAGAATTCTGTACGAATTTTCTATTTGATATTTTGTATAACCTGTCGTATTAATGTCGGAGAAAAGTCGTCATTACTACGACAGAAATGTCGTTTAAAATTCTTCATGCATTGTTCTGCTGCTTATGGCAGCTCATCGGAAAACATTTACTTACCCACATCTTATAAGTTTAAAAACTCGAACATTTGTGCACACACTCTCAAGAGATAAATGAGAATTATTAATAAAATTAAAATCAGATAATGTGTAGAAGTGATTGCTAAAAGTCGTAAGACGTCTCAGCAAAACTTTTGGCATTTTTATAATCGGTAGTACTCTTTTAATGGGCTACTAATTAATGAATGGTACTTATTTATTTTATTACTATGCACCAAATTAGAACTACTACTTGGTTATCTGTAAGTATTTATCTCATTATCTGAAAGGGGTTATAATTTGTTGTTATGTATTAATAAAATAAGTAGACAAGTACTTTTTTGGTCAACATGTGGTTGTATATGAAAACTAATTTTTGTCGCTTAAGCTTAGAAGTCAACCATAGCTAAGTGAGTATGTAGTTGTCTTCAAATTTGAACGAGCACCTGCTCGTATACCAGCTCGGTCAAAAAAAAAAAACAAAGGTTAAAAAAGTATAAATAAAATATAGTGTACATAAAATTTTTTAATTTTATTTTGTTTATTTGACTACTTATTTTTTAGCTTCAAGAAAGTCAAATAATAATTTGTAAGGAATACAAATTATTTCTAGAACTTCTCAAACAAAACTAATTATAAGTAGTTACCATTTAAACCCTCATATACCTTTTTTGCCTACCAGTAAACAAAGTTTTTGGTGGGGTAGATCAGAAAAGGTGTAGATCTTTCTGTTAAATGTCTTAAAGGCGATTAAATTGCCTTCTGATAATGTGCAGACTAATATGATATAAATCGAATAATATTTCAGAAAATGTGCAAAAATGTCGTACCAGAACACTGGCGCCTACTCTGCCAAATGTTTGAGGAAATTTTAGACAACTCGGGTGATTGTCTGGTAAAGTCTCAGATTTTTTCGGACGTTAGACATGTCGGCAAAATATGTTTCGTGGGAAAACACATACATATAGAATATTAGACATATATGAATGCGCATTGGACTAACCAAATTCATACGGTGTTGGACAAAATAAAAGCACCAAATCCATATTGGATTTAACATTTCAATATTTTATAAATATATACCATTCAGCAAGAAAACAAATTTACACCAGTTTTTGGACAGCCACAGTATTAAAAAAAATTGAAGTTCAATTTTCAATCGTTACCTTACTTCTAAAAAAGTATTAAAAGCTTTCCCTACACGATTATTGAAAACTATGTGATATAGAAAACATTTAAAAAAATTACAGACAGACCAGCAAATCGCTGTTAACAAAAAAAAAAAAAAAAGGGAAGTACACAGAAAAAAAAATTTATATCAATAACTATCAAATGAAATACAGCTCTAAGAGTAAAAGTATATATTTAGTAAACGTAAATGATATTCAACTCTTGACTGCAAGCCACCGACTTTGGCCGAGTGGTCTAAGAGGTAGAGAACTCTGAAGAGATTAGCGGGAGCTATCGAAACATGTCAGTTCAACCCTCCATGCAGTCAAAAATCTTTTTTGTCTACATGCTTCACATTTATCTCTAAATAAAAATATTGAAAAATTAAATTAAAACCGAACTCAAGCCAAAGTAATTAAGTTTCTTTGGATATTTTAAATGAAATTTATTTGCTAATGGTAAAGCATTGTCTATATGCATTTCATTGGTGCTTTACCAAATCGCCAGTAGACTTCAACCATATTTTTGAACAGTTACAAAGTCTGTACATAAGATAAGAGGTTTGTAACTGTTCAAAAATATGGTTAAAGTCTACTGACGATTTGGTGAAGCACCAATGAAATGCATATAGACAATGCTTTACCATTAGCAAATAAATTTCATTTAAAATATTTTCAAATTCTAAACAAAATAATATACTGGCTCAAACAAAAATATTTACTTTTTGTTTGAGTCAGTAATAACTTTTTTTTTCAATATTATTATATTAAGTATTTATGAACTTTGTGTAATGTGTTCCACTCTGTATGTTTTATCTAAAGTCTATACAAAAATTAATGATAATTAACACAACAACATTGACGAATTGATTCACTTAGAAACAACCTTGTCACGATTTACGTTTGATACTAATTATATGAATTCCGACATCGCATTCCTTTTGCTACCATTGTTGTCGTTGTTATTTATATTGACTTTGTTTTACGACACAGAAAACTGTTTTTGTTGTTGTTTTTGGTGTTTGCGTCCTAAATAAAAGTCAAACAAAAAATTCACTGATTCAGTAAAAACTAATTTACTGAAAATTAAATTAGATAAAACTTTTGTTTGAAAATTCGTTGGTTTCCCTGCTTATAAGTTTAAGCGTCCAAAATTAGTTTTCATATACAAACACATGTTGACTTAAAAAGTGGTTATCTACTTATTTTATTAATACATATCAACAAACTATAACTACTTTTAGATAATGAGAAAAGTACTTACTAATTTTGTTAAGAACTAGGTAGTAATTCTAATTTGAAGATAAATAAGGACCACTCATTACTTTGTAATGCATTAATAAAGTACTATCAGTTGCAAAAATCACAAAAGTTTTTGCTGGAAAGGTGAAAGGTGAACGCCCTAAAATACGGCACTTTTAGTTTTAAAGTCTCATCTCATCGTATCGCATGTCATTCTTTATGGCTTGACTGTGGCTCAATTTTTTCCTCGGCTGGGTTCTTAATCCGAGAGCAAATTCTGAGTGACGCCCAGAATGCCATTTCGGATCCTTCCCTCCTTATGCTCAATTTTTTGAAAATGACAGGAAAGCCCTTCCAAAGCTTTATACGTCTGGCTTTTAATATACTCACTTTTATGTCACGCCTTAAAATTACGTCTCGTTTTTCTTTTTCGCATACAAATTACTTTAGACTGGGAAGATCCCAATACAAATCAGAAAAATTTCCACCAGTCACCCCCTAGAATAAAAGGCATATCAATGACTTTTCTAAAACTGTAAAAAAAAAGTTTTTTGTCACTTTTAATATTTTATATATTGCGCCGCCATTTAAAGTCTGTATCGCATATCGTTGTTTATGGCTTAGGAGTAGCTTAATTTTCGCTTCAGGTGACTTTTGAATCCGACATCAAATTCTGGGCGCCTTTAATGCCATTTTGGATCCTTCCCTCCTAGTGTCTAGTTTTTTGTACGTGGCAAAAAAGCCCTTCTAAAACTTTATATGTTGTGAAAAAAATTCGACATTATCAGGGGAGGATCAGAAATGGCATAGCCCAAAATTTAATGTCGGATTCAAAAGTCACCAAAGGCAAAAATTAAGCTTTATTCAAGCCATGATAACCGATATGCGATATGATGAGATCGGACTTTAAATGGCGATGCAAAATTAAAAGTGCTGTATTTTGGGGCGTGACAAAAAAAATTTGTTTACAGTTCTAGAAACTTTATTGGAACTTCCTTCATTCTATGGGGTGACAAGTTTTATTTTTTGTATGGAGGTCGGCCCGCTTTAATATACATACATACATATGTATTATGTATATACTTTTTTACACTGTTGAAATTCTTAATTAATAATCTTATACAAAATATGTGTGATCATAAATTATTTATTTGAAATTCACTCCAGAAATTTAGAAAATTATGTATTTTCAAGGCATATTTGTTTCCTAGACAACACAATCGCACAATATATGATAAGAGTTCACAATAAAAATATATTATAATCTCAAAATTTCAATATTACTTAATACTCAAATATAAATACATATTATGTATTTCTCCTATTTATTTTTGCAAACTAAATACAAGAGATAAGACATCTAAAGAGTGTGCCGCCTGCAGTATAAATAAGCTTATTTACTTGGTATTATTCTATAATAAAAATTCTAGCATTTTAGCAGTATTTACTTCTTAGCACAACATTTTGTGTTATCGCTTTTAAATTTTAAAGGAAAAAAGAAAAGCACACAAGACGACGCAAAATATTACCAAAATAAATCTGACACACCCACCCTAAACTTTGGACTATAGTACTGGGTCCTTTAATCATGTTATTTATTCTGTAATGTTTTGTTGTGGTTTTAATTCATTCTTAAGCCATTCAATATATTTTTAAAATCGTCGTTCCTGTTGTTTTTTTTTACGTATGTATAATTTATGAATGTCTAATATTTTTAATTATAAAAACAGCAAATTTACAATTTTACAATGAATTAATACCATGTATGTTTGTACGTACAACATTCGTATCAATCAACTTAGTCAATGCTCCATACAACAAAAATTATTAAATTATTTCGAGTCTATTTTAACTTATACATACACACGTATATAAAAAAAATTATTGGTTATATTGATACGCTTCACCATAGGTGGAATATGTCGTTTTCGAGAATCCCCAGATTATTATAAGTTATCCTTTCGATACCGGCTCGTAAATTGATGGCAGAAGCGATTTTTTCCTATTTATTTTTATTATGACATCGGTAACTAATGGGAAAATATTTTATCCGCTTAAAGCCGAATATCCGCAATTCGACACGTAATTTAGTAGACTTTCAAACAACATATAATTCACTTTAATCGAACCAGCATTTGACGCTGTATGGCGCTTTATAGAGAAGTATACATCGCGAGTTTAAGAACATAGGATAGGATTCTGAGTTCCAATAACTGGTAATAACTGTTTTTTATGTATTCAGCTTAGCATTCATTATTCCTGAAATTAAATGATTTTGCAACGTAAATATTAATCGACTTTGCCGATTGAATTTTACAACTTTTTTTTTAACGCATCGATAGACTTTTGACTTTGGGCCGCATTTATATTTGCGCTAGTTTGAACTTTGTATTATTTGATGACAACCAGTGAATGTAATTTTTAAAATAAATATTTTTTTTCAGTTTATACTCCTCACATTAAAACATTAATAGGGAGATTTTGTAAAAATAATGATTTTCTAAACGTTTCAAATTTGTATGAAAACTAACGCAAATACGTTTAAAAATAATTTTTTTCCATACAAATTTCAAAACGCAAGAAGCATTTGTATTTACAAAATCTGGCCTTAAGTGGCGAATTGCGCTAAACGTTACAAAAGTTAATAAAACCTGTAATTTTTATAAATAAAATGAGAAAAGTGTATAACTTTTCTTTGGAGTGTGCATGAATTTATAAATAAAATTACATTTTAATTATTACTTTTAATTTTAACTGGAATATATAGTGCGGAGCAAAAGTTACAACACATTTACAAAATTTTATTTAAAAAAAAGATATTAAAATATATCAACCCGTTAAAAAGTTACAGAGTTTTGGCCAACGATTCTGAGCACTGTGTGCAGGAACAAGTTTGGAAATTGTTTAAATTTCTTTAAAAAAAATGGTTCAATTCGAAAAACTCTTTAGGCAGTATGCCAGTAAGCGAAATCGCAGGATTTGGAGCGATGGTAGTAGAGTTGTAAAATATCAGTACTTTTGAATAATCGATACTACTCGATACTTATTCAGTATTGATTCAATACTACTCAATACTTTCAACGGTTTTTTTGAATTGATAAATGAAATTAAATAAAATTTAAAAACAGCAATCTTATTCGTGAAAATTATAGTTTATTAAGTTTTTAACATTGCAATATACGCGTTTGTTGTGTTTTACTAGGTTTTAATTAAGTAAAAGTTATAGTTGTAATTCAGTAACTTTTTGTACTTAAAATTTTTTGATCAGTTTCATTCATACTTTACAATCTGTTTAGCTGGAAAAAACAACTCTGAAAATAGTCAGTAAGTACTTTTGAGTATCGAGTACTAAAAAAAAAAAACGATCGGTATTGAGCGCTCAATAACTAAATACTCGATAGTTTTACAAATCTAGATGGTAGTCCACAAGCCATTGACGAAGCTGAAAGCATTACTGCCAGCTTAAAGTTTTAAACAGGTAAACAAGAATGTATCATTTTGCAATAAGAAGAAATATTGGAGAGAATATATTTCGGCACATAAACAACTTTAGTTCATTTTGGAATTTGAAATGTAGACCTCACGCATCAATTGTTGCACAATTATTTATTTGTTAAGCTAACAAATAAATAAATAATGAAAAACTTGAAAAATATATGTACATTAGGGTAGTTCAAATTGTATGGAAGAAAAATATAAAACTAAAAATTTTTATAGAAAAAATGAAATCTACTGCAAATTTACCGAAACTTTTCCCAAGAAACTATAGGTCTAAGATCAAAGCCTATTCCGCCCCAATCCATATGAAAATTTAATGAATATTATAATTATACATAATTTTAAATGAAACTTATTTGCTGATGGTTAAGCATTGTCTATATGCATTTCATTAGTGCTTTACCAAATCATCAGTAGACTTCAACCATATTTTGAACAATTACAAACGTCTTATCTTATGTACAGACTTTCAAAAACCATTTCAGAATTTACCAACGAATGATTTTCAAAAATAAACATAGTAGGCTTTGAAACTTGTACAAAACCTAGAAAATAATTTTTTATTCGATATGAAGTAAAAAGAAAAATAAATTTAATTTAAAATAAAATTATTACAATCGGCCCTGTTTTGTAAACCGAGTCCGTTTTCCAAAAATAAATAATGCAGGAATATGTCAAATAATAAATTTCTTAATTATACATAATTGTTAATAAATTTGTAACTTTCTGCGATATCATTTATTTGTAAAAAAAAAGTTAAATTGATTTGTGGTGGTTAGCTAATCTATATGCCGGCATTTCGTTGCTGCTAATGCCATCTCATCAGTAGATCTTTAGATAATTTACTTGTGTTAAAAAGCGTTTTCAAAATATTCGCAGCAATCGTTTTCCAGGGTTCTGTACCCAAATGTTGACAAAGACATCCTATTGTTTTCGCTATGCTGTCCGCCTGTGTGTGCGTCTGCCACAGGCTCCTATTTCGAGAACCGTAAGATGTGCAGACCACAAACTCTCACAGAATATATGTAACTATAACTGCAAATAATGCAGGATAGCAAAAAATTACAGGGCGTGTCAAAGCGAGCAACACAACATATTGTAATTGTACTGTATATTGAGAACTGTAATAACATATAAAAACTTGTGATTTTCACAGTTAGTGTATTATTATACAGACTATAGAAAAATAATAGAAAATTACTGAAATTACATATCTGTTTTATAACCATAGCTTGATTGCAAACAAACTGCTATAAAATAGTATGGTTCTTGTTATATGATACTATTGTTGCACTTTTATATATACTATGATTGTAGTAAGAATTTTTTTTAGCGATATATAGGTACATATTGTTAAATGCAACCTTGTTACAATTTTTATGAATGCTAATAATGTTATGATTAAATTTAAAGATGAGTTTGTTTGTCGTAAGCTAATTAAGGTCACAATCATTTGAAGCAATAACAACTTAACATGATATTGTTGACGCAACCATGACACAATCTTATATTTTCTCAGCGCGTAGATATCTTTCTTCTCTTTCAAAGTTCATTAAGTTACAGGCCTTAAAAGATGAAAAATATATATTTTCATATTCAACGGATCCACATGAGCTCTAACGATGGGAGTGTGGAAGCTTTTAAAAATAGCGTTGTTATGTTCTGTCGTGTACGTTGAAAACTAAATTGATGTTTACTAATATGATTATTTCGAACTTATTTACTTGTGAATCCAACAGAGCCACCTGATAAGTGGTGATAAGCAAAAATACACATGAGCACTGATTATTGAAGTGTAGCGGCTTCCCAAAGTAGCGCTGCTGTGTTCTGGTGTGTTCGTTGAAAAATTAAGTTGATGTTAATTTTCCCTTGTTCCTTGGAATATTAATCATGAACGATTCCTTCTGAATATAACGTTACGAGCCTTAGCCTTATAATCAATTTAAATTAATGTTGATTTTTTCTTTGTTCTTGGAAATATTCCTCATGTCTAATTCTTAGCAAATATCGTGCCATAACCGCCAAAAAAGCTTAAGCGACATGTTTTTTGAAAATCGTTTTTTGACGAAGATCGATTATTTACGATAAGTTGGACTATCTGTCAAAGTTTCAAAGTCATATCAAGTACCGTTACGGATATGCAGCAAAATAAATTTTAGCTTAAGTGAATTTTCTCTTTAAATTCTTAATTTGTTTACATTTTTTTGTAACTGCAAAGTGTTGCTTAAGCTAAAATTATCTTATTTGTGTAGAGCAAAACTAGTGTCCAAAACTGCAAGGATATCAACGAAACAGTTAAAGACACCTTGCTAAGGATAATAATTACTAGTTTTGAAATAATTTACTTAAATTAACCAATTTTCCATGACATCAAAAACATCTTAAAATATCTTAACCCCCAAAAACATGCGCTATCTTTTATAAAATATATTAAAACTATTAACATTATACATAATAGTCAGTCCACTACAATCCTATGTAGCCAATATTAAGGCTCTACTTCGATTTAATCTAAATGAAATAAAATAGAAAAGATTTAAATTTTTGACTTTTTTTTCAAAAATTTATCATTTTATGTTACGTTTTTGCTATGAATTTTTTTTTTTGCGAAAAAAGTTTAACCACCCTAATGTAAATACTTCAACGTATATCTACTATATATTTAAATATAAATTTCATATATATTGTCGACTGTTAAATTATAAATGAGACTCGCTGGATTCCAAAGGTGCTAACTAAATGATAAAACTTGTGCCAAAATGATCAAATGTAGAGGCAAGGCCAAGTGAACAAATTATTTGCGTAAAAAGCAGCAAAATTAGAGAAACATGTCGCAGAAAACAGCTGTTAAGCTAAGCAGCATGTTATTCCATGATCGAGAGAATATAATTTAATAAAAACCACAACTTTCTGTTGATAAACGTTATCAATAAATTGTATTTTTATATGTCTAATGAGAAGTATAAAATTTACACGTCTTTAGCAGAGAGTCAACCACAACAAGTAGTTGGCATTAGGAAACGAAACAGAAAAGTGGTATGATTTTTAAAATAACGGAATTTTTTTCTAAAAAAAAATTAAACGTGTTCGAAATAAAATTTTTAAACGGAAAATTTATAGAAATAAAGGGAAAATAATAAGAAATTTTAATATAAATAAAAACCGATAATTGTGGAAATTTGTGTAACAATAAATTATGAAAATTATCTTTTAAGTTGAATTGTTTAAATAAAACATCAACCAAATAATTGCAAATGTATGTGTTAATGAGTCTGTGTAGAGCTTTTGTGGTTTAAAGTGGTTTTAATTCCTTTTTATTTTTTGATAAATGTAAACTCGTCATTTCCGATCATGAGTTGATTGTACAGACATAATTATGTGAGCGGCAAATATCAATATCAGTTTTGTTATTTATTTATTTTATCAAAATTTGAACAAAAAAGTAATAATTCAAGTTAAATTATTCACATTTCATTTGTCAAGCCAATTCATCATATAAAATGTGATTAAAATATTTTGGCACTTTAAAAAAATATTTGCTATGCAAAAAAAAAATAAAAAATTTGGAATAATATTTTCTCAAACATAATTCTCCAATTCACAATCTATTGTAGCAGTTGTACATTGTACAAATACTGTTAGTTGTTTCTTTATAAACAATTGTTTAGCAACATGTTCAAATTAGAAAATACGAAAAACATTTATCTTCCTACACTAGATTGTGAATTGAGCAAATATATTTAGAAAACATATGAAATTTTTTTATAATAAATGTATTAAAATGTTAATATAATAATCTTTTATAAATAAAATAAAGTTAATTAATAAAACATCAAACAAACGAATGAAATGCTATAGTGAATATAAAAAATGTGCTAATTAAATACAGTGAAAACGTTAAAAATAGACAGGTGGAAAAAGTTCTAATTGACATAATTAAATAAGAAAAACTTAAACTTTAATTGCATGGAAAAATCTAAGCCATTAGGGTTTTAAGGCACCATCTTAAGCCTTTAAATTAGGGATGTAACGAATACCGATACCGATACCGATATATCGGCGATACTTCAGATTTTCCGATACATCGGTATCGGCGATATTTTACTGTCGATACGACGATACTTTTAAAAATTTTTTCAGAGTTTTTTTTAACAAATAATTTATTTTTGTTCGATTTTAGCATGAATTAAATTCACTTCGTTATTTTTTAAATCTTATTAATATCAATTTTAAAAATTAATAATATATTATGCTGTTATTTTGTAAAAAAATTATTTATTTTTTGTTAATTTTACCATGAATTCAAGTTCAAGTCGTTGTTTTATAAATCTTATGTCTGCAAAAAAAAAGATACTCCAAAGAAGTCATGAAAATGTAGAATTCGCGATCTGGAAGTATTGAAAATTTGGATAATTTCTAATTAGTTTTACATATCCTTGCCATTGCAGGAAGTTCTGTTTTTCGATTACCAATTTGGTGGAAGCGATGCTAGGACAAAATTTCTTTTTCGGTATTCTATAATGATTCTCCCTCAAGGAAAAAGGATACAAAATTACCCATTTTCACAATTTTTTTCTGCGAACTTAAACTCAGAACTGTGTTTTCATGTAAATTTAAGTGAATAAACATAAATTTAGAAGTCTTTTAGCAATTAAGCTATTAAGTTATTTAGAAAAATATTAGTTGATAAATGTCCTTTAAAAAAATCAATTTTTTGAAAAGCATGGCGAGTATTTTTTAAAATTATAAAGGAATCAAACATTTTTTCTTGCTTTTCTACTAATTATCTGCATATTTTTAATATAGATTTTTTGGAAGCAAAGAAAATGTAGCTCCTTAAAAATTACTTCCAATGTTTTATCAATTTGAAATATTCTCTCTTATAATGTAATTTTGTATAATAAAAAAATTGCGCTTGAGTTTTGTTAATCTAAACTTAAACTCAATTTCAATATTCGTATCGGTATCGGAATCGGTATCGGCGATATTTATTTTTAAATATCGGTATCGGTATCGGATCGGCAAAACGGCGTATCGTTACTTCCCTACTTTAAATACAACATATTGAACATATTATATGTATATGGAGACTATAGGTGTGCTCAAAACGTTTTGTAAGCATGTTTAAGACATTTGTTACTTTCGCAACAACATTTTTGCAACAGTTCTACATTGTACATACATGTTTTGGTGTTTGTTTGCATGTTGCAAAAGTGTGCGAAAGAAAACGAATGTCTTAAACATGCCTACAAAACCCTTTGTGCAGACCTCTATTGGAAACTATAAGATGACCGCTGAGAAAATTTAAGTTCATTTAACTTTTGTAATCTTTCGCTTTAAGATAATTTCATCCCGTTCAAAGGCCTTTGCAGTGAGCTTTTACAGTGATTACTTAATAAAACAGTCATTCTTATCACAAAGTGGCGGTAATCATTATATGACATATTCAAAGTATATAATTTATCGATTACAAACGAAATTCCATTCTATAGTGCAATTGTTGCTGTGCAAATAACGTTACATATCTACATATTCATGTGCTGGTATGTATAGGCAACCTTTAGAAATTGCATGATTGAGTACTATAATTAGCAGAGATAATTTTCGCATTTAATAATATTTATTGCGATTTGAGTGATGGCGCAATTTTTATTTGAGACTATGATTTGTGATTTCTGCCACCAAACATTAATTTTAGTTCGAAGAAAGGAAACAGTGAGACTGAAATTACAATTGATTTCGTTTTCAAAAGTTTCTGGTTTAATATACCATTATAAAACAAATTCAAAACGACTCATTATGGTAAAGGGCACCAAAAAATGATATAAGTGTATCGGCGTTTTGAAAGTTTACATATCATTTAAATTTCCACCATTTGTCTATAGTTATAGGACTCGGTATAGGAAATATTGTAAGCGTTACGTTTAAGGTATAAAATAGGTTCAGTGCTTTTATGTAAAATGTCACGATGAATATTTTTGTGAAACATTTTTACGCTCTAATTCTAGGTTGTGTGGGCTTTTTTGTCCTTTTATTAAAAAAGGAGACAAAAAACTCCCCTTCAGTGGCAATATAGCGGGTTGAAATGTTCTACAACAACGATCACAAAACATTGACATAAGGGAAAATCACCTATACCACTAAAAACACGTGTACAATACGTTTGTGTACTCAAGAGACCCCGGTTGGCCATGTCTTTCAGACATCTTGCAAGACCGATGCATGACAATGTTAAAGCGTCGACGACCTGTTGGTGACAGCTCAAACAGATCAGTGAGGACATTTTCGAACAAATGGCCGCTAAGTTCATACATGACCACAAGATCGACACTGTCATCCATATTTTCATTAATGACCATGTAAATGACAACATCCTCAGAAATGTCTCCATTACATTTTTTCGTTTGTGTCTCTTTTACACGTGTTCTATACAATTTGAGGAATTTGTCGCTCAGACAGTATTTAATACAAGATCTTTTAATCAGGAACCGGCAAAGCATATCACATGGGGTTTTTTTACTCTTTTACTCTCAAACGTATGTACTCACACGTATTAATAAAAATTAAATAAAATCAATCAGTGTGGCATGAGCATTCAAACAAGCAGGTTGTGTTATCGCTTGTTTCTTGCTATTGCTTGATATACACTAACAAAAACTTTGTAAGAGCGAGAGTTGCAAAATAAAACCCATACAAGCAAAATGTATAAGTATGTGTTTGACGATTGATGCTTTTAATAGACATTTTAACGGAACTTTTCATCACCTCAATTTTAGCAAGTAGGAATGTATATAAATGATTCAAACTGGTGACAGACTGGGCGACAATGTCCACAAGAACTTCATTTGCTGATATACGAAGAGTACGAAATTATAAAAAAATTTAAATTGAACGTTGCAAGACTAGCTTGCGGACAATTCTACCAACTAGTTGCCATGGCCAGTTGAGCAGGTTTTCTTTTACCCTAAAGAAACTGTAATCGACAAATATCGTGCATGACAAGTTCCGAAATTTCCTTAAATAGTCGTTGTTGATGAAAATTTCCTCTACGACGAGTTGGCCAACCGGGAACACAACACACAAAAATCGCATTTAGTAACAACAACATTGCCTCACATGCTTTTGAGTGGTGAATTTAACACGGGGATGTCATTAGAGGTGGCTATTGACCCTTCTCTGCATTACCATTACCTACCTACGGGGTTGACGCTATAACACTAAACAGAACACTGATCTCAATGTACTGTAGCGGTGCTAGCTTTGTCGTAGCAAAAAAAACAAGTTTCCTGCATTACATAGGTTTAAGTAGAGGCCACACTTGCAAACTTCCGTGACAATTTTGCTCATATTTTGGCTTGCTTGATAGTGTAGACGCAAATTTCATCTTTCAACATTCAACCACAAACATTTTTGCGGTTGAGTGACAGTCAGCGGCAAATATTGGTTTTTGACTGTTGGTGTGAACCAAAAAGTGTCAGTCAAGAGTTATTTTTTATAGCATAAACTTTATAACTTAGACGCGGAAAATTACATTTTCGAAGAATTCATATATTTTTATGAAATGCAAGGTTGTCTGTTTGCGATATTAAGACAAAATCGTAGGAGAAGTTGTTAAATTACAAGAAATTAAATAATTGAATTAAAAAAAATTTATTATAAAAATTTTTTTTATCAATGAAGCGCATCCAATTTTATTATTTTCTATGTTTGCGTGTCAAATTTGTTTCTTGAATGATGGTTTGAGTGTCGAACATGATCGATAGTCTGGACAGTCAAAAGTATCCTTCAAAAATCATGAATTTTTGACTGTCACTCAAGTTTGCAAGTGTGGCGTCTGCTTTAGAGAATAACCTATCGAATAGTGGGTAGTAATTATTACAACTATTAGTGTCTGGAGAAAGATGTAGCTACAGTTAGGTGTTCCCTAATACTAGCGCCATTAGTGTATACTGAGTGAAAATACTAACCACCTCGCTAGTCACTAGTGGCCATGGTTCCTTGTTGTATCACTGGGTTTGTTTTATGAAACTTGCAAAAACAGCAATACATTCTTATTTTTGTGTCTCTCTTTGTGGTGGACACTGTGTTACAAAAAATTTTCCACGTAGTGTAGGGCTGTCATACGTCCTGGTTTTCCAGGATTGTTCTGGTTTTAGACAAATTGTCCTGGTGTCCTGGTCCACTCCTAAATTGTCCTGGGTTTTTGATACAGGTCATTGTAGACAAAAATTTAGTTTCTGCTGATTTTTGTTCTGAACAGAGGTTAAGCTTTCTGTTGTAACGCTGTTTACATGAAGCAATTTTACCAGCATTTCGTCACCTTATTATTGGTTCGACCCATAAACATAGGAAAAAGCATTAGGAAGCAGAAAAGCAATAATAAGCTGACGATTTGTTGCCTGGGGCCAGGGCTGCCAAATGATTTTGATCAAAAATCTGCACTTATCGTGGAAAAAATCGGCACTTTCGTCATTTCAATTCGAAAAATCGGCAAGAAAATCGGCATAAATAAAGCTAAACACTTTTCGTGGTTTTATTAATTTTTATTAATAAAAAAACAAAAAAAATAGCAGTCGCCAGTAATTTCATTTGGTTTATAAACATAACTGCATAACAAAAAAAAATGGTTTTACAAGCTTAAATACATATATACATACCATGGAATATAAATTATTTTCAGAATGAATACATAT
The DNA here is from genome assembly GCA_956483635.1 of Panzeria rudis. NCBI lineage: Eukaryota > Metazoa > Arthropoda > Insecta > Diptera > Tachinidae > Panzeria > Panzeria rudis. The sequence continues at coordinate 24,514,136 of OY101448.1, read as the reverse complement.
CCGAATTTATAATTTTTGCTAAATCGCTTTTAATATGAGTACCAAAACAATTGGTTTTATGAGTTTCAAATAATCTGTAGAATTAAGAATACATTCTAATGTTTAATTTTCTAAGGAACATCGAAATTTAGTTTAGTTACCCGCGTACTGAAGAGTGTGCAACGGTATTATCTGGGAGGTCGCAGGTTTTATTCCTACCAAGACTCGGGTGTTTCTGCAGAAAACCTCAAAAAGGCTTAAACAGTATGTGTGTTTGTTAAATTGACGGAGCTAAATATTTGTCCGATACTTTCAGACAAATGTGGGAGAACCATAATTTTTTTTAAACTCTGCTAAAACTGGGAAAGCCTTTGTGGAATCGCCTCACTTTATTTTAAAAATTGTTTGCCAAAAATTATATAAATTAATTTCTGTCTTTTTGAATATTTGTTCAAATGAAAGAACTTTCAATCTATAAAATTCGGAAATTTGTAATAATATCAAAAATAGTGGTGATTTTTTTCTTCATTACGATATTTGGATTTATTAAACTTACTGATTTACAGTTACCATAAAAATCAAAGTTTTCGTATGAAAGTGAGCATTTCTATATAAAAATTTACACAAAGCCTGGGGCTTACGTCTTTCAACAACTCGATGAAATAAACACAGGTCGCCTCGTCAGCCCATGTGTTTATTTTCGCTACTCGTAATTTTAAAAGGATTTTTTTTTATTGTTTTTTATGTATGAATTACATGTTAAGTTTTGTATATATTGTTTAATTGTTGGACTTCAATTTGAAATATATGGTTGATACATGTATCAAAATAAAAATTTGTTGCGGTTAATTTTTATATGATTAGTTCTTGGAATATATAAGCTTTTGTTGTACATTCGTTTGTGATATGCATTATAAATGTTCTGGTCGACGGGTTCAGATTTCTGGCAGCCCTAACGTATTGTGTTACATAAAAATGCTGTGCATATTTTATACCTTAACCGTAGAGCTTAAATCCTGAATACTAATTGTGAAAAAGCCTTAAACACATTTTACGTTTCTAATGATTTCTGGCGTTGAACTTGAGTCTGGAACTTGATGTCTTTAGAGACCTATGGAAGAATTTTATGGCAAATATTTTTGTAGAACAATTGAACCCGCTATATTGTCGCTGAAGTGGATTTTTTTGCCTATATTTTTAAGAAAGGGACAAAAAGACCCATACAACAAAGAGTTCGAGAATTAAAATGTTGTAGAAAAATGATTCTCTTGGTGTTTTACATAAAAGTGCTAAACACGTCTTATATGTACCTTAAACGTAAGGCTTGCTTTCCTACGTTGAGTCACTATAACTATGTTCAATAGTTTGGGAATTTTAACTCTCCCTAAAAAGAGTCCCTTTAAGAACGTCGATGGCCGCATATACATATTTTTTTGATGCCTTCTGCCAGACAGAATCAGTCGTTTGAATCATGTTATTTTTTTCTGTTGTAAAGTGTAATTGCGATAGTTAAAAGTTTCAAAAATCTCATCGAATAACTGTTTGCTGCGTTTTTCCGATAAGCTTTCTAACATGGACAAAGTTTTAATACAATTGAATAGATTGATATAAAAAAAGTAAAAAATAATGTCTTGCCGTCTGGGAAGCTTGAAAGTCAGGACTGTTATATGCTGAAACGATTGAAGATCTTATAAATATAAAAACACTGGGTAATTGGTTCGTTAGTATGACTACCGAAGAAGTCAAATTACATTCCAAGTTGAAAATTAGATAATACTAATAATTGAATTCGCGCGGAATTAAATAGATCTAAGCGGTACTGTTCTTGAAAGTCTGACATTACTCGTATATGTAAAGATGTCTTCAATTGACCATGGTGTACTATGGACTGAAATAACAAAAATCGTTTATAATTTTATTGAAAAATTTTTAAAAATAGCACAATACTAATAAATAAAAATAAAAAATGCATAAAGCAATTATATTTGAGCTTATCAAAATTTTGCCGGATGCCCCTAAATTGGGTATTTTTTCTTTGTAATCGTTATCTTATTGCTGCAGGTGTTCTACTTGTGTGGGTTTTCAATTTGTTAGATTATGGCGCAATATATTTAAGCCACACAACAGGTGCATTTTTAATTTTACTGAATGATTTGGTCCATTTTTATTTTCTAATTTACAAGACACCAAATAAACCTGTTGCTAGTCCCGATTAAAGTCAATTTGGCTAAATGGAGGATAGATAATTTGTACTGTATAAATTTTAGAATTTATTTTCATACGCATAAAATATAGTACATCTCATGACAATTAGTTGAACTCGCTACCGACTATATATTTTAATGATCATAAATTACAGAAATTTATTGTGAAACAAATTTTGCGGTTAATTACGTTTAAGGTTAAGAGTTTTGTCATAAATAACACAGTACAACTAAATCAAATCTTTTTTTTTTTCAAAATATCAAGGTTCTAACGCCAGAGTTTGGTTGGTAGAGGGGACATAAAAAATATATGTACGTGTATCGGGTGTTTTGAATATTTATGTCTGACCTTTATTTTAAGAGGAGTCAAAGTCCCCCCACACCTTTTTGAATATTATTATAGCGAATTGTAAACCTTACATTTTAGGTATAAGGTAAACTCAGCATCTTTATATAATACACTACGAGAAATATTTTCTGTGGAACATTTTAACCCTCTAACTCTTCGCTATATAGTTTTTTTTCCATTTCTTGCATTTATTTTGTGTTGTTTCTAGTCCAAGATGAATTTTTAGAAACATAAAAATGTTGGAAATAGTTTTTATTCTTTATATTTCTTATAATTGATGTATACTATACATTTTGAGTGAGTTCGTAGTGTTTAATTAGAGCTAGTATAAAAAAAATAATAAATTGTCTATCTCTTTCTTATCACAAATTGGCGTTATCGTTAGTTTTATCAGCATACATATGAAATTTATAGACCCTATTTCATTAACAACACTGATAGGGTTTTACTTCTAAATATATAAACCATTTTTGACTAAAATTAGGGGTTTTCATCAGTAGCTTTTGTTTTATATTTTAAATACATATATCCGATTCGGGAAGTTGCTTTAATGCACAGCTCGGCGACGAGAAAACTTAAAAAATGAGAAATAATTTGTTGTTTGAGTGCGTTTGTGTTTATTTGCATTGTTGATAGGCACAACGAATTGTTGTGCTCTTATTGTTGTTTATTTCGATTGTTCGTGTTGTGTAAATGTAAATAGCCGACAAACGTCGTGGCCCATGACCAAATATCGTCTGCTTCTGCCTTAAAGCCATACGAAATATCGCAAAATCGGTACATACCTAAATTGATTCCACTGTAACTGGTAATGTAGAGCCAAACTTAGTAAGGTCATCTATTCTAAAATGTATGTTGGTTGGTGTGCATTAATATTCAAATGTCCCTGCTGTTACGTAACGCTCCAGGGGGGGGTTAAAGATTTGTTACGGATTAGATACTTTATACTGAAAATTTTGTAAAAAGCGTTACGAAGGGGGCGGGACCATATACCGATTTAGTCACCCCGTTAATAGAAGCGTATACATTGCGGTATAAATATGAATTCATATCGAGCCTTAGCCGCGAAAATAACCTAATCAACAGAAAATAGTTTTACAGCATGTGTTTGTTACTTTCTTTAATTGTAGATACGTTTAAGTTACTGCCAGTTCCGTTAATTTTTTTCGCCCACATTCCTCTAGCTTAGACAGAAATGTCATGTCATTTACGTTAAAATTGAAAGCTATAAGTATTATCATTTTCGAATCGTTGGAAGCTATAGAGTTATTATGCATTAAAAGTCAATTTCGGAAAAGGTGTAGGTTACGTTATATTAGCGGTTAGGGCCCGATAAGTTCAATATATATCGAGAGCGCTTTTACACTGTGCAAAATTCTTTTAAACACCACGATTGACTATATTTCACAATCGTACAATTATGTCAAAAAGAAATCTGGCAGAATTCTATTCTGCAGCCGGTGCCACATTGTCCCAAAAAACAAGATGCAAAAACACCTGCTTCGGAAATAATTATGTTATTTTACATATTTCTTCAACTAATTTACAAGAATATACATACAACAACCAGAGGGCGAAGCCGATGTAAAATGGTGATCGGCGGCGGCTAAGAACAAATATAGTCGGCGGCGGCTATTAGCCGGCTAAGAGCCGAAAATTTTTCGCCGGCGGCGGCTACCCAAATTTATCGGCTAACAGAGTATTTCTTGCTTACTTACATACAAGGCATATTTACAACAGGTATACTCGCCCCAATTATAAATAAACTTGCGTTTCTAGACGATTCACTGCCTTATTTATAAAAATAATTTTCATAGGAAATTTTTTTCATATGTTTCAAAACCAAATTATATATTTTTAAATGCGCATGTTAGTAAATACCGACTTTTTATTATAAAAAATCGGCTTAGCCGCTAGCCGATATTAGCCGCAGTAATCGGCGGCGGCTAAGTGATTGTGAAAATCATCGGCGGCGGCTATTAGCCGGCTATTAGCCGACCAGCTTCGTGCTCTGACAACAACTATATTAAGTGCCTGTCTAATTAATAAAGCAAACATTGCTGTTTTTATAGCAACTATACCAAAAAATGCAATTCTGATCGCATAGAAAATATTAGTTTATGAAATTTTTCAAAAAAATTTGCAAATCGGACAGACTTGTCTAAAAATCTATCACATATATTCACTTTTAGGTCTGATTATCATACTTTTTGAGCACACATGAGTTTTTTAAAAAATTCTAACGACTGAGCCTGACAGTGAATCATGGACTTAAATCAGAAAATTTATGCTCCAATAAAATCTTTATAAAAAATATTAATAAGTTTAAAATGAATATTTCAAGTACGAATTTATGTAGATCATTTATGTAATTATAACTCTGCCAACTCAGACAACACCTTGAGATTATTTACTTGTTCTTTTATCAATCAAAACTCATGGCTTTGAAACATTTTATATATATGTATATATGTTTATTAAAATATATATTAAAAAAATTAAAATCAAAACCGCAACCATACCAATGGCATCATTAATAATAAATAATTAACATTTTATTTCACTTACAGATTATTATTCGAGCGGAGAGTAATGAGAAATAACAGAATATTACAGTATGGGGGATAATGTAACAGGAATTTCAAAAACATCTACTAACGGATCTACACTGGCCACAAATGGTGACAAGAGCCATAAAGTAAAATTGATAGAGTCGGCCAATTTGCCTAAACTTATAATTCCCGATAGTAAAATAAACTATAACGAGAAACCATTAAAAACAAAGCCAGCCAAAAAGAAACGAAGAGACAAAAGTGATTTGGGTGAAAATTTTGTTGCTCCAGATGGTGGTTGGGGTTGGCTTGTGGCGATAGCTAGTGGCGTTAATGTTGTAAGTAATTTAATTTAAGTAATAATTATGAATTATACGGGTATATATTTTGCCGGAAAAATTTAAGAAAAAAATACTTTTATTTTCAGTTGGTAACATTTGCTTTAGGCCAACAATTTGGTATTGTTTTCCGTGATCATATGCTAAAATTAGGCATATCGAGTTCACAATTGACGTCAATTATTAATATACAAATTGCTGTATCAGCAATAACAGGTAAGATGATTTTTAACTTTAGGTTTTACTAATTTTCTTTTCAAAATTTTTTGCTAGTTTTTCAACCTTTTCTTGATGTTACATTTATATAAATAATGAGCCTGAGGTTGCTTTTTTGCAAGATACTTTAAAATATATTTTTTTTAAAGGTACTTTTTTAAAATTTACTTTTTGAATAAGTACGGCTCTTAAAAGTTCCTTTTTAATATGTACTCTTTTGGAAAGAAGTCATATATTCAATAGTGCTATCTACAAACTCAAACAAATTTCGTTCTCGCATTACTAAAGTTTTGCACAATCCATCTGCTAATTACACAGACTCTTATAATATATGTTGTCAATATTGCAGAATATTGATTCTCCAAAACTTTAATAATGAGAGAAGGAAACGAATTTCTGTCCCCACAAAATTGTGTGTATGTAGATAGCACTATTTGAATATAAGCCGTCGTTAGGCTTTTTAAAAGGCACCTTTTAATATATAATTTTTTAAAGATATTTTGTTAAATATATATTTTTTAGAGGTACTTTTTAAGAATGTACTTTTTGAAAATGTACTTTTTCGAGAAGGCACCTTTTGAAAGGTAGTTTTTGTAAAGGAACATTTTAAAATGTCCTTTTCTAAAACGTACACTTTTAAAAGATACTTTTTAAAGATACTCTTTTACAAGATACTTTTTAAAGATACCCTTTTAAAAGGTATTTTTTAAAAGTTATTTTATAAAAGGTACTTTTTTAAAAAGAACTTTTTAACCTATATAAGCTAATATAGACTTTACATAACTTTTTTTAGAAGATACAACCTAAAACACTTTTGTTGAAAATTAGGTCGATAATAGTCGGCAACACTTTACCGATTACTATTGACCTGAAATTACACGCGCATTATTTTTGAACAAAATGTTTTACTAAAAAAAGCGATTGGCTGCGTGCAGGTTTGAGCCGCGCCCTCCTGACTGATAGTCTACCATTCAGCCATAGCCGTATTATAGGTATACTTTATGTTAAATTTTTTCCACTTGGACTAAATATGTTTTATTTGAAAGGTTTTTTCTTTAATAAAATAACTACAAAATTGATGTAATTTTAGACAAGAGAAATTTTCAACACAAATTTAGACAATATATGATCGTAAATTTGAAGTAATGTTTTGGAGTGTACTTTTTTAAAACGTACTTTTTGCAATGGTATTTTTGATGGGTACTTTTTAAAAGGTACTTTTTGAGAAGATACTACATATTTAAAAACATCGTTTTTTAAATGGTAGTTTTTTACGAGGTGGTATTTTAAAGTTCCTTTTTTAAAAGGCTCTACTATAACAGGTAATTTTTTAAAATGTACTTTTTTAAAAGACACTATTTTAGTAGGTACTTTTTAAAACAAGTACTTTTTTAAAAGGTACTTTTAAAAAAAGTTACCTTTTTTAAAAGGTACTTTTAAAAAAGATAACTTTTAAAATCTAACTTTTCTATAACTACTTTTTTATAATGATGTTTTCTAAACGTAGTTTTGTGAAGGTACTTTCTTAAATATTGTTTTTAAAAGACAATTTTTTGAGTGCCACTTTGTGGGCCTGCGAGGCCTGAGATGTATGGGAAATTTTACAAATTTAACGAACAAACACTTGCCGAATGACTTGTGAACTGATCTAATATAATTTGTATATTGTAATATTTAATAAATTAGTATAAATAAAATATTAAATTATAGAAAATGCTTTTAGCTCGCAATGGGTTAATGAATCTATGAATTTTATATATCAATCAAAAGGTACTTCAATGCAATTTGAAATGATACCAATATAGGTTAATAAGGTTTTATATTACGAAAAATGTACCCAATTAAAAATATTAGAGTCCGACCGAATATTCGGTTTCGGTTTCGGATTCGGCCAAAATTGTGGTTTCGCCAGATATTCGGTTTAGGCCAACTTTTTGACCGAATACCGAAACCGAAACTTTTTATTCTCTATAAATAAGGAAGTTAATCGAAATAGTATTTTCCAAGTTTAAAATATGTCACCGCCATGAATCTGTTTTATCCCGTCCAAAATCTTTTAAAATTCAATGAAAATTTTACTTAGTTTTATAAAGCGCAAGCAAAAGATATACATAGTAACATAAAGTATTCAACTGTTTGTTGCCAAAATAAATAGCATAAACTAGGGAATGGTAAACCGATTTCGATTCCAATCGAAAATCTATTTTATTAATAAATCAATTTTTCGCAATCGAATTTACTTCTGCAATTTTGAACTGAATTTGATTATAAGTTTTTTAAAATATATTTTTTTAAATAATTCCAAAATATGAGAAAATCTCATTTTCAATCTTCACGATAAATTCAATACCGTCGAGAACAATTCTTGAATGAAATCGTATAAATTTAGTGTAAAAATAGCTAAATATTCCACTTTATATCTTTTTAGTTATTCCGACTCAACTTTTTGATTGGTGCTCTTGTGTATGTGTACCGAACCCAATATTCCAGTTATTATTTAAGCTAATTTCACGCCAAGTTTTTATTAGTCATATGCTCGTAAATGTTTAAGTTTTATATATGCTAGATGGAATGAAATATATTCAATTTCTGCTATTATTTTGCCTGACACTGTATGTATGTAGAAATAATCTTACGCCCTTTTTCACAGTGTACAGTTAAAAGTTAACGTATACTTCAACGGAGAGTTTTGCATGCCGAATTTGCCGTTAAAGACCACGTTAACTTTTAATCATATTGTGGAAAGGGTCGTTAATAAATTAAATGACTTTTCAGTTCTGTTAAGTTTTTAAAATGTCAATATCAGTTAATGCTAAAAAGTTTCGGCAAGTTTCGGATTCGGCCGAATATTCGGCCTTTTTGCTGAATATTAGGTTTTGAACACCACATGTTCGGAAGGAGTCTGAGCATCATAAAGCTCAATATTCTATAGGGCCTGATTTCTAGGTCGCACTCTCTAACAAAACCGGTTGATCATAAAAAAATATTATTGTAAATTTGTAAGAAGTTTTATTCTATATAACTATAAATAAGAAGTTCAAAAGTTGTCTTGAAGTCAATAACAGATTTACTCACAAAAAGCGATTCTTCTTACCTTTGATCTATGATATATAGTGACGTGAACATAAGATTATACATATCATACTTTTGAGACAACTCATAAAACGTCCAAGGAAACATGTATACAAAATTTCAGATTCTTATCTTATATTCTGTGGTTAAACACTTTATTAAAGCGTTTCGTATTTTTTAGGTTTTCTTTATTTATAAATATTAAAGCTAAAAAATAGTACACGTTTTAAAGTATTTACATAGCAGCTAATAGAGTCATGACGCAAGTAAAAATTATATTATAATAATTTGTATTTATTATCGCATATTTACTTTGAAATTTATATATTTTTTAGCAACTTAAAAATAAGTGAAACATTTCCAAACAACGAAAGAAACGAATACCAAATTTTGGTTGAAACATTGCAAAGAAATAAATAATTTATGTAGAAGAAAATTCCAAAGCATGTAACAATTGAAAAGACTAAGAAAATTGCTCATCATCATTACCAATCACGGCAGTAGCAGTCAAGAAGTTCAATATTCTTTACCTTTACTCAACACTGCTGTGGTATATTTTTTTTACACAAACACAACCCGCGAAGCGATTAAGCTTGTCTGCGGAAAACACACAGGCTCTATGGTGGGAATCGAGCCCATGGCCTCTAGACTGACAGGCTAGCATCGCTACAAATCAACCACAGCGCCACACCATTGCGGAACAATTTTCCAACTCCTCTTCACACTTTAAAAAGTGATGATAAGATCGTGGTTGGTTTCGCAACATCATGGTGTCAGTTCAACCTTCCATGCAGTCAAAAAATTTGTTTTGCCTTTTCAATTGTTACATGCTATATAATTTCTTTCTAAATAAATTATTTAATTGGAAAATTAAATTGAACGAACATATACTTATCTAGAATAATTAAAGCTGAGGCCACACAGGCGTTCTTAAAACAAGGCGTTTCTGCTTTTTATATTAAATTTGAAAGTTCTCAATTTTTTAAAACTTCAAATTTAATATGAAAAGCTGTGTTTTAGAAACGCCCGTGTGGCCTAAATATCTTTGTATTACGAACCAAACAGTTCGACTAAAAACCCATAAACCTTTTATTTTAAAATATCCCCCTTTCACAGGTCTTCTAAATGGACCTCTATTCCGAAGATATTCGTTTCGCCAGGTGGCTCTATTTGGTTCATTTCTAACATTCATCGGTCTGCTGGCATGTGTCTTTGCAAATTCGTTTTTATTTTATTGTCTTTCATTTTCATGCTGTTATGGTAAGTACAGACTTAGTTTTTATATTTACACTTATTTTAATATGAATATATTCTACAGGTTTTGGCCGTGGTCTAACCGTATCGGCATCATCGTTAGCCGTTAATACTTATTTCAAAGAAAGAAGACGTACGGCCACAGCTTATCAGTTTACTGTTGCTGGCTTGGGACCCATTGTCTTGCCTTATGTAGCCACTTTCCTTTTAGATTACTTAGGGGTACAAGGAACAGTATTAGTCTTTGCTGGCCTTTCACTAAATACGATAGCCTGTTCTTTGATATATCAGCCGGTTAAATGGCATGTCAAGAAACAATCCAAAGATCCAGAAGCATTTAAAAACCAAAGTAAACATGAAGAATATGATCACATCATAGCTCAGACAGTTGAACCGGAAACACCTGTATTACCTCGTGCCAATGACGGTTGGTATGGTTCGAAAACATCATTGAACTCTGCCTCGAACCGAAACAGATTGGGTTCTTGGGATAAGACACAAGAAGGTACCCAATTAGTGGAATTAAAACGTTTGAATAGTATAGACAGTGTAAGGAGTAACAGTTATTCGGCCAAAGTACGCAGTTTTTCTATTAGTCATAGTATTAAAGAGGTAGATAATGAAGATGAGGAACATGATGATCCAAAGGATCAGGACAATAAGGAACAAAATCAAAATAATAATATGCAAACAGAATTGCAACATTTGCGAGATAGGGAAAAAGAAAAAGAACTAGAAGAGGCCTTGGATGAGGACGAATATGAAAGACGTAAAAAATTGCCCTGGTACATGAAAGTCGTCATATTTTTCGATCTGGATTTGCTGCGTGACTTTACTTATGTAAATCTCGCTGTGGGTTTGACTCTCATTAATTTTGTTGAAGTTAATTTTGCCGTTCTAACACCCTTCATTTTGTCAGACTTTGGTTTTCAAAAAAATGAAATTGCTATGGCCATGTCATTATTAGGTTTCTTCGATTTGATTATTCGTTTCCTTATACCAATTATAACGGCCAAAATCAATTTGAGCAACAAAACATTTTTTATTTTTGGAATTTTTGGCATGTGTATTGGTCGCTTTTTCCTGTCATTCACCAGAAATTTTTATATTATGATTGGCATATTTATATGGATGGGTTTAAATAAGGCCTTCCGTACGGTATTTTGGTCTATAATTATACCGGGTTATGTGCCGTTAAAGAGGTTACCAGCAGCTGCTGGTTTGCAGCTTCTCATGTCTGGTTTATTCTCTCTGGCATTTGGTCCTCTTATTGGTGAGTTTATAATTAGCAAAACTATTTATATTTTTTATAATTTACACATTTAATTAAAATTTATTTCAGGTCTTATACGTGATAATACCAATTTTGCTTTTGCTTTAAACTTCCTAAACATTTTATGTTTATTGGCCATTGCCGGCTGGATCATAGAAGCGTTAGTGCGTAAATATCAAAATAAATCCAAACCAGTAACTGAAGACTTAAAATGAGCCTTTACAGGCTGTAGATTGTCCTGTCCTTATAATAGTTAAATTTATAGTGTCAAGTATTTAAAGCATTTAAGGACTGATTGTTGTTTTCGACATTCAAATTTTTTATTTTAAAAATTTCCAAATATTGGGTGTGTTCGAGTACTTTTCCAGTAATAAATATCCAGTAACTTTTGGATAAATAGTAAGAAAACATTCGCATTAAAAAGCAAACGAAAATAATCCAGTAAAATTTACAAATTATCAAGTACTCAAACACAGCTATTGTCTTCCAAACATAACTTTTTTTTTAATCTTATTAAATTTAGTTAAATTTTATATATCTTTTTTTCTTTTTTGTTAATTTAGAATAAGTTTAGCATTAGAAAATTATTTATATGCACTAGTTTAGAATACATTTGAAAATAATAATTTTTCTCAAAGAGATTCCAAAAAGTAAAACTGTAAAAATATTAATGTACATAAGAAAATATATATAAGAAAATATTATTTTATAAGTCAAATAAACTGTTTAGTTTATTTAGTTGAATTATTTTAAGTAAATAAATATTTTAATAAGAATTAATTAAAATACATGTGTCGTTTTTAATTTAATAATTCAAAGTGATTATTTCTGTTTTAAGTGACCTAAAAAGAAAATGGTTTTAGAGAAAATATAATAGTATAACAGAATGATGTAAAAACTGGCGATTCCTTGAAAAAATTCTACACATTTCGGTCCTCTAGTTGTGTACAGTGAACATGTAAATGTACGCACTTAATCACCCCTATGGAAAATAAGTGGTGAACATTTTGTTCACGTGAAATATTTCTCATGAATAAAAGTGACAAAAACAAAAACGAACAAAATAGTACACTAACACAACAACACGAAATTGGCAATCACAATTTTAGGCAAAGGGACAAAATTTCACGTAAACTTTTTTTCGCGATATATATAAATGATTTAAATGTTGCAGGATAAGCATGTCTATACACCTGCTGCCTTTCATTGGTGCTTTACCAAATTATCAGCAGAATTACTTCAACCATACTTTTGAAAAGTTTCAAAACTCTTACACACAGAAAAAAGGAATGTTTAATCAACATGACGCAATTGTGATTTGAAATCATACTAAATTTACAAGAAATAATTTGTCCTTTAAGTGTGTTAGTGTTTACTTGCTTTGCTCATTGCTACAGTTTACTGTTGTGCTTAGTTGTGTGACTTGTTGTTTATTCTTACATGTGGCGGCTATGTAGACGACAAAAAACGAATTACCAGCGAAAATTTACTGCTGGTGCTTTAAAATTACTATTGTTTCATATTGATTTAAAATGAAAAACTATTAGTCTAACCTTAAATCTCTTTGATTTAAAAATTGTCACTGTTAAAACAACTTTGTTATAAACGTTACATTTCATTTTAAATCAACATGACTTTAATTTAAAATAATTTCTATGTTAAATAATCATTTAAATTATGCTGAATTAAAATTAAATTCATTTTACATACGATGGGTATTTATTTAGTTTATAGCTTAAGTAACTATGAAGCAGTTGTGGCTGCAGTGGTTAGCGCGCGGACTATCATGCAAGTGGCACGAGTTCAAATCTTGGCTAGGCCAACTACACCACAAAGCTTTCTGATGTCTATACTAATAAACATTACGTAAGTAAAATAATTAATAAAATAGCTACATTAACGTCATGTTATTTCAGCTTGATATAACTAAAATTCAACATGATTCATAGCGTTGTTTGAATATCAAATTCACGTTATTTCAACTTGGAATAACTTTGATTCAACATGATTCTTCGTGTTCTTCTAATACCAAATTCGCGTTGTTTCAACTCGAAATAATTTTGATTCAACATGATTTTTCGTATTATTTCAGTATCAAATTCATTTCGATTTAACTGGACTGCAATATTACATCAACATAAAATGTAATTAATTCAAAAGGATAAATGTTCCTTCAAGATTATTGTAAATCATGTTGAGTTAACATGAAACGCCTATGAAGCAAAGTCACTACCGAAAAATTTTAAATTAATCTGGTTTTCGAGGATTTTACATTGAATTATTTTTGTATGTATCTTATGCACAGACTTTCAAAAATCATTTCAGAATTTACGAATTTCAAAATCACAATAGAATAATCGTAGTAGGCTTAGTATACAAAACACAGCAAACAATTTATATTCGATATGAATCTATTTTATTTTTCTACACCCATTTTTCTGCATGCTTAAGCCTAACAAATAAATCTTTTTTCAAATAAAATTGTGGGAATATCTAAAATAATAGTTTTGATAAATATGTTTTTGTGATATTTTTTTTATGAAATGTTTGTTTGAAAATTGAATACGAGAATTGCATTACTACTAAATTTATGTTTGTCTGAAATCCTAGTGTTACCGTTGGTTTATTATTCTTCATGCCCATGTTTGTGATCTTTTGTTCTACTTAAGTCAAACTTTTTTTGCTTCACTTTTATATTTAAGTATGTATATAAGAACATGTGAGAAGCTGAAGCCAGTAGCCAATTATTTATTTTAATGTGATTATTTTGGGTAATTTGCTTTTTAATCTAAAGTGATTATATAGGCATAGTTTGTTGTGATAAACATCACAACTAATTCTTAACTCCTAAGATGTGGTGAAAGCAGATACACAGGAGCACTGACGATGGAAGCATGGAGGATTCAAAAAACTTCATTGTTATATTACAAAAAAAAACAACGTTTTTATATTCTGTTGTGTATGCTGAAAATTAAATTGATTTTGATTTTCCGCTTCTTCCATGGAGTATTGATCATGTCTGATTCTATCTGAATATAACTTACGTACCTTAGCCTAGTTATCATATTGGATTCAAAAGCAAACAAGTTCAAAATAATCACATTAAAATAAACAATTAGCTACTGACTTGAGCTTTGCACATTTCATACATATGTAAGTTATGGTTCTCTTGCACCAGAGACTAACAGTGGGGTTAACTTGTATATACTTATACATAAAAATCAAACCAAAACAGTTTGACTTAAGTAGAACAAAAAATCTGAAAATATGGGTATGAAGAGAAATAAGTGAATGGTAATACTGGTAATCTGCTGAATATTGATTGTTGTATAATTCCGCCATTTATGGGCCGATTTTGCAAAAAAAAAAATTCATTTTAAAGCCTTTGTTTTTAGCATTTTGGTAACATGGAAATTTAACTGGAAGTCGGACGGACCCGCCTAAAATATTTTTGATTTGTTTGATTGGCTTTTTGTATTGAAGCCAAACGTCAAAATGCTATCTTCCTTCAATAAACATTTTATGTTCTATTATGTTTGAGTTCCTGTTAAATTTAGTTGAATTTTGTGATTAAATTTTTTTGTAGTCTACTATAAATTTAACATTAGAAAATGAGTAAATTATCTGCAAATAAAGGTTGAAAACGAAAAAATGTTTAAATATTTAACATTAAATAATATGATGGTTATACACACTATTAAAAAATCCCGATAGTTCTTAATTTTCTTATCTGGCAAGAATGTGTAACAGCGTATTTTATACTCAGTTTAAATTAGTAAGTCATGGATGGCATCAACAGTGTGATTAAAAAACGGAAAAAAATTTCCAACTTTAAAAAACATAGTTTTCATTTATATATATACATATGTATATTGGCTTAACTTGAGAAGATTGTGCCTTTTTTAGTAAAACAAAAAAACCGATAATCCACAACAAAATTATCTGTAATCCGTGCAAATAATGCTTCTGAATCTGCACAGTAGCTTAAGAGATATTGTAGAACTTTTACAAAAAATAAAAGATTATAAAAATTTTGGTTTTTAAAACATTCATATATAAGCCAAAAAAAAACTTTCGTTATTTTTCATTAAAATCTATTCACAACTTTTGATTTTATTTGCAATTAACTAAGGGAACTCAATTGATAAGATCACAATTTTCAAGCAACAGTACAAGGACTGCCCTGGCCCTAACTGCCCTATGTTGAACCCAATTATTGGGCATAATTAAACAAATGCATAGAAGCAAATAACGAAACAGATTGTATGTTAGCGGGAAATTGTATGTAAGTTGGAATCAAAAAAATTGGTAGAGTATGTATTCCAAAACCTGATGGCGGGTCTAAGAGCGAAAATTCGAAAACGCGCTTTATATACTAATGAATTGTAATGGTTTTTAATCATTTATATCTTTGAAGTAAGTGAAATGTAACATTCTTTTCGTTTCCAACCTTTAGTTTGGCATAAAATTTTACAGTTTTCAAAAATATTGCTCATTAAACTATTTATTAAGAAAAAAAGTATTATGTAAACTTAGCTGTGAAATATGTATGTAAATAAAAAATTTCAGATTGATTATTCCTATTCGCGAATATTAAAAATTTATATTCGTACCATCACTAGTATGTATGTTTTTAGTATGTATTTACAAAAATCTGCTGCCTATTTTAAGGCATTTCTAATTAAAATGCATAACATAAATCATTTAAAATTTACGGCTGCAATAAAACTACATGCCTACTACATATTTGTTCAACAGAAAAAATGTTTATGAAAATATTTTTAGTCAGTGGCGGTTTCTTTTGGTTTTACAAAATTATTATGTTATTTTGTTAACAAAGTTGTAAATATCGAAAGAATTTTAATAAATTCTAAAGGTGATGATTTAAGCCCTCACCTTTCTATTGGGAATTAGATAGAAATACGAATTTAATATGCACGACATCAACTTAATTACAAAACCTTTAATGTTTAAGACGGAAAACTCATTCAACATTAATTCAAAACGTATAAAGGCTGGCACACATCGCAATGAAACCAAAAATAGAAAAAAGAATATGTAGAGACAAGCAAGCACACAAGTGAATAAACATTAAATGCAAATTCTTAAATTCATTTGTGTTTGGAACAGAGATTTAAAGGATTTGATTGTTATTTAATAATTAATTTCTAAATTCAGTTGTACCGATTTCAGGCAATTTAATTATTTTACAATCATTGGCGTAGCTAGAAATTTTTCGTGAAGGGGGCTAAGTCCACATTAGTTACTCGTATTACAGTTCGCTTATACATGTTATCAATATTACTCTAATATGAATGAATGAATTTCTAGGAGGTGCTAGAGCGATTCCGGAGGTGGATTCGCCCCCAGAAGAGCCTAGCTACCCCAATGTTTACAATAAATCCAATGCTACGAGCTGCAATATATTCCCAAAGTCGCGAAAATCGTTACTCACAAAGCATGAATTGGGATAACTAAGTTTAATAACACATGTATACACTGTTTTGGACTGTACCAACGAAAAGTAGTTTCTTATGTTTTTTGAGGCGCTGAGTTCGAATGTGCACATTAGTTCTAGTTTTCAAGATATACCGTTATGTCAAAAAGGAAACAGTTGATCGACATATATTAACATAACTGGAAAAATGTGTCCCATTGAGCTAAATAAAAAATACGAAATTCAACAATAATATTACGTTTTAGCGTTACTGACGTAATTTTTTTGATCTGATCAGTATTTTCAAAGATATCGTGGAACTTGTGGCCAGTGTTCGAAAATTTACCTTATATAATGTACTTTAATGTTCTGTATGGTAGAATATTGTAATACACAAACGCAAATAGTGGTTGTGTAGGAAATACATAAAAAAAGAAGAATGGTATTTCTGTTAGTGATCTTGTACCCAACGAAAATACTGTTTTTAACAAACTCAATATAATAATAATAAGATAAGAACATTTAATAATGTTATGTTTTTCGTTGAAAAACAGTACACTTCGTTGTGTTCGGCACAGCACATTATTCTTAATGTATACCCAGGAAACAATTTTGGCCGACATGTCTAACATCAGAAAAAATCTGAGACTTTACCAGACAATCAGCCGAGTTGTCTAAAATGACCTCAGATATTTGGCGGAACAGTAGGCAGTTTTCTGGTACGACGTTTCTGCACATTGTCTGAAATATTATCCAATTAATACCATAATAGTCTGCACATTATCCGAAGGCAATTTAATTTCCTTTAAACTTATAAAACTTATAAAATATGGGTAAATGTTTTCTGATGAGCTGCCATAAGCTGCACAACAATGCATGGATAATTTTAAACGACATTTCTGATAAATTTCTAATTTTAGCTCCGACTTTTCTCTGATATTAATACGCCAGGACGTAAAACGTATCAGATAAATTGGAAAATTGTCTGATGTTTTGTCAGACATTTTTCCGACATTTGTAAGACATGTCAAAAATTCCTTTAGAATTTCCCTAGGATATTCGTCGGAATTCGTACAGAATTATGTTAGACCTTTCGGTATAGTTTTTAGAATTTCCGCAGATAAAGAGATCGGGTTTCTTGTCAACCACTCATATGATTTTCGGTACGTTTTCTGACCGACATTTGATACGAATTCGGCATCTTCTGCAGACTTTCTGACCGACTTCGGATCGAAATTGGCAAAAATTGTTTGCTGGGTATTTTGTGTATTTGGCATTAGTATTCGTTTGGCTCTCGTGCATGTATACTTGAGAACACTATAAACCGCTAAAATATAATGTATGTAGTACGCAACCATATCGTAAAAAACTTACGATATGACAACACAGTATGTCATATCGTTTTTTGTCATATCGTAAAAAATCTTCATAAATGGCATCGCTGGTTACTTGCATTAAAAAATCGTTATGTGTTGTGTTCGGGTTGTGAAATATCCACAAACACTAAAAAATGGACATCGTTTCTGCTTCTGTATACAGTAC
The DNA here is from genome assembly GCA_956483635.1 of Panzeria rudis. Classification (NCBI taxonomy): domain Eukaryota; kingdom Metazoa; phylum Arthropoda; class Insecta; order Diptera; family Tachinidae; genus Panzeria; species Panzeria rudis. The sequence goes on along the minus strand of OY101448.1, from coordinate 24,495,920 downwards.
ACAAAATAATGTTCGGTTTATTTTCGAACACTCGTTACAATAAAGTGTAGCTTTATTGGTTATGCTTTTATCTATATTGTATGCGTTGGTACAATGTCAGCTAATAAGAGATGCCACTTCGCTGGTTCAATTTAAAGCACACTTTGCTTTTGACTATAATGGATAGATAAATACAATGTTTAAAATTTCAAGTTATTTCTAAAATAAACCAACTTTATTGTTTGACTATGATTATAGGCCAATGTTATTGTGGAGTTTCGGCTTTTTTCTTAATGTATGTATACTAGGCTTGCCAGACGGGCTTGAATGAGCTTGATTGTCAATATATTTTAAGTGTTGTCAAGTTACAAGCTCAAATTTCATGTACAAAAATATTTCAGTGTACAAGTACCAAAACCACTTAAAACAATGTTCGTTTAAATGATATTCTGTGTGCAGTCTCTTGCATTTCGTAACCATTTCGAGTCTCTTGGGAATACATGCGACTAATTTTTATATCAACCATCTGGAATTTTTTGGCTCAGATTTGAGGGAAAATAAATGGTTCATAGTGTTTCCATGCCAAGGGGCATATTATGTTATTATGATCTTACCTTGTGGGCCTTGTGTTTAGGATCATTATCCGTTATTCCCCAGTAAAAAAATTTCGTGGCCATAGAAGGAAGTTTTGGAGCACTTAGAAGGAGTTAGCTTTTAATTTTCTCACAAGAAAACGTTCTTCTCTCAGAAAATATTTTGTTGTTGGCCTGTTTTAATTTGCTTTACACATTAGTGTATCAAGTTCTCTTTTGAAAATCATGATTTTAAGCAAATGTCAAGCTAGTGTACTATTTGAATCTGGAACCCTTATGTATACACTGAAAAGTATGATAATTGTAGTTCTTGTAATGCCTTTAGTAAAGCCAATAACATTCTAAAATAATGCCTCAATTGAAATATTTATACTCAGCTTCATAAAGAAGTAAAAGTCTTCGAAACGAATATATTCCTTTAAAGGTCACCAATTCTACGAAGGCGTGTTTGTACTTATAAATAAAAAGAAATTGTTAATTTCTAAAGAACAGATCAGTGGCATAAGTGTTGTGTGCTTGTTGTAAAGTAATTGTTTGTTATAATTTATGTAATGAAATTAATTTGAATGAATTTGTTTTGTATACAAATTGATAAAAATGATTTTATATGCACAACTAACACTTTTCAAAATTTACGAGACAGACAAACAAAAAATGTTGTTGTGTAAACTGAATTTAGTCGCCACTGCCCCAAAACTATAAATAAATGAAAGAATGAGTGAATGTTGTAAGTGTTCCCTAGCCACTTAAAGAAAAATAAATAAAATAATTTAAGAAAAATGTGAATAAAACCAACCACCCAACTCGAAACTTAATAGAGTATAATATATCTGGAAGAAAGGAATTATTAGTTTTATCAAATATTACAAAGACTGAAGAAACTTGTAGAAACTTGACTTGAGCAAACTATAGCAATTGAAATAAACGTTAAATTTATACAGAGTTACCGGTTATAAGAACAAATAGACATACAGCCAGACAGACATGCACTTCACTTGTTTTTATTACTCAATGATCAGAATTCGAGTGCGTGCTGTTTCGAAATTGATCACTAACAAATTATATAAAGTGCAGAGCAGCAAACGTTTAATTGAAATTAATTGATTGTGAAACGCTATACAATGACACATGAAAAATATTATGTATGTGTATCTTTGAAATACATTAAAGAATATTAACTATATACCAACACCAGCACACTTTCCCATTACAAAATTAGATATAATAAATAATGAATCGAATGAATTAATTAAGTAAAGTAAATATTTATTAAATATATACATACATATTTTTAGAGATAAAAAACTATGAATACGAGTGCAAACTTCACCTTCCATTTATTAGAGAGATAGATACGCGTTTGTATGTAATTGTATTTATTTGATTCTTAAGTGTATTAACAGTTCAAGTGGCACTTTAAGTATCATGGCGGGAAGAAACGGCTGGTTTTGACGTAATGTCTGTAATTAAGACTATAATGGAGGGTTTTTTAAGAGGAGAACTTTAAATTGGTAGCACTGTTTTCTGAGACAGCTGATTATTTGATAGTTCTCCGTTGTTTGGGACTATTTCGGTCCCCACGAAGAGACTTACGACCGTGAAAATATGAATGTCATAAAGTTATGTTTTAAATAAAAAAGCTAATTTCATCGATATTAAAAACATTTTTTCATTTCTTTGTTACAATTTAAAATACATACTTCGCTTCTAAAAAACAATAGATTACTTTTAATACATAGTTTAGATAGAATATAATTAATAGTGGCCGATCGAACATTCGCGTTCGGTGTCAGAGTTCGGCAAAAAGCTGTGTTTGGTTGATGTTCCGCGTTCGGTAATGTTTTCACCGAACACCGAACTATGTAAAATAGTTTTTTTTTTATTTATATATCATCAAAAATACACAAAAATGTAGCCCTATAACATATTATCAAAAAGTACTACGTACGTGCTTTTCTATTTGGCGAATAAATGGCACAAAAACAAAAGTCATTCAAACATCAAACAACTTATTTGATTAAAATATCTGATAACAAAGTTTAGCAATATTGCGAAATAATTAATGTTTCTTCTAACTACACACGCGCTCTTCTCAAATATAAATAAAATGATAACAAGAAAAATGCCGATGGACACCAATATTTTTTTTTCGATATATTATGATCCCCCAACTACAAAACCAGTCGACATTTTTAATTCTATGGATAATTTTTTTTTTCTTTAATTATTTTCTAAAATTTTTGAAGAGGCTGCTCCACCGATTTGATCACAACTAGGAAAGGGGTTGTCCAATGCATTACAAAAACCAATATAAAATTCGAAATAAAATTACCTTTAAGCCTTTTTAATATTATTTGTTATATACTACCCGGTTTCGAAATTATTCAGACCACAATGATCAAAAATAATTTTTTTTACAAAATTGAAAAATTTAATTTTTTTCAAGTTCATAAAAAATAGAAAATGGCAAAAACTTACCATTTGTATAAGCTAGTCATAAGCCTACATATACTACAAATAAAATAAACTCTATTTTATGAAAATCGTTGGCTAAATATTGCTTTTATTCACAATAAAGTGAAAATAGCAGATTTTTGGAAAAAATCGAGTTTTGAAAAAAAAAGATTTTATCATAACTTGGGAAGGGGTTGTACAATTTTATTACAAAAAAAAAAAACACAAACAATTTAAAAAAAAATTGCCTTTAAGCTGTTTAAATATAATTTTTTATATACTCAATAATTTCGGAATTATGCAGACCGCGATTTCAAGAAAATCGATGGATAAATATTGATTTTATTCATAATAAAGTGAAGTCACCTAATTTTTGCAAAAAAGTGAGAAAATGTTCACTGTGAAACAAAATGTTTTTTTTTTGTTAATAGCAAGGTTCTGATTCAGGAAGATGCCACCAGTTAAAAAAATGGTAAGTTTTTGCCATTTAAAATTTTTTTTTATAAATTTTAAAAAATTAAAATATTTCAATTTTTTATAAAAAAATATTTATATATTTTTCATCATTGCGGTCTAAATATGTAATTACAAAACCATTGAGTAAATAAAAAATAATATTAGAATACGGCTTAAAGATAACTTTATGACAAGATTTTATGTGTTTTTTTTATGAAATTTGACTACTCGGTTGCTTTCAATATTGTCCGTTGTTTAAGTTGTAAGTACCAAAAAAGTACATGCATAAAAATCACATACACACACAAACAATTAAAATATTCTGTACGTAAAATAAGCTGAAATTGTAATTTAAAATATATGAATATTCATTGAAAATAGTGGCTAGTGTGCTAGACTATTAACCGGGAGGTCACATGTTCAATTTGAGAAAAGATCATGTAAAATTTTTGTTCAATTTTTAATGTTAAATGCATAACATAGAGTAAGTTTGCGTTAGCTTCGTGCTGCTCATTTACATACTACGCTTTGGCCGAGTGGTTGTCGCGTTGGATTTCAAACCTGAAGGATCTTTGTTCGATTCCCAGTCGAAATTAAAATAACAAACAGTGAGTAAAAATATAAAATTAATAAAATAATAATTAAAGATTTGAAATGATAAGCGTTTAACATTTAAAAATAAAGCAAAAGTAATTTATTTTTACGAAACTTGGGGTTGATTATTTAACAGTAAATATAGCAAAAACAAGGGAACCGTCTTTTATTATTACGGAAGTTGCGATTAGTCCTTGTGACAGTTAAATTGATCCAAACAAAGAAATTCATTTTTCATTCATCATTTTTTACGGTTTTAAGTCAGTTCTTTTTTAACATTTAAAATTTAATAAACTTTTTCTTAAATTTAAATGGGTACGCCCGTAGTGTAGTGGATAGTGTGCTAGACTATTAGCCGGGGGTCACAGGTTCGATTCCTGCTAAGACCCTAAGTGTTTCAGCTGAAAAGCCAAAAAAGGCTTAAGCAGTATGTGTTTTCCTTTTTTAAATAAGTAGACCAGTTTTTAATTAAATTTTAATTTATTTGATATTACAATTTCGGTTAATATTACGTACAGAATATTTCGAGTGTACGACTTAAAACTTTTAGCTGTAACTTTTCATTTTGTCAGATTTTAGTTTTTGTAATAGTTCTTATTTACCTCTTGAGAGTTTTCTGGTATTGTGCAGACATTTGGAAAATTCTTCAGAACTCGTGTAGAATTCTCTTGAATATTTCCGCAAAGTTTTTAGAATTTTCGTCATACAAAAAGGTAAGCTTTCTTGTCAACCCCTCGTATGATTTTTGATACGTTTTCGTACCGACTTCGGCAATTTGTGCAGACTCTCTGACCGGGTTTAGATCGAAATCGGCAGAAAAAATTTGCTGGGTATCTACATACCCAGTATGTATATACTTAAACTTAAAATTATACCAACAGTAAAAAAAATCTGCAGATACTTTTTCTAACTTATAAGTTCTCTTTTAGTTCATCTTTAGTCCGATAACATTTGATCAGTTTCTCTCACTTTCTAAACCTTTCTATTGGTAATTCATTCATAATTAATCAAGGAATCGATAAATTAATAAAAAGAAATGCGTATGTACTTCCACTTACCAAGCATGAGATGATAAAACGGGTACTAGCAAAAATTAAACAACTTAAGATCTTTATTAAGATCCAAAGTGTATGTATTAAGCTAGTAAATGAGTAAGCAAATAAATATCGTAAATATTCACAGTACGAGTAGCTTTAGTTAAATTGTTTTATTCAAAAGTAAATTAGTACTAGATTTAGTATACCAATTTAGTAAATTATATGACGCTTGCAGAGACTTTTCGATTGTTAAATTTTATATTTTGCAAACATGTGTTAATTAATATATTCATAAAAGTAGACAGGTACAATAACAAATATGTACATAGCAAAATAATAGTAACTTGTTTAATAGTGACTTGTTTCAAAAGATTCCATACAACATGCTGACAAATGCAAAGCTTCGAGGTGGAGTCATTAAGATTTAGCAAAATCATATACGTACCTATAAGAAGTGCTAAGATTTTCTCATTTAACTTTTTCTAGACTTCTCCAAAAATTAACGCACGAATTAAAAACAGTTTTATTAATAACACAGAAACACTAGTTTAGAAAAAAAAACTCAAAAAAGAGAAATTTTCTAAACTAATTTCAGGTCGCTGAATTAAGGTGGAATTTATTTATATTTCTTCAGAAGCGTTTTCGAAATATGTATTTGCGAAAAGTGTGTTTTTTTTGGTTTCTTTATGATTGCCAAAAGTCTCTTATAAATAGTTTAAATTGTACACTGTTTGACATACAATGATTGTATTTATCGGATCAAAATTCCTTGAGTTACATCCTCTAAAATTTTAAATGGTGTATTTTTGGATGTGTTTTCAAATTTCATAATTTTAAGTTGCTCTATTAAGATGAAACAAAACGTCTGTATTTTCTTAAGCTGATTCTATGCTCAACATATGAAACATAAAATCGTTAGGATTCAACAGAAACTAAGAAAGTTATAAACAATTAAGTGAAAAATAACGAATTTATTTTTCAAATTAGCTTTTTCAAGAATATGACAAAAAGGGAAAAATTTGTAAGCTAGTGTAATCAAAACGTAGAGACTTAAATTTTATGTACATATGTATGCATACTCATTTTTACGTATAGATATTTTAATATTAAAAAAATTTTATATTTTGTTGGGATGTTTAAACGTTGCTGTAAAATTTACTTGGCCAAGATAAATGTATTTGAGTGAGCAAATACAAATTTGGGGTATATTGAAGAAAGTTTCGTAGAAAATCTCTTAATAAATATATTAATAATTCAAATAACAAAAATTATTTAAGAGAATAAATATTTTAATACTTAAATAAGACATCTGTTTATCTGCAGAAAACCCCCTCACGAATCGAGATATTTTTCAAAAGAAATTGTAATTAAAATTGTGAGTAAGAATGTGTGTGTAAATACAGCCAGAGAAAATAAGGAAAACCAAATACAAATTAAATAAATTTACTTAATGATTTGTGAAATTTTTGTTTAACTTTTTTTTTTTGGTAAATCTTAGCAAATGAAAACCACTTAAAAGTCAATTACTCATGTCAAAGTAAAATCAACGTAATAGTGAAACAAGAAATTTTGTTATCTTTTTGTTATCATGTCCCCAACAATGTATCTAGAGTTATGGTAACATGTATAACAAATTAATGATAAAAATTTCTGTCTGGTATATAACTACACTTGTTGTTTCGTATTACATATTTAACACAAAACTTATTATCTTTACATATTTTTTATTATTATTTTAGAAATGAAATGTTTTAGAAGTTCAAGTTCGTTTAAGAGAAAAAAATAGTTTCTCTAAGGTTTTAACAGAAAAACTTTTTTGTTTGCCACATTTGTATTTGCAGTTACAAAAGTTACTTAATATTCGTAGTATTTATCAATAAAATTCTAAGCCACGTACTTATATTCTTATTTATCAATAACTAATTTGTAAATACAGTGAAAGATCGATAAAATTTCATCCATTAATGGGAACAAAGCAAAAGCAATAAAAAAATTGTCATTGATAACACACTCTTACAAAAGAGCAATTTTTTTGCCTAGTTGTTTGGATAATTTTTAAAAATTTTTAGAAATTTAAATAACCTTTGTTTTGGAACTTTACAGACAAAAAATTTCACTATATTGTTAATGCACCGATTTGTAAGCTTTCCGTCTATATATAAAAAATGTTAATTTGAAAAATTTTTGTGAAAATATAAAAAAAAATTTTTTTAAAGTTTTTATTTTTTCCCGAGTTTTTCAACTTTTCGGACTTTTCCAAAATTTTGTTTGAAACACTATTCATTTCATAATTTACCTAAGAAGTGTATCTTAGAGCAATTAAAATAATACCGAAATGATTAAAATCGATTAGGAATTAGCAAATTTACAATTTTCAATATAAAATTTTAAACATTCCCATTGCAGAGCTGCTCACAGTACAAATTACTGGTCATATTTATTTGAAACTTGACATATCAATAGATGATAAGCTATATTCTCACAACATATTTGCAAAGTTGTGCATATGGAAAGATTTACAAGTCTTGCAACTTTATTTATTATGATTTAAAATATATTTTACTGCAAAATTTTATTTGGCATATTTAGATATACACTCAAAATATTCTGTACGTAAAATTAACTGAAAGTGTAATATAAAATAAATGGAAATTCACTTAAAACCGGGTATTTAGTTTGTAATGCTAAAAAATTAACTGACTAACGGCCCTTTTCACAATGTACGATTAAGAGTTAACATGGACTTTAATGGACAAAACTTGCCGTTAAAGTCCACGTTAACTCTTTATCATATATTGTGAAAAGGGGCGTAAATGTTACAATCAGTTAAAGATAAAATGCTTAAAATTTCAAAAGTTTATTCTTTTTAAAATGACTGTATGGAACAGTTCTTTAATAAAGTACAAACCGTTACTGTAATAATATTGTGAGGGTAGTTATTTTCTCGCGTTTTTAATATAATTGCTTAAAAATAAAAATTATACAAAAGGTGTAGAAAACTAAACTAGATTCATATCGAATAAAAAGCTATTTGCTGGGTTTTGTATAATTTTCAAAGCCTACTTTGCTTATTTTTGAAAATCATTTACATATTTGTGAGTTCTCAAATGGTTTTTGAAAGTCTGTACATAAGATAAAGGTTTTGTAACTGTTCAAAATTGTGTTTGAAGTCTACTGACGATTTGGTAAAGCACCAATGAAATGCTGCATATAGACAATGCTTAAACACCAGCAAATAAATTTCATTTAAAATAAAATTATGACAATATGTCAAACAAATTTCATAAAAATATACAAAAACTCTTGAAATCAGTTAAGATTTGCGAAAGTTAAAAGAAACGACAAGTTTGCCACATGCGACGTGATTAGTTTTGGCCTACTGTAGCAACGTTAGTTCTCAAAGTGTATGTCCTTGCCAATAATGATAGAATACAAGATTACGACATCCCGCGCATAAAACTTAAATTTTTTGCGCATGTGTCGCCAATGACGTCATTAAATGTGTCCCTATTGGTTATTAATGTTCAGCTGTTGCAGGTCTGCCACAAAATTGCACGCATTGTTTCGAATAAAATTGTACTGGCTTAGCGACACATTGTCTTAGTAGCCTTTTTAAAACTACCAACTACGTAATCTAACAGGAAATCATGCGCATGTCGTAGTCTTGTATTCTTTCATTATTGGTCTTGGCAAACTATATTGGAAAAATATAGTTAATCATTAAAATGTCAAGAATGAAATAAATCTGATCAGTAGTTTTGAAGTTACACATTGGAGTTGTTCAAGAAATTCACTCGGACGTGAGCTCCTCAAAATTGTAAGTTCAGCAGTCCCGAGAAATTAGTGCAGAAATTTCCGGGAAGCTATGTAGCTTGACTCTCTGATAAAATTAATTTAATAGTTATGATATTTTTAATAAAATCGAGATAATTTCTTTACTTTTATATTTAAAGCACTTTTATGACCGTTTTTATGGTTACACTATACAACAAAATCAAGTTTTTTTTTTATATAATAGCAATGTTTTAACGACTGAATCTGGTAGTGTGGACTAACAAAATATATACGTGTATCCACGTTTTGAAAGATAATTTTAGGAGTTGACGTTCGGCATAGCAAATATTGTAAGCCTTTAAGAGGACACAGTAGTTTTTAGCGCATGAAACCGATTAGAAAACCTGTAGCTTTGCTCAAAAATGATAAGAAAGGCCCAAAATCGGATGGCCTGTGTAATTGAAATTTTTCTAAACAGCCGGTGAAAAACAGAAAGTATTAAAAAACTATTGGAGGGTTTGATAACGAATTTAGTTGCTACCGAAGTCAGCTTATCCCAGCAAAAAATTTTCTTACTGATATGCTATATTAACTATTTATAGTCTGGCGCGATAACTACTTATTTTTGTTTGAGAATTTCAAAAAATAAGCAGTACCGCATACAAATGCAATTACATTATCACGGAAACTAACTAGATATTACTTGACTTAGTTGAAGCTAAAAAATAAATAGTCGAATAAGTAAAATAAAATTAAAAAACTTTTATATATATTTTTTCATAACTCTTTTTTTTTACCCAGATGGGATACGAACCTGTGCTGTCAGATTTGAAGACAAGTATTTTATCCACTCAGCTATTATTGACTTAAGCGCCATAAAGTTGATTTCGTATACAAACATATGTTAACTTAAAAATGGGCTGTCTATTTTATTAATACATAATAACAAATTATAACTACTCTCAGATAATGAGATAAATACGTACTTATTCTGTTAATTACTAAGTTGTGGTTTTAATTTGGAGCATAGTAATAAGATAAATAAGTACCACTCATTACTTTGTAACCCATTAAAAAAGTACTACCGATTACAAAAATGTCAAAAGTTTTTGCTGGGATACTATACAAGCAGGCCGCAAATAGAGCTTTCACTGTACCTATAGATACAAAGATTAAAAAAAATCAATGACATGAATAATTTTTATTTGTTATTAAATTATATTTCAACATTTTATTTATTTTTGATAACGAAAATATCATCAAAATTTAATGAAAAAAGAAACTTTTTTAATATGACTTTAAGAACAATTTAGACAAATATTCACGTGTTTAATTTGCAAATAAACATGTATTTTGTTAACGAAAATTCAAAGTCATGTTGAGAGAATATAAGAGAGCAGTCAGCAATTTAAAATTTAAAAAATTAAAATTTAAAACGTTCTCAGGCTTGGGAGATGTATTTTTAAGCTGTTGCCTTTAATTTTTTACAAATACAAATACTATACATTTACTACTCATTTTAAATACAAAAAACTCTTTCAAATTAAAAAATCATAAAGAATTAGCACTAATTTACAGCGGCTTAATTTATTGAAAAAATTCGCTTGTACGGAAACGTGTTAAATTACTTTATGAATGATAAAATAACACGAATGTGGCTAGAATTAAAAAAATCTATAAATATAAAAAACGAGTTGAACAATTAAAAGTCTCGATATATTAAAACGAAAAATGAGATAATTACTTTTTGCTAGATTTGGATTCAGCATGCCTTTATATCTAATTTCTGGACTGACGAGTATAGTAATTAAAAAAAATTTTCTATCAGTTCATTCACATCTCAAACTTTAATAAATACTAAAGCATAATATATAAAAATTTTTCGAGTTGCCAGGAAAGTAAGCTAAATGGGAGTAGAGTACCTGCAATAGTTTACTGACGAAGTGCTGCACAGAAAAGCGTTTTCCGAGAAATCACATCAGCAGTTAAAAAGTTATGTTCTTATTACCATTTATTTTTCGCTCTGATTCCAAGATATAGAAAATTTTATCAAGTGAAATTTACAAATGATTAATTTAATTTGACTATTTGACAACAAATAATATATGATGAACGGACATTAACAGCTTCTGTTTCATATACACATCTGTGGTCCTCTCCATGATGTTGAAAAAACCACGTTTTGGCGCCTTAATCAGCACATGTTCTGAAGGCGCTACAATTTCAATGAACAAAAAAGGAGACCGAACATTTTTTTTTTAATTTCCTAAGACACGCCACGCCTCCTACTCAATGCAGCAAATTAAAAGACGAAAAACAAACACACGTATTAAAACATTTGTTACCTGTTGTTAAATAAACTACTGGCTAACCATTATGTTTTGTATTTTTATGTGTCTTATCAGTAACTAGAAGGATTGTTAGAGCAAAAGATTAATTTAAGGATTTTCCCACCTTAAATTAGATTAAGTCATGGTTGAGCCAATCTTTTTTTTTGTTTGTTAAAAAAAATAGAAGTAAGTACACTAGATAATATGACATGAATGTAGAAAAATATTTGGCCACAGTATGAATTTCATCATAAAATATGATATAAACACTTGAATAGAATATAGCAGATAACAAAATAAATAGAATAGATTACAATAATAAAAAAATTATTGTAAAATAAATTTGTAGCATTGATTCATTTTAAGGTGAGAGATCAGTTAAAATGGTCGGCACAAAATTACCTTCTTTAAGGTAACTTTTAAAGAAAGTTCGAATAATAAATTATATTTTAAAATAACCTTTAGAAAAGTGTATCCCTAAAAGCTTCTTAAAATAGTTAATTGCATATATTTTTTAAAGCACGATTTTATATGAATTTCTATAAAAACTGTTCTGAGTGATATAACATTGTACAACACAAAAAAATAACAAGGTTCTAACAACGGATTTCGGCAGATGCTGCCAAAAAAATATACGTGTATCGGCGTCCTAAAAGTTTACGCCTGGGTTCTATTTTAGGGGGAGTTAAAAGTCTCACACACTTTTTGCACATTGTTATAGTGAATAGACATAGGAAACCTTGTAGTGTATACATTTTAGGTAAAAGGTGTGTTCACCACTTTTAAGTAAAATACTACGCTGAACATTTTTAAAAACATTTTATCACTCTAATTCGTCGCTGTTTGGAAAAAATGTTAGTATTGTAGTAAACGGTACTGAACAAGTTCGATACGGCTGTTGTCATTCGAATAAAACTTATTCTATTTTTATATTATAACTATTTCCATTTTTGTTCGAATGATGCTGATCATTTAAATTTAGAATACGAAATTATTCGAAAATTTTTTGCCGAATATTCGAATAACTTTTTTAAACAACTTTTCATTAAAGTTTGTTTACATTTAGGAATGTAAAATAGCAATTTAAATTAATTACTCTGGGCACATTCGTAAATTCGGTAATTGTGCATTAATTAAGTCGATTAAAGATTTAAATACATTTGTAAGGGGTACCCCTTATTTTTTGTACTTCTCAAACAAAAAGTAGTTATCGAATCATATTGTAAGTAGTTGCGACTTAAATCCTGATATATACTTTTTTCCTACCAGTAAGCAAAGTTTTTGCTGGGTAAGTAAGAAATTAACCTTTAAACATATTTTAAGTTTTGAACGTTTTCTGGCGTACAGGTTGAGCCTAGAGCTTACATGTCTTTAAAGATTTATAATAGAATTGTGTATATGCCAAATATTTTTATAAGCCCGCTTTATCGCCGCTAAAGGCGAGTTTCTTTGTTCCTTTTTAAAGAAAGAAACAAAAAGACCAATACAACAAAGAGTGCAGTGTTAAAATGTTCCACAAAAATTTTACTCGCGGTGTTTTACATAAAAGTGCTGAGCACATATTATGGCTTTTGTAAAATAGCCTGTTTTAAATTACATTTATGACCAATTTCTTTACTTTCTTTACATTTGCAATAAATTCCAATAATGCTTAGATTATCTAGCCTTTTTAATGAATAGAATCTTTAAATATAGTTTTCCAAAAACTCGTAAGCCAATTGTGAAAAATTAATAGTTTGTCTGTTTGCAGTCCTCACTGACTTTTTATTAATAATTATTTATTGTCTTTTAGTTGGAGCTTTGACAATAAACTTGTTTATTGAATGAGAAAAAGTTTGGCAGTAGTTGCATTTGTTGAAGTAACTGAAAAGCAAGCACATCGTGTTAAAATATTGAGAGTATTTTTATTATTGGTTTTCCTGCTATTTATTTTGCATCTCTGAGTTATATGGGTATTAATGACGTACTGTGTCAAACAGAGTTATTTTTTTCTCTCTAAATACAAGGAAAGAAACCTTTTTTGTTACATGACGCCACTGTCCACATGTTGTTAATTCGCCTTGTGGCTGCAAATGTGTTTTTATAGTATTATTCGGTCGATGAAGCAACAGACAATTTGAGTCTCAATACAATTTATTATTGAAATTCTATAAAGTGAACAAACACACAGAGCATCTGGTTAAGTCTAGCGCCGCACGCGAAGCAGTCAACACGGCACGGTTAATTTTGAAATTATTATTATTTTTTGGATGTGAAGAGAAAATCAGAATTTTTAAGTGAATTAACAAGAATTTTGAAAATATTTTGAATAACAAAAATAATTAAGAGAATCCATAAAATAAGAGAGTATAAATAAAACCACTAAACTTATAGTACAAGTTAAATATTCAAATTGAATAAAATAAAGTAGAAAAAAATATATAAAAAAGTTTATTAATCATCCGTTCTTTTGTTTGTTTTAAAAGTTTCGAATGAGTAAAAATACAACAACCAAGTGCATTTTGGAAATAAATCTGTGATTGTAAGTGTAAATAAAATTACTTTTGTCTCTTCAAAGTTTAATGAAAGTATGGCTTGGATAGTAATAAAAATTTTGGTGAAATAGAAATTTATTTCTTTTTAAAAAGTACGTTACGAATAATTTTCTTATCACTTTAATTTGAAAACTCAAGAATAAATAAATAATATGTATTGTACTTGATAGTTTTGGTAAACAAAATTAAAAATTTTCAAATTTAAATCAAAAATTACGAAAATTAAAAATCATCAACTGTTGTGTTCATTAAAACACATCATGGTGTAAACTTTTTTAGTTGAAGTGCTACATAAGTAAAGATTGGTTAAATCCCCAACACACTTTTAATAACAACATCATGCGGTAAATTAAAAACCTATCAAATAATTCGTTTTGTTTCCAAACTTCCTAAAATTATATGCAGAACAAAAATGAAAAGGATTTATATCTTATTTCTTTTCAATCTGACAGTAATACAAAGAATTTATTCCAAAAAGTTTTTTTGTGTCGAAAACATTAATCAAATAGACACCCAATTATTTGCAAATTATGTGAAAATTACATTTGAAAAATTTTCTTTAATCATTGTAAATTGATGTGAATAAAAATGATATGAAATTAAAATAATTTTTGCAAAAAGTGCCAGCTATAAAACATAGAGACGTACAGATGGACAACAAGTTAAAAATAAACAATATCACATAAGATAAAAATGATAAAAATCGGTCGATAAATTGCGGAGTTCTGAGAGACGAAATATCATATCGGTAAACCCTGGTTGTGGACATTACATACGTTTTTGCAAATATTAATCCCGTTGGCATTCTGAATGAGATATTTTCATATAACCTTCAACAAAAACAATTCTTTGGGAGTACTTTGAAGTAACGTTTAATTATTTACTTAACTGTTTTTGAGAAAAAAAAATATTCGTGCCAAAAGTGCGGAAGTTACGATTTTCTATAAACTCCACATTTCTCGTCTTAAGTAAAAATTCTTACAAGAAAACGTTCTACAGCCGATTTCTAGATACAGTCTCAACGTAAGTTTTTTTGAATCAAAAAATCAACACATAAATAAGAGTTGGAAAAATTGGAATAAATACTCATATAAGATACTCATATTCTATTTCGTCATAAAATTTGGTTAAATAGCTGATGTTTCATTAATACTAGTATCTACGATCAAACCTGGTAAAAGTGAACAAAGGACGCTGATGATGATAGTGTAGCGGCTGTAGTGTAGTAGTACTAATCCGTTCTGCTAGTCTGATTAGATATTCTAATATTTCACTCTTAAAAATAATTTGAATTTACATTAATTCAATTATTGAACTTAGCCCGAATAATAGTAACTTCCGACTTATAGCTATTTCAGTTCGAATAATAATTACGTACGGTTAGAAAAAATTTTAGCTTTCTTAAAATTTGTTGTAAAGTCTCTTATTTTAAGAACATAGTCGTCTTTGAACTTAAATATTTTATAGGGTTGTCTCTTTGTGCATCTTTGATGAAAGAATATGTATGTACGAGTATAACAAATTTATACAAAGTTTGATGCTCAACGAAAGTTTTACCGAATGCTATATATATCTTTGTGCCGAAGTCCGACTCTGAACACAAAAAATTTATTGAGTTTCATTCTTTAAAAGTAAAAAAAAAATCATTAGACTTCTTTCAAAATTCTTCACAGTTGTGTTAAAATTACAAATCAGTGAAGATCTATATGAATTATAGGCAGAGTTTGTAAAAAATTGTCTAAAGCCCCGTGCACAATATGACAGTAACTGTCGTGATAGTAGTGCCATGACAGTTAATTTCTATCAGAAATTGTGACAGATATTGCTACTGTCGTACTATCAAGCTCAATTTGATATTGAGACTCAACTGTCATGACAGCAACTATCGTGATTACTACCATAGTGTGAATGGGGCTTAAAACGTTTCTTAATATGATTATTTCGAACGTATTTGCTTTGTGAGTCCGAATTGGTTATCAGACTAAGGTTCGTAGCGATATATTTAGAAAGAATTCGGCATGATTAATATTCCAAGGAACATCAACTTAATTTTTCAACGTACACAGCAGAACAGAGTAGCACAACAGAGTAGTATAAAATCAAATCAAAAAAGTTTGTCTTGAGTAAAACAAAAATCAGAAAATGGGAATGAAGAAAAATAAACCGATGGCAACGCTGGAAAAGTCGACATTAATATCAGCTTGAGAGTGATTTAATTCTCGTATTAAATTTTCACGAAAAAGTTGTATATACAGTATTTTTCGGTTAATTGACCCTACGGTTAATTGGTTTCCACGCTTAATTGAACCACATGATCGGGCAAAAAAATATTGCATACGAAAACACATGTAAATTTCCTCGGATAATTGAACCCGGTTAATTGATTTTCCCGCTTAATTGGTTCAAAATTCATGTCATCAAAAATAAATTTCCTCTTACTTTTACCCAGTTAATTGCATTATTATTGAAAAATAATCTGGCATTTTTGCACATACATATTTGACATCATTTGTGAAAGAGATGCCACCCAGATCTCTACTAATTTTATTTTACTAAATTTTATTTTTTTGTAAAACTAATGTGCACATAAATAGTGCATTTAATAGTACATATGTACCTACAATAATAAATACCTGCGTATACACATATATGTAAATTTTTTTTTCTGTTACTTACATTTTTTTCGTTTAAGGTAAAAAAAAATTATTTTGAAAAACTTAAAGTGCACATATGCGGTTTCTTTTAAGTCATTAGTAGTTCCAATTATGCGTGATTTCTGTAATTGAACAAACTGTTCAATTAAACGGGATTCTTGTAATTGAACGAATTGTTCAATTAAGCGGGTATCGGCTAATTGGTTCCCCGGTTAATTGAACAAAAAGTTGTGCAAATTTTGATGTGCAATTAACCGAAAAATACTGTATAAGAATTAAAATCACATTCAACAGAGCCACCTGACAAGTGGTGATAAGCAAATACACGTGAGCACTGACGATGGAAGTGTAGCGGCTTCCGAAAGTGGCGCTACTCTGTTCTGCTGTGTACGTTGAAAAATTAAGTTGATGTTAATTTTTCCCTTGTTCCTTGGAATACTAATCAGGCCAAATTATTTCTGAATATAACGTTATGAGCCTTACTTAGGCCTTGTGACAAATGAAAAAATGATAACAAATAACAATTTTTATATGCCGAGCAATATACATACAAATTGTTATTTGTTCAAATTCACATTTCGTCACAAAGCTTAGAATACAGGTGCCCCTGTGGCTGAGTGGTAGCGATACTAGCCTTTCAATCTAAAGGTCGTGGGGGTCCTGCGTTCGAGACTCGCCATAGACCATAACTGTTTTCCGCGGCTAAGCTAATCGCTTCGCGGATTGTGTTTGTTATAAAAAAATAAAAATATTTTGCCTCATTGTGCATTGAGCAATTAGTTTTTTTTTAATTTTTTGCCATAAAAGTAAATGATGTTAACCTATGCAAATACATTAATTTTATATCCAAGAGATTTAAAATTGTTCAACCTTTTCATGTACTTTTGTATGAATCATCAAAATACAAGTAACAAGCAGTGAAATTTCAGGAATTGTTAAAATATAGTATGACGTGTGTTTTTAGCTGCAGCACTGTTGGTGTTTTCATTTAAAAAAATAGTTTTTCTGAGAACTATTTTCTCATTAAGTAAATATAGTATCACAAAAATATTTCCAATAAAAAAAACTTAAAAATGTATGATATACAACTACATATTTCACTTTGTCCGAAGATTTTCCTATCACACTGTGCTTTTAATTTTTTTAACAGTCATTATTATTATGATTGTTTCTTTTCAAATCATGGAATAGTTTTACAATAATTATATTTAAGTTTTTATTTTAACAAATACGATTGTTTAAGAGTAAACGGAAGTCTTTTTTTTTATTTCGAGAAAAGATAAATATTTAGTTTGAAGATTATATTTGTTAAAAAAGCATGCAAACATATAAAAGTTTATTAAATAAGATAACGTGGTACATATTATTAATAATATATACAAACCTTTATATATAGATATGAATACGCATACTATGCATTAGATATTAAGTATAATTTACGATTAAAGTTTGTATCTTAATCATAGTTTTATTACTAAAGCTATTATATTTAATATGTGACATTATCTAGCTATTAAATTACTTACAGTACATACTTACATATACATATGTACTATCTATTATTATCATAATAAATAATACATACATATGTACATATATCTTGTTTTTGGTTTGACTTTATTCGAATGAATATTTAATACATATAAATGTCTTTCTAAATTTCTCACAAATTTATTAAGAGACTGTAAAAAATTTTACTGAGCACCAGTCCACAATAAGTTTCGGTGTACTGGTAAATGTAGAATTATCAGAACCTATACGAATAGCGACCGACTCCCTGTTATTTGCTCAGAAAGTAATAGATTTAATAAAATTGAAAGCTGCTGATTGCAAAACAGTTTTATAAAGCTACTTTGGAAGATCACAAAATTTCACAAAAACTCATTTGTGACTTGAATATTATAGCCGGCTTTATTTGCATACTTGTTTTAGAAAAAAAAATGTACAAGTAAAACTATACTTTAAATTTTAGACTTAAATACATACATATATACTAACATTTCTTCTTCTATAAATTATCACATGAAAAAATAGTTTTGGCTCCCTTTTACGATCAAACTTTGTACGTTGCCGATTTCTACCAAAAATATACCGCATTAAAGGTATTTCTTTACGGCCAAGGGCATTGTAGATGTTATTAAAATTGGTAAAATTATTACTACATAACTTTAATGCAAAACAAATACATAACCAGAAAGCATGGGGCTAGAGATCTGAGAAAATTAAAACAAAATTTGATAAATGTCAAATGGAGAAAATGTTTTGTAAATAACACCGTGTGACAAATTTTAATTTTTTTTCTTTTCTAAGAAAAAAAAAACACAAAACATTAATCTAGAGACAAAATATAGTCAAACTGCATAATTTTTTTAGTTTCCTTAATTTTCGTCTTAGACTAAATTTTTTAAGAATCTTTATTAAAAACAAAAATCCATATTAAAATGTAACACCAAACACAGGAAGAAAGGTACAAAAACTACGATAGCTCTTAAAGACTTTGTAGCATCGGAAAAATGGCAAAGTATAATTTTGTTATATTATCGATAAACTTGTAAATGGCTAAAAGCTTGGAATAAAATCACTTCTATTGAATTACGGCCAAATTAAGGCCATTAGGCAACCACTAGTTTTAATAAAATATTTAAAGTTTTCTGACTTACCACTGGACTCGCCGCCTCCCATTAAACATTTCCAATTTAAAAGTGTTTTAGGGGGAGCTGAAAGAAATTTAAAAACCCAATCAAAAAAATTTTAATAATATTTAAAAAAAAATCATTTATCAATTTTATAAAGTCTATTAATAAAATAGAATATATTATAGTGCTTTACAAGCAAAAGGTATAAAGTTTCTAAACGTTCAATTAGTCGTGACATAACCATAACCATAGAAAACAGCTGTTCGAACCAATCTTATGGACAACACTGTATTCGATTATAGATGACTTGCCATAGCCATAACCATAGAAACCAATTGAATATCGGTTTTCTGCCATAACCATAAGCTGAGAGAACGAATTTATTGTGTAGTTTTCAGTTTTGTTTTTATGTTTCACATTCGCTTCATTTTTAAATTTATATTTTCGCTTGTGCTTCTTCGTATATTCTTAGATTTTATTTTTTCAGCATACATATTTCCCAATAAAATGAATGAAAAAAACCTGGTTATGGTTAAGGCCAAGGTATATTGAACAGGTACCACTACAAGAACAGCTGTTTTAGTAAATTTGAGAATGTGTGCGTCACACAGACAATAGATTTTGACACATGTCTGGGAGTTTTCTATCAACAACGGGCATGTGTTAGTAAATTTGAGAGAGCTTATGAATGTGTGCGACTCACAGTTAATGGATTTGACATATTTCTGGGGTATTTCTACCAACAAAATACATGTGTTTTTTGGTGTTGTATTTGTTTTAGTTATGGTGGTACCTGTAATGAATATGCCTTGGTTAAAGCAAAACTAATCGAAGGTAGTATGGTTATGGCTATGGCCACGGTGTGGTTATGGTTATGGCTATGGTGTTATGGTATGGTACGACTAATGCAGCGTTGATGCATTTTTGAAGGTAATTGGGATGTGCTAAAAACGAGAAAAATAAAAAAAATGAATTTCGGCCATTATCCATATAACGGTACATTGTGTTTTTCGATGTATACCTCCCTTTACAGAGCCATCAAATAGACTATTCAAGAATATTTTTTTAAGTTAGAATTTGTTAATATTTGTGGTACAAAGCAGTTTCGGAATAGACAAAAATTGTCGAAAAACTTTAAAAATTTTATACAATTTTAATTTTAATGCGATTATCCAATATTCGATGCGTATTTTTGTAGCCTATCAAACAAGATATAGATCACATTAATCGAATCAGCATTTGACATTGGATGGCTCTTTAAAGGGAAATATATATCAAGAAAAAAAAACTCTTTTTGCGCAATTTACTCAAAATTTTGTGCCTGTATGAGCCAAACGGACTGCAGAATCAGCGCGTCAAAATACATGTATATAGGTTGGTCTGGTCAAATTTACAGACCACTGGTACTTTTTTTCTGTGCTGGTGTAATTTTAGCCTCTCCTTTATTCCATAAAAATGATAAAATACACTATTTCACCTTAAGGGCAATATCATGATGTTTTCAACATCAACCACGATCTCATCATCATCGTTCTTGTTATACCTTTCTACCGTGCTAGGATTGTGAAGTCAAGTAGCTAAATTTAGTTGTGATTCAATTCTCGTATGTAATTTTGACGAAAAGTTTTTATATATAAGAATTGCAATCACCAGGAAAAACGCAAATATGAAATTGCAAGATGTTTTTCCTATAGAGCTCTCATATCTTTCATTTAATGCAACAAAGTCAACTTTTAAAACAACCAAAACTTTTAAGTTACTGAAATATATGTGTTTATTAGTCCTTTGATGATATCACAAGCTAAACCTAAGTAACACTAACTAACCAACAAGGTTTATAAGATGTACAGTTTTATTTGATACGATTTATACTTTACACAATGGTTGTAAATTGAACACTTGTAATTCACAAACATTGGCACATCTAGAAATTTTTCTGGGGAGGGCTAAAGCCCACATTAGTCCCTAGAGTCTGCTTATTTTATCAAAATTACTCTAATATTTTGAATTTCTAGGGGTGGAGAGCGGTTTTGAGGGTAATTTAGCCCCTCCCCCAATGTTCATAGCAATGTTCATAACAAGTTGATTCAAATAACCATATTTTAAATGCCTTTTTTCAGGTCTTTAATCATTTTTTAATGCTTTTAAGGCTATTTTATGATTTTTTAGGCCATTAAAATCCGAGACCTGCTAACCACCTAATTAATACTACCTCCCATGTATTTGCTAAATTTTTATTCTTTTTTATAGATACATATAACTATGTTGCATTCAAGAAGCGATATTATTCTTTTTTGCAGTATTAAATAAAGAAAATAAAAAACAAAGCATTTTTAAAGATATTTAATTGTTAAATTTACCACAGTGCGACCTAATAAAATGTGTTATACATTAGCCCTTTAAGCTAGAAAATTATTATAGCAAATATTTTTTACTTCTTCGCTTTCTTTGCATTTCAATTACTTTAAGCCACCAACACGGATGTCAAAAATGGAAAAATGCAATTATAAAAATGTCAAAAATTTTCGCTTTTTACCACAACTATTGCAATAAATCACTAGAAAATAAAAGGCTTAAAAAAGTATAACTATATACTTTATGAAACTAGCATAGCTTTTATAAGTTAAAGCAGGGGTTCTCACCTGGTTTTGGTTAAAGGGCACACCTAATGAAAATTGTTTTCCTCACAGATCCCTCAACGCACTTAGAGATAAATCTAACTTGCTTTATGTCGAATATAGAACGTTGTTATAATTAAAAATTTTCAAAGCAATGTTTTACAACCTTTTCTTGGATGCTCGAGCATTTTACGGACCCATATTTGAGAACCGTTGGTTTGTTTAAAGACACAGATGTCTATAATTGTTCGTTTACTTTAAGCAAATAGTTCCATCGTTTTTATTAAATAAAGCTGTTTTTTTACTTTGTGGCATTAATCTGATTTTCTTTTTTTAATTTAAGTAAAATAAATATTGTTTTTAGTTTCTTTGTTACAATCATTGTGAATAAATCTGCATTAAATAAATCGCCATGCGACTGAGAGGTGTCATAAACATTTGTATTCATGTATATTTTGTACAATAAAATATTTTCTTATCAATATATGTATCGTACCCAGCGAACATTTAGTTGCCGACATTTCTGACGTCAGAAAAAATCTGAAACATGAGATCAACCGAGTTCTCTACAATTCCCTTACACATTTAGCAGAATAGTAAACAATTTTCTGGTATAACTCACAGTGGTATGTTGGTAGCAAAAAACCAATTTTGCGGCTATTACTTTTCAAAAATGTAATGGTACACTAAGAAACATCCATAATTGGTTTTCCTAAAAAAGCCACATTTTCTGCTAGAAAAATTCTAGTGAAGTTAAAATAATGCTGTGCAACGAAGACTGAAGAGAGTTTTCATGTAGCTCAGTAGGTTATGCATGTAAGTTGTATTCACGGCTAACACTTTAGTAGCGTTTTTACTGAAATACAGTATTTTATTTTTATATAAAAAATTTCATTTAAATTACATATATGGTATAATAGATATGAGCGAATCAGAATGGCTTTATAAAATTTTGCATTTCCAGTTTTCTTTGGAAAAAAGAAGTTAGCTTCGTTTACCTTCGTCTTGTCATCGCAAAAAAATGAAAGGTGATAGTCTATTCTTTAAAACCCCAGGATCTATGGCGGGAATCGAACCCACGACCTTAGGACTGACAGACTAGCATCGCTAATATTTTACTGAAAATTTCATGTTATTCTAAGAATAACACACATCGAATTTGAGAGCCTCATTCTTATAGTTGAACGGATATAGAAAACGGATATAGAGTACACAGAAAAAAATTTGTAAATGCAATTAATTTATTTGTAAATACAATTAAAACTTTTATTAAAATGGCAGCTACAACGATTTTTGTAAATACAAACACGGCATTTGTGACATTAGAAAATAAAATCAACTCGATATTTTCCAATTAAAATTATTGTGTTGTTCACAATTGAGATGTTAACAAAAAAAATATTTTTAATAAACTGGGTTCTCAAAAAACGTTATTTTTTACAAAAAATATTTTCAATTAAATATATCAACAAATAATTTGTTGACTCCCGTAGTGTACTGGCTAGTGTGGCATGCTATTACCCGGAAGGTCACGGGTTCGATTCCTGCCAAGTGCGTTTCTGCAAAAAAGCCAAAAAAAGAATGTTTTTTTAATTTTTTTGGTTAAATTTTAAAATATATATAGATATAGATATATTTTCCGACATTGTTCAGGCATTTCGAAAATTCCTTTAGAATTTCCTCAGATATAGAAGTCCGCTTTCTTGACAACCACTCATATGATTTACAATACGTTTTCTGACCGACTTCGGATATGATTTCAGTATGTTGTGCAGACTTTCTGAACTAGTTCGGATCAAGTTCGGCGAAAAATGTTCTCTAGGTGTGTACATTTGTACTAGTATGTATTGCGAGATTTAACTGGGGGTCTACACTAGCCATGAACTTGGTATGATCATCATGTCGGCCGCCGCATATGGCTAATGTAGACCTCTCATCGCCATGTTTCGTCCTTGTTCTGACATAGAGGCCCGAACATATGGCTGAGCATCAATGTTCGCCATGAAATTCACCATCAACAACCATTTTCAATAGAAAGAAAATAGTTTGGAAAATCCAAAAGTGCACGCCTCATAATCTCATTTAGACTGTGAAATTAAATAGGCTTATTTCTGTTCTGTAAATACAAACACGGCATTTGTGACATTAGAAAATAAAATCAACTCGATATTTTCCAATTAAAATTATTGTGTTATTCACAATTGAGATGTTAACAAAAAAAATATTTTTAATAAACTGGGTTCTCAAAAAACGTTATTTTTTACAAAAAATATTTTCAATTAAATATATCAACAAATAATTTGTTGACTCCCGTAGTGTACTGGCTAGTGTGGCATGCTATTACCCGGAAGGTCACGGGTTCGATTCCTGCCAAGTGCGTTTCTGCAAAAAAGCCAAAAAAAAGAATGTTTTTTTAATTTTTTTGTTAGATTTTAAAATATATATATAGATATAGATATATTTTCCGACATTGTCCAGGCATTTCGAAAATTCCTTTAGAATTTCCTAGAATATAGAAGTCCGCTTTCTTGACAACCACTCATATGATTTACAATACGTTTTCTGACCGACTTCGGATATGATTTCAGTATGTTGTGCAGACTTTCTGAACTAGTTCGGATCAAGTTCGGCGAAAAATGTTCTCTAGGTGTGTACATTTGTACTAGTATGTATTGCGAGATTTAACTGGGGGTCTACATTAGCCATGAACTTGGTATGATCATCATGTCGGCCGCCGCATATGGCTAATGTAGACCTCTCATCGCCATGTTTCGTCCTTGCTCTGACATAGAGGCCCGAACATATGGCTGAGCATCAATGTTCGCCATGAAATTCGCCATCAACAACCATTTTCAATAAAAAGAAAATAGTTTGGAAAATCCAAAAGTGCACGCCTCATAATCTCATTTAGACTGTGAAATTAAATAGGCTTATTTCTGTTCCTAATTATTCTTAAGCGTAAAAAAGAAAAAAGGACTCGATTAGTGAATTCTTTCGGTCGTTATCGTGAGCACATACAGAAACGGACGTCCAAGACAGAACTTTTTAAAAAATTGTTTAATTAGTTTAAATAATAAAAATGACATTAAAAATGTCATGAGTGTTAAAAATAGTATTTTTTCTTAATATGTGTGTGTATATATTTTTTACAAGTGCAATATATGATAATAATAGAGCCATTTTAAGTTTGAAAAATCAGTAGTTTCGCGTGAAGTGAGAGTAGTACCCACCTCAACGCTTCGCTTATTAGGCGTGCAATAGACAGAACAGAATTGGTATATATTACATTTCTATTGCACTTCCACAAAATACATTGATAAGGCAGAACATGGACATCGTACGTATTCACCACACCAAATATCTATGATTTTTTTTCATTTGCTCTGCCGGCGTCATGTTCATGTCATCATCAAGTAGATGGCTCGTGAAGACGTAGGGTAAGTAAAACGAAAATTGTATGTATGTACATATTTAATCGCTTACAATTATGGACAGCTGATAATCATTCGCTCGAAGAGATCACAACGACGCGCGCAATGACATTTAAATAAAACAACAATTAAAGTTTAAAAACGTGGTTCTAAATCTATAAAAAATATTTTTTTAAAGGTACAAAATGCAACAGAATACAACAGACATAAAATAAAGTAATCGAGACTAGTTTTCTTTATTCTTGCCACATACATGTGGTAATTATTTAAGATGAATTTTAATAAAAAGCCTTAATGCCCCAGGCACGTCTGGTCACACTCGGCTGTGTTAGTCATGTAAGTATGTATGGAAGGGTTTGTTCTTAAAGAAAACAATAATAATAAAAGCAGGCAGGCAGGCGCATTGTAGGATTAAAAGTTTTAAGCCTAGATGCCATTTTTATTCGAGCATTATGTTGTATACGAATATTTATTTATATTTTGAACAATTATAAATTTTCTTAACGCATTAAAATGACACTTACTATATATGTTTAATTTTAATTTTTCTGTCTTATTCCCCGTAACTTGTTGATTTAATACGTTTTCAGACTGACAGTTTTGTTGTATTATATTTTTCTTCTTACGGTCATGTTCAAGTATCAGTGAAATATAAAATTTATCACGTACTGTGAACCTAAGATTCTTTAGAACTTGCAATTTAATCCCAGACCACTTCAAATGTCAGTTTGTCTCCGTTAATGCAAAAGATATTTCAAATTTTCCCTTTAAAAAGCAACGAAATGAAATATAAAATATCTTTTGTTTTATATTTTTGTTTTCTATTATTAATTCGGTGGTACATAATTTGGGAAATAAATTTGTGTGTCTGCAAAGAGTATTTGAAAAAAAAACGACTTTTTTTAGTCAAACCATAAGGAGTTTGTTTAAATCATTTGACAATTGTACGAGTCAAACTGCTTCAAGTGGGAGAAATCGTATAAAAGAAAAAAAAATTGACAGCAGGAACATTCGGTTTAATATTTCATAAGCAATCTACAATCTAAAAAAAGCCAATAAGTACACTTAAAGAATTAATTTACTTGAATTAAATAAGGCTCACTTTATTGTTACATGAAAACTAACATTTCTATTATTAAAAAAGTCCACATCTCTAATTTATGTAGGATTTTTTCTACAAAATAGAACGGATCTTCTTCTTATCGGCTTTGTTTCTTACTATATTTTTCTTACACTGCTCTTGTGATAAAGTTTCTAGTTTTGTATACATTACTTTGGGTGTAAAAATATGTTTTTGGAAACAATTAATTTATGTTTATATCCAGCTTTTTGACATGTGATGCCTGGATTTTTTATTTTTATTTTTATTTTTAATTTGTTGTTGTGACTGAAAGATAAGAACAATAAATAGTGTTGACCAAAGTGCAGCTGATTGATGATATGTAAATATTCGTATATATGAAATTTTTTTTAATATTAATAAACAAAAACTGACGAAAGCCTTGTCTAGCCTTATTGGGCTGTTGAACTCAATTCTTTTCGTTCTGCTGCAAGTGTACATTGAGAATTTAATTTACAGTATATCGAGGGCTTATATTCAAATAGTGCTATCTGAAAATTTTTCGAAAATGAGTTTATTATAGCAAAGTGTTCTCCGACTGAGTTGTATGTTTTTTTCAAAAATATTTTATTGTTCCAGGATTGTTTAGGATTGTGCAAATTGACATTTTTATGAAATTAGTCTGATATATATTTTTTATTATCAAGAAGTGTAGATAAGTAAATGTGGCATGACTTGCAGTTGCAGGGACTTTTTGGAATCGCGTTTGTTAATGCTTTTGAAATTTTAGCGAGTAAAAAGACGAATAGACATAAAAATCGCCTTAAAATGGCATGCGTAATGTTGAAAATTTGGCAGACTTAGAAAGAAACTGAATAAAAAACTTACAATATATTGGGAAATTAATTCTAGGAAGTTAATAATTTTAATGAACACTAAAAACCAGAAGATAAAAGAAGCTTTATTTATTTTATTGTGTTTAGTATCAATATACCCTAATTGCGAATATGAGCAAATTTTAAATACAAAAAGATACTTGACCAAATAAAGAGATATGTGTACTGCGGAGAAGATTATGAAAACAAGTTCGATTAAAACGCATTTTTTTTAAGCAAAATTCAGCTATCAAACTTTCTTCCGATAAAAGTAATAATAACAAGTCAATTAATGAAGTTATTTAGGCGTGACATGTTAACAGAATATAATAGCAAATCATTATAAATAGTAATATTGTACTCTACAATTTATATGAAAAATATAATAAAAATCATAATTTTAAGGTGTGTAGAAAAGTCAGTTGAAGATAATGCCAACAGATATTTAATTACCAAGTTAATTATTTTTTTAATAGCTCATTTGATTTTTAAATACTATTAATTGCCTTTTATGTCACGTGTAGTGTCATTTTAAAAGTCTTATCACTGAAAGTTTTTTGTGCACTCATTTCTCCTATAATTGTCTTTAACAAATAACTTGTTTGTTTGTTCACTTAACAATTTAAATTCTTTTTCGGCAACTTAATACAATTAAATATTATTCAACAAAAATTGTTTGAAATTGAAGTAGAACAAGTATACTTGTTCTAAATTAATTGGCGAGTGTGCTAAAAAACAATTCTATGACTTTTATAAATTTAAAAAAAAATTCTAGTGTCTTTTT
The DNA here is from genome assembly GCA_956483635.1 of Panzeria rudis. Classification (NCBI taxonomy): domain Eukaryota; kingdom Metazoa; phylum Arthropoda; class Insecta; order Diptera; family Tachinidae; genus Panzeria; species Panzeria rudis. The sequence continues at coordinate 24,468,111 of OY101448.1, read as the reverse complement.
TCAACACTAGATAAGGCAACAGATGCATTTAATTCCAATCGAATCGGCAGCGAAATAAAGCAAACATACAAACATACATACATACGTATATGTTCATTATTTGCACATTCAAACTTGTGTATGTTTTCTAAGAAACAAAATAAACTTTATATGGAAACTGATGTGTAAAAGAGTTAGTTCTTTAAATTGTTTGTTCAATTCACTCACATCTTATCGTCGGAGTTGAAAAAATTTCGTTAGATACTTTTTTCAAAATTCTAGCTTCACGAATATTGTGCAAGAATTTTATTGAAATTGCTTTAACTTTCATAGTTTCTTTACACTAACTAGGCTACTAACTAATGTAATAATTTCATTAAAATAATTAAATTACATTAATGACAGAATATCATTAAAATACTGACAGAATTTCATTTAAATAATGAAATAATTTCATTAACATAATAAAACAATTTCCTCAAAATGATTAAATAATTTAATCAAATTAATGATATGTGGTCATTAGTTTAGCGAAATTATTACATTGGATCAATGAAATTATTTCATATATTCAATAAAATTTTCATTAAAATAATTTTAGCGAAACTTGTTTCATTAATCCAACGAACCGTGACGTTGGTTGAGTTTTAACGAAGTTTTTCATTAGATTAATGTCGAAATTCACCGAATTTGCGAACAAAATTCTTTCAATGCATCAGCAGTTTGTATTAAAGTACTCAAAAGTTCTTGGTAAATTCTATGAAGAGAAAATTATATAGATATTTGTAAAAATAAGTAAAAATTTTACTTTTGAAACAAATATTCGACTATATGTATATATGTATCCCTATATGATGAAATATTAATTATTACAACACATATAAATCTGTGGAAATTTCTTTCCGAGCAAAAGTACAACCTTTCTAGTCACTGTGGTGCGCTTAAAACTACTATGACCTACAGACCTTTTTTTAATGAAAATTTCTAATATTTTTACACAGAAAAATTATCACCAGATAATTTTGAAACAAAAGTTTGTCTAAAAATATATTACATTTTCAGTAAATATTCTTGAATGAATCAATGAATTTTTTGTTTGACTTTTATTTAGGACGCAAACACCAAAAACAACAAGAAAAACTGTGTCATAAAAAGCAACGCCGAGAACGATACACAAACAAATAATAACAACAGCAATGATAGCAAAACGAAAGCGATTGTATCAAGTTTGTTTACTAAAGATTTTTGGGTGAATGAATTCGTTAATGTCGTTGCGTTAATTCTCATTCACTTTTAGATAAACATTCAGACTTGAACACATTTAACAAAATGAAATTTCATAAATGCTAATGAATAATGGGGATGACCCAGACAAAAATTTTGTTTGACATATTACAAAAATGCAGTAAATATTTTTGTTCGATTAAGTAAACTATTTTGTTTGATATTTGTTAGTATATTTAGATTAATCGTTTTATAAATTCAGACAAAAATATTGTTTGATATTTTTCAGAAAATTCAGTAAATCTTTGTAAATATTTTTAGACAAATTGTTTTATAGATTTAACAATTTTTTCACTGAAAAACACGTTTTTTTTCAATGGAATTCTTCAGATATTTTTGTCTATATTTACAAATTTGTTTGTATGTCCGTTTCAAGACAATATATTTACTATTTCATTGCATTCCTTTACAGAAAATGAATTTTAGTTTTTTCTGTGCACCAAAAGAAACGGACAAAATTATCTTCATACTGGCTTAAATGCGTTTTTATTTGATCACAGTTTCCTAGTTATTCACAAACTAGTATCGAAAAATATTGTTTTTTATGCAAAATTAAAAATTGTTTTATTTTTAAAAGCTAATAAAAACTTTGAAACTACAAGAACTTTACGTTTTAACTATTGTTTTTTTTTAAAGATAGGTGTATTACGAGTAAAATGAGCTATATATCATGAAAATCTATCGATAAATGTTGATTTTATTAGCAATTCAGTGAATATACCCAGATACTTAAAAGGTACGTTTTTAAGAATTTATTATATTAATTATTTGAGATATTCTTCCAATTTCATTTTAAAAAGTTTTATTTGTTGCGGGTTAAGCATGTCTGTTTAGTGATGTTACGAATATCTATTTTTAATATTCGCGAATACGAATACGAATATCTGAAACAATATTCGCCATTCGAATACGGATACGAATATTCAATCTAAATAGTTAGTACCACTTAATATTTAAAATTTAATTGAAAAAAAATCCACCCTTTGCGTCAATAACAATAAATAGAGAAAAACTGTCACACAATACTATAGGTATTTAACATTATTATGATATTTCGATGACGGAATTTGAAATTATTAACTTAGCACCTGAATGCCACCTTTTTTAAATTTTTGGTGGAAAGTAAATAAGGGAAAATACGTGCTTCTTTCACCTATACCCAGGCAATATTTAGTGACACCAGCGGCGAGTGTTCCGAGCGAGCGAATGTTTAGTTGTGCGGAGCTTATTTACACACCGCGCAACAGGCTTGATGGAGAAAAGACTTCAAAACTTTTATTTTTGAAGTTCAACATTCCTCTACTGAGCTTTGAGTATTACTTTAACATAATTAATAAATTAACTTAACAGGACTTTACTTTTTAAACACCATGTCGTTGTGAAATATATTTTGTTTCTTTTTTCTTTACTAAAAGAAGATTATTGTTTTGCGTTATAGACACATTATTTTAGTAAAACTTAATATTTTTGTTTAAATTTCAGTATTTTTAATGTATTATTTTTTGGAACGTATTCACAAAATATTCGTGAAATATTCGCTTGAATTTGGCGAACACGAATACGAATATCATGAAAGAGGCGAATATTCGGCGATTAGAATACGAATACTCGTAACATCACTAGTCTGTATGCATTGGCATAGCAAGGCTCTTCCTGGGAGGCTAAGCTACCCTCATAATTTTGCAATTACTCCGAAATTGTTATTAAATCGATTTTTCATATTCAATTAATTGTTAGGACTTAGGAAAAACTACGTCGGATACTGCAAATTTGAGATACATCGGTTAAGTGGTTTGTGAGATATCATCGTCGAAATTTTTTGAAAATTTTTTTCAATTCTCCAAAATTTTTCTATTCTAGCGCATTGAAGTTGATAATAGCGGGAAGATCCAGAGATGGCCTGGAAGGTCAGCCGCAACACCCAGCAAAAAAACACTTGTTTGACATCACACTATATTCAATATATAGTTGTTGTTGTTTTTACATTTATTTTTCTTCATACCTTCTTGCAACCACAATTTAGAATGGGAAAAAGCCCGTCAGTGTGGTATTGGTATAAAGTAAGAAAATAAAAGGATATCATTAGTTGCTGAATTCATGTTAAGACTTTGATATTGTTTTTGGGTTTTCTATGAGATTTTTGGGTAAAGGTTCCCTGGCAATCTGCATTTAGCACCAGTGAAATGCGCATAGGAACTAGCTAATACCCATCGGCAATCAATTTCAATGTGTTTTTAATAAAAACAATTATGATTTTACTGCATAAGTAAAATATTAATTTTGGGAAATAAATTATAAATTTAGAAAATAAATTTTGGCAATTCCCAAAAAGATCACTAATTATAAAATTTTTGATTAATGGGAATCTCTACTCGTTTGGTTTGGTAAAAATTTACGACATACCACAACAGCGATACTTAAAACTAAAAACATTAACAAATCAACTATCTACAGGGTGTTTTTTTAGAGGTATAGAACTTCGAATTGAAATAAAACACAAGAAAATCGTTTTAATGTCCATCAATTTGGCTTTATTGGAAGGATAATTTTATGCCATTAATGTTTAAATATGATTTCGGGCATGTGGCCGCCGCGGCTGGCTCGAATAAAGCCAATTCTACAGGTCCAATTTTCAACCACTTTTTCGAGCATATGGGGCCGTATGTTGGCAATAACGCCACGAATGTTGGCTTCCAAGTCCCCTAACGTTTCTGGTTTGTTGGCGTAGACGAGCGACTTCACATATCCCCAAAGAAAATAATCCAATGGTGTCAAATCACACGATCTTGGTGGGCAATTGACAGGTCCATTCCGCGAAATTATGCGCTCATCGAATATTTCCTTCAATAAATCGATTGTGACGTGCGCTGTGTGGCATGTAGCGCCGTCTTGTTGGAACCACAACTCATCCAAGGTCACAAGCCAAGATCTTTGCGCAAAATCTTCCATAAAGTTGATGGACAAAGCTCCAATTGCTGTGCACGGTGGCGAATCGATTCATTCGGGTCCTCTTCAACACTTTGCTCTACAGCGGCAATTGTTTCTTCGGTGCGCACTGTTCGACGTCTCTGCGGATGCGTATTATCACATAGAGTAAACGTAGTGCGAAAACGATCCATGGTTAACCGAATTAATTGCTCTGATGGACGATTATGTCGACCATAAAATGGACGGAGCTTGCGGTAAACTTCGCGAACTGAACCATTATTTTCGAAATAAATTTGCACGATTTGCAAGCGTTGTTCTTTTGTCAACCTGTTCATGATGAAATGGCAAACCAAACTAAATATTAATCACTTGACAGCTGACAAAATGGCCGCCAGTTAAAAAAGTGATGCCAACTTAAAGTTCTATACCTCAATAAAAAACACCCAATATATGCATTTACATACATATAGTCGTTTATGTGTGTCGTATTAACAATTAGTGTTAAAATTTATTCAAAAACATATAAAAAATTGTAGTGATGATTGTTCAGCATTACTTGCAAAAATGTTTGCTAAATGATATAGAAACCAGTATCTGGCAGTAAGTACAACATCAACAACTAATAGTAATTCAGAGACAGAATTGAATTAAAAATAATAATAATAATAAAAAATATAAAAAAAGGAAATACATATGCAAAGACAACCAATGGAATAAACGCAATCAGCCGTTTGATCATTAAAAGATACAAATAAAAAACTATACAACTGTTTAGACTCGTAATAATTATAGGCCAGGCACATTGTTTTTGTCAAAAACATTAAATACACACTGTGCAATTTTCAAGTTTTAAGTTTATGGAAGCTTGATTCTGTTAGTAGTCCACCATCTAAGCCGTCCGTCCGCGTGACTTGTTGACTCGTTTGTCTGTTTGCTGATGTTTGTTTGTTTATTGATATTCTCTCTTGATTGAGGCAAATAAATATTGGTTGGGTTGTTAGTTGAAATAATAAAGAGGGAAAAAACTAATAAAAAGAATATCAAGCCCTCTATTAACACAAGAGAGCAGAGCTAAAATCCCGTTTTATTTACTTGCCTAATGACACAAGATCATATAATTTATGACACACTTCGACAAAGTTCATTGATATCATTTAAAAAAATTGTAAATGGACAGTAGGCGGAATAGGTAAAAATGCGAATGAATAATCCTCCTTATTCCTTAACTATTTGTCGACGTCACGTCAAGACAATACAAAAAATTGGCACATTTCTACTCGTCATCGACAACAATTTACTGTTACTGACAGCCACTTACTATTCTCTAAGGCATAGAAAAAGGCTGTTAATAATAGTAAATTTTTGTCGACAGCGAGTAGACAACTGTAATTTTTTTGGTATTGTCTTGACGTGACGTCGACAAATAGTTACGGAATAAGGGGGAATATTTGCGAGAACGCTCCATTTTCTGAGAACAAAGCACAACACATGTCGAATTTGAATTCAGAAGGTATGGTCTTTCAAACCGGATTCTGGTCGTTGATGATGCTGCAAGTACAAACACAACCTGCAAATCGGGCTGCGAGTAAAATCAGTTAGACTATTTTTCAACGAAATGCAAACCTAACCAACCTGCGAAGGGTTAGGTTAGAAGATCTGCCCGCAAGCTAGCGAGTACAGTCGGATGTTATTAAGCCCATTGTGATACCCAAAGGAATACACCCTAAACATTGCTACGAAGTACTGGTATTCCTCCTGAGAACGACACAGAAATTTTCACAAAGTCGAAGACGCCAGCCAGTGGTGCATCCCTGAGAAAGCCCAGATGCCGCAGGAAACGATAGCCTAGATGTTTAAGCCTGCAGGACCGGGCAGTCACAGAGAAAATGTTATACTGACTCTTCTTCTTCGTCGAAACAGCTCCTGCAGTGACCATCATAGGGAAAGCCTAGACGTTCCGACATACGTCCCATCCAGGAGTGTAATGAACCTTTTTCAATTCATTTGATTAGGATTTTATTTACGACAAGGTTCCATATGAGTGGGGTCAGAATTCTGCCCTGAGGAGTGTCCCTTGTCACAACCTTTCTTTTCGTACTCATGACAAGACTGAAAATTAAGGGCCTGCATGTTCCTTGTACACAGTCTGTAGTTAAACGGTTCACCCCGATTTCACAGAGCGCATCGATTATCGACGATATATTCACATTGTTAAAGGCGCCTTCTATATCTTAAACGGATGCCATGACATATTGCTTCTTGTCAAGGCTACCTTCCACAGACCAACCTTTTTAGTAGGTATGTTGTACCCCCAGTGTTTTCAACAAAAACGATGGTCTATCATCCTTTGCGGTACCGTAGTTTATCTTTTCAGCTTTCGGAATTAATATTGCTGCAGTGACGCCGTGTGCCATCTGGCCGCATTGACTTGAAGGGCTTGAAAGAAGTCACTGCCCATATTACCTTAGCTGGCTCTGCAATGGAGTCACTTGTAGCTAATACTGGAGAGACATCCAAAATAGGATGCCTCCAATCCGGAAAATGAGTTTTCAAGATTATATCCAGAGTTTCCGTGCTGTTTTCAGTAAAGGTCCCGTCTGGCTTCATTAGTACCCTTCCCTCAGATGTACCCTCCCAGTCACTGCAGAAACGATGCCACGATTCCATTTTCTTCTTTCTGGTTTCCCTTTTAAAAATGTTGAAGCTCTGCCAATAGTTATCCCAATTTATGGGCTCCTTATCGTGGTTCGCTTTGGTAAATAATCTTCAGCATTCTGTCCTAAGCTTCCAAAGTCTTGGAGTTCACCATGATTGGTGAACTTTTCTTAAAGGTTACCACTCCCGAAAAGATGCAAAATATGCTTCTCTTATTGTCCTGTATAAAAGGGTTGAGAAATCTTCTAGTTACTTACTGCTGGCCACCGTCTCCATTCCTTCTGAAGTTGCCCCATTCAGTATTTCTAGGGTTTGCTATAAGGTTTGCCCATGATCGGTGTTAACTCAACAGTGAACATATTTCTGTTAGGATCAGAAATGGAGCACTCAAGAAAAATATCCCAGATGTGACACGAAAAAAAAACTAAATATTTCATTATGCTGGCTATAGTTCACAAAGTTTGTAGATTAAAATTTTTTTACAAATTGGAATAATTAAAAAAAATCTGTAATTTCTTGAAAACAACGAACATTTCCCTTTCGGTCCCACCGTTTTCCTAACATATGAATTGATTCTGGTTAATATTTATGAGCATGTTGCAACAACTTTAACAACTGCATCATTTATCCCGAAGTACAATACACACTCAAATAAAAATGTATTACTTTATTAGTTTTTTGTTGTTCCTGGACATTTAAATGTTAACCATTTTATGTTTGACTTAGACAAGCTTTAGCAGCAACAGACTATCATCTGTGGTTAAAGATGTGGCTTTCGCAGTACCCGCAGCAACCAAAGGTCTGACAGAAATGAAAAGACTTACAGAGGAAAAAACAGCAACTATATTAATCGTTTTAAATACAGTGATTTTTATTTATTTTTTTCTTTCTAAACCAACAGACCAACCCGTCCAACTTTGCCAAGCGATTATCAACATTGTTTGTCCACATACAGTTGCATTGATCACCGCCTGTTTTTTGTCTACAATCTATTGAGGCATAAATTAAAGACAAACACACGAGGGCGTATATTTTCTTTTAAGACCGGCCAGCTAAGAGATATTGAAGAATAAAAAAATTTGTGATTTAAAAACAAGTTTAAAGCTCGTGTTTTTAAGCTACCAAGATTTACTAGTAAAATATATAGCATACATTAGATTAGTATGTATTTATAATTACTAGAGTGAAAAAATAAATAAATGGACAGAGAATATGTTGTCACCCGTGTTGCGATAAAATAATCATCTCATCCATTTTTGCGTAGAAGAAAAATCCGCAAAGCAGACATACAACTGAAACAGAGACTCTGAAATGTTAATGAATCATGTCAAACATGTAAGAAGGGGTAAAAAAAGAAATTCAAAAGACAAGTAAAAATATAAGTTTGTAAATTATGTGACATTAAGCAAGTGTAGTTATTAAATACACTTAAGATTTTGTAGTTATTACTTTTTTTCATAAAAAGGCTTATTGGGACTATCCTGCACTTCGCAGAATTATGAAATTAACTTTTAAATTGAAGAAATAGTTTTTCTGATCAAACATGATAAAATATAATAAGGAGCAAGGGAAAAATCAACACCAATTTAATTTTCAACATAAACAACAGAACAGAACCACATCGTTTTCGGAAGCCGCTGCACGCCTTCATCGTCAGCGCTCATATGTATCTGATTTCACCACTTGTTAGGTGGCTTCTGTTATAAAAAATTTTATAAAATTGTTATGAAAATGTATAAAAAATGTTACAACGTTACAAACCTTAGTCTAATAATCACTTTTGATTTAAGAAATAATATCATTGGTTCAGCTTCAAATATTTGTTAAAAGTCGATCGATTATTAAATTTCTTAATGAATACGAAACATGTATAATATTTTATTTCAAATCAAAATTACTGTTATTCGTGTTTGGTAATCACTCTATTAGCAGAAGACTAGACTAATTTTAGCTACTTTTGTCGCTAAGTAAATTTTTCTTGCCAAACACCAATTTTACACATTTGCACTTGAGTGCTAATTTTCGACATAGTAAAAATTCTTATAGCTCAAACAATTTTTTCCAATCGAATTTTTATTAAAGTGTAGAAAATACTTATAATAAATTACCGGTTATTTAGCTGTCAGTTAATATGCAAAAAAATGTATATTGAAGAAAAAAAAATAAAAATAACGAAAAAAAATACTTCAAAAACGATATGCTGTCTTAAGTAAGTGAAAAAATAAGAGTAATTTAGATCAAGTTTATAAGCTTAGCAACTTCGCCACAAAAGGATACTGAAAGGCAAAAGAACAGAAAATGAAAAAAAAAATATATTTATTTAAAAAACTAAACACTTCAATATTTCAATAAGGCAACAATATTTCAATGAATAAGCACTGAAGTTGTTGTTACGTTAAGTATCGTCTAATCAAAATTATAATGGCTTGAAAAAAAAGATCGAGGTTTCAGGCACATGCTCTCTTTTACTCTGTTTCTCTTTCGTTAAATCGATAACTCAAATATGCATGTGAATGGCAATTGAATGCCAATCAATATTTATTGACAATATCATTAGTATTCAAATCATGTGCGAAAATTATTATACCAAGATTAAAAAACAATTCAAACAAGTCATGTCCGAACATCATATCAAATATAATGGTTGTTGGACGGTCGTTAGGTAGGTTGGCTATTTAGGTTGCATACTTTCAAAAAGGGAAATGAGGCGAAGATTTCATTAAAGATGACAGAGATTATTGGAAATATATTTATAAAAATATGTTAAAGTTTAGGTTAAAAAGAGTTTTAGTTTTAAAGTCTCATGTCACAAACGACGCACTTATAGCAGTGGTTTGGCCTTTTCTATGGATCGAAAACCTAATATAAATTATAGATGCTCACTGATTTGAGTAAGACTCCTAAGGGGTTTCAGTCGGTATATTGATGGGAGCACTTTTGGTTACGTTTCATCCACAACATACTAGGATCTTACCTTATTATGGAAGAGGAGCCATAACATATTTTATGTAGCAATTCACTGCAACGAATTGCGGCTACAAGCAAAGCCAAGTACGTTTTTAATGAAAGACAATATGCTGTTTCTTGAGTTGAGGGAACTCCTCCTAGGAGAGCATACACCGAGCATATACCCAGATGTTTCAGTATTCTTTTCTTAGACTCTTTATTGTTTGGCAACTGCACAACAAATAATAATACGGTAGTACCTGAAACCACAGTGCTCGATAAACCACTTCAGTAGTATCCTGAGCTCCTTTTCATAGAACATCAGAAATTTGCTAGCGAAATAATATACTTCGCTTATTTGAGACCGATCCAGTGTATTCCTTAGCATCACTATTTTTGATACCAAATTAAGGTTCTGGTACTATGAAAATTTCCGACGTGATCTGCAATCGGCATGCTTGGAAGGTTGCGCGTTTTGCTCAACTTTAGCAGGCTCCCTCTTTTGTGCTCATTTGAGAGAGCTTCTGGGTTTGACCATATCGATTTTATTGCTTTAACTTCACTGTGTTATGGTCTGGGAGCCGGAAGGCACAATCAATCTACAGTACTTCGATAAAGAGCACTCATGTGTAGTTCTTTCTAAGCTAATAGTTATATATGTGATAGCGGGTATCCACATCTGATCAGGGTTCTAATTAGCCAGAAGTTTCTGTCTGTCCGGCATCAGAGCTTCACAATTAGCTGCAACCACAATTTCGGGTATACGTTTGGATAACTGCGCTCTTTGCATATTTTCCACCGTTGCTTCTATTATACTGATTAGTTGCTAGTGATCCTGTTGGTGTGGTTCTGAGTGCATCGCCGATAATATACTTTTTGTAAAACTTTTATCTGAATCTGAATTTATTTGCTATCAATAACGCTGTACAATATAAACAATACATGGCATAGGAAATCTTGTAGCGTTTAAAGTATAATATGCAATCAACACTTTTATGTAAAATGCCACAAGGAATATTTTTGTGCAGCATTTTAACTCTATAGCTTTTCGTTGTGTGGATCTTTTTGTCCCTTTCTTAAAAAAGGGGAAAAACTTCTATTCAGCGGCGATATAGCAGGCTGAAATGTTTGTCGTGGTGGTTTACATAAAAGTGCTGAGCACATCCTATACCTTAAACGTAAGGCTTGCAAGATTTCTAATGCCGAGTCATTATAACTATGTCCAAAATGGGTGGAACATTAACTTCCCCTAAAATAAATTCCTGATGTAAGCTTTCAGAACGCTCTTTCAGAACGTTCTTTTTTGTCGCTTCTACCAGAATCAGTCGTTAGAAACATATAATTAAAATATATTGATTTTGTTGTATAGTGTCAGCATTGTTGCACTATAAATGGCACATGTTTTTTTGTCTGTAAATTTTTGTATAAAATATTTCCAATGTATTATATCCATTGCTTTTAATTTTTCATGATAGTTAACCACACTTTTTGTGAAACTAATTGTCGGTATGCCAATACCCTTTCGCTCTGATTGATCTGCATTTGATGGCAGCAAAATAAGACAGCATGTTGTGAGTTAAAGAGGCAGTATCAGAGAAGAATTTATTTATGATTGAACATCAATTTGTTATAATTAGGGCACACCTTATTTTTCTACACATAATGAGTTTTTTTCCTTTAACGCTGTTGTGGTTTTAAGGAGAAATGTGTCTAGAAATAAAAATGATAGGGCAAAGCTGTCGCAGTGACAGAGACACAGACACCGTGAGGAAGACAAAGAAAGAAAGCTACACACATTATCAGCAACAAATGCAATTTGTGACAAATTGTTATCGATCAACAAATATTTATGTGAAATTTTAAAACAATTTGAACATCATCATCATCATCTTGATTATTAAAAATGATCAACATTTGTAAGGTGAAGAACTTACATTATTGCACAGACAATTGACGTCGTGTTGCGTGGCTTGGCTATCAAAGATTGAGTGACAATGGTTTGTTGTTTTCAAATAGTAATAGATTTTTTTTTATAAACATGCATAGATTGATTAGAGTTTATGGGGGTGTGTTGTTGATTGTTTTAGAATGCAAATTGAAAACAAAAACCTTTAAAAATATTTATAGTGCAGGCGTTGAGACACACAAGTATTTACAATATTAATTTTTTTATATTTTAATGCAGAGTCAGCATGAAATGCAAATAATTGATGATCTGAGATCAACTGTCAGTTTGCAAATGCAAACATATCAGTTTGGCACGAGTATGTAAGCATATGTTAAGAGAAAAGCGAAAAAATCTGTGTAGAAAGAAAAGTGTTAGAAACGCAGGTATTATTTATTATTGGTGATAGGAAAATAATTTTACTGTACGGCTACTCCACAGATCGGGTGTTACATTTTTACTCATTCAAATTGCGAAAATTCCTAAAATAAATAAAGCAAATCTGATCATATTTTGAGTATAATTCAAAGTATTTCAACCGCATTAAAAATTATGAAAACGTATAGATACAATATTGTATTTGTATTATGTGACAGGTGTTACGAACACTCTAGCATAACATGCTTTTTTCTTTTGTATGGTGATTTATAGTGAAATTTTACGAAAGACATATTTTTAATGCAAACTGGGGCCCGTTTCTCAAAAAGTACAAGTTACAAATCTACAAGTAAAATACACACAAAACAACAATAAAATTTGTAAAAGTGTTGTTGTTTTGTGTGGATTTTACTTGTAGATTTGTAACTTGTAGATTTGAAAAACGGGCCCCTGGTCTCATAAAATTCGTTTTTATGGGATATTTCAGCACTAACTGTAAATAAGTACGAAATTAATCCTTAAACACATTTTAAGTTTTGACTTAATTCTGTCGTTAAACTTGAGTTTGGAGCTTTGGTGTCTTGGAAGACTGATAATATAATTTTATGACAAATATTTTCGTAGTACTTTTTAGCCCGCTTCATCGCTCTTGAAGAGATGTTTAAGCTCCCCACTAAAATGAGTCCCGGATGTAATCTTCAAAACGCCGAACTTGTGTTTTTTTTGTTTTTGGTGCCCTCTATCAGAATCAGTCGTTAGGGCCTTCTCACTTTGTTTTGTATTGTACAGTGTTATCTAAATTGAAGATTTTTGTCACTAGATGAATTGCTAAGTAAAGAGTTGAAGAATGTTACTACCTGATAGCTTGATATACATATTTGGTGGCACGTCATAATGTCAAGAAACATAATGTCTATGCACATTATGTCACTCCAAAAAGTGTCATAACGTCCATGGACATTATAATACTTTTAAAAGTATCATAATGTCCATGAATGCAGTGTCGTAAGGTCCATGGACATTATGACTTTTTTATGCGGGGGAGTTAGGGGGTTTATATGTTCAAGAAAAATATTTGCATTAATATTTTCTACAAAGTTGCTGAACATACTCTACACCCCAGATGTAAAGAACTCATAGTTTGGTATACCAAAATGCTGCACGAAAAGGACAAAGGGCGAAACTTTAGTACCTCCTAAAATAAAATCCTGATGTGATCTTCCAAAGCGCGATAAGCCCTATAATATTTTTTTCGTGTTGTATAGCGTTATTAATAGCTACGCCAAGCAAATACCTCAAAGATTTTTGCAAACAGATTATATGCTCTGAAAAGCAAAGAACTATTTCATTATGGTGAAGCTCAACAGTGACGGGCGCTACACAAATAAAGCAGCATACACAATGAATGACATTACATACGTTATTTCACTACATTTCGTTATTTTCACAAGGTTAATATAAAATATGAGTTAAAATAAATTTAAAAATTACGTTTCTATGTATTTTGTGACTGGCGTTGCACAAATCGAGAACTGCTTGCACTATAGCATGCTAAGAAATTTTGAAAGTTTCCTGCTATTTACATAAATCGTATCGATTTCCTGAGCAGCACTAACAAAACGCTTCAGAGATGTTTGAATGTATGCTAATTTTAAACTGATCATTTATTTTAATTATTTGCAAATGAAATGAAAAATAGTCCGCACTTCCTATTCTGGCTAAAATAAGTACATATCCGTTAAACTAAATAATAAAATCTCCATAGGAATTATGGTCCTTAACAGAATGTATTCACACACAAGTATAAGAAAGAGTTTACTTTGCGCTGTAGAATTTAAAATTAATTTTTTAATGAAAAAGCTAGAAATAAGCAATAATAACAACAATGAAGTGTAAATATCACGCCTCTATAATGTTGGGGTGTTCTTCTTCAGCCAACACAAAAAATACATACAAAAGAAAAAAACATCACACTTCCAGGCAGCACTTAAAAAAGAACAAGTAAATGAAATGATCACTTGATCACTTCAATAAGCAACGGATGAACATTGAATGGCTGACTAACGAAGTTTGAAATTTGTTTAATTTTTCATTACATTTTATTATTATTGCCACTACATGACGAGATGAGACCATTAAGATCGAAAATAAACTAACAATGGAATTTGTATTTCTGAAACTTTTTTTTTTCTTCTTGCAGACCAAAACAAATGAGTACAGTAGCAGTCAGTAGTTGCAACAATTGAAGCGTAACGTTAAGAACAAACAATTCACAACTGAGGCCAAGAGGAAAACAGAAGATAGACACATAAATTTGAATTGAAAAAAAAGATATATCCCACAATGACTACAACAGATATGGCTGTGGAGAAGTCAGAACTTACAGATAAAAATAACACAGCAGTGTACCAACAGACCACAAAGCCCAAAAAGAAAAGGAAAGATAAAAGTGATTTGGGCCCAGATTTTGTGGCACCTGATGGTGGTTGGGGTTGGGTGGTGTGTTTAGCTGCCGGCTTCAGTAATGTAAGTTTCGGATTTATCATCCGATTAATTTAAAACTTAATAATATTTTTTATTTCCTTTATTTTTAGTTGTCCTTATTTCCCGCCCTTCAACAGTATGGTCTTATCTACAGAGAACGCATGAAAGGTTTAGGTTTCGATGCGAAACAGACCACTACTATTGTGAATGTTGTTATGGCCATATCTTCCTTATCCGGTCTAGTGAATGGTGCCATGTTTAGGAGGTTTACTTTTAGACAGGTCGCATTAGCAGGCAGTCTTTTAGGTTTTTCAGGCATTTTCCTTTCCGCATTTGCCACGAAATTTTGGCAATATGTGGTTTGTTTTTCCAGTATTTATGGTAATATTCTCATAGATGCAATAAAATACATTTTATTAATAAAAAAAAATTTCTATTAACAGGCATTGGTTTGGGTCTTTGTATGGCGGCTTCCGCTTTGGCGGTCAATACTTATTTCAAAACTAAACGGCGTAAGGCTACTGGTTTCTCTTGGACCATAACTGGTGTGGGACCCATTATATTTCCTCATTTTTCCACATTTCTATTGGGTTACTATGGTGCCCAAGGTTCTATATTGGTTTACGCTGGTCTAGCTTTAAATGCTTTCTTATGTGCCTTAACGTTTCAGCCTGTTTTGTGGCATGTGCATCAACCAGAAAAGGAAAATATAACTGAAGCCAATGGTAATACTATACCAAATAATGCGGTAGTGGTTGAAAAAGATCAATCTGAGTTCGAATGTAAATTTTGTCAATATCAACGTAAAGGCAAACGCAGTATTTTCTCCTCTCAATACCTTTTCAATGATGATGATCCTGATAGACCAGGCTATGAAATTACCGAACCAGCAACACCCATGTTGGCTAGAGCAAATGATGGTTGGTTTGGCTCCAAATTATCTTTGGCATCAGAAAAAGGTTCTCGTTTTAGACATACAAAGCTGCTAAGACGTCAATATTCCAGACGTGATGGTGGTGAAAATGCCCATGAGGAAAATCCTGAGGAAGCTGGGTTATATAAGCCCAATTATTTTAATAGAGAAAAAGAAGATGTCGATCGTTATACCAGTAAATTGAGTATTTACTCTAAGGCAGGAGCTGATGAATTTCACTGTACTTGTGCCGAAGAAAAAGCTTTGCTGCAACAGCTTACCGATGAGGAGAAAAAATTGGAGGCTGCAAAATTAGAGGCTGCTGTGGAGGAAGATGAACGCATAAAAAGCAAAATGTCTTTTAGCCAAAAAGTTGTGAAATTTTTTGACTTGGATTTATTGAAAGATTTTACTTTTGTCAATCTCGCCATGGGCATGACTATAATGATGTTTGGCGAAATGAATTTCTCTGTATTGACGCCATTTATCTTAAACAGTTTTGGCTATTCGGACTATCAAATATCTTTGGCCATGTCATTATTGGGCGGCATGGATGTTTCGGTACGTTTCTTGGCTCCATTTGCTTTGGAAAAAGTGAAATTGGATAATCGCGTGTTATTTGCATTTGGTATTATTGCCATCTCGATTGGCCGTTTTATAGTTACCTTAACCGATTCATATAATGTGGTATTGGCTGTATTTATTTTAATTGGTTTCGGCAAAGGTTTCCGTACAATTTTCTCCCCACTGATTATACCCAGTTATGTGCCATTGAATAGATTACCGGCGGCCTCTGGATTGCAATTGATATTTAATTCAGTATTTTCATTTGCTTTCGGACCAATATTAGGTGAGTTGAAATATTTTATTGTTATTATTATTTTGTTTTATTTTTAAGCATTAGAGAAGATAAACATGATCACTGATGATGAGAGATCGGCGACTTCCGAAAACCTTGTTCTTCTGTTCTGCCATGTAGATTGAAAAATAAATTGATGTTTATATTGACATGTTCCTTGGAATATAATCATGACTAATTACACTCACAGTGGTTCCAATTTGTAAAAAGGGTAATAAATTTATATCTTTGAAACTTCCACTCCGATTACAAAACGATGTATGTAAAAATCATAGATTTATGAATGGACCACCATTTTGAAACCCATTGTGAGCTACAGGGTGTCAAAATTTGACTACATGGGCACGAAAAACTTTTAATGAATTTAAGCTTGTTATAAAGCTTATAAATAGACAAAAAACGCATTTTATTTCATAAAAAAAAAAATATTCTATGGTTAACAAAACCCTTCATAATATGCAGACAAAATTTTTAAGTTATTATCCAAAGTTATTTAATTAGTTTGGCTTAAGTTCATTTTCAATTTAATCTTTCGACCAAATTATTTTTTATTTAAGAAAGATATTCTAAAGCATGTAAATATTGAACATTGAAAGAAAAGTTTGGATGTACGGAAGGTTGAACTGACAGCTGTTTCGAGTACGACTAGTCGCACCCATTAATGCACTTTTTCTAAATGGTCGGAATCACAGCATTGATAATATCGATGATATTCCACGCTGGTAAGACCGAAATGAAAAAAAGCTTAAAATAGTTGAACATGCTAAGAAAAGACAGTTAGTGAAGTTCGGAACATTTAGAAAAAGTGCATTAATAGGTGCGATTCGTCGCGAGATGGCGACAGTCGGTTAATTGAGCTTACTAAAATTTGTAGGATTTTCGCTACAGTGTTGTTGCTACTGTCGCTGGCAGTGTAGGTAAAGGGCTGTGGTTTATTAAAAATATAATCAAAAACCGAAGAATCACCAAAACTAAGAACAATCCCTAAAAATTAAAAAAGTCACAGAAAAAATTGCTAAAACGAAAAAAAATCGCCCAAACTAAAAAATCGCTGAAAACCAAAAACAAATCGCAAAAAAATAAAAAAATCGCCAAAACCGAAAAAATTACCAAAACTAAAAAAATCGCCAAAAACCGAAAAAAATCACCAAAAGGGGAAAAAGCGCCAAAACTACAAAAATCTTCAAAAAGGCAAAAGGAGTATATGTATGTATATGGTATCCGTACACAGGTCTTCCTGTGCGAGTAAAAGTCGCACTCTACTGAATTTATTTAGTGTTCATTTCTTCACTATTTCTTTAAAAAAGATAGCAATCCTCTTATGTTTAAAAAATTGGTACGAACATTAGGGGATTTGTTTCATGTTCGTTTTGTCGAGTTATTTCGTGGGGAATTAGGGTTATTATTTGATACTGCCCTTGCAGCTTAAGAGAGATCAGATCTACGTAATTCAAAAATCGTCTACTTTAATATGTTGTTTGTAGTTTAGATAAGTAAATCTTTATGCAACAATATTATTAATAAAGTTTTCTTTTTCAATTTATTTTTTAGGCATAATTACCGACGCTTTCAGCTACAAAGTAACCATACACTTTATCAACAGTCTCACTTGCATGGCGCTATTATTATGGTTAAGTGAGTCGATGATACGTAAATTATTAAATAAGAAATCCAAGGGACTACAAGGTTAATTAAATACTAAATACTACTTAGGACCATTATTACAACTTGACGTTAGTTAAAAGTAGGATTTCGGTGGACGGATCATTGTCATTATTAGTTGTCTTCAACTTATCGCTCACTTTAGGCTAAAGTAAATCATATCTTTAACTAACGCCGTAATCCCTTAAAATAAACTTTAAGAAAACCTCAAATAAAGCTTTAAAGCTCTTCAAACCTGTCGACTTAAAATACTACAGAAACAAACATAGCAAACAATTAGACCGAGAGTCTTCCTTAATTTATTGTAATATGTATATAAAGTTAGGAAACATTTTGTATGTTAAAACGATTAGAAAGGTAAAATGGTATACAGATATGCAGAAAATTACGAAGTGCAATAATAGTTTTAAAAATCAATTGAATTCAGTCTTGAGTTCGATACTTGAAAATTTTTAATAAAAAAATGTATTTATCAAAATAAATTATTGTATCGAACTCAAGTCTTAAGAATAACTTTCGATTTAACTAATGTAATTTGAAGAAATACGTAAGGTAATTAAAGTTATAAATAACGCAGGCTTGGCTGTGTTAATGAAAATTTTAAATCAACTAAATAAACATAACACATTACTTAATATCTGAACCGATTGGTTATAGTATTTTGGTTGTGTTTAACAAGAAGAGCAATAACTCTGTTCTCATGAATAGCTGCGTAATTCGACTTGAATCGGCATTGCATATACAAACTTTTACTAAAAAAAATATAATCTTGTTTCAAAAAGTCATTCTAATATAGAAAAGTTTTAAATATGTATTTGGGTGATTTTCATCTCAAATGCTTTTTTCGTGTCCGTTGACAGTATAGTAAAACATTTCATAAAATAAACGCATGTTTTAAAATGAAAACTGCTTTAGCATGATTTGATATATTATAATAAATAACCATAAGTTTTTTTTTGTAAGACTGTCGATTATGTGTTAAAAACGAAGAATGAATATACTGTTTATACTCTCTTTATAAAAAAATGGCGTGTCCGTAATGCATGCTATGGATTTTCCACATTAAGAACGTATGAATTTAAAAAAAAAACGAGATTAAATTTATAACGGGTTTAGAATATTTACATTTATTTCTCTTATTTCACACATCAATCTTTTTAAAAATATTAGAAATTATAATTTTTTTAAATTGTTGTTGTCCGCAGTCTTGTGTATTGAGCGTTACGCGTTTTTGTGCACTTCATTACACAGTTTAATTATTAGAGTTGCATTTGTACTTCAAAATATTTAAAAGTTTTGTAAACTTTGCTAAATAGTTTTATATTGCAAAACGTTTCATCAATCAATTACGGCTTGTATCCAAAAAATGTATTGAGTGTTATCTATATTTTTTTAATTTAATTGAATTTTTTTAGTAAAGAACTAGGGAGTTTATGCTAAATAAATTCAAAATATAGTATGTGTTCTGGAAAAATATTGAATTCGTATAAAAATGTAGTGAGCGTTACGTTAACAATATTCTTAAATAGAATTTATTTATAAACTTTAGGAGGGCAAAAAAAGTTAACAGCAGTGGAAGGGTAGAAACGATATAAAGAACGTTATCCGTTTAAAATTTTTGATTCGCTTTGCTTCTACCGCACTGTAGCTTGGTATATTTTCGAAGAATGTATTAGGTAGGTCGTATTTTGCTACGACTAATTATTTAAAATTGACATAACTTTTAACATTGTTGCCCGGTTTTATTAGAATTAGTCTTATTTGAATGAAGAGTTAACCTCCTTTAGGCTCATGTATAAAATTTTGTAAATAATTATTTTAAAATACACAAATTTTTATTCTTTTTCATTGTGATCCCAAGTCATAATTGAGAAAGTGGTCATACCTCTTAATTTCGTCCTGCGATTATTATATATTTTTTTGTTTTTAGAGAGTAGATGTATACTGCTTTCAAACCATGTACTCATTTTTTGTGGTGTATTTTTTCGTAAAAAGAACATTCCTAGAACAACCGCGAAATGTAACGCTTAATACACAAAAATATTTAAAAAATCGGAATATATAAAATTTCATTTGAGTATTCATTTAATGAGGCGAAAACAATAATATGAGTCCTACCTTCTCATATTTCTATTAGTTATATCGGTAAAGCACACACAAAATGTACGTTTATAATGGGAATCACCCATATACATACATATGAATTTTCATTCATTTTACCTTTCTAAACAGTTATTTAATACAAGTTATCAAATAAATCTTAAGAAATGAGACTTACTTAAATAGTTAGTACTGAAATCAGCAACAAAATGTGTAATAAATTTTTAATAATATATATTTTTTATATGTATGTAGTTGCTTTTTAGAGCAAAATATTTTTATATTTATGACATTTATTTAAATATAAGCAACCAACAAATTTCTATAGATTATAAGTTAAGTTTAAGATTAAATTATATACAAAAAATATATATTTTGTAAAAAGAAAACATTTCAGATAATAAAATATATTTATGTAAAAAATGTTTAACAGCATGAATTTGTATTGTTGTACAATTAAATTTCCCTTACTGGGGGGTCTACACGAGCAATAAAGTTGGATATAATTATGTTCTCAACTGTAAAATTGTATTTGCAACATCATATGTTCACGTGAGGACCGCAGAAACATTTATTTGCAAATAAATTGAGAAATAATTATTTAAACTTGTGTTCAAGAAATAATGTTCAACATAAGATGTCAAATTTGATTATCATTTGTTGTTTGCGTGAATTAAACAAAAAAAAACTTGTAGCTGTGGTAAAAATACAATGTTTTTTAAATATAATAAAGCAAATTTAAATAAAATAGTTTTAAACAAAATTAAAATAAAGACAAAAACATCGATTCATTCACAGTGAATTTTTCAAATTTATGTCCAATACCACAATACGTGTTCTCTACAGGGTTACCGTTGGAAAATTTCAAAAGGTCGCAAAACAAGTAGTTCAAGAAGAAAATCCGCACACATTTTTAAAGGTTTTTTTTATGGAAAACATAGAGAAAAACAGAAATAAAGTAATTCAAACCAAACAAAAATTCATTATACAAGGCATTTAAGCTAAGCATTATACACTCTAAAACATTACTTAAAATTTAGGATCATATATTGTCTAAATTTGTGTTCAAAATTTCTAGTTGTCTAAAATTGCATGGATTTTGTAGGTATTTGCAATAAAAAAACATAATTTGTCTAATTTGACTTCACAAATTAAACATACATATTTAGTTCAAGTGGATAAAATGGCAGAAAAGTATAATATGCCTATGGCTGATAGGTAGATACGCCACTCTAACAGCCAAGAGGTCGCGGTTCGATGCTGCAGGCAGCCAGCCGCTTCGCCGCTAATTTTTTATTTGTTTAAGTAAACATATTTTGTTCAAAAAACAACAAAAAAATTGCGTGTCTAATTTTAGTTCGATAATAATGAGTAAAGTGTTGCCTACTATTATCGACCTAATTTTCAACAAAAGTGTTTTAGAGTGTATAAAACGAAAAGCCATGTAACTAAAGTTCTGAAAATTTTACAGGAGTTGGAAAAAACTTTATAAAATAGTACAAGTAGTAGTAGCAACGTAGTTTTTTTTATTATGCCGTTTCCGGCCTTTACAGCAGAAGTTAAAATTATGACTTTATCGATTGGGTTCCCTCACTTAATTGTGAATAAAATCAAAAGTTGTGGATTGAGTTTAATGAAATATGGCCCGTTTTGTTTGGAACATATTTCCCTATATGCTTACAGTAGAAGAATATAAATGTTCTTGTTTTTTTGTTTAATTTTTATGAATTTCTTAAAAACAAGGATTTGTACAATTTTTTTTGCCACAATTTCCACAATATCTCTGAAAGTGCTGAGCTGATTAGAAAACGGTAACGCTGGTTCTATAGCTCAGAACATGAATATATTTGTGCTGTCATTCTGCCGACTTTATTTCTTATGTTCGGAAATATATATTGCGCGTGAAAGCACGTCTCCACGTTACAGACCATTTGCAACAAGTGGTTGATTTTTTCACACATTTTACTCTTCTTTTAATTTCTTTTCTTTTTTGTTTTAATCGAATTAACCGACCAATTCTTGAACATGCGCAGCTTTTGAGAATTTTCATTGAGTTTATAAGAACCGCAAGTTCTCTTGTTCTCATACGAGAGAAGTACACCCCCAAAACATTTCTCGTCACAGAGACTTTTATTATTATAATTTTGCTATAATCGGTAAGAAGAAGTGAGTTGTATGTTAACTATAATATTTACGAAGGTCGTCCCAGATTTTCCGGAGAAGACGCAAAATAACGTTGCTTAAATGTGGTACATTATCAAGTTTTAACCCATTCAAAGACTAATTTTTTTCTTTAAATTTATAATTTTCGGAAAATTATAAACTTCATCGTTGAGAAAGAGATAAATAATACCATGAACTTAAAAGAGGATACTGACAATATAAACGCCAGGTGTAGGGTTGCAATAAAATAAAAACTGTGATATTTGGCTAAGGATGTGTTGATTGTTTTGTAAACTTTGGATGTAAAATTTAACTTTGTTTTTATAATTTAAAACACTTACAACCTAATTCACAAAAAAAAAAATTTTTAAGACTTATAAAACAAATTTTTGTATGAAAAAATAATCTGTTATGTCAGAAAATTTTTTATGAATTAAGGCATTCATATATAAGTCACTTTAAAAATCTTCATACTGGTGTATAATAATATTTTATAACATTTTTATTCTTATAAATAAACAGCCAAGCCCTTGAAAAGGTCGACAAACAATCGACGAAATGTCGGGTAAAACTGTAATTGATTTGTTTTAATTACTTGCAACTATAGGCCTTATTAGCTAAAGGAAAGCACATTCAACAATAAAAAAAATCATCGAAGTAAGTTCGATTTTTTGGAGAGTCTTCGATTTCTTTAGTAAAACTAGGTATTTTCGGTGGATTTAAGGCATTTTTTTTTTGGAAAAATTTAATTTTGTCAGAGTAATTTAGATTTTTTGTGAATTAAGCGTTTCAGGAAAATTTTAGGTACTTTTACTTTATTTTCGAATATGTGTTTTATATCGAATTTTCGGGGATTTTTGATTTTTTCACAGTAGCTTCTATTTTTTGACAAGCTTTCGAATTCTTTAATGAAATTAAGGATTTCTGATGAATTTACAGCACTTCTGGCACATTTTCGAATAAATGTTATATAATGTTAAATATTTTGAGAGTTACTTCGAGTTTTTGATTTCAAAACTGAAATTAAAAACTCATACGTAACTTAACGGAAGATATGCAAACACACAAATGATGTACATATATGAAATATATCGAATTTGTTTTTTATTTTTCGGCTTCTTCGGTGAAATTGTGTGTTTATTACTGGTGAATTTGGAGCACTTTTAAATTTTCGAATATAGTAAACTCATTTCGAACAAATGTATATATAATTTATATGAATGGGCCTTATTTTGTAACACACGAAACTTTACATAAAAAGTTAAATTTTACAAAAATATTGCATTAGGTTTATAATGGGTTTATGGATTTTTTGAACTTTTTAAAAAAATCGAAGGATGTTCTAGTGCATATATTATACCAGCTTTTTTAATAAAGGTTGGAAATTACGAAAGATATGACAAATTAAAAAAGTTTTGATCGCCGTAACTCCGCAACTAAGATATACATTAAAACATATTGGCAGTTTTATTTATTTTAGAAAGGACTGTAACGCCATTAAAATATTTGTCTCACTTTCAATAGGGCGAGAATCCTGGCTCATTAGGGGCGAAAGTTCTAGGCAAATATAACGTAGCGCTTTCCATTCTTTGCGCTCCATCTCAAAACTGTTTCAACCTACAAAATATCGCTGTATACAAAATTTGTAGGAACATTTTTGCTCTACAACATTGCTCTAAAGCTTCTTAAGTATTGATTCAATACTGTAAAAACGGTTGAACCTGCGAAATATGCTGTATAAAAGAATTGTAGGAAACTTTATCCTTCACAGATTCTATATTAACATCAAAACGGGAAGCGAGTAATTACTAGAAACCAATTTTTGTGACCTTTGACCTCTGAAATCTCGTTACACCTACGAAGACTGTATGAACACGGCACGAACCCTGGATTTAAGTACAAAAAATACTCCTGCATACGCTAGAAAAATTAAATCATATACATATTTAATTTAGGAATTGAGTAAAAACATAATCATTGAAAAATTAATTCTCGTCATGTCATCAGAATTGTTACATCAATTTTATGCCAAATGGGACCAATAAAGCAAAAGCTGACATCATTCTGAAGCCAAAATTATCTAAGAATCTTAACATCTTTTAAGCATCATATATGCTCTAACGGAACAACATCAACTGGATGCCATATTTGTATTTTATGTATTAATGTAAAATACCTATTGAAAAACTTTATATTAATTTGTACTTTAAAATAATTTACGGCACTTTGCACAATGTACGATTAAAAGTTAACGTGGGCTTTAACGGCAAGTTTTGTCTGCCGAACTTGCCTTTAAAGTCCATGTTAACTTTTTGGTCGTAAATTGTGAAAACGGCCGCTAGAGTGTTTAATTTGATATTTTCGTTTTCAAAGGAGTTTCCCAAAAGTCTAAAAAATTACATCGCATTATTGTACATTCTTCATTATTACCATGACAAACCTAATAGTAAAATCGACACGCCTACCAAATAGCGTACATGCACAGACAAAACACATACGCGAGCGCCTTGTCTTCATACTGATGACAGTAAGTCATCATATGTATGTTGAATGATGTCTATGTTGTCGATATTTTAATTGATGACGTAACTGAGGAGGAAAGGCATTGGCTTATGAATTGAAAAGCCTGTGTTCAAGACCAACGATCGAAAAAAAACACTAAAAAAGAAAATTAAAGGTAATAAGATTAAATTTTAATTTTTTAATCATTCCATTGATGGCAGTATTGTCATAGTTTTCACCGAAGACAAGATGGTAAACTGATGTAAAGGTTGACATTGCAATTGTGACAAGTGTCATAGAGTTAAAAACGAAGACACTTGTCATAGTATTGAAGTCGAATTACATCAGCGTTATAACTGACGGATTCACAATCAGTGCAGCAAATGCATTTACCGGACTCCAAAAACTCTTTAACGCTTTATGTATAAAATATTCCGTACTATTTTTTAATATTTTTTCTGCTTTAATGACATTCAAACACCCTTTTTTAATTTGGAAAAAAATTCGTTGAAAATGGAGCGATAAATTTGCGTAATATTTTTTTGAACTGCGCTTCAATATTTATGAAAAATTCAAATCTTATTCCAGAATCAAATCGATTTAATCTTATAAAAATCAAAAATATTTGAAGAAACTTTTGATTTGAAGTTCTTGAAGATATTATGCCGTCCGATTAGTTTTTATTTTTAAGCTACCCTCGTACTAAACAATTTTGTTAGTTCTATTAACGAAACAATACCGAAAATGCTTCGAATACAAGCAATAGTCAGTTGAAAAGTATTGTGCATTGAACATGTATTTTTTTTAATACTTATATATAATTTTAATTCGTTAGTTTTTAGTTTTTTTCCATAAAAAACTATTTATCAAAAAACTTTAAAAACAAAACAAAAATAAGTGCGGAAACGGAATAGATTTTTTTTAATTAATAAAAATCAGCTAAACTAGAAACAAATATTTACATAAGATTACGTAGAAGAAAAAAAACGGCAAAAAACTGTAATGAAATTAACAAAATAGAAAAAAATCAATTGAAAATGCATTCAGTGACGAGTGCAATAAATTCTAAACGTGTGATGTGAATTTACAACAAATTGTATTATAAAATATTACATTTATAAATTCAATAAAAACGGTAAAAATTAAAAGAGAAAAGAAAAAATAATTAATAATTTTTGTGAATCAAATCTATCAACAAAAAATCAACCTTGAACTTGCCCATTACAAAGCAACAAATTTAAATGATAAACCGAAGTACGCTAAAAATAATATGAATTAAATTTATAAATAGAGGGTGTTTTATATGTAAGTAAGAAAAACGAAAAAGAAAAGAAAACAAACAAAAATCATCAGCAAAAGTCAAAGAACGTTTTGGTAAATACAAAATTACCATTCAACAGTATGACGTAGAAAGTCGCTTGTAAGTAAAATGTTTTCGGAATGGCACAAGTCAGAAACGACTGACAAATATCTTACACAACTTAAAAGTGAAAATATTTCCGCACACATGTATTAGTCGAAGAAAAAAGAAATATGTATGCCATTAAATAGGGTTTTTCTGCTTTTTTCTTTATGTGATTTTTTCTTTACGTGATACATACATGTATGTATGTGTATCAGGCGCTGATCCTACAAATGCGAATAAAATCTTATTCCCATTTATATTGTGTTGCTGAGAGAAATTTATAAAAATTATGACGCACATCCAGAAATCATAACCAAAGTCGGAACAAATGAAGCCGAAACTAAAATATATTTCATAGATAGTTATAGATCTCATTCACAATTTATAACTAGCGCAGCAACTCCTCTCAGCTGACAAAAGAAATGCAACAGAAAATGAAATGTAGATAGTATTTTGAACGATATATACTTGGGCAATTCAAAGCAGTGTCATGTCAATCCCATTTTTCATATTCCCCCTTATTCTGTAACTATTTGTCGACGTCACATCAAGACAATACCAAAAAATTGGCACTGGTATACTCGCTGTCGACAAAAATTAACTACTATTAGCAGCCTCTTTCCATTTTCTATGCCTTAGAGAATATTAAGTGGCTATCAGTAATAGTAAATTGTTGTCGATGACGAGTAGAAATGTGCCAATTTTTTGGTATTGTCTTGACGTGACGTCGATAAACAGTTACGGAATAAGGGGGATTATTTTATGCATGCATAAAATTGTATTTAAAATTTTCAAACAAAAACATTCATTCCCAATAGAGGGTTGCACGAATATACTCGCAAGTACTCGTATGTATGTTTGTATGTGTATGCATGCATGTTTTTTCTGTATATGTATGTATATATATATATATATATATATATGTATGTTTATATGTATATTTGGTCGTGGCTATGTATGTACACACATACACATGCATGTGTACATAAGAATATAAATAAGAGCATACATCTATGCACACACGAAATTCATACGAGTACATTCTACGAATACATTGGAGTACACTTTGCAGCCCTCTAATTCCAAATAAGCACTCAAAAATTTAAACTTCCAGTACTTGAAATTCAGCTGAAAGTGAACTTCAGTTCAAGCTTCGCTTCAAGTTCTTTTCAAGTTCTAGCCATACGCTACATCTGGTAAATATATTTTTTGAAAATCGATCACTTTTAAAATTACCGATTACAGAAGCTTACAAATTTAGGTTAACTTTTGGACTGGAGCAACGGAAAGTGTTGTTTTGTTATTTAGGGCACTGAATTGGCATCTGCAGTCGGTTTCTTAAAATTGGTTCTAGTTTTCGAGATGTACCGTTATGTCAAAAAAGGAGCAGTTGCACGAAAAATATTAAATGGAGAACGGTTTGTCCTATTTAGTTAAATAAAAAATCCAAAACTCGGCAACAACATTATCTTCAAGCCGTGCCAACACCGCATTCGCACTAGCAAAGTTTACTTTGCAAAGCTTTAATTCAGCTGTTAAAAAGACAGAGAGATGAAGTATTCTGCTCTCTGTCTTTCTACCGGCTGAATTAAAACTTTGTAAAGTAAACTTTGCTAGTGCGAAAGCGGTGCAAGGTTGTTTTTTAATCAGGTCAGTAGTTTCAGTAGTAGGGAGGCCTTCAAAATCTAATCTTCAAATCTTCTCAATATTGCCTCCCGAGTGCGAATGGCGCCATGCCATGTTCCGCATTATAATTTACTATTTCAATTCTGTAGTTATTCAACATTATTTAACAGAATTATAGACAACTGGACTTGTTTTTTCCTCTTTAGTTTTTTTACACAGTCGGGTTTTTTGACTTTTTAAATTTATTTTTTATTTTTCTTTATGTTTTATAAAAACCTCAAAAAATGCGTGCGACTTTTTTTTTCTTGAAACGACTTTTTGAGCGACTTTTTGAAAATGTCCAACGCTATTTGTACATTTTTTTACGTAAATTATTTTTGCTCACAAATGTTCACTTTTGTTCACTTTTTTTATTACTTCCAACATATTTAGCAAACAATTTGAAATCAGCTTAAATTACATAAAAACTCTAGCTGGAAAACCAAAGCGTTTGGTACTATAGCATTCAACACAGCCACCTGACAAGTGGTGATAAGCAAAATACACGAGAGCACTGACGATGGAAGTGTAGCGGCTTCCGAAAGTGGCGCTACTCTGTTCTGCTGTGTACGTTGAAAAACTAAGTTGATGTTTATTTTTCCTTTGTTCCTTGGAATATTATTCATGCCCAATTCTTTCTGAGTATAGCGTTATGAACCTTATCCTATTTTGTTATGTTTTTTAATCCATAAAATGTGTACACTATTTTTCCATGGAATTAATGGTCACCGTATACATAGTATGTGTTTATAAAATTGAGTGAAATGCGTACATATACGGTGATTTGATTTTTGTAAGGCATGGAAACGTTCATTTCTGACGCGCTTTCCAGAATAGCCACCATTAATTTACTAATTTAATCTTTCTTTGTAATAAATAATTTTCTAATACAGCTTGAACTTCAACTTGAAACACACTTTTACTCAATCCTTGACGCAAACTGTATTTCAAGGGCTGAATTAAACTATATGCAAACTATATTTCAAGGGTTGAATTAAACTTAAATTCAAGGTTTGAAATAAACTATATTTCAAGGCTTGAATTAACCTTTTTTACAACTGTAATATTTTACTTGAATTCAAGTCCCCATTTTACTGGAGAATGTTTTTGAAATAAAGTGTATTTCAACCCTCGAATCTGGACTGTTTGACTTGAATACCAATTGTTTTACGCTTTATTTGAAGCAAAATTACTTATTGGGTAACATTTTATACATAAATGGAATGTGTTTAAAAAAATTGTATTTCATATTCTGCTATTTTCTTTCAAATTTTTATGTTTCAAATAAAATGTGTAAAATAAATAAACAAGTTATTTTTGAAAAATAAAAGTGTAATTTAATACGTGCCGCTTTTAAACTCGAAGTAATATTTAAATACAAAATACGGGATAAAGTGATATGCAAGCTCGCCTTAAATTGCCCAACTGTAATTAATTAAAAAGCTTATGAAGCTTTTAGAAAAAAAATTTTTTTTTTCTTTAAAAAATTAATCAAAATTCTGAAAGTAATTTTTTAGTTATACAAAGTTCGTACATATGTATATACTATATACATATGTACATAAATCAATTAAAAGAAGGGAATGCAAAACTAAAGTTTGTGCCCAAAATTAATATCAGCTAAACACGATTTCGGCAAGTTTTCAGGAGAGCATTTTTAAATTTGAAATCGTTGCCTCAAATCAGGGAATTTAGATTAAGCTAACCTTTGTATGCTCGGTGTTAGCAATTCTATAATATTTTAATTTGTAATTTAATTTATAATGAAAAAAACGGTTAACTTAAGAGTTATAAGCAAAACAAACAGTTTAGTTTTTTTCCTTTTCGTTATTTTTTAATTTTTAGATCCTATCTCTACTTAAGCTGTTATTCTAAGCATAGTGAATTAACTTTAAGTTCAAAAACAACTCAATAATGACTAAACTCGAGTGTAGCAACCAAAGCCAATCAAAAATATCAATTTATTAAATGAAATAATGGCTAAACTCGAGTTAGATAGAATTTCCACGCATGAATACACTCACGCCATGATTTGGAATAAAATCCTAGTTCTGCTATTTAAAGAAATTTGTTAGAACAAACTTGATATAGGCTGTTATTCCAAAATCGTAAAAGCGGAATATCGACTTTGGTTGTTTAGATTTTTGGATATAAAGTGTTCATTTTTTTAGCTACAATGATAAAATTTTGAGTGGAGGTGCATTTGAATGCAAGGAGTACAATGCGAGTAATAACTCAATTTTGTCCTAAGTCGAAGTTATTCAATAGAAATTTGTTGATCAAAAACACATTCTTAGTTTATTTTCTTTTTTGTATGGACGTTTTTTTGGTCACAGTAGAAATGCACGCAATCAGCTGTTCTCTGAATGTGTTAGTTTGCCAATAATTAAGTGCAAACTTTTCGTTTTGATAGTGAACAACTCTGAATAACTTAAATAGGTACTTGAAAAAGTTAACACTGATAATTTCTGATTATGCGCCTATGTGTAACAACTGTATCAAATGAAATAAAATTTAACAGAAAAATAAAATGAATTGTTTAGTGTCCACTATTAAATTAAATTATCGTTATCTTATCATGCGTTTAAGAAATCTATACTTTTTACTAAAAGCAGTACAAATTTAATCATTGACGTAGCTACAAATAAATACCATTAAATTAAAAATTTTAAAAACCCCCGAAGCAAGTATGTAGATGATGATAACATCAAAACGGCAGGATCAATTTTCTTTAAACATAGGTTAGAAAATTTTGGATCAAGTCACTTTTCAAACAAAAAATTAAAATCGATCTAGCCGGTTGGGAGCTGGGGTGTCACAGACACAGAGATTCAAGAGGATACAGCTTGAAGAGATGTGATATCTTCTAAGTGGATGGAGCGATTTTTTCTAAACATATTCGTAGCTAAGAAAACTTTCGACGGGAAGTTAAGAAAGTTAACTCTCTACAGAACACTTTAATTTCTAGAACCAGTATTTTGTCTTCCCTGATAAATTAAGTAACATTTTGTAAGGGGATGTTCACACATTACGTAACGCCATTTTCGGTGTTTTTTGACTTTTATGCTATACTTGTTAGTCGCAAGCAACACAGGAAGAGAGTGATTTTAACAATGCGTTCGCAATGCTTCGGATTTTATATGAAAACAGTTACGTTTTCTTTCGACTTATAGTTCGAAACATCGTTCACATATAAAGTTCTGCGCAAGTATAGGCAGATAAATCCAAATTTGTTTTCTTTCGCTTAGAATGCGAATAAGCACTTTCTTTCGACAACGATAAACAGAGTATAAATATTTCAACTCTTTTTTTTCAGGATTTATTTCGGGCTTTTTTTACTATTATCTATTTGATTTTTAGTGATTTTTTATAAATAACGCAGATATGTATTACATATACATAAATAGTGTAAAAATGCGGGCTAGTGTACATAAAAAATAAATTGTACAAGAGGTTATAATAATGAATGCTTGGTCATTGTATGTAGACAAAACATAAAGAGTAAATCAAATTGGTGTAACTAGAAGTACACTCCCAAACTGCAACAAAAAAATTAAATAAAATATAAAAAGTGCTGGCGTTAAAAGACTGCAAAAAATTTACTTAAATTATAAAAAAATTTTATAATTTTCAACACTGAACGAAATTTTAAAGTGCTTTCGTAAGTATGTATATCTTGAGTTAATAGTGTCAGGGTGTCACAAGTGTGTTTACTTGTTTAGTAGACATTATATTATTTAGTAGACATTCCTAAAAATCTGAACAATATTCTATTGGAGTGTATTGATAGTAAATGAATTTTTTTTATTAATTTTATTATCATCCAGATACTCAAATTGATAGCAATCACTAAGCAAGAAATATATAAATAGTACATATATACCTTTAAGAGTGTCATATTCGGTCACCCAGTGTTACCACGACTAAAAAGATTTTGAAACAAAAGTTCCGCAATCATGTTAGCAAATAAGAAAATATATAATAAAAATATGATTTCCTATTTGTTAAAATGAAATTAACTACCTCTTTATCGATGTCAAAGGAAATTTTTCTTTCTTAAAAATTCCATTTCAAGCAAAACCAATATTTTGAAGTTTGTTTTTGTTTTGAATGAAATTGTAAGAAAGAAAAATTTCCTTCGACATCGATAAACGGGCTATAAAATTTTAATGCTTTCAAAATTCTAACTTCACAGCTTGTATTAATTAATTACCCAGTGAACATGGAACTTCCAAAGAAGTTAATAAGATTCTCAACTCGTGATGGGGAATTGGTGCCAGTCCGTATCATTTCTAATGATTTTTTTACTTGGGCCTGTCATTCAAAGAAGTTCTCTTTTTTTATTCCTATTGAATGGATTTGAAGTCATGTTCACAGTGTTGAGAAGCAACAATTTTTTGAAACTGCTACAGATACTATTCTATAGTAATTTCATTTATTTTATTAATATTTTATTGACTGGCACGAGTAAGGCTCGAACTAAGGAACTTTACTTCATAACTTGCTTAAAAGTCAGCGTGTTTACCACCTCATCAACATCATCATTGAAGCAACGCACTATAGGAAATTTTACCCTTTACTCGTATGTGGCCAAAATTAATTACAGCCAAACGGCAAGACCAATTTATATAATTTTTTGGATACGACCTTGGAAAGCATCCCTCTTAAAGCCGTTAAAATTTTTTATCACTTACTATTACATAGAAAACAATTTTTATCACTTACGCTCAGGCCTTCTCTTTTTTAGATCATTTTAACTTATTCAAGCGTGCATAAAAGAAATTTTTGTTTTAAGCCGGATTTAAAAAAAAATGATTTTTGATTTCTTCCCCATACAATAAATATTTCCGATTTTAGTGCATTAAGTTACCTACACGCTAAAACATTACTTGAAATTTACTTTAGATTTGACTACGATGAATTAAAGAAGCGATATATATTTTATTGCAACGCTATTTATTTTACAAAAATTACAAACGAAATAGAAAGCTTTTATATCCTTTTCACTTGTACAGTAGGATATAAAAATGTTAAATACTGATAGCAATTTCTTTATCGATCTTTATAGTGCGCATTCTTTAGTTGATTTGTACTTATAGGGGGTTATTTTTTAAACGTTCAGTTTCGAAATTAAAAAAGAAAAAATAAAGTTTTTAGATATTTATAATTTAACGAGTAAACAGTTACCGACTGTTCCCTGAACAAAACCATAGGCCCCTATTATAAGTTGCATTCGATGTTCGATCTTCGCTGGCTATCGAACATCGAGTATCGAATGTTAAATTCGTATTATGAGATGGCAGCACTAACGAAAATTTCGTTGTATAACGAATTTTCAATCGAACACAAT
The DNA here is from genome assembly GCA_956483635.1 of Panzeria rudis. Classification (NCBI taxonomy): domain Eukaryota; kingdom Metazoa; phylum Arthropoda; class Insecta; order Diptera; family Tachinidae; genus Panzeria; species Panzeria rudis. The sequence continues at coordinate 24,434,893 of OY101448.1, read as the reverse complement.
TTTGCTTTTCAATTTTTTCTTTTATAAATTTGTAAACAAACAATATTTATTTATAGTGCCAGCTGATAAATACGTATTATTGTAAACAATTCAAATAAGAAAAAATTACAATAGCGTTATTTTTATCGAATGTGCGCGATAATACCAAATGAAAATTAGTTCGATAAGTTAATTCGACCAAAATCGAAAGTGGCTCATAATAGGCACCATAGTAATTATCAGGGCTCGGACTTTCATGCAAATGAATGTTTTTTTTTGTAACGATAGACAAAGAGATATTAACTAATTATCTATGCGAATCATCAAATTTTAAGTAGTTTCGCATCGGTTTTTAGTTGCATATTTTGGTGGTAAGTGCATATTTTTGCGTATTTGACAATAAATGCATATTTTTGGAACTATAACAATTTTGTTAATGCATATTTCTAAGCTATAAAAATATTTTTTAAGCATGTTTCTCACTTTTTGAAAAAAATGATACTACTGATGGCAACTGTCCATTTAAGTTGCTATTTACTACCTTTCTTTAAATAAATAAATAAATAAATAAATAAATTAGCTTTGTTTTATGGTTTTTCCCTAATAATTATAAAAAATTATAAAAAATATTTTCATATTATTTTAGTTTTGGTACTTTGTTCGTGGGTAAATGCATATTTTTCATTTTTAGATGAATTTGTTAAGCACTTAAAATCAATTTTTAGTTGCATGAAAGTCCAAGGCCTGGTAATTATATTTATAATAACATGCCGTTACAAAATATCAATGCTTTTCACTCGTGAAAAACAAAATCGGAAGTTATCGCTAAAAACGAGTTTTTTGGACTTCACTGACAAAAACAATTTCACTGCAATGTCGAATAGAGTTTTCCGTGCATATTTAAAGATTTTATTTTGAATTATATTCCACTTATTTTGACTTATATAAATTTGTTGCTATTTATTTTGTGAGTAGTTCCAAAATGCACTGGGAATGTGTTGCATGTATAATTGTACATTGAAATTTTGTTAAAAAAAATTTTACTTTGCCAATTCCCAACTGATTTTAATAATTTAGAACTTATTGTAATTGATATAAGATACACTTCTTAAGAAAATAAAGAAATGAGTAGGCTTTCAAGCAAAGTGTTGCAAAAAAATACGAAAAAATCGGGGAAAAAATTGGAAAAAAATTTTATTTTTCTTTTGATGATATTTCCATGAAATATAAGTTAAAATCGGTGCAGAAACAACGCAGTGAAAATTGTTTTTTCAGTGAATTAAAAAAAATTGTTTTTATCGATGACTTGCAATTTTGAGGGTGGATTGCAATTTTTTTAAATGCCAAAATTATCTACTTAACTAGACCTACAAGCCTCACTAAGTCGTTAATCACGAGTATTTTCATTGTTACAGCGTGTAATTTTTTGTTGCATTGTGTTAACGGAAAAAGAACTTCAACTTACATTGGAAGTGACTAAGTAACGAGCCAAAATAAACTACGTAAGCGGCTTTCAAAATATACTTTTTTTATTTGCGCACAGACTACACAAAACTACACAAGCATAGATTTTTCATTTTAATCACTAATTTAAACTTCAATTTTCTACGACAACCACATTATATGGAAATTCTGTTGCAAATGAAATAATTTGAAAATAGACTGCACAAAAAGCTTGCAACAAGTTCAGTATGGCAGTCAAAATATCAAAATGTTTTGATTATTCTACAAACGGCTGGCCAAGCCGGTTGTCAAACATTAAGACACCGCCGCCATAGATTAAACAACAGGCTTGGACAAACGTAAATTTCTGTCTTGTTTGGCAAGCCGGTTGCGTAGTCTATTTAGCTCTTATGATATATCGTATTGTTTACTATGATTCAAAAGCAAGAAAATTGTATTCATATGAAAACTGCAGACGAGAAAGGCAAATTTTTTATATGCTCACCATTTACCAATTACACTATTCAACACAAAAAATAACAAGGTTCTCACGACTGATCCTGGTAGAGGAACCAAAAAGAATAGAAGTGTTTTTGTGTTTTAAAAGTTTGCATTTTCAGTTCATTTAGGGGGAATTAAAGTTCTCCCTTTTGCACATTGTTATGTAAAACACTACGTCGAACATTTTTGTGGAGCATTTTAACCCTATAACACTGTTGTATGTGAATTTTGTCCTTTCTTTAAAAAGAGTCAAAAATCTCTCCTTCAGCGGCAATAAAGCGGGCTGAAATACTCTACAAAAATATTGGCCATAAAATTATACTATAGGCCTTTAAAGACACGCAAGTTCTAGACTCAACTTCAACGCTAGAAATCATTCAAAACTTAAAATGTGTTTCAAGGGTCAATTTCGTACTTATTTACAATTAGTACTCGGCATAGTAAATCTTGTAAGCCTTACGTTTAAGGTATAAGATGTGTGTAGCACTTTTATGTAACACACGACGGGAAACATTTTTGTGGGACATTTTAGCCCTCTAGCTCTACGTTATGTGGACTTGTTTGTCGCTTTCTTAACAAAAGAAGCAAATAACTGCCCATCAGCGGCGATATAGTGGGCTTCGTAATTTTGAACTTAATTAATTGATTTTATTGTAGTGTTATTATTAACAAGAGTTTTTCTTTCAAAACATGTTACGCTAATGCAAAGAAAAGAATGTTATAGAGACCTCCTGACATGCTTTAAAATCCACAGCAAAGGAAGGAGTAGGGGCAAATGATACACAATGCATGGAATATTAAATACGATACAGTTCTATCACAATAAATGCTCAGATTCTAATTTAAAAACTAGAAGAAAAAAAAGGACAGACCACCAATCATTTTATTTTTTACTTCTTAAAGTACATTGATTGCACTATTTTACAAATTTTCTTATATTCCCAGCAGAACTTTGATTGCTAATATAAAGAAAAGTATATGTACTAGCATTTGAGTTGTGAGTATTGGCTGATGTTCAAAAAAATAATTAAGTCCTTCTTACATTAACCCTGTAATTACCAAAGCATTCGGGACTCCTTATTATTCTACTAAATTAATATAATAGCTTCAAATTGACCTGAAATAACTTTACGGGCGCTCATAGCGAATAAATGAGGCCTTAAATTTTGCTATGGCTCTTTCAGCAAATGGCTCCTTTCAGCAAATCAGACACTTTAACGGAATTGTCAATAATTTTATACTAAAAAATCAAGGAGGAAAAATTTCACCCTATACTTGAAACAAAAACCTATCATATACATATTTAACGTAATCAATATATTTTAGCACAAGCTGTTTTACACCGTTAACAGGTGTTAATTTTAAGTGCAGTCAATCATTTGCCTTAAATGCAAACACATCGGTTTTACAACTTTTGTTTTTAATCTTTTTAAAAACTAATATTCGCAAACACATATTGAATATTGAACAAAAACATTTTTGAATGTTTAACAGAAACAGAAAACTATAAAATTTCTTTAATTTCAACTCATTTTAAAATATGAAATTCTACCGCATGCTTGAAAATCGATTCAAGTCTCATTGTAATACCAAATAAGTCACGTGCAATGATCGTTTTTTGCTTATTCAGTTGGAAAAATGTGTTTATTGATACGTAATCATCAAAATCCGATTGTAAAACAATTGTGAAATTTTAAGCTAGCAAAGAATTAAAGAAGGAAAGTATGACTTGACAAAACTGAGTTATCAATAATTAAAATTTTTTTTAACAACAAAAGTACATATTATTTTGTCTTTAATTTTTTTTATTATATTTAAATGTTATCCCTCTAAACTTAAAAAAAATAAAACACTTGAGACTCTAGTACAAACGGTAAAACAAACAAAAATTCAGACCTATTTTCAATCAAAACAACAAAAAGTCAAGGCCGTTAATGATGCTCAAATAAATACTTGAAGAAACTTGAGACAAAAATTTTGATACTTGAAAAGTTTGGGACCCTATCATGATTCACCACTCAACTAAGTGACTTTGTGAATGTTACGAACCAACTCAACGATTTTCTTGTACAGTAGACGCTCGTAAATCAAAACTATCGGGAATTCGAGTCCTTCGGATATTAGAACCAATGTTTTTAACACATTTCAAAGCGTTTCTATTTTTGCTTGTTTTTAACACTGGAAAATTATCTTTATAGCTCTTATTTTGCTTCCACATAGTAAAAAAAGAGGAATCCCATCCCTGTCGGAAACGTACTTAACTTTAAACCAACTTTAAGCTAACTATTTTGCAACTAGTTCTGACTGACACTTAGATTACTTTCCAATGGAATCAACTAACTATTTTAACTTTGCGATGTCCTAGGCGGTAGTCAATTATCCCAATCTGTACTACTTTTCAACTACCTTAAAGTTGACTTTATTTAAGTCACCTGGTAGTTAGTATATTTGCAAAAAGATGTTGCTGGGGTTCGACCTATGTATCACACGCTGTATCCTTCCAGCTAAGATACCACTTGAAATGATAACAGCAAAAATTAATATAAACTTGAAATGAGTTTCAAAATTGCTGAGAGTAAAGTTGTTGGCTCCCACCAAAATGAAAGGGCGTTCTATCAGTTAATGTAATTTTACTATGTAATTTAGACAATATGCTGTATCTTGGAAACCGTAAGAGGCGAACTCTTGAAATTTTCAAAAACGCTAAAACTTAAAAATCCCAAAATTAAAAAAAATTTTAAAACGAAAAATGGCCAAAATGAAACAACCGCTTTAAAGGAAAAAATCACAAAAAAAAACAAAACAAAAAAAAACCGGCAACAACAAAAAAAAAATCGTAATAACGAAAAAAGTGTCAACACCAAAAAAAAAAGCTAAAACTAAAAACATCAAAAAAAACCGAAAAATCGCTAAAACTAAAAATATCGCCAAAAAGCGAAAAAACGGTAAAACAAAAAAAAACAAAAAAAAAACAAAAAACTAAAAAAAAAACTCCAAAACTAAAAAAATCGGCAAAAACAAAAAAAATTGCAAAAAACGAAAAACCGCCAAAAAAAATTGCGAAAACAACGAAAAAAACTTAAAAAATAAATAAACTAAAATTAAACAAAAAATTAAAGCGAAAAAATTTTAAAAATTAAAAATGGGCAAAACGAAAAGGGATATATATCGACCTCTTTGCGCGAAATGATCCTAAGCGACATTTTTAAGAAACTATTTTTTTATTGAAATCAAAATTTTATGAACCTACCTTAAAAGCGTCGTCAAAATCGTTGATAACTTTTGAAATACAGGCTATGAAATTTTATCGTAAGCGACAGTTTACGAATATAAATCATGTTTAAATACAATAAAAACCCCTTCTCCTGAAAAATTTAGTTTTTGTCGCTTACGATCATTTAGCGCTAAGGGGTCGATATGTAGTCTCACTTTACTGAATTTATTTAGTTTTAGCGTTTTTTTTAAATTTCAAGAGTTTGCCTCTTACGGTTTCCAAGATACAGCAAATTGTCTAAATTGCATAGTCAAAATAATATTAACAGATAGAGCACTCTTTAATTTATATTGTTTTAAATATCAGTGTTAATTGGTGTAGTCTATTCTACAGACTACACCAATTAACACTAACTCTGAAAAGTTAAGCTGTCTATATGTAAGTGTTTTTATACTACATTAGTATTTCAACATGTTTCCTTGCTCGCTTTAGAGCACCCTTTAATTTTTAACTGTCGTATATTTGATGCTGTAGCCAGCGTTGCCAGAATGATGATTTTATCATATTTTTGATGATTTTTAAACCAAAATATGATTTGATGATTTTTTTCCTTAAATGATGATTTATTTTCTCGCAAATTATGATTTTTTGAACTTTTCATATGTATATCGTCACAGAAAATGAAAAGGCCCTATTGCACATTTTAAAAGTTTTACAGGAGAAGAATGAATCTTGTTTAAATGAAAAATATATTTACAACTAGTGCAAAATTTTACAATATAAGTAAAAAAGACCCAACAAATGTATATATTTATTGTGAAATTTTGCACCAAATGTCAATATATTTTTCATTTAAATAAGTTTTATGCTTCCCCTGTAAAACTTTTAAAATGTTATATAGGGCTTTCTGCATTTTCTGTGATGATATATAAAGAGTTTTTGAAAGATATCATGCATTACGTTTTGTAGTTGTTTGGATCAATTAATAAAAGTCTTTAACATAAAAGTTTATGGTGGTGCATTGTATTAACTGGGTGAACTTTCTCTTAATAAAGTATTTTGAATTTCGAACTATATTTCCCTGTTTTCGATTTTGTTTAGTTCTTTTTCGGTTTTAGGGTATTTTAATGTATAAAGCGGGGTACAGCTGTCGAACTTGAGTGGCAGTCGGAAATTCATCAGCTTTGAAAGGTAGTTTTGAATGGAATTTTGTGGGATATACAAAGTTTAATGTGCCGAATTCAACTCCGTTTTCGGTGTTTTTCTATCATGTACAGATTCCTTAAATGGGTGTGACTAATATTTCCAATAGCACCCTAAATCGAGAACAACTCTCCACCAAAAGATGCGTATTAAAATTCCCTTAAGTCAGAAAAATTAATATTCTATATTTCCAACTATTTCGGAGTTATTCAGAAATTACCGGCGAAACTTTTTTTTGGAAAAATTTATTTTATTGTTTTCAAAAACTCATAAAAGAAATTAAAACTGCAAACATTTAAAATTTTTATCATTAGTCTGACAGCTAAATAGGCATAAAAAATTCGATGGGCAAATGTTGATTTTATTCACAATTAAGTGAAGGAGCTCAATTGATGAAAATCATAATTTCCATACAACAGAAAAAATTTCAATTTATGTGTGTGTATATGCATTAGTTCGCTCACCTAATTGTGAATAAAATCGAAGTTTGTTTGTCGATTTTAAAGGTTTTTGGCTTATAATATTCCTAATATATAGTTAGCTTCACTCCTAATTTTTTTCATGACTTTTTCAAAACGAAAAAGATTCATTTTGCATGAAACACGAATTTTTCGCCACTAATTTCTCAATAACTCCGAAACAGTAGGAAATAAAAATAAATAAATATAAATGACTTAAAGGTAATTTTATTCTGTATATTGTGGTGCATTATTTATTCAATTTCGACAAACCATTCTCGAGTTATGGTAAAATATACTGATGTACCTAGTGAAAATATCAGTCATGCCAATTAAAAAATCTGTAAGTGATAGGAAATATACTGAGCACGGATTTGTGGATTAAAGTTTGTATAATCCACAGATTTTTATTTCAAGGCACGAAAAATATTTTTTTTGCATACCAGTACTAGTTGAGTTTTCCGAGATTTTTTCGCGGTGGAAGTTATTTTGTCGCATTTTTATATGTTCTTACAGTCATGGCGATATTTTATATGCTTCGCTGATTGCTCCTGACTTTCAAACCTTTTCACAAATATTTACTATTACATACAATTTTAAAATGTGCAAGAATCTCTTTAATATTGATTGCCAAAAATGTAATAACTCTCCTATCTAGAAGATGACATGAAGGAAATCATATCATATTAAAGAACTCGTTTTTATTTTAGTTTGCTATAAACGTCTCATTGTTCAACTTAAGAATACGAATTTGTGATGATATTTTATATCAAAATATGATTTTTATTTCGTCATATGATGATTTTCTTCGAAAAGCTTCTGGCAACGCTGGTTGTAGCGGCCAAAGTTTCACATATTCTTTGAAATTTTTAGGTCCGTAGCTCTAACGGTTCCCGAGAAAACAACCTGTGACAGACAGACGGACAGCGTAGCGAAAACAATAGGGTTCCTTTACACTTTTGGTATACGGAACCCTAAAAATTCGAACCATTTTGGTTCATCTTCAGGATTGATAAATTACACTATTATGGTTTTATTTTATAAAAATATTTAAAAAAAAATTAATCAATTTTTTATTAATATGATTATTTCGAACGTAAATGCTTGTGAATCCAAATTATATATTAGGCTAAGGTTCGTAACGTTTAATTCAGAAAGAATTGGAAAGTTTGTCTTGAGTACCGCAAAAAATCAGAAAATGGGAATGAAGAAAAATAAACCAATGGCAACGCTGGGAAAGTGCAGTTTAATATTAACTAGAAAGTGATTTAATTCTCGTATTAAATTTTCACGAAAAAGTATATTTAAGAATTAAAAACATATTCAACAGAGCCGCCTGACAAGTGGTGCTAAGCAAATTACACGTGAGCACTGACGATGGAAGTGTAGAGGCTTGCGAAAGTGGTGCTACTCTGTTCTGCTGCGTACGTTGAAAAGTTAAGTTAATGTTAATTTTTCCCTTGTTCCTTGGAATATTAATCATGCCCAATTCTTTCTAAATTAAACGTTACGAACCTTAGCCTTATAATTAATTTTTAGTTTGATTGTTTTTTAGTATTCGTTACTGTTGCCTTTAAAATGCTGCACTAGCTGTCAACATTTCAAGAGTTTGAGTTAGATATAAAATAAACACAGTAAAAGTTAAAGTCCAAAAGTTATAATTAAAAAAACTGTCAAAAAACATCGAGCGATAACTTTTGAGCAACCTTGTAGAAGTTGCACTAGTTTTGCTCCAAATATCCCATAGTCCATCTCAAAACTTATTTTTGCTTTTTTATTTTTATTTTTAGATTAGGTCACCATATTTTTTTAAGGCCCCTCAGAATTCTTTTATAAGCTGTTAAAATGATTTATTTTTTACGAGTACTTGAGTTATAAAAACAAATCGGTAAAAATCTGTTTATTAATGGCATAATTAAACTCTGTCTACACCCATGTTTAAATAGTGTTTATGTGAAACTAAAATAATTACGTTAAATATATTTTTTGTTTCTTTTTTGTAGTATATTGATTGCATACGATCACGTACATTGGAGAGAGGCTTCAATTTGCTGAACACTGGTCCGCGCGTGTGGTATTATTCATAAGATTTGAGTATTTATGTGCTGAATAAAATACTCTGACAGCGTCTAAAGGCACTTAATAAATGTTCTTGTCACTAAAATTAACAGGCTGTTTTTTAATTTTCTTCCAAACCATTTTTTTATAAATGTAAAGGAATATTTCCAACAAATGATTTAACTGAAAGAGGACAATAAGGCGGGAGGATTTAAACAACATGTTGAGTTTATCTACCTACATGTACAGAAATCATAAAGTTTTTTTTTATTTTTATTTGTTAACACAACATGATCATAGAGTTTTAAAGTTTATTGCTCAATGAAATGAAAATACTAAACATAAAAACATGATCACCCATAAAACTAAGGGGGAAAAGTAATTTTGAAATGATAAGTAAAAGTAAAGAGAAAAGTACTTTTATAAATTCCATTTTATGTCCAGTTTCTGTGCTTTTTTCCTTCAGTTAAATTGACTAGAAAATTTTCATATAAATCACTCAAAAAATCTGAATGAACTTTTAAAATTTCACCCCTAGAAAAAATCAGCAGCTACGCCAATGAAGGAATTAAAGTGGTGTTTTAGAGTTTCTAAAAGTATTAAAAAAAAAGTAAAATTTCTTAAAGCCTTCCAAACCTGTAACATACAAATAGCGACTAAAAAATTAATGAATGGAATGAGAATTGCTTACATTTTTACGATAATTTTTATGTTTATTTTTGATTTTTTTTGCTCTCTTACAGACATGAATAGAAGAAACTTTAAGATAGATACACAAAATCGTCCATAAACTGCAATTACGTGCAACACAAAATACTAAAGACACATTTTTATAGCACCACGTCCCAATTCACAGATTTCTTAAACATTGCCAGCATTTTTACAATACAATAGCAGCAGCAACAGCCAAAATAATCGTAAAAGGCCGGCAATAACAAGGGAAGTAAGTGCTTCATAGAACCAGTCAACGTTAATGGAGTCTACTTCACGTAAAAAACACAAAACAGAAAATCCTTATGCTTCCGTCTACAATGCCACTACCATCCCACTCAATGCCAGCAAAAGTAAAGAAAAAATTGTGTCTACAAAAACGAAAAAAACCCCACGACGTGATAAAAGTGATTTGGGAGAAAATTTTATAGCACCTGATGGTGGGTGGGCATGGCTTGTTTGTATTGCAGCCGGTGTATCGAATGTAAGTTGAACAAAATTTTCAATGAGAATATTATTGTTTAATGAAAAGAAAAGTTTTCGACGCCAACATGTTGAAAATCTTGTTTGCATTTTATTTCTACAATAAATTTCCTGGTTTTATAATTGTGTTTTGTGTTTTTGTTTTCTCTCTTTTTTTTGTAGTTGACTATTTATCCTTGTCTTCAACAATTTGGCTTTATTTTTCGTGAACGTCTTATTAATTTGGGGATAACAAATTCACAGATCACAACAATTATTAACACACATCCAGCGGTTTCAGCGTGTACAGGTTGGTGCAAAATTAGATTTTATATAAGAATCTCCAAAAATTCTTCAGAATATTTAAGGATGATTTCATAGATTCGTTGGGTTTATTTCAATGTCAACGCACAGTGGTTTAAAAACTTGTTTTTTGGGGGAAATAATTCGATATCTCAAGAACAGTGCAAAATATCGTTTCAAACAAAACAAACCATATTTCATTAAAATCGATCCACAAGTTTTGTTTTTATTCACAATTAAGTGAGGGAACTCGATTGATGAACATCACGATAACATAAGAAACAACTTTACGTTGAATTAGTAAAAACCTTGAATACTTGTGTTATTTACCCTATTTAATTCTCAAATTTCATGATTTAATAATAGTTTTGGAAAATGGCCTAATATTCGAATTAACATAAAATTTGAACGGACTGATATATGAAATTTTGAACTTAAACGAAATACCAGAATTCCTAAAACGGGGGAAATATGTTCCAAAAAATTATTATTTTTAAATGGTCGACCTGTCGTTATTTATCGTGTGATATTTAAATAACTTTAGAATATTTGTAGTTTTGTGGCGATCGTTGTTTTGCACCTTAAGGAAACTATTAATTTTCTTTCAAAATTGATAACATTTGTATAGGGCTGGAGGGAGAACCATTACCTTTTTTGAACCGATTTTTCTGCTACACCCATTATTCGTAAGTTTTCTTCAACAACCAACCAAAACTTTTGTATCTTCCAGCGAAAATTTATTTTATATGATCGAAAAAAGCAATAACATCTTTTTGGGAAAAAATCCCAAAAAAAACTTGTCATTTTTTATATGATTCATGTTCCGATGTGAAAAACTTTTTGACGAATAAAGATATCGGCATGAAATTTTCCTCATTGTGTTCTAAATTTTATCACTAATATCGCAGTTTTTTTTTCGAAAAAGTTATTGGGCATTCGGTTAGTCCATCACATCAAAAATACTTAATTAAGGTCGCCCAAAACGAAAAGAAAAAAATTTTCGAGCGCAATTATCTCCGAAACTAAAAGAGATATTCTACACATGTATAGCATGTTTCTGTAGACATTCTCACGGACTATATTTTTACAAAAAAAATTAACATTCGCACTATAAATTAATTTTTGGCGATCTTTTTAAAAAACTTGCCGTCCGCGGTAGACAACTTTGGGGCTTTGCCCACGAGCCCCCTTTATGTCAGGAAGGCCTGCAATCGCGTGCAAATTTAGAAATGCCCCAGCTATGTCTGTGTGAAATTTCGCAACGATATCATGAATGGTTCGCGAGTTACCGAATTATTTCCACAGAAAAGGTCTTTAAACCACTGTGCAACGTTACAAAAATACGGCTAAAATTCTGCTGAATTTTTTAGATTATCTCGTAAACTGTAAGGAATGTGAAAATTTTGTTTTAGGTAAAAATATTATCTACAACTCTACTAAATACATTTTTCTTGCAAATTGTACAATTAAAAAGTTATAGATCAATATATTTTGAAAATTAAACGACATTTCTTTTATACTGATTTTAGAGAAAAATGTGTAACAATCATTTTCATAGAGCTCCTTCTAGCAAAAAATTTTATGCATACATGTCTAGTTTTCTTCATTCCTTGAGATGTTATAGACCCTCAAAGCCAACAATAATATAAGGGCTGCCCCTTTATCTTCTATACAAAGTAGTAACTAATTAATGGAGCAGTATATTAGGGAGAGTCTTCCAACTCGGTGTAAGCTACTTTGTATGCAGTGTACGCAGTCAAAAGGAAAATCGAGTAGATAGGTGCAAAGAGAAGGGTACCTCGCATGCAAACCATATATTAATTGTATCATATTTGGAGAACTATAGTTGTGACGGACTTTGGTTTTAGTGTGAGATATATTACTTTGTATGGAAGATACACTTTTTCCCGCTCCTTACCTGCGAAGGTAAATTTTACGATATGACAAAAAACGATATGACATACTGTGTTGTTATATCGTAAGTTTTTAACGATATGACTACACTGCTATATGAAAACACCGTGTATGGCTATCTTAGTGTTCTTATATCGTAAACAAATTACGATATGACAACACAGTATGTCATATCGTTTTTTGTCATATCGTAAAAAGAGCTAAAAATGGCATCGCTGCTTTGGGGGTCAATAACCACCCTTATAGGAAATAAGAGGCGAACATTTTGTTGATGTGAAATGTTTCCCATGAACAAAAAATTACGAAAAAAGTAACTAACACAAATTTAGGAAGAGGGAACATATTTCACGTGAACTTTTATTCCCGATAAGGGTGAGTATCTTAAGGAAGGAAGAAAACCCTAGACAAATATATATAAAATTTTTTATTGGAATGACCTCTATAAAATGCTCTTACTAAATTTTTCGCTAGAATCAGTAACAATAGAGTTATTACGCTTTTAAGACAAAAATTTGCTAATTTTCAAAATGTTATTGTCTATAACTTATTAATTGTACAATTTACAACAAACTTACGCTTAGTGGGGTTATAGTAAATATTATTATCTAAAAGGAAGCTCCTTACGAACTTTTCGTAACTAAACACGCAAAGTTGCATCCTATATGATATGCAAAGTGAAATGCTTATTTTACTGCACTAAACCACAAAAAAAGGTCGGAAAATTTTTCACAACTAGTCAAAAATCACTAAAATTTAACGAGAAAATAATTCCAAAAAAATTAATTAAATACGATCTGTTAAATCAGATCAGAATAAATATTGCTAAAATCAGCATATCTTAAAATAAACAGCAAATAGCACGAATATTTTCAAATAGTTTAGAAAAATTTTTTGGATTTGAAACGTTTTTTTCTTTCGAATTTTACATATAAAACATACGAAAAACAAAAAAAAAAGTTTCACAAAAAAGTTTTGAAACCACTGGTATGGGTAGTTTTGTTAAACCACTTTCTTTTTACCATTTTTAGGTCTTCTCAATGGACCCATGTTTAGATTCTATACATTTCGCCAAGTAGCCATGGCTGGTTCACTACTTATATTTTTGGGCATACTACTAACAGCATTTTGTGAAACATTTTGGGAATATATGATCACATATGCTCTACTTTTTGGTAAGTTACTTAAAACTTCAAAAACAAAATGGCCTCCAACACTTATCACTTCCATTATTATTTAAGGTTTTGGTACCGGCATTACAGTATCTGCCTCAACTTTGGCCGTTAATACTTATTTTAAAACTAAAAGAAGAAAAGCCTCCGGCTTTTCGTGGACAATAACAGGACTTGGTCCCATAGTGCTACCTCATATAGTCACATTTCTAGTTTCCGTTTATGGTGTAAAGGGCACAGTATTTATATTTGCAGCCTTATCTCTGCATACTTTTATGGCTGCTTTAATTTTTCAACCGGTGCAATATCACATACAAAAACCTTCTGATGGGAATAATCAGCCGGTGTCTGTGCTGGCAGAACATTCACAGCATTTGTGTAAATTCTGTGAAATGCAACAGAAAAAAGAGAAGGGTATATTTTCCTCTCAGTATCTTTATCAAGATGACGATGAACTAAAGCCCGGCTTTGAAATTATTGAACCTGGTACACCCATGTTGTCGCGAGCCAATGATGGCTTGTATGGCTCTAGATTATCGCTGGCTTCCAAAAGAAGATTGCGTTTTCGTAGCGTTTCGAGTTCGAAAGATATAGAAAACACCACACGCATAAGTCGTTTGATAAGCGAAGATGAGGAATTGAAACAAAAGAGTAGTTTTAAACCTAACAATTTCAATATAGAGAGAGATGAGTCACTGAATAGAGGCAACCTTAACCAACGCTATGGTGGCCCATTAAAATGTACATGTGCCGAGGAGAGAGCCCTAATGGAACTTAATAAAATAGAAGCCTTTGATGTGGAAAATTCGCGCGAAAACGAGCAATTGGAGGACTCAATTGAAGATTTACAATTGACGTTTTTCGAAAAAGTTGTGGCCTTTTTTGATCTAGATCTTTTAAGAGATTTTTCATTTATAAATCTAGTAGCTGGTTTGACCATAATAAATTTTGGTGAATTAAACTTTTCCATATTGACGCCATTTATTTTGAGTGATTTTGGTTTGGAGATATCACAAATTACCATGTCTATATCTGTGCTAAGTAGCATGGATGTTATCACTAGATTTTTGGTGCCATTTTTAACTGAAAAAATATCTTGGGATAATAGAGTATTCTTTCTTATAGGAGTAGTAGGCATTTCCATTGGTCGTACGGTGGTGGCCTGTACGCGTTCTTATGCGGTAATAATCTCTACATTTGCCGTTATAGGTGTGTTCAAAGGGGTGCGTACAATATTTTGGCCCCTGGTTATACCCAGTTGTGTGCCATTGAAACGTCTGCCGGCAGCCTCTGGCTTGCAATTGTTAATATCTGGTTTATTTACATTAGCCGCCGGGCCATTTGTGGGTAAATAAATGTTTAAACATATAAATTTTTACAAGAAAATGATAATAATTCTCTTTCACTGCAGGTTTGGTGCGTGATCGTTACAATTATGCCATTGCCTTACATTGTCTCAATATAATGACATTTTTAGCGGCGGCTGCTTGGATTTTAGAGGCCTTAATACGTCGCTTTTTACAGAAACCAAGTACATTATGTGATGAACCAAGATGATAACTAATAAACTTTTTAGTTTTAACTTTTTTTTATATACTTTCATCTTTAAAATTGTATTACTTTTCATTTTGCTTTTTTTCATTTAATTATAGTCTTTACATACAAGATCTATTTACATAAAATGTAATAAAATTGTATGATTTCTAGTATTGTTTTCTTTTAATAACGATCATGTTCAAGGCGTTATTACGAAAAGTATTGCATACTTTAAAGCAATTTTATTTAATATATTTTCTTTTTTTTAAATCATATAAATTGTTGCCTACCTCACGCGTTATAAAGGGCTGCCAAGATTTTAGTATTTGAGGATTTTGAAATGGTTGGTAATTATGTGTAAATATGTCTGAAGATATATATTTTCGTATACATGTATTTTAATTAGTTTAAAGTTTAAAACACTTACCGTATTAATTTACTGCTGAAAAGAATAAGAAAAAGTATACATGAGTACATATGAATCCAGCTGAAATATATGATATATCTGATTAAAAATAAACAATTTTTGCACAATATTTAAACGAAATATATTATGTGGCACATACATTATGCAATATTATTGAATATACTATACAATAAGAGACTCAATAATTTCAAATAAAATATGGCATAATTTTTCCCACAGTGACAAAATGAACGTAGCACTGAACGATGTTGTCTACACATTCCACAGTATACATTTTACATTTCGTTTTTGTTGTGCAATAATAATCAAAAGCCTTTTGATTTTTGCCAATACATAGTGCCACCTTCTAATATGACATACACATTGGCGTTATTTATTGTACAATATGAAAAATTTCACAATTATATTGCAAGTGTATGGGCCGCTTTACACGTGCCAGCTTATACTTTGGCATGTCATAATGTCCAGTCAGTGACATTAATGCCCATGGAAATTATGTCACTCCAAAAACTGTCATAACGTCCAAGGATAAAAAAAGATATTATGACACTTTTGAGAGTGTCATAGCCCGGTTGACCGGGTTTTTCTGCGTTTTAAAACCAGCAACCGGTTTTTTTAATAATTTCAAATAGTCGTCAACCTATTGGAAAAAGAGGTGTTTTTATGATAATTAGTCATTATTTAGTTTATTTATCATTAAATTAGTTTATTTTTCTTAAGAAGCGATTTCAAGATATTAGCGAAAACCGTGTTTACAAAATATCTCGTGTCTGAGGTTATGGCAAAAAGTTGAACATTTGTGAACCAGTATAATCGATCATTGTAATATTTGCTGACTTATTCATTGACTCATTTATAAATATTAAAGGGCACTTCCAGTAATCAGCAAAATTTTAAAATGGGAACTTTCATGGGAATTCCACTATGGGGAATTCCACTATAGCTAAAGAGCTGAACTTTTGTACACATGTGGACCTTACTGAGTAAGTAATGAGAAAAGTCTAAAAACGGGCTTTTTTCATATAGGGAGACTAACTAGGGTGCTACGGTTTTGGTGAGAAAGTAATTAGAAAAAAAAAATCAGAAAACGAGCATTTGTCATTTAGGGGTCAATATAAGAACAAATCGATCAATTGGTGAAACATCACATTATGCAACATTATAGATTATTTATAACTGTTATACCTCATTACACTCAAAATATCCACTATTTTTATAAATATAAGGCCAGATTTCAGAAAAACTTAAGATGAAATAATGAAGCAAATTTTCGAATTTCTAAGTCTTTGTCATATGTTGCAAAAAAATATTTTCTAAGATAATTTGAGGTCGCTGAACACGAAAATGATATTAATTTATGTTTCTTAATGCGCGTTCTGCCTATATTCGCGAAAAACAAGTTTTGTTTTTGGGTTTTTTTCGTTTATGGCTTATTTGAATAAAAAAAATTGTACACTGTTGTATAGATAGATATCTCTCTAATCTTTCATTCAATACACTGATTGTGTGGATCGTGTAAAAAAGTATAGAGTTATACACCTTAAAACTTTACAAAAGTATATTTTTAGACCTTTTCCCAAAAACTATCATTTTAAATTGCTCCATTAAGATGAGAAAATATACTGAGTATATTTTTTTTCTGACTGTATTTCAAAGATAATTTTGTAACGATCACATGATGTATGCAATCGCTAAATTCTGATAAAAATAAAATAGTTTGGAAAATCCAAAAGGGCACGCCTCATAATCTCATTTAGACCGTGAAATTAAATAGGCTTCTATTCCTAATTATACTGAAGCGTAAAAAAATAAAAAGGACTCGATTAATGAAGTCTTTCGGTCGTTATCGTGACCACATACAGGATCCGTACATACAGACAAACGGACGTCCAAGACAGAACTTTTTTAAACAGTTTTTTAATTAGTTTAAATAATAAAAATAACATTAAAAATGTCATGAGTGTTAAAAATAGTATTTTTTTTTCTTAATATGTGTGTGTATATATTTTTTACAAGTGCAATATATGATAACAATAGAGCCATTTAAAGTTTGAAAAATCAGTAGTTTCGCGTGAAGTGAGAGTAGTACCCACCTCAATGCTTCGCTTATGCGGCATGCAATTAGAAAGTTATTAGGAACATTACGGCAGCACTGAGCATCTAAAAAATCCACAACGGCAACACCATTATGTTATTTTATGTTGTCATGTCAAAAAATTTTATATAATTTACAAGAAAGAATTGATATAATTAACAGACACCTTCAGATAGCAGCGACTCCCAAAAATTATGCCAAAAATCCCCAAAATCCCAGGAGTTTCCCCGGCAAGACTGACAACCAAAAAATCCGCAACGGCAGCACCAGTATGCTATGTAGTTGTGACCAGTATTAGTGACCAGTATTCGCGGCCAGTATTTTTCATTTTCATAAAATTTCAAAAATCAATTGCTTGGGGGTTAACCCCAAGCAATGATTTTTGATATTCAAATAAGCATTGATGCGCGCCATAAGGAGCTTACGTTACAAAAAAAAGTAGTCAGATCGAAAAATATACAAAAGTACTGAGATCAAAATGAAGACCGAGTTATTGATAGGTACAGTGCCATCTTATTTCTGGGCAACCTTCTATCTGGGCTATATTTGTTTAATCTTTCTAATATAGGAAAGACTTATGGGGAAAATGTTGTCAAGGAATCATATTGCCTAAAAATTAGATGTTTTTGTGCCTATCAATACTTTTAACTGCCGGAATTTTCGAAGAGAAACTTGGCCTTACTTTCACATTTATGTTTTTGTGCGGATTTAAATTATTCTACACCGATTATATATCTAGAAGATAGTTCAGTGACTATAGTCACAAGTCCCGATTTTGAATGTGCATAGAAATTTTATATGGCAAAATGAACTACTTAGCTACAACTCTCACCAAAGCGCCCTTCAGACTATTAGATTTAGTATTAATACTTGTCAAAACCTCAAATCTTAAGTAAAAATGTAACAGTGTGAAAACAAATTATTATGATCTGTCAAATTATATGTAAATAAATTTGACAGTATTGTGTTATTTTCTAAACAATCACATTCCTCATTTTATCAGGGTTGTCTTTTGCACAAACAAACATATGATTAAAAAAAACAGTTGTGTATTTGTTTGCCGGCATAAATAAAGAAAAAGAATAATGAAAAAATTTGCTTTATTGCACATTAGTTATACTACGTTTTATTTGGAATGTGATAGTGTAGAAACAAAATGTAATGAGAAGATTTTCTTTAAGATTTTTTGACAGTCAGACTGATTTTGATTTCATTTTCGTCTTACAAGATCTAATAAAAAGTATTACAATGTGAAAGGGCCGTAAGTCGTTTTTTAAGTGAATTTTCACTTTGACAGCGTACAATTGACTACTGACTTTAGACGACATGTTTTTTACATGTGTTTTACATATGGCTTGTAAGGTGTGTGAGATATATGTAACTTCGCATGTTTGTCAAAATTGTCAATTTACAGACGGTTAATAATTTCTGCTTTCACACGTACATGTGCAAATGCATCTGACATAACCTCTGAGTGTTCACAACAGCTGAGTTTGTACACAATTTTCATATATGTATATATAAAGCACTCTATGCTTTTGAATGTTTTTTCAGCCAAACCATACTTTTGTTAATTCAAAATAGCTGATGTTATATGCTTTGCCAGATGGAAATAGAACACGCTCTAATTGAAAAATGTTCACATGACCTTGCTTCTGCAAATGTCATCTGACAATGTTTCATATGTTCCACACGGTATGTATAACTTTTGCAGTGGGAAATTTGACAAGTCAGATGTAAAATACATGTCGCCTAAAGTCAGCACAAAAAAACATTAGAAATAATGCAAATATCTAGAATGACAAATTTTATTGGAGGCCTTGAATATAACTATGATGAGCAAAATTAAATGTTCAATGAATTATCTATTTGTTTTATTTATTTATTTGTTTTTAAGTAACAGTAAAAATTTTAAATATTTTCAAACCTTGTAGTCCAATTTAAAACGAATAAATAAAAAATCATCGTCCATAATTATTTGTATTCCACACTCAAATTGATACAATTTGCAAATAAATGTACTTTAAACTTAATTTTTTAAAGCCTTAACTTTAATGTTATACCATTATTTTATCTCCTAACTAACTATCTAAATAGCGCAGTTAAAAAAAATAACACAATAAAACAAAAAATTTGACGCACTCATTCGTAATCAGTGAAAGTAACAAATAGATGTGACGCGTAATCGCTAAACACGAAAAATACAATATCTACTCAATATACATTAAAAAAACAAAAGTTGCATAAAACGCAAATTTGTTAAAATAATTTACTTTACACAATTTATTGAACCAACAAATATCGATAGCAATTGTTCAGAAAAAATGGCAAAAATAAAATAATATATTAAGAAAATTACCAACAACAATTAAAATTTATGAAGTTCTATTAAAATGCAAAACTTTAACGCAGCCTTCAATTCCACCATGCGCCCATCCAAATTTTGAATGCAGTCCAAACACGTTTAAAAGTAATTGTATTTAAAATGAAAACATCAACAAAAGAGCTTAAGCGATACCAAAATATCAAAAACTTTTTTTCTTTCAATAATTTTTACTACTACGTACAAAATAAAAATTTATATTTTGGTTTTATGCTTAAATTTTAGTTATTTTTTGTTGTTGTAACTAGTGAACGTGATAACAATGTCAAGTGCGTTGCGGATTTTTCTATTTTAATAAAGAAAATAACATTAAAAAACTAAAGCTGCGTATGCTCTGTACCGACAGTCATTCACCGAAATAAGATCAACACATTTTTTAATAACAACAATTATGACCTCTTGTATTATATGTAACTGAAATATGTTTTATTTTATTACCAACAAATTCATAAAACCTTTACCAACCAACCTAAAATGAATATTATTGTCAAATGGTCGGCCTAATTGTCATTCCTGAGGCGTAAGCTTAAAGCTAATACGACCAACACTGCTCATTAATATTTTGCTCTTACTATTGTTACTTAATAGGGCCCACTTCTGGTGCCGTTTGGTGTTTTGTCATTTTCCTCTTTTAGTGTTTCAGCAGAAACAACAAGAAATGTTGTGAAGAATCCCAATTACTGTTTTACAACATGTTTACATTTGACTAAAAGTTCATACACTTCGTTTTGCCGGTTATTTAAATTAAATTATGCAATTTTTGGTTCAATAGTTTTTTTTAATTTTCTTTAATAAATATTTACAAAAAAAGTAAACACCAAAATGTTTAGTGCTACTTTTGTTATGCTTGGGAAAAAACACTGCTTCTCCCACTGTCTTTCAGAAATATTACATTTATTAAACTTTTTTGGCGGCTACACAAAACAAAATTTTTTAAATTTGTTTATTCCTACACAGAACAAAAAATTTTCGATTTTCACTTACGGATTTTTAATGCTGTCCTATGTATGTATGTATATTTTTCCAGGCCATCCCTCGAACAGCCTGCAAATTTCCATCTCAAAGCGATCGACAATATTCATTTCTTTTGAGTAACAAAAAACAAACACACTTTTTTTCGAAAATTTCGATAACGATATCTCTTGAAAAACTTCACCAGCTAAGATCAAAATTTGCTGCATTCGGTGCACGGTGGCTCAGGAATTTAATTCGTTGGCTAAAGCTGACATTTTTTGTAATCGGTTTTTACAAATTTAACGCCATTTAATAGTGAACATATCTTAACTAAGGTAGCCAAAAAATTAGGTAAAACTATTTGTAAATGTGGGCGTGGCATGCTGTTAAACACACATATTTTATAAAATTTTGAAAAAAGGTGATTTGTTTATCTTTCATCAGAAAGAAGTTATCATACTTCGCAAACAATCATCGATAATGGGATGCGGTCTATTTTGCGAAGTTAGTAGAATTGTAGTCTTTAAGACATGGTAAGGGTGTCCACTGTACTGTTTATACTTAAGGTTGTATAAGATATACTATATTTTGGGCAAATTTAAATTTTGAAGATCAAAAAGGATTAAGAAAAGTAGGTCACCCAGAGAAAGGTGACAGTTTCCTCTTTAACCATATACATACTCGTACTTCTGTTTTAATGAAATTACTCAAAGCAATTAATAATAATGTGCTATCTGGAAAGCTATAAAAGTATGAATCTTCAAATTTGGTATCAATTAATGTGAATGCAAGATACGAAGTTATGTAAAAAATGACAGGGTGCAAGAGAGGGGTACTCACCATAAAAAGTAATCAATAATTACCTGATAACTGGAACGATATAATAGTAAGTCTTCAAATTTGGTATCAACTAATTAGAAGAAAAGATACGAATAAATGCAAAAAACTAAAGACGTAGATGCGGGGAAGGGGTATTCCCCTTGTAATATAATAGTATAATAGTAAGAGCCTTCAAATTCGGTATGAGTTAATTTGAAGACAAGATACGAAGTTAGGTAAAAATGTGATGGGGTATAGGTGCGAGGGAAGAGAAACTACCCATACAAAGTAATCAATAACTACCTGCTAACTGAGCTAATTTGAGTACAAGATGCGAAGTTAGGCAAAAAGCTGACGCGGTAGGTACTCACCCTCTCCTATATCTTTGAAATAGATTGATCTATTGGACTACAGTTTTTAGAAATGACCTATCCTAACTCGAACAAAACTTTATCGCCTTTTTTAATAAATAAAGGGGTTCAAATATTAAAAAACCCCGTATTTTTATGTAAAATGTCAAATAAATTCAAAAGTTCAACTTTTTTCTTTTTCAATCAAATTAAAAGCTGCGAAAAATTGAAGAAGTTATCTGGCCACTGAAAAAAATACTAAAATGTCTCAATCGATTAAAAAGTTAAATAATTTGGCCAACGAAAAACGTTTATAGGCCACTGTGCGGCGCCGGAACAACAGAAATCATTGACAACTAATTGTGAATAATTACGAAATTAACCTATTTTAAGTTTTTACTGATTTCTGACATTCCAGTTGAGTTGAGAGGTTTATTGTCTTCAAAGACATATAAACAAAATTGTATTGAAAATTTTTCTGTAAAATATTTCAGCCCGCTATATCGCCGTCGAAGAGGAGTTTTTTGCTCCTTTTTAATTGAGGTTCAAAAAAGATCCATACAGCGAAGCGCTGGAGGGTTACAATGTTCCATGAAAATATTTTCCGTGGCATTTTTCACAAAAGTGCTGTACACGCCTAATACCTTAAATGTGAGGTTTACACGATATCTTATACCGATTCTCTATAGCAATTGGGGGCATGTAAAGAAATGTGCATAACTTTTAAACTTATGGAGATCCTATTATCAAACTTTTACAGTATAATAAGGACACCCTATGCTAATTTGGTAAAAAAATAAAGCATTCGAACTTAGAAAAATTTTAATTTCAATTGGTCATTTCCGGTTTCCATATAGGCATTTCTATGAAAATGACAACCACGACTGAAAAAATTAAAAAAAATTTTAAAAAATCAATAAAATTTTACTATACAGAGATACTTATACCTTATTACAATTTTTAAATATCAAAAATAACATTTTAAGCTTAATGTCTCTTTAATTTTAAGACATTGCAATAAACTATTTTCGCTTTTCTAGCAATTATACTTTAAAATTAATGTTCCAACATAAAAAATCAAGGTTAGTGAGGAAGGATAAAAGATAGAGTTCGATTAGCTGTATATTTTTATTTTCTTTGGACGCTATTCTAATGTCACGTACGTAGTGCAACAACATTATCTACGTCATTGGAATTTGACCGGTCCCAGCTGTTTCAAAATAAAATTTTTAAAGCAAGATATTTTTTTCAATTTGGTGGAATAAAAATTTTATAAGCATTTAAAGTTCGTCGCGTACGCTATTGTAGTACTACAAATGCAACTAAATGCAAATGAAAAAGGGCAACATTTCCATCAAATTTCAAAAATAAAAAAAACTTCATCCGTTGTCATATCATGATAGGTAGCATATAAATGATTCTCGAACTGCGTATTCATTAAGCGAAAAAATTTTAAATTAATTAGTATGTACTACTCTATAGTAGGCTAAGGTGTATGTATAGTATGCAGTACGAAATGAATTTGAATCTTGATTGTTTTTATTGCTATTATCACCAAATACATATTTTTTTGTTTTTAAGTTTTTGTTTACATATATTTACAAAACATATGTATATTACATTGCTTAAGAATAATATAAGAGAAAAATCTGTCACGTACGCTATTAAATTTTGTTCATTATAAAATCATCCAAAAGTTTTTTTTATTTAAAATTTACGGATAATGAAGGAAAAATAGTTGACTTAGTGTAAGAAATTAAAAAAATCACAATTCGCAGACTTCATAGTTTTACATGTACCTTAACATCGCTTCCGTTTTATGAACGTTTTTTGTCGATATGCTCTTATTTCCCTCCACATTTTGGACAACAGGGTTCCAAATGTGATAAATTTGCTTTCACATCTAGTACCCTCTGAATGGAACATAACGACAAAATTGTTTTCAGTTACTTCTATTTTTTGCAAAATATATGCCACTTTATAGGCGTACAAATGTCACGTACGCTGATATGGAAATGCCCAAATGAAAAAAATATTATTAAATATTTTTTTATTGTTTTAAAAAAGATCTGACGATTTCCTATGAGAATCACTTATTTTTATTTTTTTGTTTCACTTTTTCTAGTTCGAAACAATAATTTAAAAAAAAACTAAATTGCAAAAACGGCAACACTTTCGCACCTCACAACTCGACAAATAAACATCATAGAAAAATAATTTTTGCATACACAATCATGTCAACTACAACTATAGTTATGCCAAACAAATCAAGGAATTTCGGCAAAACAAATTTTTTGGGATGTCCGCTTCAAAAATAATGCCCCTATATAAAACTTATGTGTCCATATGTTCGTTTACGCTAATCTTCCAAACCGCCCAACCAATTTCAATAAAATTTTGTGAGTGTGTATGGTTGATTCCAGAATTAAAGATAGGATGCTTTTGGAACCAATAATAAGGACAACGTCTTGCCGGGCTAATACTAATAATAATAAAGCCAAAACAATAAATTTACAGCTTGTTGTGAATTCAAAAAATTTCAAAAGCTTCCATTTACGACGTCTTCAAACACGTTCGCAGCAGTAATAAAACGGTATTGTAAAGAACTATCAAATGATATTAATTTCATTATAACAGTTTTTTCACGAACGAAACAATCAATATAAATATTTGCAGGTCCTCATGGTCCTCGATTAATATTTACAGGTCCTCATGGTTTAGTGCTTATTCATGTAGCATCGGAATTAGAGAGAAATTTTATATAAAAGTCGCAAATTATAACGACCTCTAAATATGGTCCAGGTAGATAAATTAGTTCATAGTCATAATTTAATAAATATTGTTAATATATATGAATATATGTTACGAGTGCGCTATGATTTTGAGCAATACTGTTAGCCGCTTATTATATATAATATGCGCACATATGTATGTTAATATCTTTTGTTTTATTTTTAAAACAATAACAATAATTATAACTAACAAAGAAAACGAAAAAGAAAAGCAAAATCTGCAGTACTTGAAGCATGTATTTATTTTTATTTTTTATTTTTTTTGGCAATTGGAGTTGTTTTACAAAAATTTTAAATTTTACCCTTTTATTTTTTAGAATGTTAAAACAGACAATATGAGCTAATATTGAAAAAAGATATCAAGACATCAACAACTTAAAAAATTTCATGTTACATTCCGTCATATTAGAAATATATGTATGTATGTACTATATATTTTTGGGTGTTTGAAAAAGATAATACATACACACATAATTTTCATATATTTTTATATGGTGGTAAACTAAATCAAATAAAACGTATTTTACAAAAAACGTAACAAAATTTGGACTTTGATAATATAATTAAATAGCAAACCTCTTTCAAACGACTTCAAAACATGTAGAGGTTATCAATTCCTGTGTATTTTATTATGCATATTGGTTACCTCACCATTTATGAACCGATTTTAATCTGGAAAGAATATTTAATTTTTTTTTTGTAAAAGTTGGCTGAAGTGGTTAGTGCGTTAACTACAAAGCAAAAATGATGCCTGATATATTGGGTTCAAGACTACTTTCAGGCAAGTCATCAACATCCATAATTTTTCTGATGTGCCATTGTGTTACTTATTCTTGGACTGTTAGCGTGATGAAGCCATAGTACTGGTCACTCAGCTGTAACTTTACGGATTGATACTGTACTATGCAAATATACACAGCAGCGCCCTCCTTCGACGGTAATGTTAGCAAAAAGCGTCGGCGAAATAAAACAATGAATAAAATGGCTGCACATACAGCTTAGGAAATTTATTGCTGTTACTTAGCACCAGAAGCGCTACAACACTGCTCTAAAATTAACAAGACGGGCAATAGTTGGGTTGTAAAATATTTGAACTTTCTTTCACATTTTCACCACCTGTCTTCTCTTTATTATCCCTTTCCCAAAAAAGATAAGACATTAAGCACTTACCCTGCGTTTAGACATGTAAGTACTTGCATGCAAGTTCTATGTACGTATTATCAACGAAAAAGCAATTTGTATTCGTTTCTCTGTCTTTCTCATAGCTGAACCAAAAGTGTGTTAGTAGAAAAGTTTGAGTGTATTGAGTTTTTCGAACTTGCACTTGCATGTGTAAAGGCCAGGTTAAGTAGTAGGCATTAATTGCCCGAGTATTACTTCTCTTAAGAATAAATAAAAAATATAGTTAAATATTCAGTTTCGCAAACCTGTGTATCGGTTGAAGTCAAAGACACAGGATAGGTCTTGACGCCATCATAAACTTTGTCTATTTTATTCGGAACCAAATTCCGTATAAGTTTACTCGGTAAACTTATACGGAATATAAAAATATAAAATTTTTTTAAAGGAAGTTGTAGTAATAATAAAAAAAAATTGTTAGAGCTCAGTTTATCGCTCACTTTTGATAAAGGTACCTTTAACTAAAGTTTACTTTATTTATTCTGCACTAAACTAGGATGACTTCCTAAATGCAGGCTGCTTTGCAGTAATACATTGGAACTTATTCCTAAATGAAACCCTTAAAATTATGACAATGTATTCTGTTGCCCAACGTATCATTGCTGTTGTCGATAAGCATGAAAAAGCAAATTTTGTATCCATAAAAGCTTAGATGCAAAACAAGATATAATAAAGTATTGTAAAAATAACTTTACAATGTATCAAAACATATCTATATGCGTCTAATGCCCCAGTTCACAATCTTTAGTTAACTAATATCAATGGTTTAACCAATAATATTTATTTGAATGCACACTCACAATATTATTACAGTAACGGAATGTATTTTATTCAAGAAGTATTCCGTCCAATCGTTTTAAAGTATAAATAAAACGTTAATAAACCTTTAAAATTTTAAGCAATCTGATTCTAACATTCAATAAAAAAACCAAGTACACATTAATAGGGATTTTCGGTTCCTTTCAATATTATCCGTTGTTTATCTTATAAGAACAAAAAAAGTACATGCATGCATATAAATAGCACACACACACAATTACTCAAAATATTCTGTACGTAAAATATTTTACTAATATTAGCTGAAATTGCATTTTTTTAACACAACCCGCGAAACGATTAGCTTGTCTGCGGAAAACACCCAGGGTCTATGGCGGGAATCGAACCCACGACCTCTGGACTGACAGGCTAGCATCGCTACCACTCAGCCACAGGCACACATTTAAAATCAGTAGTGTAGTGGACTATTAAACGGGAGGTCACATGTTCCATTTCAGCCAAGACCCTGTGTGTGTGTGTTTTTTTTAAAGTTAAAAGCATAAAATTTAGTAAGTTTATGTAATCTTGGTGCTGCTGGTTTACACACTATGCTTTGGCCGAGTAGTTGGTGCGTTGGATTTCAAACAGTAACCAGCTTTGCTCGATTCCCAGTGGAAGTTAACATAATAAACAGTGAGTATAAATATAAATTTAATAAAATAATAATTAAAGATACAAAATAATAAGCCTTTAACATTTAAAAATAAAGCAAAAATCAATTATTTTTACGGAACTTGGGTTTGATTATTTATCAGTAAAAATATCAGAAACAAGGGAAACCTCTTTTATTTTTATGGAAGCGGCAATTCGTTCTTTTGACAGTTAAATTGATCCAAACAAAGAAGGAGTCATTAGTTTTTTAGGGTTTTAAGTCTGCTAACTTTTTAACATTTAAAGTTTAACAAGCTTTTTGTTAAACTTAAATGAAAAATAAGTAGACCGGTTTTTAGTTGAGTTTTAATTTATTTTATATTGCAATTTCAGTTAATTTTACGTACAGAATATTTTGAGTGTAGAAGTGACTGCCCCTTGACATGCTTAAAGTTCATTTTATTACTATAAAGCTTAAAGTTCACACGACGCATTCTATGCTTTTTTGCATCATACGTGGCTCTCAAAAAAATGGAATCGTAGAAATTATACGTATCAAGTTACAGAGCAGGATGCCTTGACGCGTGGAATGCGGAAAGTAGGTCTACTTTATACTTTTGTAAGCGTCATCAGGTTAGCTGGTTTTGATGGCCATGGGTGACAAATTAAAATGCGGAAACACATGGAATACGTTGAAGGTATGAATGCGTTGGCGTGGACTTTCAGCTTAAGGTACCCGTAGAATATAATAACATAAAGTTGTTTACACATTTGTGTAAAGTTTCCGTTATAGCAAATAAACAGTGCTACCAACATTATAAACAACAAAAGCTTCTTCCTAATTTCCAGTAACATTTATATTAGTAAAATTTCGTATTTTAACTTGGTAATGACATATTTTATCGCGGTAAAAAGTATCCTAAACGTAAACCAGGATACTAAGGTACATCCATACAAAATTTCATCGGGTTAGCTCAGACATACAAATATTCCTAAAATTGGAGTTTTGTATTCTAAATCGATTACTTACTACGGCATCATAAAAATTTTAACGCAAGGACAGGGTCCTTTTACAATTTTAGTATATGTATAGATATAATTGTTTAAAGTATTGGGATTAGTTAACTAAATATTGTGAATTTGATCCTAAGAGTTACAGAGTCATTTAGCTGTGAACAAGTTATTTTCTTACAAGCCCAAAAGTATAAAATAATGAAAAAACAAATTAAAAGTATAATGAAATAAAAAAGCAATAGTTAATAACCAATTAAATGCACTTTTTTTTTATAAACTTTACTGTTTATTGCAACAAATTATTTTGCAAACATATCATTTCTTTATCTGCAAAGTTTACAAATAAATATTTAAAATTCATTTAATTTTTAGCGAAAAGCGGTCAATAATTCCATAATTTTTTATTTATTATTTTGTGTCATCAGCATGCCTGACGAAATGTTCCATTTCAAAATAGTTTTTATGACATAAATCGAGATCATCAGTTTTCTACATAATTATTGCATACGAATGGGTGAATGAATGAACGATTGCATATAACATTGCAATCGTTCATTCATGTGATTTATTTGAGTGAAAAACTCTCTAAATTGTCACCTGCAGACTGCAGTCGCAAGTTAACAAACACCAAAGTAATAATAGAGAAAATTGCAGTATAACAGTTTGATCAAAAATGTATATAAAAATTTCTTTTATACATATCACACATAACATGCATGGAAACCTTGATGCTATTGTACTTTGTATATTACTTTTTTGATTTACAAAATACCGAAATACCAGCATGAGTAAACAAGTAATCCTTTTCCAATCGGAGTAAAGAGCAAAGTAGAACATTTACAATGAAAACAAAACAAATTACAATTCAATAAAATACTCTAACGAACTTGCAGTAAAAAGTACCGTTTGACTGTTTCAGCAGCAAGTTCAGCAATTTCAGCAATTTCTTAAATTCATTTTAGATATTCTCCCAATTAGTTTTTAAAAATTTAATAAATTTTTTATATTAAAATTTTTTTTGCTTTGCTTTTATAAATACCGTTATTGTCAACTAAATGTTGACTAATTATATGAAGGTGTTAGGAACAATAAATATAGATTCGTGTTGAATATAAATTATTTCTTGTATTGTTTGTATACGTTTTTAAGCTACTACATATATATATTTTTGTAATTCTCATTTTTTCTTTGTTATTTTTTACATAAGTATGCGAGTGACAAAACTTTTCAAACATATTGGTTAAAGGTCTACTGCTGAGTTGACACAAGCACCAACGAAATGCAGGAATATAGACTGACGTGAACCCACATCACATAACAATTTTTATCTTTTCTGCATGCTACATTTTCAACTTCACCTCAAAAAGGTTAATCTGAATCTGCTATATTGACTACTTTTAAAAAGAAAAATCAAGAAATAAAATATATTACTAATCATTATGGGACAAATCGAATGAAGAAATAAGGAAATACGCACATTTTTTCCAGAAAAAATGCGGTCTTGTTTTACAGTTTCGCTGGAAAAAAATTTAAGAATTGAGCTTAAAATTAGTTATTAATTTTATTTCTCCAACTAATTGATTGCCTTAGCCTCGACTTTTTGCCGCATCCTGCTTATTATCCACATTCGGCTTCAAGGAATTTTTTAATTAAAATATAAAATATAAATTAAAAGAAATTGTTCAGCAAAATTAGGATCATGTCGAACAATAAGATAGTAATGAGGCCCCCAAATTAATTATTCCACCGTTACCTGCTAACACTATAGTGGGAACTCTCTGGACTCGCCTTGACGCTAATAGAACTAGACAACTCCTAAACTTCCCAAAGTTGCATGCTACGGCCACGGGC
Source organism: Panzeria rudis (assembly GCA_956483635.1). Classification (NCBI taxonomy): domain Eukaryota; kingdom Metazoa; phylum Arthropoda; class Insecta; order Diptera; family Tachinidae; genus Panzeria; species Panzeria rudis. The sequence goes on along the minus strand of OY101448.1, from coordinate 24,404,671 downwards.
CATTCTAAACGCACATTCGGAGCCAAGACTAAACGCATGGGTCTTCGCTATAATGACTATTGCCTCAGTTGTAATGATGATGAAGAAGACTATAATATGCGTGATTATCACTCTTTTCGCCTTCTGCCTAAAGGAAGAAAATCTGTCACGAGACAAGTCACATGACTGGTTTCCAAGGAATAACAACCGGTTCGAGTTCCTGAACTTTATATAAGAGGGACCTTTCATGACATAATTAAAATACTTAGTGATAGGTTATAGATCCAAAATTACAGCAGCTTCTTTAATACTAGTCAATTACTGTACTTCAAATAAATATTTTTGATTTGGAAAAAAATCTACTTTGACAGTGAAGGTATTTTGTAAACATGTTTGTAGTAGTCAAGTGATGTGATTCTTTTCGCCGCTCACGTCTCGGGAACATATTGTACCATCAGCAGTTATAGGACAAATACGTTGAAGCCTAAGCACCTAAATATATCAGGAGCAGCGGCTGGTTTTCTCACTGACTCCTCCAGTGACGTTTACTTCCTTCTTTCACACGCAGAAAAAAATATCAATGAACAATCAACATGTCGCAATGCTGATTGGAAATCATATTAAATGTATAAGAAATAATTTGTTGTTTGAGTGCGTTGTTGGTAATTTCCTTTGTTCATAGCTACTATAGCTATGCACGAGTATATTCAAAGGTACTCGAAAATGTACTCGTATATATTTTGGGTGTATATGAATGTATGTTTTCTTGTATGTATGTATGTATGTATGTATACATACATGTACGTGAATCTACATACATACACACAGCCATACATACCAAAAACATACATAGATGCACACAAACATACATACGAGTACCTTCGAATAAACTCGTGCACAGCTACAATATACTGTTGTGCTCAGCTGTCTGACTTGTTGTTGTTTATTGTGATGTTCGTGTTGTGTAAATGTAAATAGTCGACAAACTTCGCATTACCAGCGAAGATTTCCGGCTGCTGATTTAAAATTACTATTGTTTCATGTTAATTTTAAATGAAAAATTTATTAATTTAACCTTAAATCTCTTTGATTTAATATTTTTCACAGTTAAAACAACATTGTTACCGGCGTTACATTTCATTTTAAATCAACATGGCTATAGCTTTAATTTCAACTAAATTTTATGTCATATCATCAATTAAATCATGTTGAATTAGAATGAAATTCATGTTACTTATGATGGTATTTATATTAGTGTATATTTGGCTACTAAGCAAGTGACCTATGTTCAAAAAGGTTGGGGCAGCCAACTACAACACAAATTCTTCTGATTTTTAATTATTTCAATATCAAATTCAGGTTGTTTCAACTTGGAATAACGTTAATTCAACATGGTTCCTCGTATTATTTCAGGAACATTAAATCAACATGAAATATAGTTATTTCAAAAGGAAAAATTATCTTTGAAGGTTGTTGTAAAATCATGTTATATTTACATGAAACACCAATGAAACAAGATCACCACTATTCACCATCTTTTTCTTCCACAAAGGGATCATACTCTTGGAGCCAAGTGGGCTGGAATCTTTTTTCCGCTATACTAACCTAACCAATCTACTAAATATATTTTCTTCTTTACAAGTTGAAAAGTTAATTTTAAGTCTTTAGTTTCCATGCCTGCCTGATATAAAGAAAATTTTTACCTACTCTCTTTCTTCTTTCTTTCTCTTCGAATATACTCGCATTGTAGCAACAATTGTAGTTATTTGTCTATTTATTTTCTTGTGATAATATTGCACATTGTTGTTTTATCAGCTTAGGTTTGTTGGATTTTAGTTGTTGGATTGTTTAGATATTTTGGCCGCAACAAGTTGTTACCTGTAACAAATCAGGCGAACACTTCAGTGCAAATGCGCATACGCGCATGAACGGTTGATATATTATTTTAGTTAAAGAAAAAAAGGTCGAAGAAAATCAAACGAGAAATAATCATTTATTAAAAATATATAAATTAAAAAAACGAATTTAGAATTATTTTTAAGTGAAAAAATTCTTTAAAAACCTATAAAATCGCACTAAGTTCAAATTATAATTTTAGTGAATTATTTTACTATAAAAAAATATAAATTATTATTTGTGAACACAACTTCATTAGCATCGAGTGTTATTTTTCTATTTTCTTCTTTGCTGACATTTTTATGAGTGGATTATATTTCTAACAAAATGGTAAGCTGACAAATTGTTAAAAATATCAAAAGGATTGTTAACTTTATCTTTTCACTGAGCCGGTTTGTGTCTGCTTATGATTAATGACCTTGTCTTATGGAAAATGTATTATTTTCATTAGACTAGACAGATCGTGGAAAATTCATAAAAACCTGCTGGGATAATTTTAAAAAGGTTAATAAAATGTCTACAATATGTATGGGTTATCACGACATCGTCTTAAAGTGCTCTTCAGATATGTTCATAAAGATTTCATCCTTTAGAAAAAGAAATGTGTACTAAAAGAATGATCAAATGAATTCCTTTATAATTACACAGGGTAGTATTCATTTTGTTCGGGTCTTTATTTATGCAGAATCAATCATTCTTTATCTTGTGTAAAAAATCATACAAACAGGTTGTATACTCGCGAGAAGAATATTTTTTTTATTTTTTCTTGGACTTGTAGGTAAACTGAAAATAGCATACTCGTTTTCTACAAAACTATTCTATAACTGGACCACATAACCCAGCTTTGCATTACATCGGAGTAGTCTATGTCACTACTTGATGGAGCACTCAAGTGTTCGTGTTTCATCGATTCCATATCTATGTGTTTGCAATCGTAAAATGCGAACACTTGTCTCTTAACTCTTGTTTGCAAATGACATGGTCCATGATTGCATGACGTTGGAGTAGTCTTAAATCTACTCCATGTCACTATTCGATTGATCACTATAAACAGTCGCTAAAAGCCAAACACTTTTCGGTTAACTACAAACTCTTATTTGCAAATGACATGATCCATGACTGCATTAAATAGGACCATGTTGTAGATAGTCCATTCAGCTAAAATGGACCACGTAGTCCAATATTGTCTGCAGAGTAGTGCCATCATTTAGTTACGAATAAAATTAAATCTTATGTATTTAGCTTTCAGTCTATAGAGTAAGAACGAGAATTTTGACCACTTCGGTTCTTTGCGAATTCTTTAAAATAAAAAATTTTTAAATTGATATATTTTTTCTCTTGCAACTATTTTTCTCTCGCAACTTTTCAAATACATATATCTTTGCTCAAACTAAAAAAATAGTATGATGAATTAAGCCTGAATCAGGTGTGCTCTTACTTATTTAATCTTAGAACAGACTTGAGAATTTATATTTTTAGTACTTAGCTAGCTAAATTTAATATTTTGAGAAATAGAGGACGCCAACCTCAAAAAACGAGAACGTTTGGCCCAAAAAAAAGACAATCTTTGTATAAATCAATAAATTGAAAAAAAAAACCGTTCATAGGTGTGTTTGCTTAATTTTCCAGAAATATATATCCAGTAACTTTAGTTTAAATAATTTTTACCACAGCTTCCTTTGAAAAAGATTTAAAACATTTAGGGAATTCACAATGTGTATCTTAAAATTTGGAAACAGCAATATCGTTACACCTTAAAGTTTCATTGCGAGCAACGATACAAAGCACAGCATATTAAAGTAATAAAAGTAACGACAAAGTTTGCCGAATATTTCTCACTATTTACATGTAGAGAACACGAACTCAAAATACACAACAAACAAAACAACAACACAAGCACGTTAGTTCTTGGTACCTATCAACAAGCCAAAGAAACACCAACACACTTAAACCACGCACAAATTCTGTATTTAAAATATTGCAGCATTGGAAAAACATGCTTCTTGGACTTTTAAACTTGTCATCTGGTGGTAAATTTCATTTGCACACAAAACAAAAACAACAAACTTGCCAACCCATAATAAAAGACTAAAATTAAAACGTCGTTATATTAAGACACATTTGAGAACGCTGTTGTGAATTCCCTAAATGTTTAGATAAAATTACATTTTATGATTCAACAAATTTTATTTATATTAACAATGGCATTTTAACAACTAACCGCTCAGAAACTCCGCTCAGTAATAAGCCACTTGCCTCTGAAACACACCGCTCTGCCGCTTTGCCGCTTATTGCGTGGTCTCGGCCTTAGGCATTCTTTAGCAGTTAGATAAAAATGGTAATTGAATAAAAACTGTCTAAGCAGGCCTTGATAAGGCCTGAAGGGAGAAGGTCTTCCAAGTTTTCCCGCTGGGATTGGATTGAAGCTATCAACTAGCACACAAATGCCAACGCACTACGACTGTGTATTAAGTTGATAAAAATAGTAGTACTTCAAATCAGAATTGTTGTACTCAATTTATGAATTATGTACTGGATTCAAGGTTTTTTACATGATTGAAAAATTTTATTCCGTTTTTGGCTTGATTCAAATACATTTTATTGTTATTAATACTTAAATTTCTGAGTTCGACTTAGGGTTTGGGATTTCCCGAACTTTTGCACTACCCGGGAAACGGGAATGAAAAAATCACGTTCCCTGGAATTCCCGAAATTTCCGGGAAAAGTTAATTTTCTAAATTAAATAGATTTATTAAATGAATATTGGCGAAATTTCGATTGTTTTATTAATGTACGCATTCTTTTTAAATAAAAGTTAATATAAAAGCAATTCTAAAAACAAATTTTAAAAGAATTTTAACTAAATTCAAGCAAATAGAGTTTATAGTTATTACACAGTAGGAGATTCTATAAGGACTAATTGACGACTATATCGCAATTAGTTAAACATTTTATTTTAAGGCCTCCAAATCATTTTATAAAGAACTTGCCGTAATGTTTCTTATTTTTCTTGAAAAATTTCCAGGACCATTATTATCCTTAAGTAGAAGCAAGTTACAGTACATTACTCAGCTGAGATGAATTTTAGATATCCTGAGCCACAGTCTGTCTAAATAAATGCCTTTGATTATTCATTTTATTTATCTTCAGGGTTTCAATAATTGCGTCGACTTATAACACATTTAAGAGTGATCAACTCAAAGTTTTTACAGCTTCTATGCACTTAAAATTTCCACTACACTTTCCAAAATTTGTTCACTAATTCTGCGCAAAATTACTCAAAGTTCGCTTAATGACGAATTATTTACTTTAGGAAATGATTAGAGAGCACTGTAACCATTAATACTTATACAAAGTATTTCACTTTGTTCTGTTATAGTAATTAAACGATATCTATTACTAAATACATCTTGCATGTAGTTTTCGAATCAAGCAAAAATTTTTCTCGGCTTAAGAGAAATGGTATGACTTCAATTTTATGCAATTTTTATGAGATTTCTGTATAAGTTTGAACCATTCACATTTTTTCTTTGTATTGAAAAAATTTGTATGGATATTTTACAGCCTGTTTATCGATGTCGAAGGAATTCTTTCTTTCTGACAGTTACATTTGAAACAAGGACAAAGTTTTAGAATTTATTTTTGTTTCAAATGAAATTGTAAGAATGAAAAATGTCTTCGGCATCGATAAACAGGGTATTAGTATTTAAACAGATGATGAAAAATATACTAACTTTAAAAGAGAAATTAAACAATTTCATAGTGTAGATTTAGTCGTACAGTCAGTCAAACAAACTTTTATAATATTTAAAGAAACATTGAAAGTTTTGATATTAAAGAAAAACAGCATTATAACAGCATTATATGAGTCAAAATAAATTTGGCGGTCACTTACGCTATTTTATAAAATATTTGTCAAAACAGTTCATATATTTATGAAATAACGTGCGGTTTTAATTTCCCGTTTAGCCGGGAAATTTGTGAGATTTTCACTGGAAATTAAAATTAGATTCCCGATTCCCAAACCCTAGTTCGACTCCTAATCAAAGTAAGTGGAAATAATTGAATTTAGTACGGCATTTTTCTTTCTGTGTAAGAATTCAGATACATATACATAAAATAAAGATTTATTTGTTGAGGGTTAAGCAATGTCTTCTATATTCATTTCATTAGTGCTTTACCAAATCGTCAGTAGACTTCAACCATACTTTTGAAAAGTCTCAAATCAATATTTCTCCTCCGTATATGTGTGACTATTTTTTGTAAACAAACGCACACAAATACATATATTGAAGCTAAGTCTTGATCTGTGTAGCACCCACGTTAGAAACTTATACAAAACCCAACAAACAATTTATATTCGATATGAATCTATTTTATTTTTCTACAACTTTGAAGCCTACTGACGATTTGGCAAAGCACCAATGAAATGCATAAAGACATTGCTTAACCCTCAGCAAGTAAATCTTCATTTTAAATATAATTGGGAGAATATCTCAAATAATAAATTTAATAAATGATATGCATAAATTATTAAAAAAAGACAATCCTCTTTTACCAAAATATAATTTGAGTTTCGATTTGATTTTCGCAAACTGTTTATCTTTTAGTTTAATAATGTATTTTACATAAAATTTCTTACCCAAACACTTTTATAACAAGCTGAATGAAGCCAGTCCGTGATCTGCTCCAAATACCCATAATAATTACAGGTAAAAATATGTAAAACAAAAAAAAAACATCAGACGCGTCTTAATGAATAATTACAATGATGAGGAAGTTGAAGCTCTTCGTCAACATTTATGTTACAGTTAAAGAAGACACAAAAAAAAATATGAGGAAAAAAAGTATTGAGAAAAATATAAAACTTGTGAAGTGTATAGTTAAAAAGTTTCGCACTTCTTCATTTTATTATACGTATTATTTAAAATAAAATCGAAAGAAATAGACACAAAAAATCATTGAAATTATGTAACATTACGATTTTAATTGTTGTCCAAGAAGTAAAAAAGAGAAAAAAGTGATCATACCTCACTCAGTCTTTTTAATTTTTTTATTTTTTGCTTTTTAATAATGACGATTATTGTGCGGTTGGTTTTTCTTATTATTTCTTATGAATTATAATCGTAATAACTGAAATTTAAATATTTATGAGTTTTTCCTAAAGTCCAGAAAATGTAATACATTCGTAAGCAATGGAAAACGTTAAACAGGTCTAGCTAGATAGATGGAGATATAAAACAAAAGTACATTAAAATTACTCAACCGTAAGTAATCACAGAAATAAAATGGTTTAGTGTGTAATTCATACTTAAATTTACAATAGAAATTTACATATTAACGAATCGTTCACTCAGTCAATCATTCAGAGATATTCATTTATTTAGTCATTTGCTCATTCATTCATGTAATTAAATTAACAGCGTCTGTTATTAAATCATTATAAGAGGATTATTTAATTTGTCTGATTTTGGTCATTGAGGACTTTTTTTAATTTTATTTTTCAAAATTAATTATATTTGCAATCATACGATCTCATTAACTATCATAAAGTGTGTATATATTTATATATTAATTTTAAATTTATATATCAATAATAGGCTCCACACGCCGCCACAGTTAAGACAACAAAAATAGTACAAATTTAGGCATTTAAGTTTTCTGTTAATATTTTATTGTTATTTTTAATAAGCATCCGCAATAAAATATAAATATTACAAGATAGTGTTATTTATAATAATCTTAATATTGTTAATAAACTGAGAGAAATTAAAATTTATGAAATTTAGCAATCCTAAAAATTCGACCTACTTTTATTTTAATATGTATAAGCAACAAAAAAAAAAAACAAATAACTAGCACGAGTTAACCCCATCTGGCTATAATGACAGCTTGGATACGGCCTTCAGTGTTTCTGACAGTGTTGTCAGATTAGGGGATTTATCAGCAAAATTTGGTTAGGGGATTGGGGAATTAATTGGGGATCATTTACATGCTTTGGGGGTTTTAGAAGATTTTTAGGGGATTTTAATTTTGCTTTAAATATTTTTATTTATTTCTTATTTAATTTCGATATATAATCCAACTGCACTTCAAGAAAAACAAAAATTAGGGCCAGATTTTGTAAATACAAAATTTTTTTCCGTTTTGAAATTTGTATGGAAACACTTTTTTTTCTGAAACGAATTTAAATAATTTTTCATACAAATTTAAAACGTTTAGAAACGAAAATTTTTTTTACAAAATCTGCCTACATTTTAAAAATAATGGAATTTGTTATAACAATTTTGATCCATCTCCTGAAATGGTGAAATGGTTTAACTTTAAAGCAGATTTCCAACATCCGACATTCCTAACAAAAGATTTCGTTTTCTTCTGATAATGAGTTGTCATGTGGATACCAAATAGAATTTTAGATGCATTTGATCCAGAATCGTTTTAAATTTTTCTGAAAAAGGCAATGAATATCATGTAGTGGACTTTAATCAAAATTTTATAATTTCTTTATATTTGACCACCCACCATTTGTTGAAATCAAGCAAAAAATATATTTTTCCAAATTGGAAAATTGGATTCAATGCAACAATAAGTACGCACAATTACATTCCATTAAATATTTTTATATATTTATGCGTTTCTTTTTTAAATTTTCACTCATAGTACAAAAAATGTTCAAAAATGGCCCAACTTCAAGAGGCCATAAAAATTGAAATGAAGCTAACTTTTCAAAACCCTTTGGCAGATCTCTTTACTTAATGGTCTACTTTCATTTCCCATTGTTGAGGCTGGTTTTTCTTGTTGCACTGTGTAATTTACTTATATTCAATAGCTATTTCTCCAGCCTTGAGGTCTTTTAATTAAATTTATTATGATTCGATATTTCGCCGCACCATTTGGTGGGGTCTGTAACACAGTTCAATGACGAATAACACGGTGCATACATGGTATTAATTAGCCCTGTCCTAGGTAATTTTTATGTAAAAGTGACTGGTCCGCTTCATATGAAGTGCTAGAGCCCGGAACAGTCCTTAGCACCTGGAGACCGGTCACGTGAGTCATTTTGTACCACTTCTATTCACCCCAAGATCGCTAGAGAATATGATAATTGAACCGTTTAAAATTGGTTCCGTGAGTCTAAGTTTTCTTCGTCTGGCAAAAGGTAAAATTAATGTATTTTGTGAGTTGATGGACAACCCCCTATATTCTCCGATTACTCTTTCGCTGCCATACTCCTACCATTGATATAATACTAGTTTGTTTTGTTTGTTTACAATTTCATAATCACTGATTTAACGAAACGATAGTAAATACATATCAATAGTTTCATCATTGCTTCATACATTTAATGAAGTAATTACGTATTTTTTATTTAAAACCATATCGCGTCTTTTCGACTTTTAGCGACCAAAAATCTGTTATTTAAAAAAAATGCAAACACTATTTATTTATTCAGTGCTTTCTAAGCACTTTTTTTGTCGGCAAAAACATTGATGGTAATCGCCATGTGTCAATACTAAATGTTTTTGTGTTTCGTTTTGCTGAAAAAAGTAACAAATACGTTTTATTACAATTGTAATTGAGGTAGTAAATGTTGTTGACATTTCTTTTGGATTAGCTTTATATTTATTTATTTATTTTTTGAACTTTAAACAAACAGTTTTTGAGTTGACATCCAATGTTTTCCCTGAGTACATTTCAGTCTTTCTTTGGTTTTGTATGAGATATTAACACTTTTTTATAGCCAAACAATAGTGTTAAATGTCTATTGGCAAGATTCATAAAAAGTCATTGACTATTTAACGGCAAATATTTCATTTCATAATACGGTTTGTTAATGCTTAATTAATTAAGTTATTTATTCATTATAGGAAGGAAAGAGATGACATTTATTATTACATATAACGGGTGTTTTTTTTAGAGGTATAGAACTTCGAATTGAAATAAAACACAAGAAAATCGTTTTAATGTCCATCAATTTGGCTTTATTGGAAGGATAATTTTATGCCATTAATGTTTAAATATGATTTCGGGCATGTGGCCGCCGCGGCTGGCTCGAATAAAGCCAATTCTACAGGTCCAATTTTCAACCACTTTTTCGAGCATATGGGGCCGTATGTTGGCAATAACGCCACGAATGTTGGCTTCCGAGTCCCCTAACGTTTCTGGTTTGTTGGCGTAGACGAGCGACTTCACATATCCCCAAAGAAAATAATCCAATGGTGTCAAATCACACGATCTTGGTGGCCAATTGACCGGTCCATTCCGCGAAATTATGCGCTCATCGAATGTTTCCTTCAATAAATCGATTGTGACGTGCGCTGTGTGGCATGTAGCGCCGTCTTGTTGGAACCACAACTCATCCACATTCATGCCATCCAATTCGGGAACAAAATAGTCGGTTATCATGGCTCTATACCGGTCTCCATTAACGGTAACTGACTCTCCAGCATTATTTCGGAAGAGGTATGGCCCAATGACTCCACCAGCCCATAGAGCACACCAAACAGTCAGTTTTTGTGGATGTAATGGCGTCTCAAGGGTCTCATGTGGATTCTCTTCACTCCAAATGCGGCAAAACGATCCATGGTTAACCGAATTAATTGCTCTGATGGACGATTATGTCGGCCATAAAATGGACGGAGCTTGCGGTAAACTTCGCGAACTGAACCATTATTTTCGAAATAAATTTACACGATTTGCAAGCGTTGTTCTTTTGTCAACCTGTTCATGATGAAATGGCAAACCAAACTAAATATTAATCACTTGACAGCTGACAAAATGGCCGCCAGTTAAAAAAGTGATGCCAACTTAAAGTTATATACCTCAATAAAAAACACCCAATACTAAATTTATTTTATTTTTCTCCTTTAATAAGGAGTTTCTTTAGAAGTGTGATGAAAAATGGCCTAAATGAACAAGAACAAAAATAAAATATAATGAGCAAACTTTTTGAAGTAGGAATCTAATAAACCTCGAATTATATATTTTTAGCATCATCAAAGAAATTAAATCCAATTCGTTTTTGCCGTGGATAGAAATTATACTTTTTCCCACAAACCATTTCATCTTCTGTTACTCAACATTCGGTAAAAACAAACCAAAAAATTATGACCGGACAACAGAAATAAAATTCTTAAACAATTTGATTCATTCACTACAGAGTGGGCAAGTGACTGTCGCATTAGAGATGTCGTGCTATATTTGCATGGGAATTTTCAGTAAAAAAGTCTAAAAGTTTATATTAAAAATTATCAATTACACTACTCAACAAATTGGCAAAGAAAAAATTAAACTTTAATAACTACTATACGTGTTGTGAAATGTCTTAAGGTTTCTAATTACGGATCTGAGTACGTGCTGGACACGTACAGATTTTTAGTTATGTCAAAAAAAGTTGATCGAAATATTGTAAAAAATAAATTCTTTAAAATTGGACCTCAGAATCATAAAATATTTTTGCAGATTTGTAGTCTAGACAAGATGTTCTTTCTTTTAAGTTTCATTATTTTTATAGTTTGTGTCAGGATAAGTGCGATTTATCGCGAAAGCTAGACATTAGGGTGTCCATTATTCCTAAAATGCTTTTTGCCCTAAAAATAAATATCCAATTAAAAAAAAACTTGAAATTTTCAAACTAAACCGTTCCCATATCATCTAATATTTCCTATATAAAAATACATGGGAATTTCGGACTTTTTGCATTTAATGTTCTTTCTCCGAGACAAATAACAATACCGCAATGATCAATACATAGAGAATTGAACGCTCTGCAAACAAAGGTCATATATAACTTTTTGATCATTTAACTCATTCGAAAGTTATGTTAGGTTAAAGCTTTGACCATAGTTTATGAAAAATTTAGTTTTTAAAAACTTCATAAAAATTAACAAACATAAAAATTCGCGTTAGTTTTCTATTAACATAGAACTAAATATCCACAACTCAACTACTTTTGATTTTACTCACAATTAACACTCTGCGACTGACGTCGTAGTATAGCAGACACCAGTAAACAGAAAACACTGTTTTACACCATAGCTATACAAATATCGATTCTTGTGTTTTCAGTACCTTAGTGCGAAGAATGCAATTGAAACGAGCGCACGCATTGATGTGAGCATTCAAGTGTCTACAAGTCTACCACGTCAGTATTGAAATAGACCAGACAAAATACTTTATAACTTTTTATTAAAACATTAATATTATCTCTTTTTTCTCTATATTGATTAGCTTAGGTATAAGCTAAAATTAATGTTGAACTTTTTACCAAAAAAATAATATATGAAGTTTTTTTGTTTTTGTATGGATGTAAGTTTTTATGGCTAATTTATGCCATGCCAATAATTTTGTTTTTAATAAGATTTTTCGTTTTGTTTTCAACAAAAAATACAATAAATAACAAACTACTACATTAAACTAAAATCAAAAATATTTTCAGTGGGTTTACAAACGGAACTTTTAAAATATAAGTAGTCGAAATGGTATCTAGTGTACTACCACGTCAGTGGAATTGTGATAATGAAGTCACGTCAGTCGCATAGGGTTAATTGCGGTCTCTCACAATTAATAAAAATCGTGATTTCCATACAACACACATACACACCAATTAAATGTTTCTGTTGTATGAAAATCATTATTTTTATCACTTAATTGCGAATAAAATCAAAATTTGTAGATCGATTTTAATGAAATAGGGCTTATTTTGTTTGGAACATATCTAGATATATGCTAACAGAAAAATAACGAAATTTTTTATTTTATTTTTTTCAATTTAAAAAAAAAGCAAAAATTTTTACAACCTATAATCTCCGCTTGGACCATCCAAGCTTTAATCCTACATAACTTTCGGAAGAGTTAAACTATCAAAAACTTTTGCTCGCACACGAAGGGTTCCTTCCGTAGGAATACACATATATCCCATTTCGTTTTTTTGGTCTGTTTTCATTTTGGCAATTTTTCCGTTTAGCCTTTTTGTTCAATTTTATTTTTTTTATTTTTTAATTTTTTTCGTTGTTTTAGGGGTTTTTTTTGGTTTTGGCGCTTTTTCATTTTCGCCAATTTTTTGAGTTTTGGCGATTTTTTTGTTTTGGCGTTTTTTGTTTTAACGTTTTTTTATTTGTTTTTGATGATATTTTTAATTTCAGCGATTTATAAGTTCTCGCGCTTTTTTCAGTTTTAGCGCTTTTTTCGGTTTTACAAATTTTTTCGGTTTTTGGTGATTTTTTAAGTTTTATCGTTTTTTTTTTTTTTTGTTTTGACACTTTTTTCGTTTTGGCGATTTTTTCGGTTTTTTTTAAGATTTTTTAGGTTTGGACTTTTTTTTTGTTTTGGCGCTTTTCGTATTGGTGATTTTTTTCCATTTTTGAAGTTTTTTTCCCTTTTGACGACTTTTTTCGGTTTTTGGCGGTTATTTTTCGTACACTTTTGGTGTACGGAACCCTAAAAATTGTGGTTTTGTTAAAAAAAAACAGTTCAATTTTGTATGTGAGTCTGTGTTATTATTGCAACCAGTTGAATAAGACTTCCAAACAGGCAAAAATTCACACTTTATCAATTATTAAATGCATGTGCAGCACGCGTACATAAATCAGACAGGTAAAATACAAAATGCTTTTAGATTGATGCAATATTTCATTATAAAACAATTTAAAAAAAATAAAATGTTAAAATATAAATAGTAAATATTTACGAAATGTGCAAAATAAAAACATCAACGCAAAAAAGAAAAGCACAGTGACTGAGAGACAGTAAAAAGAAACAAGGAAATAATTGCTAAAATTATATAATTGTCACAGAAGCAAAAAAAAAAACAAAACATATATTTAGGTCGATTCTACAATTACATGAAAAATATGTAAATTAAATGCACATAAAAAGTACTAGAGCAAAATCTGAATAAAGATTATTTAATAAAAGATAAAAAAATAAATAAAAAAATCAAAAACCCCACTGCGTAAAAAAACTAGAAGAAAAACAAACAACTCCAGTATGCGAAACATAGCGACTTTTACATTCGCGAACCATTATTGCGAAGATTTGAAGATTCGATTTTTAATGCTTCCCATCGCTATGTTCAGCACACTGGACATTCCGTACATAGGCTTCTTTGCGCCGCGCAGTCGGATAAAAAGGTTGTATATTTTGAAAAATTTTCTTCTCCGGCACATGTGAGCGACGATCTCTGTACAACAATCAAAAGGCAAAATATAAACTTTTACTTTTATTTAAATTGTTCACACATACCGGGTTCAAAGTATCTTCTCTATTTATTCATAACTGAGAAAAACAACTAAGAAATAGCAAAAAAAACACCCAAGTTCAACAGCAATAATAAAAAAATAACATACAAACTACGAATATTGTACACTATTTGTATAAATATCATAATTTTCAAATGATTCAAATGCTGCTGAAGCTGCCGACTACGACAATGATTAATTCCAAAAAAAAGCATTATGATCAAAGTAGAAAAATTAAAAAAAAAGTTAAAAAGGTGCCAAGAAAGTCCAATACTCAAACAAACTTGCGCCAAAGATATATTGAAAACTTAAACCAACAAACAACCTCCCAACCACAACACGTTTGCTGATTGTCGTTTTGTGTTTGACATTTTTCTTTGGAGAGTTAAGGAAGTGGATGCTCCTCTTATGCCGGAAAATCTTAATTAAATGAAACATACGAATATATTGAAAGTTTATTTTGAGTTTATTAAATTTCTTTTGTGGTCAAACAAATATGTCTGTGTCAATATGGAATAACCGGTTAAATCGGCTTAACTGAATTTTTGCGTTAATAGTGTTTTATGCCTAAAATATTCAGTTGAAGTTTGAGGGTGGTTACAATTCTTCCTAACAAAAAAAAAGGATCATATCAAATGAGAATCAATTAGGCATATATTGTCAACTGAAACGCAAAACGCCCTAACTAATATTTTCATCATTTTACACGAAAAGCACTAAATATGCTAAGTAAGTTATTTAATTGGCCAGTTCTTTTTCCTTTTAGATTTTCTTAATATTATCACTATTTTTGTTCGGGTAATATTATGGTACAAACCTTCAAAACCCATTTGAGAATTCACAAATATGTAAATGATAAAGGGTTTGTAACTGTTCAAAATTGTGTTTGAAGTCTACCGACGATTTGGTAAAGCACCAATAAAATGCATATAGACAATGCAAACGCCAGCAAAAAAATTTTATTTAAAATAAAATTATGACAATATGACAAATAATAAATTTCTTTAAGGTTTAATTTGGATTTTATTTTTCATTTTGCCTTATAAAATCTTTTATTGTTATCCAATGGATTTCTAATTGTATAAAGGTGTAAAAAAATAAAATAGATTCATATCGCATATAAATTATTTGCTGGGTTTTGTATAATTTTCAAAGCCTACTATGCTTGTTTTTGAAAATCATTTAAAAATTTGTGAATTCTCAAATGGTTTTTGAAAGATTGTACATAAGATAATAGATTTGTAACTGTTCAAAATTGTGTTTGGAGTCTACTGACGATTTGGCAAAGCAGCAATGAAATGCATATAGACAATGCTTAAACTCCAGCAAATAAATTTCATTTTTTATACAATGTACATATAGTAATCCCTCGATTTACGTAGCGATTGGTTCCGGAAAATGGCGACGTAATTCGAAACAACGTAAATCAAATTTGATATTGCACATAATAAAAATTGGATTTCCATCTATTTTTTCTTTTTATAATTGAGGCGAAGTAAATCGAAATGACGACACAAATCGAAATGGAAGTGAACAAAAAATTCGTCGACTGCATAAAAACACCAAAAAACAAAGATTTTAACTAAGCTCTGGGATTCCCCGGGTTTTGATAATAACTTGTAAGCAACTGAGGCGACGTAAATCGAATGACAACGCAAAACGAATTAGGAGGGCACCAACAATTTAACGACGCAAATCGAATGGAGACGGAAAACAAATTTGATAGGTACAAAAAATTTGACGACGTTAACCGAAACAACGTAAATGGAGGCGACGTAAATCAAGGGATTGCTGTATATGAGTTATAGCCAGTCTGTCTCAATAATGCCTTTAGAGAGCACTCAGATTTTTTTTTATCTTGAAATGTTATATGTATTAAAAAATAAAAAAATTAAGTAATTTCCCATACATTTTGTCATATCCGAAATAAAGTTGGTTTCCTTAATCCCCGTCTAGACTAGCAATAAAAATCTTTGCAAAAACACAGAAGACGTCGGCAGAATAATGGAGCAGTATTGCATATTGCTTTGCTATGAGAACACATACAAACGCGAAACAAGAACGTTCTAATGCATTAAATTTTATTTCATATATTTTCTTCTTTTTATGAACTTTAAAACTGAATTTATTTAATTTTATTTAATTTTTTACTTGTAATATTTTTTGTATTATAGTGAATTAAATTATTATTTTATTTTTTTAATTAGAAAAATTATCGGCGCAGCCTTCTCATTTTATTGCAGTGTTTTTTTTTTGCGAAAATTTTAAAGTAAAATAAAAATGGACAATTCGTGGGCTGCTGACTATCGCATTGGAGATCATGTTAATAGAATATTTTAAAGGAAGCGAAATGAACTCAAAACTGAGTGCTAAGATAATTAATTTAAATTATTTCTTTTGTCCCTCTTTTTAATTGTTTACATTTATCAGCTGTTCACTTTGCAATGTATTCAACAAGCCGTTTCTAAGACGTAACTGTTGGACTCAACAGTTGCCAACAGTAGTTAGTAGCAGTAGAGCTCAACAGCTACGTCTTATGAACGCGACCATTGTAATGAATAAAATCACTATACATATTTGTTCAGGCAAGTTAATTTTTTGTGGTGATGTATTTTAATGAAATACATCGAAATTTATAAAAAAATCGACTTCGAATATTTTCTTTGTCGGTGGCCGATATGTATTACTTTTGACGATATGTATTACTTTTATATACATGATTTTTTTCATATCGTAAACTTTAATTAAATTTAAAATAAATTCGATATTTTTGCTTGGAAATGTTATCACTCTTTTACATTTGTTTGCATAGACCAAATTTAACTGAATTTAATAATGCGATAAAAAATGGTTTTACGAATACGCAATTCAAGTTAATTAAATTTTTAATTAACTTATATACAGCCTATTGATAAAACTATAAATTTTTGCCAATAGCTTCACGCATTTATTTTAATATTTCATTATAATTCATTACATCTGATAATCGGCAGAGTGGCACAGTGGGGCAGAGTCAAAATATTTTGGCAATAAATCAGTAATTTCTAGTCGCATAATCCAATCAGTATAGCAGTATTTCTATTTAATCTAAGAATATGAGCTTTCCATATTTTTCAGGAGCATAGCTGGGAAGTCCCACAAAGAGGGGCACTTCGGGCATGTAAAATTTTGCAACGCTTGTAATATTTTTGTTTCTCTTCTGATTCCAAAAAATTTTTTCCGCCCTTATAGGGTTCTAAAAAAATCATGATAAGCACTTCCATATTATAGTATAATTAGTGAGGTATCCTCATTTGAAGTAAACAGTTTCTCAATTTTTCAAAGCCTTGGTCCAGTATTTTCAATATACATATAACGGATCAAAATATGAACCGATTGTAACATTTGTTTCTTTTTTAGTTAAACAACTACATTTAAAAGTTTGATGGAAATATTTCTTTTGAATTTGAAAATATAGAATTTTTAATTCTCTTATTGAACAACCTTGAAGTTTTGATAATTTCCGCGCCATCATTATTTTCTCTATAAAAAAAATTTTTTATACTAATATATAATTATTATATAAGTGTCTAAAAGGTATTTTCAGTGACATGACTTTAGAAATATAAAAATTATTAAATTTAGAATTTTGGTTGGACTTGGACCCTTTTGAATTCGAGCTATTTTATAGCAAAGTTTTGACTGTAGTCCATAGTTCCAAAAGCTTGGATTCAAAACCAAAATACCACTTGCAGAAACTCTTATGTGTATCCATTTATTTTATTAAGTATTTTATGGGATATATACACTCTAAGACATTACTTCAAATTTACGATCATATATTGTCTAAATTTGTGTTGAAAATTTCTCCTTGTCTAAAATTACATCGATTTTTTAGTTATTTTATTAAAGAAAAAACCTTTCAAATTAAACATATTTAGTCCAAGTGGAAAAACTGTACATAAAGTATAATACGGCTATGGCTGAATGGTAGATACGCCAGACTATCAGTCAGGAGGTCGCGGTTCAAACCTGTATGCAGCCAATCGCTTTTTTTAGTAAAAACATGTGGTTCAAAAATAATGCGTGTGTAATTTTAGGTCGATAATAATCTGTAAAGTGTTGCCGACTATTATCGACCTAATTTTCAACAAAAGTGTTTTAGAGCAGAGATATTTCGGTCTCATGGTAAGCGTAGTGCCAACTCTTAGCAATCATATAACGGCTGGGAACCTACAGTCCGTGATAGGAAGGAATACGGAAGACTGAAAAGAATGAAACTGTGTTTTGCATGTAGAAAAATTTTAATATATGCACTCTAAAACATTACTTCAAATTTACGATCATATATTGTCTAAATTTGTTCTCCTTGTCTAAAATTACATCGATTTTTTAGTTATTTTATTAAAGAAAAAACCTTTCAAATTAAACATATTTAGTCCAAGTGGAAAAAATGTACATAAAGTATAATACGGATATGGCTGAATGGTAGATACGTCAGACTATCAGTCAGGAGGTCGCGGTTCAAACCTGTATGCAGCCAATCGCTTTTTTTAGTAAACACATTTTGTTCAAAAATAATGCGTGTGTAATTGTATGTCGATAATAATCTGTAAAGTGTTGCCGACTATTATCGACGTAATTTTCAACAAAAGTGTTTTAGAGTATGTATAAGCAAGCCATCGATCTGAAACTTTCTTCAAGCAACTTTTGAATTTTCTTCGTTTCTGACTGCCTGAACGAAATACTGTCAGACTGGTTTAGGTACTACAATACTATGACAGAGAAGGTAAATGAACGTCTACATTCTCTTGAAGGAGCTATCGAATTTCATTAAGAATCGGGTATAAAAGCGAGTAGTTATTTTAAACTAATTAAACCTTCTTAGATTCTAATAAATGCAATATAAAAATATTAATAAATCAAAAGTGGTAGTAGATGGATCTAATTTAGAAAATTTCGAGTTATAGGTACCGTCATTTTATTTCTACAACCACTATTGAATTCAGTCACGCAGCGCACTGCAACATTTAAAATGTAACGGTAGTCTTTATTTATTTATTGCTAGCTACTATGGATATATCCACTATAGTCGTAAATTCACCCTGGATAGTAGTAGCCTGCTTCGATATCAACCTGCCACTTACACATACATACACCTACACATATATGTACATAGTGTGTATATAACGGTATCTAAATGGATGTTTCGTCTGTTTTTATTTAAACCAAAAACGCACCATTCCGTTAACAGAAAGAAGTATTTAAACGTTAGATTGAATTTATAGGTATTATCATGCGTACAAAGAGTAGCGAGTAGAAGGAAAAAATCGCATTTCATTGGGTTGTTTTCGTATTTACAACATTTTTGATTTATTTACCAAAACTGCAACATCAAAAGAAGTTTAAATTCAACAAAGGTTGTCTGAACCACGCTCAAGATGGTTGGTAGTTGTTGTTATTTTATTTATACATATTGCAACTTACAAGTTCACAT
This sequence comes from Panzeria rudis, assembly GCA_956483635.1. NCBI lineage: Eukaryota > Metazoa > Arthropoda > Insecta > Diptera > Tachinidae > Panzeria > Panzeria rudis. Next base: position 24,385,081 of record OY101448.1, on the reverse strand, counting down.
GGCCCGTTGTTGTAGTTGTGAAAAGTTCGTAATTATGCAGAAGAAATTTTCACTTTTTCTTACCACTTTTTAGCTTTTATTAGGTTTTTGCATCATTTTAGTTTTTCTATTTCTTTTGCAGCAGTTATTTTTGTTGGTGGCTTCTGCATCCAGTTGGAGTTGGAACGAGTATTCGTATAATGACTTGAAAACTTTGAACAAACAATGACACCAAGAGATGCCTTCAAATCATGCGATGACACCTAACGGTGTCATTCACAACAATTACTATATAATTTTAATCGGCAACATACAACCTTCCAAACAAGCCAACAACTTTTGAAACACAGCAACAACAAAAAGAGCAGAAATAGCATTCATACCAGAGCAATCGCATCATCGTCATTATCATGCAAACTCGTACAAATACGTTTTTTGATTAGGTTACCAAGGCGTTCGAAAATTTTCATTACTGTCTTGTTTTTTTCTTTTATAATTTTTTTTTTTTACACTTCAGATTTTCATGCTTTAAGTTTATTATGTTTTTATTGTTCGTTACTGTTGTTACACACTTACTCCCCCAAAAAAATCTTTTAAAATTTTAGTTTCAAAGGTGGGAACTTTTGTTGCTGGGCTACAAATATTAACATATATGTAGCCCAGAGATGGAAAATTCAGAGATATTGTACATTTAATTTTTTTTATTTTTTATATAATCACACAGTACCCTCACGACGCAAAAAAGTTATTTTTTCCTAATCTAAACGTTAAACAAATAAATTTACAAAAAAAATTTACATTCACATCTTAGTGAAAAATATTCATGTTTAGGGAACTGCTTTCAAAATATCAATAAGTAAGTATTTATCACATCTTAAAAAGTAATTATTAACAACATCCAGATAATTATATTTAATAATATTTGCCCTATTCATTAAAAAAATAGACAATAAAATTATATTTAAGCCGAGTGAACATTGTTTCGAAATCTGCTCATTAGTTTCAGAGAGATATCGTAAAACTATTAGCCTAAAAATTAAAGAGTTCATAAAAATTTTTAAATTTTTGCTTTTTAAAATTCATAAAAAAAATAATAAAAAAAAACACCAACGATCCCATTTTTTGTCAAATATAGTGTATTTTAATAAAAAACCAAAGGAAATGGTGCACAAATATTGATTTTATTCGGAATTTAGTGAAAAATCTTTTATGCAATTTTGAATGTTTAGGCTCAAACTTATACAGTATATGTCCTGTATTTCATGTGGAATTAAAATGTGTGGAATTATCAAAGCATTGTTGGTATAAATATTAATTTACAACAACAATGCTTTGATAATTCCACACATTTTAATTCCACATAAAATACAGAACATGGCCGAATATCTCCTCTGTTCGCTCGGCTTAAAGATAATTTTATTAAAGATTTTTTTCCTTTTTTAATTAATGGGGCAAATTCTTCTCCAGTTATGCTAATATATGTGTTTTTTATGAAAAAAATTATTTTTTAAAGTTTGAATTCAATAACATTTTTACTTTCCATCACTGGTATAACCAAATAGAAAGATAGACACACAAGCACACATCAAATGTTGCAAGAGAATCATATACAATTTCATATGGCAAACAAAGCAACGTTTTGCAATTGTAGTTTGTTTATTGTCAGCAGAACAACTACGATTACAAATAGGCAAACCATTAAGAGAGACATAAAGTTTTTTGTTATTTTCTTCCTTTGCTATTTGTTGTTTAATAAACAAAATTTTAATTAAATCTGCAATTAAAAATGTTCAATTGCGAAATAAACTATAACTTTCATTAAAAAACAAATTAACTCCTATTGCTTTTGTTTTTCATTTAGTAAATAAGGGATGAATAATTCCCTTGGAAGCCATAAAAACTTAATTAGTTTTTGAATATTGTTTATTAAACTACTCGCACTTCTGCTTGAGTAGTTGGGAAAATACTAAAGCTTTACATAGATCGGGATAATTAGGTAATTTAATGTTATTGTCCTCCATTAGGCACAAGATCGAAGTCTAACATTTAAGAAATTTTCATTTATATTTTAAAAACTTTAAATTCACTTTTCAAGTCATGTTGGGTTAAGCACTTAATGTGGTATATTTATTTTAAAATGAAAATTTCTCAATTTTTTAAAAACCAGTATTTTCAAGACATCAGATCCTAATAATAACCTTTGTTAGTTAAACAAAATTTCACCACGTTCCGTCAAAAAATTTTACGGAAATATGTATGCTTTCTGAGTTAGAAAATATACCATTTATAATTTGAAAATGAAAACATTTTTAGTTTTTGACAATTTTTGCCATAAAACGAAGCGCCATCATTATTTTCTCTATAAACAATTTTTCTTCAGGAACTTATAAAGTATCTTCACAGACATGGGTTTAGAAAAAAATTTAATCCAATTTACCATTTTTGTTGGCCTTGGACCCCTCCAAATTCCATTTATTTTGCAGTTTTGACTTTAGCCCATATGTTCTGAAGTCCCAAAGCTTTTATTAAATAATTCTGCCAAAAAAAAACCCGGATTCAATCCAAAGATCTTATTGAACAGATTACAAAACGGACGCAATTTTGCATTAGTTCAAATGGAGTGTTTGTCTACAAATAGGGTGACCGCAATTTTTCATAGTACCAAACCTTTCATATCCTTTTAAATAAAGTATTTTGAAAATCGGACAAGAAATATAGATAATTAATATATCGGGCTACCACTTAGTTCGCCCGATTTTTACTACTATGAAACCAAACTTCAAGCAAACCCTTTCAAATAAATAAAGAATTTTGAAAATCGGTTCATAAATGGAGGAGTTATGCTCTAATCAATATTTCCGCACAGATTTTCGAAAAAATGTACGGTACCACACACACTTCAAGCAAACACTTTCAAACAACAAACGACTTTGTAAATCGATTTACAAATGACAGAGTTATAGCGACTGGCAGGGGCGGTATATTTCCCACCCGATTTTCGAAAAAAAAATAATTGATGTGACCACACTGCAGGCAAACCCTTTCTGTAGAATAGACTACACCAATTAACACTGATATTTAAAAGAATAAAAATTAAAGGGTGTTCTATAAGTTAATGAAATTTTACTATGTAATTTATACAATATGCTGTATCTTGGAAACCGTAAGAGGTAAACTCTTGAAATTTTCAAAAACGCTAAAACTAAAAAGATCCAAAAAAAAAAAAAATTTCAAAACAAAAAATCGTCAAAATAAAAAAAGCGCTTGAAGGAAAAAAGCACCAGAATTAGAAAAACCGTTAAAACTCAAAAAATCACCAAAACTAAAAAGATCGCCAAAAAAATTACCAAACGAAAAAAAAGCGCCAAAACAAAAAAAAAAACGCCAAAACAAAAAAAAATCGGCAAAAACCAAAAAAATCACAGAAACGAAAAATAATGTAAAAACAAACAACAAATCACTAAAACTAAAATAAGTCACAAAAAACCGAAAAAAGCACCAAAACAGAAAAAAGATAAAATAAATCGGTAAAACTAAAAATATCGTCAAAAAAGCGAAAAAACGTTAAAACAAAAAAATAAGCCAATATTAAAAAAATCGCCAACAACGAAACCCTTTGTGTGCGAGCCAAATTCGCAGTTTACTGAATTTTTTAATTTGTTTTGCAAAAAGTCTTTCAAAAAATTTTTAATTGTTAAAATCTGAAAAAATTTTTGAAAATTATACATAATTTTTTTTTTGTAAGTTTTGATATGCGATATGCCTACCTTTAATTTTTAAACGTTTAAATTTATGGACTTATGAGTAAACATTCTTACTGATCTGAGACCAGCGAATAAAAATTCAAATTCCCATGTTTTCACTAAATATGTTGCAACTTTCTTATATTTTTTTTTCGATGTTAATAATTTTACGCTTACTATATTCGGAACAAAATTTTCTTGAAGATACATATATGTAGTTAAAACCGATTTAATAGAGTGACTTAAAATGATGAATTTTGAAAAAAACCTAAAAAAGCAAAATTTTTTTGCAAACCTTAAGGCATGTAGTTCAGTGATCCCCACAATGTATGTATATATTGACTGATAGAGGAAATAGATGCATATTCAACGGTGTAAAATTTATATAATTCAGATGAACAATTTTCAAAATTTTTGGAAATGGCTAAAAATACAGAAAAACACATTTTTCACGAATATCTCGAAAACTCTATAAGAAAAATAAATTAATGTCATATCCTTGTTCAGCAACCACAAATTAGCTTAGAAAATATATCTTTTTTGAGATTATGGAAAAAAGTTGAAAATTTGTTTACTAGTGTAATCTACACAGAACAAATACACTACCGTCCTTTATAAAACAGCACGTATGGTCACCGTATGTATGGCCTATTTGCCTAGATACATATTTCACAAGAAATTTATTTCCTATAGGCATTGTCGCTCATCTTGTCCTCCACAATATTAGTGAAGACAAAATGTAAGACACTGTCGCTCATATTGTCTTCAACAAAGTTGAATTGAGTACAAAAATCAAGACATTGTCGCTCATATTGTCTTTAACAAAGTTGGATTGGCGACAAAATGTAAGACATTGTCAATCATTTTGTCCTCCACAATAAAGAGAAAATGTGCGACACTGTCGCGCATATTGTCCTGAGCGAAGTTGTATTGAGGACAAAAATCAAGACATTATCGCTCGTATTGTCATCAACAAAGTTGGATTGGGAACTAAATTTAAGACAGTGTCGCTCATGTTGCCCTTAGAATGTTACTGAAGACAAAATGTATGAGACTGTCGCTCATATTGTCTTCAACAAAGTTGAATTGAGGACAAAAATCAAGACATTGTCGCTCATATTGTCTTTAACAAAGTTGGATTGGGGACAAAGTGTAAGACATTGTCAATCATTTTGTCCTCCACAATGAAGAGAAATTGTGCGACACTGTCGCGCATATTGTCCTGAGCAAAGTTGTATTGAGGACAAAAATCAAGACATTATCGCTCGTATTGTCATCAACAAAGTTGGATTGGGAACTAAATTTAAGAGTGTCGCTCATGTTGCCCTTAGAATGTTACTGAAGACAAAATGTATGATACTGTCGCTCATATTGTCTTCAAGAAAGTTGGATTGAACACAACAATTAAAAAGACATTGTCGCCCACATTGTCCCCTACAGTGTTACTGAAGACAAAATGTAAGACATTGTCGACCATATTGTCCTCAACAATGTTACCGAAGACAGTTTATGACACTGTAGCTCATATTGTCCTCAACAAAGTTGGATTGAGGACAAAAACGAAGACATTGTCATTCATCTTGTCCTTCACAATATAAAATGTACGGTATTCTGAATATAACGTTACGAACCTTAGCCTAATAATCAATTTGGATTTGCAAAGCCAATACGTTCGAAATAATCATATTAATAAACAATTAGCTGCTAGGTTGAACTTTTCACATGTTTACATGTTCATATATACTTATGTATAAAATCAAACCAAAAAAGTTTGTCTTGAGTAGAACAAAAATCAGAAAAATGGAAATGCAGAAAAATAAACCGATGGCAACGCTGGGAAAGTGCAGTTAATATCAGCTTGAGAGTGGTTTAGTTCTCGTATTTAATTTTAACGAAAAAGTTGTATATATAAGAATTAAAATCATATTCAACAGAGCCACCTGACAAGTGGTGATAAGCAAAATACACGTGAGCACTGACGATGGAAGTGTAGCGGCTTCCGAAAGTGGCGCAGAACAGAGTACTGCTTTGTACGTTGAAAAATGAAGTTGATGTTAATTTTTCCCTTGTTCCTTGGAATATTAATCATGCCGAATTCTTTCTGAATATAACATTACGAACCTTAGCCTAATAATCAATTTGGGTTCGCAAAAGCAAATACGTTCGAAATAAACATATTAATAAGGTATTGTCGCTCATATTGCCCTCAAGAAAGATGGATTGAGGACAAAACGAAAGATTTTGTCGCTCATATTGTCGTCAAAACTGTTTAATAGATGACAACATGCAAGAATTTTTCTCTCAGATTGTCGTGAAAGATGATTTCCATGAAATTGTCAATTAGAAAACCTAATCGACAGAGGACAACTCGTACAAGAATCGTAGATGACAATGTCGTGCAAGGCAATCTGACCAACTGGGCATATTTTGGTATAGGATATTCCATCAAAATCGTGTTGCATTTATCTCCACAAAGTGTAATTACACATATATTTTGTATTTTACTAAATGTTGTAGTTGTCTGTCATAAATTTATTTATCGCTACAAAAATTTTTAAGATAAACATGAAAATTACTTACAAAATTCAAATGCGTAAATCTGTTAATGAATGACATTTTTCCCATACACATTAACAAACATTTCTAAGATAATGAAAAAACTGATTATTGTTTTATGAAATCATGGAGAAATTTATGCAAAAAGATTTGTATGAGCATAAAAGCAATTTAAAGATATGAAAAATGTCATTATTTTATTGTGCAAACTGGCTCTACTACAACACACATCCAAACATAAAAATATACGAGTATTAGTTTAAAGATACGAATATTAAACAGACTGCATTCTCTAATTTTATGCAAAGCCCAAGTATGCAACCTTAAGGCAATTTTTACGTATTCAAGTCTGGTTTAGTCTGCATTTTAATTTTGATTATTAACTAAGTATAATATGAATATTAGTACTAAGTACTAAGTACGATGGTTATGATTCACAAAGAAGAAAGTGAAATTGCATTATATGTTGGTGTATTTTTTTAATCTCCATAATGTAGTTACACTTAGCCAAGTAGCAATATGCGACAAGCATATGGATGTACAATTTTTACAACAAAAAAAAGACGTCATCTTTGTTAAACCCATTCAATGAATTAACCTGTGTACGATATGAATTGTTTACTCCGTACCTCAGTTTTTGTTTTTGGAAACTACCAAAAAATCATCTGCTATGTGGCAGCAAGCAAGCAGTCATCTAACAGTGGCTTGATGCCTCATTTTTTCACCCATGCAGCAAAAATGTTGCTGCTGGGAAAACTAAATCAACTGCAACAAAAACGAGTTAATGCCATATCATTGCGCAAACTTAAACTTAGCCAAGACATTGACTGAGTTTCCTTGGCCATAGAATGAAAAAAAAGAGAAAAATTAATAAAATATAAAAACGTACAAGAAACATCTTCTCTATAGCAGTTTCAAGTTCAATAAATGCTGCTACATTGGCTATAGCTGTTGAAGAGGCAAAACGAAAAGAAAATTAAACACCAACACAAGTTATGCTAAAAGAAAAACTGGTACATAAATTTGTATGTATGCACCCAAACAAATTTCCCTCATGTTAAATTCAAGGCAATGAGCGTATGTATCGAGCAACATCGTTAACAAGTCTCGTTTAGTGCAGGCTATTATGGAAGGAAAAGCTCTCTAGGCTAATATCAAAAGCTTGTTTGGAATATATTTAATTAACTTGAGACCGTATTCACGTATGAACATTTAACAGCTGTTCAAGCACGCTATATCATAAGCAGGGAAACCGCAAATATGCAAATGCATGTTTTTCCTCTGCGATATATGTAGGCACAAATAAGATATTTATACGTTTCAGAACTTTTTAAGAATTTAGGCATCAATTCGTTAGTGTATATTTTTGCATATTCTACCCTCAACGCATGTTTTTTCATATTTTACACTTAGTCGCATATTTAGGGCATTTTTTCTACTTTTTGTGGCATATTTCGCAGTTTTCCTGCATATTTTGGTTTTTTAAATTTTAATATGCATATTTACAAAAAAAAAGTCTGGGGGGTTATTATGTATATCGATTCGAAAAGAAATTCATTCGTATTTGTTATGGTTTTTTTTTTCCCGGACTTTTTTGTTTCCCGGTAGAGCGGGAAATAAAAAAGAAATTCTTGTAATTCTGGGAATGTAATAAATTTAATTGCAATCAATTTGATTGCAATTAAATTTTTGTTGAAATCATGTGATTGCAATCAAATTTTTGTTGAAATCATGCGATTTCAATCAATTCCCCTGAAATCACAACTATAGTGAAAGTCCAACAAGATAATATAAAAAACGTATCAAAACGTGGGTTGTTAGCCATTTTATGAATTTGTTTAAATTATCAGCACAAGCTTTATTTGAAGAGAACGATGATTTTGATTCTGGCGCCGAATCGTAGCATTCGATATCGAGCAGAATTGATCGAAATATTTCCTTTCGAGTAGCTGCTGTTTAAATTCCACTCGTTAGCACTAGAGCGATCGAATACAATATTTCCTTTTGTTGTGTTTGTTTTGCAAAAAAGCATGGAACATTACCTATAAACCTTATTACAGTTGGCCAATCGACTTGGTTGTGGTACTAGCTGCTAGAAACACAATATTTTTATTTAATGTATTAAAAACATTTAGTCGATTCAACAACCGGTATAAAAAAGCTTGGTACACTTTTTAAACATTTTGATACGATACTATCGAATGCGGTAATCCATCCATTCGATACGTGTCGAAATTTTATTCGATACGATATCGAAAGCGACGATTCGGCCCCTGATTTAATTTTAATTGCAATTACTGGATTTAACTGCAAAGTTCACTAAAATCGGGATTTCGCGTTCATGTGGTTCAAGAGTTCCCAGTTATTTAGTTATTTAGCTTTACTGCCTGTGCGTTGCCACACCTAATAATTAATAAACTGCATATTTCTAAATTTTCCTCAGTATATTTGTAGAGCACTTTTAAAGTAACAAGATAGTGAAACAGATATAATAAAAAACTAATCACAAAATCGCTAAAGAGACAAATGATGGCAGGGGATTATGAATAAACAAATAATAAAAATAAAACAAATAGAAATATTGTGTTAGTAAAAACAATGCCAATGGATGCCATTGCAGTATAATTTAGATGATTAAATCGCTTGGGAACAAATAATATGACTAATGAAAACAAGACAAAATCAAGAAAATTCAAGGTAAAATAATGAATGAATGATGTACGTACGAGTGAGTTTGTGCATTCAATTAATTATTTATTTGCTTTACTCCGTCATCATCTAGCAGCAAATGAAAACTGGCTGTACGTGCACGGTTGCGTGTGTGTCATTTAATTTAAGAAAATATACACATGAAACTAGAGTTGTGGGTAACTTCATTAGTTTTAATTTGAATATTAAAACAAAATATAAAAATAGACAAAAAACGAAGTTCATAAACTTCATAAATAATTAAATTTAAAGATATTAAAGCCAACAAGAAAATCATTCAAAAGATTTTAAAAAGAAATCATCAATTAAATTTGTTATTATTCCATGTAGTCTAGACTTTTTACCAAGTAAAATTTTAGGAATACACAGAAAAAACTAATTTTAGTTTTCAGTACAGAAATTTAATGAATATACAAACTTTTTATATCAATAATTTCATTGAAAAAAGCCTCTTTTTTCAGAAAACAAATTGTATAAATCTGGAAAACAAATTGTCTAAAAATTTTAAAAATTCTAAACAATATAATTTACTGAATCAAACAAAAATATTTACTGAATTTTTCGTAATATATCAATCAATATTTTAGCCTCAATTTATAAAATAATTTGTATAAAAAAGCTTACAAATACTAAACAAAATAGTTAACTGAAACAAACAAAAACATTTACTGGATTTTTTGTAATATATCTAACAAAATTTGTGTCTGAGTCGTCACCATCATCATCATCATCATCATCATCTATCAAGCCTTTATGAAATTTCACTTTGTTAAATGTGTTCAACTCTGAACAGAAATCAAGTTTTTGTTGTTTTTGGTGTTTGCGTCCTAAATAAAAGTCAACCAAAAAAATTCACCGATTCAGTAAAAAACATTTACTGAAAATTCAATAAATTTTTAGACAAACTTTTGTTTCAAACATTTTTTCAGATATTTTTTTCTGTGTACTCGACATGATTACTTTTTTAACAATCGATTGATGTTGATGGATGCTCATCTACTTGATAGATATAACACCTGCTCTGTATGTTTCAACGTAATCCAAGATAACTTAATGCTGATGAAGTACGTTGTTGCATAGAAAATACATATTCCATTCTGCTGATGTAGACCCATAGTCTACAAACTCTACTTTGGTACCGCCAAACAGAGACAACAATTGGATCGCAGCTTCCCATCAAAAACTTTTGTCAATTTTGTAATCGGTAGTACCTTATTAATGGGTTACAAAGTAATGAGTGGTACTTATTTATCTTATTTCTATGCTTCATATTATAACTGCTACTTAGTTTTTAATAAAATTAGTACGTATTTCTCTCATTATCTGAAAGTAGTTACAATTTGTTAATATGTATTAATAAAATAAGTAGACAACTGCTTTTTAAGTCAATATGTGTTTGTATATGTATGAAAACTATTTTTGTCGCCTAAAGTTATAAGTCAACAATAGCTCAGTGGGTAGAATACTAGTCTTCAAATCTGAACGAGCACAGGTTCGTATCCCAGCTGGGTAAAAAAATATAAATAAAATATAATGTGTATAATTTTTTTTTGGAAATTTTAATGTGTTTATTTGAATACTTATTTTTTTAGCTTCAAGTAAGCCAAATAATAACTAGTTAATTGCTGTGAAAATGTAAATACATTTGTAAGGGGTACCCCTTATTTTTTGGACTTCTCAAACAAAACTAAGTAGTTATCGAGTCAAATTGTAAGTAGCTACAAATTAAATCCTCATATACTTTTTTGGCTACCAGTAAGCAAAGTTTTTGCTGGAATGTGCTTTAAAAGCTTCTTATAATGTTTTCAAATAGCAGATTCCATTGTTTTTTTTTTGCGGAAGAAATCTGTAAAATTATTACATAAAGTTTATTTTATTCTATAATATTGAAAAGAAAAACGAAAAAGAAAATACTCCCAGGAATACAATAACCTTTAAAGATGTTGTCATTCAAAAACCACAAGGCAAAGAAATAAAAACGAAAATATTAAACCAATTTGAACAAACAAACAAATGTTAAAGACATTTGAATGTTTCCGTGGGATACCAAAAGTCAATGGCTTATGTTGTGGTTACTTTGCATAAAATTATTATTATTTTTTTCTTTTAATAGCGATAATAACAAATAAATTACTAGATGATATCATATATAACAGTTAATACAAACTAAGTTTGCCTATGTATAAAGTAAATAACCGCATAACAATTTTATAAGAAAGTAAATATATTCAATTCGTGTTAACAGTCGGTGATAGTTTAAGCAAATTATAAAAAACCCTTTGCAGGAAACCACTCGTAATGTTTAGTTTACATATGTATATGGTCCAAAATTTTCGCAGTCAAAAAATCTTCCAAATAAATAGTAGCTTTTTAGATTTTTCTTGAAGTTTAAACGGGTTTAAACTTTACAAAAAATATACGAAAATTATCGGAAATCAGTTCGTAAATTCGCAAACAAAGTGAAAATGGTGAAACGAATCTAACTCTTTCGGGTATTTGACTCAACTCTACCACTTTCCGAGGAAAATCTACAACTTTTTTAGTTTTTCAAAAATAATTCTAAATTGTAGTTACCCGCATTTTTTTAAACTAATCCAAGCTAGAAGTTTAACTGAAATATATTTTTAGCCATGATGTAATAAATAGAAAGTAGTTTCATTCTGTCTTTATTTATTTTAATAAACATTTTGGAAGTTTGTTTTTAAGGTAAAATATAAAAAAGCGTTGCGTTTTCTAAAAGATTACGTTAGAAGATTTTCTTAAAGTGTTGAAGTAACGAATAAAATTATCTCACAAATTTGTGTATTATTTAATTAATACAAATTTATGAATTCTTTTTTTGTTTTTGTTTGATTAATTCAAGAATATAATGGTGGTTAGTTATGTTATTGTTTTTTTACTAATAAACTCAAAATAATAAATTATTTATGTATTGTTATTTGTTAAAATTACTTAATTTTTGAAAAAACTTTTTTAGTCGTTTAACCGATTAATAACGAAATTAATCGATTATTAACCGATTAAACCAAAACCTCGATTAGCCGATTAAAGCAGAAGCCCGATTAAATTAATACCCTTCTATATACATATTTTTAGATATCCGTGTATGTTTGTTTGTTTGTTTGTTTGTTCCTTATAGGAAGCCAACTGTGCTGAAATTTCGGAACAGTCTTACATACTGATATTGGGAAATTAAAATAGGCAATTTTTTTTCGTGCTTGGGTACCCCCGATATTTATCTATTGAGTTTCCTCACTTAATTGTGACTTAAATCAAAAGTTGTGGATCGATTTTAATGAAATGTGGCTCGTTTTGTTTTGCACATATTTACCTATACGCTAATAGAACAATACATAAATTTAAAAAATCAAAAAACCCGACTGCGTAAAAAAATAAAAGAAAACAACTTTAAACCGTCACAGATCCTAAATGGTCATTTGAAATTAAAAGAAACCTAAAGATGATTTTCAAATACCTGTCGATTGATACCCATTTTCGCCGATTTTTTATTTTTTTCGTATAAACAAAATAGCGTCTGTTGGCCGCCATATTGAATTTTGACTACTGTCATATCTTTAGTGACACTCCCCGAATTAAGACGAATCGACTGACGTAAGAATCGTCAAAATCGGTCTACGCGTTCGGTTTATATATGCCGCAAAGGAACACACATGCATACATACATAGGCTGATAAACACAATACCCTTCTTTGCGTCGCTCAGTCGGGTAAAAAAAGGGAATTATCGTTGTATTTTTTTATGAATTTTCGAATTTTTATAGTTTTTTGTTTCGCCACAAGTTCAACAATATCTCTGAAACTATTATAGTCCAGTAAAATCGTACAAAAAGGGCAAACTTTGCATTTCACATAGGATGCAATTTTTTCGCGTTTAATTATGCACATGGTCGTGAACTTAAGTTTAAGTTTTCGGTGCTGGGGGTGGTAGGGTAGGGAAGGCCATCTATCTGGAAAATAAGGAAGTGACTAGTTTTCTTAGATTATCTAGTAATCTATAAGTATCTATAAGTAATCTATAACAAGAAAAAATTACATCCTACATGAAATGCGAAGTGGCTGGTTAAAAAATAATGTTGGGTTGGCGTATAACTGCTTCCTTTTTGACATAACGCTATATCTCGAAAACTAGAACCAATTTGAAGAAACGGAGTGCAAATGTGTAATTTATAAGACCTTTAGCAATTTTACTTTGCGGAGGGTATCATGTAATGAAAATGTAAATAACTAAAAACAAATGTGTTTTGCTAGTTACTTATGGACTTTCCTTGGTAAAAAAGGAATAGGGGATTTATTTAACATTTTGATTATGTATTTCATTGGGATGGGAACTATTGCAGAATGAACTAAATTTCAAAATGTATTTATTTCATTATATATAATTGTTAATTTCTATCATTAAATTTTATTGAAACTTATTTAATTTTTTATTGTTTTTTATATGTACTACTAGTTGTTTTTAGTGGTTAGCAATAACAGCAAAAAATCTTTTTCAATTTCTAATAGTGATAACAATAAAACTAACAAATTTAACATTTCCAAACACTTTAGTAGAATTTAAAGATAAGCAGTTTGTCAGAATATATTTAACCAAAAAATTCCTAAAAACAACTAATCGAAAAGCAAAAGTTATTTAAACATTTTGCAAACTATTTCATTTGCTTTCAAGCAAAAACAAATTGGATCAATACATAGTTTTTTTCGATTTCATCTAAAACACGAAATTGTAAAAAGTGGGCAAACATGTGTCAACCCATATGAACAAACAAGTTTCACTTTTCACTACATTTTTCCATATTACGAAAACTGAGAAAATGTTTTTTAGTTTAGTCTCTTTAGAAAATAACCAACAATTGATACATTTCTTATTTTATTTTCATCTACAGTGTAATAAATAAATTAAGTGATTTATAAGAGTGGAGCACCATCACCACCAATGCTACATAAACATGATTTTCATCATCACCTTGTGTATTGAAAACTTGCTGCACACAGGCATTTCAGCGATCCAGTTGCAAATGGTTATTAAAATTAAAGACTTTCTTGCATAAAACTATTTAATTGTGGAATAAATGCAATATTTGGTGTTATGGAAAGCAATTTATATCAAGTTCTTCATATTTATATTGATTTGTTGGCGCGTTTATGTATATACAAGTAGTTATTTTCTTTCAGCACAAGCTTTGTAGATTTGTTCACTTAAAAATTATAGTTCCTTTAAATATAAAATATATAAAATATAAAATAAGTAGGTTATTCCTACTAACAGGAAAATGCTTTTCTAAGATTACAGAGCCGCCCCTCCCCCTAAATTGTATGCCATTTTATAACCAGCACTCATATCATATGGGAATTTATGTTAATCTCAAATTTTCGTGACACTCTTTTGTGTATCTCAAAAATAGGTATACCAAATATGCTTTTATTAGATGTTAATCCAATTACAAAAGTCATAACTCAGCAAATCAACAACAAAACCAACTTGGGTTCTAAAACCCTTTGAATTTTTTGTAAGGCTAACTAGAATTCAAATAAATATACTTTATTTTCTAAAGATATCAATTAAATAGGAATACGACTCTGCTATGTCCATTAGAAATTTTATACTGATCGGCTTAACCGTTTAATAATGCCTAATTTATTTCCAAAATCTTTTGATTCTGCCCAACTGTGCAATGACTATTTATGAATAAAGCACACATGCTTTTATAGTTAAGTATTGAAAATCAGCTATACAGTCCTTGAGAGTATCAGTTTATTGCGAGAACCATTTAGTAAGCAGTTAATTTCACATAACGAGCTACTTTGATCATGTGATATCACAATTTTCGACATTTTCCTATTGAAAGCCCAAAGTCTACATGGATAAGCATCATCTAAAATTTGGACGCACAGTAACGGCCAACAATTGATGGAAATAATTTTTTAAAATACATGTCAAGAATAGCTATAAAAAAAATACCAGATAACTTTTAAATATTTATTACCATTTTTTTAAGTACCTACAAATGAATCAGTCCTTAATATACTAAATTAGCAAATATTAAAATATTTATGCCAAATTTTAATTTCGTTTTTATTATCCATTAATAGATTGTAGACTAAAACTTGAAGTATATTAGAATAAGAAGCATAATATAATCTAATCAGTCAGTTGATTTTCATTTTAGTTTTATTATTTTCCTTTTTTAATTGAAAAATATTTTTTAATAATACTCATAATTAATAGTGAATTTATCGATAACATTGTACAACAAAATCAAAAGGTTTGGTAAGACATACATATTTGTAATAAAAATTGGTCTCATGAAGTCTGGTTTTCCGGTATATGTTTGCACTAATTGTTTATAAGTACGAAATTAACACTTTTAGGCTTTGATTTATTTGTCGCGTTCAAGTTGAATTTTGAACTTTGGGATCTTTGAAGTCTTATAGTAGAATTTTATGATATTTTTGTGAAAGCGCGATATCGCTGTTTAGGTAGATTTTTTTACACTGTTTTTTGCTGGGTATCTATAATATCAGGATTACAAGATTTCCTATACAGATTAGCAGATGTAAACTTTTAAAATGACGAAACACGTACGCAATGTGTACGAAATATAAGATACTAGGATACGGTCAGTCTGTTAAGTAATATACATGGATGATACTCATTCTAAACGTACATTTTGTGTTTTTTGTTTACTAATGTAACTAATAGAAATTTAAGAAGGTATGATTCATATTATAGTTTTCGGCTCATTTAATTGATCCTGAAATAAAATTATATTATATGATATGGATTTTTTTAACATTTTTGTATATTGAGCGTTATATTTGTTTTCGCGGTTGTTCTGGGAATGATTTTTGCGAAAAAATACACCACAACGTGTGTAACGCGTTTAAAAGCACTATACATATACTGACTAAAAACAAAAAATTATAATAATCGCAGGTCCAAATGAAAAGTTATGACCACTTTTTCAATTTTGACTTGGGTTCACATGGAAAAATAAAAAATTTTAAATTTCAAAATAGTTCTTTACAAACATTTATACATGAGCGAACAGAATGCTAACTCTTCTTTTAAATATGACTAATTTTAATAAAATCGACCGACAATGCTAAAAGTTGAATCAATTTCAAATAATTATTCGTACCAAAATACGACCTACCCAATACAATCTTCGAATGTATAAAAAACGACAGTGCGGTAGAAGCAAACTTTTTTCAAAGCAAATCAGAAATTTCTAAACGGATAATGTTCGCTATAGCGTTTCTACCCTTGCGTTGCTATTAACTTTTTTTTACCATCCTGAAAGTTATAAATAAATTATAATTAATAATATTGTACGTAATTATTATTCAAACTGAAATAGGTATAAATCGGAAGTTATTATTATTCGGCTTAAGTTCAATAATTGAATTAATGTAAATTTAAATTATTTTTAAGATTAATTCAATTCATGAACTTAAGCTGAATAATAATAACTTCCGAATTAAGAATATTGTTCACGTAACGATCAATAAATTTTCTTGCGAATTTAATATTTTTTTCGGAATTTAAAACAGTTCAGATGTATTATTTTTCATTAGTTTCAATATAAACTCCTCAGATATTCACTAAAAAGTTTCAATTAAATTTAAAAAAAAATATGAATAACACTCAATACATTTTTTTCGATACAAACCATGATTGACTGATGAAATGCTTTGCATTATAATACTACATATTTAACACAGTTCGCAAGGCTTTTGAATATTTAGAAGTACAAACCTACGCTGTTATTTTAGTGCATGTTGTTAGTGCAATTTCAATAATTAAACTGAGCAATGAAGCGTAATAAAATAGCATAACACTCAATACACAAATATGCGGACAACAACAATTTATTTAAAAAAATATATATAATTTCTATTATTTTATAATGTGAAATAAGAGAAGCAAATACTCTAGAACCGTTACAAATGTAATCTCGTTTGTGGACAAATGCATACTTTCTTAATGTGAGAAATCAACAGCATGCTTTACGGACACATCATTTTGTACGAAGAGAGCATAAATAGTATTTTCGCTCTTCGTTTTTAAAACATTATGGACAGTCTTTATTTATAATAAATTAAATCGTGCTAAAGTAGTTTTCACTTTCAAATTTATGCGTTTATGTTATAAAGTATTTTACCATACTTTCAACGGATACAAAGGAAGCATTAGAATCACCCATATATTATTTCCCTCTATTTTATCTTACTTTTGTACTTAATATTTTAGAAAAATATTAAAAAGGCTAAAGGGATTTTCGAGACATTGGAAAAAAATGTTCTCTTCTTCTTATCTCAATGAATATAATGTAGTAAAAAAATGCCATGTTTCATTTTACTCGTAATTAGAAACTAATCGAAAAAAATGAAGCTCCACCGAAAAATTTCACTTTTTCTTCAACAGTATGTACGCTTAGTAGTAATATGCACTGAAAGCAAAAAAAAAGAGACGTTTAAATTAATAGCTTATGATTTATAAGATACAACTGGATATTTAAGAGCACACAAATACACTCCATATGTATGTATTTGTTTTTTAATATGATGATCGGATCACACAGAAATTAATGTTTGGCAAAGAGAAAAAAAAAAGAAAATATGTAGATGGAAAATATAGTAAATTGCATATTGTGGGAAATAAGTTGGCAATTGCATTTCTAGCATGCACATCATACCAAACAAACAAATAAGGAAAATTATAACAAATACATTCATAAAATATCAGACCACAAACTAGCAAACAAATTCACTCATTCAGATACACATTTACTTGACATCTGAACATACTGAGCGAGTGACTGTTGACTTTGTGCATATTTTATATATGTACATACATATTATCATTATTATTATAATATGATATAAGTTTTACACGCACATGTATATATGTATGTATGCACATCGGTGTTTGGATTTGCATATTCATACATAATAGATCGTTTGAGGCCAGGCAACCAATTGCCAAGAAGTCATGTTACGCATGCTTATTATGCTGACGCTGAATGATGACGTTTACTTCTGCGATGGTTACGTTTACTTTGACGATCATACTGTTGTTAATTAATCATGGCTTAAAAACGGCAGTCAGCTCCACACCAACAATAACTTTTGCTTTCACGCCATCGTATCAAGATAAACGATTATTTAACAATTTGCACAAATGTACATGATAATTATAACAATTACTATAAATATTTTAATTCGATTTTGCAGTATGTTAATAAATAATGTGCGTGGTAAGAAAAAATAAAATAAAAATATGTAATAAATATGTAATAGATTTTTATGATTTCATGTTTTCATAACTGCTGCCCATTTAGCAATAAATTAAGTAAAGTGTGACTTTAGCTCGCACACGAAGGGTTCCGTACGAATACACATATATCCCTTTTCGTTTTTGCCCTTATTTCATTTTGGCAATTTTTTCATTTTGCTTTTTCCTTTAATTTAATTTTTTTTATTTTTTAAGTTTTTTTTTTTTGTTGATTTAGCGATTTTTTGGTTTTGGCGCTTTTTTCATTTTGGTTTGTTTTTGTTTGTTTTTTCCAATTTTTCGTTTTTTACCATTATTTCTTTGTTTTTTGACTATTCTTTTAACTTTGGCAATTTTTTCGTTTTGCCGTATTTTTTTAACCCCCGACAAAACAGAAGGGTGTTATAAGTTTGTAGTGTGTGTCTGTGTATCTGTGTGGATGTACGAACCCTCGTACAGACCAAACGGCTGGACCGATTTTGGTTTAGTGTTTTCTGTTTGAAAGGTGACTTGATCGAGAGTGTTCTTAGCTATGGTTGAAGAAAATTGGTCCAGACGTCTAGAAGATATCACATCTTTTCTACAATGTATCGTGTTGAATCTGTATGTCTTTGACATCGTAGCTCCCAAACGGCAAGCTCGATTTTAATTTAGTAAATTTGGTTTGAAAGGTGACTTGATACAAAATCTTCCAACCCATGTTTAAAGAAAATTGTTCCAGCCGTTTTAAAGTTATCATCTATTATAAGTCGGAAGTTATTATTATTTGGCTTAAGTTCACAATAATTGAATTAATGTAAATTCAAATTATTTTTAAGAGTGGAATATTAGAATATCTAATCAGACTAGCAGAACGGATTAGTACTACTAATTTCGACAGCCAAATAATAATTACGTACAAATGTTATCATCTATTTTCTTCGGGGGTTTTTAAAATTTTCAATTTAATCTTATTTATTGTTTTAACGCGTTTTCGCTTTTTGACGATATATTTAGTTTTAGCGATCTATTTTAGTTTAGGCGCTTTTTGTCAGTTTTGGCGCTTTTTTCGGTTTTTGGTGATTTTTTTAGTTTTAGCAATTTTTTTTACCTTTTTTTAGTTTTGGAGATTTTTTTCGGTTTTGGCGGTTTTTTTAGTTTTGGCGCTTTTTTTTTTGTTTTGGAGATTTTTTGTTTATGTGATGTTTTTCTTCTATTTTTGGCAATTTTTTTCTTTTTTTGACGATATTTTTAGTAAATCTAAAATCGTAAAAAAAACGTTTATATGTGGAAAAATTGCAAAATTTTCGATTACAAAAGAGACTTTTTTCTTTCGTAATAAATATGCATATTAAAATGCCCTAAATGTGCGACTAAAGGCCAGATTTGGTAAACACAAACGTTTTTGCGTTTAGAAATTTGTATGGAAAAAATTTTTTTTAACGTATTTGCATTATTTTCATACAAATTTCAAACGTTTAGAAACGAAATTTTTTACAAAATCTGTCTATAGGTGTAAAATATGCAAAAACATGCTATAAAGGGCAAAATATGCAAAAATATGCACTAACAAATCGATGGCTAAGTTCTTAAAAAGTTCTGAAACGTATAACTATCTTATTTGTGCCTACATATATCGCAAAGGAAAAAACATGCAATTGCATATTTGCGGTTTCCCTGCTCATAACATAATAATTATAGTATTTACAAAAAAAATTCCAAAAAGTTGTTGGCTATAAAGTTTAAAACAGTGTTTTCCTTACCGACCTTTCGAGATATACTGTTATGCCAAAAATGAAGGCAATTGCACGACATATGTATATTAGCATAACTGGAGAAGAGTGTGCACCATTGAGTAAAAAGAAAAACCAAAACTCAACAACAAAATTATCTTTAAGCAGAGCGAACATTGTTTCTAAATCTGCCAATTAGTTTCAGAGATCTGTACGAGAGCCTAAAAATTAAAAACTTCATAAGCAATTTTGGCAATTTTTCGCCCGTTTTAGCGATTTTTTCCACTTTTAGCGATTTCTTTTCTACGGTTTAAAAGGTTTGTTTTGGTGACTTTTTTCATTTTATCGACTTTTTCGATTTTGGTGATTTTTTCCGCTTGGCCGATTTTTACGTTTCAGCGATTTTTTCGTTTTGGCTGTTTTTTTCTGTTTAAGCGCTTTTTTCCAATTTTAGTGATTTTTCCCCTTTTTAAAGATTTTGTGCGGTTATGCTAATTGTCCAGTTTTGGATTTTGTTTCTCTTTAGGTGATTAGTTTCTTTAGCGATTTTTTCAGATCAATAGATTTTTTGCCGTTGTGAGCCTTTTTACCGTTTTGGCATTTTCTTTTTATTTATAGGTTGCTTTTTCGTTTTATATTTTTGTTTCTTGTTTTATTTTCTTGCTTTATGTGATGTGCATAACGTTCCAAAGGAAAGCTCGTTTCAATATATTTTCTTTCTTTCTCTTTGTTCTTATTTTCTTTCTCTTTTTGTTTGTATGGACCGGTTGCACTGAGTTTCAACAGAAAACTTCTAGACATCATGCTTGACAGATCAGTTTAATATAGAGGATCGTCGGAATATGAGGGCATAAAAGCAAGATATATTCCAGTTGAATGAAACATAATTTTAGGCGGCTCCATCTGGGACCTTCATTAAATATCGCTCATTTGCTGCAACATCCTCATAACTCATAAAAAAATTGTTTTACAGAAAATGAGTTTAATATTTGCTTCAAAAGTTATCTGCGCTAATAGTTCCACCCGTAGTGTAATGGATAGTGTGCTAGACTAGTAACCAGGAGGTCGCAGGTTTGATTCCTACCAAGACCCTGACTGTTTCTGCAGAAAAACCAAAATAGGCTTAAGCAGTATGGTGCTTGTTTTTTAATAATAAAAGCTGAAATATATGTAATGGGACAATTTTGTCAAGGCGGCGGTTATAGAGGAGTCGTAACTTTCGCCGCTTCTAGTGTTAATATAATTATAAAATAAAAGTTTTAAAACTAAAATGAAAGCCAAAAGTAACGTTTGGAAGTCTAAACAAATCTTCCTTTTAAAAAAATAATGGTTAAGAATTCCTTTTTTATCTTTTCAGATTTTTCGACATCGAAAATGTCAATTATTCACACCGGCGCTTTTTATCTCTCTCATCTGCCTGCCACATACAGTTTTAAGTTTAGCACCAGCACCTGTTGACTACTTAGTGCCACCACCACTGCCACAAATTAATGCAGCAGTTACACGTTTCAAACATGCGAGTCCACAGAATTTATTGATATCGGAAAGCGAAACAATACCGAAATTCATTAATCCACAACAGGCAGCAAAACCCAACGACAAACATCCGGGTTTAATGACAAGAGTTGCCAGATGGTTTGGTTTTGCAAATCAAAATGCCATAACGGATCAACAATTGCCCCTAGAAACAAATAAACAGCCGTATTATTATCAAAAGCCTCATCAACAGCAACAATATATTAAAGGTGATAAAGAATATTGTTACTTATGCAATATATATCCCTGGGTGCCAATGATGCAAAATGGTGGACAGCATCCACAAGCGGATAGTCAATGGGATGCCTCTAAGCAATCCCAACTGCAAACTTATGCACAAAATTATGCCAACAACGGTAACACACAACAAAACTCTTACAATGGCATTGATGGCCAGCAGCAACAAATATTGCCAAACTCTTATGGTGCAACAGGTATTCAGTCTGCACCACAAATACTACACGCTTCATCCAACTTAAAACAAAGAGCTATCAAATTCAACTTTCCACTTCCTTTTTTACCTCCAAATGTCAATAAGGTCCTTGACAACCCAAATCACATACAATATTCTACAGGACCATTTCTACCCATACCAATACCTCCTCATTTAAGTAATTCCGCCTTACCTCCTCTATATAATGCCCAAAATTTCCTACCTCCCATTACACCCGTAGTGAATGGAATACAAGAACTGCCCTCTACCGAACCGGCTATATTCGCCGAAAATATAGCAGAACATTCGGAAATACATATTGACACGGCAAGTCCCACTCAGATACCTCCTACAACAGAAAATAAAGATGCCAGTTTTGAGATAGTGAAGAGTCATCAATTAGTGGATTATGTATCATCAGTAGAATATCCTGCTTCATATGTACCTTCCCATTCTTATGAGATTAGTACCCACGCAGCACATTTGCCTGTAGAACAACACCAAGCAAATTCAAAAACTAATACAGGACTTTACCAACATTCAACACTTAGTCCATATTTAAGTCAACATGTCCCGGCCTCTCAAATTTTAACCGAACCAGGTAGTTTTGTAGCTGCAAATCAGCAAAATTCTGTTCAGCAATCGGGTCTTAATGAACAAGCTACAGTCTCTAACAACCAGCCTCAGTTTTTAGAAACTGTGCAACATTATGAAAATGACAATTATGTTGCAGCTTCGCAACAAAATTCATCCGTAGTTGAACAACGTCAACAACATCTGCAACATCATACTAATTTAGATGCTTGGACTTTAGAATCTAATGACTTTATCTATGCTACCTCAACTCCAGAAACACTTTCTACCACCGAGGACACCTCAATTTATACAACTGAATTGGAGAGTACCACACAACCTCAAGTACAAGACAATGAAATAGAGTTTATAGCATCAATACAAACAAATGCACAACAGTCTAATAAAGAGAGTCATAATACATGGTCTTTAAAACCCAAACAAAGAGAAACTCCTAAACGTTTGTTAGATTCTCCCATACAACATGTTTCAGGAAATCTTGGAGCTCCCAGACCATTTACCAGAGATCCTTCAGATTTGACATTTAGATTGGGTCCCCTTAATCACAAATTGTCTGATACAACTGAAGATATCTCTTCTCGTGACACCTGGAAACCCCAAACTACAGCAACAGAGTCTCCTGTATATTCTTCTACCTTCAGTTCTATAGATGCCAGCGGTCAATATGCCGGAATGTCACCGCCATCTTTACCTTCTAACTACAATAGCGATCGGATTGTATTACCCTATCTTACCACAAAAATTCGACCAAGACCGTTTGAAACTATACGAGTTAACATGGTAACGAAACCACCAAATACATCATCACACTCTACGTGGAATCAAACATCAAATGCAGAATTGCACACACCACAAGAATCAATGTTGGTTAGGTCACATATAAAGCCAGCTGCAGCCACAACCACTACTACTGCCAAACCTCGTACCACAAAATATCTAACCAAAATTTTGGCTTCCAATATAAGAGAACTTTTGCAGCGCGAACATGAACCCGCAAAACTAAAGCTAAGTCCTAATTCTTTAGATATCGATATTAACAAGCTACAGAAGAATATAGACGATTGGACTGAACAGGAATACACTTCTCTATCACATAGACCCAGTACGCCCACCATACGTGGACGCTCTAAGCATATACCTTCAGAGTATTTACCCACCACTACAGGGCCAGTTAAAGCTACCAGGCAATCAAAAACCACTAAAAGTTTCTCAGACAATGCAGAGCTTCCAAGTTCTATAAACAACTTGGAACCTCTATATGAAAGAGGGAGTACAAAACGTTATCAATACACCCAAATAACAGATAATCATTTAAGAGATGTTTACACTCACTTCGAATCGCTGAAATCCAAATCTTCTACGAACTACAAAATCTCAAGCACACAAGCCACACCAACAACAACGATGGCTACAAGTACAAGTACGACTAGTACTACAGAAAAGCCTTTGTATTTAAGGCCTATTCAAATACAAGAACCAGAAGAGCTGTGGAAAAAGGCTAAAGTATCAATATCGCCAAAAACTCAAGAGAAAGT
The DNA here is from genome assembly GCA_956483635.1 of Panzeria rudis. Lineage (NCBI taxonomy): Eukaryota > Metazoa > Arthropoda > Insecta > Diptera > Tachinidae > Panzeria > Panzeria rudis. The sequence goes on along the minus strand of OY101448.1, from coordinate 24,360,990 downwards.
GTACGTGGTGACACCTCAACCGAGATTTTCCCCTCAACGCTTTTATTCGCCAACAGCGGCACCTTCTAGTACAACTACAACAACAACGACAGCAGAAAGATCTTTTAGTAGTTTAAGATTGGCAAGTGGTTTCAAATCACCTAGATTTTTGGTGAGACCAACTCCGGGTAATGGTAAGTTTGAAAAGGCGCCTTAACTTTATCATCTAACTAATATGTCTTAATCTCACTAACTTATAATGTGTAATCTCCGAAACTACTTATACGATTCTGAAAATTCTTCCAGCAGTGTTTATGTGGGTTCTTTGATCTGAACAAAGATTAAATTTTCCGAATATTTTAGCAGTATTTTTAGTGCTTCTAATAGTCATCGGTGCTTTTATTTTTAATTTTTAGTGGTTTTTCGTCAATGTTACAACTCAACTCAACCATTTTTTTTGTATATTATGATTCGCAACCAATTATAGTTATCTTCATGGAGTTATTTTCAACCTTAATATGCCAACTCGAATCAAACAGCTGATTGAAAGTAAAACTGAGTTGTAATCCATAACAAGAATTTGACAACTAAAACCCAACTATCAATTTGGTTGTAAAACATATTAGGGTCATAAATCACATATGAGGTTTCCAGATACATCTGGGCCCCGCAAAACTTCGCAACCAAAGAAACTAAAAATAGTACAGAAGTTAAGCGAAAATATTACAAAACCAAGTGAGATAGTACAAAAAAAATTTTTCTACAAAAGGAACTAGCTAATACGCTCCATACTCAATTTCAATGTATATAAAAATTGACCCAAAAAAATGTTTAATTGTATAAGCGAGTGCACACGCAAAAATACATGTTGACATCACTACTCATTATTGTTTGCTAAAACAATATGTAGGTGTTGTTATTCAAAAGTTCATGTTGTTCGATAACACGATCAATACTACACTTTAATGACAACCATCTAGTTATGACAGCTGATAAAATTTTATTAACTGAAAATATTGTTGGCGCTGGAATATATTTGGAAGATACTAGATGTACTAAGTGACAAGAGCACTTTGCCAACACAACAAATGTTGTTTGGTCTTTTAAATTAGTACCTACACAGAAAAAATATACCAGAATTATGTTCAATAACACCATGTTATTGAAAAAAATATGAATTTCAATAGCATTTGTCTTTAACTTAACACAATATTTCGTTGTATGTATTTTTTTGCCATATATACCAGAATTATGTTCAATAACACCATGTTATTGAAAAAAATATGAATTTCAATAGCATTTGTCATTAACTTAACACAATATTTCGTTGTATGTATTTTTTTGCCATGACAGTCTTTTCTTTTCATACATAAGTACTCAAAACAAGTTTTATCTCATAAATAAATAATGGGGACATGGCTCAGCTGTAGAGAGTATGCTTTACGTCCGGGAAACCCGGGTTCGTATCCCACCCATGTCAATATTATTTTTAATTTATATTCCCCCCTATTATGAAAGGTGACGTCGACCTCACATCAACACGACAGTAAACAATTGTCACTTGTCTACTCATTGTCAACAAGAATTCACTGCTATTGACAGTCTCTTACTATTTTCTGAAGCTTATGAAATTAGTCCAGCATGTTAATATTAATCAATTGTTGTCGACAAAGAGTAGACAAGTGACAATTTTTTGATGTCGTGTTGATGTGACGTCGACGTCGCCTTCCACAATAGGGGAACTATTTTACTTTTGAAACAATTTTGTTGTCAATATAGCGGAATTCTTTAGCACAGCAAATTTAAACAAAAATATTGAATACCGGGATTTTTGTTATCAAAAACGAAACTTATTTTTTTTCTGTGTACAAACAAAATTATAATTATCGAATATGACATTTGGTGTGTCCGTTGATAAGCCAACAAGATTTTCAAATTGGATTGCCTTTTCCATAATAGTTTGCTTTAATAGCGAGTATATTTCCGTTGCGGTTTGAGCTTGACATTCTTTCAAATAGAAAAATTCATGTTTTAATAAATGACAAGAAATGCGATGTTTTCTTACACTTTGTTTTTCATATAAATGATAAAAAAGAACCATGGCGCAACGTGTTTTTCCATAAAAATTTACATTTCAGTTGAGTTAAAAAATCAATAAAAGGAAAAGGAAAATTTTAATAAAAGTAATGAGAAATTTGTCACTTCCGTCGTCGTTGTTATTATGAACTTTGTTTCTCTCTGAATGATTTTCGGCCGACGTTACAGTCTTGTTCTGTTTCATCACTAAATCCATAGGAAACACGGCCCTAGTACATTACTAATAATCGCTGTCGCTTCAGTTCTATGCATATTCACGTTTTTTTTTTTAATATTTCCGAAGCTCTAAAAACTCCTTTAAATTGGGCAAAATGTTCTCAATGCAGAGAAATGGAAGGTTATTAGCAGCAGTACTGCCAAATGTAAATAATAAAGTAGGTTTTAAAAAGGTATCTTTTCAAACAAAAGTTTATGAAACGTTCAGAAAAACTTGCCGTTTTATTTATTATTTTTCAGCAATTAGTTAAATAGTACAATAGTAGTACAATAATTTTATGGTACAAAAATAGTACAAACATTTTTAAATAGTACAGTTTTTGTACTATTGTACAGAAAGTAGTAACGTTGGCAAGGTTTGAACCCATACTATTAATAACTCGTCAATAGCTACGTATACTCGTGGCGGACACAACAGGGCTCTATCCTATTGGCACTCATGCTAGATGATTAATCTTCCTTACAATAACATCTGCAGCAGTTGTCAAAATTAGGAAGAGGAAGAAACTGTCAAACACCTCATCTGCCGTTGTCCAGTTCTGTCTAGAAATAGGAAACTCGGCACATCCCGAACGTTGGAAAATACGATATACTAAGGAAATATATTCATTTATTCGGAACTCGCGTTGGTTTAATACCCACTCAGCTTCTGTGATAGGCAGGGAATTTTCAGGAAATATCTTCGTATCCGTTTCAGGCATCACAACATAACCAAAGGACCCAAGTGGGCCGGTTATTAGAAACTCGCAGTCTGTACAGCCTAACATAACTTTTTTTCTTGCAATTTAGTAGCAACTTCTATACAACACTAGTCTTTTTACTATCTGGCTTTATATTTAAAATTTTTATTTAACTATATACATACACCCTTACCCTCCTCACCCTAATCCACCGCCTCTTTTAAATGTTTCATTACAGCTAAGAAACTTCCGAAATTTTCAGATACCCAATCAAAAGAAGCTTCCAAGGAAATAACAAGCGATTCCTTTTTTTCACCTGAATGGTTTGGTCTAAGAGGACTTTCGGCGTATATACCCGCTGAACCGGTGGAAATTATAGATGGAAATTCCAAAGTAAATTACACTAAAGCTTTATAAAACCGAATTTAACTTGATAATGGAAGTAATTAATTGAAATGCTAATTTTCTTACTACATCAATACATACACACAAATATTAACATGCATATATACATACACATACACACTCACATATATTTTTAGGTTTTAAATATTGTAACTACGCCAAGTAATTTGGAAAATACTACACGCCATAATATAATGGATCTTACCAAAGATCGTCATACAGCGTCCAAGAGAAAAGCAACAATGGCTCCTTCGCCCAGATAAACAATTTTGCATATTCCTGCATAACGCTTCATATCTCCTTTTCCCTTAAATACTTTTAATTTTCATATCCATTGTATTATAATCATCTCGTAAGAATTTAACATATTTTATAAAAATTTCCTTTAAAAAAATTTTTCATTTTTAAATGTGAAAACATAATTTTTTTTGCCAATATACTAAATATGTAACTAAAGAAATGATTCAATCTTTTGTTAAGGATTTAGACATTTTATTTCTTTTGCATTTAGCTTTAATTAAATTTTATTTAAAAATAAATTAAATATTAAAGATAATGAAGGAAAGATACGATATTAGTATCTGATTATAGAAATTGTATGTATAATTTTATAGTCATCATATGTAGTATTTATAATATAATATTTTAATAATAAACAAAATGTAAATAAAGACTAAAAAATAAGATAGATATGATTTTTGAAAAATAAATATGCGTTGAGTAAAACTTGGGAGTTGGATTTTTTGCTCACGAAATTGTTAAGATATTTATGTTGACTTCTTATTGGTTGTTATTAAAATAAAACAGTCATGATGCACTCTTGAGCTTACAGGAACTTCCTGCTAATAGCAATCTTAAGATTCTCAAATATATGTATCTATAAAGCGGCAACGACATCAAGCTAATGTTGTAACGTTATATTGAGACAAACTGAGACATGATCAATATTCCAAGGAAAATGGGAAAATTAACATCAATTTAATTTTTAGCCTACTCGTCGGAACAGACGAAACGCTGGCTTCGGAAATCGCCACAATTACATCATTAGTGCTCAAGTATATGTCTGTTTAGGTGGTGCTACTCGTAATAGATTAATAAAATATAATTTATCAAATCTTTGCATATTCTCCACGCTTGTAAAAAGCCTTCAACAGAAATTGGTTTGGAAGTTTAACTACTTCACCTCACCACGCTGACACAACAACAAGAACTCTGATGATGAGATCGTGGTTGATCTCGAAAACATCATAGTGTCAAGTTTGCGTCTTATGCAGCCAAAAACTTGTCTTTGTCTTTCCAATTATTACATGCTTTAAAAATTCCTTTCGCAGTAAAAATAATTTAATCGAAAAACTAAATTGAACGAACTTAAGCCTAAATAATTTAATATTTTTAAATTAAAATCACACAGATCGACTAAAATTCATAAATTTCAAAAGAAATACATATAATTTTTATAGAAACCAAGATAAATGAAACAAGGTAACCCCACTTTCGTTTACATTCTCTAAATATCAAACAAATTCCACGTATAAAAATTTTTGTTTATATTGGTTTTATATGGAGGTTGACAGATAGGAAACACAATATAAATGAATAGCTAGCTGCCTTTATGACTTTAAAAGGTTTCAGTGTACCCTGGTATAAACAAAAAATATTATTTAAAATTAGTTTTAAATTTATTTTAATAATTTGATATTTATTTATTTATTATTCATTTATTTTATTTAATTATTTTTTTTTTTTTTGTTAAATGCAAAATCGGTTCACTTTTAATAATAGACTTTTGGTTGTTATTGTTTACGATGCTTTTGAATTTACCGTAGTTACTCTTCTGTTTCAGGGACTTTCGTTTCTAATGTTTCAGTTATGGAAGCTGCTGTTTCTGTGGTTTCAGTTTCAGGTTTTGCCGTAGTTACTTCCGTTTCAGGTGGGTTTGTCTCTGATGTTTCAGTTACCGTTGTTTCAGAAGCTGTTGTTTCTGTGGTTTCACTTTCTGCTTTTACCGTAGTTACTTCCGTTTCAGGAACTTTTGTCTCTGATGTTTCAGTTACCATTGTCTCAGTTACAGAAACTGTTGTTTCTGAGGTTACAGTTACTGGTTTTGTTGTAGTGGACTCTTGAGTGACTGGTGCTTCCGTTTGAGGTGCTTTTGTCTCTGTTGTATCCGTTACAGATGCTTCTGTAGTAGAAGTTTCGTTTTCCGGCTCTTTAGTATTAGGATCTTCAGTTTCTATAGCTGTAGTAGTTGAATTTTCTGTTGTTTCATTTTCAGGATGTTTTGTATCCGTCGTTTCGGTTTCGGGGTTATCCGTTGGTTTAACATCACAATAGTAGTCTTTGGTACAATATTCATTTTGAGGATCATAATTTTGAAAGGTTTTACACTTCAGTCTAAAAGCGGTCAACTCTCCAAAAATTTCAGCACAATAGTTAAACTCATCGCAGCTACCATCTTGTGGGAAAAAACCGGTGGTTGGACAAATAAAGTCATGAGTAGGCGAGTCAGTTGTAGTTTGGTCGTCTATGGTAGTAGTTTCAGGGTTTGCAGTTGAAGTGGTTTCGGTTTCTGGACCTTCAGTCTCTGGAACTGAAGTGGGAGGAGCTTCCGTATCTGTAGTGTTAGTTTCAGAAGTTTCAGCTTCGGTAGTCTGAGTTGCAGAGGTTGGTGTTTCAGTAACTTCGGTTTCAGGATCATCGGTTTGAGTAGCTTCAGTTGCTGTTGCTTCCGTTTCAGGAGCATTTGTTTCTGTAGCATCGGTTACTGGCACTTTTGTAGTTATTTCAGCTTCCGTAGTTTCAGTTTCTGTAGCTGGTGCTTCAGAAGTTTCTGGCTGTGGGTCTTTAGTCGGAGAAGCTTCTGTAATTTCATTTTCAGGGCTAATAGTTGTTTCCTTCGCAGGTGCTTCGGTTTCTGGTTCGTCTGTTTCATGTGTTTCAGTTTCAGAAACTCCAGTTACGGGAGCATCAGTGGTTTTGGTAGCTTCTGTTGGAATTGTTGGACTTTCTACATCTTCCTTTGTTGTTTCTGTGGGAATTGTAGGACTCTCAACATCGGGAGTTTCTGTTACTTCACTGTCATCCTTCATCTCAAAGTTCAATGCTTTCGGAGTACAATAACCTTTCTTGGAACTAAACACTTCCCCTGCTTGACAGGACAAATATTTTAATGTCAAGCCACCATATTTGTTAGCATAACAGCCATAAAATATAGGACTGTCATGTTTTACTTCAAAGAAACCCGGAAGTTTACAGGGATTTTCTTCCATAATATCAGCGCAGACGCCAATTCCGAGCAACAACACAGTTAAATATATCAGAACTTTCATTTTAATTCCTTTTTTTATAAACGCTCAAAAGTTTATTTGAAACTCTCTGCATTAGCCGAATTGCCTATAAACGTTAAGCACAAAAAATTTCGTCAAACTAAACGGTATAAATTTCAATCAGTACCTTTATACCAACAGCATTAAATATATCACAATTTTTAGTAATTAATTGATAAACGAAACAAAAATATTAAAACAATATTGGTCTTATCGTTATCCGCAAAACAGAATTGTTGGAATGCATGCCAATCATTTGATGTTTTGATATGAATATATTTCAGTTTATTTCTTGGTAACACAAACTTAATTTTTGTTTTATTAGAGTTTTGCTTTCGAGAATTCCGATCTCACTAAAATTCCAGGATCTCACTAATTATTCAAAATTTACCTTCAAATTAATCTATTCTTTATTCTGTTTCGAAAACTTATTTTTGAATTACATAGTACCAATTTTATAAACATTAATGTTCGTATAAAAACATATCGGGGGCTCATTGTCAAACCGGGCTATTTTCAAACACCGAATTTTGTAGCACTATTAAAGTTTAAGAAAACCAATCTTCAAGATATTGACAGAAATATTTATTAAAATTTTTTCTAATCAAACCTTTAATCAAATAAAGCAATTCTAATTTAATTTATCTATTTGACTAAAGAATTAATTACTTTTAATTAAAGTATAATAGTTAAAATTTACCAAAAGTGAGCGATAAACTGGCCTTTAACAATTTTCCATTATTATTCTGTTATTTAACATATGAGCAGGAATTATTGGGAATCCAGGGAATCCCGCTTTCCAGGGATATACAAAAGCCTGAGCAAAGAGAAACTCTAGTTTTAGTAGAAGGTGGTAGGAAGACGCTACTGCTTCAAAAGAATAAAAACTTAGAAGTATATAAGTTATACTGATGTGGTGTAAAAACATCTTTTTGTTTTTATTGCCTTGTGAAATATATTTTAGAGTACAAGGAAACTTATCTTTTATAACAAAATTTTCCCGGAATTGCTGGAGTCATTCGATGATACATATACACTTTAATATATTGTATATGAAAAGGAAATTTCATATTGAAAATACAAAGCAGCATTCATTTACCTGCTATTCCATTCTTTCAACACAAATATTTGTTATACTGTAAAATAATCAACATTCATATGGTAAGAACTAAAAATTTTATTATAATGTAATCATATATATCGAAGATTATGTTAAAATTTCCCTTACAAATAGGAACAAAGATAAATAGTTCGTTTAAAGAATCGTTCGAGTTAAGTTTTTAACATTTAGAGCCTTAATAATTTTGTGTTTTTTGGACGTCCTAAACATGTTATAACACCTTCACGACCACATCTACCTGTTAAAGTGTTATATACTAGATTTTCTGGACACTGTTTAATTTCGCCCAAGTATTTTTTACTATTCATATCCCATTTGCACTTGTAATATTCAGAGCAATCATAGCTATGAGCAAAAGTTCTCTCTGCAGAGCAATTGATATTTTGAAAATCAACTTCTCCAAAACTTTTAAATCTTCTAAAAGATTTAGTATCACTAGGCTCGTTCTTAGGAGCATCAGTTCCTGGTGATTGAGTTTTTGGAGCTTCGTTTTCAGGATGTTGGTTTCGGGAGCTGCAGTTACAGGAGCTTCGGTTTCGGGAGCTTCGGTTTCAGGGGCTTCGGTTGCAGGGGCTTCGGTTTCAGGGGCTTTGGATTCAGGAGCATCAGTTTCAGGTGCTTCGGTTTCTGGAGCATTTGTTTCAGGAGCCGCAGCCCCAGGAGCTTCAGTTTCAGGAGCCTCAGTTGCAGGAGTTTCAGTTTCAGGACTTTCAGTTTCTGGTGTTTCGGTTGCAGGAACCTCTATTTCAGGAGATTCAGTTTCTGGGGCTTCAGTTTCTGGAGCTTCAGTTTCTGGAGCTTCAGTTTCTGGAGCTTCAGTTTCTGGAGTTTCAGTTTCAGGAGCTTCGGTCGCTGGACTTTCAGTTTCAGGACTCCCAGTTTCAGGACTCTCAGTTCCTGATGCATCGATTTCAGGACTCTCAGTATCAAGAGTTTCAGTTTCTGGTGCTTCGGTTTCAGGAGCTCCAGTTTCAGGACTATCAGTTTCAGGAGTCTCAGTTTCTGGTGCTTCGGTTTCAGGGTCTTCAGTTTCAGGAGTTTCGGTTTCTGATACTTCTGTTTCAGGAGCTTCCGTTTCAGCGGCTTCAGTTTCAGGAGTTTCAGTTTCTGATGTTTTAGGAGTTTCAGTTTGTGGAGCTTCAGTTTCATGAACTTCAGTATCAGGACTATCAGTTTCAGGAGTTTCAGTTTCTAGTGCTTCGGTTTCCGGAGCTTCGGTTTCAGGAGCTTCAGTTTCAGGACTCTCAGTTTCAGGAGTTTCAGTTTCTGGTGCTTCGGTTTCAGAAATCTCAGTTTCTGGTGCTTCTGTTTCAGGACTCTCAGTTCCAGGACTTTCAGTTTCCCGCGTTTCGGTTGCAGGCACCTCTGCTTCAGGAGTTTCAGTTTCTGATGTTTCGGTTTCAGGACTTTCAGTTTCAGGAGTTTCGGTTAGAGGAGCTTCCGTTTCAGGGGCTTCAGTTTCAGGGCTCTCCGTTTCAGGACTTTCAGTTTCTGGTATTTCGGTTTCAGGAAATTCTGTTTCAGGAGTGTCTGTTTCTGGTGCTTCGGTTTCAGGAGCCTCTGTTTCAGGAGTTTCAGTTTCAGTTGCTTCTGTTTCAGGACTTTCAGTTTCGGAAATTTCGGTTTCAGGAGCTTCAGTTTCAGGAATCTCTGTTTCAGGACTTTCAGCTTCCGGTGTTTCGGTTTCAGGAACCTCTGTTTCAGGAGTTTCTGGTACTTCGGTTTCAGGAGTTTCGGTTTCAGGAGCTTCGGTTTCAGGAGCCTCAGTTTCAGGACCTTCAGTTTCCGGTTTTTCGATTTCAGGAACATCTGTTTCAGGAGTTTCAGTTTTAGGAGCTTCGGTCTCAGGAACTTCAGTTTCAGGAGTTTAAGTTTCTGGTGCTTCGGTTTCAGGAACATCTGTTTCAGTAGTTTCAGTTTCTGGTGCTTCGGTTTCAGGACGCTCAATTTCGGGAGTTTCAGTTTCAAGAGATTCAGTTTCAGGAGCCTCAGTTTCAGGAGCCTCAGTTTCAGGAGCAGCAGTGGCAAGAGTTTCAGTTTCAGGAGTGTCAGTTTCTGGAGCTTCGGTTAGAGGAGCATCGGCTTCAGGAGCCTCAGTTTCAGGAGTTTCCGGTGCTTCAGTTTCAGGACGCTTGGTTCCTGGTGCTTCCGTTTCAGGAGTCTTACTTTCCCCTACTACATTTTCTGTTATTTCGTTACTTAAAGCTTCGGGAACACAAAAGCCGCCCTTAGACCTAAACACTTCACCTTTTCGACATGACATATATTTGAACGTTAATCCACCATATTTGTTTGCATAACAACCATAAAATAGAGGAGTTTCGTCTTGTATTGCAAAGAATCCTGGAATTTTACATGGGTTCACTTCGGTTATGTCAGAGTTGATACTCACTGCGAACAAAAGCACAATTAAAAATATGAAACTTCTCATTTTTGTCGGTTGTCAAAACCCAGTTATAGTCAATTTATAATCGCTTTATAGTAAATATAAACTAATTGAAATTAGTTTAATATATTTCTTTAATGTTTATTTTCCGACTTATCTACAACCGCTAACAAACTAATTAGTTATGTTCACAGCCAGTTTTTTCCTACTTAAATAAAAATATATTGTCCCTAATCATTTTTTGGTAATCAACTGATTAAAAATAAAAAATACTGTTCGAAGGAATTCTAACTAGCCATTTAAGTATACTGAATAGCGAGCGGTTCATAGGAAATTTGATTGAACGTCTCTTGGGTGTTAGGAAAATAGCTTTAAAATTATGTTGTTGCCCACATTTTTAGTTGCAAAGTTTTTAGTAATTTGTTTATTATTCGAACGTCTACAACAGATGCAACCATAAGCATAAAGCAATAGATACGCTGAAAGGCTGATCGGTGTTGAGAATAATAGCAAACTGATAGTACTACCGATAGTAACGATATTTAATTATATACTACCGATAAATATCAATCGAGGTCACTATCGATAGTTTCCCGACACTAGTATATTAGACTATATTTACATGATGGAATACTCCATGCAATTTTCTTCATGAATCTTTTTTTTTTTTTGCTTATTGCAAGCACAGAAAAGCAAATTAGGCAAAGAAAGTTGACAAAACCAACTGAACTTATAGTTTCTACCACTTTTTCAAGCCAACCTGCTTCCCTGTCCATTCTATTAGCAAATAAAGAAAGTTTCTTGCCACAAATTTCTTAAAATATTTCATCATGTAAATTTAGTCTTAGAAGGACTAATGCCTGAGTTAAAGTATGTTACAAGCCGATTTAAATTACTAAATTTTGGCTGGCACAATAGCCAGCGAAAATATCCGTTTAGCGGAAGCAGGTTTGTAAGGGAGGAAAAGCGTAACTCCGCTTTGGGATTAAATGATTTTTATATGGGATGCCCCACTTGGTAGGTCTCGAGGCATGAGCTTCTTTCTGCACATCCTTAATGGATGAACCTAGTGTATTTTTTGTACGTCTATAATTTAAATAATAGTTGTTCTTTATATCAAAATTTTACCTACACTAGGACTAAATAAAACAGTACAAATACAATTGGAAGCTGTATTAGATTACAACTTAATTTTATTAAATACTTTTTGTTCGCGCATTGAATCAGGAATCGATCTCAGAACTGGCAGGCGCACTGTCCTATCGAAGCACATATTTGTTTTCAAACATAATTCAATGAAACAATAAAAATGAAATCACGAAATAAAAGTATCACACGTATGCATATTTGTATCCACATACGCGAGAGAATGCACTATGAAAAATGTGAGTTGAATAAAAATTTGTGGTTTAAAGTTAAGAACAAAAACAACAAAACATAAAAAACATGCGCAAGGCTCTTATTCTGTTGAAAGCTGACAATTTACTAAATGAAGTTTTTGTTTTTAGATGTTAATTATTTTGATGATCGTGTTGAAAAAATGCAAATAACCGAACAACTTCGTGGTCTTTGCAATAAATTTCTTCACACGCTTACGTTATTGCATCCTCGTAAGACTTTTGCGCATCTCCAAAGCCCTTCTAGCTTTATTTTTGGTAGAGAATTACTGCGAGCACCTTATTGCTAAGTTCAGTTATATTTTTACTTAAGAATTCAGTAATTATTAGAAATTATTAATACGTAAGGAAAAAAAGTGACATATGCAAATAGATGGTTACGAAAACTATCGAAATAGAGGAATCCAAATTGTTTCGAATTAGATCGACTAGCTTTCTTTGGCTTAGTTTTTCTTTCGACATAGTGGAAGAGGGTGTTAATTTTGAAAATACTTCCTGTAGAAATGTCTTGATTCTACTATACAAATATTCAGCTGTATTACAGAGATCTGTCACACAGTCCAGGAAAGTATTACTTTATTGCGAGAACAGTTTACTAAATTGTTTCTTTTACGCAGTGGGTGCCTAGAATTTTTTATACTATAATTTTCTAATTTTTTGACTTCAAGGTCTACATACGAGTAGATAAGCAAAATGTTCGAAACTGTAATGCACAGTGGCAAGAAAACATAAAATTTTTAGTCTACTTGATTCAAAATTTTACACAGGCATAGCAGATAGATTTTCGGCTTTAAGTTTCGAGGAAGAACTCAACAGAACGGCACTATATAATTTTAAAGTATGGCACCTGCTAAGTTATTTCCATAATATATTGTTGATGCCGCACTGTAGAATGAATCATTTTGGGCGGCATAAATATAAGAATATATGTATGTGTGTATAAAACGGTGTTTTGAATGATAATAAAAAATACCTAATGAATTGTTCTTGTTTTTTTTTATATTGCAAAATGAATCACCTCTTATAGAACAACAGTTAAGGTAAGCGTAGAACGCTCCAACTTTAAGTGAACCGTTTTTGATTTTGAAATAAATAATTTGTATTCTTATCTTCCCGTTTTTTTTAATATACGCAACTAACGAAATTCACTTTTCAGTGGAAATTCGTGATTTTTAATCTTTCTGCAGAAAATTTTATTAAATATTTATTTTATTGCATTTATTTTATTGAACACATGTATTTTAAGGAATATTTTTCAATAAACTGTATTATAGATTTTGCTACGGGCAATAACTTCTATGATTTTAAAACAAAATTTAGTCCTCGCCCTCATCATCGCTGGAAAGGGATTTATCGTCTGCTGTGTCATTGTTACCACCACAAGTACCAGTTTCTGAATTAAAGGTTGTGCCAGCAACACACTGCATGGAAACAGCCTTGAACTTATCTTTCTTTTTAATACAAACAATATATAGATTGTCAGAAGCCTTGGAAGCGAAGTTTCCTTCTTTTACACATACAAAAATTGCTGCCTCTTTCTTGGCTTCTTCTTTCTTGAGTTTTTCTTCCTTTTTGGCATTTTTTTTAGCTTCCTTTTCTTTTTGTTTTTGCAATTTTTCCTGGGCTTTCTTTTGCTCTTTCATCTCTTTTTCTTTTAGTTTATACTCATTTTTTATTATTTTCAATTCTTCCTTGACAATAACAACATCTTTACATTTAACCAATTGATAGGGTTCACAATCAATATGGAAAAGGTAAAAACCAGTTCCATTATAGTGATTTTTGCAGTAATAATGAGAGGTATTACTGGCCGGATCAGCTATATTTCCTTCAATTACACATGTAACGTTTGAAGGACAGGATGAAATGTCACGGCTGCAACGATTGAGTGTACTACTGAAGGCATTTTTCTCCGGACAAGATTTTGTAATGAAATGAAAAGTTGTATTTTGAGATCCTTCCGCAGAACACTCATAATATTGTCGGCAATCTTTCTCGTGCGGCTGTTTTAAGCCAACTGTGCTACAAACTGGCGCAGGTGAAGCAGTTGTCGGTTGAGTTTCGGCTGGGGAGTTTGTAGTGGTATCTTCGCTAGAGTTTTCTTCTGTATTGGATTTTGTCGTTTCATTTTCGGTAGTAGTCTCCTGCTCTATTGCTGCCTCCGTCGTCACAGATTCTCCTGTACTGGAATTTATCGTTTCATTTTGAGTAGTAGTCTCCTGCTCCATTGCTGCCTCCGTCGTCACAGATTCTCCCGTACTGGAATTTATCGTTTCATTTTGAGTAGTAGTCTCCTGCTCTGTTGCTGCTCCCGTCGTGACAGGTTCTTCAGTAGTAGTATTCTGCTGTATTGCTGCCTCCGTCGTCGTAGATTCTCCAGTATTGGAATTTATCGTTTCATTTTCAGTAGTAGTCTCCTGCTCTATTGCTGCCTCCGTCGTTGCAGGTTCTCCAGTAGTAGTTTCGTGCACCACTGCTGTTTCCGTCGTAACAAGTTCTCCATCATCAATGACAGTAGTATTTTCAACTTCAATTTCATTCACATTTTCAGTAACTACCGCATCAACATTTAGCTCTTCGGACGGCGAAATTGATGTTAAAGAGTCGCTTGGTATCTCTGCCCAGGATATATTCACCAGAATCTAAAATATGATACGTGGCATATTATATGAAAAAATTATGTATGTATTTTTTTATTTTTTATTTAACATTCTTACCGTCAGTAATAGAAAAACACTTAATTTTCTCATCTTCTTTATCTATATTTTTAAATGGTTTTAGTTCGAAAGTCGTAGTTATACTTAGAATTCTAAAATGTTTAACAACGTTTTATAGGCAAAAATATTTTATCAAATATTCACACTTCGTCATCTTAATAAATCTCGTTTATCTTGGACAAATAAATTACGCGAAATATGTGTCGACACTTTTCCATCTACCAAACAACAAAAGAAAAAAATATCCACAGTATCTACTTAGGTATTATAAATTTTATTATATTTTTAAAGTTTATCTCTAAAGATTGTATCAAAACAAAAACATCGGTTGTGAGCGGCAACAAGGGTACCAAAGACCGGAGACAGCAGATTATATGATCTTATTCACAATGGGCTCGAATAAATATATAACTTTTAAGCTACTAATAAACAAGTTGCAATCGGAAATTGCAATTGTTGTCACTATTTGTCGGTTCCAAAGCAGAGTTTGTGGACTATAGCTCGACACCAGCAGAATAGAATGCGTTAATTCAGTGCCTCAACTCACTTCATCAGCACTCAGGTTTTTTTTTTTGTTTTTTTGAAACCTAAACATGCCGCCCCCTTTCGTTCGCCTTGCACTGGTGCCATTTGTAGACGTTCAATTTGCAGGACCAGGCGTTTGAGAAAATATAGTGTTGTCAACCATCTCTTCTGTTTGCAGCGTCGGTAACGACTATAACCTTAATTCGGCTCGAAGAACCATAAACAAGTTACAAACGGCAATTGCTAATGTTGTCTAATTTTGGCGGTTCCAAATCAAAGCTTGTGGACCATAGGTCTACACCAGCAGAATGTAATACGTTTTTTCTGTGCCGCAACGTACTTCTTCAGCATTCAGGAGTATTGACTTTCGTTGAACCCTAAACAACTAATCAGAATTTTTGGAGCTATCTGGGACATTGTCTGAGTTCTTGTCTCATTTTAATGAAATATCGAGTTTATTATACACTTTTAATTTTTTCGCCTGAGATCACTTGGAAATTGAATCTATTATATTTTCATCTGATATACAATATGAATTTTCCCAGTTTTTGACTTTGTATTTAAATTCGAGTTTAGTTAATTTTTATTTAAATTGAAGATTTATTTAGTAAATACAATTTCAGTTTTTCAGTATAAAAGGATTGCTCTTATTTAAGTGCGATCGAAATATGGCAGCATCATGATTCGTAATATATCATAAAACTCCAATAAACTTGCAAACAAAAAAAAAACAATAATAAAGAAAAATTCCAAAAATTATATTTTTCGTTTCTTTAGAGATTCTTAACTTCAGGAATCATTAGTCTCGGTTCGCACTATGAAATTTTCTTTCATGAAATTTCTGCAATTCTCTTTTAAAATTTCACTCGTGTCTGCACACTGAAAGTTAATTTCATGAAACTTAATATTTTGTTTGTTTACTTTCACATTATTTTTCTTCTTTGTCACTTATTTTGCACTCTAAAACAAATTTTTACTGCCACTACCATTAAAAGAATATAAAAATAAAGTAAAATCAAAAATAATGGTACAGCCAACTTCATGTTGACAATTAGGAATTACAATACAAAACAGAGTTTCAGTGAACATGAAAGTGTGTACCCGACACCATTCTTCTCACCAACAAACTGCCACTTTCATGAAATAAAATTTCATAGTGCGAACCGAGACTTATATCATATTTACACTATGCAACTTTGTTGCATGCAATTTTCATTTTAAGTGAGAGTGTTGAAATAGAAATGTATACATTTTGTATTTCTTCTCTGTCTTTCTCACTGAAAAAAGAGAGTTGCATGCAACAAAGTTGCATGCAACAAAGTTGCATAGTGTAAATATGGTATTATTGCAATACGTCACTCGTAATTTACTTGATAATGAAAGAATACCTAAATCGCGTTGTCGTAATTATGTTTAAGTGCGATCAGTCATTTTGTTGTTGTCTTGCTTTCAGTAATTTTGCGGCTTTCTCGCATTGTTTACCTAATAAAAACTGTACCTCCTTTTCTATTGACATTAAAAGTTTCAATGAAATCTGATGAATAGTTAACAACTTTCACATTTGCTACCAAATATTTCGCGATTTGCCCCCATTGTGTTATGTAGTATATATAATACATACTCTGACATCCGGTGGTATTATTATTTTGTTGGATTTATATTATTTATTTATTTGTTATCTTTTAGTAAGCTAAAAACAAGAATTTTATATATATTATATTCATATCCATCTTATTTTTAGTTTTTTTCCACAAAATTTACCATAAATTTTGAAGTAATTAGTCGTCAAATACTAAATTTATACATATGTGCATATATATTAACATATATATTACCGAATCTGTGAATGGCATCCGTTCATAAAGAAATTAATGTCCATGTACATACATAACATGGAAAATCGCAGAATTTGGTCAGAAGTCTCAAAAATTTTTTTTGATTTTTTCAATAATTTTCCACCACTAAATTTAATTCGGTTGATAAACAGAAAGGCATTCGAAAACAGGTGGGGAGGGATAGATAGTATTTTAGTTCTTGGCTCATCAACCAGTTGGGGCATAACCATAAGTTAACATCGTAATCATATATGTACATATATTATATAACTCTACATTCATTTCAAGTTGAATAAAATATTGTATATCTTCCCATAGATTTTCTCAGTAATGGCCTCGTCCCGTGTACAGAGCTCCGCGGGCAAAATTATATGAATAATGAATAAAAAAGAAGATACAAAATTGGCATATTTATGTAAATTTTTTCACATCTTTAAGTAATTTTTTTAGTTCTTTACATACATATTTTGTCATTGTTCCCATATTATTATTGTCAGATATGTTTGGATCTTCATTGAAACTAGGGATGTAACGAATACCGATACCGATATATCGGCGATACTTCAGATTTTCCGATACATCGGTATCGGCGATATTTTACTGTCGATACGACGATACTTTTAAAATTTTTTTCAGAGTTTTTTTTAACAAATAATTTATTTTTGTTCAGTTTTACCATGAATTAAATTCACTTCGTTATTTTTTAAATCTTATTAATATCAATTTTAAAAATTAATAATATTTTATACTGTTATTTTGTAAAAAAATTATTTACTTTTTTGTTAATTTTACCATGAATTCAAATTCAAGTCGTTGTTTTTTAAATCTTATTCCAGCAAAAAAAGACACTCCAAAGAAGTCATAAAAATGTAGAATTCGCGATCCGCAAGTATTGCAAATTTGGATAATTTCTAATTAGTTTTACATATCCTTGCCATTGCAAGAAGTTCTGTTTTTCGATTACCAATCACCGAATTGGAAGCGATGCTAGGACAAATTTCTTTTTCGGTGTTCTATAATGGTTTTTCCTCAAGGAAAAAGGATAAAAAATTACCCATTTTCACAATTTTTTTATGCGAATTTAAACTCAAAACTTTATTTTCATGTAAATTTAAGTGAATAAATATAAACTTTTAGAAGACTTTTAATAATTAAGCTATTAAGTTATTTAGAAGAATATTAGTTGATAAATGTTCTTTGAAAAATCGATTTTTTAAAAAGCATGGCAAGTATTTTTTAAAATTACAAAGGAATTAAAAATTTTTTCTTGCTTTTCTACTAATTATCTGCATACTTTTAATATAGATTTTTTCGAAGCAAAGAAAATGTAGCTCCTTAAAAATTACTTCCAATTTTTATACTGGGTTAAAATCAATTTTAAATATTCTCTCTTACAATGTAATTTTGTAAATAAAAAAATTGCACTTGAGTTTTGTTGATCTAAACTTGAACTCAATTTCAATATTCGTATCGGTATCGGAATCGGTATCGGCGATATTTATTTTTAAATATCGGTATCGGATCGGCAAAACTGCGTATCGTTACATCCCTAATTGAAACTATCAATTTGTATATTGTGTACTTTACGCCATTGTCAATGAAAAACAGGCATATAGACATGCTTAACCCACAACAAATGAAAACTTTTTTTTTAAATAAAATTGAAAGAATTTCTCAAATAATAAGTTTATTAAATGCTTTAATTTGGATTATATTTTTAATTTTGCCTTATTAAATACTTTTATTGTCGCCCAATGATAGACTAACTGCATGTTCAGCGCCGACCCTAGACTTTGGCCAGGGTGGAGCGAGATTTGATTTCGGAGCCCTTTAGTCAACAGAAAATGATAGATTTTTCTAATAAACATGTTTTTGAAGCTGATTTAAAATTTTATTATTGACGGAGTTTACGCAACATTCGGTAACTGTTTACTCGTTAAATTGGTAAAATTTCCCACACATTTTCTTGTCAAAATTATTTAAAATAGATTTTACAGCAATAAAATATATTGAAAATTTTACCAATTTAACGAGTAAACAGTAGGGTATTCATTCGGTTAACCGTAAATCGGTTAACCGGTTAATTACTACCCGATTAACTGAACGGTTAGTTCAAAATTGGCTTTTTTCGATTAACGGTTAAACCGGTTAATTTCAGTCGATTAACCGACGTAACAAATTTGTTCGTATTTTGTAGTATTATAACGTATTTTTTGTGTGTTTAATTATTTGCTTCGTCTCGTATACAAAATGTATGTGTTTAGAAATTACTTTTCATACAAACAAATAAATGTGTTCAGTGATTTTAACTTAAGTAAAACATTAAAATCTTTGGACGTGCCTATAAAAGAATTTAGTAAAGACTCAGCTACTCTAATTGAACTTGAGGGTATTATGTATTAACTTTTTGTTTAATAGTTTTATAAAATCTAATAATACTGTTGCCAACGATTTAATTAAAAATCTAAGGATTAGAGTTAGTGAGAGACGAATTCCATTATTTTATACCTCCATTCAGGAATATTTCCTTCTAGCAACAGTGTTTTAAAATACAGTACAAAAACGGAAACTAA
Source organism: Panzeria rudis (assembly GCA_956483635.1). Classification (NCBI taxonomy): domain Eukaryota; kingdom Metazoa; phylum Arthropoda; class Insecta; order Diptera; family Tachinidae; genus Panzeria; species Panzeria rudis. The sequence goes on along the minus strand of OY101448.1, from coordinate 24,341,734 downwards.
GGAATTCGGAAATAAACTTTTTTTCGTTGAGCTCTGCCAGCATGAATTAGAAGATGACCTTACAACAGAAGAAACTATCGATAGTAATACAAGAAATGTTTTAACAGAATTAACCAAAACAATTAGAAGTGTTGAAAATTAAAAAAAAACTAAAACAGGACTCTAATGGCATAATGGAAAATTTTATAAGTTTAGAGAAATCCAGGAAAAGGACTGAGAAACTAGATGTTTTGTATTATGGATTGCTTTCGATTTCTTCAACATCTACGATAAATGAATGGATTTTTTCAAACCAAGTTTTAACAAAACTTAAGAAATTACTTTTCAAAAAGATTGTTTTAGAAGATCTCCTTAAACTATTGAAATAACTTATATAATGATCTCACAAACTTGTTAACTTTTTAATGAATACATATTTACACACAGAAAAATTTCCATGTAAAATCGTCGAAAACCAGGTTAACTTAACATTTTTCGGTAGTGATTTTGCTTCATAGGTATTTCATGTTAAATCACCATGATTTACAATAATCTTGAAAGAAAATTTTTCCTTTTGAATTAACTATATTTCATGTTGATTTAATATTCCAGTACAGTTAAATCAAAATGAAGTTGATACTGAAATAATACGAAAAATCATATTGAATCAAAGTAATTTCAAGTTGAAACAACGTGAATATGATATTGGAACAACACGAAGAATCATGTTGAATCAAAGTTATTTCAAGTTTAAACAACGTAAATTTGATATTGGAACAACACGAAGAATCATTTTTGATTAAAGTTATATCAAGCTGAAACAACATGACTTTAATGTAGCTATTTTATTAATTATTTTACTTACGTGATAGTCATCAGAAAACTTTTCGTTGTAGCTGACTGCCCCAGCCAAGATTTGAACTCGTGCCACCTGCATGATAGTCCACGCGCTAACCACTGCAGCCACAACAGCTTCAAACTTTTCTTTACTTATACACTAAATAAATACCATCGTATGTAAAATTCATTTCATTTTAATTCAACATGATTCAAATGATTATTTAACATAAAACTTATTTGAAACTAAGTTATAGTCATGTCGATTGAAAACGAAACTTAACGTTTATAACAAAATTGTTTTAACGGTGATTTAAGGTTAGATTAACTATTTTCCGTTTAAAATTAATATGAAACAATGGTAATTTTAAGCCAGCAGCAGTAAATATTCGCTGGTAATTCGTTTTTTGTCGTATACATAGACGACACATGTAAGAATAAACAACAACAAGTCACACAACTAAGCAGAACAGTGAATTGTAGCAATGAACAAAGCAAGTAAACACTAACACACTCAAACGACATATTATTTCTTGTAAATTTAATATGATTTGCAATCAAAATTGCGGCATGTGGATTTTACATTCCTTTTTTTTTCTGTGTATGATTTTTTTTGCTTGATTAAGTTCAAGAATTGTTATGTTTGTTATGTTATTGTTTTTTTACTAATAAATTCAAAATAAAAGATAATTTATGCAATTTTATTTGCTAAAATTACTTGATTTATGATAAAACTTCATTAATCGGTTAGTCGGTTAATACTGAAATTAACCGATTATTAGCCAATTAAGCCAAAACCTCGATTAATTAATCGAGCGATTAACCGATTAGAGCAGAAACCCGATTAAATGATTACCCTAGTAAACAGTTAACGAATGTTTCAAGTCTGAAACCAGAAGCTACCTAGCTAAGCCAATGAAAGAAGGCGTTCGTTCTTCGCATTCTAAGCGGAAGAACACAGAAAAACAGATTTGTAAATACAAATAATTTTTTTGTAAATAAAATTAAAATTTTAAGTAAAATGGCACTTAGAACGATTTTTGTAAATACAAACACAACATCTGTAACCAAAGAAAATAAAATCAAGCGTAACCCGCAACAAATAAAAACTTTTTTAAAGAATGTAAAAAAGTTATTCAAATATTTGACAAAAAGTGGTCGAAAAATGTATTATTCCAAATTGAAAATTTTGTTTCGTTCGAACAAAAATTAAAAAGTTATTCGAATAATTTTTATTAGAATGATAACACTAACAAGCACATACATATCTACATATAAACAATCTACATATTTTTCTTTACATAGTTTAGGAATAACATGAAAGTACTGGAAGGGGGAAAATACGTCACTTTTATTGCGTTGCTAAAAGTAAATTAAAAAGAAAATTATATTTCATTTGAAATTTAAAAACCAATGTTTAGCGTTTCAATCAATTGTAGCCAAAAAATCACTCATTTTTAGATGAGTTTCTGAATCGGTTAAAAAAAAAACAACGTTAAAATATTCTTCGTTTATAAACTCACAATCAAATAAAATTCTCTTTTACTCAAACATTTCTAAAACGCTTATCAAAATAACTCATCAAAAGAGTGTACAACAAATCTGAATGTATGAATGCATTCGATTTAGTAATCAGAAGATATTATCATCAGATAGCAGTTATCAGTCGTCATATATTATTTTGCTATTATTTTACCCACACATTCAAGCATACAAGGAGAGAACGACATCCAAACGTACCACAGTGGCTTGAAATAAAAAAAGGCAGACTTAAATATGGAAGTAGTTATTTACTATGACAGTTATGGCTTTAATTTCAATAAATAGACATCTAGAGTTTTCAATACTTAAAAGATATCTGTACGGCTTCTCGATAATCCTATAACGCAACAAAATAGAGATTTTTTTGAAGTTGCTTAGATAAAAATAACTGATCCTTATTTATTTTCATCTGCTGATTACGATGGCCTCATTTAAAAAAAATGCGGGTTACTATAATTTATTTTTTAAAAACTAAAAAAGTGGTAGATTTTCCTCGGAAAGTGGTAGAGTTGAGTCAGATACCCAAAAGTGGTAGAGTCGGCACCGCTGATTCACAGTACTCGTTTGTGTTAGGAGAGTTGTCATTATTTAATTGACAGTACGAGACTTTGATATATATTAGGGTATTCATTCGGTTAACCGTTAATCGGTTAACTCTTAATCGGTTAACCGGTTAATTACTACCCGATTAACTGATCGGTTAATTTAAAATGAACTATTTTCGATTAAGGGTTAAGCCGGATAATTTCAGTCGATTGACCGATTAACCGATTTATCAAAATTTTTCTTTTTTTGTAGTGTTATAACATATTTTGTGAGTGTTTAATTATTTCTTTCATCTCATATACAAAAGGTATGTGTTTAGAAATTATTTTTTCATACAAAGAAAGAAGTGTGTTCAGTGATCTTAACTTAAGTAAAACTTTAAAACCTTTGGACGAGGCTTATAGCTTACTAAGAACCCTGCTACTCTGGTTGAACTTGAGGGAATTATTAAATTAATAATTTAATAAAAGCCAATAATACTATTGCCAACGATTTAATTAGAAATCTAAGGATTGGATTTAATGAGAGGCGAATTCAAGTTTTAAATACACTTATTTTATATCTCCACTTAAGGAATATTTCCTTCTAACAACAGGGTTTTAAAATAGAATAGAAAATGGAAACTAGGGAATTCGGAAATAAAATTTTTTGGGGAATGTTACGTGCTGAGCTTTAACACGATGAGTCAGATGATGGCCTAACAACAGAAAAAACTATCGATAGTAATACAAACAATCTTTGAACAGAAATAACCGAAAAAATTGGAAGTGTTAAGAATTTGAAAAAAATTATAACAGGACTCTAATGGCATAATGGAAGATTTTATTTGTTTAGAGAAACCCAGGAAAAGGACTGAGAAATTATATATTCTTTATTATGAACTCCTTTCGAATTCTCCAACATCTACGATAACTGAAAGGATTTTTTCCTTCCAAGTCAAGTTTTATCAAAACTAATGAAAAGAATCGCTTAAATCATAACATTTATTATTATTTAAATCATAACATAAAATTATTTTCCTAAGATTTTAGAAAATCTCCTTAAACTATTGAATTTACTTATAAAATTATCTCAAAGACTTGTTTATTTTTTAATTAATACATATTTATGAATTCTTTTTGTGTTTGTTATGTTTTTATACTAATAAACTCAAAATAATAAATAATTTATGTATTATTATTTGTTGAAATTACTTAATTTATGGAAAAACGTTATTAATCGGTTAAACGATTCATAGCGAAATTGACCGATTATTATCCGATTGAGCCAAAACCTCGAATAATTAATCGAGCGATTAACCGATTAAAGCAGAAAGCCGATTAAATGAATACCTTACCATCTATGTTATCAATAACTATAAGTTCCACAGTTTTTAAATTATTCATTTATTTTTATATATAATTTTATATTTCACGCCACTGTGCACGCCTACAAAATTTGATAATCTGATATTTTTTGCGATACTAACTATGGCGCTCAACAGTACTTGTTTTTAACTCTTTCTAACCATAACGAACGGATATATAAAATACTTGAAAATATAAAAAGAAAACAGTGAAATTATTTTACATTTTTATTACTTTCGTAAAAGTACTGACTGCTTGCTGCAAGTAAACTGAAGTGGTGATAGAAAGAAAAATAATTTAAGCATGGAAACATCACCATCATACCCCCACACAAGTCTTAATAGAAATACTTTAGAATCTGCTAACTTACTGGGATCTCCAACAGGCCCTAATGGTGTCCGACGTCCAATGGCCGCTGCTGTGGCAACGGCTGGCGTTCAACGAAGACGTGTGATAAAGAAGCATATCCAACAGAAGTATATGTTATGTGGTTTCGCAATACATGTACATACTTACATGCATTATTATAACATTTATGTATAGATACTATATTAGAAAAACAAAAATTTTGGTTCTGAATTTTCATAAACAAGTTAAAAGAAAGATAAACAACCCACTCTGACCCCTTAGAAAGAGAATAAATAGCTAAAACTGGTATGAATAAATCAAGGAGGAATTTAAAAATTTATCTTGTTAATAATTTTTTTAATTGTGATTAGAGTGTTGGTATTTCAGCTGATAAGAAAGTAAAAAAATTAAGTCATTTGTATATTTCTATCTATTAGCTGTATTAAGTAAAAGGCCGAATTTATATTATAAATATGTTATATACACTTGTTTTGAGTTTAGAAAATGAGTTGATGGGCAAGCAAAAAATTATTTTAAATTATTTTTTCAGAGCAGGAAAAAACTATAATAAAGGGAAACTTTCAGAATAAATAGTTCAGAATTGAAACAAAATTCTTATTTCGTTTATACAGTTGGACCGGATTTTAGATCAAGTCATCTTTGAAACAATATAAACTAAATTAATATCGATTTAGCGGTTGAGAGCTACGGTGCCACAGACACACAGATTCAAGAGGATACAGTTAGAAAAGAGATGATAACCTTTAAATGTCTAGACCGTATTTCTCCAAACATGACTAAGAACACTCTTGATCAAGTCACCTTTCAAAAAAAAAAAGCCAAATCAAAATCGGTTCGTTTTGGCCCTGGCACACACACAACCCTTAACCGCTTAGGACAAAGGACAACGTTGAGATTGTTAAGCGATCATGTCCATACATGTATAAATCAATTTGCTATCAGTTTTTCTTGTTTGTAATTTTTTTAAGGTGGTTATTGGAAATAAAATAAATCAACAGCTGATCAGAAGCGAGTTCTTGAGACTTTAAACTGCTGTCCTGAAAACGAATTGAGTGGTTAAGGTTAATAACACAATATACAGAAAATTTCGATATATTACGTTGCTCGCTTTAGCACACCCTTTAATTTTTAACTTTTGTAAATTTTTCAGGTCTGTGACTCTTATGGTTCTCGAGATAAAAGACAGATAGGCAGACAGACAGATGTGTTCATGATTAATCATAACACCGAGTGAAGTGAGTGTTCACAACCACCCTCGAATTACCCCGAAGGCACACCTTTGTGCCTTGCAAAGCACACACAGGTAGCAACTTCTCATACATGGTGGGCCTACCATGCATAAACGCCTTGTTAAAGTGTTTGAGCTATCTAATATCTACTACATCAGCAGCATACACGATGCATACAAGGTATCCGGGGAATAAGAAGCTAGCCAGGTAGTCTACAATAAATGCGTAGACACCGCTATGCAAAGCATTCCCCATCACCCGCCTACAAAGCACCACCGATGCAGCCACTGTTTGTTTAGCAACAGCACATAGAGGCTTACCATTGGTGGTCCGAAGTCTGACCAGCCACTAGCACTGGTCAAGCATCAGTCCTTAAACCAACACCTCTCCCAGCGATTTTGGACGCAACCACAGCCACCACGTGAGCTCCCGAAGGAGACCTCACCAACAACCAGCCACAGAATCCTTCCTGTCGATGGTTAGACTTCGGTCCACGCATCATCTCTTTAACCATCTCGAAGGCAGGACATCTGCGGGGCTACTGGTTCCCGTGGTGCCAGTTTATGGTTACTGGTAAAGCCTCGAAAGAAAACCCCTAGAGGTTAACTTTCTATTGAATTTGGTGTTGGGCGAGACCATAGGTGTTCTTTAACCTCCTTACTAACTAGCGTACGCAAGCCTACTGCCTTAAAATACTTATATGCACGTCCTTTGCTCTGTTTCCAGAGATTGCGTAGTAGCACATAAGTTTTAGGTGTAATTAGCCAAAGGTAATGTCAGCAAAAACCAATTACCCTATTCCCAGAAAGCACATCACCAAGGTGTGGGATTATCACCAAGATGCATAAACTGTGCTCCCCGCGGGGGTGGCAGACAGACAAGTAGTTGCATTCAAATTAGCGTGAGTAGCTCCTTTTCATCCTGACGCTGCTATGAGCACCATGTGAAATTTAGCGTTCACCACCGCCACCGGATGAAACTCGAAAGCACCTGTGTGACTTGCAAGAAACACACAGAGATTGCAATTCCTTGTACATGAACCAACCATCATGCATAAGTGTTTGAGCTATCTAATCTCATACATCAGAAGCTTGCGCGATGCAGCAGAGTTCTACCAAGGATTAACCACAAGCAGCCATAATGACCTTCCGCAGCATCCGTTTACAAAGCCGATTACTTGATGCAGCTTCTGTTGCATTAACTACAGCATAAATAAGCTTACGTGGTTGTCCGAATTTTAACCATCCACTAGCAATCATTGAGCGTCGGCCGTTAAACCAACACCTCTCCTAGCTATTTAAGTGAACTCAAGAAGGAGACTTCAGCAACCGGTCACTGAATCATCCTTGACCGTTGAGGGTAAGACGAAATCCGCCAGCATATCCATTCCGTGTAGGAATAGATTATGCTTTGGTATTGAGCCTCTTCCTTTTAACCCTATAGAAGGCCGGTCATCTGTGTGGGCTACCGATTCCCGTGTACCAGTGGACGGTCACTGGTCAGGTCTAGAAAGAGAAGCCCCGGAGTTTAACTTTCTGTCGACTTTGGTCAGGGCGGCTTTGGTCATGGGCAGTGTGTGGTCACTGGTCAGGCTTCGAAAGAGAACCCCTGCAGGTTTACTCTCCATCAACTTTGGTCTTGATCCCAGAATTTAGGAGTCTTCATCTTCTACCAGACTATCGTAATTTATTTCCTTTGGGTACTTATATGAACGCCCGTTGCTCTGGTTAATCAGCTAAAGGTCAAGGTGTGGTAAAAAAAAGCATTACCCAGCACCAAGGTGTGGCTAATCGCCAAGATGCAAAACTGTGCCCCTTAGGGGAAACAGGCAGACGGACGCCTATCCTGTCTAGCATATTTTTGAATAAAATCGGTGAAGCCGTTTTGAAGTTATCAGACATTTTTTCGGAGGAGATTATATGTTCGTCATGCATGTATTTTTTTCTATGTTCACCGATTTCTCCGTCATTTGTGAAGCGATTTTAGAAATTATTTTGCCATATGAAATGATATACTCCACAGGATATCCAATTTTCACCTATATATGATAGGAGCGAGGGGAAGGGTGTCTCCCATACAAATTAATTATTAATTATCGCATATCTGGAATACTATATCAGCGCGAGTCTTCAAACTTTGAATGAACTCCTTTATAGTTAATGCGCGTAATACAGCATAAAAGTGGTGGTGTGAGAAGGAGGAAAAGGGCTCCCTTCCACACAAAATAATCATTAATTATTACATATTTGGAATACTATATCAGTGAACGTATACAGCATTGGTGTGAATTACTTTATAGTCAATGTGCGAAGTCCAACAGAAAACTGGCGATGTATGAGTGGGGGAAGGGTACCTCCCATACAAAGCGAGTTCCTTCATAGTCAATGCAAGTAATCCAATAGAAAAGCTGGCGGAAGGGCACCTCACATAGAAATTAATTGTTAATTATTGTATATCTGAAAAAAATATAACAATTGGAACTCTTTAGCTTTAGTGTGAGTCATGCGTAGTCCATATATTTTAAAGTAAAATATTTTTAGCTCCGAAAGTGTAATACTGCTTTATATTAGAAAAGGATTAGGAAATTAATTTATCTCGATATTTGATTTTTTATATTTTTCATTGATTTCATTGTTTTGCTAAATTTTCATTGTTTCAGGCATTTCTCGCCACCCCCGCCTATTTGTATGGTAATGTCGTGGAGTCTGACAAGGACTTGGTATTACGGATATGGCCGGCAATTGTTTATCAAGCCACTGGGCAATTATGCCGAAGTATACTTGAACATTTGGATACAGAATATCATGGAAGAACAAGAGAGACTGCTAAATATCGAAGAGTATTTCTATTGGCCACCTTAATGACCTGTTGTTCCCTAATGATTAGTGGCATATTTTTTTCCTCGGCTTGGGTGAAAGTCACCGTTACAACTCAAGCTGTAGCCATAGTGTTTTATGGTTTCTTTGCTGGTTAGTAAATTAAACACTTAATAAATTTAATAATAATTTTATTTTTTATATAACAATGTCCAGGTATTGGCGCTAGTCTATTTATATGGAAAACTCATGTCATCTTAGAAGCTGTACGTCCTAGAGAAGACAAATTCGTAAGCAAGACCATACATTTGTGTGGTGAAGCTTTTTGCCAATTATTTCTATCATTTGCCTTTACAAATTTACGGACATTGTATGGCACTGCCCAGTCCATAGTTTTAATGTCTGCCCTATTAGTGAATCTCATACCAATAAGTTTAATTATAACAAAACATCGTGAAGGTGCTATAACTCAACGTATATCTGTGATAAAGACAGAGACAGCATTCACACCGCTGCACCATCAATTGGGCCGCTATTCAAATGTTTTCAACGATCAAATGGATGGCATTGAATTGCGTACTTGGAAAAACCCTATTATGGATCATCATCCCCATGTAGCGGCTTTAGCTTTGGCTGATAGTAGTCACTATATGTTGCCTACCGATCATGTGGATGTTACTTTCATCAATCCAAATGGTGTGGAAATAATGGAAATTATACCCGAAGAAGATGAAAATATTTCCATTATGCGTTCTAGTTCGGCTACCATAGAAAATTATGGCAGGAGTAGTGTAAGTGCTTCACAAAATATGCAAAAATCCATATCGAATGGTTTACAAATGAGCCGAGAAGGAGTAGTTGATTCGGGTTACAGTAATTTGGTAAGAGATTAAAATTATTTATTTTATGTAATCAAAGTTTATTTTTTTGTTTTGAATTTATTTAGGACAAAATTCAACAATTTTCTCGCAATGTCACCACAAATTTATGGGATAATCTTTTAGATAAAATAGCTCATCCCCTGCAAGCTGCTCTAGCAGTGCCACAACTTTATTCCACTACATTTTTTCTATCGGCTGATATATTTTCATATGTCATGTGCCTCACTGTTTTACCAGGGCTGGCAGTTAGCCATCATGCCATTAAAAACGCTGAAATTCCTTTTCTATTCTCCCTGTTGGCTTTTCCTTGGATGTGTTTCTCTTTAATGACTCCACGCTTTGGCAATAGTTTGTATAAAAATAAATTTCATTGGCATATATTAGGATGCATATGCAAAGGATTGGCTTTGATATGTAAGTATGAATTAGTTTGATTGTTCGATTTAAATAAAAATTTTTTCCAGTCATTAGTTTTTCAACTTCCAAACTTTTACTCAGCGTCTCGGCTGCCCTCTTGGGGTTTGGCCAGTCTGTTACTCTGTTTCTTCACGACTGGGTTTTTCAAATGAGTATGACACGTTCCCAATGGACTGCAATACGCTTCCCGGTACACTTTACCAACAGTTTATTAATTCTTGTGTGGGGCACGCTGGCCCACTGGGTCGTAGTGCATTTTTCCTTTCAAGCCAGTGTAGGCCTAGCAGCGGCCCTTTACGCCAGCAGTGTCATATTGTGGAATTTTATATATTTATGTTTTAGTTGTAAGAAATAATGAATTTATTTAAAAATAAGAAAATTTAAAGAATATAAAGCAGGATAATAAATTGTAATGAGAGTTCTTTCTGGCCCAGTCATATTAGGTATTGTTAAGAGCTGCCTCAAAAGTTTCATATCGTCACAGGAAATGCAAAAAGCACTATCTAACAGGAGAAGCATAAAACTTGTTTAAATGAAAACTATATTGACAATTAGTACAAAATCTTAAGATACAAGTAAAAAAGGATTCACAAATTTATATATTTATTGTAAAATTTTGCACTAATTGTCAATATATTTTTTCATGTAAAAAAGTTTTGTGCTTCTCCTGTTAAACTTTTAATATGTTACATAGGGCTTTTTGCATTTTCTGTGGCGATGTAATCTCTTGTATGCGCCAAGAAACATCAGAGGTCAAAGGTTACTCAAATTGTTTTTGGTGAATGTCTTACCAACTGGCTTGCATGCGAATTTTGATGTTCTTATAAAAGTTGTAGATAATACAAGTTTTTGCTAAAGACCAAATTTCGCAGGACCAACCGATTTTGATATAGGGTTATGCAATATGCAATATTTGCATTGACATATGACTCTTGCACTGTTGAAAACTAAACAAAATTTTCAATGACATGATATAATATAAATGAACAAGCTAGGGTTCGTTCTTTGTTATATTGCTTCGTTCCAGAGTTACGGAGTTAAAGACTTTTTTTTATTGGTGAAATCTTTTATAATATAAAACCTTTATTAAGTTTTATAACAATACTTTTATTTAAAATGATATAAAATTATACAAGTTACATTTTTCTTGCAACGGGTTAGGTTAATGGTTTTAGAAATAATTGTGTACACCAATCGAAAGGTATTTTAGTAAGCTTTCAAATGATATCAGTATTATAAATATAAGTTCCATATTACTAAAGCTATGACCCATTTAAAACAAAAGTCTCAAACGCCATAACTGCGGAAGGAAGCAATACAACAAAAAAACAGATACATAACTTTTTTTTTATTTTCGAACTAAATTTTTTGAATTTTCAACAGGCCGGCAGTCCTAAGTTTATGCAACGAAATGTCCCGATAAACAACATTTTTAAGAAATTATATTCTCTACAACTTTTATCATAACATCAAATTTCCTGCAATATTCACAAAAAATCCGATTTGACATTTGGCCTCTAATATCTCGAGACGTGTGCAAGAGCCAAAGCAAACATGAATACAAAATTTCAGGTTCTTGGCTTATATTTTGTGGCTAATCCTCATTCGTGTGTTAGTGTTTATTTGCTGTGTTCATTGCTATAGTTCACTGCTGTGCTTAGTTGTGTGGCTTGTTGTTGTTTATTCCTACATGTGTCGGCTATGTAGATGACAAAAAACGAATTACCAGCGAAAATTTACTGCTGCTGGCTTAAAATTACCATTGTTTCATCTTAATTTTAACAACATGACTATAACTTTAATTTCAAATAAGTTTTATGTTAAATAATCATTTAAGTCCAACCCGAAGAGCTCAAGCTGGATCCGCGCCTGGCTAAAGTAAAGTTTGAAGCTGTCGTTGCTGCAGTGTTTAGCCCGTTGACTATCATGCAAGTGGCATTAGTTTAAATCTTGGCTGGGGCAGCTAACTACAACAGAAAGTTTTCTGATGCCTATGCTAATACACATATACGCAATTAAAATAATTAATAAAATAGCTAAAGTCATGTTATTTCAGCTTGCTACAACTTTAATTCAACATGATTCTTCTTGTAGTTTCAATATCAAATTCACGTTGTTTCAACTTGAAATAAGCTTGATTCAACATGATTGTTCGTGTTGTTCCTATATCAAATTCAAGTTGTTTCAACTCGAAATAACTTTGACTCAACCGGATTTTGCGTATGATTTCAATATCAACTTCATTTTGATTTAACTGTACTGGAATATTAAATCAACATGAATATAGTTAATTCAAAAGGATAAATGTTCTTTCAAGTTTATTGTAAATCATGTTGAATTAACATGAAACACCTACGAAGCAAAATCACTACTGACAAATGTTAAATTAACCTGGTTTTCGACGATTTTACATTGAAATTTTTCCTGTGCGTACATGCCCTAGAGAGACTGGTTCCCAAGGACTAGCAACCGGTTCGGGTTCCGGAACTTTATATGAAAGGCACCGGTAACTTTTACATAGCGTTGTCATTGGAGCGGGTCAATTGACATAATTAAGATACTCAGTGATAGGTTCTAGATCCAAACTTAAGCTCCTTGTCGTGGGATGGGTTCTTTAATACTAGTTAAATTACTGTACTTTAAACATATATTTTTAATTTGAAAAAATTCTACTTGTACAATGAGTGTATTTTGCAAAAATTTTTGTTCTAGTTTTGTGATATGTTGTAATATAATTCTTTTCACCGGTCAAAACTCGGAAACATTTCGTGACATCCCCATTTTCGCCATTAATAACATAAGTGCGTTCAAGAAAATTGGTACAACATTTTTCGCCGGGTGCTTTAGAGTCTTTACTTTTGCATATTTTTGGCAATTTATTTGTCTTATAAGCTCGTACTAAAATTATAATAAATAGTTCTCAAATGTTCGCAAACAGCTCCATTAACATAATCAGAAAAGTTTAAAAATTATCAAATTTAATTGATTTGTTCGTTAACGGCCCCCCATTAACATAAAAACTTAAGTCGAACATGAACAAATTATTGGTGTATGGCTAGCTTTAAGGATTATAAACTTTCTTATTATTCTTTTTTTTTATCAGAATTTAGTGATTTTATGCATCATGTGTTCATCATAAAATTTTATTTAACTTACAGTCAGAAACGAAAAATCTACAATATATATTTTCATCTTAATGGGGCATTTTCAAATTATAGTTTTTGGGAAAAGGCCTAAAAGTATACTTTTTTAACTGTAATTCAATACATTTTTATCCGATCGACACAATCGTTGTATTGGCTCAAAGCTTAGAAAGATATTTTTCAATACTGTAGAATTTATTATATGCAGAAGAACTGTTCTCGGAATTTTCGCAAATAAACAAAAAACTAAAAAACAAAGAAAAACAGTTATTTTTCGCAAATATCGCAAAAACGGAAAATTGGCTTAGAAATTTTTTTTTATTTAAGATATGACAACAACTTAGAAATTCAAAAATTTACCTCATAACTACATTTTGAATTTTTCTGAAATCTGACCCTTTAAGTATAAAAATAGTGGATATTTCAAGTATAAAAGTTACAAAAAAAACAATACAAAATGTGTAATGTTGCATAATATGATGTTTCAGAAATTGATCGATTTGGCCTCATCTTCAAAATCATGATGCTGCGGTAGAGAGCTAAAAGTAGGTCCCAATATTTTTTTCGGTATTTTTCCATTTCGGTTTCTAGTTCTAAGCCCTGAGACCCGGGTTTTTCCCAAACTATACCACAGACTGTCATCCCTAGTTTACACATTTTTTTATACCGTTATGCATCACCCTGTACACGTTCACACTGACGTAACTACTGTGCAACAGATGTCGCATGGCATTATTTGATTGCACAGTTGCTAAAATGTAGTACAGTTGCAATAGGGACACCTCAAACAGGCAATTATTTATTAATGATACAAATAAACTGACAATCAATGATATTTGTGTTTTAATGCAAAAAGTTTTTGTTAGCAAATTTAAAAGAGAATTAAAAAAAAATGTCTTAAAAATCACGGTGTAAATTGCGTGTTAGTTTATTAAAGGCACTGATTCACTATCCTACACGATCGCACGGTTCATTCACAGGAAAATTTTACAAAAGTCTGACCGCCTTTAAAAAGTCGTTCCAAAATGGCGTTGTAGCTGCCACACTATTATGCAAAAATGATGCAAAAACATCTGTTTGTATTGTGCATGGTGAATTTTTTTAAACAAACACAACCCGCTAAGCGATTAGCTTGTCTACGGAAAACACCCAGGACCTACGGCGGGAATCGAACCCACGACCATAGACAACTAACTAGACCCGGCACTATTCAACAACGTTACGAAGATTGTATGAAAGAAAAAGCAAATCTTATTTTCTAACGTGGTGTCTAATTGTCTATCTCATTCATACAATCTTAGTAAAAACAACAACATGCATGTAAAACTGCATGAGAACAAACTTTTTTAGCCATCAAAAGTGAGTATTCTGTTCCATATTCTGTGCCCACGACCTCTGGACTGACAGGCTAGCATCGCTACCACTCAACCAGAGGGGCCCCCAAGGCCGCATAAGGGTAACAAATACAACAAAAAAACTAGATAATGCTTGTCAAAAATATACAATTGCTGGACGTGGCTTATGCACAAAACTACCAGAGCAAAAAATAATCTGCTGACGTAATGCTGCCACCTGTATACTTATTACACCATGGTATTTTGTAGACACATACAAAACTTGCCGTTAAAGTCCATGTTAACTCTTAATCATACAGTGTGAAATGGGCCGATAATCGCAATGAAAACTATCATTTTATGAAAATGTTACTAACATTTTGCCAAATCGCACGACTTGCCAAAAAAATCTGTCACAGTTGCATTTTTAGTCCACACTACCATACTTTTGTGGCACACATGTCATATTTGGCAGATCGCGCGATTGTGTAGGATAGTAAATCATGGCGTTTAATCTACGTTTCCACCTAACTTGAAATGCTATTGTAACTTGAAGTAATGACTGCGTTGTTAAAACAATTGCACTAACAACTATGTTATAACCTGAAAAAGCATTAAATTGAGCAGTCTACACTTGACATTAACTTGAAGTTAATGTTAAGTTAAGTTAACAGATGTTTTCGAATCATTTTTTGTATAATAGTGTGGCACCTACAGTGCCATTTTGAAGCGAGTTTTTAAAGTCGGTCAAACTTCTGTAAAATTGTCCTACGATTGTCTTTGGTAATATAATGTAAACATCACGTTATCGTGTAAACATCACATTACATTTTTTCAAGTTTTTCCATTATCATCATTTACTACTTATTTTACAACCAAGTGTGCGCTGAATACATTCGATGAAAAAAACGAAATTGCAAGCGTGCGGCTTTTTTCTTTACGTGAAAACTTTCATTGCAGAACTCTGGCCAACCTATTTTTCACAAAAAGTAAAAGAGAAATTTTAATATAATTTTCGCATATAAATATTAATAGTGTTTAAAGTTCCATATAATTGTCGTGAAATCCCCAGCAATACAATAATTGCAGGAAAGAAGAGTCGGACATTTTAGGCAGACATTTTTCCAGCAAAAAAAGTAGGAGGAAAAAAATTTATAAAGGGACGCTACCCTGATAAAAGCCGGACAACCATTTATGGTAAAAGTACAGCGCAGAAAATTCAGTGGGAAACGCGAAGCGATAAACAAGCAAGTACAAATATTTAAAGCATTAGGAGCCTTAAATTCAAAAATTATAAAAAAAGGTGATAGACACTTTTTTGAAATCTTTTTTCTGAAAGTCGATGGCTAAACAGGCTTTTGTAGCCTTTTTCGTAAAACTGTATTGATGATGTACATAGAACACACGAATCTGGAAGATAATCTACATCAAATATTAACAAATCGGGAACCAACGTCGAGTAGTCCCGGTGCCAGTGAGGCTACGGCAGCAGTTGCAGCCTCTGCATTGCTGGCGCGTGTAAGAGAGGCGCATAATAGCGCATCATCTGCACTGCAACAACAAACATCTTCGACAGCGAATACCCAGTTACAGAATTATCGCAATAACAGCAGCACTCCCAACAATTATAAAACAGCTGCTCAAGAGTGTATAAAGCGACCAGAGCCAAATTTATTGCCTGCGGAAAATTCCAACTCGATCGATATTGCCAAAGAACTGCGTAAAGTTCTAGAAAACTTTGAAAATACTGCTGCATCACCTAGAAAACAAGTGCAAGAGGAACAACAGCAGTCGAAAACAGCGGAAGAAGAGGAGTACGAACTACTGCAAGCAATTGTCGCTGATCCAACAGCTCAAGCGGAAAATACAAAATCTTTGAGATTTTTGAAAAACGTTCAAAAAGAAGAAATAGAAAATTGTGCCTCCACCAATCATTTCGTAATTAATATTGACGGCCAAAGAATTGCCTCTTCAGTAGCAGCGTCAGCCGCTACAACAGCTCAAGTACAGGTGGATGAAGACGAAGAGTTTGAATACGTTGTTACACGTGTTCCTAAAAGAAGACTAAAAGAACCTGCTACGAGCCAGGTTAGTATTAGGGAAACATTTCCGACTCTATTAGAATTATCAAGCAAGTGTCCAGGTGCACAGTTATTAGAGATTATTCTTCCAGTCTGATGTTACATTTTTTTTTTAGCTTGGGTTTTTTTTTTCAACAAAATTTATAATTTAGTGGTGCATTTGCGTTACAAAATTTGTTCACTGACCCGCGATGTTGAAGAATTCGAACATTTACATTTAAAACAGAAACAAATTATAAAAGTACGAAAGAAAGAATTCTTTCGACATTGTGGTACAGATAGTAAGCACCATATTCATAAAGTTTAAAATGAGTGAAATTTTTTTTTAACCGACTTCAAAAAAATGAGAACGGTTTATCAATTCGTCATGTATATTTTTCTTTTTTTTTTATTGATGTTCTCTTAAAACTCCGCCATTTATAAACCGATTTCGGATTATTCCAGATTGGTCCCGCTGGGAAGTGGGCGGGTTCACGCCGATACGTAGTAAATTTTCTTAAAACAGATTTCAAATACATTTTATTTATTAATGAACATGACGGTAAATATGTATTTCAAATAATTTATGACAAAATCCCGTTTTCAAAAAAAATTTCAACAAAATTACCTGTTTTGATAAATTTTTGATGATCACCTGAAGACAATAAAGTCTGTTAGAAATCATTGCAATTATATTGTACATTTTGCCCGGACAAATTTGTTTTTAATGCGTTCTTTTCAGCACATTCACTCATTTTTAAAAATGTGGCATAAAAATCAGAGTTACCATATGATATACTATGTATGTAAATAAAAATAAACATCTGTGATAAATTTTTTATCGAATAGATAAAATAGAAGTGTTTCTGTTAATAACTTATACTAAATAAGAAATATATTTACTTGCATATTACTAGAATTAAAATAGTTCCTATAAAAACATTATTTGATATGGCAACTCAGTTCAACTTTGTCCGGAGTCCGGACCATTATATAATATTGGATCAAAAATTAAATTACTTGCCCTCTACACCTGACATGAAATAACTAACATTAACATCATGTTAATGTTAAGTGTGTGTTGTTAGAACATAACTTAGTCCAATTCACACTATGCAAGTCTTATTGATAAGATTCTTATTCAGCTGTGAGAAAGACAGAGAAATGAATACTCATTTCTCTGTTTTTCTCACAGCTGAATAAGAAGCTGATCAATAAAACTTGCATAGTGTGAATTGGGAGTTAGTGTTAATTTTAGTCATGTCGGCAAGTTGTCATGTTAACATAACATGACGACATATCTCGACATGACTAACATGACATAACCTAACGTGACATTACATAACCTAACATAACACTGAGCTGTGAAAGATTGCAATCAATTTAATTGCAATCACACGATTTCATGTTAATGATTGCTAGTTTTTGATTACAATCAAAATCGTAAATTTGTTTTCATGATTTCAATTTGAAACCAATTCAATAAAAATTATTGTAATACATTTTTTTTTTAATTTAGTTCTACATTAATTGATTGCAATCAAATTTGATTGCAATTAAAGGGTGTTTTTTTTTTGTTACAACGAAGGATGTTTAGAAATGAATTATATTTTAGTTTAATAAACTAATTGATATTAAAAATATCAAAGTTACTTTTTGTTGTGAGTTTAATAAGTAAAGTTCGGCTTCGATTTGGCCGAATTTTGTAAAATTCGGCTTCGGTACCGACCTAAAAAATCATTAATACACATTGACTTTGTCATTTTTTGACATTGACATAGTCAACACATTTTTTTTTTGGCAATCAAAATATGTCGCAATAATTGTTAACCATTTTTCATTAACAAAATTAAATTAAAATTAAATAAAATGCTAAATAATATCGTATAAAAATTGTTGGCAAATGGCTTTCGCGAATAAATACACTTCTAAAGTTCATAAAAAGAAGAAAATATATGAAATAACATTCAATGCATTAGAACTTTCTTGTTTCGCTTTTTTAAAATTGTGTGTATGTGTTCTCATAGCAAAGCAATAAGCAATATTGCTCTATTATTCTGCCGGCGTTTTCTGTCATTGCTAAGATTTTTATTGCTAGTCTGATATATGATATAATATTTATTATATCATGGTCTGATAGAAGAGCTTCAAAAAAAATTATTTGGTTTTTTATTTTATTTTCTTTAATGTCAGGCATTTGACGGTTATTCGACATTAAATCGCAAAGTACACAAACCAGTACCAGAAATAATTCCGCTTGATTCTCATCCAAGTGTCAGATTGTATAACGGCAATCACCCCCCGCCACCACTAATACCACAAATAGGACGGAAAATTTCAAATCTAAAAAAATATACTTTTGATTCCCAAGAACATTATAATACGCACAGGAAGTTTAACGGTTACGCCACTGCTGCCGAAGTGTACGTAGAAGACGAAAATAATTGTGATTATTATTCGGACTTGGAAAGTGTTGAAGCAGCGTCAACTGGCCGACCAGCGCTCGGTTATAAAAACGATTTCTGCAGCAGACAAGAAGCCCAAATGGGTCTCGACATACTAAATAAATTGAAACATTTATTTAATTGGCAACCATCGACAAAACAATACAGTAACGAGTATCAGGAGAGTAAGCGGAAGAGGCGATCGGACGATTGGTCTGCCGGCGAGCCAGCCGGGCCTCAACAGATAAAATATCGAAAGGTGGAGAATCGTTTTCCAAAGTATATTGCTGCACGCCCTGCAGAAGACGATATAAATGAGTTTTTGTCACCTTTTTCAAATCATAATCAACAGGAGAAATACCAGAAATACGATAAACAATATCTCTTGAATAATTCAGCTTATAGCTCCAAAACTTTGTTGGAGATGTCAAATCGTCGTTCGGCTTCAACAGGTAAAATTCTAATACATATAAAGCGAATGAATTTATTAAATTGAATTATTTTTTTTCCTTCTTTTTTTTTAAGATAAACCACCTTTAAGGAAATCTATCTTTTCAGCTCCCAATATTACCCAACAATTAATAAAGAATACAACCTACGCCGATGTTGAGTTTTCGGATGACGACGAACCTACTTTAATTAAAGGTTTCAATATTCAACCTTCTAAACTGGCCTCAAACAAGCGTGCGCCCCAAGTCTTTAACATTCCTATTTTACGCACCGATGAACGTTTCAAGTCTGTACAATACAAACCGCCACCACCTCCTTTAATTGAAACTAGCACAGGCAGCATTCTACAGTCATCACTTATACCAGGAGGAGTAGAGGCTAGACGCAAACAAACTTATGCTGAAACCTTGGGACAAAGTGTAGGAACTGGTCATGTATTAGGAGGCCGCAATAGCAAAACATCATCAGCTGCCTCGACTTCTGAATCGTCACGCTTTCTAAATGGTTTAAATAATTTACGCACAAATCCTTGGTCAACTCAGCATCGTTCTTCAATTCTTAACCAAGAAAAAGAGAGCGAAGAACGTGAAAAATATCAACAATTGTTAGAACAAGTGGTACCACGTCTGTACGGTACTAATATAGGAGAAAATAAGCTTTCCTCTGCTTCCTCTTCGAACGCAGCTCAGCGCAGAAGGTCTGCTCTTATCTTGGGTACTGCTATAAAATCCTCGGCACGCCGTTCCCCAGCACCCAATAGGTCCCCTATGGGTATTCTTCCATCGTTTTTAAAACGTCCTCCTCTATCGTCCACAATCAATTTGGATGATGATGACGCTGATGACGATGTTGCCATAATAGGCATTTCACATTTAAAAAATTCGAGTTCTTCGAAAACCAAACAATCTATGCCAACTTCCGTCATTGTCGATGATGATGAAATATCTGATATTATTGATTTGGGAAACGAAGACCGTCACGTACTTTCGGCTTGTGCCAAAATCCAAAAAGAGAAAGATTCAATAATTAATTTGTGCGAACAGAAGGTTGAGAAACCCAACAAAGATGATTTGTAAGTAGAAAAAAGTTTTTATGTCACGATGTGTCATTAACTTGTCTTTTTCCGCTTAAATAGACCCTTTGTAGAGCCGGTTAATTCTTTGAAAGATCGTTTCAATACTTCTCCTCACATCAAGGATAATTGGTTGGAAAATTTTCAAACAAAATGGTTTCAACGCAAGAAGAATAGACATGACGAAGTTAAGGAAACTGTTAAAGTGTAAGTAACTGTAAAGGTCCCATTTAATGAGAATCAATTTGTTACATCGGGTTTTTTTAGAACCGAAAAACTCACAGCCGAACGTCGTGCTGCTGAGGCGGAAATCCAAGAACGTTTACGTAAATTCCAAATTGTTGATCCTGAATTGTTAGTGGTCGACGATTTCGAAGATGCTGTTGAAGAACCTGAATTTTTGGAACTGACACAAAAACACAGGGCTCGCATTAATGCTGCCACATGTGGCCCATTAGATCAGGTAAAATCAAAATATGCATATTCAGGCTGAAGCAATAAAAAAATCAATGTTTATAAATAATTCTCGTAATTTTTCAGATTTTGGTTTCTAAATTCAATTTGAACATCACTAGACGAGATATACACACCTTGTGTGGCCACAATTGGCTTAACGACGAAGTCATCAACTTCTACATGAATCTTCTAACCGAACGTGGTGAAAAGAAGCACGAATCCCATGGCTTCCCAAAAGTCTATGCAATGAATACCTTTTTCGTGCCACGTTTAATACAAGCAGGTCATGCTGGCGTCAAGCGCTGGACACGTAAGGTCGATATCTTTGAGAAGGATATTGTGCCAGTGCCCGTACATGTTGGCGGCGTCCATTGGTGTATGGCTATTATACATTTAAAGAATCGTAGCATTAAATACTACGATTCCATGGGCACACCAAATCCTAGTGTACTCAAGGCACTGGAACAATACATTAAGGATGAATCGATGGATAAACGCAAGAGACCCTATGATACCAATGGTTTTCTAATCGAATCGGTACAGGGAGTACCGCGGCAAATGAATGGTAGTGATTGTGGTGTGTTTAGCTGCATGTTCGCCGAGTACATTACTCGGAATCGGGAGATAACATTCTCACAGCAGAACATGGAATATTTTAGGCAAAAAATGATTCTTGAAATCGTCATGGGTGAATTGTTGCAGTAGTCATTTAAGAAAATGCTAAAATGTGGTCCTCAACGTTTGTCTTGGCTTTTAGTTTAATAATTTTATTTTCTAAGCATTTTATGCAAAACTCGATCATTTATGTTTAGTTTTCTTCTTTTGCGATAAAGTAAAACTAGAATGGTGGATTTACTACCATTTTCATTTCTTTATTGCAAAAATATAATAAAAAATCAGTTCATCATCTACATATGTTTACCATAAAAAAAGCAATCATTAATATTATTTCTGTAATTTTTAAAAATTATTTTCTTTATTGCTAATAAATATATAAGTTTCTTCTACTTTATCTTTTTACATTTTTTTTAGTAAGTTATAGCTGAGGAACTTTAAATGTAAACTATTTAAAAAAACACTCGTAATTTATTTCTTAACAATCAAATATATATTCTATATCTATACAAAGTAATAAAATAATCAAATAATGAATATTATGAGTATTTAATTAAGAAAAGGAGTTCTATTTCTTTATAATATGCTCTTTTTTAGTTTCTCAATTTTAGGAACACGTTTCTCAAATTAATTATAAAAATCTACTTTTATTTTTCTTAAAGAAAGCAAATATTTTCTTATTTAAAAATTATAACAAAATTTGTGTTTAGATTTAATTGAAGCCACACAACTGCTAACATTTGCAAAATTAAACAAAATTTTTGCGGTGAAAAAGAAAAAATCTTACAAAAGTAATAAATTATTTATATATGTATTAAATTGAAGAAAATATGTAACATCTAAATATGCATTATTTCACAAACATTTAACGAAATACTTAAGAAAAAATTCATTAATTAAACATAGAAGCAAATTATCCAATAATGTTTAATTTAAATGTGTATGATGTTTTGCTGAAATAAAGGTTAAAATACGAAAAAATGGAAAGCTTTCTTAATTATATAACAACAGGCAGATAAAACCACTGACTAAGTGCATGTCTACGAACATGTTACGCTAAATTCGCCTCCTGTAGCTTTAATTAGGTAATGTCAACATTAAAAACATAATGGCAGATCTATAAAACCTGCGACAAAATCGAATGAATCATATCGTCAGCTGAAATCCAAAACCACGTAACTAACAAAAAATTTCAAATTGCATTTTTGATTAATTATTGCGTATTACATGGAAATGCATGTCCCCACAAATTTTCAAATCTTTATCATAAAAATCAGCCAAATTACAAACGAAAATAAAGCGGCTTTACTTCAGTAACTTGTAGTATTTTATTTAGTTTTTTTCTCTCCTGTAAAATTTAAACAAGTGTAGTTACATGATTTTGGATTTCAGCTAACGATATGTAGTGTATGTACATTTATTACTTAATTAACTTAGCAGTTCAAACAAAATCCTTTGTTTGAAGAGACATCCTGCTTTCTTTTCTATGGTGAGTTATAGTGAAATTTTATGTAAGATATACAGCCCATTTATGAATATC
Organism: Panzeria rudis; assembly: GCA_956483635.1. Lineage (NCBI taxonomy): Eukaryota > Metazoa > Arthropoda > Insecta > Diptera > Tachinidae > Panzeria > Panzeria rudis. The sequence goes on along the minus strand of OY101448.1, from coordinate 24,318,658 downwards.
AATTCCACGGGAATTTTTTCCCTACTGCCTGCTCCATTACTCTAAATAAAATCTCCACGGCAAATTTTTCCCTTTCCTCCTATTATTAATTACAGTTTTCCCGGGAAAAAAGTAAGTATTCTAAATATTAGAGAGATAGAGAAATTGAGTTTTTTCTCCAAACATTTTGAATGGAAAAATGTCATTGACAAACAGCGCTTCGAGATTGAACTTAGCGCAAAGTTCCAGGGATGGCCTGCTGCAAGGTCAACCGTATCCCATATTTTTTAATTTAACCCGCTAAACGGTTTTAATTTGAAATCAGTATAACGGTGATAGCACTTCGAGTTATACGTACTGAAAGTTAACAAAGGTAAATATGACCAATCCCCGCAATTAAGGTAACTATTTTGCGCCAGGTGTATTTTACGTATTTTGCGCCTGTGAAATTGTCGTTTGTTGCTAATATCTAATTCCTTGACATTTTTATGTGGAAAACTTTAATTTATTGTCCCAAAATCATAAAAGAGCCATTTAAATTGAACGACTGCTTAAAAAGAAGTGTCTTGAAATAGGCAGTTAATTTTTATGAATTTCTTGAAAAGAAATATTTTTTTATTTTCTTGCTACAATTTCCACAATATCTCTGAAAAACTACCGAGCTCATTAAAAAGCAATGTTGACACGGCTTAACGATAATGTTGTTGCAAAGTTTCGGATTTTTTATTTAACTAAATAGGACAAACCTTTTTCCAGTTAATATTTGTCGACCCACTACTTCCTTTTTGACATAACGGCATATCCCGAAAACATGAACCAATTTGAAGAAACCGAGTGCAGATGCGAATTTTAGCGCTCTAAATAACAAAACAACGCTTTCTGTTGCTCCAGTCTAAAAGTTGACCTGAATTTGTAAACTTCTGTAATCGGTAATTTCGAAAGTGATCGTTTTAAAAAAAGTTTTTAGCACATGTAGCGTATGGCTAAGAAACCCTCGAACAGATTTTAGTACTTTTATTTTCACCTCTTGGTCAGAGAAGTTTCAATTATTTTTTTAATTGAACTCAATGTTTCCATCGTCTTTAAGTTAGGAACTTTTTTTAGTATATACAATTTTCTCCAAGTTTTTTGTTATAGAATATCACTACCATCAGAGTAAAGTGTTCACTTGCTAATGCATCGATTTTAACCATTTATCATTATATAACTATTCTGCAGACAAAACTACAAAATTGCTTAAGCATTTGGGAATAAGTTTTTGATTTTATTAAAAATATCACTACTTGATAATTCCATTTAGCCACGTGTGACCACTCTACACATATTTTTTGTTATAAATAAAGAATATAAAATTTTTTACTTAAAAAAAGGTTGCGACTCGCAAGTCAATTAAGCTTAAAGTCGTTGAATAACGGGTAGACACTGAAAAAACACGATTGCTGCTCAGAATGGTCTTTAGAAAGCTGAGACGGGTGTGACCTTACAAATCTTAGTTTTAAAGAATTATTACTTTCAACACAAATTCTGTAAAATTTTTACCATAACGTACACAATAATTTTGGTATAGCTGTCCATTCAAAGTGTTTTTAGCTGTATTACGTATTTACTGTTTAACAAAAAATCAGTTTTCTTAACAAAAAACTATTTTTAAAATGTGACGGGTGTGACCTAACACGAAAATTTAAAAAATTCGAAAAAATAAAACTTTTTATTGATTTCATTAATATAAATAATATAAAAATAAATCATAAGAAAATAATAACACATTAAATTATTTGCTATCCGTTCTATTATAGACAGCAGAATACTCTAGCTGAGTATTTTTTTAAATTCAATAAAAAGCGAAAAAAGTATATTCTTTTCAGAGATAAGGATTTTTAATACATAATGAGAAAGGGAAGAAAAGAAAATCTGAAATAAATATTAAACATACAAAGAGGGAGAGCAAAATGTTTCGTGGATGATCATTTAAAAGTGCCTCCAAATTGCTTAAAAAATATTATATAATGTATTTTTTTATTTTTTCTATAATTGTCATGCTTTATTTTTTCTTTGCGTAGGCCCGTTTTACGTGGAATCACTCTACTATAAGTTATTTCATCATAATGTACATTAAAATTCTCGCAATAAATTCCCACGATTGAAAATTTTGCAGTTTCCGAGAATGCATGTAAAACGGAACTATTTTTTTAGTTAACTCTAAAAAAAGGTAAATGTCGCCAAAAACGAAAAAAAGTCGCAAACTAGGATGAGTTTAAAAAAGTCGCACAAAAAATCACTGGCCGTCAAAAAGGTCGCAAATTGCGACTTTAGTCGACGAACGGTAACCTTACGATAGAATGCCAGTGATGGTGGTCTCTGATATTGAAACAAACTGTTCTTCCACTGAATTTAATAATTTTTTAAAAATCGTAAGTGTAAAGTATCATAAGTATACGGCTCCTCACCTCCTTAATAGTGTCCGGTGGACATTATTTCCTTTTTTTAAAGAAACGTACTGATTTTGTAGAGTAAAATTTTTTGCCTAGCCGTCCTTTGGCCGTACTTAAGGATTTTCTCCTCTGTGTATGTCGAATAGTGGCTTCGCTGAGTAAAGATGTTCTGCTTAGCAAGCCCAGCCGAAGGCCGGCTGTGTAAAAAATCTTTACTGTGCCATACTATTTTCATGAACTTAATTTCCATTTTTTTATTGACATTATTTCCTTTTCAAAATGGAAAGAGTTTCCATGGACATTATTTCCTTTTCAAAGTAGAAATAACGTCCATGGTCATTATTGGATGCCACCAGTACCGTCTTTACCATAAGGGCACACAGGGCCCGTGCCCAGGGCCCTGACCGCACGGCGGCCCTTACTGTGAAATAATGCCTGCTTTCCTAAACATCTGTATGCAACGTCAAATCAGTGTTTAAATCAAGCAATTATACTTTACAACACTGCAAATCCAATGCATTGCCAATTTAGGCCCCTATTATGATTCACAACTAAATTGATAGTTGAGTCGTAGTTGTCAAATTCTTATCATGGAATACAACTTCATCAAAGCAGTTGTCCCAGTTTTTTATCAGTTGTGTTTTAGTTTTTATTTCGAATATTGTGTTACTTTTAAATCATTTTAAAATGGTACTTTTAGGCGCCAATCTATCCCATTTGTCAACCCATATTGTTGCTATATCCATAAAACATAAAATCTCAAGAAAAAATAGTAAGGCCAAAACTAAAAATATTTAAAATATTTTGTGATGGCTACTATGGTTTCAAAAAACAGAGAGTATAGATAAGAACCTTTTTTCGAACATTTTTTCGAAGACAACTGAAAGTAGTTGTCAATTATAATACAAAAAAATGGTTGAGTTGGGTCGTAGCATTGACAACTCAACCTAGTTGAGTTGTGAATCATAATAGGGGCCTTAAATACCGCGCTAATTGCGTTTATTTGCATTTTAGCTGCGAAAGAGATAACTTTAGAAATGGCAAACTTTGTCAAAGTTTGCATGGTTGCAAATCAACTTGCAACTGCAAAGCAACATGCGTTTAGGAAGGCAGCCAATGTCATAAATTGATATGTATTTTAGTTGATATTTTTTAAATACTATTTTCCATAGAACACATTTGAAAACTAAATTAATGCTGCGCCATTTGTTTCAAGGCTACCCAGCAAAAACTTTGCTTACTGGTAGGCTAAAAAGTATATGAGGATTTAAGTCGTAACTACTTCCAATTTGACTCGATAACTACTTATTTTTGTTTGAGAAGTCCAAAAAATAAGGGATACCCCTTACAAATGTATTTACATTGTCACAGCAATTAAATAGTTATTATTTGGCTTACTTGAAGCTAAAAAATAAGTAGTCAAATAAACAAATTTAAAAAAAAATTACACACATTACATTTTATTTATATTTCTTAATTTTTTTATTTTTTCTTTTTGACTTATCTGAGATACGAACATGTGGTCGTTCAGATTTGAAGACAAGAACTTTACCCACTCAGCTATTGTTGACTTATAAGCGACAAAAATTAGTTTTCATATACAGACACATGTTGAATTAAAAAGTGGTTGTCTACTATTTTATTAAAACATATTAACAAATTGTAACTACTTTCAGATAATGAGAAAAACACGTACTAATTTTATTAAGAACTTGGTAGTAGTTCTAATTTGAAGCATAGTAATAAGATAAATAAGTACCATTCATTACTTTGTAACCCATTAAGAAAGTACTACCAATTACAAAAATTTTTGCTGGGTAGGTATATAACGTACTTGCGACAGAAAATAAGCGCATCTGCGTCTCTAGATATATTAGAAGCAGAGTTGACCGTTAAAATTTTTCAAAAAGTGGCACAAGCACAGCTCTAGTAGCTTTCTGTATAAAGAATTATATATAGCCATCAATGCCTAGTCAGCATTCTGTCAAGAAAATCACATAAATACTTGACATCCATCGAAGAAGGGATATTTCACGATACTATACCAAAATAAAGTTTGATCCTAAGAGTGAAACGGTGCACAAAGCATCATTTATGACGTCTAAGAGAACACAGTCGAGTTTTCCATAGTGGGGATAGGGTATCCTCCTGACAGCATTAATACATTTAAGTACATAAATTAGTGTTAAGATTGTGGCTTTTCATTATGAGTTTTTCGTATAAGAATTTTACTTAAAAACTTAATTTAAATATTTCAGAATTCTCCGGGATTTTTATACACATTCCGGTATTCGGAATTTGTGAAAAATCCTGGGATTTGTCAATCTTGAAAAATCCTTGTATTTTTTAACTTCCTTTAAAATAAGTCCCAGATGTAAACGTTTAAAACGCCGATACACGTACAAATTTTGTTGAGCCCTTTATCAGAATCAGTTGTTAGAGCCTTGTTATTTAGAAAAAAAGTCTAAAATTTGTGTACAGTGTAATTAGTGAATTTGAACATTTTATTCCTGATTACATAAGAAATTGCGGAAATCGTGGAAAAGGAAATAATACATTAGCCCAATTCACAATCTTGTGCAAATGGTCTTGCATTGTAGCATTTGCAAAATGGTATTGCATATTGATACTCACCAGTTAACAATTGTTAGTGGTGAGTATAAATAAACTATACTATTTGGAAAAGCTACGATGCAAGACCATATGCACAAGATTGTTAATTGGGCTATTATATTTGTTTGCAAATATTTGCAACGAATTTATTAATAGCTCAATTCACGACCTTCTGCAAATGGTCTTGCATCGTAGCATTTGCAAAATTGCATAGTATATTTATACTCACCACTAACAATTATTAAGTGGTGAGTATCAGTATGCAATGTCATTTTGCAAATGCTACGATGCACTACCATTTGCATAAGATTGTGAATTGGCTAATATAATGGGACAGAAGGTGTGAAGAACGGTTGCTATCGAACAACAATTGTTTTCTTGTCATTATGTTTGCTTACTGTTTAGCGGACCCCGAATTCTAGTGTGCTCGAGGGCCCCGGCATATCCAAAGACGGCCCTGCATGCCACCGAAAAAAATTTTCACTTCCATACAAAATTTATCAACGCTACGAGTTGCGTTTTACTAAACAAGGCTCTTAATTAATTTTAAGCCTAAAAGGGAAGGAATAACTGGTTTAGTTGATGTTAAAAAGGTCATAATTCTTTCTGTTAATGTTAAACTTTGGGGGGGGGGGGGGGGGGGGGGAGGCTATATTAAAAATTCGTTGTATGCATTTTTATAATTATAAACCAGAAACGAAACAGGAAAAATGCTTGTAAAAATTGATTCAGCCCATCAATGTCATAAGATATCAAATTATTTTAATTTATAACGTAAACTCCAACATTACATACATATTTTCTCTTTGACCTACATATTTTCTCCCAAAGTTCATATGAAAATATTATCTTCAATCGAAATAACTAAAATTAATTATTAAAAAAAACATCTATACGATTGAGATGAATTTATTTTCCATATAAATTTTGTTTATGTTTTACCTTAAAAAGACCCACAACATCAACTGTAGGAAAAACTGTGTTTTCCTCAAAATTTTCTTAACAAGAATGAAATTAAGAATATTTACACATTAATTTTTCTTGCAACATGTCTGTTTCATTAGGAGCGATCATGTTTGATTGTGGTATGGTGCACGAGTTGGAACATTTTCAGAAGATGTAAAAGACATCAAACCAATTGCCACAAGCAAATGTTGTTTTAAAAATCATTCGCTTGTCAACCGGCAACAATTGCGGACAGTCAGTTGCATATAGAAGTAAAGCAGTGCACTCATTTGATAATTAAACGGAAGTGAAATTACACGAAAAATGTTTGCTAAATAACGGTTATTTTAGTTTAAAAAATACATACATAACATATTTGCGAAAAAAAAGTAAAATTGGTTATAAATTTGTTAAAAAAACAAAAATATTTTCAAAGTGGATTTATCGTATTAATTACTGCTTATTTATTGGCTAAGTTGTAAATTAATTTCCATTGATTGCGCTGGTAATTAAGTAAAGCTGGTAAAGCGTAATTAAATTAAAAAATTTAAGTGTTTGGCAAAAGTGTTAAAAGTTTAATATATGTAAAATACGCTATATCGAAAATGAAAACGCATACATATTTACAAATTATTATCCACTAAAATATTATAAAATATCATTATTATTATTTGAAAAATTGAAACAAAATAAGGAAGCGTTGATGACATCAAAGGAGTTTCTTTAAAATGTGTCAGCAAAAATTAAAAGAGCTGGAGTTTTTATAAATCTATAATTGAAAAATTAAAAACAATTCAGAGCGAGTTCTGATTTCTCCCTATACAGAAAAAAGGAAATATTTAACAACGAAAATATTTGATCCAAATACAGTGAAAGCTCCCATAAGCGGACACTCATTCGTATGAGTATCATTGGCGTTAACCAATGATGCTCATACGAAATATTCTTAGACCATCCCCGTGGAGTTAGTTAACTATAGACTGTGAATTTGGCCCTTATAGAAGTGAGCAATACCAAACCATTCCAAACACTTGAATATTCTACTATTCCACTATTGGATTTAAAAAAAAACTTTTCTTTTGGTATACATTTATGGTACCAGATTGCCATAGAACTGCTAATGTATATTTTTTCTTAGAAATTTCCTCGGCTTAAGTTTTCTAAACATTGTTATTTATTTTTTGCATAAGTCCGAAAAAGTTGGAAATATAAAAAAATATATAAGTGACTTAAAGGTAATTTTATTTGGCATCTTTTGGTGGTACATTTGTTCAAATCGGACAAGCCGTTCTGGAGTTATGATAAAATATACTAATCAGGGTTGGCTGCCCACTGGGTAGCCCAAAAAACCCACCCGGGTTTTTGTGGGTATTTTGTTTAAAAAAAACCCCAGCGGGTTTTTTTACGTTATATCCATTCAAACAAAGATGAAGATAGTTTTGAAGTTTCATTTACAGAAAAATAAAATAAAATCATTATAAAATTAATATAAACGAATAGCCAAAGTGCATACACATGTATGTGTATGTATGTACATTTGTGTGTATGTACATTTAACCCTAGTGGGTTTTTCAGTACTTTTAATCTAAATAAAGATAGTATATTATATCAAAAAAATTTTAAGACAATAATTAAAAAATTCATAAAAAATAGTAGTCCAAACACGTACATAAAAAGTTATTTTATATCAGTTACCACTCTGGTGGCTCAGATTTTAAATGCTTTTAACGACCCTTTTCATAATGTACTATTAAAAGTTAACGCGGACTTTAACAGCAAGTTTTCTATGCCGAACTTGCCATTAAAGTCCACGTTAACTTTTAGTCGCACATTGTAAAAAGGGGCGTAAGAGAGCTAATGTTTTTTCCAATCTAAGGCGATTTCAAAGGTTACTCCATATTAAACCATAAGATGAGAACATTCTTTCTATTGATGGTGGCAATTCGTTACTGAAGTGAAATAATCGCAAAAGTTTGCAGGTAAACATTATTAATTTTTGTCTTTTAATATATTCAACCATTGTTTTATTTTTGTGGAAAGTGTTCTGCATCTTTAATCTTAAATGCCAAAAAAGGGTGCTAAAAGTGGGGTGCTTTTGACTTACGCATTCTTCTGCTATCTTTTCGCTTTCTTTAGTAATTACTTTGCCCATATATTTGGAATGCACGCTTTTTAACTAAATCCTGTTTTAACAGTAGTATAGCATTGTTCAACAAATTACAGTCTAGGCACCCTAAATAGCCCAAAAAACTAATTTGTACCAGGGTTGTCAGATCTTTTATGACCTATTTCGCCAAATCCATTTTAAAAATCGCCAAAAGTCGCCAAAATATATTTTATGTAGTTTTTCATAACATATATTTCATAATAAATTTGTTTTTACATAATAATTTTTTAATAAAATTTTTTATAAAATAATCGCATAAAAATATTGCGGCAAATCGCCAAAAGTAAAAAAAAATCGCCAAAAATGATTTTTTTTTCATCAAAATTCAAAATCTATTATAAGATATAATTTATATAAGAAAAGTAAGATCTCACGTTCTAATTAATATAAAGCATAATATCTCAATGTTTTAATATCTTGCAGACGAATTTTGGAGGGATTTGTTTTTTTTAATATACTCTTTCAATAAAGTAGTTTTTCTGAATTATAAAAAATTCGACCAATATTCGGATAGATTCGATTTTGTTAAAAAAATAGCCATAAAAATCGCCAACAAATTTATTTATCGCCAGAAAAATCGCCATGTCGCCAAATCAAAAATTTGAGCGCCAACCCAGCATAAAAATCGCCACGCTTGGCGATAAATCGCCATATCTGACAGCACTGATTTGTACCTTAAAATTTTTAGTTTTTTGCCGGTTAGGCTATATTTTTATTGAATTTTTTACTTTCTTTGTTGTTGATTTTAGTATTTACTATTTTTTTATTGTTTGTTGTTGTTTTGCCAAATATTGTTAGTGAAAAATGTGGAGCGCGGTAAGTTATGCTGAAAAAAGTGAATAAAATATGTAATTGTTTCCTATATTTTTCAAAAAAAGTGCGGAAAAAATTACTTATTTTTGCACAAGATGTTGACGAAACACAATTTAACATAACAGAGAATTATGCAATTGAATATACTATTTAAAAAAAATTTTAGCATAAACAAATAGTGAAAACCCAAAATTGTTAAGGTAAAAAGTGGTCTGTGTGAGCTATTAGGGTGGCTAGTCATATGTTCACAAAACTTGTTCAGCTCTACCGTAACTACAAGTTTGCCGAATATTGTTAGTAAAAAATTACGAGTGCCAGTAAGTTATTCTGAAAAAAGTGAAAACAATTTTTTTTCTTAATTTTTTCAACAAAAAGTGCACGAAAATTTTTTTGGCATTAAATGGTAAAAAAAAACTGTTAAGCGGACTCTTAGCTACATTATTGCCATATACATTTAAGCGGTATCATTAAGTTCGAATTAGCTGTTGGCCAAATACTGATGACACCGTCTTTTGAGGTCCTACTGATTTCAGAAATTTTGGAGGTCCATGAAAAAAAATTGGTCACCAAATTCGCAAATTGAGTATAGGGTTTTACTACCCCGTGGTAGTAAAATCGAAACTGCACTGTCAAGTCCTTGTGTTTTTCCAAAAGTCTTCATTTGTCGCATAGTTGTATTAATGATTTTCTTGATAAATCTATACCGAAAAGACTAATTTGACAACATTGCTTAGATCATAAAAAAAAACCAATTAAACCCAATAAAACCCAAAAAAGGCCAATAAAACCCATGATAAAACCCGCCGGGCTGGGTTTTATTTAAAAAACCTGGGTTTTTTCCAACCCTGATACTAATGTACCTAGTGGAAATATTAGTCATGTCCATTAAAAGAATCTGATCTTGAGAGAAAAAAACTGAAAACGGATTTAAATTTACTGCATTAAACTTTATAAATTCATTGATTCATTCATTTCATTTCTTAATTAATTTTTTTATTTAAAGGCGAGATTTTCTGACGAGCAGTGTTACTGCTCCAGAAGATATTATTTTTAAGCTGTTCTGATGTTGTTTTTCAATTGATTTTTTTTTGTACTTTTTGAGTCTAAAGATTTTTTATTGACCTATCTTATGAATTTTCAAATTCTGATTTTCGTGAATTATACTAGTTTACAAAAAAGGCGGCATGTGAAGTGAAATTCATTTTATTTTCTTAAGAAGCGTTTTCAAGATATTCACGAAAAAGGTGTTTTTTGAGCAACATGTCTTAAAATGAGCAAACAAGTGAATTTTTAAGCGTGTTTTAAAAATTCAATATTTTAAGTTGCTCCATTAAGATGAAACAAAAAGGGAACTTTTTAAGGGGCGTCCGAACAAATTACTTTTTTAAGGATTAGTTTAATGTATATTCCCATTTCTCTTTTTCGCACTACCTGCTATGAATTTCATAGAAACTTTACCAATCATAATAACTCTTCAAGTAAAAAATATTTTTAAAAGTTTCTTAACCATTTAAAAGCGGCAATATTCAATTTAGAAATATGTTTAGTTTCTTCATATTCATATGTAATTTCAATTAGCAGAAAATGTTGCTGAAAGAAATGAAATTTAAATAAACCTGCATTTGTGTATTTTTTATATAAAAAATTTTTGAAGTAAAAATCATTTAATTAAGCCATTCGATGAATTTATATTTTATTTACAACAATTTGTCTGCTGTTCGATTAGTTTTGTTGATAATAATCTAAATGCTGTTAGAGAAGCAGCTCTCACACATGTTTGCTAAAACCGATTTTGACATAATTTTAGGTTTCCAAAAAAAATTATATATTTTGGTCATTTCTGCAATTTAAAAGCAAATAAAATTAGACGATCACGTTCTATATACATATCAGAGCATACAACGACTACATATGGATGCATGTACATATATAATTAGAGACACGACGTTTACGAAATTAGAGATGAGATTATAAGTAATTTTTCACTCACGGTCATGCACATGAATAAAAAGTTTGTTGGCTCACGCTTACGCATGAGTATAAAATATTAGTCAAATCCAGGGCTGCCAAATGATTTTGATCAAAAATCTGCACTTTTTGTGAAAAAATCGGCATTTTCGGCACTTCAGTTCGAAAAATCGACATAAATAAAACTAGTGGCGCTACTCTGTTCTGCTGTGTACGTTGAAAAATTAAGTTGATGTTAATTTTTCCCTTATTCCTTGGAATATTAATCATGCCCAATTCTTTCTGAATTAAACGTTACGAACCTTGGCCTAAAAATCGATTTGGATTCATAAGCAAATACGTACGAAATAATCATATTAATAAACAATTAGCTGCTAGGTTGAACTTTTCACATGTTTACATGTTCATATATAAAATATATAAAATCAAACCAAAATAGTTTGTCATGAGTAGAACAAAAATCAGAAAAATGAGAATGAAGAAAAATAAACCGATGGCAACGCTGGGAAAGTGCAGTTTAATATTAACTTGAAAGTGATTCAATTCTCGTATTCAATTTTCACGAAAAAGTTGTATAAGAATTAAAATCACATTTAACAGAGCCACCTGACAAGTGGTGATAAGCAGAATACACATGAGCACTGACGATGAAAGTGTAGTGCCTTCGAAAGTGGCGCTACTCTGTTCTGCTGTATACGTTAAAAAATTACGTTGATGTTAATTTTTCCCTTGTTCCTTGGAATATTAATCATGCCTAATTCTTTCTGAATTAAACGTCTGAAAAATCGATTTGGATTAAAAAAACTAAGCGTTTTTCGCTGTTTTTATTAACAAGAAAGCCAAAAATAGCAATAACATAAAAATGATTTTACAAACTTAATACATACCATGGAATATAAAAGATTTACAGAATGAATACATTTCCGAATTTATAATTTTTGCTCAATCGCTTTTAATATGAGAGTCAAAACAATTGGTTTTATGAGTTTTAAATAATCTTTAGAATAAAGAATTCCTTCTAAAGTTTCATTTTTTAAGGTACCTCGAAATTTAGTTTAGTTCAAAAAAGGATTAATCAGTATGTGTGGTTGTTAAATTGACGGTACTAAATATTTGTCCGGCAGGCGAATGGATCAGAACCATAATTTGTTTCACAAATTCTGCTAAAACTGGATAAGCCTTTGTGGAATCACCTCGCTTTATTTCAGAAATTGTTTGCCAAAATTATATAAATTAATTTCAGCCTTTGTGAATATTTGTTCAAATGCAAGAAATTGTTAGCTAGCAAATTCTGAAATTCCTAAGAATATCAAACATAGTGCTGATTTTTTTCTTTATTACGATATTTGGATTTATTAAATTTACTGATTTGAAGTTACCTTCAAAATGAAACAGTTTTTGTATGAGTGTGAGTGAGCTTTTCTATATAAAAATTTACACAATTATTAATTATATTGCGAATTCCATATTTGATTAATTTAGATTTTAATATCATAGGCAAAAATAACTTTTTGCCTCTGATATTTATTAAATTGTTATTGCCAAATCACAAAAATTTGGTTTGAAGTCGGAGTTGGCGGCGTGTTATCTATTGGTTTGATAAAAATCGGAATCGGCATTTGGTAATTTTTAATTTAAATTTTTTTACAAATATAATTTTTTTAATTAGAATTTTTGACCCACGACGATCTTTTTGTACTCATGACCATATGCGCTCACGTGAGCTCGCCAAATATATTAGCATTGGCCATCTCTAATATTAAACGCCAACAAAAGTTTGTCTAGAAGAGACACTTTTTAATTTTATTTATTGGCGTTAGAGACATAAACACGGATGATAAAGTTGGTACAATTGTACTTTTTTTGGTACTATTGAAAACAAAAAATACGATGGTACCACCGTGACTCATTTGGTACTATTTGCTAAATTACCCAATTTGTTGGGTGGTATCCATTGACTATTCTCTTAAGTCTACTTAGGCGGTTATATCGTGAGTGGATTTATGCACTTATTTAAGGAGAGTACATAACAGGTCTTGAGAGCACAGCTTATAATATTTGCTTGTTAGTGTCCAAAGCCAAATATCAACAGCGGTGCTTAATGTCAAACTCCATATTCTATAAACAAATCATTAGTTTTTTTCAATAGAGCAAAAACAAAATATTTCTGAAATTGTGTCCACGGTATGAACATCTTTGATTTTTTTCTTTCGGCTTATATTTGCCAATATAACTTTGTGTAAAAATTTCAAATAGAACAAAATATTCCAAAAAAAAAATTTAAAAATGTATTTAGAAAATAGTATCGTATCTCTGCTTGTTTGTTTAAATAGTCTATCACACAGGAATACTTCAGTCGTTATTGCTGCAAATTTATGAAATCAAAATAGAATCAGGTTATTGTGCATGAAAAAATATCATGGAAAGAACGCTTAAAATAGAGCTAAGTCGCTTTAATAACTCAAAATCTTCGTAAGTCGACTCACGCATTTATTCCACAAAACCACAGAATTGTCGGATTCCAAATTTTTCATTGAAAAAATATATTGTGCTATGGCTTGTTTATCCATTGAGAACGAATTTTAAATTTTTTTTAGCAAACTTCAAGTTTATAAAAATAAAAAAATTAGTAAATAGCTTTCTTGTTATATGGCAGAAGTGAAGTTTCATTAAGATAAGTTGAAATATAAATTGTTTGATTTGTGGCACCATTATTTGAAAAAGAATTCATCAAAAATATTTTTTGAAAACAAAGCCATATTTGATCTTACAGCGGTTGAAAAAGATCTTAGTACTATTTGAGCCGAAAAAGTACTATTTTAGAAGCCCATTGGTACGAAATGAATTTTTCCATTTATCATCCCTGGACATAAATATACCGACCGCGAACGCAAACTGAAGAACAAAATTACAACAGCAAAACAAAAAAACACAATATTGACAAACAAAAAGCGGGCTGGATGGCAGCAGAAAAGTTCTAATAAAAACACCAAGATTGAATATTAAATAAATACACATGAGCAAAATAAGCGAAATACTCTAGAACAGTGGGTCGAAAGTAAAAATAAAAAAGCTTTTCCACAAAAACCAAATAAAAGAAATTAAAAAGTATAAGTGGAAAAAATGTGTTATTTCTTGTGGGTTATTAAGCCAGTCTATATCCCTGCCTTCAAAAGTTCCTTAAAAATAACTTCCAATTTTTTTATGGGTTAATATCAATTTTAAATATTATTTAACCTCTTACTCTGTAATTTTGTATAATAAAAAAATTACTCTACTTGAGTTTTGCTAATTTAGAATTCAATTTCAATATGCATATCGGTATCGGAATCGGTATCGCCGATATTTCTTTTTGAGTAGCGGTATCGGTATCGTATCGGCAAAAAGACGTATCGTTACATCCATAATTTTAACCCTCTAGCTCTTCGTCGTATTGGTATTTTTGTCTCTTTCTTAGATAAGGGGCAAGAAACTTCCCAACAGCGGCGATATAGAGGGCTGAATTGTTCTACATAAATTTTCCTCATGGTGTTTTACATAAAAGTGCTGAGCACATTTTATACTTACAACGTCTCCTATGGCGAGACGCTTTAATTATGTATGCGGAAAACGGAGGGGTGGTTTAACGCTCCCTAAAACTAGTCCCAGATGTAAACTTTCAAATCGCGTATATATTTTTGTGGTGCCTTCTGCCAGAAGCGACCGTTAGAACCATGTTATTTTTTGTGTTGTACAGTGTTATTAGTGTACAGTCGACAGAAGTCGCAGGACCAGGTCTGCTCAAAACACAATAAAAAATTAAGTAAAGTGCGACCTTGGCTCGCACACGAAGGGTTCCGTACGAATACACATATGTATATCCCTTTTTGTTTTTGTCCCTTTTGTCATTTTGGCAGTTTTTTCGTTGTGCTTTCTTGTTTAATTTTAGTTTTTTATTTTTTAAGTATTTTTTGTTGTTTTTTGGGGTTTTTTTTTGTGGTTTTGGCGCTTTTTCAATTTTTGTGATTTTTTCATTTTTTTCTGGCGATTTTTCGTTTTTTGGAATTTTTTGTTTTTTGCCGATTTGTTTAGTTTTGGCGATTTTGTGGTTATGGCATTTTTTTAACGTTTTCACTTTCTGACAATATTTTTAGTTTTAGCGATTAATTTTAGTTGTGGCGATTTTTTTCAGTTTTGGCGTTTTTTTCGTTTTTTGGGGCTTTTTTCGGTTTTTTGTGTTTTTTTTAGTTTTAGTGATTTTTTTTTTGTTTTGACACTTTTTTCGTTTTGGCGATTTTTTGGTTTTTGGCGATTTTTTTAGTTTTGGTGCTTTTTTTTGTTTTTGCGCTTCTTTTTCGTTTTCGGGGTGATTTTTTCATTTTTTGATGATATATTTAGTTTTAGCGATTTTGTAGTGTTTTTTTTCGTTTTGACAACTTTTTTCGGTTTTTGATTTTTTTTAGTTTTTTGGCGATCTTTTTAGTTTTGGTGATATATTGCGTTTTAGCGATTTTTTTATTTTTGGTGCCTTTTTCCTTTAAGCGCTTTTGAAACTTTTTTAATTTTGGATTTTTTTAGTTTCAGCGTTTTTTAAATTTCAAGATACAGCATATTATCTAAATTACATAGTCAAAATTACATTAACTGATAGAATACCCTTTAATTTTTATTGTTTTAAATATCGGTGTTAATAGTCTATTCTACATACTACACCAATTAGCACTTACTTTGAAAATGTAAAGTGTCTATATATACATTACATTAGTATTTCAACATGTTGCGTTGCTCGCTTTAGAGCACTCTTTAATTTTTAACTGTCATATATTTGTTGTTGTAGCGGCCAAAGTTTTACATATTCTGTGAAAATTTCAGGTCCGTAGCTCTTACGGTTCCCAAGATACAGCAGATTCTCTAAATAACATATCCAAATTACATTAACTGATAGAACACCCTTTAGTTTTTATTGTTTTAAATATCGGAGGTAATTGGTGTAGTCTATTCTACAGACTACACCAATTAACACGAACTTTGAAAATTTAAAGTGTCTATATATAAGTGTCTGCATATTACATTAGTATTTCAACATTTTTCGTTGCTCGCTTTAGAACACCCTTTAACTATCATATATTTGTTGTTATAGCGGTCAAAGTTTTACATATTCTGTAAAAATTTCAGGTCCTCAGCTCTTACGGTTCCCGAGAAAACAGTCTGTGACAGACAGACAAACAGACGGACAGCGTAGCGAAAACAATAGGGTTCCTTTACACTTTTGGTGCAACGGAACCCTAAAAAGAATCAGTTAGCCAAAGTGAGATCAAAATCTTCAGAGAATATTAGTGATCTATATCCATTTTAATGCCACGCGTAGGAACCAATTGCAAAATTACGGAATTTTCACTCTAGTCGTCACTTTCGGTGTCATGACTAAAAATGGTTTCCAGAAATACCTGATGGGATGATGTAGATCGTTTGCACTCTCAGAAATTGCCTTCCTATATGTTGCAGAATAGTGCCATATCCAAGACTATCGACTTTGATAAGACCTTTTTCATTCCATTGTCAATATAATGGTACCACTGGAGATAGAAGTCCAGTATTATTTCATCGAGGCATTTATAGCCTCTTTCGAAAGTTTTAGAGTATTTGCCTAAATTCAATAAAGGACTTTAAACTTTCAAATTACTAGCTGTTTCCGGGGAATAAGAATTATTTAGATTTTGAATAATTCAAACATTTCGAAATTTTTTCAAAATTTAAATAACATTTTTCCTATCACTATTTTTTGGGCATCCTTATACCAGAGAAATAATATAATATACACCAGAGGCAGGCGATGGTTGTCATGGCCCACGACGTTTGTCAGCTAAATAGCCGATAATTTACATGTACACAACACAAACAATTAAAATAAACAACAACAAGAGCACAACAGTCAGTTGTACCTACCCTGTCGGAAATCACTAGTCGACTTTAAAAATAATCAACTTAGAGTTAACTTTTCTTGGACTAACTAAAAGCTAACTACAATGTAATCCAGAAATGACCAAAAATCAATTCTTAAGTTGAGTACATAATCGGATTTGGAGAGATCCATCATACTTTACTCTCAGCTACTTTGAAACTCATTTCAAGTTTAACTTAACTTTTTTACTGTTTGCTGTTAACTTAACTTTTTAACTTTTTGCTGTTGTTATTTTAAATAGTTATTTTAATAGCTGGGTGGTCAGCGCGTTGACTGTAAAACGTGTGATACATAGTTCGAACCCAGCAACATCTTTTTGCAAATGTACTAACTACCAGGTGACTTATATAAAGTCAACTTTAAGTTACTTGAAATGTGGTGCAGAGTGGTACAATTGACTACCGCCTAGGACATCGCAGTGTTAAAATAGTTAGTAGTTTCCAGTGGCAAGTAATCCAAGTGTCAGTCAGAACTAGTTGCGAAATAGTTAGATTAAAGTTAATTTAAAGTTAACTTAGTTTCCGACAGGGTATCAACAAAGCAATTAACCACCAACACACTTAAACAACTAATTATTTCTCATTTAGTTAGTTTTCTCTTTGCCTGGCTCTGATATACACAGATCTTTGGAATCACTTGTAATCCACGAAATTTTAGATCATTTGTAATTTACAAGAGTAATTATTTTACCTTAATTTTCTTTGCCATACCCACTGTACATTATGAACTAAAGTATCTGTTAGATACTACAACTACTACTTAGATTAAAATGTTTTTAGTTGCTATTTTGCTAATATATATGTGTGTGTATTAGTGTCTGCTGGTGCTCAGTAGCTGATACTGCTGCGCTCGCTGTCTCTGCTAGCCCGCACACTTACGTCTTCTCTGTTTTACGTTTGTTTTTGTACGAAAAGTAAAATGTTTTGAAATTGAAATTCGAAAAGAGTTCCAAGTTTTTGTTTTCAAAATTTTACGAGTCAAGTCAGTTGGTGTTGAAAACTCGCGGCGGTTGGATCAAAATTCTAAGTTCTCTTTGAAACGGGTACGAATAAGTTTAAAAAATTTAAATTAATATATAAATAACCGACTCGTTTTCAATGATCTAAAACATAAATATCTAAAAAAAACTACATATACTTTTTGGTGGTGTATGTAAAAAAGATATAAATATAGATATAAAAAGTGAGCAATATAAAATTTTTACGCAAACAGATACACAGATCTAGATATATGTATCTAGAAGTCTGTTGAATGTAAAAAATAATTTAACCTTCAATTTTAAGAATTTAGAATTGATACTAATAAATAAAAATTTCCAATAAAAGAACGTTAATTTTGTGGGTGTTTGTGAAGTGTATGAATTGGAATATTTTAAGGAACTTTTTCCCTTACAAATTTTAGAGATTTATACAAATCTGTATTGTAAAAATATCTTAATTGTGAATCTCTTGTTGATGCTGACTAATTCTATTAATTTGCCTACGTTAGAATTTTTTGTCTTAAAAATTTATTTTAAAGGTGCTGCTGACAGTGATGATGTATGATCATCATCATGTTTAAGATAAAAACAACAAAAATCATTAAAGTGAAAAATATATTCTAAAAATATCTGATTAGTGTTGCTCTCCGATCGTAGGAACTTTTTCACAGTGAATATGTATAAAAATTAAAAAAAAAACACACAAATAAAAAATAAATAAAAAAGTAATTTAAATAAAAATAAATAATATACAAATAGTATCGTATTTATCCATGTATTTAAAGCAAATAACAGAAACAACTATGTATTACATATCCAAATATTAAATTTTTCAAATAAAATTGTGAACTGTGTAATGAAATACAGGAAATTTTCATATTAGAAATTTTAAATACATCCATTATATAGTTGTAAACTTTAGTTTAGCGAAGTTATAAATATATTGTTTAAACACCAAAACGAAATTAAACAATATTTTAATTGAAGTGAATAAGACATGTGTGATTTCTTGTCTATGCTTATGAAAAACGAAAGGGGCAAGTTTGCTCCACTCCATGCATAACTATCATTTGTGAACCGATTTTCAAAATTTTTGTTTTGTCTGAAAGGTTTTTCCAAAAGTTGGTTCCATAAATTTTTTTCCCCCGTATTCGGAGGGGGTGTATATTTATGTATTTGAACAATTTGATATTCTATGTACGAAAAATATATTTTTTCACTATAATTAAAAATGAAGAGCTTAAATTATGTTCAGGTAGGATCTTATTTACTTTATTAACGAGATAAACTAAATTAACAACAAACTGGCTATTATTTTAGTTTTTTCACTTGTTTTTGTCACGCATTTATAATTGTTTTTCTTTTTTTGATCAGCTGTCTCAATTTTTTTTGTGTTATTATCTTAAAACATATGACTTTATGACTACCTTGTGAATCCCCCATTATTTGTTAAAAAAAAATCAAAGTTTCAATATTACAGTTGATAAAAATATAGCTTTCAACTAGCTGTTTTTGCAATTCTAACCATCATTAATAAAGTTATGGTAAAAATAATTTATGTAATTGATTTTACACTGTGTGTTCGTTCAAAATGTTTAAAGAATTTTTTTGTAATAGAATTTACATAAAAATATAACGAAAACACAAAAACTATTTTTTATCTAATCTGATACCGAATAAGCTCATAAAATTCCAATGAAATTACATAATTATTGTGGCTTTGTGCAGAGCTAAAAAATTCATTCATGCTTCGTTAGGTTTCATAAAAATGTGTGAAAAAAATAAAGTAGAAAAATTAACATAAATGCTTCGAAATAAATTCAAAATATTTACATAAAAATTGGTAAAAATTGTTCCAAAAAACTATTTTTAAATTCCATAAATAGAACTTCAGATTCTACTGAAGTAGGAGCACTTTTAGAAGTAGCACTGTGGAACATATTTTTCAATTAACATTAAAAAATGTGAAGCAGGGGTTTAAAAAAAAATTCATTATATATATTTTAATCAGGTTGCCCCGGTAAGCCAGATAGTGTGCTATTCTGTGAGTCCGGGGGTTGTGGGTCGTCTCTACAACGAGAACGAGTAACATATTCTGTAACTTTGCTTTCTAGGAAATATAATACATAGGACTAGGAAACATATTTGCTATTTCAGTTAAGGTTTACAAGCGTGAATATAGAAAAAAAAGTTTGAGAACATAAGACTCTAAAAGCATCAAGCGGAAGCACCGTTATCAGATTTAACGTGTGATCATATCGCAAAGCATACGCAAGCGACATTTAAAATGAAAAATCTTTAAAAAGGGGTTAAGCTTGCTTTCTACAACTAATTGCTTAACAGGTTTTCCCAAGGTTAATGTTATTTAAAATTCGTTGATTTTCAAAACAATTTTTATTAAATTTTTTTGTACTATACTGAGCGTAGGCACAGAGGGGAAAGTGGCCAATCTAGCGGCGGAAAAAAATTATCGAATTTGAAAAAAATTTAAACGCAGCATCAAAGTGAACAAATCAGTTTATTTAAAAATCAAATCTATTTATCACTATCTTACCTAGTTCGGAAAATATGGCCTTTTAAACATTGAAAAATAATTGGGCTTGTAATTCCTTATTGATTTTTATATCAAATTTGTTGGCGTATTGACGAACGTCTTCGGACAAAGTAACTTTTTTTTGATAAGGTGTTATATCATCTATTTTAAACGGCTTTACTATATATGTAGTATATATTTGCTATTTCAGTTAAGGTTTACAAGCGTAAATAAAGAAAAAAAATTTGTTTGTACTTTTCTAAATCTTTGTAGAGATACAAAAAGGTATATTCGAGAGTACCTGAAAATGTTGTGGTCTCTTAATATAGATATTATAGAGTCCCAGTTGGCCAGATTGCCTTGCACGACATTGTCATCTACGATTCTTGCACGAACTGTTCTCTGGCGATTGGTTTTCTACTAGACATTGTAAAGGAAATCGTCGTTCACGACAATCTGAGCAACAAATTCCTGCAAGTTGTTCTCTAGTAAACACTTTTGACGACAATATGAGCGACAATGTCTTTCGTTTTGTCCTCAATCCAACTTTGTTGAGGAAAATATGAGCGACAATGCATTTTGTCCCCATTAACATTGTGGAGGACAAGATGTGTGACAATGTATTAATTGTTGTCCTCAATCCAACTTTGTTGAGGACAATATGAGCGACAATGTCTTACATTTTGTCTTCAAACAAGCAAATGAATATGTTGGCTTCTTGTTGTCTATTTTTTAAGTGGTGCAGCAGCAGGATGGTAAGCACGAAAACTTATAAACATGCAGCCTCAGTTCGAATCTCAGCTAGTTCAGTCAATAATTTAAATGAAACGGAAAAACAGATAAGTAAAAATATTCAATAATTAAGTAGGTGACGACGACATTGTAGCCTATGTAATCATTGACGACATAATAGGCGACTTTTTTGTTTATATAATCATTGACGACAACATAGGTGACAATGTCGCCCACGGAATCATCTTGTGTTATGTGAATGACAATCTGAGCGACAATGTCAATCATTAAATAGTGCAAGATTTTCGCGACACTTGTTCGAAAAGTTCATCGATGATTTGTTCCGGCTGTCCGACATTTGTCGTCGAGGATTTAACATTGTCGTGCACCCATCATTTATGATGTCTTAAAGATGTGGCCAAGTGGGGTAATATTGTTTAAAAAATTAGCTGCGGAGACTTGCGTATGCGACTTTTACATCAGTTTTTCTATATATACACACCTTTTTAAAGTTTGTCTACTTGTCTACTTCTATATGATTTTGTTGCAATATGCTTCCGAAACCACTTGTTATTAAATTACCAATGAAGTAGTCCTTTTAAATTTTAAGACAAAATTTTAATGCATTTTGAAATTTTAATGCACTTTGAATTTTTTTAATGCATTTTGAATTTTTGAAATTGGTCGAATATAGCAACATACTCCGCCCACTGTGTTAAAAATAGCTAATTTATTTACAGACTTTATGTACTACAGGCTTTCCAGGCATACGTTTTTTTGTAGATCAGACTATAACTTTGGAAGGTATAAGCTTTCCGACGACTAAAGAGTTTTATCGGTAAAACTGGTCTTATATAACAAAATATAGCGTCCACAGTGTCAAAAGTAGCTGTCTAATTTTTACGGAATTTATAGCCTACATCCTTGGCTAAAACCTATCTATACATTTTTGTGGTCTTATATAACAACATATAGTGGCTGGCCGCTGTGTTAAAAATAGCTACCCAACTTTTAACACACCTTGTAGCCTACATCCTTCCCTATAATTCCTCCATACATTTTTTGTGGATCAGACTATTCGTGTGGAAGATATGATTTTTCCGCCGCTAGTTGGCCTTTTTTCCCAGTGTGCTACGTCTTGAAAAGTTTCAAGTTCAATTACTAATTAAAGCGTTGCTTCATTGTAAAAAGTTCTATGGAATTAATTTCTTATTAAAATAGTAAATAAAAAATATTGTAGTAAAACATTTGACTATTCAAATAATCAAATATTTATTGAACTTGTAAACAAATATCTGAGCAGAATTTTTATGTGCAGACTTATGTACTCGTATGTATGCATATAAATATGTATTTTAAATAGAGCTATTAATTTTTTATTATTAAAATAAATGGTTAATATTTCCTATAATGAAAAAGAAGAATTTAACTACTTTTTCTATAAACCTTAACTGGAAATTGTGCTTAAAATTTAAACCAATTTAGTCATTATGAGAAACGTGTAAAAGTAATTGTAGGTTTAATGGCGGTATGAAAATATGGAAAAATAAAATGGACTTTAATTCAAATTAAACGTGGGCGCCAATAATTCATTTAGTACGACTTTTTAATTTATTGTGCCCAGCAAAAGAAAAACCAAACATGCTCAGGGTTTGATTTATAATATTGGAAGAAAAAAAAATTAAATAATGGTTTAGGTAAAGACTGGGTTATGGACAAGAAAAGCCAAGCAGAAAGCGAATAGAAAGTCTGAAAAGCTTTGCTGTAATTTCTAAACACATTTCAACATATTCTTCTTTCAAAACTCAGGCATTTACACGTCGCCCCCCCCCCCCCCCCCCTATGAAACTAGCGAATACTCGTGCATAAAATAAAGCGGCATTTTTTTATAATAAAAATACTAATTTTTTTCTTGGTAAAGTTTCCAATAAACTATTTATTTATGTACAATTATACGCGTTTAATTAATTAATATGCGAGACAGGTTTTAGAATTTATTTTTGTTAAAAAAAATGCAACGCAACGCAAAGTGTTTGTATGTATGAATGAATGTGTGGAACAAACTAAAGTGATCGCCGCTTGTAGTTAGTTGCAATATCAATAACGATCTACATTTGATTTCTATAGAATTACAACATAAAAAAGGAAAAATTAAAAAGTTTTTGTGGTTGTTGTGTCAATTATATTTAATTTACACCTACATTTTATAAATAGAAATTAAAATGCTATAAAACAAATTAAATTGAATTCAAATTATATGCCAATTATGGTGACATTTGGCCGACAAAAGTTATTAAAAAATAAGAAATATTTTAAAATTAAAATTCAAATGCATGCATACACATTTAAAATTCTTAATAAATATGTAATAATATAAATTGTTAACATAGAAATTAGATGTGCAAGATCTATGTGGATAATTTTCACACTGAAAATCCTAACATGTATATCATTTCAATTACGAAAATTGCGTATCTAATTAATGCTGTTGCCAAAGTTCAACCGAAGATTTTTTACGTTTCATTATTGATTTTGTCATTGTTTTTCAACAAACGTAACGTTTCATTGCTGGTATGAAAAGTGCTTGATTAATTAAAATAAATTAAGTGCGACTTTAGCTCGCACACGAAGGGTTCCTTACGAATACACACATATCCCTTTTCGTTTTTGCCCTTATTTCATTGGCATTTTTTTTTTCATTTTGCTTTTTCGTTTCATTTTAGTTTTTTTTATTTTTTATGTTTTTTGTTGATTTAGCGATTTTTTTTTTCTTTGGTTTGGCGGTTTTTTCATTTTGGTGCTTTTTTTTGTTTTTTTTTTGGCGATTTTTTAGTTTTGGTAATTTTTTTCGTTTTGCGCTCTTTTACGATATATTTAGTTTTAGCGATTTATTTTACTTTTGGCGCTTTTTGTCAGTTTTGGCTCTTTTTCGGTTTTTGGTGATTTTTAAGTTTTAGCGTTTTTTTTTTGTTTTGACACTTTTTTTCGTTTTTAATGATTTTTGTCCATTTTTTGCAACTTTTTTTCGTTTTTTGACGACTTAGCGATTTTTTTAGGTTTTAGTGCTTTTTTCGTTTTGACGACTTTTTTCGTTTTTATGTTTTTTTTGCGGCCTTTTTAGTTTTGGTGATTTTTTGCGTTTTACTGATTTTTTAATTTTTGTGCTTTTTGTAAGCGCTATTTTCATTTTGGCAATTTTTCATTTTGAAATTTTTTTAATTTTGGAATTTTTTAGTTTTAGCGTTTTTTTTTGAAATTTTAAGATTTTACCTCTTACGGTTTCCAAGATACAGCAGATTGTCTAAATTACATAGTCAAAACTACATTAACTGATGCAAGACCCTTTAATTTTTATTGTTTTAAGTATCAGTGTTAATTGGTGCAGTCTATTCTACAGACTACACCAATTAACACTCACTTTGAAAATTAAAAGTGTGTATATATAAATGTCTGTATATTACATTAGTATTTCCACATTTTTCGTTGCTCGCTTTAGAACACTCTTTAATTTTTAACTGGCATGTATTTGTTGTTGTAGCGGCCAAAGTTTTACATATTCTGTGAAAATTGCAAGTGCGTAGCTCCTACGGTTCCCGAGAAAACAGCCTGTGACAGACAGATGGACAGACAGACGCACAGATGGAAAGGCGGACAGCGTAGCGAAAAGAATAGGGTGTCTTTACACTTTTGGTGTACGGAACCCTAAAAATGTCATAATTAAAATGAAACTTTTTCGTTCAACCAGTCTTATTTATACTTAATAAATTCACAAGCCCTCATTGTATAGTTTATTTAAATACATCTTTGAAATACACCTCGTAAAAGGACAATTTTATTGTATCGGTTGTATATTGTATTGATGGACAAAAGAAGAACACGATACATACAAATACTCTTTGAGAAAGTTCCTCTAAATACGACTTTTTCAAAACATATGAAATTATTTAATGTTATTTAGTCCTGTTATATCTTTGATTTAATATTTTCAATACTTAAAAGTTACTTACTTATTTCTATTTTTTATTTTACTTGCTATGTATTAACTATGGCTTTTCAGTTCATCCCATGTTTGTAAGCTAACACCTTCCTTTACACAGAAAAAGAATTAAAAATTTTTTTTCAGACAATTTTATTTCAGCCATTTAAAATAAATAGTTTTTCTGATTCGGTAAATGTTTCATTTTGAGCTCTTTCTTATATACACAAAAACTTGCAACGAAAACTAATTTAATTTTCAGGAAATGTATTGTATGAAAAACCCGAATTTTTCCCAATGAAGTTGTTGAGATATTTTTGTCTGTATTTACAAATTTGTGTGTAGGTCCGTTTCAAGAAAAAATATTTACTAATTCATTGAATTTGCTTACCGAAATTTAGTTTTTTTGTGCATATACAATATATTAAAGTGGTATATGTATCATAGAAAGAATGAAGTTACTCCATACAGCAATTCTGGGAAAAATTTATAAAAGATAATTTTTCTTGTATTCTAAAACATATTTTATAAGGTAATAAAAATAAAAAGATGTTTTGACACCACATCAGTATAACTTAGATACTTCTAGGTTTTTATTATTTTCAAGCAGTAGCTAGTTTCTGTTTGCTCAGACTTTTGTATATCCCTGGAAAGTGGGATTCGCTGGATTGCCAAGAATACCTGCTCAAATGTTAAATAACAGAATAATAATGGAAAATTGTTTATCGCTCACTTTTGGTAAATGTACCTTTAAGTAATGTCTACTTTACCAAGTTGAAACATTGACCCAAAGTCCTATTATTTTAACTGTTATAGTATAACTGAAAGTAATTACATAATACTTTAATCAAATAGCTAAATTAAATTAGAATTGCTTTATTTGAATAAAAGGTTTGATTAGAAAAAAATTTCAGAAATATTTCTGTCAATATTTCTGTATGTATTCTTGATGTTCTTAAACTTTAATAGTGATACAAAATTTTGTATTTGAAAATAGCCCGGTTTGACTATGAGCACCGATGTGCTTTGTTTACCGAAAAAATATGGTTTTTTCAATGAAATAGTTGAGATATTTTTGTCTATATTTATAAATATGTTTGTATGTCCATTTCTAGACAAAATATTTACTAATTCATTGAATTTCTTTACTGAAAATCAAATTTAGTTTTTTCTGTGTATTTCAACAGGGTAATCAAAAAATTGATTGTCTGAAATCTTAGTTCCTCATCTATGACTTTTTCAGAAATTATTTTTAATCGGACAAGTACTTTATAAGATTTATTACCGTTGTCTTTGCGATCGTCCGCAATATGTGACAGTCTTCACTAACTAAAATTGCGATGAGTAGTTGATTTAATTGCAAAGTTAATTGAAAAACATGTAAGGAGATAAATAATTATGAAACTAAATTTTTTACATTAAAATGACACATTTGCCAAAAAAGTAAAAAAAAATCGTTCCTTTATTACTCAACTGTTTACAGCGTTTTTAAAATGTTAAATGTATAGAGAAATTTTTAGGTTCATAATTTAAAAGGAAATTTAATGAAAGAAAAAAAGTTTAAGGCGGAAATAAAAAAAGGTGTTAAAAGCTTATAAAAAATAAACAATAATAAATGACTACCAGTTTAAAAATAACTGACACAATGAATTAACCTACATTAAAAATATTTATAATTAACTTAACAAAAACACATTTCTTATTAAATATTAAAAAGCGAGAGAGAAAAATAAATAAATAAACTAAAGTCAATAAAATTACTGTCAATATAAGAAGTGTATACAAAAATGAAGTAAAACTAATTAAACCTACGCCGGAACACAGTTTATATAATTTCTTTTTAACTAAAAATCAAAAGAACTTATAATGAATTAAATAATAAAATAAAGCATAATATGGATACAGATATTAACAAATAGTGTAAAAATAATTTGAAATCCCAACACCTACTCAATTTTTCAAACGAGCGGATACAACTCATAGTTTAAAAATTCATTCATAGACTCAGATTTACACAATCGTGCTGTGCTACCTTAGTCATTGATAGATAAAATGTTAAAATTTACATTTTAACCAAGGAACTGCAAGAATAATTTATGCAAATTAATATAAAAAAATGATGAAAAATATTAGCAGAAATATATAAAAAAAAAACTTATAAAAGACATAAATAGCATTAGCAGGCAAAAAAAAACAAGTGCAACTTGTTTTAAATACAAATAAAAAAAAATCGCACAGATATAAAAAACAATTTTAAAAATACAAAAAGTGATGTCACGTTTTCTTAAAAATGAAAAAAAGTGAACAAAATAATATCAACAAAATTAAGAAACAAAAAACAATTTAATATACATTAATAGGGTGATTTTTAACATGTTTGGTTTTAAGGTTTTCTAACTTTAGATTTTGAGTTCTATATGAATGCTGGGCCATTTGCAATTTAAAGATAATTTTAGGTCAAATGGTTGTTGACATCAATGCATAGTGACATAAAACACATAACGGAAAAATGTAAATATGAAACATTAGCGTGAAAAAGGTGAACAAAAACATTCCTCAGAGCATTTTGTCAATTAATTTCAATAATTTTGGAACATTATTTGGGTCCTAAAGGACTGTCTTGAAGATGATTTAAGGATAATGGGTATTCGAAACTGGCAACAGAAAGCTATACATAGAGAAGAATGGAAAGTAGTTATCGAACAAGCTAAAGCTCACCCCGAGCTGTAACGCTATATCGCAGCAAAAAATATTCGACATTTAGAAGCACTAAAAGCTGTTAGAAGCAATGCATTGCTTATTTAAGAACAAACGATTCCAAAAATGCTACCACAAATGCACTAAAGTTTGCAAAAGACCACGAACAAATATGCAATACTACTTATTAGCTTTTGACGATAATTTTAAAATGTAATAAATATTGCAAAGCAACATAAGTATTTAACATTTAACTTCTCTCACTGACGATAGTGCTTTTTGGAAGCACTAACGTAAGCGAGACCCTAAAATATGTTCTACGATTGAATACACGAACAGTACACACACATACACATGTGTATGCACGAAAACTACATTTTAAAAATAAAGTAAATAATTTTAATATAATGTATTTATAAGAGTAAGTTCATGTTAACTTCATGCTGCCGATTTGCAATAGTGTTTTTGGTTCATTGGTTGGTGCGTTGGATTTCAAATCTGAAGATGCTTAGTTCGATACTAGTTGAAATTAAAATAACAAACAGTGAGTAAAAATACAAAATTGATAACTGAAGATAAAAAGTAATAAGCCTTTAATATGGCGTTAATAAATCCATCAGCCATGTCAACCCACATCTAATCATTTTTCCATATATTTTCAGCTTTAGTGCTGACAATTTTGATGATTTTCAGCACTAATATAAGCATTTTATGGAAGCAGAAAATATTGCTTCTAAGCGGCTCATCGCGAACAAAAATCATGCATTATAAAAACGTAATTGCAAGTGATTCCATTTTGTAGTCTCCCTTATAAAAATGCTTCCAGCTTGCAATAATTTTTGCTGGGATGATGATGATGATTTGGGTCCTAAACTTTGCATAATGATTGCACTATGATACAAGCATTGAGAAAAAAATTATTCAGGGGTTCTCATGCACCAATTCTGTTTTGTTTGAGTCAATAGAGAAAGAAAATACTTTCAATTTTCTAGGCCACTTCGTAGTGATTTCATAACGGTAAATGTAGTGAAAAAACGGTTTGCTTAAAGTTTGAAATTTAAACAGTCATTACTTCTTTGTTTCAAAACGGATTTCTACGATCTTTCTCAAACTTGAAAACTATGATTCTTAACTTTCAAATAAGGCATAATTTTTGGGAATCTGTTAGTAAATGGCCAAGTTATGGTGGTTTAAGTGTAAAAAAAAACATTTTCAAAAAGAAATTTACATTCCACCGACTTTAAGTTGCTTATGATATACTAAACCACCATACATTTTAACTTTCGTAAAAAGCAACATTAAAATGCCTTTCCAAAATGTGTAATTAATTTAAAATCGGTGTTTTGACTTTTTTGTTTCTTATTTAAAAATAGGGCGGTGGCGCTAATAAATTTCATCATCACGCTAATATATTTAATCATAACTAGCTTTCTAATGAGTGAAGATTTTTGTTTTTTTTTTAATTTTTTAAGAGTTTTTGAAAACGGAAAAGTTTTATTTTGCATGAATACAAAAATTTTCGCCCCTTATTTTTGAATAACTCCCAAATAGTT
Organism: Panzeria rudis; assembly: GCA_956483635.1. Lineage (NCBI taxonomy): Eukaryota > Metazoa > Arthropoda > Insecta > Diptera > Tachinidae > Panzeria > Panzeria rudis. Next base: position 24,289,330 of record OY101448.1, on the reverse strand, counting down.
GGAAATATAAAAAAGTCGTATATGGGTGACTTAAAGAAAATTTCATTCCGCATCTTTTGTTGTTTGATTTATATAAATCTGTTAAATCGTTATCGAGTTATGATGAAATATATTAGCGTGACCGCCCTATTTTTAACTAAAAAAACAAAAAACTCAAAACACAAAACATACCATAACTCATTTATTTTTAAACCGATTTTAATGTAATGACGCATATTAGAAAGTTATTTTTGTGTTCCGTTTCTCAAAGGTAAATATATGTATATAATGTTTTAGTATCTCATAATCCACCATAACTTAGCCATTTACTAACAGATTTTCAAAACTAATGCTTTATTTGAAAGATAAGAATAAAATCTTTCGAATTTAAAAAAGATTGTAGAAATCCGTATTGAAACAAAGATGTAATGACTGTTTAAAATTCAAACTTTAAGTAAACCGTTTTTTCACTACATTTACGGTTATAACATCACTTTTCGAACTGACCTAGAAAAACTAAAGGTATTTTCTTTTTCTATGGGCTTCAACAAAACAGAATTGGTACATGAGAGCCCCAGGAATAATTTCGGAGTGTTATCTTAGATTTTCAAATATACTTCGCATTAAAGAAACTATTAAATTGTGATGATACTCGTGTTTTAAAGTCGGACATACATGATCAAAATACTTTTGTATTTTAATTACACTGCACAACAATTTTGATCAAAAAAATACTAAAATTTCGGCGGATTAAATTTTTAAGGCATAGCAAAAGACGTTGCAAAAATGCTAAATCGGCTTTATAGATTTTTAGGTATAGAGATTTAGCTTTGGCGAATTACAGAATAAGGGTGCTGGCCTCAATTTTTTTAAGAGCGCAAAAATATATAAAACCAAACAGTATAAAAATCGACCTGTATAAAAAATATTCTTGCTTTTATCATCTTCTTGTCAAGATCTCTGGCTACAGTTGTTACCTTTTTTGTATCAAATCGAAAACAAATTCTCCCAAAATTAAAATGTTGAGATAAATTGTTTGAAATGAACTTATTCTAACAGAAATAAAATTCTCTGTTTGATTTTGAGTTTCATATCTCAAGAATATATAGAACACATACCACAAACAAAAAGATATATAAAGATTGTGGTTTGTGTGAGCTAAATTATATAGTCGTAATCGTAGTAGTACTTAAATAGTCGGAGAAGATATACACATTCATACATATGAATGTATCTTTTTAGTTGTATCTTTTTTAGGCGGCAAATGTTTGTTATTCTGCTTTAATGATATCGTAGCAGCAGCATTCATTTCAGTTCTAAAAAAACATACCCGTATTTATAAATATGTATGAGTGAGTATATTGAAGATACAATATTTTGTTTATGTGTGCAAAATTAAAAGCAAATTTTGCTTTTTTTCTAGAGCAAAGTTCTTTTTTTCTTAGTGCTCTACTGAAAATACAAAATAATATAAAAGCAAAAACAATAAAATATAAGAATACGACATTTAACCTCCATGTGCATTGAATTGTATTGTATGAGACAACGAAATGATAAAAAAATTTTCCCAAAAAAAAAAAAACTTCAGATCATGATCAAATACTACGAGTATAGATCTTCAATTCGATCTTTTTTAAAATCCGATAATACAACAATAGCAACATGTAGATACATATAGAAAACAAATGAAAAAAGCAACGCCAGCCTGCCTAGAGAGTTAATGTTTATATTTACAGTGGGACAAAATGGAAAATTTTTGATTAATTAATTAATAATGTCAAAAAAATTTCAAAAATGACAAGTGGGGTAAATAAATAGAAACATTTTTTAAAAATATATTTTTTTTTACTTTTTTTCTTATTTATTTATTTGCGGTAAAACTTTCTTTAAAACTTATACTATATATATTAAGGAGATATGGTTAAATACCTAACATCTAGAATATTAGTTAATTTGTTCAGACGAAGGAGCATTCTAACCTCCAGTTTTTGACTCAGCAATTAAATATTTATTTAGTTGATTTTCATATAAATTTAAATTGTAATTAAACACAACTTCTGTTTTTCAGTCGTATTTAGTTGTTCTTATTTAATTGTGACAAAAATATGGTAGCACCATCAACTATCCCATAAATTTCCTAAAAAAGCAGCTGTTCAATATAAACAAAGCAAAATCCAACAGATATATATTTTTCTTCATGCAAAAAATAAGAATAATCAAGAGTTTCTGCAATGTTTTAAAATAATAAAAACAGCTTACAAAATCACAAAAAGACAAATATACCCAAAGAAAGCCCAAATTTTACGCCAACAAAAGTTGAATTTTCAGCGGCCACAATTTGTTTGTTTGCACAAGAACAACAAGCGGTCAAAATCATATGGTAATTTATAAAACTTAAATCGAATTTAAGTGTACAAGATTGGTGATATAAGTTATATTTAATTATGATCTATAAAAACGAATTTTATATTTAATAACGATTTAAGTTTAAAAACCATTTAATTATTAAGTCAAAAACTGGGGGTAAGTGTTATAGAGCATGGGGAAGGAAAATCTACGTTAGTAAATTTTTGTTAAGTATATTTATTTCTTAAGTTATGAGTTTAGTCGAACTGTATGGGTCTATATCCAAAGAAATTAAATTATTTTTGGCTTCAGTTCGGTTTTAATTTAATTTTTCAATTAAATCATATTTTTATTTAGAGGGTTGAACTGACGTTTCGATAGCTCCCGCACCGACTTTGATCGAGTGGTCTAAGCGGTAAAGAATTCTGATGAGATTAGCGGGAACTATCGAAACGTCAGTTCATCCCTCCGCGCAGTCAAAATTTTTTTTTGTCTATATGCTTCACATTTATCTCTAAATAAAAATTTAATTTAATTGAAAAATTAAATTAAATCCGAACTCAAGCCAAAAATAATTAGATTTCTTTGGATATATTTATTTGTGCATATATTAAATTTATTATTTGAGATATTCTTCCAATTTTTTTTTTAAATAAAGATTTATTTTTTGAGGGTTAAGCAATGTCTATATGCATTTCATTGGAAGAAATCATAAATCATTTATAAATTTTTTTAAGCGACTGATTCTGGTAGAGGTCACCAAAGAAATATATACGTGTATCCGCGTCTTTCGCACATACATAGGTAGCACAGTGGTTTAAATTAAAAAAAGTGGTAATAATAATGGAACTTCTAAACTGCTGAATGGATTTGTCTAAATGGTATAAATGGTTGCAGATGAGGAGTCAGGCTTTCAGAATCATACCTTTTAAAGGAAGTAGCTGCACCACGGGCGGAGCTAAAGGGGGTGAAATTTGGCTACCTCGGATGTGAAAAACTTTGTGCAGCTTGTAACTTTCGTAAATACTGACCGATTTATAAACTTTTAAACGCGTTAAATTTTACTACACAAGGCAAAGAAAAAAATATGCCTGCAATTGCTTTTGTATATTTTATAGTTTAAGATCACTTCGAAATCAAAATTTTTTATTTTTTGCCTCGACTTTTTTTTGTTTTTTTTTATTTTTTATTTTAACTTTTCTACTAAGCATCTGATTTCAATATAAAGGGCACCATTAAATTGCTGATAAAATTCTAAGTAAACACATACAGCAAAACTTTGAAATATTTTAATCCGTTAAGTCGTAAAAAAGGTCTAAGCTCAAAACTTCGAAATTTAACTAAAAAAAATCATTAATTTTATAAAAAAAAATTGCTCTCATAATTTTTAAAACTGTAAACAATTTTGTTAAAAATTGTAATTTTATTTATTTTGCCTATAAAAAACTTTTTTCAATTGACTCTGTATCTCGAGATTTACCCTTGTAACGCGAGAACTAGCCGTTCGATTTAATTAAGTTAAATAAAAAATTGGGTCCAAAATTATCTTTAAATTAAGTTCTTATCGATTCTTGACTAGCCTTGTAGTTTTGGAGATATTGTGAAAGTTTTGGCAAACAAACAAATTTCCAAAAGAAAATTTTGAATTTTTTTTTTAAATTCATAAAAAATCTAAAATGAATAAAATCTTAAATTTTATTCTTAAATTGTATACCTACACATATGTTACAAATAAAATGAGCTATATTTGTTTAAAATCGATCCAAAACTTTTGATTTTATTCCCACTTAAGTTAGGGAACTCAAATTTTGGTCAAATTTTTATTGACGCCATAGGAACTGCGGGTGGATTAATGCGCCATAATGACGAAATAATAGCGAGATATTCCACACAGAAAAAATAAAACTGAAACAAATCCCCTTTTATTTATGCTAATTAACTTTTTTGCTATTTAATCCACTTTGCCTTTAAATTAATTTTATTTAATCTTCAAAATATGATTAGGGGCTGTTCACATATTATGTAACGCTAAATGGGGGGATCGAGGATTTGTTACCGACTAGATAATTTATACTGAAAATTTTGTAAAAAGCGTTACGAAGAGGGGAAAGGGGTTTTAATACTCAGAAAATATCGTTACTTAATATGTGAATAGCCCCTTATTTACAACAATTTTAAATAGTTTAAAACTCATGTGTGTGAAGTTAAATTTTAAAATATAAAACCCTAGACACAAACCATAGAATTTAACAGAGCTCTGTTAACAGGTTAACGTTACTCTGTTAAAAATTAAAACGTAGTGAATGCTTTTAAAATTGAATTTTTTTTGGGAAGGAGTCAACGTGGGCGGAAAAAAATTATGAGGATTTGAAGGCAAAGAACTCCTCTACAAATGCTCATCTTACGAATTTTTAACAGTTTGAGTTTGGACGAGTTATGCGCGATTTTTTAAATATGGGTTCTCTAAGGGATGTCCACATTTTTTTTGGGAAGGAGTCAACGTGGGCGGAAAAAATTTATGAGGATTTGAAGGCAAGGAACTCCTCTACAAATGCTCATATTACGCATTTTTAACAGTTTGAGTTTGGACGAGTTATGCCCGATTTTTGAAATGTGGGTTCTCTAAGGGAAGCCCACATTTTTTTTGGGAAGGAGTCAACGTAGGCGGAAAAAAATGATGAGGATTTGAAGGGAAGAAACTCCTCTACAAATGAAAAATGCGACTTATATTTTCGAATAATGTGGATTCTAGGCCTCAATTTTCTTTTGGCCCCAATGCGCTACAAGTAAAGATGTGCCCAAACATGGCCAAAAATCTCTCCGAGATACTCGTAGTCAAAAATTTACTTAAGTTCAATTTTCAAACTTTTGTAAAAAAACTCACAACTACAATTGAAAAATGCGACTTATATTTTCGAATAATGTGGATCCTAGGCCTCAATTTTCTTTTGGTCCCAATGCGCTACAAGTACGGATGTGCATAACTCGTCCAAACTCAAACTGTTAAAAATTCGTAATATGAGCATTTGTAGAGGAGTTCCTTGCCTTCAAATCCTCATAATTTGTTTCCGCCCACGTTGACTCCTTCCCAAAAACAGTGTAGTTTTAAAAGCATTCACTACGTTTTAATTTTTAATAGAGTAATGTAAACCTGTTAACAGAGCTCTGTTAAATTCTATGGTTTGTGTCTAGGGTTTTATATTTTAAAATTTAGCTTCACACACATTTAAAACTCATACATTCAAACATATTATCTTAACCCACCCACTGTAAAGTTTTGCAGAATTACGTCAGCTAATTTTTTATAATTTTCAAGTAAATTTTTGCTTTTGCACTCAACAGATGGTGTTTCTAGTTCAACTACGGGGGTTGCGTATTACGAATTTACCTTAAAAAATTAACAACAACAGAAAGATAAATAAATAAATAAGTTTATTTGTTTAAACAAAAACTTTAACCAGCAAAACTTTTAAAGAGACAATGTTTTTTATTTATTTATTTTTACTTGATTTAACAATTTTAAAGCATTTAAACTTATTTTATTAGCCTTGGCTTTTTTAAGTACAAAAAACTGCATCGGACAGACATTCATATAGACAAAATTATAAATGCGTTCATATTTATATCAAGATGAAACTGAAATTGTTTACAAAGTTATATGAAGTCAAAAAGACGCGTTTGTTTAATTTTATTTTACTTTGTTTTTTGCTCTTTATTGTTTTGTCAATGAAAATTATTTTAAAAAAATCAATTTAAACGCTTGTTAAGTAATATGATCGTGTTATAATTCTTTTTTTATGATTTTATTTACATTGAAATGATGAGCGAATTAAAATAAAACATTTTTTTTTTGGTACTAAAGTTTTTGTGTGATTAAAACTATTGTGAAATATTTAAAATTTTAAATCATTACAGATTAAACGACTCGTTTTAAAAAAATCTAAGACGAGAAGTTAACTAAAGTAGTTCAAATAAACGTTGCAGGCGTATCTCAGAAAAAACTTGGTAGTGTGTTTCAATCACCAAACAACATATTTGTCAACACATAAAAGACATACCGTGTGTAGTTTTTTTTATTCCCGGACTTTTCTGTTTCCCGGGAGTGCAGAAATAAACTCCCGGTATCGCGGGAATGCCCGGGAATTTAACAACGTAATAAAATATTAACCAAAAATTTTAATTTCCAAAATCCATTGATGTTTATATGAGCAAATTGAATCATTCTTTATCCCGGGAAAAAAACCCTACTAGTAAATAAACAAGCCATTTTTTTCTTACTACACAGACAAAATTATTACCAAAAAATTTTCAAACAAAAGTTTGTCTAAAAATAAATAAAATTTTCAGTAAATGTTCCGTCCATAATCTATGAATTGTTTGTTTGACTTTTATTTAGAACGCAAACACCAAAAACAACAATAAAACCTGTGTCGTAAAAACCACCCCGACGACATATGCACAAATAACAACAACAACAACAACAACAACAATCATAGCAAGAGAATGCAATTTACCAAGTTTGTTTACAAAAGATTTTTGAGTGAATCGATTAGTTAATGTCGTTGCATTAATTCTCATTCATTTTTTTTGAGTATTTGGATAAAAATTCAGACTTGAACACATTTAACAAAGGGAAATTTCTCAAATGCTTATTGGATGATGATGATGACACTACCAAAATTTTTTTTTGCATTTTTGTTTGATTAAGAAAATTATTTTGCTTAATAACTGTTAGCATTTTTAGACTAATTGTTTATTAAATTCAGACAGAAATATTGTTTGATATTTTGCAGAAAATCCAGTAAATATTTTTGTTTCATTTAGTGAATTGTTTTGTCTACAATTTGTAAATATTTTTAGACAAATTGTTTTATAGATTTAAACTATTTGTTCACTGAAAAAAACACGTTTTTTCAATGAAATTGTTGAGGTATTTTTGTCTATATTTACAAATTCGTTTGTAGGTCCGTTCATAGACAAAATATTTACTATTTCATTGAATTCCTTTACAGAAAATGAAATTTAGTTTTTTCTGTGTAGCTTTCACTCGTGACTTCGCCAGCAGGCTGCTGAAATGCCAGAACAATCGCAGGAAAAAAATTACCAAAAGTACCAATATTTCCAGCTTTTAAAAAGTACTCTATACTTTAATCTGGACCATGTGCTATCCGTCAACCAAATTTCATCCAAATCCATTAATCAGTTTTCACGTTATACACAGAAAAAATTATCACCAAAAAATTTTCAAACAAAAGTTTGTCTAAAAATAAATTTCATTTCCAGTAAATGTTCTTTATTGAATCAATTAATTGCTTGTTTGACGCTTATTTAGGACGCAAACACAAAAACAACAAGAAAAACTGTGTCGTAAAATAGAAACCCGATGACGACATACACACAAATAACAAGAACAACAATGATAACAAAAGGAATGTGATTGTACCAAGTTTGTTTACTGAAGATTTTTGAGTGAATCATTGTATTAATTCTCACTCATTTTTTTAGAGTCTTTAGATAAACATTCAGACTTGAACACATTTAACAAAGTGAAATTTCATAAATGCTTAATAAATGATGATGATGATGAATGACCCAGACAAAAAATTTTTTTTTTTATATTTCATTTCATTTTAGTTATTTAACATTAAGGGCTTTAAGAATAAAATTCTTTTATAGTCCAACAATATTACAAAAATGGGCACCATATATTACAAAAAATCCACTAAATGTTTTTGTTTGATTAAGTAAACTATTTTGTTTACTATTTGCTAGTATTTTTAGACTAATTGTTTTATATATAAATTCAGACAAAAATATCGTTTGATATTTTTCAAAAAGTCCAGTAATTCTTTTTGTTTGATTTAGTAAATTGTATTGTTTACAATTTGTAAATATTTTTAGACAAATTGTTTTATAGATTTAAAAAAATTTTTCTCTGAAAAAACACGTTTTTTCAATGAAATTGTTGACATATTTTTGTCTATATTTCCGTTCTTAGACAAAATATTTACTATTTCATTGAATTCCTTTACAGAAAATAAAATTTAGTTTTTTCTGTGTAGTGGATACAAAACATCCAAACAGCCAATCTCACAAATATACAAACTTTCTCATTTATAATATTGTAGTAGGATTGGCAAAGTAGTAGTGACTGCGCTTATCATACAGATGATTAGCAGTTCAACCCTTGGCGAAGCATAACGGATTTTTAACTGTGTGCATGTTTGTAGAAACAAGTTTGAAGCCCATAACAAAATAGTTGTGCAGTGGACCAATGAGTAAGACATTTAACATAAAACACAATAATAAAATAAAATGGCACGAGTTCAATGCTCAGCAAAGACATTTAATTTTTGTAATGTTTTGTGTATTTAAGTTATTTGTAAGCCAAGTTGGTAAGTCATAGCCTCCAATAACATCGCTATGTTAAAGTAAAGAAAAAGTAGTGAAGAGTAGCTTTATTAAATACCATCGTAACTCATTACTTTGCCATAAAAATGTTTGCTGGGATATAACAAATTAAAATGAACTTGAGTTTCAATAAATACGATGAACACTCGTGCAATATAATTTTTTTTTTAAATTTCGCTGCACAATATTTTTTATGATAAAAACTTTAGCTTGTATAAAAAACGCATGCCATTTTGGATCTTTGAAACTTAAATATTTCCAAAGAAAAAAAAAACTTTGAATAATTTTGATAACGATGTTATTTTTACACCACTTTGTTAACAACGACATATAGAACGACAAAACCATAAAACAAGACATTTTATCTCAAACATTTTTATATATTGCGTTAATTTTCTATTAAAGACCTTGAGAAGAAGAAACGAAAAAAATACTTAAGAAACAATTTTTATTTTTTCCAACATTTCAAAATTTTCTCATTTAAAAAAAAAACAAAAACATTTTGATCTCTAGCAATAGCGCAGACTAGAATAACAACAACAATTGCGACAATATCAACATCAATTTTATCTAACAACATTTAACAGCAAACAGCAATCACAATATCAGTGTTAAAATAAACAAAAAAAACCTAAAACGAGATTTTCGTGCTTAAAAATATCAAAAGAAAAACATAAATAATGACGAATTTTAATTAATTAAATAATTTAATAATACAAAATTGTGTTCAATATAAAAAAATTAATTAATAATTTTAAAATATAAAAATAATTGTTTAAGATAAAGAAAAATCGAAATAAATTTAAAACCAACAAAATGAAATTGAAAAAATTGACATCACCAGCGAGACAACGCTCTGTACCCCTGCGCCAAAATAATAGATATTACATCACAAAAACTACCTCTGGTTGGATGATCATGTTACTTATCTGCTGGATTACCCTATTAAGTCCGTTGGTTACGGCCTACAACATCGATATACCCAGCTATACGAAACATCAGCGCCTGGAATCCAATACCATGTTTGGTTTCAGTATTGCACTACACAAGGGCCGCAGTGGCCCTCATACCAATTCGTAAGTACAACATAAATAATAACTTTTGAATTTTTAAGAAATTTATAATTTAAATATCGTTTAAACACAAAAAAAAATTTAACTTCATTATGATTAATTAGGTGCTATAAATCAATTTGTAAATACCAACAAACATTTTTCCAAATTTACAAATTTTTTTATTGAAAACAAAAATCTTGAAAATTTATCAGTTTATTCCATTATGAAAAAATTAAATTCAAACAAAATAATTTAAAAATTCGAATCAAATAATTGTCCGAAAAATTTTTTCATAGTCAGCAAAAAAATTAATAAATTCAGAAAAAATGTTTACCCAAAACTTTTTTTGTAAAATCAAACAATATATTTACTGAAAATTAAAATGGTTTTTGTTGTTGCTTTTGAGTGTAAATAAGAGCTCAAAGTGAAACATTTATAGAATTAAACAAACTATTTATTGAATATTTGTACGTAATTAAATCTATTATTTGTCTTAAATCTATTTATTGACTTTAAAGCGAATTTGAACCAAATAGTTGTCTGAAAACAAAATTTAAATAGTTTTGTGTGTGTGTGTTGGGGTATCCCTTTTTCCATCCCCCTGGTTCCACACCTGCACTAGCCTCATAAAATCCGCTTTTGTGACATATTTTAGCAAAAATTCGGCATAAGTGCGAACGAAGTTAACACTAAAACATATATTAAGTTTTGACTTATTTCTGGCGTTCCAGTTGAATTTTAATCTTTGGTCCCCTTGAAGAATTTTATGCCAATTACTTTTGTAGAGCATTTCAGACCGCTATATCGCCATTAAAGGGGACTTTTTTAGGTCCCTTTTTTAAGAAAGGGACAAATGTACCCACACAGCGAAGACAATTCGGATTTGAAGGCATATCTAACAGGAGTGATCAGTAGCACAGCTGACTATTACTGTTTTATATTTGTTTTTAAGTATTTTTGCGTGTTTTAAATTAAGTTTATTTATTTAAATTTTATTAAAGTTTGCCGTGTAAGCGAGTAAAGGTACGGTCACACTTGGCAAATATTTGCTGAAAAAAACGTGGCCAACAAACAAGCTACAATTGTATTTCCTTTACTTCCAATATATTTTTAAATATGGATTCGCATTTATTAAAAATAATATAAAAATAGCTTTTTGCAGCATAAATAACTTCATTTTGTGATATAAAAACCAAGTTAAATCACACTAACCCTTAGCAAAAGTAGAGGTTAAGTTTTTTTCGGCAAATATTTGCCAAGTGTGGACGTACCTTAACGAATAGCTAACCAGCTGTTATAATGGGTTCATGTGTTAGATACGCCTTGCATTATACAGATTTTTGTCTTCAGACTGAACAGAGTTATGAAGTCTGTTCAGTAGAAGGTACTCAATTTAAGAAACAATTAACTACTGATTGCTCAATTTATTAATTCAGTTCTTGTATGGTAAATTGAGCTCAATTAAGGCATTAATTGTATAAATTTCCTAATTGCGCAATTACGGCTGCATGTCTGAGCACCGTATACTAGATGGTGCCGTACTTACACTCTAAAACATTACTTCAAATTTACGATCATATATTGTCTAAATTTGTGTTGAAAACTTCTCCATCTATAAAATTACATCGATTTTGTAGTTATTTTATTAAAGAAAAAACCTTTCAAATTAAACATATTTAGTCCAAGTGGAAAAAATGTAACATAAAGTATTATACGGCTATGGCTGAATGGTAGATATGTCAGACTATCAGTCAGGAGGTCGCGGTTCAAACCTGCACGCAGCCAATCGTTTTTTTTTTAGTAAAAACATTTTGTTGAAAAATAATGCGTGTGTAGTTTTAGGTCGATAATAATATGTAAAGTGTTGCCAACAATTATCGACGTAATTTTCAACAAAAGTTTTTTAGAGTGTATATATATCTGTGTCGTTTTATAATAACATCTTAAGTCGAGTTAGGTTAAAATCGAGTTTAGGTCATATTCGTCTTCTTGCAATCCACATTTGGGACCAATCCGTTTACAAATCGGAAAAGTTATCACGCTTTATTTTTTAGATGATCAAAAACTGATTAATCAGTTGTGTGCTTTAAAAAATGACTCCCACAAATGATTGAAAAATGACTTGTTTAAAAACCAACAACAAAATTTACAGAATGTGCGCAATTGCAAACTGATCATCCAGATGCTCGAAATTTGACTCATTTAAGTCTCGAAAATGAGTCGTAATTGATTAGAAACGCGAGTCATAAGAGACTCAGACAGAAGAATTATAAAAGATTCGAAAATGATCAATAATTTTACATAATACTGACTGATTAGGAGTAAGTTTATGTGAACTTTGTGCTATCGTTGTTGTATATAGTGCTTTAGCTGAGTGGTTGGTGCATGGGACTGCAAACGGAAAGAAGCTTGGCTCGATTCCCAGGAAATTTGAAGCACAAACAGTAAGTAAAAATATAAAATCAGTCATTAAAAATAATAATTATTCAACATGACGTAAGGGCATTTGGAATACGTCGATCCATCATCCTATCCTCTCAATCCTCATTGGATACATTTTTACCAGCAATGATTACAAATATGACGAAAATGACTCGAAAATGATTACGAAAGGGTTTAAATATGACCCGAAGAAGACTCGCAACTGATTAAAGAACGAGTCATAAATGAATCTTCCAGAAGAGTCGCGGGTAGGTACCATTTTCTCCCGACAAAAGTATCATTTATAATCAGAAAAAATAGACAATATGCTTTGGCACAAAAGGGAGACAAATCAAATAAAATGCGTTAGGAGAATAGTTCAACGGAAAAAAGTCTTTCAGTGTTTTGTTAAGTAGATTTTACATTTATGATTTTTTGCATCACTGTGCGCAAAATTAGGTTAACTATTCTTATGAAAATTTACTTTACTTGTGAGAGCGTTTTTTTTCCTTCAAAATTTATTTCATTCATATTCAAATATGTATTAACTAAATAATATTTATTAAAAATTCTTTAAACAAAATCTTAAATCTTGACATTTGACTTCTAACATGAGAAATTAAACAAAAAAACATGCAAAATGTGATTTTTTTAATAGTTTATTGATGATCAACCGCTTACAGCAATAACAAATAGGCTTGTCGTATTAAGGCTATCATCCAACATTTATTTCGAAAAGAAAAACTTCAATGCATTATTTTTTAAAAAAAGATCAAAAGGGTATCATTGTAAACAGATCATAAAGAATCACTAACAGACAGGCCTTTTTTTAAACAAAATATGTACACATTTTTTTCAAACCAAAACCATAGAAACTTAATAAAATAGGAATTGTACAATATTTAAGATGAATGGACAGACGTATGGACCTATAACTCAGTATTATTGTTTTGTGTTGCTTTGTTTTAAAACAAGCAAATTTATTACTTATTAAAAGGCATCAGGGGATTTACCATACATAGTAAATATGTAGTAACTAAATACAATATACTATGTACGAGTACTAAGACTATAAGTATGAAAAGTTTATGCCATATTTGGTTATTTATGAGGTGTAAAGTTTTTGATTTAAATGTCTTGTTTTTATAGTTTCTGTTATGCATGACTAAATTTAAATTGATCAGAGATAGTAAGTAAAAGAACATTTTTTTTTCAATCAAAATATGTAATAGTTCCCAAAAAACTAATTATTTTTAAAACATTTTTCCTATTAAGGTGATCATTTAAAATAGCATTCGAAACAACAGATTTCCGTTTGAAAATATTACGAAAACATTTTTAATATTTAAGAAAAGCAATTGTTTAAAATTTTTTAATGTATCATATTTACTCTAACGAGCTGGCATTTTTTTTCTTTTCATTTTTTATTTAAAGATTTTTCTTTATAAAATTTTCTCATAAGAATTTTTTGTTCAATTAAATAAGATAAAAATAAAAAATAGTGAGATGGAGGGTGTGTGTTAGTTTTTTTAGAAATTCTTTTCCTGGTTCATTAAATGAGGCTGGCTAAGCAGTTGTTGTTTTAAAACTTTAGTTTTTAGTTTTTGCTGTCAAGTTGTTTTATATCATTTATTTTATTTTTTTAGCTTTATCTTTGGCTTTTATTAATGTAACTTTTTTTTTACTATTCAAGTACAAATATATTTATCTGATTGTGACACGCACATTTATTTAGTTATTCGTTTAAAAGATAAACTTGAGTAACCAACTAAATGATTATGTTCGATTCCTTAAGCTATTCCTTTTCTATTTGAAAATCTTTCCATATCCCAGCAAGATTTGAGGGTATTAAAACATGATTAATATGTAAATTATTTTCAGAATCTACAAAATCTCTTAAAAACTACTGTTAAAAAGCAGATTTTTTAATGATTAATTCACTTAAAATGTTTTCATGCGCAACGCACGGCTTCCATTAGCAAAGAAAATATAAAATCATATATGTAACAAATTTCATGAAAAATATGCATACTCATACAAATTTAGACTTTTTATAAGATTTAGAATTATTACAGACTTTTTTTAAAGGAAGTTTTCGATACATACGAGGTAAAGCCAATAACATTGTTCTGCAAAGAAAATGGTCAGATTAATGCATTAAGTTTAAATCCGTTTCCACTTTTTTTTACCACGTACAGATTTTTTAATGGACATAACTAATATTTCCACTAGGTACATCAATATATTTCACCCTAACTCGAGAACGGTATGCCTGATTTTCGATCAACAAAACGCCAAAATATGCATGACAAAATTACCTTAAAATTTTTTTTATATATTTTTTTATTTGATCAACGCTTTCGATTTTATTCTTAAATTAGTATCGATTCTTTCTACTGAACCAAATCGGTACATTATATCACGAAATCTAGGTCAGGTCAATGTGGTTTGAACGCCGTAAATTTGGTTCCCATCGATTAAGCCGTTCTTAGCCCAGCGAAAAAACTTAGAAGATCTTCTTACTTCAGGCCTTATTAAAGGCCTCCTTATACATATTTTTTATTCAATTACTATTCTTGTCTAACTGCTAAAGAATGCCTTACAGAAGGCCTCGACTGTTCCGTATAAAATATGAGATACGCATTCCATATTCGCTTCTATGAGAAGGGAGAAGAAAAGCAGTAGCATTTTTTTCTTTGCTAAAGCAAAAGCAATTCGTTTTGTTCATCTAAAATGTACTTTATAAATAACAAACATTCTCATATTCTTTTTTCGCAAGTAATTTGTATATAAAGCTGAAATTTACGAACAAGAAACATCATGCATGCTGATTAACTTTTATTTATTCCGGCGATACTATTAATGTCCAATTCCTTGTTAATAAATACGTTCGTATAAAAATTGCTTTAGTTGAAAAGAAATACATAATTCGAAATAAATACTCACATTCATCAAAAATAAAGCAGCCGGTATAAAAATACCGAGACTAAGAAAATTTACCTACATTTGCTTTTTGACAGACTTCCTTTAAAAACCTATCAAAATTACCTTTTTAGAAGGTCTTTTGTCAGGCCTTCCAGAACTAGCAAAGCAATGACAGCGTGTGTAAAAAAGATATGAGTATGGAATGGAGCGAGCAGGCCTTGTACATCTAAAAGAAGGAATACAAAGGCCTTCTAGAAAGCATCCGTACTCCTTCTATTTCCCGTTGGGTAAGTTATGAGAGCTTTACATACATATGCACACACACATCCATACGTATATCATTGTAAAAATAGACAGAATAGATTCCCATGACCTCAAAACGTCGAGATGTGATGAAAGCTCGATTTTCGAAAATCTTTCACTGAAAAAACTTTAAAACAGATTTTAGTTTAGTGCATTAAACCCTTTATATTCCATATATTTTTATTTACTAAATGGCCTAATTTTTTTCGCAGGCCAGTGTAGTTCTTTGGAAGGGCATAGAAAAATAAAATACACACAGAAACATTTTATATTAAAATCGTCGAAAACAAAGTTAATTTAAAATTTTTCGGTAATGAGTTTACTACATAGGTGTTTCATGTTAATTCAACATGATTTTACAATAACCTTCAAAGAAAATTTTTCCTTTTGAAATAACTATATTTTATGTTGACTTTTTAATGTTCCAGTACAGTTAAATCAAAATAATGTTGATACTGCAATAATAAAAAGAATCATATTGAATCAAAAATATTTCCAGTTAAAACAACTTGTCCTATTGAATCCAAGTTATTTCAAATTGAAACAACGTGAATTTGATACTGAAATAGTACGAGGAATCATATTGAATCAAAGTTATTTGAACTTGAATCAACGTGTATTTGATACTAAAATAACACGAAGATTACACATGATGAATCAAAGTTATTTCAGTTGAAAAAATGTGAATTTGATACTGAAAGAACACGAAGAACCACGTTGAATTAAAGTTATTTCAAGTTGAAGCAACATGAATTTATTAATTATTTTACTTACGTGATGTATACTAGCATAGGCATTAGAAAAATTTGTGTTGTAGTTGGCTGCCCCAACTAAGATTTGAGTTCGTACTCATGGCTTGGTAGGGAACGCGCTAACGTCTGCAACCACAAAATTAACATGAAAATTAAAGTTATAGCCACGTTGGTTTTAGCAGTGAAAAATGTTAAACCAAAATTTTTTGCATATAATGCGAAGTTTATCGGCTGTTTGTCGGCTATTTACACAACACGAATGTCAAAATAACCTACAAAAAGAACACAACAGTGCGTTGTAGCTATTAACATAGCAAATAAACACCAACACATTTAAACAGCAAGTTATTTCTCGCCGGACACCGAGTTAGATTAATAATTTTTCATTTAAAATTAATATGTAACAATAGTAATTTTAAACAAAGTCTGTACTTTTGCATAAATTTAATATGATTTACCATCAAAATTGCGACATGTTGATTTTACATTGGTATTTTTTTCTGTGTATAACCAACCATCTGTTGCAGAGATCACCTCCGCATTATATTCCAAACTTTTTTTGTTGCCCAACTTTCATAAATTTGGAAACAGAAAAGAGTCGCCGGGAGCAAAGTCTGAAGCATACATTTAATGCAGAGATACCAACTTAGTGTTTTTGGCGCTGTTGTACTTCTTTTTAACGCCTCAAAACAAAGTTTTAGTATTAGTGCTTTACTAATGCTGCCATTACACTGTCTGAGTTTTCGTCCGATTTCAATACGTAAAAGTGAAATATCGTGTTTAATATACAATTTTTAATTTTTCGTCTGAAAATAGAACCTATTCTATTTTCATCTAATATACAATTGCTCAATTCACAACCTGTTGTAAGTGTTGTAGATCGTAAAAATGTGGTTGGTAATTTTCACAAAAACATATTTCTAAGCAAATGTTTATTTGGAAATTACCAACAACATTTCTACGGTCTATAACACATACAACAGGTTTTGAATTGGACAAATATGAGTTTTAAAAGTCATATTCTTAAAGTTAGCTTTTGAAATCAGACGAAAACTCTGACAGTGTAAAGAAGGCATAAGCACTGAATTGGTGCTGTTGGCTCAGTAGTTAGCGCGTATGACTACAAACCCTGAGGTCTTGAGTTCAAGACTACTTTCAGGCAAGCCAACAACATCATGCATTTTTCTCATGTGCATTGGTGTTTTATTGTGTTGGTTGTTGTTGGACTGTTAAAGTGATGAAGGCATAGCACTGATCAGTTTGGCAGTACCGGCAGCGATTAATACTAGCATTTCCTAATGCACTTCACAGCACCCTCCTTCGTCGGTATTGTAGGAGAACCGTCGGCGAAGTAAAAGAACTAATAAAATGGCTACACAGCTTAAAAACATCGCGATGCCTCCACTTGACACCACAGAGGCTTGCAACACTGCTCTACAAAAAACGCGCAATAGCAGGGTTGTAAATGAATTAAGCTTTCTATCTCTCTCCCACTTCACCACCTGTTCTCTCTACTCTATCCCTTCCCCAAAGAAGGTAACACATTAATTAATTAACTAGTAGGCATTATTTGCCTGATTGTGTTACTTCTCTTTATATAAAAAAAATGTTTTCGATTTGGAAAAAATCTGCTTTTAAAGTTAGGGTATTTTGTAAACATTTTTGCTCTAGTTAAGTGCTGTGCTCTCTTTTTATCACTCACAACTCGGGAACATATTGTACCACTCAAATTTTCACCAGTCATAGGACAAGTACGATGAAGACAATTGGTCAAAAAATTTCCAGCAGGGTATTTACTACTTGCCATCAATTATAAAAGCTTCCGTTCTCCATGTTAACGAACATAATTAATATTCTTTTCAAAATTGTTATCACAAATCTTAAGTGCATTTCACACAAGCATTTATTTCGTAGCCTTAAATAAACATTTAATTGACCAAATATACACATTTGTTGGCACACAACAAGAACAACAACAATTTTTTTTTAGATCTGCTTTAACATAATTCCAAAAGAAAATAATTTATATAACCATAAATGGTTTATTAAAAATATACAAACAAAATATATATTTTTGTAAAATTGTTTGCCTGAAAGCTTTAAAAATTAACTAAAACATTGAATTTTATTTACTTTTCTTATGGAACTATATTTTCCCCCCAACTACAATGAAGTCAAAACAACCGAAAAAATCTGTATCATGAAAATAAAACACGGTCCGGACCGTGTTAAAATCGTACGTGTATGTAAATAAATAAAAGTTGGTGTCCCAAATTGTTTTAATGGTCTGCTAAAATGTGTTTACACTGTATTTACATTCTCCTCAAGATTTCCGAAAAAACAAAAGCAACAACTTGGTTAAAAATAAAAACAACAACAGAAATAATACGACTAAATAATAAACCACAAACGAAAATTAACAATTTTCTTTAAAATTTTTAAAACATTTAAAATGCAAAAAAAAAGAAAAAAATCTCGAATCTGAAGAAAGTTCACACATGTACGAGGAGTAGATAGATATGTATGTTGTTGCATGTTTGTATAAAAATACTTGTGAATCTATGTGAATGTGCTCTGTTTGTTGTTTGTCTAACTTCAAACTTCAATAAAGTAAAAGCACTTAAATCTTTTAGATACACACACAATAAGATTACCTGACTTATCACTTTATAAATAACCGCTGGCTGGCTGGCTGGCTGGCAATCTTTTAGTTCAGCCGGCTGACTGCTCTAAACTTTGTAAATATTCCCTCTCACATATATTTTTTTTATTTTTTTAGGAATGCTTAATTCACCGAATGCTGTATTTTATAGAATAATTCTTAAGCAAATAACAGAGCCTCTAGGCAGAGGGCGGTAGAAAGGGGTTGTTGTACGTAGAAGACTTGCATCTGTGGTTGAAATGTTTTTATAAGGAAGTTTTTATAGATTAAAATGAATAAAAAAAACGTCTTTCTTTTGATATACTAATTTATTTGTTAAAATTGTTGACATCAAGTGATTGTACTTTAAATGGCTGTGTTGTTGCTTCTGATGCTATATTTATTCATACTCGTACAATTCTTAAGTACTTGACATTCTTTAAGATATAAGATACACTTAATACGCACTTGAAGCATTTAAGATTATCGAAAATTGTCTTACTAGCATTTTCTGCTTATTCACAAATAAATAAAATACATAAGTAATAAAATAAAAACTTGTACATTGGAACTGCTGCTATAACAGTGATAATGATTTTGAATATTCTATTATTTTATTAGTTAAGGAAGGGAAAGAGTTGCAGACCATTACAATCTCTTAGAACTCCACAAAATTTCATTATAATAAAGTTTTACGTTGTTTAGTGGAAGAGCATGATCAGTTTCAAAGTTAAAAAAAAACTAAAATAATTTGTTAGACTAGTACATTTGTTATTTGCTGTAGATGTTCAAAAATGAATGAGACCTCCTTACAAAACGGCTACTTACACCTAACAAATAACTACTTATTATTCTACGCCAAGCGTATGAAAAAAAAACTAGTTTGTACGGATGAGTCGTTGTAAGTAGTACGAGTCGCATTTATTATTGATACTGTTTTGAAAACAGAAGTTAGGGAAAATTCGTGTTTTTCTTGCAAAAAAAAAATTATAAGGAATGACTTTTTTATAATTCCAGAAAGACTCCATGAAATATATTTTTCTTTTTAACTTCCCGCAATCAAAAAATTCGAAGTTACCGATTTCACTACGATTTTCGAAAATCGAATTTTCATCAGATCACGACGCACAGTGGATCCAATTGGAAAAAATGGTAATAAATCTGTATCTTTGAATTAGAATTTCGTAGAAAAATTCACTATATTCGTCCAATGCTAGATGTAGCGCGCATGCTTTAGTCGATTTAAAATTTCAACTCCAGTCATTTCGGAAGTCTATTCTTTTGAAATATGGTAAAAGAAAATTTTTAGTTTTGAAAATTTTTTGAGAAAATCGCCCAACAATTAAGATCTATTTTTGTCAAAATTTAGCCATTTTTTAACATTTCAAAGTCTTGACTTTGATTTTTTTCATGGCTACATGAATTGAGATAACTTAAAAATTTCTTCTGCATATTATCAAAGATTTTGTGAAAAATCTTAAAATATTTTCGCCGATAAACGTATATATTTTTTTGGTGCCCAAAAAAAGGTTGTATTTTATTTTTAGATACATGGGAAAAATAATGAAAAAAAATATTGGGACCTACTTTTAGCCCTCTACCGCAGCATCAAAATTTTGAATGTGAGATCAAATCGATCAATTTGTGAAATATCATATGATGCAACAATATATATTTGGGGTATTCACAAGGTGTCTTATCATGTCATAATGTCATAAAGTGCTAATATTTTAAGATAGTTTAAAAACATTGTTGTTGTGCTTCAAATAAAAAAGTCTTAAAATAATAAGACTTTTTGTGCTGTGTTTATTGTTTTGTCATAACTCACAGTAAAAATCTGAGCCGAACCGGCGAAACTATTTAGTCGAGCCGGTGATAATATTTACAATCCGCCGCCATTGATATAAATGAACGTAAGTAATATGTAGTAAAGTATGACCTAAAATTGATCACAGTTTTATAACTTCACATTTGATTACATTTTTATAGATGTGTAACAAGTAAAAATAAAAAAATCGAGGCATTTAAAAATATGCAAGTGAGAAAATTTTGTTCGTATACTTTAGCTGGCTGGCAGCCAACTAACGTTATTCCGCTAGCAGTCGCGTGGAAAATTAGTCGGCTCAGTCACCGGCAACAGCTGGTTTCCTTTATTTTTATGTATTGAAACAATTTCATTTTCGGTGTGCGTGGAAATTTGTTTTTACTTTAATTTAAAAAAGATATTCAGCTGGGTTTTACTTACTTTATGAACAAGTTGAATAATTTAAAAACAAACTGGCTATTATTTTAATTTTTTCACTTGTTCTTGGCATTCTGATTTCAAGTATTTATAATTGCTTTTTGTATCAGCTGACACAAAATTTGAAATAGCACACTAACTTATGAGGGGTTGCTCACAGCAGTCATATTTTTTCGTGTTATGATTTTAAAACATATGACTTTATGACTACCTTGTGAATCCCCCAATTCTTTATACCTGTTATAACCCATTACACTCAAAATATCCACTATTTTAGACAAACTTAAGATGAAATAATGAAGCAAATTTTCGCACTTCTAAGTCTTTGTCATAATCTTGCAAAAAAAAACCCTTTCTAAGATAATTTGAGGTCGCAGAACGCGAAAATGGTATTCATTTATTTTTCTTAGTGCGCTTTTTCCCGATATTCGCGAAAAAGAAATATTTTTTTGTTTATTTTAGTTTTTTCGTTTATTGGAAAAAATTCCGAGAACGGCTCATCTGAATTAAATAAATTATACACTGTTGTATAGATATCTCTCTAATCTTTCATTCAATACACTAATTGTGCTGATCGTATAAAAAATATATAGAGTTACAGGCCTTAAAACTTTAAAAAAGTATATTTTTAGACCTTCTCCCAAAAAACTATCATTTTAAATTGCTCCATTAAGATGAAAAAATATACTAAGTATATTTTTTTCGGGCTGTATTTCAAAGATAATTTTGTGACGATCACATGATGGCTGCAATCGCTAACTTCTGTTAAAAAATAACAAAGCTATTAGCCCTTAAGCGAAAACATCTAAAAAAATTTTTTTGGTTGAAAATAATTTTGTATGGGAAATAAAATCACCTTTTTTCACTTCATGTCTTATAACTTTTTTTATATTTTGTCAGATATCCTCGATCTTAAACTTTTTTCATTCGACACAAAAATGTTTTTTACGTGTAGCCTTATAAAAATTATTAAAAAATTTTTCTATATTAATGAAGCAAATTAAAATAAAATTCATATAATTTCTCTAGCTTCCAGCCGTGGTAGAGGGCTAAAAGATATGTCGCAAAAAATTAAAAAAATATTTTTTGTACATAATTTTGATAGATGCAACATTACGGAGGTATTCGAAATTTATTGGATGACTTTTTTTTCCTTCATACAACAACGCTCCACTCTATTGTACAATGGTAATTAGACCTACATTGCATATTATGTACCTATAGTTGTTTTTAAGGAGGTTTTTTATGAAGTGACGTGTTGATAGTGTTTCCATGAACCTTAATAACATTATTTACATCTATAATACGGACGATTGCGTCTCGTCGTCCGTTGGCTATACTTATAAGAAAATAATAATGCGATAAATAAGTGCCAATCTTAAAATCTTAAAATGTGTTTTCAAATAGAATTTATTTCAAGCTATTTTTGTAACTTTATACAAATCCGTTACACTGTAAGTTCAACAGTTGTTATTTGTTACTTCCGTAATAAGTAAAACCAAAAAAATTAACAACAGAATAAAACAGACAATAAAAACTTTTGGCGCACACGTTCGTAATAGAGAAATACTTAGAATATTTAGGTAATAATTACAGAAATAAAAAGAAACACCTCTAACTACCAAAATATATTACATAGAAGCAATCTTGTCTACAAACAAACATCAGCAAGCCACACTAAACGATTTTTGATCAAATTTGTACCTAAATTGTTCTTAAACCGCTATTGTTATCCTTTATTATTTATCTTTTCTTTTGTATTTCAATTGTAGTGGTACGCGTACGTTGTGTATCTTTTATTAGTTTTCCTTAAGGCGTTAGATATTTGTAATAGATGTTTATCACTTTAACAGCAAAAGTCTATAGAGTAAATATCTTAAAGGATAATTGTGGTTTCTATTATTTACTATCTTCGTTTTTTTTTTGTAAATTCAAAACATGTACTCTCCTATGAGCTGAAAATCGATTTTTTTCAGACAATTGAAAATCGAACGGGAAATGAAGAAATTATTGTTGATAAACATTTGTAGATAAAATGTTTGTATTTGTTGCTGTCCTTTCTTTCGGTTAAACAATTATATGTTTGTCATTCGAAAGTGAAAATTACAGAAATCATAGGAACTCAATGAATGAAGAATAAACTAATAAACATTTAATATTTATTCAACAAATGTTGCTTTGGGAAATTTAACATATTTTGTTTGTTTAGGTTTAACTAATGTACAAGATCAATTTCTGTTGTTTTAATATCGACGTTTTATTTGCTGATACAGGGGTGGTAAATTGTTATATTTCTTCAATTGGCTAATTTCTATTTTGTTCTATATTTTTTAAAGCTCTAAAAGAAAAACGGCTCTTTCTATAGACAAATATTTGTATAATTAATGTAAACTTTTGCTTGCTATTCCTAAAAGACTTGGCATGCAAAAAAAAATGATAAAACGCCATCTCTGGTAGAATGTTTCTTGATGTAATTGTTTATTTACATTAACTACAATTTTAGACACTCAGATGTTTTTAAAGGGAGTGAAATGTAATAAAACGAACCACACATTTGTTTGCAATTAATGCCAAATTAAATGCATTTCGGCCAAAGAACCACAAACGATTCTAGTTCTTTGTTTGCCTTTTGGCAATTTGGTCGATTAATACTGAGTACATATGCATGTATGTATCTATAAAATACAATATTTTGTTAAGAATAACATTTTCTATTGGAAAGACAAGTGCGTAAACATTTTAAACTACATATAAATGCAATTTAAACGAATTTTAAAATTTTCTTTGAAACGTAAAGGATGTGGGGTTCATGGACGATACGACACGGCCAGAAGTGTCTTATAAGCATTATAATTCTTCTAAAAATTCCATACATATTTTAAATACTAAATTGCTAAATTATATAAATATTTATATAA
Source organism: Panzeria rudis (assembly GCA_956483635.1). Classification (NCBI taxonomy): domain Eukaryota; kingdom Metazoa; phylum Arthropoda; class Insecta; order Diptera; family Tachinidae; genus Panzeria; species Panzeria rudis. Next base: position 24,265,337 of record OY101448.1, on the reverse strand, counting down.
ATAAAATTATTTTTTATAATTACACTGTACAACAAAAAAGACATAATTCTAATGACGGATTCTGGCACAGGACACCACAAAAATATACACGTGTAGTAGCGTTTTGATAGTTTACATCTGGTATTCCTTTTATCCGGAGTTAAAGTTCCTCCCCTTTGGCACATAGTTATAGTGAATCGACATAAGAAATCTTGAAAGCCTTGAGTTTAAAGTATGATGTATTTATAACTTTTATGTAAAATGCCACGAGGAACCTTTTTGGAGGAACATTTTAACCCTTTTCAATGTTTTCAAAAACCTTCAAGCTCCAGACTCAACTTCAACGCCAGAAATCATTTAAAACTTAAAATTTTTTTAAGGGTTAATTTCATACTTATTCACAATTAGTACTCAGTACAGGAAATATTGTAAGCCTTACGTTCAAGATATAAGGTGTGCTGAACACTTTTATGTAAAAAACTACTACATTTTAACCTTCTAACTCTTCCTGTATTGGTGGACAAAAACTCCCCTTCAGCGGCGATACAGCGGGCTGAAATTTTCTACAAAAATATTTGTCATAAAATTCTACTGTAGGGTTTCCAAAGACAACCAAACTCCAGACTCAACTTGTACGCCAGAAATCATTAAAAACTTGAACATTTTGAGGGGTTAATTTCGTACTTATTCACAATTAGTACTCGGCATAAGAAATCTTGTAAGCCTTACTTTTTAGGTATAAGATGTGTTCAGCAGTATTATGTAAAAGACAAAAAGGAAAATTTTTGTAGAGCAATTTAAGCCCTCCTCCTTTTTAAGAAAGGGAGAAAAAGACCCATACAATGAAGAACTATAGGGTTAGAATTTTCCACAAAAATTTTCCTCGTGATGTTTTACATAGAAGTGCTGAAAATACATATGTTATACCTTCAATAAGATTGCCTATGCCGAGTAGTATTTTTCATTTGGAATTTCCAGGAAAAAAATTTCTGGGATCGCGCACGTTTTCTGGGAAGAAAATCCCAGGAAATTTGTGCAGGTATTACCGGGATTTTTTACAATACAGTAATTTTGACTTAGCTGCACAATCAACTTTTCACAATTTTTAGTGCAGATAAGTCAAAAATGCTGTTATCTTAAGTGTACTTATCTGCCTTAATGTGCACGTACACATAATTATTAAGTGTGTGCAGTTAACTTTGATCTTTTGTATGAAAATAATTTAAAGCTGCAAAAAAATATGTTAAATGTGCAGTTATACAAAGAGTATTTAAAAAAGTATTTTGAAGAATGATGCAAGAAAACAAATATTTTGTGCAGTTAAGTCAAAAAGCAGCTAAGATTGATTTTTTGTATAAAAACAGTTTTGAAATGCCAAAACTTTATGGCACTTATCTTAAAAGTGCAGGTATAAAACCTGCACTTAAAAAGTAAAAACCAAAAAAAATCGCAAAAACGAAAAAAAATTTTCGGACAAAAAAAAAACGCTAAAACTAAAAAAAATCACCAAAAACCGAAAAAATCCCCAAAACCGAAAAAAGCGCCAAAGCTGAATAAGGCGCCAAAACATAAATAAATAGCTAAAACTAAAAATATCGTCAAAAAGCAAAAAAAACGTTAAAACAAACAAAAAAAACCCCAAAACCAAAAAATTCGCCAAAAGTTAAAAAATCGGCAAAAAACGAAAAAATAAAACAAAATTAAAATTAAGCAAAAAAGCTAAACGAAAAAATTGCCAAAAAGGAAAAAAGGCAAGTTGGTAACAATAGAATGTCTTAATAAGTAAGCAAATTACACCAAGTTATAAATACTTGTCCGGTAACTTTTACATGACGTTGTCATTGCAGGGTGCCAATTGACATAATAAAGATTCTCAGTGGTAGGTTCTAGACCCAAACTTAAGGTACTTGCCCTGTGTTGGTTTCTTTAATACTAGTTAAATTACTGTACATGAAACACATATTTTTGAGTTGGAAAAAAATCTGCTTGTACAGTGAGGGTATTTTGCTAAAAATTTTGGTATATATTTTATATATGATCTCTTTTTACCGGTCACGACTCAGGAACATTTTTTACCATTTCCATTTTCACCAGTCATAGGACAAGTCTGTTCAAGACAATTGGTACAACATTTACCGCAGGGTAGTGATAGAATATATTAAAAATTGTGGTTATTCGTTGGAATATTCGTTCGAATATTCCAATAAAAGTTTTAAATTATTCGGCTTTTCGAACAAGAAAAAAATTATGAACTTTTATTCGAACGATTACAACAGTAGCATTTATCCATAAATTTTCATGGTATATGGCTTATTTTATTAGCTAAAAAGCAAAGTTTTGAAGTTTAAAATTTTTTTATTAGCTTTTAGGAGGAAAAAAAATTTTAATTTTGCATGAAACAGCACTTTTGTCGATAATAATTTTTGAATCATTTCGAAATCAAAAAACGATTTTGAAGAAATTTCGTCATGCATAATTTGTTTATTTTTTTGTGATCAAAATCGAACAAACCGTTCTTGAGTTATGATAGCATGATCGCCGTATTTCGGGAGTCATGTTAGTCATTGCCATTAAAAAAATCTGTACGTGATAGAAAAAAAACTAACAACGGATTTTAGTTTAGCGCATTAAACTCTTTATATTTTTATTTAAAGGAGCGAACACTTTTTTTGCAGATCAGTGTTATCCAAGTCTTTGGTTTAAATATTCCATTGTTGCCAAATCTATGTCATGTATGTCATAACTTACATGAAAACTCTCGCTGTCTCTATTTTGTCTTCTTAATTTTTTTATACTTTGCTAGGAAAATGTCAACGTAAATTCGCTTGAAAAGGAAACTGATACGATTTACAAAAAAAAGTTGTTATAGTTTTGTTACAAAAAACTCTTTGATTAAATTACTTGTTTGTAATTTAGTGGATTAAAAAGCCAAATTTAGTGGCAGACAATGTTGATTTTTCTATAACAAACTATTCCTGATTTTGCTACTTTTTGTAATCATACACTTGTTGAACTACAAAGCCAAGTTGGTTTTAAGAACAAATCATCACAAATAGAAAGAAACGAACTTGTATGGGTCATTACAGTGGATTTTTATTGTGGCTGTTGCCATAATTTGTTTTGTTCCAATAGCCAACAAACAACTATTAGCCAGCCACCAACTACACAGCAGTTGATAAAATTAGGTGATTTATTTGTAACTATTTGATTTTTTTCCATGATCATCATACAATCCATCAATATCAACATCTGCTGGCTAATTAGTGACATTTCACAACATGTCTTGTGTTATCGAACGTTTTATTCTGTTTTTAGCCTTTATGAAGAGAGTAGTTTTCATACTAAAGTCTATAAAAGCGGTTAAAGATGCTTATGTGGGCAACATTGACCTTAATATTCTGAGGAAATGTGATATTTATGGCAAAATGAAAATAGTCTATGATATTCTTATCTTTCTGATGTTCTTTCTTTGTATAAAATTTTATATTTCACATTTATGGAAAATTCACCTAAATTCCTATTTCAAATAAAAGTTGTTGTGGAAAGTTCTGTGCAGAAGTTTAGAAGAATTTTAATAAGAAAAGGAAATTTAGAAATAAATATGTATCACTTTTTAAAAGAAAATGTGTCAGTCATGTTATTGTGTCATAATTTTTTATATAGACTTAATTTTTGTCTTTGCAAAAGTTATATGTTAATTTGAAAATGAAATTGTCTTTAATACTTTGCAACTTAGTCTTATGATTTAACAATTCCTTGAATTATTAACAATATTTTTTAATAGTTTTTTGTCCGCAAAAAGAAAAAACCGTATAAAAAAAACATATGGGCTTTAACAAAGGTCATGCCTGTAAAATGCATGAAATTTCCGCAAATGATCAACGAACTACTTACTATGCGCATATGCAACGGATGGCTGGCTGGCTGGCTAAATGCAGAAGCAAGCGCACGAACTCTTATGCAAAACAAGCAGGGTCTATTGTTAAAATTCAACTCCACTCACTAAAAACGTCAAAGTTCTCGAAAAACTGCATATGTCTTGCTTTGCTACTAAAATAGCATGTATGGATGGATGTGTGTGTATAAAAATGGAAATTGGAATATTTTAGGAAAATAAAAGGAAAAATACCAACAACATATAATAAAGCACTAAAACAGCACATGCTATCATAATAAACTAACGAAACAAAAAACAACAACAACAGCACACAGGAAGACAGAAAAAACTCAAGTATACACGGTTATTTAGTCATACAGTCATTCAGTCAGCCCGTATCAGTCAACGCACTGTGGTCCCAATCCCACATGTAGATGGTTAAAATAAATGAAAATAAAAAAAAAATTAGTACTCGGTATTCAATATAATACTCGTACATGGGGCATTATATGTGAAACGGACAGGCTAGCAAATTTTTGTCAGAAAAAAATGTTTTTTAGTCTCTGGAATGATTTTCCGTCATCCCACGTCAAATTTGGTTTGTAAACAGACCGGTTTCGGCTATGTGCCATCTTCAGTGTTCTATTGAATACTCTTTTTTAGTCTCCTTAACGAGACATAGGACTAAAGGGCAGGCACGCGCTATAGCCCCCTCTTTAATTTTGTAGAAATTTTTACCATAAATACTTTGTAGTGTATAGAATTTTTTTTAAATTTTTACCAAAAGTACTTTGTCAGTAGCAGGCGCGGTTACAGGATATCCCCCCCCCCCTCGCCCAAAACGAGTAAATTTCTATAGAGTTCCTACAAAAAATAAGTTTTGCAAAATATTATGTTTCACATAGAAGTACCCCTCCCCCCCGAAAGCTCAAGCTGGATCCGCGCCTGGTCAGTAGTAATGATCCGTTCTGCTAATCTGATTTGAATATGCCAACACTCCACTCTTAATAAAAATAATTTGAATTTACATTAATTCAAATATTGAACTAAATAAATCCGAAATAATAACAATTTTCAGACTTATACCTATTCAGTTCAAAATAAAATTACGTAAAAAATGGTTATTTTTTTAATTAGACACTACAAAAATCTTGAAACTTAGCGGGAAATTCAAGGGATAGCCTGCAAGGTCAAGCGTATCCCAGATTTTTATACCTTTTTGCAAGTTCTTGTAATGGAGGTACCTTAACTAATTTTGTCTAGCCAGATTTGTCATTTGGGACCACAGTGCAGCGTTTTGTTTATACATAGTTTTAGATCCTCTAAATTGAAGGAAATAATATGACTATGAGATACTTTTACTATTCATACTGTAATACATGTGTTAAATTCGTTGCGGTTGTTATTGCTATTGTTGTTTTTATTTTAAGAATTGAGTTGTTATATAGATATAATAAAAAAAATGAGAAATACTCATGACTATTGACATATGCACGTAACCAGACCATACTGTACACATATATATACATACATAACATATGTATGACTCCTCACGCGCTTTTCTTTATAAAAAGTATTCAACTCCCCGAGAATTAACCCTTTCAGAAAAGGTAACTTACAATGAGATTACTTTTTCTCAGCTTTCTTTTTTATTTGTGAAATCTTATTTTTAAGATTATAATTACAAATATATTTAGTTATAAATTTCCACAACCGGATGAAAACAGTGACATTTTATTCATAAGACTGGAACATGAGACAATGTTTCAAGGAAAAAAGGAATATTTAAAGTTAATTAATTCCAACTTACACGCCAGAACATAACAACGTTGCAATTCAAGTATTTCGCCACTATTCAGATGCCTCGATTGCATGTAAATTCAAGTGTTATTTATTAATAAATTTATAAATAAGACTTCAAATAAATTTGTCTATCTAAATCATGATTGGTGTTTGGAGGCCGTTAAAACTAACTTGGACAGAATTCCGGAAACATTTTGCAAGACCAAAAATTGTCATTTGCCATATTTTAACATACTTATGCAGAAAACTTTCTAACATTGGCGTCAAGTTCAAAAAAGCAAAAAATCTTTTAAGGGTTAAATCTGTAGCACACGATGATCATTAAATTCATTTGATTTCATGGTAAAAAAAGAGATGTAGTTTTATATCATTCGACTAAAATAAGCAACAAGAAAAATAGAAAACACTATAAAAATATGTACCAGCAACTAAATTTTCCAAACATTTAGCATCATGCCTACATCTTCTTTCTCTTCTGCCCATTTCTAGCGCAGCAAAAAAGTTGAGTATTATTTTTGTAATTTCTGACATTGATTCCATACATGTGCTCGACATCCGTTGCGGATAATTTTAGTTGTTCTACCAGACAAACACCGTCGTTGTCGTGTTCGGCAAGAAAATTGTTTTGACTTTTTTTCTCACATCTTTTTTTGGCAGTGAGTGCGAGTGAGTGTGTGAATGCGTGAGCATGGGCTTGATATTTAAATTAGGGATGTAACGATACGCCGTTTTGCCGATCCGATACCGATATTTAAAAATAAATATCGCCGATACCGATTCCGATACCGATACGAATATTGAAATTGAGTTCAAGTTTAGATTAACGAAACTCAAGTGCAATTTTTTATTATACAAAATTACATTATAAGAGAGAATATTTAAAATTGATAAAACATTGAAGTAATTTTTAAGGAGCTACATTTTCTTTGCTTCCAATAAATCTATATTAAAAATATGCAGATAATTAGTAGAAAAGCAAGAAAAATTGTTTAATTCATTTATAACTTAAAAAAATACTCGCCATGCTTTTTAAAAAATCGATTTTTTTAAAGGACATTTATCAACTAATATTCATCTAAATAACTTAATAGCTTAATTATTAAAAGACTTCTAAGTTTATATTTATTCACTTAAATTTACATGAAAATACAGTTCTGAGTTTAAATTCGCATAAAAAAATTGTGAAAATGGGTACTTTTTTATCCTTTTTCCTCAAGGAAAAATCATTATAGAATACCGAAAAAGAAATTTGTCCTAGCATCTCTTCCAATTCGGTGATTGGTAATCGAAAAACAGAACTTGTTGCAAGGGCAAGGATATGTAAAACTAATTAGAAATTATCAAAATTTGCAATACTTCCATATCGCGAATTCTACATTTTCATGACTTCTTTGGAGTATCTCTTTTTTGCTGGAATAAGATTTAAAAAACAACGGCTTGAATTTGAATTCATGGTAAAATTAACAAAAAATAAATAATTTTTTTACAAAATAACAGCATGAAATATTATTAATTTTTAAAATTGATATTAATAAGATTTAAAAAATAACGAAGTGTATTTAGTTCATGGTAAAATCGAACAAAAATAAATTATTTGTTAAAAAAAAACTCTGAAAAAATGTTTAAAAGTATCGTCGTATCGGCAGTAAAATATCGCCGATACCGATGTATCGGAAAATGTGAAGTATCGCCGATATATCGGTATCGGTATCGGTATTCGTTACATCCCTAATTTAAATAGGATTTATTTAACTCTTGTTTTTCCCCTGTACTTTTCCTTGTTTTATTTTTATAATGAAAAATTAACCTTTTATGGTTTAGCAAACAACAAAGAAAAAAGTATATGAAGCACGTGAGTGCAGAAAAATAATCTTCTTGTTTTTCTTAATCAATATAGTTTTATTTATTTTTGTTTTTTGCACTTTTGCTTGATGAGGGAGGCTGGGATTGCTATTGTTGTTCTAGGTTATTTTAAGAGGGTTGTTTGTCTGACTTTATTTAGTACACATGTGGTTAATATGTTTTTTTACAATGAAACAAATTTTCCAATTGGAATTCGAAATATCTTAAAGACGAAATTCGATGTAGATAATATTAAATAAAACATATAAAAAACTCCCCGAAAAAAATTAATGATAACTTTAAATCGGCTTGACTGATTTTCTTCAAGCACAAATTAGAAGATTTGATATCAAGTCACGTCTTAAGCAAAAAAAAAAAAAACTAAATTAAAATCGATCTAGCCGTTTGGGAGCTGCAGTGCCACAGACACACAGGTACTCAAAAGCATACAGCTATAAAACAGGTGGTAACTTTTAAACAGAGCTAAAGACACTCTCGATCAAGTCCAGCCGTCTTCGCTCTATGATACACACTTCACATATATACTTCAAGCTTATAACTAGGGATGTAACGATACGCCGTTTTGCCGATCCGATACCGATACCGATATTTAAAAATAAATATCGCCGATACCGATTCCGATACCGATACGAATATTGAAATTGAGTTCAAGTTTAGATTAACAAAACTCAAGTGCAATTTTTTTATTATACAAAATTACATTATGAGAGAGAATATTTAAAATTGATAAAACATTGGAAGTAATTTTTAAGGAGCTACATTTTCTTTGCTTCCAAAAAATCTATATTAAAAATATGCAGATAATTAGTAGAAAAGCAAGAACAAATTTTTAATTCCTTTATAATTTTAAAAAATACTCGCCATGTGTTTCAAAAAATCGATTTTATTAAAGGACATTTATCAACTATTATTCTTCTAAATAACTTAAATAGCTTAATTATTAAAAGACTTCTAAGTTTATATTTATTCACTTAAATTTACATGAAAATACATTCTGAGTTTAAATTCGCATTAAAAAAATTGTGAAAATGGGTAATTTTTTATCCTTTTTCCTAGAGGAAAAATCATTATAGAATACCGAAAAAGAAATTTGTCCTAGCATCGCTTCCAATTCGGTGATTGGTAATCGAAAAACAGAACTTCTTGCAATGGCAAGGAGATGTAAAGCTAATTAGAAATTATCCAAATTTGCAATACTTCTAGATCGCGAATTCTACATTTTCATGACTTCATTGGAGTATTTTTTTTTTGCTGGAATAAGATTTAAAAAACAACGACTTGAATTTGAATTCATGGTAAAATTAACAAAAAATAAATATTTTTTTTACAAAATAACAGCATAAAATATTATTAATTTTAAAAATTGATATTAATAAGATTTAAAAAATAACGAAGTGAATTTAATTCATGGTAAAATCGAACAAAAATAAATTATTTGTTTAAAAAACTCTGAAAAAAATTTTAAAACTATCGTCGTATCGACAGTAAAATATCGCCGATACCGATGTATCGGAAAATCTGAAGTATCGCCGATATATCGGCATCGGTATCGGTATCGGTATTCGTTACATCCCTACTTATAACACCCTTCTTTTTTGTTCGGGGGTTAAAAATGAATAGAGACTGATCCGCGAATCAACTCAGAAATTAGAGCAGTTAAGCTTCTAGAGATTCTCCTGCAAAACTTACTAAAATTTCAATAACTTCCCATTTTTTGATAGAGGGAAGTTAGAAATTTTTCACTCAGTTATTTCTGCACCGATTTTAAGTCTATGAAACTTATAAACGATTTAAAATTGTGCAACTTTGGCGGTTTTCTTGTGTTATTTTCATTAAAATAAGCCATAAATTATAAAATTTGGCTACGAATTGGTAGAGTTACAATTATTTTCGCAAAATTTTAAGGTTAAATAGTACTCATACACGCGAAACATACACACTGCAATGTGAATCTATTCACAATATAAATGATAAGCAATATATAACATCTAAACAGGGGAGTTATATTTTCACACATATAACTTCTGTTACCTGAAGTAGTTAGCGCGTTGACCACCAACCCTGAGGCCTTTAGTTCGAGACTAATTTCAGGCAAGCCATCAGCACCATGAAGTTTTCCGATGTACATTGGTGTGTCATTGTGTTGATTTTTGATGGACTCTGAAAGTGATGAAGGCATAGCACCGATCACTTAGCAGTACCAGCAGCGATTAATATTGGATATTACCAATGCACATCACAGCAGCCTCCTTCGTCGGTATTCCAGCAGAATCGTCGGCGAAGTAAAAAACGAATAAAATGGCTATATAGCTTAAAAATCAATGCCTCTGCTTGACACCAGAGGCGCTGCAACACTGCTCTACAAAATTGAACAAAAAACGCTCAATAGCAAAATTGTAAATGAATTATATAGGCATAAGAAAAATATGTGTCGTAGTTGGATGCCCCAGCCAAGATTTGAACTCGGGCTCATCGTTTGGTAATAAACGCTGCAGCCAGAACAGCCTCAAATATAATTTAGATATACACTAAATAAATACCATCATAAGAAATATGAATTTGAATTTAATTCAACATGATTTAATTGATGATTTAACATAAAATTTATTTCAAATTAAAGTTACAGTCATGTTGATTTAAAATTAAATGTAACGTTGATTCCCTAAAGTATATTCAACTTTAATTTAACATGAGAAAAATTTATAAAACAGAATTTTATGGATTCAATATTAAACAATTATGTTTTAACATAATTATGTTTTAACAATTTGCACTATGCGATCACGATTTGGCGTAAAAGCAATAAATAATAGCCCACTTCACAATCTTGTGCAAATGGTCTGGCATCGTAGCATTTGCAAAATGGTATAGTATATTTATACTCACCACTAACAAATGTTAAGTGGTGAGTATCAATATGCAATACCATTTTGCAAATGCTACGATGCGAGGCCATTTGCACAAGATTGTGAATTGAGATAATATTTTTAACGATAAAAAAAAATTTAAATCAACGAGATTTAAGGTTGCATATAATGAGAAGTTTGTCGGGTCTTTACATTTACACAGCACCGAAATAAACAACAACAAGAGCACAACAGTATCCAGCGGTAAATGGAAGGAGTAAAGAGGCCTTCTATAAGGCCTTATTTAGCAGTCTGTAGTACTTCCACTCCCATTACATACTCCTTTCTTTTTTACATGCGATGTCATTGCGGACCAAGGCCTTCCTCGACCCATTACTCAGCAGGCCTGATAGAAGGTCTGGTCTGGGAAGGTCTGTTAAAAATAAAATGGAGGTACATTTTTTATTTAATTTTTTGTACATTTTTTAATCTGGGTATTTTTATAGCGGCTTCTATATTTTTGATTATCGTGATGTTTTATTTATTTCGAACTCCTTTTCATCCAAAGTAATTTTTTAAACATATGAGGGAGGCTAAGTTTTATGTATTTAGTTGGAATGAATTGAACATGATGTAGTAGCTACAATATAAACGGCATAATAGCAGCATGTATGATGCCTCTTGTTCGTAAATTTCAGTCTTATATACAAATTATTTGCGAAAAAAGAATACGAGAATGTCTGTTATTTTTAAAGAACATTTTTTATTAAACAAAACGAAAAATCTAAAAATAGAATACTCCTTCCAAAAGAAACCAGTGTAGAGGCCTTCTAGAAGCCCTTTCTGAGAAGGCGGAAAATAATTACTTTGGATCTTAAATTCAGGTCTTGGAAGGGCTGTAAAAAGGCCTGTTTAGTGAATGTCTCGTAAGTTTTACCGTTGGGTATTAACAAGACAAATAAACACCAACACATTTAAACAACAAATTATGTCTCTGTAATTTTGCAAAAATGTAATATGATTTCTAAGCAACATTGCGACATGTTGATTTTACATTGGTATTTTTCTTATGTGTAATGCTCCAGAACAGTGAATTTTGTTTAAAAACTTATAAATATGAGTTTTTAAATCATTTGTTGCCTCAGCCTAAACAATTTTTCTCTAAAAACATTGCTGAAGTCAATGAAATTTTTTCCAGTTTTCAAATAAAACAAAATAAAAAGACTAATTTGACACTTTTCTAAGCATAAAAAGACACTTGCTGAATGACAATGATCCGTTGTGATCTTTATCCGTATTCTTTGTAAAATTCAAGCTTGCAGTATAAATGAATTCAAAAATGTTTGAAGTACGGTCATATGCCTTTGTTAATGACCTGTCCCATTCATGTTTAAAATGCATTAAACTAACCTCTATTATTTACATATTTTAAATGAATTAAAATTATTTCTATTTAAAAAAATTATAATGTAACTAATGTAACCGTTTTAGTATTTAAATGTATGGCTACTCCCGTATAAAGTGTTGAAAAATCGAATTTTAAATAGACAGAAATAAATATTTACCGGATAAGCGCATGGGTGACTTTCATTTGATGTGTTTCCTTTTACCATTTTTACAAAAACAAAATTACAACAACCTACACCAATAGTTTCGGTGCAAACACACTCATACACGAATATGTATACCCAGTAAGCATTTTTTGGTGATATACAAAAATGTCACAAAATGTCAAAAAATTGTTTGATTTTATATGCCATATTTCCGAACTATTTCTAGTTCTAATTCCGACATTTCTTCGACCGTAATACGACAGGGCGTAAAAGGAAGGCATCAGAAAAATTGGAAAAATTGTCAGACTTTTTTCCGACATTGCTGAGACATGCCAAAATTCTTTCAGAATTTCCCCAGAAAACAGAAAATTAGTTCAGCATTCGCATGGAATTCAATCAGACACTAAGGCAAAGTTTTCAAAACGTCCTCAGGCAAATAGGACCTCTTTCTTATCAACCCCTCACCGCCGACTTCGCATACGAATTCTGCAACTTGGACAGAATTTCTCATCGAATTCGAGCCAAAATCGGCAAAAAAAAATGTTCGTTGGGTACATATTTTAGTGCATAGTTTTACAAGAACATTAACATGGAAATTCTCCCTCTTTCAATACTAAATTTCCCCCCCAAAAAAACCAACTCTTCTACTCATACAAACGCATGGTCAAATCACACAGGCTGGAGTTAAAAGAGAAATTAAATTTAAAGTAAACTATAAAATGTATAATTAAAAGAAGAAAAAAATTAACTCAACACATTTTCACAGTAAAACATAAATTAGAATTTTCCTGAACTTATATAAGAAAATTAACCATGTGATGGAAAAAATCAACATTATTTTCTCACAGGGATGCAAAAGTTGGTACAATTGTACTTTTTTAGCACTATTTGAAAGTCAAAAGTACAATAACATCCCAATGACTAATTTAGCACTATTTTAAAACTTTTGAGAATGACGGGGTTTATTTGGATTTGGAACGATTTTCTGTCATCCAAGGTCAAATTTGGTTGATAAACAGATTAGTTTCGGCTATGTGCCATCTTCAGTGTTCTCTTGAATATCCAAGAAGAAAAACGACAATATATACATATGTACCTTTTTGTCGATGGTATAAATGAACAATTAACTAAATGCACTGATATTTCAAGAATTGCTACACTCAAAATTAAATATTGGTAAATCTAACCAATTTCATAGGTTAGAATTGTAAAAATCAACAAATGGAATTGCGGTTTAATTGAGAGTGTGTAAAACTACTAAAAAAAAAGGAAAGTCGCAGGATCGATGGCTGCCAAGCCTGCTTAAGCAGTAAGTGTGTTTGTTACAAATAAAGAAAAAAAATTTTATTTGTAATTTTTGGGCTTGAACTTAAGTTCTTATGTTTATACACCGGACGCCTTTACCATCTCAGCTAAGTCATCTAGTTAAATAAATACAGTAATTTTTATAAAATAACTACTTTCGTTGTTATTATTATAATAATTGCTAATTTTAACCACAAAAAAATTTTTAAAAATTAAATTACTAATTTTAAACATCAAAAATAATTTTAAGTTTCAAAAGTCGATTTTCCCAAATTTATATTTCACAATTCAGTAAAATGTAATATTTCGGTCTTGAACCTACGTCTTCATATTTATGAACCGGGCGCTTTTACCATATTCATCTTGTTGAATAACGATACCATAAAATAACCATACCATAGACATGAAATAACTTACAACTTTAAAAAGTTATTTTAATAAATGGAAATTGTTATTTCTTAAAAATTTCAACAACAATTTACATTAACATCAGGTTCACTATTTAAATTGGTCAGATTTACCTATCATTTTATTTTGAGTGTAGAGGAATATTATGCATTCCACATTTATCTGCAAATATGGAAAGGATATCGAAATATAATGAAAACCAAAGAGAGTTACACTGTTTGTTTCGACTGCCTCCAATCTAATCAAAACAAAGGGCTTGCTGAAGTCATCTAATTCGTGCTACTATAATTTAGAAATTACTAGCAAGAATTGTTAGCAAGAAGTTAAACATTAATATTAACTGCTAAGTTTCAGTAGAGGCAAACTAGCTGAAAAGACAAACTAGGAAATTTAGATAACTCAATTTCGGCCTCCGAAAGATAAGGTCCCTTTTCCTCGGATCATCACGTATAATTAGTGCAAATGTATTCCAATGTGCCTTTTTTGTTGGTTGCACAGTTTTTTACACTTATCTACATGTAATTTTGAGTAAAACATATTTTCAAATAGAACAACAAGATTTAGCACAATCGGACTGAAAAAGTAAAATGTTTCTTGAAAATTGGTACAATTTGTAAAATCTCATTTTGCATCCCTGCTTTCTCATCAGACTAATCAAAACTTCTAATGTCTCTTGGTCAATGTTCGGTCGTTTTGCCTCTGAATTTGATATGGTTCTGTTGTTGTTAAAAACTACATTTTATGTTCCGGTAACTATTAAATTATTTTATTATTATTTTCCTAATACAAGCGTATATTTTTTGTTATTTTTGTTTTGTTAAGTCTCTTCTAAGTCTTATTGTTATTACTATGCATGTGTAGATATATTTATTTTATTCTTGTTGTGTTTTTATTACTTCAATGTTGCTTTAGTGCAGAGAGGAAGTTCAATGTCATGCAATAAAAGAAAATCTAAACATTAAAAATATAGTACATGCATATCGTTACCTTAATTTATAAAGGCCCTAACTCGTTTTCTTATTCCTATCGCGTTTTTTGCATATTTGGATAGATTTACCTCTAATCCACCGAACTATGCAAAAAAACTATTTGAAAAATAAAATAGTTAGTACTTTTCTATATTAAGGCAACGATATGTAATACATAATATGAGTGTTGGCCATTACCCATATGACCTGAGATTCTAAATAAGTAACTATTCGCTAAAGCAAAAAATTTTCTAAACAACAATACTCAATAACTGTTAACAAGAGTGTTCTTGGCCTTATTCCGATGTTTGAGTGGAATTGGGCAGCTTATGTCAGAGAAATTGCGCTTTTCGACATACATTTTGTACGGGATTTTTTTTTACACAACTATTTATAATTTGGTGTAATTTGCTTACTTAACACATCATATTTATTGTTAACAACTTAAAAAGTAATTAATTTAAAACTATATTTTACGTTCGTAAATGTAAACTAATTTTTATAAAAAGAAGTTTAAAAAAATCGTTCGCATATTCGGCAAAAACTGTTCGAATAATTTTTTATTCTAAATTGAAAAATTTAGCTCATTCGAACAAAAATGAAAATAAGTTGTTCGAATAATTGTTATTCGAATGACAACAATACTATTGAAATTATGAGTGAATCCATAGGTTGTGAAACAAAGCTGAGCGACATTTCGCGACAGGTTGACTTTGATATCCGTCTTTAGAATTGTTTTACACGCTAACATGCCCGAGATATTTTCAAACGCAATATCATAAGCGAAAGTCAGGTCAAGTGGGTAACCTCAACTTTGTTCGTTAGTTTTGTATGGGCTTGAGTAGCAAGTTGGACTTCAAACTCAAACCATTTTATCATAAATATTTGAAAAAACGTTTAATTGAATTTTTTATGGAAAAAAGATATCAAAGCTGAAAATAGCTTTACGTAATATGTGAATAGCGCCTTAACACTTTTTCCCAATAAACTTCTTTTAAAAATTTAACAGTATTGGCCCCGATTTCAAATCAAAACCAAATTTTAAACTATTACACTGATCTGCGAAAAATATGTTTTTCGAGCTTTTAAATAAAAATAGGTGGAATATAAGTTTAATGTGCTAAATTCAAATACGTTTTCAGGTTTTTCTATCAGAGTCAGATTTTTTTATGGGCGTGACTAATATGACACACGAAATGTCAAGCTAATATATTTCATCATAATTGGAGAACGGTTTGTCCGATTTAGATAAATAAATAACCAAAAGATGCGCAATAAAATTATCACCTATATATGATTTTTTATATTTCCAACTGATTCGCAGTTATTCAGAAATTGGCGGACAAAAAAATTTGTTCATGCACATTACAATTGAAAACGAAAAAAAAATCGTTTTCAAAAAATCATAAAAAAAAATTATGAGAAGGAAAAGTTTATATTATTATCATTTGTCAGAAAGCTGGGTATATTGGAAATAAAAAAATGATTCAAACCGATGGACAAATGTCGATTTTATTGAAATTAAGTGAAGGAACTCAATTTATAAAGATCACAAACATACAACAGAAAAATTTCAATTTGTGTGTGTGCATATGTATGTGTATTGTATGAAAATCGATTTTTTTGCCAATTAAGTTTCCTCACTTAATTTTGAATGAAATTAACATTTAGCCATCGATTTTAATGATTTATTTCGTATATAATACCTAGCTTTCTAATAAATGACAATAATTTTTTGATGAGCTTTTGAAAACGAAAAAAGTTTAATTTTGCATAAAAAAAGAAATTTTCACTGCTAATTCCACAATTATGTATGGATGGCTTTAATGTAATTTTATTCCGCATCTTTTGGTGGCTTATTTATGGCAGTCCGGCAAGCCGTTCTTGAGTTATAATGAAATATACTGATGTACTAGAGGAAATATTGGTCATGTCCAGGGCTCGGACTTTCAATCAAATGCATGTTTTTGTGTGGGAATAGATAAAGAGGTATTAAATAATTATCTATGCGAATCATCAAATTTTAAGTAGTTTGGCATCGATTTGTAGTTGCATGTTTTCGTGGTAAGTGCATAGTTTTGCATATTTGGGCAATAAATGCATATTTTTGGAGTTATAAACATTTTTTAATGCATATTGCACAATTTTTGAAAAAAAGTACTAATAGGCCGGTTATGGATGGCAACCGAGCCTCAGTTGGGTTGCCAGTTGCTGGCAATGATACTACTGTCAATTCCAGTTGCTATTAGTGCCTTTCCGGCAACCATTAATTTTCAGTTGCCGACTGGCTACGCAACTAAAGTTCGATTGCATTAAATAATATACCCTATTATGTTTGTGTTATGCTTTTTTCTCTAATAATAATGAAAAATAAAAAAAAATATTTTCATATTATTTAAGTTTTGGTAGTTTTTAATATTTTTAATTTCAGGTGCATTTGTTAAGCGCTTAAAATCAATTTTTAGTTGCATGAAAGTCCGAGCCCTGGTCATGTCCATTAAAAAATCTGCACGTGATAGAAAAAAAATGAAAACGGATTTGAATTAACGCATTAAACTTTATATACTAAAAATATTTTTACTAATGCGGCCCACCCACTTGCAATATAAGTGTGCAATATTTCTTATTGTACAAGTATATTGCCAATGTGTATGCCATATTCAAAGGTGGCACAATATATTGGGAAAAATCAAAAGATGTTTGATTTTTATTGTACAATCAAGTAAATTGTGTAATGTGGTGACAACATTGTTGAGTATTATGTTTTATGTTTTTCACTGTCAGGAAAATTGGGCAATATTTTCTTTGACAATATTGTGCCATTTATTGCACAGTATAGGTCAAAATAAAAATAATATTGTATAATGGATGGGCCGCTTTAAAGTCTATTTTTTCCGCAGACCAGTGTTATTCGCACCATATATTGGCATTTTCAAAATATTCACACAAACTCGACTTCGACATACATACATAGTCCCGGTGATTATATTATATGTAATGTAATACAAAACTTTATTCTTACCTTATTAAGAAGCTGTTGTTGTGAAATCTGTGAAAGAGTAGAAAAAAATATATACAATTAATTTTAATTAAATTGTATTTACTGTCAACAAACAATACAATAAATTGATAAATGCATTCATTTTCCGTTTGTCATTTTGTTTATTTTATTAAAAAAAATCTATTTAAAATCCTATTTAAAGATATCATTCACTTCATTTGTTAATAAAACTCTTCAGAAGTCAATAAATGAGGGTTCATGACAACGTAAAAAGAAACAAAAAAAGCCAATACTTGAACTCTATTGTGTTGTTAAAAATATTAAAAAAAAACAATTTTGGACAAAAGGGTGCTACTTCGCCTTTGTGCTAGTGAAGAGATGATGGTGGTTTTTCGCAATATATTTAATAAAATTGAAGTGAAATTAAAAAATGACATCTGTCAGAAACTCGAGAGCATAAATAAATTAAAATATATTTAAGAGTTTTTTTTATAGTAAATACAAAAAACGCCTACACTTTTGTTTTTTTGTTTCGTTCTAAACAAAAGAGAGAAACCCTTACTTTAAAGTTTTGATTTGTTAAAATATTTGCTATTATTTATTTAAACATGCATATGCTAAAAAAAAAGAAATTCATACCATATTTTGTATAGACAACAAATTATATTCAATGTTTATTGGATTTCTACAAAAAATATTAGACTGACGTCATCTACGATATATTAATATGATCAGTGATTCGAAAAATGAACAAGTAATTGGCATCCATATATGAATTGAAATTATTAATAAATTATTACCTCATACGAAAAGTTGTTAACAAAAAAAAAACAAATAAAAAAATTGTAAATAGTTATTGTATGATAATTTGTTATTAGAAAATAATTTATATTTGATTTTTTGATTTCATATTTGGCAAAAAGTTATAATTAATATAAATCATGAAAAGCCTCAATACCCTATACGGAGAGCGTTTAATAATAGAACAAGAATTCTAAATAAATATTTACATAAATGAATTTTTGAAAATGTTACTTTGTGCTCTAAGCAATTATTTTTTATATTTTTATTTACTTGTTTGTTTTTGCTAGAAGAAGACTGTTGGTTCTTTAAGCTATTTAAATAAAGCTCTTTTATGATAAGGATTTGTTGGTACCGTGACATAAAAATATTCATTTACTGTATTTTAAGCAAATATTTTTGATTTGGAAAAAAATCTACTTGTACAGTAAGTGCGGGTATATTGTTAGCATTTTTGTTCTAGTTAAGGAAAGTGTTCTCTTTTCACCGCTCACGACTCGAGAACATATCGAACCACTCTTATTTTTACCAATAATAGAACAATTACGTTGAAGACAATTGAGTACCTTTGAAAAGAGTAACTTTTAAAAGAGTACACCGAAAAAAAATTCATGCAACACATGCACGAAAACGCTTGGACATATTGCGAAATATTTCGTGATTTCGAACAACGAAATATGTAATATATATGAAATGTACGAATATAATAAAAAATAACATTAAAAAAATATGGCTCAACCGGGGCATGAACTGGCAATTTTCCTATTTCAAGGCAAGTACTCTACCCACTGAGCCACTTTCTACTTATTTTATAAGAGCTAAAAATTTGATTTATGTAATTATATCGGAAAAAAATGTTAACTCCTAAAAAAAAATTTTAATGTATTTTTTAAGAAAGAAACGTGTTTACGAAAGGTTTTCGTTGCTTTCGTAAATTCAAAAAAATATTGCCCAAATTTTTGTTCGTATTATGTGGGATAGTTTCTTATTTTCTACGAAAATAGTAACTACATAAGTTTTTTTTCGTAACATAGTGCATGGACTATTTTCAGTGTACCTTTTAAAAGAGTACACTTTAAAAGACTGACTCCAAAAATGTTTATTGTACGCTGAAAATCATCCATGCAACATGTGCTCGAAAACTCTCGTACAAATTATGAAATATTTCATCATTGCGCACCACGATATTCGTTCGTAAAATATACGAAATGTACGAAAATAATATATAAAGAAAAGTAAAAAAAAAAGTTTGGCCCAACCGGGGCACAAACTCTCAAACTTCATATTTCAAGACAAGTACTCTACCCACTACTTATTTTATAAGAACTAAAAATTTGTTTTATTTACTTACATCTGTAAAATATACATATATGTCAATTTATAAAAAATAGTTTTAATTTATTTTTTATTTCAAATATACTTTTTAACAAGAAAAAGTGTTTACGAAAGGTTTTCGTTACTTACGTAAATTCAAAAATTATGGGCAATATTTTTTTTTGTATTATGTACGAAAGTTTTGTATATTCTACGAAAAATTTAACGACGAAAGTTTTTTTCGTAAATGAACGCATGGATTATTTTCAGTGTATACACCGAAAAAAATTTTATGCAACCTGTGCACGAAAACGGTCGTGCATATTACGAACTATTTCGTAGTTTCGCACCACGAAATTCTTTCGTAAAATATACGAAATGTACGAAAATAATTAAGAAATACAATTTAAAAAAGTTTTGGCTCAACCGGGGCATGAACTCGCAATTTTCATATTTCAAGGCAAGTACTCTACAAACTGAGCCACTTTTTACTTGTTTTATAAGATCTTAAAAGTGGCTTTATTTACTTAATAAATGCATCTGAAAAATATGCCAATTTAAAAGAAAATTTTACGAAAAGTTTTCGTTGCTTTCGTAAATTTAAAGAAATATTGCCTAAATTTTTTTGGTAATACATATGTATGAAAGTTTCGTATATTCTACGAAATAAATAACTACGAAGTTTTTTTTTCTTTGTAAAATGTTGCATGGATTATTTGCAGTGTATAAAAGAATATACCGCCACATTGATCTCCTATTGTTTAAAAATTTTATTTTGATCTTACCCGTCTGTCCATCTATTTGTCCGTAATTTTGTTTTAGAGTCGGTTTATTTTTGCAAGAATTATTTCAAAATTATTTTGATAATTTTAAATGTATATCGCTACAATATTTTAAAATTTCATGTTAAAGTTAATAAACTTTCTGCGTACATTTGTATATACTTACATAGGTATGTATATTTTTTTCAGTTTTACATTTAATTTGCCAACTGCAATATTATTACTTATATTTTTATAATAAATATGTTAAAGAAACATAATCATAAAGGAAATAAAAAATAAACGAAATGAAGTTGAAGGAAAAAACAACACAAATCTTGAACAAATGCCAATATTAGAAATTTGTTAACGTCAATTTTTGACTTTTTCTTTTGCAAATATAAAAAATAAAAAAGCAATTGTAAATTTTCAGGGGACAAGGCGTTAATGACACCCGTTTATTTCACACACATATTGTTTTATTTAAAAAAAAAGAATTAAAAATATACAATTAAATAAATAAAGCAAAAAATAACAAACGAAATAAAAAATGAGTCATGCCCAAAAATTTATTTAGAATTAAATTCTATTATTTTTTGTTTATTGCAAAATATTTTTCTTTTACTTTTTGTTTTAACAGATGGCGTTTAGATTGAAATAATTAAAATAAAAAATTACTCATTTAACTATTTCAAATTACAATATGTGTATTAGGGCGCATCGATTTATTATTACGGACTACAACGTTTTTCGTATTCGGATTCTATATGAAATTTAAAGGAAGAATGCTAAAACAACATACGTCAAATATAATTTTTGGCACTTTGAAATTTCAAAGTAGTGTCAGTTAAATATGGGCATTTCCGCAGAAAATTTCATTTATGTTATGTACGTCAAAGAAAACTTGAGTTTTCTTTTACTTTTTTACATATCTATGTAGACGGTAAGTAGCTCTACATTTGGTCAAAGATAGGGAGAAATCGAACTAAAAGGTTGTAAAATACAAGTTTAATTGCGTTACGTTACGTGACAAAAAGTGGACTTTTCTGTGGAAACGCCAATTTTTTTATTTTATTATATATTATATTTTTAACTGACTTCAAAAAAAAAAGAGAAAGGTTATCAATTCGTCATGTATTTTTTATGTATGTTCCCTCAAAACTTCGCCATTTATCGCTTATTTAAGATTTTTTTCTTTATTTAAAAGGATGTGCTTCCAGATAGGTCCCGTTGAAAAATGGGCAGGGTCACGCACATACAAAGTAAATTCACATTAATTTTCAACTATTTCTACTCAACCGATTCTTGTGAAACTTTGCCCACCAATTAAGTTTCTGATTGAATACTACATCACGATTAAAAAACTGGGCAGTGTCACGCCCATGCAAAGTAAATATTATTTTTCAACAATTTACAGTAAACAGATTCTTATGAAACTTAGCATACACCTTTAGTTATTGTTACAATACAACATTATGTTTAGAAAAGTGGGCAGTGCCACGCCCATGAAAAGTAAATAAGCATTTTAACTACTTCTACACAGAGAAAACAGATTGGTTTAAAAACGTTTACATCTATTAAATACCACTTTCAACAATCATTTATCCATTCTGGATATTAAAAATTAACAAACGCTACAAATTGTCTTTATTTACAGCTGCAATTCGATATTCAAACTTGAAACTAGTTGCTCATAGCCGAAGCATTATTTAATCTAATCAATTTATAAGTTGCTTAAATTAATTTATAGATTTAGAAGACACAACTAACTTTACTGATATTCTAATACTATATATTGGAAATTGCAACTAAAAAATATATTAGATTATGAATTTTTTCTACTTTTACTATATATTCAGTTCTAGTTTCCATATGTGTTGTACAAAAATTCTGTTAGAAAGGAATAAAAAATCGATTCAATACTCCCAACTGATGAATAGGAAGGGCAATCAATATTCCTTTAAGTGCATATGACATTACATACAAAAATCAAAATAAATAATTTAAAAAATTAGTTAAATAAAGTTCATAATTGTATAGTTTAATAAAATTGTATAGTGCAATAAAATTGTATAGTGTAATAAAAGGTATGTATTATTAACTTTATCCCAGAATACAAATGTGCTGTTAATATAAAATTGTTTAACTAAATTTCATTAATACAGTCATAAATCTGGTGAGTCTGTTCAAATATGTACGTGCATGCATACAAACTCTTTAGATCGGGTCACGGCAGTTTTTCAAAATTTCATGAAAGCTCGTAAAGATCTTTGCACCACCCAGACAACCTTGTTTTCTTATTGATGTTTGGAAAATAGGTAAGACAATAGACGCTTATGTATAATGATTTCACTCCTTCAATAATTAATTTTGTAAATTGCAGTAAATCTTGGAAAAGTCAAGTGAAGGGCAAACAATACTCTAACAACATCATCATAACCTAAAACCATTAGCGATATCTTATTTTTTACTTCCTCTATATGCATTTTTATTTGGCATTTTGTACAATATACTATGGTTCGTGTCTGAACTAAAATAAACAAAAAATTCTTTTTTTTTTCATTCACAATAATATTTTATTTCAATACCTCTTCCGGTATATTCAGTTCCTTGTACCGAATTCATTCAGAACACACAACTGAATGACAAGATAGTACGTGCAACTGACGAAATTCGATTGGCGACAAATTCGGTTATCCCAACGAATCTGTTTTCTCTGTGTACTTAACCGATTCTTATGAAACTTTGCATACATATTTAGTTATTTTTACAATAAATCAGTTATTTTTACAATAAATAGAAAAGTGGGCAGTGCCACCGCCCATGAAAAATAAATATTCATTTCAACTACTACTGCTTAATCGATTTTTATGAAACTTCGCACACACAGTTAGTTCTCGTAAAAGTACATGATGATAAAATATGGGGGCAGTGCCGCACCTATTTTGTGGTCGGTTTTTTTTTGCAAGAATTATTTAATAAAGGTTTTTATTTTGTACTAAAATATTTGTATTGAATCGTTTGGGCGCATAAATTCGTATTTGGAATTTATTTTTATTTGCTGCTGCCGCTAGATGGCGCTAAAAGGAATTTGTCGAGCTTTAAGGTTTTTTCCGCTATATATTCTTAGTTTCATGTAAAATCCTTTGATGTACAACATTTTTTCGAGTATTTTTCTCCGCCCTAATATAGATATTTGCTTATACTATATACTACATATATAGTATATGAAGTTAAATGAAGTAATTAATAAATATTGCAATATTAACAAATTTTCTAAGAATAATATTGAAATAACTAACTCTCAAAATATTATTAGTCATATGATTAATTAATAGACTAAACAAATTATAATTCTAAAATGACTTCACTTACTTTAAACAAAATGATTTCATTATTACATATTAAAGAAAGAAAAAATATTGTAATAAACATCTTAACAACAAATCAAGATTCACGTGAAGTGCATTAAACTGTTCCATCCGATTTTCTTTTTTTAATGTCTCTCTTTTTCTCTATCTTTCTGTTTCAACTCGTCTTTTATGTACATATTCCTTATCTAGGCATTTGAATCTTTATTGCCCAAGTATTTACTATTTGATTTGAAATTCTGTGTTCTACTTTTATTTTTCAATTAATTATTTTACACTCCTTCTGCAGTCGAATCGAATACAGAAAATTTTGCAATAAATAATTGAGCATCATGTAAATTGTAAATTGTTTATACAATCAAGTCTATTGTATAGAATACATATAAATACAACAACAATGTTTGCTCTATAGCATTACAGTTACATTCGTAATAGATCGTGTTGTAGTTGTGTTGTTCTTTTCCAACAATATACAACAGATACAAATTGATAAATAAACAACTAAATTATGGAATTTAAATTTAAGCAATTCTACGAACTTGTACTCTTTATGATGTTCTGGTTTTCTTGTTTAACATTTGCCCAATAAATCTTTATAAAAAAAAAACTATGCATTTATGAACTATTTATTGTTTCAATAAAAAAATTTCTAAATAATAGTGTAACTAAACATCTATAATGGAAATTATTTTAATAGAATGTCTTTTTTAAATAATAAATTAAGCCATTATTTAGTTTTCATAAACTGATGACGCGGAACTGAAAGCATCAGGTCGATCTTGCTGATGAAAATCACCTGATGCCTTCAGTTCCGCATCATCAGCTTAGGAAGAGTTTTGTTAAAAACAGACAATTATTGAAAGTATAATTTATTGTGTAAAAACTTTTTCAAATTAAACACTTTACTTTCCATTATAAATATTTAATTGCAAGGTCTTGCATTTTCATGCCAAATGAATTTTTAGGTGAAAGATAATAGGGCATTGAGTATAATTGTATATTTTGGCGTTAAATGCTTGTTGTTGCATATGTGGGCCATAAATTCATATTTTTGAATTTTTAATTTTTTGTTTACGCGAAATAAGTTCGGCTTCACTTGAAAACTGCAGATATATTTTTATAAATATTTCTTAAAGTTTTATTGCGCGTTCTTTTACTAAGAGAAAAATTACCCAATTTGGGTCATACATCACAGCAAAATTTGGCAGTAAAAATTTATTTTGGAGAAAAAAAGGGCACCAAAAGGAAATTTCTCAAAGAAAGAGGGACAAGCCTTTTAAAATCATTTGAATATATTTTTTGAGTATGATTCGTAGTTAAATGCAACCAATGGGACCAAACAACAGTTGTTTTGTTTATGTTATCCAATTTCAAACATTAAAAATAACTAATTTAATAATCACTTTAATTAAGCCTAAATTCAAAATTTTCAAGACAGTTGCATGCGGTCATGATCACGTATGAAGTCATTCCATATAAATATGTGAATGTTAAAAGTGCATGATTACAGTTTAAGTTTTTTCTTTTTAAATAATGTTCTTAACAATTGAATAAACAAAATTTTTTATCTGCTTTTTAAATTTTTTTATTATTATAGCATTAATCACATTTTTTCCAAAAAAAAAATTTTTAAGTGTATTGCATTATTAAAAAATTTATTTATAAATGCCTCAACGTTAATGACTTAATCAAATAATATATTTAATAGTTAACGAAATAAAAATAAGAGAATGCTGACAAACAAACTTCGGAGAAAATATTTTTTACAAATGCAAAATCCACGACTGATTATTGAGAAACAAATGCATTCAATGGAAGTATCAAAATTGCGAAAAACAAACAATGGAATTGTTAAATACCAAAAATAAAATTTGCTGCACAATATATTTGGTTAAGCTACAGCTAAAACGAGAATAAAATGGGTTTTGTGGCAGCTTTCTGTATTAATTACTTTACTTCGGTGACGATGATGTTGATTACACGTCCGACTCATTACTGAGCTCCTACACGGAAAGAATTTTGTTCATAAATTCTGTGAATTTCGACATTAATCCAAGGAAAAACTTCATTAAAACTCAACCAACGTCATGCTTCATTGGGTTAATGAAACAAGTTTCGTTAAAATTGATTTAATGAAAATTTCATTATATATATGAAATAATTTCATTGATCCATTGTAATAATTTCGCTAAGCTAATAAACATATTTCATTATTATGGCGAAGTTATTTCATCGTTTTAATGAAATTGTTTCATTATTTTAATGAAACTATTTCATCATTATTTTAATGATATTCTGTCATTATTGTAATGAATTTATCTCCCTCCGGGAGGCATTTCGACATTAATCCAATGATAAACTTCATTAAAACTCAACCAACGTCATGCTTCATTGGATTAATGAAACAAGTTTCGTTAAAATTAATTTAATGAAAATTTCATTATATATATGAAATAATTCCATTGATCCATCATTATTTGAATGATATTCTGTCATTATTGTAATAAATTTATCTCCCCCGGGGGTATGACCGATCTTGGTGATAACACTAACTTTGATGTTGTGCTTTCTGGGGAAAAGGGTAATTGGCATGACATTACCTTTGGCCAATTACCCCTAAAACTTATATGTTACTACCCAGTCCTGGAATAGCAGAGCAACGGGTGTGCATATAAGTATTTTAAGGAAGTAGGGTAACGTACGTTAGTCAGTAAGGAGGTGAAAGGGCACCTAGGGTCTCGCCCAAGACCAAAGTCAATAGAAAGTTAACATCAAGGGGTTTTCTTTCGAGGTTTAACTAGTAACCATAAACTGTTACCACGAGAACCAGTAGCTCCACAGATGACCTGCCAGGATTAAAGAGATAATGCTCGTCATTCACGGCATCATCTGTGATGATGTTTGTGAATTCGCTGGGGGATGTGCCTGGTTGCTAGTGAGGTCTCCTTCGGGAGCTCACGTGGTGGCTGTGGTTGCAACCAAAATCGCTGGGAGAGGTGTTGCTTTGTAGTCGGGTGCTGGGGAATGATCCTGTATAGCGGTTTCTACACGTTTGTTGTAGATTACCAGGATTGCTGGTTATTCCCCGGTTACCTTGGGTGCATCGCGTTTGCTGCTGATGTAGTAGAGATTAGATACATAGCTCAAACACTCTAACAAGGTGTTTATGCATGGTGGGTGACCATGCATGAGAAGTTGCTACCTGCTTGTACCTTGCAAATCACACAGGTGTGACTCGGGGGTGGTGGTGAACACTCAATATTACTCGGTGTTATGAGGACACCATCAGGTACGGCCGTAATGGCAGGTACTGACGTTAATCATGAACACTTTCTGTAATGAATTTATTTCATTGTTTTAATGCAATTATTACATTACCTAGTAGGCTCATTAGCTTATCTATTTTATTGACTATTTTAATCTATTAACAGTCCCATGCTACAAATACGCACGATAGACGCCATGTATATCAGAAAAAATTGTAATGTTGATGACTGCTCACAGAATGATTATCATCATTCGCTTTATAGGCAACATCTTAACCAGTTCAGCCAACAACATTGTCAAGACAATGTGTCTTTGAGTGTTTAATAGTAAGAAAGAGTACAACAACAACAAACATATAAAATGACAAAATGTTATTGTCATAAATCCAATGAAATTTCCTAACGATACTATAAAAGAAGCTAACGTAGCAAGTCCAATGAAAAACTTCATTAGAATTGTGAAATATTTCTTTAGAATTGTGAAAAAAGTCTAACGAAATTGTTTCATTGGATTTATGAAGCAAAATTCTCAGTGTACATCATTTGATTTGTAGTCAACAATAACTTTTTTTTCTTATAATTTTTTGGTCTTGAACTTAGGTTTTTATGTTTATAAGCCAACGCCTTTACTACCTCAGCCACGTCATCTTGTTAAATAGTTACAACACAAAATAATAGTCCGTACGACATTAGTTACTTTTTTTCGCAGAATATACGAAAGTTTCGTATATATTACGAAAAAAAAAACTTTGGCATTAATCTTTAAATTTTACGAAAGTAACGAAAAGCTTTCGTAAAGATTTTCCCTTGTTAAAAAATTTATTTGAAATAAAAAATAAATAAATTTTTTTTTATAAATTGACATATTTTTCAGTTGTAAGGAAATAAAACAAATTTCTAGCTCCAAAAAATAAGTAGAAAGAGTACTTGCCTTGAAATATGAAGAATGTGAGTTCGTACCTCCCTTCGATGATCCAAACCTTTTTTTTTAAATTATTTTCCTGCATTTCGTATATTTTACGAACGATTTTCGTAGTGCGAAACTTCGAAATATTTCGTAATATGTAAGAACGTTTTCGTACATACATATATTGCATGAATTTTTTCAGTGTATTTAAACTATTTTTTTTATAAATTGACATATTTTTCAGATGTAAGTATATAAAACTAATTTTTAGATGTTATAAAATAAGTAGAAATTGGCTAAGTGGGTGGTATACTTGCATTGAAATATGAAGATTACGATTTCGTGCCCCGACTGATTTCTTTCGGTGTAGACATAGAATAAGTTTGAAGCTTCCCGTGCTTTATTTAAATACAGCAATTTTTTTAAAATAACTATTTTCATTGTTATTATTTAAAATTGTTAATTTCATCCATTAAAGTTTGTAGTTTTAACCACAAAAATTGTTCAGTTAAATTGGTAATTTTAACCATTGAAAGTTTTATTTTTTCGGAGTCATTGAATTACAGCTAAATTTTAATTTTGTAACACGGTTTTTCCAACTTTACATTTTACAATTTAGTAAAATATTCACCCCTTTATTCGTAATACTTATGAAAGGTTTATGAGAGGATTGTGAAACAATTTTGTACGGAAATCTGTTTCGCCAACCTTTCACAAACATTTGATAATTTATTATGAATAAGATCTTAAAAGTTTTATTGAATACATTGAAAATAATTATTTTACATTAGCAGTTGAGTTACAATAATTTTTGTTAAATAACTATTTCCGTTTTGAGATAAACGATATGACAATAAATTTTGCATTATTAACTCAAAAATCAAGATTTTGAGTTATGGTGTTGTTTAACCGGTCACTACTATTTTCACAACATTTGGAACATTTGACACAAATTTCCCGCATGGTGTGAACAAGACTGCAAATCCAATGAGTGGGTATAAAATATGCGAACTTCTTGAAATGAGTCCATGATGTTTGTAACATTTTATCATTTAGAAAGATTCTGCATTCGAATAATAAAAATTTTTAGTATATATACCGAACCACTTATTAATATTTTCTGTAGCACAGTGTTATTAGGCAAAAATTAATGTTTAACAATTTTTTTTTACAATTTTATTATTTTTATTTTAATTTTTTTTCAGTTTGGTGGTCGGTGCCCCTAAATTTGACACCTCTTCGTACCAAGAAGGTGTTGTAGAAGCCGGTGCTGTATTCAATTGTGGTATGAACGATGGTGACTGTAATTTAGTGAAATTTGATTCCTCAAGTAAGTATTTATTAAAATTAACAAAATTAAAGAGGAGCAAAAGTAAAACAAGTCAAAAACCAGCATATAATAAAATAAAATGCCTATAAGCATATTTATAAACATATTTATAGAAAAAGAAATCTAAATATTCTAACAAAACGCTCAGTCACAACACAGGTGGCTTATGTGCTGTTTCCACAATGCAAGCAAGCACTGCTTGTCTAAAATTTTTATAGAAATCACTCAAAAAACTGAGTGCTTTTCATATAAATTTTAGACAAGCAGTGCTTGTTTGCATTGTGGAAACAATACATTACAGTTTTTTTTCTACAATAATAAGAATATGATGAAGTTAAATTTACATTTTTAAAGAAGAAATAAAATGTAAACAGTATACTCATGCTGGGTGTCGTCTAAACAGACTGTTGTGCATGACATTGCATTATTTTTCTCGAACTATAAAAAGAAAATTTTAGGATGGGTCGGTCTAGTGATACAGATTTGACACTAATTATAACAATTTATTTAAAAATAATTCATGTCTTTCCATTCATGTTTTTCCATACATTCCCCAGTGAATGACTTTTGAGCTTTTTTATGGTTTTTGTTCTTTCAAAAAGTTTACAAGTGTTGGCTAAAATGTCAATGTTTTAATAAATGTCTTTATTGCCTTGAATATGCCACTATCGTATGTATGAATAACATGAATGAATAATGATGATGATCTCTGGCGAGCGAGTGACAAGATATGATGATCTTGATAAAATATTTATTTGTTACAGTTGACTTGAGGCAATATTTGTATTTAACGTTTGGGCGTTTCAATGCTCCACCAACCCACATCCGACCATAAAAACATTAGAAAAAAATATATATAATCATAATAACAAAATCCCAAAAACAGACAGACAACTATTTAGTAGTGACAACTTGTATTTGTTTAAGATTCCAAACACATTTCAGAGTCACAAGCCTACGCAGTCAGTGTCTCTAATGTATCTCTAACGCTTACATTTGTTGTTGAGCTTTTTCTATGTAAATATGTACTCGTAGTTGGCTAAGAGAAGTAATTTTGTTTTTTGTTTTAGGGCAAAACTAGTTCACCTTAAAATACAACAACTATTCCGAATAACTCCCAACTAAATTTTCAATTCAATTCGTTTGCTACAAACGGAAACTGTTTGCTTTCATGTTGCAACTAGACAAGACCAACCAGCCAGTAATGTCAACAACAACAACAAAAAATAATAAAATAATTCAATTGCCAGTAAGTTTGCATTGCTGTCTCTACACATAAAATACCTGACCAACAGAAGAGAATGTTTTTATTTTTATGGCACAACTAACAACATTTACGATTTGCCAAGATCATAAAGAAGAATGTTGTTTTCCTTTGTAAATTTTTTAAAATTCATTTATGTTCATTCTTTTATATCAAAAACAGATACAAAAAACCAAAAGTGTCTATTTCTAAATTTGCCATAAAAAAGAAAATGTGGAAAATTACCATATTTCCGCATATGTTTTACATTCATGACGACGATTGGTGATGTTCTTGATGATGATGTTTGTTTGTTTCAAAATTTTTTGTGCGTATCAGGAGAAGCAGGAGTTGTTTGATGGTTTGTACAAAAACATATTGAACAGTAATACTATGCAACAAGAAAAATAACAAAGATGTCTATGTTTTACTAAATTTTTTTGATGTGTTATGGTCCTCTTACTACAAAAAAAAAATTCCGAAATTTAATATTCTTAGTTTTTTTAATTTATTTTATTTATAACATTTTTAAAGAGACTGACTTCTACTGATTATCGCATAACTTGAAAACGACTCGTCGAATTTTGTTGTAAAATATACCAAAATTTTATTTCAATTACCTTTAAATTATTCTGATATCATTTTTTATATACTCGATGGTTTCCAAGTTATTTACACCGAAATAATGAAAAATATTATTAGTCGAAAGTGATTATATAGGCTAAGGTTCGTATTGTTATATGTATTCAGAAAGAATTAGACGTGATCAATATTCCAAGAACAAGAAAAAACAACATCAATTTGTCACGGTTCACACTATGAAAGTTTTCTTTCAGAAAGTCTGAGTATTTGGGTGAGAGGGGAGAGAAGTTTGGGAAGGGGTACACGCTGTCATGTTCTTTGAAATTCCCTTTTGTTTTCTAATTCGTAATGGCGAACGTGATGTTCGCTACTGCTTAATTTCACATTGTCTTTAAATTTCATTGAAATAATTTCAATGTGTAGACACGAATGAAAGTTTAAAAGAGAATCAAAGAAAATTTCAGAAAAAAAACTTTCATAGTCTGAACCAAGACTTTAGTTTTCAACGTATACTGAACCAAAAATTCAAGGAAAAAGTTCATTATTTTGACCAGGCACCGAAAATAATTATTATTGCTCAAATTTTTGACCAAAAACATCATAATGGTCCCAGAATATTAGTAACATGTTGTTGAACAATAAAATTATTTTTTGACATTCTTTCCATTTATGCAATAAACTTTTATTTTAAATTTTTACTAAAAAATTCAATTAATAAGAATTATAATTGAGTTTATTTTTTGATCGTAAGTAAAATAGTTCTTATTTTTGAGTTTTATTTTTTTGCTCAAATATAACGATCATTTTCAATTTTAATTTTTTGCTCGAAAGTAACGATTATTTCTTGATTTGTATTTTTTGCTTAAAAATAATCATACTTTGTTGATGTATTTATTAGTCATATGCAACAAGCCATTTAAATTTCAATTCACAGTAATTCATAACTACTTTTTTAAATATTGCCTGGCAGATACTTAGGTGATATTCAAGAATTTAGCCGATACATCTGGTTTTTAGTCGAGACATGTTCACTAAGCAAGGACACTAGCCGTAGACAAAAAACCGGTCTAAAAATTCCCCAAAATTGGGACAAAAATGTCACCAAAATCCCAGAAGTTCCCCGGACTCCCAAAAACTTTTACAAGAATCTTCCAAAAATCCCAGAAGTTCCCCCCGGATCCGCAGAAACTTTTACGAAAATTTCCCAAAAAATACCAGAAGTTCCCCGGATTCCCAAAAACTTAAAAAAATCTCCCCCAAAATCCCATATTTCCAAAAACTTGTACAAAAATCTTCCCTAAATCCCAAAAGTTCCCCGGATTTTCAAAATTTTTATGAATCTCCGCAAAATTCCAGAAGTTTCCCCGAAAACAACTCAGTGAAGGTTTCTAACAAATTACAGATAAATCGGTCATATTACGAGAATTAAAAACCTAGAGTAATCGTTATCTGTAAGAAAAAAATAAAAATCAAGAAATAATCGTTACTTTCGAACAAAAAAATAATAAAAATTTAATATAATCGTTATTTTTGAGATAAAAAATAAAACTCAAATATAAGTATTATTTTACGATCAAAAAATAAAACTCAATCACAATTCTTATTAATTATTGTTTTTTTTAATAAAAATTGAAAATAATAATTAAATCGTAATTTTTATAATAATACTCATAATCGTTACGGTCCCTGGTTTTGACCTAATGTACTATTACGTTAAAGCAATGAACTGGTTCATTAGTTTTGTTAAAGACTAACAACAAAGATAGCTTTCAATGAACCGTTTTACATTGAACATAAATGAATATTTTCATTGAAACAACGCACAGTGGTTTAAAAACTTTTTTGTGGAAATAGATCGGTATCTCGTGAGCCATTCTGAAATTTCACACATACATAGTTCAGGTGTTTTGAAATTCACGTGCGAGTGCATGGCTTCTTGGTATAGAGGGAGCTCGTGTGCAAACTCTAAAAGTTAGCTACTTAGGACGGTAAGTATTTTAATAAATCACCAAAAGTTGATTTATAGTCCTAATGTTAAAGTTCTTTATATATAGATAGTCCTTGACAATGCCAACAAAAACTTCCTTACATGTGTTTAATATCTCTTTTAGTTTCAGAGATAATTGTGCTTGGTTTTTTTTCTTTTATTTTAAAGCAACCTTAATTAAGTTTTTTTGATGTGGTGGACGAACCTAATGCCCGATAATTTTTACGAAAAATACTACGATATTAGTGATAAAATTTAGAACAAAATTCGAAAAATTCCATGCCAATATCTTCATTCGTTAAAAGGTTACACGAATCGGAACATGAAACATGTAAAACATTTTTAATTTTTGGGTCTTTTTCCCAAAAAGGTTTTATTGTTTTTTCGGTCATATAAAATACATTTCCTCTGGAAATTCTAAAAGTTTTGGACATTTTTTAAAGAAAACCTATGAAAAGTGAGTGTAGAAGAAAAATCGGATCAAAAGAGGTAATGGTTCTCCATCCAGTCCTATCCAAATTTGACAAATTTTGAAATAAAATTTGTAGTATAAATTACGATTATCATACTCGTACAATAGTAACATTTTAATTTGTGTGTGTGCGTATTTTTTAGATTCAAGTGAGTCAAATAATAACTACCCAGCAGCTAAATTTACAACTAGATACGCTTTGGGACAGTCATATTACTAGTTGTAAAGATACTAGTCAAAAAATCACAGTCATATTACTAGTTGTAACAAGACTTGAAACGTTACTAGTCAAAAAAGAACAATAATATTACTAGTTGTATCGAGACTAGTAACGATACTAGTAAAAAAGGACAAAATTTTGAAACATATTTTTAGCTCTTAAAAAATAAATAGAATGTGGTTCAGTGGGTAGAATACTTGCCTAGAATACTTGGGTAGAATACTTGAAATATGAGGAATGTGTGTTCGTACCTCGATTGAGCAAAAGTTTTTTTAAGAGCTACAAAACTAAATTTAAAAAAAACTAGTAACTAGTAAAACTAGTAAAAGCACTAGTTTATAATAACTGGGATTCCAACTGGGATATAACTGTATACAAATGAACTAGTTGGGCTCCTATGACAACCTAATGTTAAAATCGATAGTTCGATATATGAAAAAAGGACAGATAGGCAACTAGTCTGAAGTAAAAGGCAACTAGTACAGTTCTAACTACATACCAGTTACTTTGTCTGCAGGGTAGTTAATTGCTGTGAAGTGTAAGTAGATGTGTAAGAGGTACCCCTTATTTTTTGAACCTCTTAAACAAAAATAAGTGGTCATCGAGTCAAATTATAAGTAGTTACGACTTAAATCCTAATACTTTCTTGCCTGCCAGTAAGCAAAGTTTTTGCTGGGGAACTTTAACCACGCGAAGCGGCAGGCACCTCTAGTATTTCAATATATCAGAACATACTTCAAAAACCTATTTTCTTTTATAAATTGTTGGCAACTTATTTCTCAATCTTATTCCTTAACATTCTGAAAAAGTTCTAAAAAGCTCAAAAAATTGCTTAATTGATTTTCCATCATATTTCACCAGCAGAACATGTTGGCCATATACTTAAAAAAACGCATTTGAATTTTGTTATTGGTGCTTGATTTTGCACAAACTATAACAATATAAACAAATTGCAGCAGCATAATTTCTTTCCAACGTTTTTCTTCAGCATCCAGAAAAAATATGCTCCTCACCATTTTTTATGTTTTTTGCTCTTAGCGGTCTGTGTGCGGATGTGCAAATAAAATTATACGCTTGTTTGCTTGTGTTATTGTTGCTGTTTGTAAATTTTGTGGCTAATGCGCGATTGATGATGAAAGCTTGCGCGTGCGCTTCACCAAAAAAAAAGACATTTCAAAAAAAGAAGAACAAGACCACATTACTTACCACAGCACAAAGTACACGTTGAGTGAATGTATGACTGGGGGCTATGTAAATGCAACTCTTATGGAGAACCACATGAAAGAACTATCAGTAAACATTTGCTATTTTAAAGAGGATAAATTTACACACAAACACAACAGCAACAACTATCAGTACTCGATGTAATTTGAAAGAATTAAAAAGTCTTGTTGTTTGCATATTGAGTTTTGTTAGTGAATAAATGTCTAAATATGGGCATTTCCGTGTGAAAGAAAAGCTATGCTCATAAATCACAAAAAAATTACATGGTTCTAAGGACTGATTCTGACAAGGGGAAATTTGCTCACCCCATGCATAACTCTGTCATTTGTCAACCGATTTTCAAATTTATTTTTTTTTGTTTGGAAGGGTTTGCCTGCAGTCTGGTCCCATAATTTTTTTTTCGAAAATCGGTGGGTAAATTTTCCTTTTCATATGAATGCCTCCATAATCTTCCTAACTGAGACAAATAAATAAAACAAGAAAAGTTTTAAGTGAAAAAGAAGTAACAAACTAAGAAATGTGCGTAAAATGTAAATTTATGCCGAACATCTTGTCTACAGCCGTGAAGACTGCAGTAAATGTTTATAGTTTTGTCTATGGAAGATAATAATGATGATGATGATGGCTCCATATACGAGTCCACGAATACTCTTTACATGAGTAGCATGCAAAATACTTTACATTTTCTATGCCACCATCATTTTTGCTCAGCAAATAAAAACCATAAATTTAATAATGATCCAGCGAGTGTATCATCATTATCTTAGGAGGTATTACTAACACTTCTTTTGCTACTTTAGGAAAAGTCGAAGAATAACGGCCGCATGAACATTTACTCATTCATTCATTCATTCATTCTTTTTAGTTAAGACACCGTCCACAATTGTTTATTGTAGTTTCCTATTTCTTTCTTCTCATGATAATGGTCATGTTCATGAAGTGCAATAAATACGCTAATTCATGGTTATTACTCGGTGGATAATAGTCAACAAATTTATGGTTTGAAAGAAAAAAATTATTAAGAGTAAGAACGATAACGAGATGATCGCCTGACGCTGTTGGTTTCTTAAAGACGAGATAAATAAACAAAAGTTTAAGTAGTGTTTGATTGGAGTAAAAAAAGAGAGGGGTGGCTTAGAAACGCGGGTTGGGGTAATAAGTTATAAGAGATTGAGGAGGAAATGTTATAAACATTGATTCTGATCAGCTACTTAGTGATCGACAGTGTAGTTGATGGCAAAATATAACCATTAAAATTATTTTGCGAAGGGAACCTAAACGGGCCCATTGTCTAATTTTTATTGTAAAGCATTGCGTCATTTAAAATTTGAGCCCATTAAGCGATTTTATAAATTTGTATACATATATGTATGGGTTTTTTGGTCCCTTTATTAAATATAGGGGCCAAAAACTCCCCTTCAAAGGCGATATATCGGGCTGAAATTTTCTACATAAATGTCGTTCGTGGTGTTTTACATAAAAGTGATGGAACATATCTTATACCCTAAACATAAACATATCCTATGCCGAGTCAGTATAACTATGTACGAAAAAGGGGGAGTTGAACTTTTAAAACGCCAATGCACGTATTGAAATATTCGGTAGAACCTTCTTATTAAAAAAAATCGTTTTGTTGCACAGTATAAATATTCACAAATGCTTGCAAAAACAGGTAACTTACTTCACTTTATTATGAATAACATGTCATTTCTTAATCGATTTTCGTGGACCAGAGATCAGTTAGAGAATTTACAGAGGCTAGCATGTCTCTGTATAACAGGGGCTATGAGTCCGTGTCCTACGGCGGCTATGGAAGTCCTCATTGAACTCACACCTCTGACGATTGCGATAGAGACTTTTTCCTGGCAAAAAGTAATCAGCATCGCTGGAAAAATCACAGGCAGGGACAATAGAAACAACAGAAGGGAATTAGGGGAAATGGCAGTCCGATATTCCTTTGGAACTAGCACCATCAGGTGGTACACTGATGGTTCCAGAACGCCGGTAGGCTCTGGTGTGGAAGTTGTAGGACCGAGGATTAACTATTACGAGTCCTTCGAAAAAGCGCCTACCATTTTTCAATCGAAAGTTTATGCCATTGAGATATGCGCACAATTTAATCTTGACAGGGGTCACCGAGGGAGAGAAATAGCCATCTTCTTGGATGGTCAGGCTGTCATCAAAGCACTTAGCTCATATGAGTTTACCTCTAATTTGACTTGGGATTGCCGGGTTAAGCTAAATCAGCTAAGCAGCATGAATAACGTAACACTCTGCTGGGTTCCGGGACACGTCGCGTTGGTAGGAAATGAAAATGCAGACAAACTGGCCAGGAGGGTCTAGCACACCCATGGTCAGACCAGAACCATTTCGTGGACTTGAATTGGATACAATCCCGGAAGATATATCGACGTAGATCAAGAATATCAGGGAACACCTCTGGATCAATCTCCCTGGATTGAGGCATGCAAACCTAATGATTAGAACGTATAACCAAAATCGTTTCAAGTAAAAACAATCTAAGAATACGCACAGGTTTCCTCACAGTCCATTACAGACTGAGAAAACACCTCAACAGACTTGGCATTGAGAGCAACAGCCTGTGCAGATTCTGTGAATATGAGGATGAAACTCCACAGCATATTCTGAAGGACTGTGAAGCTTTATGCCATAATAGAAATAGGATTGGGAACTGGCAACACTAGAACCGCTGGCAATCTTGAGATTCCTCAGGAGAGTAGGTCTAGATGAGGTGATCTAACACCTGGTAAGGGATACAATAGACTTTCTTTGGTCGCAATGTCCTGAGTTTCCCGTATAAATTAAATTCATTCATTCATTCCACCGCAAACCAGAGCAGACTTTATAATTAGACACCAGCAGAATGCAAGTCATTTTTTGTTTCATCTGTGCGTATGAGCGTGTGCGTTAACATCTTGTTCGAAGGACCATAAGCCATAAATTCTAATTGTTGTCTTGTCTTATGAAACCATAGCAAAGGGTTTACTCCGTAGCTCAAATTGTAATGGAAATAATATAAAAATTTAAAGTTTCCCAGCAAAAAATTTTCATATTTTTTGGAGCACTAATGCAATAAAGCGCATAATACGCTTTAAAATAAGAGCTTATTTCGTAGCAGTGAAGGTATATAAAAGAAACTATACAAAAAAACTTGATTTCTTACTGCTGCCAAAAGGCAGGGTTTTAAGCGAGAAAATTCCATATATTTTCAGTTTTAGTGCTGAAAATGGTGATAATTTTCAGTGCTTTAAAAATCGCTATTTGTATCAAAAAATGAAGTACTCTAAACCGGGAACTCGCCATACAAAAATCAGCAGCGATATAAGTTTGTAAGCACTAATTTTACTCTATACTAGTAAAAACTTGCTTTTTTTAAGCAATTTTTTCACTGGGTTCCTTTTCGAACCGAATTACAAAGTAAAGTCTCCAGATTTTATGGTCTATAATTGTTTAAAGTCAGCAACTATTCGCCGATTGTTTGAAAATTTTAAAAAAGTCAGAGAGTACTACTTTGAAACAATGAAGTAATTTCCTTATATGCAAAGCCGTTGAAAGCTTAAGAACTTTTTCTTCACTTCCTCATTGAAGGCACCCTATTGCAACAACGTCTCTGTCCAGACACGATAAGATCGTGTCACACATTAACACTTTTTTGTTGCTTTTGAACAAAATCTTACCCGAACAGAAGCGTAAGCAAATTAATGGTTAAATTGTGGACAACAAATCAAGTGTAGCAAAAGTTTTTACGACAGTAAAGAGTTTTAAAATGAAAAAAAAACAAAGAAAAGGATACACTGAATGAAAAAAAAATGGAAAATAAGATGAATGTGTTAATGAATGCAAAATTGACTGCTGGCAGACCAGCAAGATTCGCATTAACAATACGTGTGCATACTATCATATTTTGAATACATTAATTTACAATAAAAGTCACACCTTTGAGCAGAGATGGGAAACTGATATTAATTTCATCGCTTTTTATTATTCGAATAACCAAGAAGTTTAACAAATTTTATTTAACGGCTTTTATTTTTATAAATTTATATAAGAACAATAATTGAAGCTATGAATTTTTAGTCGAACACATTTTATATGAATAATGAATAAAAATATTTAAATAATTTATTACTCCATAACAAAAATTAATTTTTAATTAAGAATTCTTTTACTCAACAAATTTTAATGTTATAAAATTAAAATTCAATTAAAAACTAGTCGAATAATTTTGATTCTAGTACATATTTACTATTCGATGACGATGTTAAACAAATTTCCATTTCCCATCTCTATACAACAAAGAGTAACTGTGGCTTGATGATCATCATAATCATGATTATCATCCATGTAAATGGTGTGATTATGATGGTACACATTGGGTGTTAGTATTTTTTTTATATGTATTTTTCTTCACCAGGGTCTGTTAAGTCAAATCAATAATAAAACAAAACATGGATGAATGGAAAGTTAATTTAATGGATGATCATGTTAAATGTTTGTGATCAATTGATCAATGGGTTTTTTTTGTTTAACAATCAAGTTTCTAAGTGATTGAATGTAGAAAATAAATGTATGTTTGTGAGCTCTCTCTCTCTCTTATTGCTGGTTACATTTTGACGTGATTTGACTGATTAACTTCTAAAAGCCGCCTTAACAAATTAGCATCGATTTGTAGCGAACGTCAACATCATCGTCACCGCCGCCGTTGTCATCGTAGTCCCTGTCATTACTATCGTCAATGTCTCTTTTCGTCTGCAAATAAATAAACTTTTGATTTGTATGTAAATAGTTGTTAAAGTGATAATAACAGCATTCGTCATTATTCAGGCTTTTTGACTTTTCAGCCAATTGAATTTCACTTCACGATTTTATTGAAAGCGGAAGCCGTTTGCCATCCATCCAACCCCATTTAGGAAGTGCAGTATAAACCAGCGACTGTAAGTGGTACCGGCAGCAGCACCAACACCAGAAGAACAGACAGCAATCACAAAAAATATTTTTAAAAATAAAAATTTAGGAGCCATGCAAAATAAAACAATAAAAATTAAAGAACCAATAAATATGCAAAAAGAGTAAAACGAAAGAGAGGCAAGATTTATGATGAGTATTGAAGATTGAAGTTAATAAACAGTGACAGAAGTTTCCGCTGATTTTACACGTACAATTTTACAAAAATGTTTCTTGAATGATGGACAGACAGTCATTTTCAAAGTTAACGAAATAAAGATGATTTTGTTATTTTAAATTATTAAATCATAAATGACGACAGCTTTTTGTTAGAGATTCAATAATTTCGAAGAACTAGTTAGAAAATGTCAAGACCTTTCCACAGACGGTGCAAGTGATTAATTAACTTCAGATTTGCTTTAACAAAATCTATATGTAATAGGTTTTAAGAATTATTAATTAAAATATGTATGAAATGGAAGATTTTTCTGTTCAAAATGTCTAAAGCGGGTGCTAGACAGATCAATATTTAGGCTTCAATATATAAGTTTGTGTGCGTGTGTTATGAAAGTCAAAAGCATTTTGATTTTCTTCAAACTATTTTTTGTAAACAAACGCACACAAACACATATATTGAAGCTGAATATTTACCTGTCTGGCATTCACTTAAGGTTATTATTGCACTAGTTGTCATATTAGAAACAATCACATATGATCGCATTAGTGCGGGCTGGCAATTTCTGATACTTTTAATTACTCAATACTCGACACTTTTAACGCTTTGAAAAAGTTATACTATTAAGGAGAGTTGTATTTTGACCCATCAATTTTGCAGTCATTTTGACGATTATAAAAATACAAAGGCGAAAGTATTGAGTAACTACTTCCTAGTACATAATATTTTCCCAGCACTACATCGCATGTCTCTTTTGAATTTGCGTGTAATACAGCATATTCTTCCATCATAGATTGAACTTGCAACATTAAATGCATTTTCTGTACCGCTGCTACACACTTCGTCATCATCACTTATGTCTTACTTCGATATTAATTTTAGTGCATGAAGTTCTTTATTGCAAAGAAAAACGCGAAGCGCAACTACGACAAAAAAAGGTACCGACCCATACAAAGTAAATGTTATTTTTCAACAATACTTCTACTTACGGCCCTTTTCACAATGTACGATTAAGAGTTAACATGGACTCTAACGGCAAGTTTTGTATGTGGAACTTGCCGTAAAATTCGTCGTTAGCTTTTAATCACACATTGTGAAAATGGCCCTTAACCGATAAAACTTTACACGTGCATTGACTAAAGAAACTTCGTTCTAACTGAATTTTCCTACAACACCTCACGTACTTTTTTGGATGGTCTTTGCTCGAACAAATAGTAAAAAAAATATTTCGTTACTGTAGTTCTTTGTTAATTCGAAAATTTTTAATTTTATTTCATTTTGCAGATATT
Organism: Panzeria rudis; assembly: GCA_956483635.1. Classification (NCBI taxonomy): domain Eukaryota; kingdom Metazoa; phylum Arthropoda; class Insecta; order Diptera; family Tachinidae; genus Panzeria; species Panzeria rudis. The sequence goes on along the minus strand of OY101448.1, from coordinate 24,223,827 downwards.
CCGTAACTATTTGTCAACCTCACGTTAAGACAATACCAAAAAAATTGGCGCTGGTGTACTCGCTGTCGACAAAAATTGGCCACTATGTATTAACAGACTCTTTCCATTTTCTATGCCCTAGAGAATAGTAAGTGGATATCAGTAATAGTAAATTGTTGTCGATGACGAGTAGAAATGTGCGATTTTTTTTTTTGGTATTGTCTTGACGTGACGTCGACAAATAGTTACGGAATAAGGGAGATTTTCTTACATGCTGTAAATGTCTGGTTTTGCCTGTGATAATGTTATTAAAGCATTATTTCGTTTTTCATCATTATTTTTATTGTCCTGTGGTTCCTATAAAGAAAGGCCCTATCTGGCATTTTAAAACTGTGACGCGAGAAGCATAAAACTTGTTTAAATGAAAAATATATTGACAATTAGTGCAAAATCTTAAAATACAAGTAAAAAAGGGCCCACAAATTTATATATTTATTGTAAAATTTTCCAATTTGTCAATACATTTTTTTATTTAAACAAGTTGTATGCTTCTTCTCCTATAAAAATTTAAAAATGTTAGATAGGGATTTTTTCATTTTCTGTGACGTTATAGAAGTTGGCGAATTAATCTCTGCTATATGAATGGTTGATGCGTTTAGTAATCAAAGGATTGTAAATAATATTTGTCTACGCTGAACTCTATTACGTTTTTTAACCGACTTCAAAAAAGAAGGAGGTTATCAATTCGTGTGTATTTTTTTATGTTTGGAAAATCGGTTCAAAAATGACAGCTACTGTCATTTTTGAACCGATTTTAAAAATTCCTGTTTTATTTGAAAGGCTTTGCTTGGGGAAATTTCCCGCACCAAAATATTGATTATCGCATAACTCCTCCATTTATACATCGATTTCCGAAATTCCTGTTTTGTTTGAAAGGCTTTGCTTGCAGTTGGGTCCCATAATTTTTTTTTTTAAATCGAGGGGGTTTCCTTTTTGGTTTAGAGTTACAAAATCGAACACTTTAATTTAATGCCTTAAAATCAATAAGTTTATAAAAAATAGAAAATAGTGTGTTTACACAACCCAGACGGTCGATTCGTTTAAAATTTTCTTTTATGGAAAACACTCAAAAAACCAACTGGTTTTCATATAAATTGTCTACTCAAGTCGGTCAACCTTCTAGGTTGTCAAAAAAAGAACTCCGCTATAAATTAAAACATACTATTTTCTATTATTTATAAAAATTACAAAATACAATGCAAAAAAATTTTTTTTCAAAGGTTTAAGAATTTTGTTTGCAAAAAAAATAAAAATAAATAATATATTAACTTTTATCTCATTTATTATAACTTTTATTTATTTCCTTAAAAAAAACAGATTCAAGTAAATGTTTCATAAGACTAAGAGGTATGAAATTGTTGTAAATGTAAAAATCCTTAAGTAACTACAAATAAAAATGGAAATATTTGCACCAGTGACAATTAAAAATGTAAATACACCACTAAATATGAATAATTTAAATATTTAATATTTATATCAAGATAATATATTCAAAATATACTCGTATATTATTTTTTTAATTGTGTATTATGATTTCTTTACTGGTTTTAATTTTGATTAAAATGAAACGCATTGTAAAACTTCCGCCACATTTTAATTGCTCACTTTATATACATAATTTCCATTTTTTTAAACAAACCATCGTGATTTTTATTATTATTGTTTATCAAGAAAAAAAAGCACCATTTCCAAGATTTATTTCTAGGAAACCTAACGTGAGATGCTGGGAAAATTGAAATTGGTATTTTTAGGAGAATAAAAAATTATTGAAGAGTATAATGTCCATTAACTATTTAAAAATTTTAGTAAAGCAATAGAAAAAGGTGAGAAAACAAATCTGAATCCGAAAACATTTCCTGAGGTTCCACTTTGAGGCCTTAAGATAATGTACGTTTCAAATTTAATACAGAAGCTCGCTTATGCTTCAGTCATAAAATTTTTAAACGGAGTTTCTGCGATTAAACTGCGAATTTATTCCCAATCACATTTTTTAGGGCCCGGGTGGCTGAAAAAAATTAGTTTTCCTGAGAGTTTATTGAGATTGAAAAACAATTTATGATAGCTTTACCCTACAGGATCTGTCCTATTTTCTATGCAGTTAAAAACCTCAATCTGCTCATTTTTGGAAATGGTGTAAATTAATGAAACTTTTTCTTCTTTTGTTCAACCTTTAAAAATACTTTATTGACTATAAATATTCTGTTTTAAAATGATAATTAAAGAAAATTTCAACCCACAAGTATAACGATGATCATGACGTTGATGATTATTTTAGAGACTATGGATATGAGTTCTCGTGTCTCTCTTTTGTTGCAACTGTGTGTCGCATCACATGTCTGTTGTATATTTTTGTATAAATTTTTTAACTGCTTTTTAATTGAGACATTCTTTGTTTATGATTGCTTTTGATTAATTGTCTAGCTGATCTTTTGTTTTTTCATAAACACTTTTTTTATTACTTTTAGCTTTTAGTGTTTTTATAAAACTTTTCGTTTTAAAAATATAATTTATTTATAAAATTTTCCATATTTTCTTTATTTGTGGTTTTTTACAGGCAATAATCGTAATACACATGGCGATGTGATTGATCGCAAGTCCTATCAATGGTTGGGTGCAACAGTAGCAACCAGTCGTGATAACGATTTAGTAGTGGTGAGTAAAAGAATTTCAATAGTTCAATGTTTTATAAAGTTATAATTATAAACAAAATATTATTACTTAGATAAGTATTTAACACGAGTATAAAGAAGAAGGTTTAAACAACTGCAAATTCTTTGCAAATTTGGAAAGGAAATGTTTGGAGTTTTTAAAAGATACATATTTAGATAGCTACTAGATAGCTTAAAAATACTTATTACTTTTTTAATAGAGGTTATTGCTAAGTACAAACCAAATTCGAGTTGTCAAACACAAACAATTTTGCCGATTAAAATCACATTAAAATTTTTTTTGATGAACTTATAAAAAATATTATTAAAAGATGAATTATTTAAAAGATAAACTTATAAGTTTAACTACACAGAGTAAACAGATCCATTGTATTAACTGAATTTGCCAATCGAATTTTGTCGGTTACACTTACTACACTCAAAATAAAATATTGGTAAATCTAACCAATTTCATAGGTTAGAATTGAGCCAACCCATAAAATACAGTAAAAATCAACCAATGGAATTGCAGTTTAGTTGATACTATGCAAAACTACTAACCGGAAGGTCACAGGTTCGATGCCTGCCAAGGCTTAAGCAGTAAGTGTGTTTCTTTAAAAAAAGTTTTTGTTTTGATTGTTTGTCATTTTTTGGGCTTGAACTTAGGTTCTCATGATTATAAACCGGACGCCTTTACCATCTCAGCTAAGCCATATTCTTAAGTAACGATAGCACAAAGTATACATAGACATGTGTTGACTTCTTTGACTTAAATACAGTGTTTTTTTGAAATAACTATTTTCGCTGTTATTATTTTAAATTGGTAATTTTAACCAATAAAATTGGTAATTTTAACTACAAAAATTGTTAAAAATTAAATTAGTAATTTTAACCATCATTATTTTTAAAACGTAGTTTTTCCCAAATTTATATTTTACAATTCAGTAAAATGTAAAATTTCGGTCTTGAACTTAGATTCTCATGTTTATGAAACGGACGCCTTTACCATCTCAGCTAAGTCATCTTGCTGAATAACGATAGCACAAGGTAACCATAGACATGAAATGACTTACAACTTTAAAAAGTTATTTTAACCAATGAAAATTGTTATTTCATACAAATTGCAACAACAATTTACATTAACAGTAGGTTAACTATTTATATTGGTTAGATTTACCTTTCATCATTTTATTTTGAGGGTATCAGTTGCCCAATTCACAAGCCACTTGTATCACTGTACCGGGGGTATTATTGTATTATTTCATTGTAGTTTATACTTGTTGTTGATGTTTTTCATATAAAAAAGAAATCCTCTTATATGTAGCTGATTCGCATTTCAAATGCTTTTTTCGTGTCCGTTGAAAGTACATAAATATAGTAAAATATTTCATAAAATAAACGCATAACGGAACCATGTTTTTTAGTGTCGTACAAGTGTTATTTTATAAAATTACCGTTATAAAAATGTATTTATTTCACAATGGGTGGGGTGAATAGATTTTGAAATTTTATAAAACAATCAAAAGGCATTTTAATGTACTTTCAAATAATTAAAGTTTTGATTATATAGGTTTCATGTTTGCAAAGATATGATCAATTAAAAAAGTTTTAGTGTATAAAGGACTATGACAATATGAGAAATTTTGTTTAATGTTCAATAGGTCCAGAGTTCTAGGTCAGTGCAAATATGGCGCAGTAGTTTTCATTATTTGCACTCTATCTCAAAAACGGTTGCTCCTACAAAATATCGCGGTATATAAACGTTTTACGAAATTGTATTTGCAGTAATTTTCATTATAGCATCAAGTGTTGTATCCAAAGCCGCAAGCCAGGATATCCACAAAAAATTGAGTTTTGGAACCTTTAACCTCTGATGTCATGTGAAGCCGTGTAGTTTGATCTCTTCAAGTTTTTTTTACGTGTAGTTGGATCCATTTCAAATTTATTACTTCCAATAGAAAAAAATTTACTGCTTTTGTCTTCAAACGCCAACCTCTTTCTGCATCGCAATCAGTAAAAATTAATTTTTCTAATTTTGACAGTTTTACAACTTCTCAATTAGTTGGCTATGTCACATATTTTAATCATTCGTTTTATTCAATCTTTAAGCAATTTATCTATAATCAGCTCATAACTTTCAATTTCTTTGGAAAAAATAAGATTACAAGCTTAAACACATTTTTGAGACAAATTTTAACCATTAAAGACAAGAGAACCATGAGCTAAATAGATTTGCTAGGTGGGCTTATTTGAAAACCATTTATTACAGTTATTTTTCTTATATTGGGTGTTTTTTATTGAGGTATAGAACTTTAAGTTGGCATCACTTTTTTAACTGGCGGCCATTTTGTCAGCTGTCAAGTGATTAATATTTAGTTTGGTTTGCCATTTCATCATGACCATGCAATGCGTCGTGATTTTGGTGTATGGGCCGAAAATGAGATTTATCTCGATGCTGATTTTCATCGCAAAATTTTGTTCAGTGATGAGGCTCATTTTTGGTTGAATGGCTACGTCAACAAGCAAAATTGCCGCATTTGGAGTGAAGAGAATCCACATGAGACCCTTGAGACGCCATTACATCCACAAAAACTGACTGTTTGGTGTGCTCTATGGGCTGGTGGAGTCATTGGGCCATACTTCTTCCGAAATAATGCTGGAGAGTCAGTTACCGTTAATGGAGACCGGTATAGAGCCATGATAACCGACTATTTTGTTCCCGAATTGGATGGCATGAATGTGGATGAGTTGTGGTTCCAACAAGACGGCGCTACATGCCACACAGCGCACGTCACAATCGATTTATTGAAGGAAACATTCGATGAGCGCATAATTTCGCGGAATGGACCTGTCAATTGGCCACCAAGATCGTGTGATTTGACACCATTGGATTATTTTCTTTGGGGATATGTGAAGTTGCTCGTCTACGCCAACAAACCAGAAACGTTAGGGGACTTGAAAGCCAACATTCGTGGCGTTATTGCCAACATACGGCCCCATATGCTCGAAAAAGTGGTTGAAAATTGGACCTGTAGAATTGGCTTTATTCGAGCCAGCCACGGCGGCCACATGCCCGAAATCATATTTAAACATTAATGGCATAAAATTATCCTTCCAATAAAGCCAAATTGATGGACATTAAAACGATTTTCTTGTGTTTTATTTCAATTCGAAGTTCTATACCTCTAAAAAAAACACCCTGTAGAATTCTTGGGTGGGTGACTGACTGATTGAAATACAATTTAACGCTTTTATAGTCAAAAAACATATGAACACAAAGGTGGGTGTAGGATTATCACACACAAAATGTTTACTGCCTTAAAAAAGACTTAAAGTTATGACTTGTAAAAGTTGTAAAGTGTATAGAAAAATGATTTTCTAGCCATAAAAAAACATTGTTTTCACTTTTCATTAAAAAAGTAAAAAAAATCATTGTAACCATTAAATTGTTTGTTTTGAAATCTTATTGGGTCATTTTTAGTTGACTGGTGTCAGGTCAGTGTATAGAGACAGACAGACGGACGGACATACAACACTACTTTAAAATTGTGTGTCTTGCCCCATTAAGGTGTGTCCTCATTTTTGCCAGTATTTTAGCTACAAATTATATTAAAGCAGTTGAAATAAATGTTCTTTTAATTGTTAACAATTTAAGTATCGGTTTTGTTTGGATCTGTAAGGAGAACTGGCAAAACGTGTTAAATGGAGGGAAAGAAATCTATACAATTGTTAATTTTCATTTACACCAGGTTTATTTAATTTTTTTTATTCTCTTGTGTATAATGAAAGCTTAATTAACGAACAAGTATCATCATGACTATCAACATCAAAGTCATTAGGGTTTTTTTATGTCAGGTTAGAAAGCAAAATGACGTTTGCCTCGTGATTTTTTTTAGTGGCGAATGTTTGCTTTTTATGGCCTTTATAATCAGTGCGCAAATGTTTGTTACTAAAATTTCTTGTGGTTTTTAATTTGTAATATATTTAATGACTTTTGGTTTTTATTAACATGACCTTCAATGATTTTGGCACAGGTTGTTTGAAAAGTGTAAGTTTAAAATAGTGTCCCCAAAGAAATGATTGTCTTGATTTTATGGTCAAATACAGTGATTTTTTTTGTAAGAGTAAGAGTGGGCAAATAATTGAGTGAATTTTTTTTAGGGTTCCGTACACCAAAAGTGTAAAGGAACCCTATTGTTTTCGTTACGCTGTCCGTCTGTCTGTCTGTGTATCTGTCTGTCTGCCTATGTATCTGTCTGTCTGTCTGTCTGCCTGTCTGTCTGTCACAAAATTAAAAACAAAATCGCCAAAATGTAAAAGCCGCTTACATGAAAAAAGCACCAAAAAGAAAAAAATTACCAAAACTAAACAGATCGTCAAAAAAACTAAAAAAACGCTAAAAACCAAAAAAAGTTGCCAAAACGAAAAAAGCACTAAAACTTAAAAAAATCACTTAAACTAAAAATATCATCAAAAAACAAAAAAAAATCGCTGAAAATGTAATAAAATCACCAAAACGAAAAAAAAAGCTCGAAAACAAAAAAAGGACGAAAACTAAAAAAAAAATAACCAAAAACCGAAAAAGTCGACGAAACGAAAAAAAGTGTCAAAACCAAAACAAAAATAGCTAAAGCTAAAAAATCACCCAAAACCGGAAAAAATCTCCAAAACCGAAAAAAGCGCCAAAACTTAAATAAATCGTTAAAACTAAAAATATAGTCAAAAAGCGAAAATGTTCTTAAAGAAAATTTTGTTCCAAATATAGCAAGCGTAAAATTGTTTACATCCGACAAAATATGAGAAAGTTACAACATATTTAGTGAACACATCCAAATTTTAATTTTTATTCGTTGGCCCTCAGATCAGTACCAGTACCAGTCCATAAGTCCATTACTTTTACTCGTTTGAAAAAGAAAGTTCGACATATCGCATATCAAAATTACCAAAATTATATATTTAGATTTTAATAATTTAAATTTTTATGAAAGACTTATGGCAAAACAAGTGGAAAAATTGTGCTATGTGGTGTTTTGTACCTATTAAATTATTTTTAATGCTATAAAATCGGTCATTATTAATATTTTCCAATGAAATGTTGCAGTTTTATAGGAATTTACGTAGATATTACTCAGCAAGTATAGAAAACTATGATTTGCTTCTGAGAATCATCAGAAATCCTGAGAAAGTTCCAACAAATCTCAAAAATAGGTCGATTTCGAAAGGGTGCATGCCCACCAAAAATTTTAAATTCGATTAAGTTTATTTTTTCCTAAATCATGTCTGTGAAGATGCCTTTTAGAAATGTAGGTATATAATAATTAAATGATCATTAAGAAAAAATGTTTATAGAAAAATTCAACATTTTTCAATTTTCAAATTAAAAATTGTATATTTTCCAACTCTGAAAGAATATTGCCATCCCCCTTAAAACTATATTTCTGAAAATTTTCATAGACTTTTGAAAATTTGAAAGTTCGACATTTTCGCATGTATTATTATTATTTTAATCGGCACTTATGTACATTAAATAGTGATGTAATTTTAACTTTGTAATAATTGTATTTTTTGGATTTAACTTTATAAATCTTCATTTTGTACATGTGGTTTAAACATTTATACAATGCTGCGCCTTACTGTGTCATTCAAACGTCACAGACAGCATGCTGTCTGTCAAACTCCGTCAAATGTCATACGTTTTTGTTTTGCTTCTTGTAGTTTTCAAAACAAGTCACATTTACCACAGAATATGTCAACAAAAAAAAACAAAACATATTTGCATGATATATAAATGCTGCCGAATATTTTACCTAACGGGCAACATAATACGTTGCAAAATGCCACATGGTGGCATAAAGTATTTAATCAATCAAAATTTTAAATATTTAAACTGTGAAAGAGCAATACATAAAATTTTAGCAATGAAATTTTTTTAACTTTATGTTACAAGCCGTTCTAGCTTTTTAATTTTAAGGCAACTAATTAATTGTAATTTTCGCAAAAGTAAATTATTGAATCTGGTTTAAATTTTTTGGGCTTGTTTGAGAGCCCTTCCTTCATTCATACGAAATATGAGTATTTTAACACCAAAATTTGACACATGCTGGGCTAGTGGTTACTGTCGTGAAAACTTTTTGGCCAATAAAGCGAGACACCAATACAATATACACTTTTTTTAAACTTTATTAATACAAGTGTCATTTAACAAATATCGACAGCAGAAAAAATTAATAACAATATCATATGACACCATCTTAAATGAAATCTTAAAAAATACACTTTATATTAAACTCCATGCCAATAAAGGCTTTAAAAATATAGCAAAAATATGACAACATAGATTTAACAAATAAATAATCCTAAACTTTAATACAAAAACCAAACGTGTTGACTTTTGACCCCACCAAAAAAAAGGAGAAAAACACTCCTTTTCAAATAAGCCTGGCTTGGCTGCCTTCAATGGAACACAATAACAAGCCGCTAATGGATTAATATGATCAAAGATGACTGGTCACAATAAACAACCGCGATATAAAGCAAAGAAAAAAACCCAAAACACAATGGCAACAATGACAGCAAAATGCAGTAAAAATAATACCAATAAAAGAAATATTTAAATTTTATGTGCCAAATTCAACCCAAATAAGGCGATTCAAATATAGGAAGGCAGTTAAGAAAAAAAAAATAATAATAACGACGATTTGACAACGTGACATGACAATTTTCTTCGAAAACATATAAAAACCAGCTTAAGAAAACTCGTGTAAAAATATTTTATGAAAGATTTTCTGAACTCATAGAGATTGCTATGATTTAAAAAATTGATCTTTGAAAAAATATCAATTGAATGCAAAAATTAAATCATCATTTAAGATTTTATAAGCACCCAGCAAAAACTTTTGTCATTTTTGTAATCGGTAGTACTTTATTCAACGGTTACAAAATAATGAGTGGTACTTATTCATCTTATTACTATCGGGTATGTTCTGCATTTCATGTGGAATTAAAATGTGTGGAATTATCGAAGCATTGTTGTTATAAATATTAATTTACAACAACAATGATATGATGATTCCGCACATTTTAATTCCACATGAAATACAGAACATGGCCTTATGCTTCAAATTAGAACTACTACTTAGTTTTTAATGAAATTAGTACGTATTTTTATCGTTATCTGAAAGTAGTTACAATTTGTTGATATGTATTAATAAAATAAGTAGACAACCACTTTCTGAGTAAACATGTGTTTGTATATGAAAACAAATTTTTGTCGCTTAAACTTATAAGTCAATAGCTGAGAAGGTAGAGTTCTTGTCTTCATATCTGAACGCGCGAGCACAGGTTCGTATCCCAGCTGGGTCAAAGAGATAAAAATAAAAAAAAAATTAAATTAAAAAAAATATATAAATAAAACATAATGTGTATAACATTTCTTATTTAATTTTAATTTGTTTATTTAACTACTTATTTTTTAGCTTCAAGTAAGCCAAATAATGACTAGTTAATTGCTGTAACAATGTAAATACATTTGTAAGTGGTACCACTTATTTTTTGGACTTCTCAAACAAAAATAAATATGTAGTTATCGAGTCAAATTGTAAGTATGTAGTTACGACTTAAGTCCTCATATACTTTTTTGCCTACCAGTAAGCAAAGTTTTTGCTGGGCAGTATGTACTCGTATCTATGTGTATTGTGGTTAACATAATGTAGCTGCTTTTTTGGTTGCCACTTTGTTCAAGCGATGTCAACAGAAAATCGATTTATATTATCTTGTATGCAGTTAAAAAAGCATAACAATTCAATACAATATTTTATTACGGGGCGAAACAGTTATGCACAAAAAATTTTAAAAAGTGTAATATATTCGATTGATATTAAGGCCTTTTTAAATAATTTCTCTTCACTTTATGTATGTCTATTTTCTCATCAAGGAGCACCATTATTAAATTTAACTTAACAGATAATTTTCTTAAGAGGTATTTTTTTAAAGGTTCTTCTTGGAAAGGCACCGTTTTAAAAACTTATTTTAAAAATATACTGTTTTTGAATGGTACTTGCCTTAAAAGGTGGTTATTAAAAAGGTACTTTTTAGAAAATGTACTTTTTTAAATTAATTTTTTAAAAGGTACTTTTTTAAATTGGTACTTATTCACAATTAGTATTCAGCATAGGAAATCTTGTAAGCCTTACATTTTAGCTATATGAGGTATATTTTTGCAAAGCCAGTTAAGCCCGCTTTATTGCCGCTGAAAGGTAGTTTTTGCCCCGTTTTAAAGACAGGGAGAAAACGAATCATACAACGGAGAGTTGGGAGGATTAAAATGTTCCACAAAAATTTTCATCGTGGTGTTTCACATGAAAATGCTGAACACATATTATGTCCTAAACGTAAGACTTTACAAGATTTCCTATGCCGTAAATGCTTCCTAAAATGAATCCCAGATATAAACTTTCAAAACGCCGATACACGTACGAGTATATATTTCTTTGATGTCCTCTATCACAATCAGTCGTTGGAATCTTTTAATTTTGAAAAAAAATTATTTTGTTGTACATTGTAGTTGATATTCCTACTATCCAGTGTGACAAGCTTTTTTATATACATACATATGTATTTAGGTACTTTTCTTAAAGGGTACTTTTGTTATAAGCTACTGTTTTGAGATGTACTTTTAAAACTGCACTGTTTTTAAGTTAGTTTTTTTTTCTAAAATGTACTAAAAATTAAATTTATAAAAAGCTACTTTTTAATATCATGATTCTTTTTAAATACCCAGTAAAAAATTTTCATGTTTTTTGAAGCAGTAAAGAAATAAAGCGCTTTATAATTCGCTTTAAAATATGAGCTTGTTCAGAAGCTGTTTCATAGCGTCATAACAATGCGAGAAAAATATTTGCTTTTTACTTATACAAAAGCTTCGTACACAATCTATACAAAAAAAGCTGAATGAAGAGTAAGTTTATTTGAGCTTCTTGGTGCCGTTTTGCAACAGTGTTTTTGGTCGAGTGATTGGTACGTTGGACTTCAAACCTGAAGGTTCTTAGTTCGATACTAGTTGAAGTTAAAATAACAAACATTGAGTAAAAATATGAAATTTATAAAAATAAATAAAGGAACAAAATAAGAAAAATTCAAAATGGCGTTAACGACGCCAATCCACATCGAACCATTTTTTTTCATATATTTTTAGTTCTAGTGCTGAAAATGTTGATGATTTTCAGCGCTTCAAAAGTGCTTTTGTGAACAAAAATTTAGTACTCCAATCCGTACTCCAAAAGTTTTTTACTGGGTAGGTACCTTTTTCAAAATTCACTTTTATTTTGCAATCACTTCCAGGTTTTAGCATTCATTAAAATATTCTGCTGCTGGTAGTGCTATTACCGACATCACAACTGTTCCTAAACAAAGATATTTGATTCTTGTGATTTTTTTCAAAGCTTCATATTGTAGGTGCATAAAAAAATGTTGGCTTTCAATAAAACGAATTCTTTCTATCTAAAGTACATACTATGTACTACTACTCCATTGTTCACTCCACTGATGCGGTTGCAAGAACACTCTAAAAAACAGCAGCAGCTAAAACAACAAGAAACCCCGATCTTTAGGCTGTTGGTTTGCATTAAAGTTCTCCATTTAAAACTGACAATGATGACAAGAATATCTACGCCAACAACAATAAAAGCAGCGATAACAATGATATACTTGGCTGTGGTTCACAGGTTCCTTGTTTTTACAGCTTTTTGCTGTTGTTCTGATTGTTGTTGTTAGTGCGCTCCTCCTCATGTTGGTTGGCAGCGTTACCGTTGGTGCTACTAAAGTAACAATTTGTCACTTTTTCTACTGCTTGGATACTATTTTGCTACTTTTACAAAATGCACCCACATGTGATACTTTTTGTAATTCTTGCCACTTTTTTAATACTTTTTCCTAAATGAAGAGATACTTGAGACAATTTTCCTTACGCAGTGAACTAATTGGCTTAAAGAAAAAAAAGCACCAAAATTAAAAAAATCGCTAAAACGCAAAAAATCATCAAAACTAAAAAGATGGCCAAAAAACGAAAAAAAACAAAAAGTCGTCAAAGCGAAAAAAAGCACTAAAACCTAAAAAAATCGCTAAAACTAAAAATATCGTCAGAAAACGTATTAATTTACAAAAATGGAACAAAATCACCAAAATGAAAAAAAGCGCTAAAGAAAAAAAAAAAGCCAGAACTAAAAAAATAGCCAAAACGGAAAAGTGTCAAAACCAAAAAAAAAATAAATAAAAATTGCTAAAACTAAAAATATCACCAAAAACCGAAAAAAGCGCCAAAACTGACAAAAAGCGCAAAAAAACTAAAATTAAACAAAAAAGCAAACTGAAAAAAATTGCCAATGAAATAAGGTAAAAACGAAAGAAAAGGGATAATTGTAGGTTTGTGTATTCGTACGGTATCCTTCGTGTGCAAGCTAGAGTCGCACTTTACTTAATTTATCTTTCTTTTTTTTTTGCATAATCAATATTTTGAGATGCTTTACATTATACTGCTTCAGAAGCAAAATGTATAGAGTTTCTATTGCATTTTTTAGGGTGATAAGGATATGCTTGACACAAGAAAAGTAAAGGAAAAATTTTCATTTCGGCCATTTCCAGATTACGGTACATTTGTGTTTTTTCGATGTATACTTCCCAGAGTCAAAAGCTGGTTCGATTAAAGTGTCCTATAAATATATTGTTTGAACGGCTTCAAAATTACACGTTGCGACACGTAATTTTTTGGTAGAACTGCCAAAAAGTATTGCTAAAATGTTAAACCTAATCAGATGAGCGGCAGTTTATGTTTGCTAAACTTTATTTTTGAAAATTACATAACTTTTTTACATTTTTCTTGTTATTAAAGTTGCCTCATTTTTCTCAGAAATCACCGTTTTGTGCCTGTTTTATTGCCAAAAATCCCCTTTTTGTGCACCTTTTTCAAAAATTTCAACGGTAACGCTGTTGGTTGGTAAATTGCAAACTACAAATGTGTTCACAGTTGAATTTTTTGGTGCAAGTAGTAAAACAACCAACAACCGCCAAATTGTAGTCGATTTGTATTCTCATACATTTTAGTTTGCTCTTTTCAGTTGTTTTTTATTTTTTCTGAAATATTTCCAAGTATGATTTTTTCACAACTATGATAGCAACGATTATTTACCAAAAATGGTCAATATGACCATTTAAAATAATAAAAAAAAGCCTTGATAAAAATTACAACAAAAACAAACAAAACTTGAATGAATTGTAAGAAAATTGTTTGAGATTTTTTTCTAAACTGTTTTTGGGGGTTTGGAAGAAAAATGGTTTTTGTTTGCCGTGTGTTCTTTTTTTGTAGCAACTTTTCAACTTGTTGTAAATCATGATTTTAGTAGAGACTAGGGGTTTCATTCAAAAGTGTTTATAAGATATTTTTTATTAAAGAAAGAAGACTGTTGTTACACAAAACTTACTGTTACACGATCTTACTGTAATAGTAGATCCGCGGTATAAACATAAGATACGGAATTTAAGTCCTCGTATCTCTCTACCAGAATGAGTCATTAGAACCTCGTTATTTAAAAAATAAATTTGATTTTCTTGTACAGTTTTTTTGCAAAAATCAAGTAAATTCACTCTATTATGAATAAAATCGTCATTTATCGATCGTTTTTCGTGAAATATACTATAATTAATTTAAGGTATACGTAGCTTTATAGTCCAGTAACAAAAATAGTTATTTTTGGCCTTTTTGATTTTGTATGAAGTTTTAAAAAATTCAAAATGTTAAATTCTACCAAAAATATAAAAAAAATTTTTGTATTACGCATATAAAAATATCGCTAAAATATCGAAAGGACGGCTAAAATTTAAAGTATTAAAATTAATTTTTAATAAAATTTTTTTGCAAAAATTAGGTACTAATTTCACTTTATTGTGAATAAAATCAATATTTATCCATCTATCCATCATATGTGACCTTCTCTGAGAAAACTCATTTCATCTTATTCTACACCCTTTTAGGTACCAGAATCCACTCTTAAGTCCAAACCCGTTTTTTTGACACACTAGGTCCCTTTTCTCGGAGAAGGTCACATATAGTATATGTGGCTTCTTCATGGTCAGTTAATAAAAAAAGGGTGTGCCATTTTCGATTTTATATAAATTTTTTAAAAATTAAAATTTTCCAATTTCGTAAAAAAAATATTTTTCAGCATTGCTATCTGAATAATTCCGAAAACGTTGAGTATATAAAAAATAATATTACACCAATACCCCGGTTTGCGGCGTTAATTGGGACCGGAGAAACGCGACGCAAAACGAAACGACGGTGGTTTTATTTTTCCGTTTTTGATTTATGACCGGGTCCCTGCTCGGGCGCCATAGAACATGAAATTTTGACTATTTTAATAGTTAGAGGACCATAACACATCAAAAAAAATATATAGTTGTACTCCTTGATATTTTTCTTGTTGCATAGTGTTATCTGCTATTTGGAAATATATTATAGTAAAAGTCATAAAATGTTCTTATATCTTGATAGCTTTCAACGGTCTTTAAAACCACGTGCGAAATCTGACATACAACAGACTTTTTGAATAAATCATTGAGTATGAAAAATGCTACAAGCTTTTTAGAAACTTTCGAGAAGAAAACTATTTTGTCGCATTAAAAAATGGCGTGGATGATGTAAGAACTCTAAGGATATATCTGGCATCCAAATATCTGAATGCATTAAGAAGTGTCATGATGGAATGAAGAAACTCACATAACATGAGCTCTTAAAACATTACACTGCTTATGACAAAAAATATGATCTTATCCAAAGATCTTTAAGACTAAAAGATGCAAAAATATACTGTAAAGGATAAAATATGCATAAATACAGAATATCTATAGTTAATATTTTGGCAAACCCTATTACACAACACTTTAAAATCTAAGTTAAGCGTTGAATAAGTTATTTACTTTGAAAGTTAAAAAGTTCTTTTTTTGTTTTATTTTGTTGTATTATAAATAAATTTGAAATTCAAAATAATTCAAAGCCAAGCAATAGTCGTCATATACAACCATTGTTCTTAGGAATCTTAAAATATTTCAAAAAACAACTTAAGCAATGCCATACAAAGGGGGAAAAATAATCGAAATAAGATAAGATTTTTTTTATAAATTTGTAAAAGTAATTGTTTTATGACCCAAACAACATTCACCTGATAAAGAATGTACAGGGATCAACCATGAAGGATTTAGCAGAGAAGAAGAAGAAGAAGCAAGAAGTACATGTTGGGTTTCAATAAGAGAAAACAAATAAAATCAAAAGCCTTTTTTTGTATGATTTTCATCGCGTTTTATCTACTGCTGACGAATGACTGCTTTGCCCGGCCTTAAAGTGACCATATTTGGTTGACAGGTTGCCTTCATCATATAAGTGAACATGAATGTCTACTGTTTGATAAAGTCTTTTTTTTTTAATATTTTATTAAGTTGGTATACGCAATAATATTCAATATCCAACCATCTATCCAACCATTTTTCCTTGCCATCCATATCCATCCACCACGTATTGCCAGCAATTCATTGTATGAATCATGTTTATTTTAGTCGTTCCTTTTTTATTTTTTTGAAGATTTCAATTGATGTGATCATATATTTATGTACATAAAATATTTTATTTATTGTTTTGAACAAAACTATTTTTTTTTTCTCGAAAAAAAATCCAAAAAAACATTTTATTGTTGTGGACTTTTATTAACATGATTTGAAGTTTCGTGTTCTTTCTCATAGAGATTTTTCTCTTCTTATTTTTATGTTTTGCAGTATTTTTATATTTATTTATGTTTGAAAATTATTTAAAATGTTGTATTGATTTGTTTTCTTTTGCAGGCATGTGCTCCACGTTACGTTTTTCATACAATAACTCCCAAAAAGAATTTACGCTGGGATCCCATCGGTACGTGTTTTACCACAAGAAACTTTACGCATTTCAATGAAGTGTCACCATGTCGTACAAGTAAGTTTAAAAAAAAGAGTTTATATAAAACCCACATAAAGCTATTTTTTATTTAAATGATCTATAAATATTTTTTGAAAATAAAACAGTTTGAAAATTATGCGCATGCAAACGAAAAGTCTTTAATGTCAAAAAATAGCCATCAATTTTTGACACATTTCTAAAGAAATTTAAATGCCGGTGACGTTTGTCGCCACAAATGTGTGTACATTAGGCTAGTCGTTTTACATGACTTCTAGGAAAAATAGAAAGAATGAAAAGTATTCCGCAGTTGTACACGGAGAGCAAATGCACGGTTGTGACATGGTTACCACAACTATATTATGCTCTATGCAAAAATATTAATTTTAAAATATTTTAAGCATAAATTTAGTTTCTATCACAATTTATAGTTTACATTGAATTATTAATTTATTAAATTCCCAAAAAAAACATGTTGCAGGTTGGGATTACAACCAAAGTAGTTTCCCTAAACATATACGGTTATCTCAGGAGAGAAAAAAAAACTACCTTGGGTTTTTTTTTGCAGTCAAGCGCTTTATTGAAGCAATTTTTCCATTACTATAATTATTTTGTAAAAAACAATAGGGATAATTGCAAACTACACTTAATTGATTTTTCTAAAGCATGTTTGATAAAATTATTTCTTGATTTAGAATATTTCTTAACACACAAGTGTTTTGGTTTATAGAGTAAAATATATATTTTAAGTAGGAACATTCTACATATTTCTTTCTCTTTTGTACACTTCTAAGCCCATCAACACAGAAAAAAAGATTTGTATATACAATTAATTTTTTTGTTATATCAATTAAATGTTCAATTGAGTTTGAACCTACAACGATTTTTGTAAACGTGAATTTCCGTAAGTTTTTTCCCACAGTTCTTATGCGAATGTGAATTTCCTTAAGAACTCCGTACCACGCTTTATGATATAATTTAACAAATAATTTTGTTGAGTAGTTTCATTTATTTTGTAGCATCAACAATGATGATTTTTAATTTTTTCACATGATTCAACAAAATCTTTAATTGACATTTTTAATCAAAACAATATTAAAAAATTTAATCAACTCAGTTTGTTGAAAAAATATCTGTGTTTGTCGTATCAACCAACAACTTACGTTTGTTATATTAACTAAATATATTTTCGAATTTGAATTAAATATTAACAATTTGATTTGCTAGTTGCATTTTGATGATATTTTTTTCTGTGAAGTTATCCTTAAACGCTTTTGTGTGTAGATGTATGAACAAATAATTCTTGCAAAAAAAAACCGACTTCAAAATAGGCATGGCACCGCCCCCATATTTATTTTATCATCATGTACTTTTACGAGAACTGATTGTGTATGCGAAGTTTCATAAGAATCGGATAAGTAGAAGTAGTTAAAATGAATATTTACTTTTCATGGGCATAGCACTGCCCTCTTTTCTAACCACAATGATGTATTGTAACGATAACTAAGTGTCTATGCAAAGTATCACAAGAATCGGCTAAAAAGAAGTAGTTAAAATGCTTATTTACTTTTCATGGGCGTGGCACTGCCCACTTTTCTAAACATAATGTTGCATTATAACGATAACTAAGGGTGTATGCAAAGTTTCATAAGAATCGGTTCAGTAGAAGTTGTTGAAAAAGAATATTTACTTTGCATGGGCGTGGCACATCCTACTTTTTTGATCCTGATGTAGGATTTAAACAGAAGCCTAATGTGTGCGTACAGTTTCATAAGAATCGGTTGAGTAGCAGTAGTTGAAAACGAATGTGTATTTACTTTATATGGTCGTGACCCCGCCCACTTTTCAACGGGACCAATCTGGAAATACATCCTTTTGAATAGAAAAAAAATCCGAAATCGATTCATAAATGGCGGAGTTTTGAGGGAACATACATAAAAAATATTAAAAAAAATACATAACGAATTGATAACCTTTCTCCTTTAAAGTGTTAAAAGTGGTGCAATAAAAAAAAATTCGAAAATTGTCACATAGCTGATTACGTCAGAGCAACGGTGATCAAGCTGTGCACAGTGCTTCCAGTTAAAAGAAAAAGGGTAATAAATATGTATCTTTGGAACTTGCAATCCGATTACAAAACGATATATGTAAAGACCATAGAGGAGGACCTAAGCTTTAAGAATGTTGAAACTGTTGAAACACACCGTGAGCTACAGGATGTCAATGTTCACTACCTCGCGCATGAAAATCCTTGTTGGCCTCATAGCTTTTATAAATATTCAACGATTTTAATGAATTCAAACTTGTTGTAAGGCTTATAAATAGACAAAGAAAGTACATACTATCATATTACTCATACGTATACAATTTTGGCCTAAAAAATTGGAAATTCTCATTTTATTCACATGTTTTTTTATTATTAAAGCTTCATAAAAATTTACCGAGGGTCGCTATGTTTTTTAATAAATAGTAGAGAAATAAAAATTAAAATATGAAGCAGGTAAATAAAATGCTTCTGAAAATCTGCCTTCCTGTCCACATTTTTGAGCGGGCGGGTAACAATTAAAACCCAAATTAATTATATTAAATATCTGTGATATAATTTGTGAAAAAATTTTAAAAACTCGATGGGCGTTTTTTCTTAGGCGAGTCATTTTCCCGCTTTTCTTAAAAAGGGGTCAAAAAACTCCCCTTCAGTAGGGATATAGCGAGCTGAAATATTCTAACCCTGAAATGAGTTAAAAATGTAAGCTTTCAAAACACCGATACACGTGTACATTTTTTACGTGAAAATTATTTCACGTTGTTTTCTGATGCCCCACACAGAAAAAAATAGACAAGAATTATGTTCAATAACACCATGTTATTGAAAAAAATATGAATTTCAATAATTTAATACAATGGGTAGTATAAATAAAAAAAGTATTTGCTTTTTACTTAAACATTTGTTTTAAAAGCGAAAATTATTCGTTTTATATTCAATAATTTCCAGAATTTTGTGTTTTAAAACAAATTTTTAAGTAAAAAGCAAATACTTTTTTATTCATACTACCCACTATTTCGTTGTATGTATTTCTTTCCCATGCCGGTTTTCTTTTCATACATAATAACTTGAAACAAGTTTTATCTCATAAAAAAAATATCTGGGACATGGCTCGGCTGTAGAGAGCAAGCTTTTACGTCCGGGAAACCCGTGTTCGTATCCCAGGCATGTCAAAATTTTTTTAATTTATATTTTTTTTCTTTTGAAATTTTGAAAATTATTGAATACCTAGATTTTTGTTAACAAAAACAAAACTTATTTTTTTTCTGCGCAATAGCCTCCCGTCAGTGTTCATGTGTGTTTCAAGTATTTCAAAACATTTTAGGGGGCTCAGTTTTTTGTAAACTCAAGTCATACTTATAAATTATGAATGAAAATTAAATACGAGAATTATTAATTATTCTAACGCAAAGAAGTCTATAAACATGTTCCTTTGACGAAGATATTTGAGATGAAATTGGATATCCATTAGTTTTCACGGTTCACTAAAATACTTTAGTGCAAATTGGTGTCTACACGCAGAGAAAAGATATGGTTGTGTCATGGTTGCATAAACAATGTCATGTTTCCCGATATAGTTTATGATTGCGGCAAATAAATTTATATTCTTTCAAATGATTGTGATTCTTAATTAGTTTGCGACAAACAAACTCATGTTTACATTTAATTATGACATTGTTAGCATTCATAAAAATTGCAACATGGTTGCATTCAATATACATATGTATTTATGCTGTTAAAAAAATTCTAACTACAATGATATCATATTTAAAATTGCAACAATAGTATGATTACAAGAACCATACTATTTAAAAGCAGTATCATCGCATTCAAGCTTTGCAAAAAGGTTTTTGTTCTCACCCTTGGCTAAATGGTTTTCTGTCTTGGTACTTTTGATTTAAGTTTAAAAATATAAAAATATAATATATATTTAGGGGGAGGGGGCGGGTACGGGATATTCCCTCCCCCCCCCCCCCCCCCCCTTCCCCACAAAAGTGAGTAAAGTATAACCAATTTCTATTGTGTTTCTAAAAAAATTTTGCAAAATAGTATGTTTCAGTTAAAAGTTCATCTTCCAAAAACTCAACTCGATCCGCGCCTGCATAGTAAAGAGTTAAGACAAAATTGTAAAGCAATTATTATATAATTTAAAATATTTCTCAAGCACTTCCTTAAGTTGCAATCTGTGTGAAATAAAATACAATTTAAGAATCTCTGCTGTTTAAAGGACATACAAATTCTATTAAGACACACAACAATTTGTTACAAGTTTCCAATTTTTCTTTCCAACATTTTCGACATCGTCGCCGTCGTTCGCGACGTTTAACATTGAAAACATTTTCTTTAGAGAAGTTATTTCGAAACAAATAAATTCCTGATTGAATAGCAATTTGTTAATCATTCCATATGCGTGCCTCCACTTGTGGCCATAAAAGGATAATTGTTCGCTATGGAATTGAAACATTTGAAAAACAAAAAAAAAACATGGTTAAATTGTACGTTCCTACCACAAATACAACAGCAATTTCTTAAGAGACACTACAAAAAGTGTTGCATTGTATGTGCCCAGTATGCTGGCTTAAAGTAGGCATTGTCAAGGGTTAAATTTATCAACAAAAAAAGGAGTCCTTCACTGTATGGCGTATTTATATAAATGTTTTTATTTATAAGGCAAAAAGTACAAAGAACAGAAACAGAAGCATAAACACACTCACTCACTTTTACAAATGTCTTTCTACTATTTATTTTTACCATGATCGTGCGCCAGATCAAATTAAACGATAACAATTTGTCGCTGAAGTGTTTCAATTTAAACATTTGCCCAGTCAAGTTAACCGCACTGGTGTATAAAAAAGAAACCTACAACAACTTAAGCCACAAATGGGCATGGTATGAAAGAGAGGAGGGAAAAATATGTCATACCAAACTCAGACTTAGAATTGTATAAAAATAAAAAGTAAAAAAAAAACTTTAAGGTTTTGTATTTGTCGCTGATGTATAAATTGTACTGGCTATGAGAAACCGCATGAACAACAAGTACACACAACCAACAAGCAACATGCTTGGGTTGTTGCTGTTTTGAATTGCTGGACAAAGCTACAACAAAAAAAATATGATTTTTAAAAAGGGAAGTATAGCCCACAGGACATGCACAAATATCGATAAATATTCAGATAATTATTTCAAAGACAATCAGATTTTCTTATTACATAAAAGGACAGAGTTTCGTGCTACAAGTGGCTCTAAAATGCCAAAGTATCCTTAACGCTTAAATATCCTGAAAAATGATACTTTATTTTTTACATATTTATTGTGTGAAGTTTTCAAGTTCGGGCGAAAACAGATTCAAAAGCTACAGGTGTTTCATTCAAATCGGAGAAAGTAAAATCGGTGGCATGTAATAACGTCCAATGAAATAATGCCCGTGGACATTAATTTCATTTCGAAAAGTACTGATTTTGCAGAGTAAACACTTTTTGCCTAGCCGGTCTTTGGCCGGGCTTAAGTGTTTCTCCTCTGGGTATGTCGAATAGTGGCTTCGCTGAGTAAAGAAAATTACTTGCATCTTACAACTACCGGTACTTATAATTTTCCATCATAATTACATACTTGTAGTTTTCCATTGCAATAACAATTACTTGTAATTTTCAATAGCAATTACTTGTAATTTTCAATAACAATTACTTGTAATTTTCAATTACAATTATTAGTAATTTTCAAAGACAAATACTTGTAATTTTCAATTACAATTATGTACTTGTAATTTTAAATTAGAGTTGTTTGTAAATTTCTTTCAATTACAAGTATGTACTTGTAATTTCCATGGTATTGTACCTATCAAGACCTTGGTCCTTATTTTGATCTCAGTACTTTTTACGACCGAAATTTTTGGATAGGAGCTTGGCCTTATTTTCACATTTATGTGTTTGTGCGGATTATATTAATTTGAGAAGATTTTGGTTTTTTCAGTTAAAACAAAAACCCGCAGCTCGGCAACTAAATTATTTTTAGTCCTTGCAAATAACGTTTCTGAATCTGCCCAGTAGCACAGCTTCTAAAGTAGCTTCTAGGTATTGCAGAACTTGTGCCAAAAAAAATTTACATTTTGTTTTTAAATGTTGGTTTTTAAAATATTCTTAAAAATTAGTTTCCATATTCATAAAATTTTATTAAAGTTAACGTTGGTTTAATATACGAATTTTGTATGGGAACCCCGGTTTTAATGAATTCATCAGCTTTAATAATCATTTATGAATATGGGGGTAAAAAAACCACAAAACGTGCCATATTTCATTAAAATCAATCGTCAACTTTTCGCGCTAATCACGATTTTCATAAAACAGTAAAAGGACGGCAACTCCCTAATTGCTAAGATCCCGCCCTGTGATCGAAATTCAACCACTTGATCCCTAACCAGGTTTGTTTGTAATCGGTTCTGTAACCGGTTGTTATAGGCCAAAAACTATATTGCGCATATTTAGAGAAAAATATCTTTCGAACCATATATGTTTCATCAATATTGGTGAACAATAAGATACTTAAAAGTGTACGACAAAAAATTGTGTGGCCTATTTATATATAAGAAGATGCTAAGAAGAACAAAAATATTTGATGTAAGTTGGAATCATGTTGCTAAAAAGAGTTGATTGAGTACGTATTCAAAATCTGATGGCGGGTCTTAGAGCTAAAATTCGAAAATTTGCTTTATCTAAAAATGAATTGTAATGGTTTGAAATTCTTTGTATCTTTGAAGTACTTAATTCAATTTTGTTGCTATGTATTGGTTTTTAAGTTATTAACAAAATAATATGTAAAATTTTTTTCGTTTCCAAGCTTTTTGCTTGCAATTTTCAATAACAATTAGTTGTAACTTTCAATTATAATCTCTTGTTTTTGACATTAGGAGTACCTCAAGTACCTACTCAAGTAATTCTAATTTTAATTGACAAGTAATTGAGATCCCTCCAGTCTATATAAGACTACTTAAGCACAGGTAAAAAAGTTTGTTTTTAATAAAAAGCCTTTGCTATCATCCCCACTTAAATACCACCTCTTCGTTTGTGTTTCTTTGAAGTTACACTAAAACTAAAGCCTTTGGCTAAAACGCAATATAGTGGTTTAAGATTTTGTGTTCTTTTTTCTTTTGTCCAGCTCTCAGCTCGTCATTCGTGTAAATTTTGAGCATTTAAAACATTATGCACCATGTGTGTTTTATTCTTCCCAGTGCCGAGTGAGTGAGTGTTGTTCAAAATAAAATACAAAAAAAAATCAAGAAAATAAAAACATTTAAGAAGCTAGTAATTTCTCATAATAAAATCGCCCCCGTATAGAATTTCAATTAGTTGTTGTTACATTACCTTACACTTTTTTTCCGCTGGTTTTTATTTTATTTGAAAGCAATATGTATTTCATCAAACAACAACAAATAATATGTTTGAAGGAACTGAAGAAGGTACGGTCACACTTGGCAAATATTTGCCGAAAAAACAGTAACCAATAGACAAGCTAAAATTGTAGTTCCTTTAATTTCAATATTTCTTTAAATATGGGTACGCACTAACTCTGAGCAAAAGTAGTGGTTACATTTTTTTTTTGGCAAATATTTGCCAAGTGTAACCGTACCTTGACTGGCACTCGGTCTGTTCATAAGTTCTTATGACGATCAAACAGCCAAACAATTTCAAGTTAAATTCATACAAGTACTTCATCATTTTTTTCTCATATCATTTGAAATATTTAATGCGTTAAGTTGGTATTTATTGCTCTTGGAAACGTTGGAATGTTTTAGGAGGGATTTCTTTATAAAGCTTTTTCCAATAAATTTTTTTAACGAAACGTTTAAATGCTCGCCGAGTCTTCTGCTGTATTTAGCAGAATGTTAAACACAACGTTTAACCTGAGATTTAAATTAATTAACCCATGAAAAACTGGTTAAATTATTTTGTAATTTTTGCAAATACAAATATGCCAATAGTGGGTAATACATATGCATTACTTATAAGATTACCAGGGAGCAATAGAAGAAGCACTACGTGGTATTTTTTAGGGCTTAAATAATTAGATAATTCTTAAAAAAAATTTTAATAATGTTCTAATTTTGTTTGTCATTTAGAAATAATCACATGACAAAATACTAAAAAAAAGTAAGGAACTCTCTTGATCTCTTTTGAGTAGAAATGAGCTAAATCCGGTTGGGATTTATCTTGAAGTAGAAAAGAAGATGGTTTTTGTAGAAACTCTCAACAAAATAAGTGAACAACACTAATTTCTGCAAGAAGAAGAGTGTTATAAATACGCTTATCCCCCTCAAAAACACACTTTACCACAGGTTTCATTTAATTTTAAATCCCATGTATATTAAATTTCGAATTGTAACAAATACTTTAATTTCTTTTTGACATTTTTTTTCGTGGGTTCCCCCAATGAATCCTTAAAATTCAAATTGCATTACAATTTTTTTAATTGTTTATTTTAAAACAACAACTAAATAGATACGCATAAAAAAAATTCAGTGAAATGCTTGCTCACTAAATGAAACGTGATAACATATTCTACTGCATTTTCTCATTTTTTTAGTTTATTCTAAAAATAACAATTAAATGCCAGCGTTGGAAAAATTTTCAAATGATAAAAATAAAAGAAAATTGAGCTAAAATTAGGAAAAAGAAATTATCTTGATTTTTTTAAAGGGAGTTTTATAGTTTTTATGAAGTCAATGTGCGGGTGGGTGTATTTCCATGGAAAAACATTCAGGAGGAAAAGAGTTCGAATGGTTTTTTGACATCTGTTGGACACTTGTGAATAAAAAAAAGAAATTTGTGATCTAAACAATTTTATTTATTGTAAGAAAACCGAAAATAGAAAGGAGAAAAGTCAAAAGATCAACAACAACCCGTTGTTGTATAAATGTTTACAAAAATAAAATTTACTATAATTTACTAATAATTACTTTAAAAAAAAACTTTTTTGAAAGGTACATTCTTAAAAAAAACATTTTACTCTTTTATAACTCTTTTTTTAAGAAGTGCCCTTTTAATATATAATCTGTCAGATAAAGGTACATAGTTTGATTTATATGCCTGATTCTCATTTCAAATGCTTTTTTCGTGTCCGTTGAAAATATAGTAAAATATTTCATAAAATAACTGCATCAATTTAAAAATGAAAAGTTCTTTATTTGCTAAAAACGGAGAACGAATATACCGTTTTTACTCTCTTCATACAAAATGGTGTCCTTAACGCATGCTGTTGATTTTCCACATTAAGAAACTTTGAATTTTTCTAAAGGTACTTTTTTTAAAAGGTACTTTTTTTTAAAGGTACTTTTTTTTCAAGTACTTTTTTTAAAAGGTACTTTTTTTAAAAAGTACTTTTTTTTCAAAAGGTACTTTTTTAAAAGGTACTTTTTTAAAAGGTACTTTTTTTAAAGGTAATTTTTTTTAATGTACTTTTTTTAAAGGTAATTTTTTTCAAAGGTAATTTTTTTCAATGGTACTTTTTTTCAAAGGTACTTTTTTTAAAAGGTACTTTTTTTAAAAGGTACTTTTTTTAAAAGGTACTTTTTAAAAGGTACTTTTTTTAAAAGGTACTTTTTTTAATAGGTACTTTTTTTAAAAAGGTACTTTTTTTAAAAGGTACTTTTTTTAAAAGGTACTTTTTTTAAAAGGTACTTTTTTTAAAAGGTACTTTTTTTAAAAGGTACTTTATTTAAAATGTACTTTTTTTAAAAGGTACTTTTTTTAAAAGGTACTTTTTTTAAAAGGTACTTTTTTTAAAAGGTACTTTTTTATAAGGTACTTTTTTAAAAGGTACTTTTTTAAAGGATACTTTTTTATAAGGTACTTTTTTTAAAAGCAAATTTTTTTAAAGGATACTTTTTAAAAGGTACTATTTTCTACTACTTTCCCTAAAAGCTACTATTGTCTACTACTTTCCCTAAAAGTTACTATTGTCTACTACTTTCCCTAAAAGCTACTATTTTTTACAAATTTCTTTAAAATGTAGTTTTCATTAAAAAATACTTTTTTCAAAAAATAGTTTGATTTAACAAGTAACAAAGATGGTTTGTTTTTTTAATTTCAGACAATTGGGGTTATCATCGACAAGGATATTGCCAGGCTGGTTTTAGTGCTGCTGCCAGTGGTGTAAGTATCCGTCCAACAAAAAACAAACTTAGCAGCGATTTCCAAAAATAAACACTTCCCATTAACACAACCAAGCAGTACTTTGAAAAAATCAACACGTTTTTTAAGAAAAAACTGTTCTTTGTAAATATGTAGTACGTATGTAGTTACCAAAGAAACAAAAAATCAACTCAATTCTAAACGTGTTGAGAATTTTTGAATATTTTGCATATTTGTTTTTTTTTTCTTTAGTTCTGACTAAAATGAGGTAAAAAAAATTATTTTAGCACTTCGGTTTTTGGTTTTTTGGCCATGCTCAAATATTTTAAACAATTCTATTTAAAGCCTTAAAAGTTAAAGCTGACATTGTATTCAAATTTTATTTAACAAAAACAAAAGAAGGTGCAAAATTTAAATATTTCTTTGTACTTTTGCCATGCATTTACAGGGAGGTGATCGTTTGTATGTTGGTGCTCCCGGTAGCTGGTACTGGCAGGGTAAGTTCTTTGATTATCTTTCTTCTTTTTTCATTTGTATTTCTTACTATTTAGTTTATTTCAATATTATACGTTATTTTTTATTTATTTATATTTTCTTTTAAAAAGTAGAAATTTTATATTTATTAAAAAATGATTATTGTTGTATAATTGTTTATAATACATTCTAACTGAGTATTAATACATAGAGACGAAACTTTTGTGTTAAAAACTGGATTATGTTAGCAAATGTTATTTGGCGCTCTAAATTTAATAAAACAAAATTTTTAGTATAAATTTTTCTTAGTATCAATACTCCATGTATTTTACTATTTAAAGCTAGTATTTTTACGCCAACCACTCCTTCCTCAAAAAAAAAAGAACTATTTCATTAATATTTTTATAGTTGATTTAAAAAACGTTATTTAGTTAAAATCTTTTGCTAAATAATTGTGTTCTAATTATAACGTAAATTGTTATTTATTTTCAAGCCTTTTTTTTAACTTTACATTTCCCTTTCTCAATATTGCTATGCCTTTTATTTGAAAAAAAAAATACAATCCCCTTTTCAGACTGAATTTTATCTGTCATATTCGTTGCTAATTTTTGGAGCAAAGGATTTTGTTTCGTCGGAATAATAAAAGCTGCATGTACCTATTGATAGCCTTTTATTTTCTTAGTTAAAGTACAATTGTGTGTCTGTGTGTTCTTTTTTTTTTTTTTTTTTGTTAAATTTAAACATTTTATTTTTGTATAGTTTAAGTAAACAAATCAGTAATTATTAGGTTTTGCATGTTAAATATTGAAATAAGTGGATATTACTAAAAAATACTACAATAATAATAAAAATTGGCTTAAGTATTTTAAAATCATATCAGCTGCATACTAAACAACCAAACCAATAGTTTCCTACTTCTAGGATTCATGGTAAGTTAGAATATAATGGGCTTCCAAGCATATTATTACGCCGACGACCTTATAATATCTGTGATAGGATGGGAGGATGGAACTATATCGGAGATAATGCATCAAACCCTAATTTCAGAACCCACCTTAAATAGTTCAATTATCAGGTTTTCTAGCGAAGTTAAATATCCTGGGCTCATTCTTGACAAGTCACTCACTTGGAGTCATAATGTTTCTTATACGAGCAACAAAGCTATCGGGTCGCTTCATACCTGCCAACGTCTTTTTGGCAAAATGTGGAGTCAAATCTAAAAAGAAAACGAATGCTGATACGCTGTCCTAGTGTGCTGATCTAAAACTCAACAAGTCGCTATAGGGTACTAGTCGATAAAGTATACCGCTAATATGTTTTTCGGTCGCCGGGGGAATGAAAAGCTATCCTATATAAGCCCTGGATGCAATTCTGCACATTCGCCCTTTGCACATAATAGTGAAGGAGGAGGCCTTGTAGGATTGCACTTCGGTTATCAGACATCTCCATTCTAAGAATCGGAGATGTGGCGGGACACATGAGAATACTAGCACCCATATATCAGGATGAATGATCAAATATAGCCGATATTACCTTTGAACAAAAACTTTTATGTTCTAAGTACTGAAAGCAGCCAATCAGCGTTGCCACTTTCTGTACTATAGTACAAAAACTGTGACACCACAATTCCCAAAAAAGTTGCTTTGTTGTATCAATTCGCCGATAAGTATACCTTAAAGATCTACCTTGGAACATACTTTGGGACAAATAACATTTGTAGTATTTCCAAAAAGTCGTTTTTTTCTCAACATTATGAACATTTCTTCAAATTCATTGAATAGGAATCAAAAAAGAAAACTGACAATGGCAAGCCCATGTAACAACATTAGAAATGGTCCAGACTACAACCACTTCCGGATCACAAGTTCAGGATCTTAACGACTTATTTTTTACTGGGTTAGTTTTAATTGACTGAACTATTTTTTAATATTTTATGATTTTGAAAAAAATGTGACTATTTTTATATACCAAAACCGTAGAACCTTAGAATCCAAAGTATGTACTCTTAATGTGTGAAAATATCAGCAATATCAATTTAAAAAGTTATTTAAAATTCGTTTCCGAATTTTTTTATTATTCAAAAATATTTTGAGTAGTTATGGTGGGCTTCCATTTACTCGAAGAAGTTTGTGTAGGTTTCTCAGAAATTTGGGAATAGGTTTAACCAAATAGATTTTAAGGAACAAAAGATGTACAGAAACAAATATAACATAAAAATAAATTTAATTATAAGTAATTTATAAACAAAGAAAAAAATAATAAAATTAAAGATATTTAGACGTGTCACAAATTCGGATCGAAATGGTTTTAATTCAGTACACAGAAAAAATTATCACCAAAAATTTTTCAAACAAAAGTTAGTATAAAAATGAATTGCATTTTCAGTAAATGTTCTTTACATAATCAATAAATTGTTTGCTTGACTCTTATTTAGGACGCAAACGCCAAAAACAACAAGAAAAACTGTGTCGTAGAAAAACAACCCCCATGACAACATACACACAAATAACAACAACAAGAGCCATGATAGCAAAAGGAATGCGATTGTACCAAGTTTGTTTACTGAAGATTTTTGAGTGAATTAATTCGTTAATGTCGCTGCATTAATTCTCATTCATTTTTTTCAAGTCTTTAGATAAACATTCACATTTGAGCTCATTTAACAAAGTAAAATTTCATAAATGCTTACTGGATGATGATGACCCAGACAAAAATTTTGTTTGATATTTTACAAAAAATCCAGTGAATATTGTGTTTTGACTAAGTAAACTATTTTGTTTAATATTTGTTAGTATTTTTAGACTAATTGTTTTATAAATTCATACAAAAATATTGTTTGACATTTTTCGGAAAATCCAGTAAATCTTTTTGTTTGATTTAGTAAATTGTTCTGTTTACAATTTGTAAATATTTTTAGTCAAATTGTTTTATAGATTTAAACAATTTGTTCACTGAAAAAAACACGTTTTTACAAATTTGTTTGTAGGTACGTTCCCAGACAAAATATTTACTATTTCATTGAAGTCCTTACAGAAAATGAAATTTAGTTTTTTCTGTTTACTTGTATTCCGATTGATTTTGTTTTTAGATTTTTGAAGAAGCAAACTTTAGGAATTAAAACCACTTTCGATTGGAATGGTACTCTGTTAGATTGCTGATTATATGTAGTTTAGTAATACACCATAAACATATGTAGTTGATTAATATAATGAGAAGAATATAGTAAAATATTGAAAAAATTCTGGGATGGGCACTGCTAGGGATGGATATGCTGACATGTGTCACAACTCTTTTATTTAATTATAATAATAGTCAAACTTAAATTATAAAAATTTTGCTGCAAGCTTTTCATTTTGTGTAATTACCAGCAATATCTATTCTTAATAAAATATTTTAAAATTTCCTTTCAAAAGACTATAAACGAACTGTTATATCGGTTGTATGTTCTAAAGTTGCTTAATATGTATAATTCTTTTGGAGAATATTAATGATAACTTCATAACTTTAGTACATTCAATCGATACAACAGTTAGTACAACTTGTGAGTTCCTTTATTTTTAGAAATTTTTTATGTATATATTAAGCCAGTTATTATTTTATCTTAGTTTTATTTATTTTAATGCTTTAAAATTATGTCCTTTAAATATTAATCAAAATTTAAATATTTCTTTCTTGTTTTCTGCTCGTGTTTCTCTACCACTGTGCACTTTCCCACAAAATAAATAACTACAAAACAAATTAAAAATAAATTTACGCATAACTGTCTAAATTTGTTTATATTTTTAAATAATTAATTTCCAAATTAAAATACAAATGTTGTGTGTAATGTGTTGTTAATCACCTTTAAAATAAACAAAAAAAAAATAAATAAATAAAAATCTAAATAAATTTAAATAAAAACCCATTACCAAACTAAAGGACAAGCCTACTCAGTATCGCCAGATGCAACATTTCCCTATAAGCCGCCATTTTACCAGCCTTTCGGTACCGGAGGTAATAAAATCAACAACCTTAAATAAAACCAACAAACAATCTTGTTCAGAAAAAACAAATATCAAAATAAACGCTAAATTATTAAATCAACAACTGCATATTAAAACGTTATCAAATAAAAATAATTAAAAACACATTGTATATTCTTTTAATTATATTTACCATCAATTCAGTTACTATTGACCCATTATTAAAAAAGTTTTAGTTGAATTAAGTTTAATAATCTTATTGATTTTTTATAAATCTAAATTTAATGCTTTTCTTTTGTTTCGTTTTTCTTTTATTCTAATCGAATCTGGTGTTTTTTTATTATAAAATTTCAAACTTGAATTATTTATTATATCTTTTATGTTAAACGCTTTATTTATCTTTTGCAAAATCAACAAAAAATCGTTGCATTGTACTGACCCTGCTTGTAAAGTGATTTGAGTTGTATTTATGTTCAACCAAATACGTCAAGATCATAAATCAAATTTTTCTACTTTTGTACGCCCGCTGTTGAGGCTAAGCTTTATTATTCTCTTTTAAGCCTAAGATTCTGCTCTTATTTTAGTTAAGCATTTATAGCATTTCAATCAGAGCCGAAAAATATTCAGAATACCAAACAAACATATCATTGGAATGGTACGATCATTTTCATTATCCATGTCATCAATATGATCATTTAATTCATTGCTTTTGTTTATACATTTTGGTCATTGGTTTGATTTTAAAACTAAATACATTACGACACACATTTAAACTTAACTGTTAAATCATTTTAATTTATCCATCTTTTATTCCTCATCATTTTATTTAAAGAACTTTTTGTGTTTTTTTTTGTGAATTTTGAATTTATTGTCAATGCTGGGCCCTTTTTTGAATGTCATTTAATAAAAAAGTGCAAACTTTTCTCAAACGTTGTCATTTTCAAAAGGTGCTTGGCAAAGAGCATGTTTTTCAAAAAGTACTTTTTAAAATACATAGGTACTTTTCCCAAAAGCTACTTTTTCAAAAGGGTACTCTTTTCAAAAAGTACTTTTTCAACATGTACATTTTCAGTACATATTACTTTTCTTAAAAATAATTTTTCTTAAAAGGTGAATGTTTATTTTTCAAAAGGTACTTTTTTCAACGGGTACTTCTCTCAAAAAGTATTTATATCCAAAGAAACTTTTTGCGAAATGTGCCCCTTTTAAGAAGTTACGTTTTTCAAAAGGTAGTTAAGGCAGTTTCAGACTATAATACAAGTGTATAATACTTTTGAAGAAAATGAAACCCTGACACGATAAATTGTTGTTTTTTTTTTAAATTTTCAAACAATAATTAGATCAGGGAGGCATTTTCTTCAAAAGTATTAATACTTCTAATATAGTGTGAAGCAGCCTTTAGTTCCCTTTTTCAAAATGTACTTTTTCAAAAGGAACTTTTTTCAAACAGTAATTACGTACTTTTTTCAAAAAATATTTTTTTCAACAAATACTTTATTGAAAAGGTAATTTTTTTTAAATTGTATCATAAATAAGTACTTTTTCAGAAATTAATTTTGACAAAAGATACTTTTTTCAAATGCTACTTTTTTTAAAAAGTTTTTTTTTTCAAAGACTGCCCTTTTTATAAGGTTTTCTATAGGTAAATTTTTCTAAAAATCTTTTTTTAAGTAATTTTGCTTAAAGGTACTTATTTCACAAGGTACTTTTTCCAAAAAGTACCTTTTTTCAAAAGTATTTCTTTCAAAATGTATATTTTTTAAAAATTAACCTTTTTCAAAAGCACTTTATTAAAAAATTACCCTTTACAAAAGATACTTTTTTCCAAAAAACGTATTTTTAAAAATATTTTTTTTCAAATGGCATTTTGCAAAAAAAGTTTTAAAAAAAAAATTTTTTTTAATGGTACTTTTTTAAGTTAATTTTTCCAAATGATACCTTTTTCAAAATGTACTTTTTTAAACATACTTTTTTAAAGGTACTTTTTTAAAAGTACTTTTTTAAAAGGCATTTTTTAAAGCTATATTTAAGGCACTTTTTTCAAAAATACTTGGTTCAAAAGGTGCCTTTTTCATAAGGTTTTCAACAGGTGTTTTTTTTAACTTAAATGTTCAAAAGGTGGTTTTTTTCAAAATGTACATTTGTAAAAAGGTATTTCTATCATAATGTGCCTTTGTTTAACAGATACCTTTTTCAAAATATCTTTTATTAACTTCTACTTCAATAGTGTTTTTTCACTTTTTTCAAAACTTATTGTTTTTTAAATGGTACTTTTGCAAAAGACGCCTTTTAATAAGTGTTTTAAAGGTATTCTTTCAAGATAAGTATAGCTTTAAATAGTAGTTTTAAAATATTTACCTTTTGAAACAATACCTTTTCAAAAACTTATAAGCAAGTACTTTTTAAAAATAGTACATTTTGATATATGTAAGTAAGACTTTTGAAAAAAGTACATTTTGAAAGATATAACTTTTTAAAAAGTACTTTTTTCAAAAGGTAGTTGCTTCAAAAAATACTTTTTTTAAATGGTAGTTTTTCAAAAGGTATTTTTTCAAAAGGTATTTATTCAAAATGGATTTTTTCAAAAGGTACTTTTTTTGAAAAGTAATTTTTTTATTTATTTTAATTTTTTCAAAAAACACTTTTTTAACAGTTGTTTTTAAGGTACTTTTTCAAAAGATTTTTTCAAAAGGTGTTTCCTCAAAAAGTAGTTTTTAAAAAATGTATTTCTTCTAAAATTTAGTTTTTTCAAAAAGTATTTTTTTCTAAAATTTACTTACTGTATATGGTGTTCTTAAAAGCGCCTTTTTAAAATACAGTAACAGTACATATTTCTTTATCAAAAGGTACTTTTTGGAACATACTTTTCTTTCAAAAAAACGCTTGTATTTTTTTCAAGATTACATTTTCAAAAGTCCTTTTCTAAATTAATATCAAACACAAAATCTTTAAATAAAATAGGCACATAATTTATCAAAACTCCTAATATATCAAATCCTTCATCAATCCCGCATTAACTATAAAAAAAATTATAATAAGCATGCCTACACTAAAGCGTATGTAGTCTAAGCGGTACAAGTTATAAGTAGCTGGTGAATGAATATTTTAATGGTGCATGTGAGTGTTAATGTCTTGTTTTGCTTTATGTGGCTGCTGTAGCTGTTTACCCATTTTATAAAATATTGGTTTTAGCACTTAATTAATTAATATTATTATTAAAAAGAACTAATGGCATATTGAATATTTATTTTGTCTCATTCAACAAATTATAGAGCTTTATGAAATTAACATTTAATTTATTCGTTTAGGACAAACTTATTCCTACGATGTTACCAGACCCGAAAATCAAGTCTATTCTACTGCCGAAAGCAGCTCATCCGATGATGATTCCTATTTGGGTTATTCTATGATCACTGGTGACTTTAATGGTGATCGTGTGGAAGATATTGCTATTGGTATGCCCAGAGGTGCTGGTCTATTGGGCAAAATTGTTGTGAATAAATGGAATATGGTGAATATATTTAATATAACGGGTCGTCAAATCGGTGAATACTTTGGTTATGCTATGACTACATGCGATGTGGATGGTGATGGCTTGGATGATTTGATTATTGGTGCTCCCATGTATAGTGAACCCGGCAATACTGAGGGAAAATATGATGTGGGTCGTGTTTATGTACTCTTGCAGACTAGTACAAATGATGTAAGTTTGTTGAGGCTCTTATTATTATTTTCCTATATAAAATCATATTTCTTTGAACAAATATAGGCTACACGTTGGTCTACCGAACATATCCGTGATGGCTTCAACACCAAAGGCCGTTTTGGTTTATCTTTAACCACTTTGGGTGATATTAATCGTGATGGTTATGGCGATTTTGCTGTTGGTGCTCCTTATGACGGTCCATTTGGCCGTGGTGTTGTATATGTCTTCCATGGCTCGGCCAATGGACCTTTGCCAAAACCATCGCAAATCATTAAATCCGAAGATATTGTAGAAGGTGCTCCCTATCCTCGTACGTTTGGTTTTTCACTGTCTGGCGGTTTAGACATGGATGGTAATACTTACCCAGATTTAGCTGTTGGTGCCTATGCTTCCGATCAAGTGTTCATTTTCAAATCTCGCCCGGTTGCTGCCGTCAATGCCATGACTTCATTTGCCAGTCCATCGAAACTCATTAATATTGAGGAGAAACATTGCCAGACAGTACGTGATGGCAAGCGAGTGGCTTGTACTGATATTACCACCTGCTGGAGCTACACTGGAGAGTATTTGCCTAATGTTTTGGAATTTGATGTTTCCTGGGTGCTGGATGCTAAAAAGCCCAAAAATCCTCGCATGTTTTTCTTACTAGATGAAGGCCGAAATATACGTAATCTTACCATAACTTTGGCTTTTGGCAAGAATTTTTGCCGCAATGAGACTGTTTATTTAATTGATAATGTCCAGGATAAATTGACACCTTTGGAGGTGGAAACACGCTACAATTTACGTTCTAGCAGAAGGCCTGCAAGTATGGTGCGACGTAAACGTGATGCTTTGGAACCGGTAATAGATCAAAATCGTGAAATAGTTCAAAGAGATGCCATAAATATACAAAAGAACTGTGGTGCTGATAATATTTGTGAACCCGATCTTAGATTAGAAATTAAGTAAGTATTTGAAAACAAAAATATATTTTTTAACTTGAATGTTTAATTGCATTTATCATTATAGGACTGTTGACAAATATCTGTTAGGCTCCCGTGAACCTCTGTCCATTGAAGTTTTAATTTCCAACATGAATGAAGATGCTTTTGAGGCTGCATTTTATATGGTTATGCCTAAAGATCTCGATTTTAAGAAAATTCAACAAATCGGTGATAAAACAGACACTCCCATAACCTGTACTGCTCCTTCCGAGACCAACAATTATACTTTAAAATGTGATATCGGCAATCCTTTGCAGTCCAAAAAAGTCGCAAATTTTAAAGTCGTTATGTTGCCTTCCCACAAAGTAGGAATGGCTCCTAGTTATGATTTCTTTATGGAGGCAAATTCTACAAATATTGAGAAAACTGGCTCTCATTTTGACAATATTATACGCAAGAGTATAAGCATTTGGGTGGAGACTGATTTGGCTATTGATGGTACTTCAGTGCCTGATTTTGCTTTGTACAAGGCCTCTGACTACCAGACCATTGAAAATGCCACCAAAGAAGAAGACTTGGGTCCTCAAGTAGTTCATTTATATAATATTTTCAACAAGGGTCCTTCGACCATCGATGAGGCTATAGTATTTATACATTATCCCTATCAAACAGCCGCTGGTGATTACCTCATGTATATGACCAATCAACCGGAAACCCATGGCAATATCCAATGTGATCCTCATATTAATGTTAATGCCTTAAATTTGCAACTGGATCAAAATCTTGTACGAAAATCCTATTTAGAAGAGAGAGGTGCTGTTATTAGGACACATGGTGTTTATGAAAGTTCGAGCTCTAGTTCTAGTAGCTCTAGTGGCCACAGTGGAGTTTATATTGAAAAATCTCACAATCAAAATCAAGGTGGAGCTAATGTAGTATCTATTGGCGGAGGGAGACAATTGAGCAATGAAGAAAAGAGACGTTTGGAAAAGGAAGATGAGCAAGCTGCCTCAGGTGATGCTTCATTTGTGCACTCGCAACGCGCTAATGCAGCCGCACAAGCCAATACTCAAGGAGGTTCTGGTGGCAGTTGGGCTTGGTCTTGGAACTCTACCGGCACAGGAACTGGTCCTTCAGTGATTGTACAAACAAAAAATAGCTCTGTTTATTATGATGAAAGAGGCCAACCTCATGTAGTGGAAAGTAGTACAGAATATGTTACTAGTCTGGATAGTATACCTAGAAGTTATAATCGCTATCCAGCTTCAGCTAATTATCAACAAGCTGGTGGAGTTAGCAGACAGCAGCAATTCCAACAAGGACTTGCTCCGGTTCAATCTCAACAGTCAGGTGGAGCTGTCAGACATCAGCAATTCCAACAAGAACTAGCACAGAGTCAATCTCAACAAGCTGCTGCAGCTGCAAGACATCAGCAGTTGCAACAAGAACTAGCTCAGGGACACTCTCAACAAGCTGGTGGAGCTAACAGACAGCAACAATTCCAACAAGAACTAGCGCAGGATCAATCTCAAGTAGGTGCCCACAATGCTAGAGGTCATATACAAATGGCTGGTCCACAGGGTGCTGCACAATATCAAAGAACTTATGTTTCATCGGGAACACCACAAAGAGTACAATACTCTTCCTCTTCATCAACTGGCGGATCCTACAGACCGCCGCAGCAGCAGCAACAACAACATCGCGTTGGTAGTGCCGCCACTTATAATGATTTTTCTGGTGGTGATGGCACTTTTGAAAAGGCCGCCGTTGGAGGTCGTGGTTTCCATGCCGGCACATTAGATTTAGGTACCCTTAACCGTGGCAACGTGGAACAGGAACTACGCACTCATAGCCAACCACAAGCTGGCTTCCGTTCTGGCACATTAGATTTAGGTACCCTTAACCATGGTAACGTGGAACAAGAATTACGCACTCACAGCCAACCACAAGGTGGTTTCCGTACTGCCACATTAGACTTAGGTACCCTTAGCCGTGGTAACGTCGAAAAAGAAGTACGCACTCAGAGTCAACCACAAGCTGGTAGCTACAGCTATCATCAGACCTATTCCAGCGGTACGCCCCAATCTAATGCCAACTATCACCAAACAGCTTCCTCATCTTCCTCCAACTATGGCGCTAACAAACCTTATTATGGTCTTGAAAATGAAGATTACTATGACGAAGACTACAACAGTCAAGCAGGACAACAGGCTTCACAAAAATGGTCACACTCCTCTTCGTCTTTCCAACCACATCGAAGAGTGCGTCGTGAAGAGTCGGAAACTGCTGAACCAACACAAATCGATTTAAATTCACCTTGCAAGGCTGCCAAATGTGAAACATTACGATGTGTGGCCCGCAACTTGGGTAAAGATGATGGAGTTTGGATTGCCATACGGACACGTATGGTTGCGAAAACTATGGAAAAATTGGCTGGCAGTGTTCCACTTAATGTTTCCACTATGGCTGTATCTCACGTTACGAAATTGCCATATATTGGTGAGCCCAAAGATGATATTATACGATCACATGAGATTTTCTATAAAGCTGTACCTGAGCCCACGCCAGTGCCCGATGTGGTGCCCTTGTGGGTTGTTGTGTTGGCAGCATGTGCTGGTGCTCTAATTTTGTTGCTACTTATATTGCTGCTTTATAAAGTATGTTCAATAATTTTTTTTTCTTTTTATTTCATTTTAAAAATATTTAATTGTTTCTTTCTTTATAGTGTGGTTTCTTCAATCGTAACCGTCCTACCGATCATTCAATGGAACGTCAACCTTTGCGTAATGGTTACCACGCCGATGAGCATCTGTAAATGATGAGCCAAACATTAATAAGTGCTTTCAATTAAGCTTATGGAGAAAACTCTAAGAGTTTCTCTGGTAATTTGCCTTTATTAACACTAGTTATAAAAAGAAATTTGTTAAATACAAGAACATTATCAAGAATGAGAAGGATTGAACGAAATGGGGATAGAAAAAAATTTAACACTTTTATAAAAAGAGTTTCTTTTTAGATCTAAAGATTTTGTTACAATCCTTAATGCTTATAAAAAAAAACCTCTTGTATTTGATTGGAATACTTATATATATTTTTATTAGCAAACTAACGGCTCCTAGTCACCAAAAATATTTAAACATAAAGAAAGTAACGATTTTTGTTTAAATCATAATTTTCTGCCATAAAAACGAACGATTAAAATATATATTAAAATAGTTTATGAATTGTTAACATAAAAATAATGAAATTATTAAATAGATATTTTTCTAATAAACCTGTTGAGAATTATATGAAACATAAAAGTGCTAAAAAAATTTTAATTTATAAAATGTAATATACAATCTAAACTAAACTCCTAACTTATTTTCAAAGAAAAAGCAACTAACTTTACAACAATTAAAAAAATAATCAAAATATAACTTAAAAAAGGAATTTTAAACAGATTTCCTAAAACCAATAAAGTTAATTTGCTTTATTAGGTAAATCAAATATTAAATATATATATTTTTTATTATTTATAAGAATTTTTTTCTGCCACAGTGTATGTGTATGAATGGAAGAATGTCTGAGAAAACATGAATGTTTAAGTTTAATTTTTTAACGAGTTTTCGATGTATATTTTTTCTAGTTATTTTTAAGTAGAAATGTTTTGTCAGAGTGAATGAATGTGAATTTAAATTATTAATAATTTTATTTTAAAATCAATAAAAATTACTTATGTATTTGTTTATTAATTTTTAATTACTATTAACCATAAATTAATAATCATTTGTCTGCTATTAATTTTTAAATTTGTGTAAATAAACTTTAAGCCAGAAATAAGTTTTCACGAAAAGAAAAATTGTTATAACATTTTTTTATAAATATTTTTTGTAACAATAAAATAAATTTCTGCTTAGACGTTTAATTTAAAAACCGAAGTTTTATTTGAGTTCTGGTTTTGGTTGACGAAAATAAGTTAATACTTATATGGGTTTTACACGAAGACTTTTTTCGGTTGACTTTTTTCAGAAAATATGAAAGAAAGGGCTTTACATTCGGTAAGAACTCCTGAAGAGATTCATTAATAAAAAACGAAATCACTTTTGAAGTAGATAGCTCTGTTAACGCATTTTTGTCCCGTACGTTCATAAACTTAAAAAAAGGCCAAGCTAAAAAGTCTTCGTGTAAAACCCCACTTTAGTTCAAAATAAATTACGAATATTTAAAATATGAAGCTCTAAAATTTCTAATATATATTCCTGCATTTCATTTCGTTGGCAAAGATTGACTAATCGTAAGACGGTTATAAGCTTAGTAAAAATATTCATATCGAACATAAGTTGTCTATTGTGTTCTATGCTGAGTTTTTGAAACTTTTTATTGCGATATTTTGATATTTCTCATTTATTCATGCTTCATTGTATTAGATGGTCGGTTGATGCCTGACATACTCAATATATTTATTTAGAAAATTTTTGCGCATCAAATACCTATTCAGGGGGAAACTTGTACGAGGACTAGTAAAAATCGGTAGATGATTTTCCTTAATTTTAGGAAGAAGCATCCACAGCTAACAAAGGACAATCACCACATCATTACCTTTGAAAATTGCAGTCTCTTTATAAGTTTCAATAGATAATATAACACTTCTACAATCGGACGAACTAACGGGCTCGTAAAGACCCCTAATTTTATTAATGGCATTATAAGCTCATTTTAGGGCAATTCTTATGAAATTCCATATAAAATCATCGTATATGCAAATTTTTTCCTATTATGTCGATAAATGCTTTAAATTTTAAACCCTTATACATTTACTTTGGTAAGGCTTGATTAAATTAGAGCCTAAAATGTCATGTTGTGAAAGTCAGGCATATTTCTGAAAATCACATGGGTTTAAATCACTTGAGATTTTAAAATCAACAAAAAAAAAAACAATGGTCCTGCAGACGTTTTTAAAATCACATACGATAATTTTCTTTCAGAAATGATATTTGATGCTCCATACAATAGAAAAATTAAAAAAATATCTGCATGACCATTATTGGTTTTAAAATCACATGTGATTTAAAGCCATGTGATTTTCAGAACATGCCTGTATATCTAGTTCTATCAAAAGTTATAAACTTTTCATAGCATTCTGGTGAAATGTCCCACAGTGTGACACACAGAAAATAGCATTTATCATATGTTTGGTCTATTAAATTTGGGAAATGTTTAGAAAATTCAAGAAACAAATCACTTAAATTTTTTTCATTACGCAATTTCTACCACAATAGGCAATATAGCTACCTATTTATTTAAATATGGAGGTACATAGCACGCATAAACGCCGCAACGCGTTTGGTGGTTTTTTAACCTTAGATACTTTAAAAGCGGCAAGTTATACTCACGCGTTAGAGGCATATTTCTTGTTTTGTTTTTTTTTACATTTTATGTTTCTTTTTAATGTTCTGATTCGATTTTCTTCCATAGTTGAAAAATATAAATTTTTAATAGTTTGATTTTCGTTGCACAAAAATGTAATCATCCGCCTCTGGCAACACTAGCTGTCAGAACGCACATAACGCGAGCAAAAGGTGAAACTTGCCGAACTTTAATGCGTTTCACACTTTCTTGTGTAACTTGTTTTATGTAAGTACAATATTGTTACGTTTTTAGTCCTTTACATAAAAACGGTTTTATTATTTTCACAGGATTCGTTGAATTGCAATAAAATAAAACACGGATATTTATTTTACAAATAAATTCTCAGTAACACTTTATTTATTACTTTAAAAACACGTACAACTAAACGCGATGTACACACTAACTATTCTTGGCGATGTTTACTCGTCTAAGTTTAAAAACACACTTCTTTCATGTCGTCTGGCAGCCTCCCCTTATATAGTAAATTATAAAACCTTCTGGTAACTTCGCTAACTTTCTGGAATGTAGTTGTCTCTTTTTATCTTTAAGTATACGGCATGATCATTTGGTCTTGCTATAGTGTAGTGTATGTGCGTGTGTAGATGCATGAGATTTTTCTTCTGTTTGTTTATCTTCGCACACACACATACTCTAATGCTTGCAACTTAAGCAAATTATGCTGTCATCAAGTCTACATCTCTTGCAGTTTAAGTTTAATGTCACTGTTTGTAATTGCGATTAAGCAGTCTCGAATAGTCTTGAAAGTTCTAGCTACCGTTTCCTGAAGATTCCGGAAACTTCCATTTTCCGTTATTTTGAATTCTATTGGCAGTTGTCGAGTGATGCCAAGTTTAATTGTGGTACTTGGTTGCCAGGTTTTGATTTTATTACAGTGATATAGGGGTATAAAGCAGATAATGATCGGGTTGTCAGTTTGTGTCGTTACATTTGAATCTGCATTTTCATTTCGTAACACTGCCGCCCTCTTAAGCCTGTTCGTCCCGAATAGGAACACAATTACCTTTTCCATAGTGCGCCAGTGGTTCAAACTTAATTTTTGTCTTCCGTCCAATGTACTGCTCTATCATGTGTACGACGTCATTCATCCTTTCGATGATACCACGGATCTCTGCTTCCAACTTGTAGTTATCCCATGACAGTCTCTTTTCCGTGCTATAAGCGTGTGTACCACATCCACTGGGTACTGCTCGATTATAATTATTAACTGAGTACAGGTGACTATTTCTGTTGTAATCTGTTCCTTTGCCGGTAGATGAACTAAAGACTTCTTTACTTGTACCGGGCGAAGTGTAGCTGTAACTACTTCCTTTACGCGCAGATCTTGCAGAGGCTGGAGTGGCATCAAATCTCATCGGAGAGCGTGTATCGTCATACCCTGGGCCTTTATTACCTTTACGTTCATTAATACTGCACTCATTGGCACCACGTTGTCTTATACCTTTTATGAAACCATCACGCGCCGCAGAAATTTGCATTTGTTGACGTTTAATTTCTCGAAGCTCTATTTCTAGCTTCTCACGCTCTAATTTTTGGCGCTCCCGTTCCAAGCGTAATGATTCAGCCTCTCGTTGCAAACGTTTTCGTTCCACAGCCAATTTCGTACGCTCCTCAGCTAGTCGGGCTTCCTTCAGGCGCAGACGCTCTCTTATTTCTTTATGCCGTCTGTCTTCGTTACGTGCTTCAGGTTGATGACACTGCTCCTGTTGTCGCTCTTGATAACAGCCATCACAACGAGACTTTTGATGACTCTTCCATTTATTATTCCATGATGGCGAGACAGATTTTGTTTGCTTTCTTGTTGCGTTGCAGTTGCGCTGGATATGGCCTTTCTCTCCGCAGCTATAGCATTTTATTCGCACTTTGTTTTTATTTAAAGCCAATGCTTGTACTACTGCCTCTTTGATGTCCTTTTCCCAATTAGCTTCTTTCTCGGTAATCACCTCCAGATTTCGGACCATATACGCTTGCGGCTTAGAAATTATCCTTGCGGTCTCCTGTGCTAAAGCATATGCCACAGTTTCTATAAAAGTAGGTTTCGGTGTCGCATATACTGCATACCTCACGTCAGGATCACTAATGCCACGCAATAAGGAATCAATTTTCAGCTGCTCTATCAATGGGTGATTTTCGCCAGGATAAGATAGTTGCACCAACCGCTCAATTTCCATTGCGAAATCTTGTAGAGACTCATTGGGCTTTTGTCCTCTACATCGCAATTCCATGCGGTATATATCTCGCTTATGTTCGCCACCATATTTCCGCTGCAGTGCCGCCATTATGTCATCAAAATTATTTCTGCAGCTCCCTGGTACGGTTTCAAGTACTTCTGCTGCGGCTCCTTTTAAGGCCAAAATCAGCTCTATGGCCTTTTCTTCACTGTTCCAACCATTTTTGCTGGCAACTGTTTCGAACTGGAACTTGAAGATGTTCAAAGGTGCGCTGCCATCGAAACAAGGCGTCTTTAATCTGCTGGAAGCCTCTGGAATAACTCTCACTGGCCCTCCTTGACACTGAAGATTAACAATTTTTGCTTCCAGTTCATGTAATTTCTCGTCCACATCTTTTACATGCACTTCGACGCCACCAATTTCTAGGCTATGAAGTTTATTCTCTAGTTCTGAGAGTTTCTCGTCAAATTTGATGACTTGTACCTCAATGCCATCTACTCTTCTATTTATGACCTCAGAAATTTCCACTAGCTTCTCATTTGTGGCCTTAGATATTTCCTGAACTTCAGCC
Source organism: Panzeria rudis (assembly GCA_956483635.1). Lineage (NCBI taxonomy): Eukaryota > Metazoa > Arthropoda > Insecta > Diptera > Tachinidae > Panzeria > Panzeria rudis. Next base: position 24,179,782 of record OY101448.1, on the reverse strand, counting down.
TTAACTTCAGCTAGCAGTCGCTCGTTGTTAGCTCTAGATGTTTCTTGAACTTCAGCCAGCATTCTCTCATTGTTAGCTCTAGATGTTTCTTGAACTTCAGCCAGCATTCTCTCATTGTTACCTCTAGATGTTTCTTTAACTTCTTGAAATTTTTCCATCATAGCGGCGAACATTGTGCTTAAATCCATGTTGCTTGTCGTGGCACGAGTACATACCTCTATTTCCTCTTTATCCTCAAATTCGTATGTCCCGATGTCGATGCCACGCTGCTTGAACTCATCTATCAGCCTCTTCTGAAGTTCCACTTTATTGCCTGTTGTTGGCAGTTCCAGCTTACTCAGCTCTTTTTTTAGCTGCTCAACTTTTAGCTCTTCAAACTTCATGGCTTCTATTTTTTTTTTAATGTCCTTTTGTAATTTTTATTTTAATTAATAATGTTTTTTTTTATTAATGTCCTTTTTATTATTATTAATGTCCTTTTTATTAATTAATAATGTCCTTTTTTTTTTATTAATTAATAATGTCCTTTTTATTTTATTTTGCAATTTTACTTCTGACACCAATTGTTACGTTTTTAGTCCTTTACATAAAAACGGTTTTATTATTTTCACAGGATTCGTTGAATTGCAATAAAATAAAACACGGATATTTATTTTACAAATAAATTCTCAGTAACACTTTATTTATTACTTTAAAAACACGTACAACTAAACGCGATGTACACACTAACTATTCTTGGCGATGTTTACTCGTCTAAGTTTAAAAACACACTTCTTTCATGTCGTCTGGCAGCCTCCCCTTATATAGTAAATTATAAAACCTTCTGGTAACTTCGCTAACTTTCTGGAATGTAGTTGTCTCTTTTTATCTTTAAGTATACGGCATGATCATTTGGTCTTGCTATAGTGTAGTGTATGTGCGTGTGTAGATGCATGAGATTTTTCTTCTGTTTGTTTATCTTCGCACACACACATACTCTAATGCTTGCAACTTAAGCAAATTATGCTGTCATCAAGTCTACATCTCTTGCAGTTTAAGTTTAATGTCACTGTTTGTAATTGCGATTAAGCAGTCTCGAATAGTCTTGAAAGTTCTAGCTACCGTTTCCTGAAGATTCCGGAAACTTCCATTTTCCGTTATTTTGAATTCTATTGGCAGTTGTCGAGTGATGCCAAGTTTAATTGTGGTACTTGGTTGCCAGGTTTTGATTTTATTACAGTGATATAGGGGTATAAAGCAGATAATGATCGGGTTGTCAGTTTGTGTCGTTACATTTGAATCTGCATTTTCATTTCGTAACAATATGTATTTCAACATTTTTGGCAGAAGTCTGCAACGCGTTGTCGCGTGAAATGCGGGTTGTGCAACAACACCTTAAGCTTCCAAATTAAAATCTTTACACAACTACATATTCTATTTAAAAAGTGTTTTATATTTTTGTCAGCGCAATGCTTATTTGAAGCCACTATACCATAAATAAATTCGTAGTGGCGTCATCTATTTATGCTGATGAAAGTAAAAGATAATTATTTAAAATACACACAACTTCAATTATTAAAATATTTATCTATAAAAAGTATCTTATAACAAACAGAAATGTTGTGGTTGTCTCGAATAAGCATTTTATCTTAGACATCAACCGCCAGCAGTGAGTGTTATACCTAAATTCTCATGTATCGGTAATCTCAAAACATTTATCGATAAATTAATATGCTCTTATAAATTATTGTTTTCTTTTACAATCGGAATTGCCGTTTTGACTATTTTCAATAAAATTTTTTTATTATGTGGAGATTGTGAATTTTTTTAACCTTTTCACACTACACCTTTTTAGAAAAATTTGTTTTAAAGCCCCTTTGAAAAGTCACGCACATTTATATTATGACTTTTTCTTCTGGGCTTTTTTGACTTTTATACACATGCTTAATGCTGAGAGTACGAAAAAAACAAAGAGAAATATAAAAATAACCCCTCAAATTTTAATACGTACCTTTTTTCTTACACCGTAAGCTTCTCAACACCTCTTTCAAACAAACTAAAAAGGCATGCCTTTAAAGGCAAGCAGAAAAGGCACACTGTATAAATTTCTCGTTAATAATTGAATCAATTTTAATATGTAACGTGCTTTTTTCAAAATTAATATTTTATTATTAAACTAAATATGAAGGGCCTTATTCATAATAAATTATCAAATGCTTATAAAAGATATCTATAAAAAAATTTTTTATAAACTTTTCATAACCCTTTCATAAGTACATATTATGAATAAGATACTTTAAGCTTGATTATTGAGGGATAAGATTTGTTACGGAATAGATAAATTATAATAAAAATTTCTTGAAAAGCGTTACGAAGGTGGAGAGGGGGTATAACCGGAAAAGGGGGGTTAAAGATTTGTAACGGATTAGATCATTCATACTGAAAATTTTGTAAAAATCGTTACGGGGGCTATAAAAAGCCCGAAATAACATTACGTAAAATATATGAGTAGTCCCTAAGTTTATGCCTCTGTGTATCTGATTGTCGAACTGTTCACTCGTAGAGCCTAAACGTCTGGATCGATTTTAATCCATAGTTTTTTTCTTTGAAAGATGACTTCATCGAGAGTGTTTCTAGTTATGTTTTAACAAAATCTATCCAGCTGTTTAGCAGTTATTAGCTCTTTTCTATCTGTATCCTCTCGAATCTGTGTGTTTGCTGCAACGTAGCTCCCAGATCGATTTTCATTTAGTTTTCCAACATCTATTTAAAAAATGATCCAGCCGCTTTTAAGTAATCATATATTTTATTCAGGGTTTTTAAAACGTTCACTTTAATGCTATTGCATATTTAAAATCAATTTTAAACTACCATTCCGTGCGCATTCTAAGTCTACGCAGTTCTAATCAAAAGACTAGATCGATTTCATCATTTTTGTTTTCTGAAAAATTAACACTTTTAATACAATTTTATTGTAAATTGATTTTTTTGTATTTAAGCATTTTCGGGGATTCGAAAATAATTCATGGCAGCCCTGATTGGAAGAGAGCAAAACTAGAGTAAAATTCAGAGATGGAGTGTTGCCGCGACCAAATAATTTTTATAGCTAAAATTAAATATATATAATACTAGTGTTGGGCGTATATGAACAAAATTGAACAATATTTTCTGGGTTGGTAATTTTAAGCGAGTATAACCAACAATATTACCGTAGTTCCACAGAACAACTGGCATAAACAACACCAAACCGCCTGCTGTTATTCTTGCAACCTTTTGTTCTGCTCCCGGTCGTACTTTTACATATCTACAAAGTTGTCTTGTTTTGCTTTTTTTTATTTAGGCATTTTCGGGGATTCGAAGACAGTACCTGGCAGCCCTGATTGTAAGAGAGCAAAACTAGAAGGTTGCCGCAACTAAATAATTTTTGTAACTTATATTAAAAATAATATTAAGTGTCAGGCGATATGAACAAAATTTAACAATATTTTCTTGGTTTTTCTACAACAACTGGCATAAACAACAAAAAACCGCCTTTTGTTATTTTTGCCCCCTTTTGTGCTGCTGACGCACTTTTACATGTTTATTCGCAAAATTCCACAAAATGGTTCTGTTTTCTAAATTTTTTGCTCAACTCTAATACGGGGCTTACACGAAGACTTTTTGCCTGACTTTTGTTGAATTCCCTATTGAAGTTGTTGCACCTCCCAACGCCTTTTTACACCTTTCGTCCATAAACTCTAAGAACGTTAAATCCCGTCTAAGGAATTTTTAATTTCAACAAAATTAGCATTTCACAGTTTTGTGCATATTCATAATTAAAAACTAAAAAAAAAATATTTAATAAAACATTGGAAAAATAAATAACAAAAATTTCTTAGCAATAGTCAAAACGGCAACGCTGAGGAAATACAAGTTTGCTCTCAATATTAGCGTAACGCATTTTGTTTGACTTTGGGGAGCTGAAATGGATTTGGATTTGTTGGTATCTATCTTTTGGAATCAACAAATTTCATGGTTACAAACAATCAGTCACTTAGCTGCTGGCTTCGGGAGAGCAAGCAAAAATTAAAATTGACGCAAACGGAAAAAATCAGAAACAAGCGGGTGTAAGAAAAGAAAAGAAAAAAATATTGCAGAAAAATATTTTTTGCTATTAAATTAGCACTGAAAATTTAAAAAAAAAATATGTATATTAAAAACATATACGTATGTGTAAAAAAGAAAGCCAATTTGCCATAATAAAAATAAAAAAAATTTGAATGTTTATTTTTATTTCTTGAGAAAAATTTTCCCAAACAAAAGTAAATTAAATATTTTGTATACAAATAATAAATCCACTGTGTCCCCAGAAATATGTAAATAAAAAAAAAGTGTAACGAACAATAAAAGAATCTTCTTCAATCTCAAGAAAACAGCAATCACAGCAAAATTTCATAATTTCTTTTTATTAAAGGCAGCTGTTAAACAATTGTTGCCTAATGACATGTAAGTTTAAATTGCTCAAAGAAAAAAATTATTTAAATTAAGCATCGCAATCATGTTATAGTGTTGTATAAAACAGTCTTCTTTTCATTACTTTCTTTATTAAAGCACTTTTACCATTTTTCTGCTCAGCGAAAAACATTCGCCCCAAAAAGAGATGCCACAGGTGTTGAACAATCGTTGGTCCACTTTGTTTAACTTAAAATACCCATGAAAGGTGTATAAGACAATTGAGACAGAGAATTTTGTTCACAACGTTTATATTAATTCGTTTTAATTAACTTTTAAAACAATGCTATATTATATTTTAAGGCAACCGTGGTGTCAAACGATCTAAAAGTACTCGTTCTATAATTTGAGAAAATGGAAGTGGTACCAAAAGTATGGTAAAAAAGGACATCAAATTGTAGGCAAATCCTTTCGAACAAAAAGGAATTTTGAAAATCGATCTATAAATGGATTTTGATTTTCGAAAAAAGTTTGTGGGACCAATCTGCAAGCAAGGCCTTTCAAACAATAATAGAATTCTGAAATCGGTTCATACATGGAGGAGTTATGCGATAATCAATATTTGTGGGAGGGGGGGGGGGGGGGGGGAATTCTTGAGCAATGACATACTAGACGACCTATCAGAGCTATCAGAGATTTATCTAGGTGACCTGATTAGTTATCTCAATGCGACGGGTTGGATATAGTACCGACTTTCGGATCTGAGAACTGGATATTATTTAATGCAACCGAACTTTAGTTGCGTTGCCAGTAGGCAACTGAAAATTAATGGTTGCCAGGAACGCACTAAATAGCAATTGAAATTGACAGCTCTCAGTTGCCATCAGTAGTGTTGTTTTCAGCAACTAGCAATCCAACTGAGGATTGGTTGCCATCCATAATCGGCCTATTAATATTTTATTTTCAAAAATTGAGAAATATGCATTAAAAAATTTTTATAACTCCAAAAATATGCATTTATTGCCAAATTTTGCAAAATATGCAACAATATACACTTACCACTAAAATATGCAAAAATATGCAACTAAAAATCGATGCAACTACCTAAAATTTGATGATTCGTATAGATAATTGGCCAATACTTCTTTTTCTATCACAAAAAAAAATGCATTTGCATGAAAGTCCGAGCTCTGATAATAATAATATGCGTAAGAAAAAATTTTTTGTGTCCACATTTTCCAAATAAGGTATTCGTTCCGCTTTATACGTGCTTGAACTGCCCGAACTTAAGCGTTTGCGGTACAGCCTCTTTAAATTAAATGGCCCAGTGCAATAAGGTTTTTTTTAGAGATTGAAGCGGTTTTTAACTTTTTTCAACGCGTTTTTTAATGCCTTTAAAAGTTCAAGTGATCTGCGGAAAATATTTTTATATATTAGAGGGCGACTGAAACCAATTGTATAGGGCCTAATCCGATCCGAGCATAATATTCTGGCAAATTGTAAATATTAGTTTGCAACTTATCTAAACTTTTTAAACATTAAGCCATATAAACATTATTAAAACTTTCGTGCAAGCCTGCGGGAATTTTCGCACATGTCGATATAAGTCAATTCACGAAGTTATTGTAGTTTTGCCTATGCTGAATACTCGATCGGACGCTAGAAAATATATCTGAAGTAATAAAATTATATACAAATATTTGTGTAAAATAATTTTTCTTCAACAATTGTATTTGCATATCTATTTATATGCCTACTCAATTATTAGCAAATACGTACATACATCCCTCGCAGCTGTCTGATAAACAGATATATCCATCGTATTATTCGCCTCGATTTTTGCACTTTACCCCCATCTTCACTGGAAAGTTACTGGCACTTAATTTCTACATTTATTTTAATCTGTGGTCTCTCAAGCATTCAATATGCTTGTAAAGTAGGGATGGGCAAGTGAAAAAAATATATTGATATCGATATATTTTTAAATATCGATCGGCATCGATATATTGAATAAAATATATCGATGTATCGAAATATCGATAATTTTTCAACAATGATAATTCATACGTGGGGACCAATATTTCATGGAACATACATCAACAAAATTACACTCAAAGAATGATAATTTTTCGAATAGAAAAAATATAAATAAAACAAAAGATTTTGTTAGTAATATTCTACTTGATGAAGACTGTGCCGAAATGTTTTTAAAAATTGCACGAAAAACAAAACCAAAGCTAAAAAATATCGAATTTGATACTGTCGATATATTTGGAAAAAAATATCGATATATCGAAATTAAAAATATCGACGATATATATCGATATATTTTTAAGAAAATGTCGATATATCGATATACCGATATTTTTTGCCCATCCCTATTGTAAGGCATTAAGAAAAACAAACAAATATTTTTTGAGTGACCATAAAAAGTACCCCCGTACATGATCGTACTGACAAATTGATGACTTTAAAATTTTACATACGAGTAGTACTCATTATCATTATTTTTTTTAGTTTAATAAATTTCTACAATGCGACAGACAATACACAATTTGTAGCGTTTGTTAATGGATCAAGGTCAATGTGGTTTAATGTGGACATATAGTTCACTTCATGTTTAACATAATGAATGGTTGGTTTTATTCTCTCCCTCTCTATCTCTATGCATTTTTTTATTTTTCTGTTAACAACTATAAAAAAATAAAGTGATAATTAACTTGAAACAGAAAGTAAATTGAAAGGCACTTTATTTGATTAGCAATTTTATTTATTTATTTTTTGTATTAAAAATTAAGCAAGTAATTGGCTTATATCTAATTATGCAGGATTAGAGATGGGCACCGCTCACGAGATTGATGGGAATCACGCTTGATCACCGTAATAACGCCTAAATCCGATTTAAGGGGCTATTCACACATTACATAATGCTATTTTTAAATAAATTTTAACTTTTTTATCACTCGTATTATTCCAGACAAAAAAGCATACTACGAAGAATTTTCCATTCCCATACTTGCAAACAAACAATAATAACAATATTGAAATCTTTCTCTAACGTTTGCATGCCTCTAAACATGCATACTGCCATCCCCCTGCCATCCCTAACCCACAGTTGCTTTTCACCTTACGACTATCATCCACTGATTAGTTGAAGTTAATTGAAAATGATTGGATTTGATTAGATAAATGCCAACTTGACTCTGTTGTAGTGAACTCAAAACTATTTATAAATAAATATCTTCCAGCATTTAAGCAGTTCATAAAATGAAACCAGTTTGTAGGTCTTTTTTGCTCGGTCGTTATAGTATCGGTCGTTATAGTACCAGATTAGTATTTCTAGTATTCACGTACCAAACTGGTGTGCGTGGCCGCACTACGACCTGCGCAGGATATGCACTATGCTCAAGATCGGTTAGGGTCGTAACAGACTATTAGTTACAGCGCTCACGGGTCGTTGGAAAATAGTGATCCATACCAGGGGTGTTACTCTGTAATTCGAATCGAAAGAAAATGCTTTCGAGTTGCAATGTAAATAAGATACAAATTCGAACAATTTTCTTTTCGAATCGGAATACAGTGTAACCCCCAGAATGATTAGTCTAAATTACAACGACTATTGCAATATTTGTAATGATGAAGAGAAAGAGGAAACGGTTCTTCATCTTCTATGCCAACACATTGCCGGACTCAGACAGTGTGCCAAATGTAAGGTTAGTCAAGCTATCCTCGTACTTAGCACAACCAAGATAAGGGCATCGCAATTATAGATAATTGATTAATTATTAACTAATTAATTACGCCCTGTCTGCTCAAGGGTATCATAAAGGGACCAAACAAACGGACCCAAGTGAGTCACTTCTTCAGGTGTGACTACCCTCGAAACCTAACTGGTTGTTTAGTACACAAGCTGGTTGTTTAGTAGACAGGTGTGAAAATAAACGTTATGTGAATATACCATCCATATGTAGTACTATATATACTATACAACATTAACTTATTAATCGCTCTTTAAAAAGCTGAACAAATTATTAACATCCTTTCTTATAAATATATTCATTAACTCATCGTGTATGAATAATCGAAAAATTAGAGGCAATAGTATAAAAACAATATTAAATTAAATCGTTTAAGTTTGCTAACACCTTCTTTTATTTATTTGTTGTTTTTTTTTTTGTTTTGGCACAAAAGTCTATTAAATAAAAAATCGTAAATTGAAATTTAACATATCACCATGTCTACCATAATACAATCGTAAATGGGGAAATTAATTATTTTTAAACTTTCTTATCGTACAAATATTTCATGATGTTGTTGCTCTTTAAGAATTTTTCAATAATAGATAAATATTTCAAAAACCAACAAAAACAAAGACTCCAAACAAATTTTTAAAGTTTAAAATTCCCTGTTTATTTCGTTTTTTTACTTTTCAAGACATGCGCATGTTTAAAGGTTAAAGTTCATTGAAGGAAGCTGTTAAAAGGAACAAGGAGAAATATTGCTGCTCATTTCATGCAAATCAATCTCACAGTACACGAAACTAGAAATAAAATAAGAAAAGAAACTTTACGGCAGGAAGTTTTTCTAATGTACAAACTCATTATATGGTAAATTGTTTAATATTCACATTTCTATTTAATTAAACGTTTCGGGTCATGATACAAATAAAATCACGCTGGAGGAAAAAAGCTTACAAGTAAACAGATTTATAAGGGAATGAGGAGCGCTGGCAATTACTAAGCCGATTACGAACAGCTTCACCATTGTGATTATTATAGTGAATTCTAATTTGAAAGTATGGTATTGCCTTTTAGGTAATAGTTTGGTTTCGCCAAATCCTTGTACGAAAGGAATCAGGGATTTGGGTAAATTTTGCAAGAATACAGCCAAATATTTAAAATATACCCAAAATTCTACACCTACTGGAATTTTTTGTCGCTAAACTCCGTAAAATTACTTGTACAGTCATATAGTATGCACTAAGAATCCAATTTTTCTGCTTTTGATTTTGTTCGAATAAGGTGTTAATCGTTTCTGGCATTTGATTCTTGCTCGCTTAATCGAGTATTGTTTTTAAATTAATCGAATAACTCGAATAATTCAAAGCATTTTGGAATGATTCCATCCAATGAAAAAATATGTTTTATTCAGCAGTTATCTTATATTAAAAAAGGTAAGCAAATCCTTTCCAAATCGATAAAACGGAATGTATTCAATAACTATATATCGGTGATATTTCGGATTTGCCGATATATTGATATCGACGATATTTTTATTGCCGATACAATGATACTTTTGAAATATTAATTTTCTTTAAAGTTTCAATAACGGGTTCTCTTCCCACTATCATTAGATATGCTGTAAGGGAAAAGCCATTATTGATAATAATATAAATACGTTGAAAGCTATGGCAAAAATTCATAATTAATGAGCGAGATGGTCAAGAAATGGTGAAAAATTGATGAGGACTCAGAAAGCATATGCATCATTCGAAATTTCCGCATATACAATTACATACTCGGCCATGTTCTGTATTTCATGTGGAATTAAAATGTGCGGAATTATCAAAGCATTGTTGTTGTAAATGAATATTTATAACAACAATGCTTTGATAATTCCACACATTTTAATTCCACATGAAATACAGAACATAGCCAACTATGTATTTGTTTGATATTATTCGAATTATAACGCTGACGAAAGTACCATAAAATTGCTTAAAACTAAAACTCCTTTCATAAACGATAAAACATGCAGATAAAAAAAGTGAAATTTTATGAGTGCTCCTTAATTATTCATATTTTCTGACAAGTTTTCCTTTATTTCTACATATATGTATGCAGATTATATAGCACGTTTAAAAGAAATTTCATACAAGTGACAGACAATTATTGTATTGAATATTATATGCGGCACATTGCCATAAATGATAATAAGAATAAAATAAAAATTGTTAAAAAAATTGCTTACGTTAATATGAAGCGACTGACGGCAGAATGAACAAAGAATATAAAAAAACTAAAGAATTTGCATATCCTTTAAAGAAAATAAAAGACGCTATTACACTAGATTTGTGAAGTCATGTTTGGAAAATTAGCGTATAGTGCAAAAAAATTGTTGTAACTAATGCACTAAACCAAGGTTTCCAAGACCTCTAGTGAACTTATAGATGAGGGTAGTGCACTAATTTTGCAGTTGTGATAATGCAAAATTATTGCACTAATTTTGTCTATGTTTAGTGGTAAATTTAAAATTAGCATTCTCACTAAACAGTAGTGATAGTGATGTTCAAAAATTTTCCACTTAAATTAAATTATTTTAGTTCAAAAAATCTTCAGTTTATTGCTACTTTTTTTCTTCGCTAATATTAGTGCAACATAAAAATTTTATACTGAATTTTAAGATAAACTTTTTAAAATGTTTAGCAAGATTATATTTAGAAAGATTTTCTATCATCCCACGTCAAATTTGGTTGATAAACAGACAGAATTTGGTTGATAAACAACCAAATTTGACGTGGGATGACGGAAAATCGTTTCAAATTTAAGCAAACCACGTCGAAAGAAACACACAACACTTAAACAAAATTATGTTTAAATATAGTTTTTTGTTTAGTGCTTGCTCTAATTTTGCACTAACTGAGTGTAGTGCAGATTTTTGCACTAAAGCTGCGCTAAGTGAGAGTGGAAAATTAGCTTACCACAAAATTTTTCTTAGTAATAGTGAAGAAATGGTTTATATTACTAAGCTAAATTGTTTTCCAATTTCAATCAACATTTAGTGCACCACCACCTACCCCCTCACCCTAATTATGGATTTTTAGGCGAATTTTTATATCTGGCGCAGCAGACCCCTTTTTCCATTGCATATGTAAATCACATATAGAAAAATGTTATTTAATATGCATAAATTAGATTTTCCTTGTCATTTTGAAGGAGATACCCATCTTAACTTGTGTTGTTAAAACAAAAGACTGCTTTTTCTGTACCCAAAACTGTTGACTTTTTTGAAGGTCATTTTATCTATAAAAGAGTGGGACAACTAAATCAAATACTATATATATCGACCACTTAAATTTTAAGAATTTTTATGTTCAAACAGCATTAATTTTAATTAAATTTTATATAAAAATTTAATGTCATACAATTTTATCGCCATCATCATCTCCAATAATAGTGAGGCGCATAGTGTCAGCAACGACCGAAGTAGCATTTGAAGAAAAAAACGTAATAAAACGAAAGAATACAAGTTAACGCAGCAGAAACAATAAAAAAAGAGCCAAAAACAAAAAAAAAGAACAAATTTATGTTATGACGTCACTTGGAAAAACAATAGTATTTTTTGTAGTGGTTTTTTTTCTATACAAATATTTGATGTACGAGTATAAAAATACATGCATACCATCATATATTTATTCGTAGGTCACTTTTTTGAAAGCAGCCAGCCAGAAGTAATAAAAATCGCAAGCAATGCCAAAAAATATTTAGGGAAATCGTACTTTTTCATACTTAATGGTACTAAAATTTTAATTAAGAGATTCTGTTCAGTTTTTAGCCGCCAACACTACCCAATAGACAGAAAGACTAACGTTTCGAACCTGCATAATAATTTTAATTTTAATTTCAAAATAAATTCTCAATAATTTCTTTGAAAGTATATAGAGATTTGAGATTAAAATATTTAAGTTGAAAACAATTTCTAAATTTATTTCTAAATCTGTGATCAAATATTATTATCTGATTACTGTCAAGATAAAATGGGAACTTATTTCCCTCGGAGTATTTCTTTCCACTGAAGGACACAAATTCCGGAAGGATGAAATGTTCGGCTTTTACATACGATGCGAACAAGTTTTAAGTAAAAGTAAAAAAATTAAGAAAAATAGTTACTTTGAAATTGTATCAATATACCATTGAGTAAATCCATGCCAAATCGAAAGCAATTTGTCCCATAGGCAAAACTAACAATAAATAAAGTGCTTAGAATATTTATGTAATATACATTTTTGTAAAGCTAACATTGTACCTTAAATATAGGTGTAAGTAAAATTTATGATCTCCATTTTTTGTTGACAGTAGAGGGCGCTAAAGTCAAACAATTTTTGAGCTCAAAATGTCAACTGAAAATCGACTTTTACCTGTTTTACTAAAAAAAAATTGCCAAAAATTCGTTTTTTAATGTATTCTTTTGAAACTTAAAAATTTTGTTTACTACTAGGCGTACAAAAATCAGAACTTATTTATGTTAAATATATTGCATGAAAAATTTTTTTTTGCTAGCGAAAACTTTTGAGATTTTTTATTGGAATTCCCGAAATTGCGAGTTCCTAATAGAGTACTTCTACATTCTGACAATAAATGAAGCTAAAATTAAAATTTTAAAATTCTGGATTTTTCTCAAACTTGAAATTTTTCTTGGTTTAGTCATTAAATATCAGTATACGATATTTCATCTTTCTACGATAAATACTCTAGTTTTGCCGATTCACTATATGGGGACAAAGCACTGTGCGATCTTCTCCCATTTCAATGAAATACACCATAGATAGAGTACGTCAAAAGGACTTTAAAGAACAAAAACTTTTTAGACAATAAGTACATTTGGTTTCTGAAATATGACGACATAAAAATTTAACAAATCTTCAAAGTATAAGTAATGTGTTTACCAAGTCAACTATAGCTTATAAACTATAAAAGTGAAAAAGCTTTATTTAAAGTGATTTTGCAAGTTAACATAATGCTTTTGATATGCTGTGCAGTTAGATTTTTTCGCGAGGAGTTCAAAGGTCATTTGTGGAGGTCTTGAGATCCAAGGTCTATGTCTCAAAAACACTTTTACAAAATCTTTAAATAAATATATGTTAGTTATGAAACTCTTTTCTATACACTTGCAGAGTTTAAAGCTGGTGCCGCTTTTAGTTTCTGCGTTATAGAGCAAACAATGGCCCAAAGTTAGATTTAAGTTTAATAAATACATTTATTAAATTTATTATTTGAGATAGGCATTCTCCCAATTTTATTTCATATAAATATTTATTTATTGAGGGTTAATCAATGTCTATATGCATTTCATTGGTGCTTTACCAAATCATCAGTATACTTCAACCATGCTTTTGAAAAGTTTCAAACCTCTTATGCACAGACTTTCAAAAACCATTTGAGAATTAAAAAAATAGTTTGAAAATTACAAGAGAATAAAATAAGCGTAGTAGGCTCAGAAACTTATACAAAGCCCAACAAACAAGTTATACTCAATATGAATCTATTTTATTTTTCTACACCTTTATACAATTAGGTGCCCATTGGTTGAGAATAAAAGTATTTATAAGACAAAATATAAAATTAAATCCAAATTAAAGGATTTATTAAATTTATTATTTGAGATATTCTCCCAATTTTATTTCAAATAAAGATTTATTTATTTGTTAAGGGTTAAGCAATGTTTATATGCATTTCATTGGTGCTTTACCACCAAATCACCTAATGGGCGACTAATTGTATAAAGGCGTGGAAAAATAAAATAGATTCATATCGAATATAAATTGTTTGTTATGTGGAATTATATTATTAAATGGCAAACTTTTAAATATGTACTTCATTCATTTGGGCCTATTTGTAGAAAAGTTCTTGTCCACTAAGTAAGTACACTTCAGGCGGTTTATGCAGGGCAAAATTATATTAGTACGCAAAATTACATCTCTGTTACTAAATCTGGTCTAAATGGAGCCATAGCTTATCTATTCTTTATACTGTGTTATTATTTTTAACACAATGCATCAAAAAAAATCTTAAAGAAGACGTACAACTGCAACTTGTTGTTTAAAAGAGCAAGCAGTGTTTGAAAATTAGAGGAATAACAACAACAAACACACTTGACATCACATTACAAAAATTGATGACGTATTTAGAGTAAAGCACCACTCAGCGTGTGACGTCATAACATTTTCAATGGGAACATAATGAGAACTCTCTAAGTGTTGAAGAAATGAGAATGTTTGAAAAAATAGAGTATTCAATATTAGTGAGAGAAAGAATACTAATTAGATTTCTAAGGGTTGATTCGAGGCAAGGTTGCCAGTAGTTCTTTTGTATTTGTTTATGATGTGGAAAATCGAAAAGAGAGTGTCTGTCATATAGGTATCTTTGAAAAATCAAATTCGGAGCTGACCCACTGATTCTTGACTATTTGAGCATTAAAAGGAAGTTTAGTAGCTCGCATTATTAAAAAGGAGCATTAACCTTCTTGGGAGCCGGTAGTCAACTGCATTTTATACAGTACAGTTGCCCAAAAAAGTTTTAACACTTTTTTTGCTACGCCACAAAATATAGATCATTTGAGTACCGATCACAAAATATGATATATAAAATGTTTTTGTTAATGGTTGCACTGCGGGGTAACTTTTTCTTCTGCTTTGATTTTAAAATTCTGTCACTACCAGTATATCGGTTGCTTTTGGACCAATTTTGTGCTTTGGGCGCGACGATGCCATATATGGACTCACAGACAAACACTTCTAATTTATAACACCAACTTTTTTAGGGCGTCAGCTAAAAAGAAAGTTTTCAGGTTATTCTACTATTTTTACCAAAAAAATTCCGGTCAATTGCCATCAAGTTGAAATCAGTCTGGCAACCTTAGCTGCTCCCAATAGTTTGGAGCAAAACAACAGTTCACTGTTTATCTCATGTTTTTGCACAAATATTATTTTGTTTAGTTTTATTTCGAGGTTCAAACGGTATGGTGAAAGTTGGAAAAATACCTTAAAATACGGAAAAAGTTATGGACACTGCTTGAAAAATACAAACATTGAAGAATATCAAAGGAAAAAAATAATAATAGAAAATTCTAAAAGAAAATTTTAGCTTACAAATTATTATGAAACAACAATCAACAAAAAGAAAAGAAAGTGTATCAATAAAATTAATTATACAGTGTTAAAAATTAGAAGATTAAAAGTGAAAAATAAATTAGATAATTGTGTCCTTAAACTTGTGGTTGAAAGAAGAAAAAGAAAAGCACAGGTTTTTAATGAAAAATTATTAGAAAAATTAGTTACTTTTTCTCAATATTTTTTTTATTTCTGCTGCTTCCTGTTTGTTGCCCACATATTTTTGGCACATGCGTGTGTGAAAAACACATAAAATTCACAGCGGAACAACAACAAACAACAAGACCATAAGTAAAAGTTTATGTTTAAATTGGATTACGATAGCAGCAGAGCAATAGCAATCAATGCATTACGAAAACTATCAACAACATTTTTGAGCGAGAAAAAGTAACAGTGCTAGTGTAGTACAAAGGTATGTCCATACAACCTAGAACTATAGCAACCATTTACTTCCAAATATTTGTAATTATTATTTCTTTGGTGATATCGGTTTAGCTATGTGATTCTTAAAGGAGTCCATATCATCCCTCAAAGGTCTACGACGATTTGCAAAGGTTCTATGTCAGCTAGAAGATAAATTGAAAGTCCTTAATCTTATTTAAAATAGCGAAGCAATTCACGACGTTGGGTTTTTTTTTTGTTTTACTGCAGTTGAGTCATGATGAACAACTATTCTGCAGCAGAGTTAGCAGATAACAGTACTATAAAAACGTACATAAAATGTAGCCCAAACGAGTTTTTCAAAACTTAATAAAATCCTATGCTGGAATCAAAAAGCATGGCCGTATACCACACATACTGTGTGTAATAATGTGTGATACAATTCTCATTTGGTTAACATTAATATTTATTAAGGTTTACGGACATTCGGTTAACGATTCATACAAGACTGGAATTTAGAATTGACGATTGAACTGAATTATCAGTGAGGTGGGTTATTTTAGGTAGGCAAACCGTTTGTTAAGGAGCTACTCTACTCCAAGCATACTAAACCTTTTCACAAAGTCTAACAGGCTATTCAGTGGAGCATCCTTGAGACAGCTTAGGTACTGAAAGAGTCTATTGCATAGATATGAAGTCTGTGTAAGACACTTCTTGTTGTTCCGCGTCAAAGTAGCTCCTGCAGTGATCAGCATAGGGAAAATCTAGCCGTTTCGACCTACTGATCGTACAGTATACCGTAATGATGACAACCAGGAATTTATCAATGACGAGTATAGGCGGATTTCTTCCTAATGATGGCCGCAGACTCTTGGATATACTACAAACGGTAATTGAGTTATATCTGAGTGCCGTCTTCTTCAGCTTCAACTTCTTAAACTCATTGGCCACTTCTAAGGACGAGCCGTCCAGGACAAAAAGGCAATGGAAATGACTGATCAATGTGCAAGAAGTAAAGGCCCTGATTGCGGCCACGTTATCTATAAAAAATTTCGGTAATACTGCTCTCTGAGATGAGCATCTCAATTCATTGTCGTAGCTTTGGTTGTAAGTTCCTCGGCTGGAACACGGTGGAGGTTTCGGGTAACCGGAGCAAGACTGGACGGTCAAGATCTTTAGAAATACCCTTGACACAGACCAGCATACATTTAATAGCCTTCCGTAAAGACCAAAACTGCGCTATTGCGAGTTAATGAACTCTCCTTCTAGTCGTCCCGGTTTGGTGTCTAGACTAGGGATGGGCAAAAATATCGATATATCGATATTTGCTCAAAAATATATCGGTATATATCGTCGATATATTTAATTTCGATATATCGTTATATCGATATTTTTCCAAATATATCGACAGTATCATATTATCATTGGCGGAACAGTAAGGATCTTGGAAATTAACTCTTTCCAGCTTAATTATTTATAAGAAAGATATTTTTTTTGTTTTATTTTTAAAAAAAATTTGGGGACTACGTATGAATTATCATTGTTGAAAAATATCGATATTTCGATATTTTTATTCGATAAATATATCGATGCCGATCGATATTTAAAAATATATCGATATTGATATATTTTTTCACTTGCCCATCCCTAGTCTAGACTGAGAAAGTTGATGACAGGAGTCATGTAGTCCGTTTGTCTGCCCACAACTTCCTCCCTACATATCGTTGGATGATGCGATGACAAAAACGTTCTAGCTTTAAATCGTTCGACTCTCTAAGTCTAAGGATTGACTTGGCAGATACGTATTTGAGGAGTTGACCTCATTGCAGCAGTAATTGCGAGATATGCTATCCTCTTCATATTCCCCATTGTAGAGATATATGTATTGTTGTCCACTGCTCTCTACCACACAAGCGATCAAGAGATGAGAATGGGTCCGATCGCTTACGTTTACATCCAATGTACTGCTTAAGCCCGCATCCTTTCGCAAGAAGGTAACAACTCGGTCTTTGTGGCCTTGACTTTTAGGCCGTTTTCCTTGGCTCACCCAACTAGTTTGCTGAGTGCTGATTCTATGAGTTCATTTATAGTTGGTAGAAGGGTTAACCCTGATGAGGACTACAGCGTCATCTGCATAGCCTACTACTACCTCTGTGCCGATTTCATTCAGAGGATTTTATTTAAGATAAGGTTCCATAAGAGTGGAGACATACCCTAGCTGTACCTCTTGTCACAACCTTCCTCTTTGTACTAGTAAACAGACTGATAATTATGGCTCTGGCGTTGCACATTTTTTCGTCCAGTCTGTGATTAAAAGATTCGACCCAAATTTCACAAAGATCACCGATTGTAATCAGTGCAAAAGCAGTAATATTTTGGTATAATACCTTTGCTTCAATTGAAGTTTTGCATGTTGAACGTACAGAAGAAATAAAAATTTTATTTCTTTGTACTGATTACAAAGAACACCAATAAATACTACCCTAGCATCATGAACAGGGTATTGAATCCAATGCGAAAAACCCCAAATTTAAAACATACAGACGGGTAGATGTGCATTGAATTCAAAACTAGGTGGCCAATCTGGAAGTATATTGTTTCAAATTAGGCCTGCTTATAAAAAAGGTAGACGGATAGATGTGCAGAAGTTCAAGCAGACAGCTGAAAATTGAATCCAGAATGAAAAAATTAGGCCCATTTGAAAGTATGTCCTCATAAATAAAAAACACAGAGAGACGGACGTCGAATCCAAAATAAATAATCATTAAACAACGAAACCAATTTGGAAGTGTATACTTTAAAATAAAAAAATCCAAATCCATTTCTAAATGGCGGTGTTCTGAGGTAACAAACAAACAAACAAATTGATAACCTCCTTTATTTTGAGTCGTTTGGAAAAAATTTATCTTGCAATGTCCAGATTGCAAGTTCTGAATTTTATTGCTTTCTATCGATGCTTTACTTTTGTTAGGGAAATAAATCAAGCTTTGTTTAAGGTATTAACGAAGAGAATTCGAATTTCGAAAGGCTCATTTATACCATTCCATCGTTAAAATTTTCGCCTCAGTTGCGAACGGTGATACTGATCCCAGAATTCCAATTTTTAATTAATCTGCTTCATAGATCCGGCTGAATTTGAATGATATGTTTTATGTTTTCTTTGAGAGTACTGTTCAATTGTAGCTTATTTCCATAGACATGCAACTTTAAAAACTGGCACAAGAAAAATCCTGTTGTTCTCAAGATCTAGTGCAGAGGTGCCAGATGGCGAAAGTGAAATAATAAAATTTATTTCTTTTACATACAACACGTTAGGCCTAATTAGCTAATTTACACAAATAATTGACGTTATCTAAACATAATTGTATTCCTTTAAGGCTCTGCATTTGTCATTTACTTTGGCACTGTCTTTCCCTTTCTGTTGTTTATTTGTTTACATTTTCCCATTTGGTATTTTGTTTCCTCAGTTAATGAGAAAATGGGTGAGTGAGTACGTCTCCTAAAATATTTCAAAGCTAGTTTGGCACACAGTCAGGCTGGCTAGGCTAGAGGGAATTCATTTCTATTTATTTACTTTTCCCTTGGTTACATTTGGGAATTATTATATACCCAAAAAAATTTACTTACACAAATAAAACACAAGCACATTACTTTTTTTAATCTTCGTTACAAAGTGCTGTTTTTTAAAGATTTATGAAAAACAATATTAAGAATCCAAAACAAAACATGTAAATAGAAATATATAATCATAAAGAGAAACTAATGATATGCAAGTCTATTGAAACATTAACTTTAATTATCACATCACTATTCGTTTATTGTTATTGTACGCAAATTAAGGCCCCGATTACCGTTCACAACACTAATTATTTTAATGTTGTATTTTGTAAACTGCGATTACGATTTACAACACTTATCCGCAGTGTTGTACTTTTAGTTGTCTATGTTAATTTAATGTGATTATCGTTTACAACATGTGTTTTTTTTTTGCTATCAAAACTGTCAAAAACTTACAACTGCTCATTAACTGTTGTCTTGTTGCCGTGGCAAAATGAAAAATTAAAATGGATACAAATTGCAAGTATGTATGCATATAGATTTTTCTTTGCAAACCGTTAATAACATACACAACAGCTAGATGTTGTAAATCATAATCGAAAAACAACTTATGTTGTGTTGTAGCCGAGACAACACAAAATTTGTGTGTTGTAAACGGTAATAGGGGCCTAAAAACGTTATTAAGCACACAAACAGTGAAATATCATAATTTTCTGTATATAACAAATAAAAAAGAACAACTTCGCAAGTAGCATTTACTTGACAAATTTTGTCACAACTGTAATTCGTGATTTTTCACAGGTACTGAAATATCGCTCATCTCTAATGTAAACGGATAGATTTCGATAAAGATTTTAATTGAAGTCTACTAGATTTCGCTCTTTGCTCTATTAATCACATTCAACAGAGCCACCTCGCATGTGGTGATAAGCAAAAATACACATAAGCGGCTTCCGAAAGTAGCGTTGCGATGTTCTTCTGCTGAAATACCGTAACGAACTTTAGCCTAATAATCAATTTGGATCATAAGCTGGAGGGTGCTGTTGGCTTAGTAGTTAGCGCGTTTGACTACAAACCCTGAGGTCTTGAGTTCAAGACTAGTTTCAGGCAAGCCAACAACATCATGCATTTTTCTCATGTGCATAGGTGTGTTATTGTGCTGGTTGTTGTTGGACTGTTAAAGTGATGAAGGCATAGCACTGATCACTGTGGCAGTACCGGCAGAGATTAATACTAACATATCCTAATGCACTTCACATCACCCTCCTTCGTCGGTATTGTAGCAGAACCGCCGGCGAAGTAAAATAACTAATAAAATGGCTACACACTGCTCTACAAAAAACGCACAATAGCATGGTTGTAAATGAATTAAGATTTCTATCTCTCTCCCACTTCACCACCTGTTCTCTCTACACTATCCCTTTCCCAAAGCAGGTAACACATTAATTAATTAACTGGTAGGCATTAATGGCCTGATTGTGTTACTTCTCTTTAAAAAATAAATAAATAAATAAATTCGAAATAGTTATGTTAAACATACTTTTATGTTTCTCTACTAAGCCTATTTTGCAAATATTTTAATTCTGTCCCACTGTGAAGTGCTTATTTAACCCACTTTTTGGCTCTTCGGTACATATATGTATGTATTTGAAATTGAATTTTTTTTTTAAACAAATATTACAAATGTCATATAAATTGCCATAAATAAAGGTCAATATTGAAAGCGAACTGTATGTGTGTATATCAATCCTTCAAAGAGCTAATGTACATAATTACATGACTAGAATTTGCAGATAAAACAAATGATAAAATCTTAAAGCTTAAAACCTTATTTGCTGTTGTAAAAAAGTTCATTTCAATGGAAGCAAATCATATGAGGAAGCATGCACGTAAACATATACATATAAAAGAAACAGAATTTCAATAAAATCCCTGTCGGAAAATCCCTAGTCGACTGCAAAAATAATCAACTTATAGTTAACTTTTCTTAGACTAACTAAAAGCTAACTACAATGCAATCTAGGACTGACCCCTAAATATATTCTTAAATTGAGTATATAATTGGATTTGGTGAGAGCCAACAACTTTACTCTCAGCTACTTTGAAACTCATTTTAGGTTTATATTAACTTTTTGTTGTTGTTATTTTAAATTGTACCTTAGCTGGGTGGTCAGCGCGTTGACTTTAAAACGTGTGATACATAGTTCGAGCTCCAGCGACATCTTTTTGCAAATGTACTAACTACCAGATGACTGAGATAAAGTTAACTTTAAGTTATTTGAAAAGTAGTGCAGAGTGGGACAATTGACTACCGCCTAGGGACATCGCAATATCTATTTCCGTTGGATAGTAATCCTAGTGTCAATGAGCACTAGTTGCGAAATAGTTAGCTTAAAGTTAATTTAAAGTTAACTTAGTTTCCGACAGGGATATATCTATCTTAGATACATATGTATTATGTTTGTTTCATAAAGTTGAAAATGGACGCACAGTGGGGAACTTTTATTATTATTTTTTGCAAATGTAATAATTTTAGAAGTTATGCAGAGATATATTCATAAATGAAAATGAAAAACTCCTTAAAATTTCTTGTATCATTTCTTCAAAGAAAAGTTTTTTCATATTCAAGTGTAGGTATCCTTCCCCCAGCCATGAAATAACGCTCTTGCATAAGGCACTTATGTTTTTTATTGGTCATATAATTGGATGCAAATACTTACTTGCTGGTAACCATGCACAAACAAACAAACACACAAACGAATATCGTTAGAAAAGTAGGTTGATTTCAAACAACAATGGCACCAACAAGATGACAGCAAAAACTAAAAAACGTTTGCCTTTATTCACCGACACATTGATAGTCTTGTTTAACGGTAGTAGTGTCACATTGTGGTACTTTTCCTGGCTTTCATTTCTACCCCTATTCAATTTTCTTTATGATAGAGGAACCATTAATGCTGCCAAAATGTTGAGTAGTTATTATCGAATGTTTGCAATTTTTTTACTTAATAGTCAAAAGTAGTTACTGGATACTTTCCGAGCTGTATTTTTATAACTAAATTAAACGGTAAATTTAACGGCTAAAATTCTCCTCTGTCTAAAAGAACAGATTTGCTTAAAAACACATCTGCATTTAAGTGAGGATCAGTAAACTAACCGATAGAACCGATGTATGTATGTTTAATTTCATGTCTTCTTAACCCAAATCTTCTAGGCTAAGTTAAACAATGTCTATTGTCGCAACGACAACGTTGAAATGAATATAAAAAAATCGTTAACAGTATCGAGTAATCAAACGAAAAGTTATGAAGTCGTAATAGCCAGAACTAATATGCATACACAAGTGTGTATAGCATGGTTGTAAGGATATACTTACGTGTGTACATAGTATACAATCCTTTGATGTAAAGAATATATACATAGTTGTTCAGCTGCATTGCGACACCAGTGATGCCAATTTAGTGCTTTTGGCGCTGTTGTTAGTGCTTTTTAATGTCTTAAAACGCCAAATTTTTAGCTGTGGTGCTTTACTAAGAAAAATCACTAACTTGGTGCTTTTTAAATTTTCCAGCAGGGCCTTAGTGCTTTTTACAAATTTTTATATTTTATAATTTTTATAAATATATATAAAATTACATAACTTCGATTTTGAAAAAGTTAAAGGTTAAATTTCCGGGGGTGGTAGCAAAAAAATGTTTGACAAACAAAATTATGGTGATCGGACAATTTCGGTTATATAAAAAAATATTGAAGAAATATGCAGAATATCTGGGACTCTATTTTGAAACGACAAGCCTAAAGTAGAGTACACATTGGCGAACTTAAGTGAGAGTCAAAAATTCATAATTTTTGAAGGATAAATTTGACTGTCTAGACTATCGATAATGTTCGACACTCAAAACGGTATTCAAGAAAAAAATTTTACACAAAAACATAAAAAATAACAAAATTTTAATGTGCTTTATTGATAACAAAAACTTTTTATAATGAATTAGTTTAATTCAATTATTTAATTTTTTATTATATAACAACTCCGCATACGATTTTGTCTTAACATCTCACCAGCAACCTTGCATTTCATAAAAATATATGAATTTTTTAAAATTATAATTTTTCGCGTCCAAAAAATAACTCTTTACTGACACTTTTTGGTTCACACTATCAGTCAAAAGCCAATATTGACTGACGAAATTTATGTTCGCACTATGGATCAAGCCAAAATTTGAGCAAAACTGTCACTCATGTCTGCCAATGTATAGTATACTTAAAGATGGGAGCACTGTTTGCTAGTTTGGAGACAGGGATGAGTGGAAATTCACCTTATAAAAAATTACACCTGAAAGCGAGAGTATTGATTCTCTCCCATATAAACTTGGTAATATACAAATGAGGATTTTTACAGACATTTAACTCTACAACAAAACTCTAAAAACGTTGTGCTTCTTTTATCTCTAAATTACGCTTTTTACTGCATTTTTAAAATTTTTTTGTGCTTTTCGCTCCAAAAAAGTTGGCATCACTGTGTGATACAAAGTCTAATTCACAAACAGTTGTGTGTGTATATTTGCATCTATTTTCTAACAATATGAACAAATTCATTCATAAATTATTGGTATAAGTTTCAATAATTATGTCGTTTAAAATTCAATAAACTTAAGCAAACGAAAGTAGTCGGAAAATTTTTTGTAAGCATTTTTTTAATGATAGAACTATACTAGGTACATATAGGGTTTTCCTATAAGGGTCATATGTATTGCTTATTTTTCAATCACTGATGCGAATTCAGATTGGCCCCACAGATCAATGATAACCAATTTCTTTTAAACCGAATTGAACGATATGAAAGTAAACGACACGTCTTTTTTTTAAAGAGAAGTTAAACAATCATGACATTAACGCCTACCAGTTAATTAATTAATGTGTTACCTTCTTTGGGAAAGGGATAGTGTGGAGAGAACAGGTGGTGAAGTAGTAGAGAGATAGAAAGCTTAATTCATTTATAACTCTGCGATTGCGCGTTTTTTTAGAGCAATGTTGCAGCCCCTCTCGTGTCAAGTAGATGCATTAATTTGTTGAAGCTGTGTAGCAATTTTATTAGTTCTTTTACTTCGCCGATGGTTTTGCTACAATATCGACTGATGAGGGTGCTGTGAAGTGCATTAGGATAGATTAGTATTAATCGCTGCCGGTTCTGGCAAAGTGATCAGAGCTATGCCGTCACCACTTTAACAGTCCAACAACAACCAACACAATAGCATAATAGTGCACATCAGAAAAATGAACGATGTTGTTGGTTTGCCTGAAACTAGTTTTGAACTCAAGACCTCAAGGTTTTGTACCCAAACGCGCTAACTATTCAGCCAAGCAGGATGACGATAAATGCCACAGAATCACCCTATATGTGAAACCATTTTTAGACCTCATGACAAGCCTAAGATACTTGGGTCGAACTCGTCCAGTAGCTCGTTTTACACACAAACCTTTTTTTAACAAAGCCATGTACATAATTTAAATGGGTTTGACCATAGTTTTGTGTCTAAAAGCAGCTTATGAAATGGAGTAATATAAAAGCACATGAGTACATTATTTTTAAAGTACTTCTACTCATAATAATTTCACCTACTGCACGTGAGTGCTGGTAATTGAACGTAAATGATGTCTATAATTTTCATTAGATTTGTGTATGATAAACAATGCCATGTCTTGTGTTTGTTAATTTATTATTCTGGAAATAACAAGTTCAGTTAAATATTAATTTATATGTAATAGAGTTTTATTATTTCATAAATTAGTTTATTAATAAATGATTGAGTTTAACTTACTGCATATACATTTATTTGAAATTTGAAGTAAAAGAGCTATTAAGTTGTAAAGGTCAACTTCATTAGCTTAAATGTCAACTACATAGTACATACCTTTATGTGCGAGTTTGTCATTGAATAGCTGTCAGCACAAGTTGGCGAATGCTTTAGTTACCATTAG
Source organism: Panzeria rudis (assembly GCA_956483635.1). NCBI lineage: Eukaryota > Metazoa > Arthropoda > Insecta > Diptera > Tachinidae > Panzeria > Panzeria rudis. Next base: position 24,154,563 of record OY101448.1, on the reverse strand, counting down.
AGTTATGAGGCAATACTGTTTTTAGGTCATGTTACTGGACTTGTCGTAAATATATTTTAAACAAGGAAAAATGTTTACGAAAGGTTTTCATTACTTTCGTAAAATGTGGAATATTTAAAGTTCTGATTACGATGGCATCATTAGGTTTTTTCTATCACCTCTAGCTTTAAAGATATAGTGATATTTAATATTTGCATAATTTACACAATTTTTTGTATTTTTCGCTTAATATTTCACGGACGGTCCTAAAAATTAAAGGGTATTCTATCAGTAAATTTAATTTTGGCCATGTAATTTTTACAATTAGCTGTATCTTGGGAACCTTGGAATCTTTTACAGCTAGTGGATCATTTTAAAGGCAACAGTAAGTAACGAATGCTAAAAAACAAAACTAAATATTAAAAGGTATTCTATCAATTAAAGTTAACAATTAAATGGTATCCCTTCAACTAATTCAACGAACAACCCGAAGAGTAAATCACGAAAACGAAAAAAATATCACAAACGAAAAAGTCGCCGAAACGAAAAAAAATCGCCAAACACAAAAAAATGCCAAAACGAAAAAAACTCAAAATTAAAAAATATAGCTACAACGAAAAAAATCGCTAGAATGAAAAAAACCCCACAACTAAAAAATCGCAAAAACGAAACAAGTCGCCAAAACAAAAAACATCAAAACTAAAAAAATTTTAATTAAAAAAAGAAACAAAACCCAAAAGTAGTCAAAATGAAATAAAGTGCTGAAGCGAAAAGAGCACCAAAACGAAGAAAATCGTCAAAACAAAAACGCCAGAACTAAAAAATAAAATTTAAAAATCGAAAAAAGTCCCCAAAACAAAAACAAAATGCTAAAACCAAAAATTAAAAGAAAGTAGCCGAAACGAAAAAAATCGCCAAAATAAAGAAGCACTAAAACGAAAAAAATCACTAAAAGAAAAAATCGCTAAAACGGAAAAAATCGCTAAAAAACATAAGAAGTTCGTCAAAACAAAAAAATAAACTATTAAACGAAAAACACGTATGAAAAATTAGCCCATGAGCAGGCCATGGATATTTATAATAATAATTTTACATGGACGAATGGAGGAGTAAAGCTTAGGAAGAGAGTCGTAATAACATTTATTTTGATACGGTGCATCATAATCAATCAAAAAGTCGGTTTTGAATTTTTTGTAACTTAGGGTTTTTTTTTGTAATCATATGACGATGAATATATGGCGATTTCTCACCAAACGTGGCGATTTCTCGCCAAACGTAGCGATTTTCAATCTTGTCTGACGTCCAAATTTTTAATTTGCGACATTATGGCTGTTGGCGATTTTATGGATATTTTTTAACAAAAACTAATTTTAGCCAAACGTTTATGATTCAGGAAAATTACTTTGCAGAATTCAGTATTCGGCACAAACCGCCTGGCAAAGGTGCAAATGCAAAACATCGTAGCTGACTTATGTGTTATCGTTAATTGATTTTGAGCTTTGATGAAAAAAAATTTACAAGGAATTAATTTTTTCGATTTTTATCTACTTTTGGCGATTTTCTGCTACTTTTTATGAGATCATTTTAGAAAATTTTCTGTAAGAAAAAACTATTACATAAAAACAAATTTATTATAAAATGTTTATTAGGAAAAACTGCATAACATATATTTAGTTTTTTTCTGCTTTCATTTGACATTTCTCAATGTCAGACTAACTCAATTTGAACCATGGAACAGCGTCATCGAAAATTTGAACCATCGGATGGAGGTGTGCCGCCGAAGTCGCGGCGGCCATTTGGCCGATATTTTGTTCCATACATAATTGAACCATACCACATTATCATAATAAAAAGAAATTACAATAATTTCCTAAACAATTTGTGTTTTATTCAAAATCAGCATCGGCCCTTAAAGTTTAACCACCCTTTATAATCTCTATAGCTGCCAGACTATTCACTTTCCCTTTCTAGTAGCAAGTTCCTACGATCAGTCACGCTATGGCCCGTTTATACTTTCTTTCAGGAAAGATGACAGATATTTGCATTGTCTGAAACTATTCGTCTATTTATTTTCTGATGAGACTAATATGAATTTTGATTGATTAATATCCTTCGTAAAGGGTTCTAATTCCTCCCCTACATTGTTCACTTCCTCACACAATATGACAAAATAACACTATAGTTAAAACTTTTGAAACTTTGACTTTTGCCTACAGTTACTAATCCCATTTAAACTTCTCCCGTAATGTTTTTTTAATTGCCATTAAACGCTTTTGGGATCTTCGTATTTTAATAGATAAATCTTGTTAAAAAATCAGTTTTAAAGACTTATTAACGTTACAAATCAGTTTTATATTTATGCTGTTAGTAATCTCTTTTTCATAACAAGAAAAAAAACAAGAAAAAAAATAATGAGTATTTAAAAAAAATGTTTTCATTTGTTTTAATTAAAAGAGATCGATAATTCCTTTAAACTCATTAAAATTGAAATACGACACTAAGACAAAAATACTTGGCTGGCATTGTTCCACAACTGTCAAAAAATTAAACAAAATGTATGATGAGCACAATGTTCAATTAAGATTGCATGACAAATAAATTCATTGATTTTTTTTAACTATTTTGTTGTTAAGACGTATTAAAAAAAGCAACAAAAAGCAAAAAGTAAAATATATATACTATATAGTAGAAATAACACGAAATTTGTATTGCATAGAGCTATAGTAAAGGAAAATCATCAACATAGAAACGACAAGTTTACGCAAACAGCAAGCAAGAAAAATATTTTGTTCAGAATTGTTATAAGTGACATTAACTAACGGTCGTGTTCATAAAAACTTAAAACAGGGTAATAAAATATTTTTAAACTAAATTTCATAAAATTGCATTCAAAAAGGTATATTACATGAAAATTTTAAAAAGATGGTATCCACCTAGTGCAAACCTTCAATAAATAATTCATATCAGCGAAATATCAATTAAAACTTCAAATATTTTTGCAAATTTACCACACACGAATACATGACATACCTACTGGCTATAAACGTTTAAGTATGTTTTTTTTTAATTTGAAGGACAATGCCACTAAACTGTTTAAGTTAAACAAAATTCGTAAGAAAATTAGCAAAAAAATGAAAACACATAAAGCAAAAAAGAAATGTTAATTATGCACAAACAATCAACACAAATGAAAATATGCTGGTTATTCGAGTACCTTTTGCATACATGATATAAAGAGTAGTAGTGTGAATTCTTTTGTAATCATTTCACGTTTTGTTTTTACTTCATAGAAAACTTGTATTAAATAAGTTGAAAAATATATTAAAAAGAGAATTTTAAAAAAAGTTAGCTTACACCAAATAATAAAAAGCCATTCAAACACTAACTACAAAACATGGTGGTGTGGCCAGTATCGAAATCTAAAATTTCTTAAAACTCAAAATATCTTAATTAGTGTTTATGAAAAAAATACAATTTTAAATTAAACAGTTTTTAGCCCGAAAGTGTTCAATAACAATTGTGAATCTTAAGCCTAAAATAAGAATTTTTTATGAAGATGGCCGTAAGAATGTTACAATACAAAGTATGAGATTAATGAGATAGATTATTTTTTTAAATGGTCTGTGTCTAGGTTTCAATGAAATTCAAGTATGAAGGTCACTAAGAATGCTGACGAAATGTGTTGCCTCAAAGAAAATACGTACGAGTGTTTCATTCTGCTGTTATAGTTCAAAATCAGCAAAGACAATTACCGCTTGCAACTTGTTTATGTTTCAATGCGGCTTCTGTTGCGGTTTTAATACCACACCTGATACACACTTTCTTAGTACCTCCTGCACCATAAAAACTACCTTAGATAAAAATACGCTACTTTAAACTATTTTGAACATGCCAAGCTAACGTTAAACTTTTTATTAACATAAAAAGATTTCATAAAAAAGCTCTTAAATGATTTATTCTAGATATGTATATTTGAATTTTGGACCACAGTGCCACCGTGCATTAAACATGATATAAATGCGTATTGGCCTTTTTTTACTTATCATTATTTTTTCTTGTGGCATTTAAACAGCAAATGCTAACCATTATTGTGCGAGAGTAACATTTACATGCCTCAACACAATAGGTAATAAATATGTAATTGTAGAAATAAAGCTACTTTTATGGTTCAAGTAACAACGCAACATGATAAAAGCCTTAAAATATAACAGAAACATAAACTAAATGACAAATAAATACATAGACAAGAACAGAAACAATAAATGGCATGAACATGACCACGAAGCAAGAGAAGTTAAGATAGAAATTATGGATAGTAAATACAACGAGATCAGGCAGAAAAGAAATTTTAATAAGAAAAAAAAAATATTTCCAAATTGATTATTTCGAACGTATTTGCTTGTGAATCCAAAATGATTATTAGGCTGAGGTGCATAACGTTTAACTCACAAAGCAAATATGTTCGAAATAATCATATTAATAAACAATTAGCTACTGGCTTGAGCTTTTCACATGTTTACATACTTAAGTATGAAATCAAACCGAAAAAGTTTGTCTTAAGTAGAACAAAATATCCGAAAAATGGGAATGAAGAAAATAAACCAATGGCAACGCTGGGAAAGTGGAGTTTAATATCAACTTGAAAGTGATTTAATTCTCGTAATGAGCAAAAGGAGTGTGCAAAGAGAATCCCTTTTAATGTTAATTTTTTTCCACAAATTATTTTGAATCTCAGCGCACTTCACTAAAGTTAAGATAAAAAAAAGACATTTTTTTATATTTTAGAGATTTTAAAATGAGTTTTCAATCTATCCACGTACAACCACGTATTAGCCCCATGTATAGATACCATATCAGAAAACTTAAAACTAAATATCACCAAGTGCTTTAATGGAAACCATTTAAATGCACAATTTTTCTTTTTATTTTCTATCTTTCATTATGAGATCAACACAACAAAATTTTTTAAATTGTCTTCCTGCTGCTAAAAATCGATGCAAAACATTTGAAAATGTTTCACAAAACCAAACTAACCATTTTTATATTCATTACTGTTGTTGTAATTTCAAAATAAACAGAATGATTTTTTTTCCATTAATTTTATTTTCAGTTTAAAAATTTAATTTAATACACTGCTGGAGAACATAACAAAAACATCGTCAACAGCTAATAAAAATATAATCTACAACTTCTAAGAAAATATAGAAATATTTATGAAATGTTTATAAATACAGTACAGGAAATGCGGAAAAACTAGAAAAATTAAAAACATGTTTTTTTTCCAAACAATTCAACCAATCAATGCAAATAAAAATTTTTGAAATCATCTAAATAGAATAATTGCGCAAAACCCACCAGCGTATCGTTGTTATTCTATTTAAGCAGCGGAGATGTTGATTAAGGAGTATCATATCCCGCTGCCACTGACAGTGGAGGAGTATCGCATAGCCCAGTTGTATATGATAGCGGTAAGTACTAAAACCATAATGCAACAAATGCAATGAATAAATTAGTAGATAATGGAGAAAATAACAGGCGATTCGGAAGAACAAGAACAAGAATTCAAGCCGTGAGAAGCAATTTTATTTTCGTATCGAACTATAGAGGAAGCACAACCCTCGTAGAAAATAGATAACGTCATGAAGAAACGAAAATCGTATGGAAAATAGTTGCAAAAGTTTATAACTATGACACCAATATTTTTTTTAATATTACAAAAGTTCGTTTGACTGATTGCACGACTAAATAAATGTACACGATGAAGTTGTTTCAGTTCTTTTTTAAAGTTAATTCGATTTTACCCGACTGCGCGACGCAAAGAAGGGTATTGTCTTTATCAGCCTATGTATGTATGTATGTGTGTTCCTTTGCGGCACTATATAAACCGAAGGCGTAGACCGATTTTCACGATTCTTACGTCAATCGATTCGTCTTAATCCGCGGAGTGTCACTAAAGATATGACAGTAGTGAAAATTTAATATGGCGGCCAACATACGCCATTTTGTTTATACGAAAAAAATAAAAAGTTGGCGAACTATGTATATCAAAATGGGTATCAATCGACAGGTATTTCTCTTCTGATTTTTAATTTCGAACGTTGTTTTCTTTTATTTTTTTACGCAGTCGGGTTTTTTGATTTTTTAAATTTATGTCTTGTTCACCGAATATTTAAACACTAATATCCTGTTTATCGATGTCGAAGGAAATTTTTCATTCTTACAACTTCATTTAAAACAAAAACAGAATTTTCAAGAGATATAAGAAACATTACGGCAAGTTCTTTATAAAATGATTTGGAGGCCTTAAAATAAAATTGTTAACTAATTGCGGTAATAGTCTTCAATTAGTCTTTACACGATCTCTTGCTGTGTAATGTGTGTTAAGATAAATGTTAATTTAACTAGCGGAGGCAAACACCAAACTTTTTAGCAGAGTCATTTTTGCAGTTAACAGAGCGCTGTTAAACACTTAACGTCGTACTAAAATTTGATTAATTTAAGAGGCCAAATCGAGGAATTGGGAACAGGTCCATACTAATAAGTTTAAGGAAAATATCGTCCAAGAGATGCTTATGAAATTATAATAATAGGGCACTCTAAGAATATTTAATATAATACAAAAAATGTTTTTAAAATAAATGTTTTCTTGAGAAGACTAGTGGTCATTATGGAAGAAGGGTAAATTCTAGAGATATCCCACTACATGGAAATGGTGCCCCAGGTAGTGCTCTAACTTGCAGAAGAGGTGGCATATTTGAAATCATTTTGTGTCTTTGGAAAAATGAGTTTTAAAACAAGTAAAGATGTGCCCAAACATGGCCAAAATCTCTGAGATAGTAAAAAATTTACTTAAGTTCAATTTTCAAAGTTTTGTAAAAATCTCTGAGATAGTAAAAAATTTACTTAAGTTCAATTTTCAAAGTTTTGTAATAAAATTCACAAATACAATTGAACAATGCGATTTATATTTTCGAATAGTGTAGATCCTAGGCTACAATTTTCATATGGTTCACATGGGCTACAATTAAAGATTTGCCCAAACATGGCCAAAATATCTCAGAGATAGTCAAAAATTTAGTTAAGCTCAATTTTCAAAGTGTTGTAAAAAAATTCACAAATACAATTGAACAATGCGACTTATATTTTCGAATATTGTGGATCATAGGCTAAAATTTTCATATGGTCCACATGGGTTACAAGTAAAGATTTGCCCAAACATGGCCAAAATCTCTCAGAGATAGTCAAAGATTTACTTAAGTTCAATATTCAGTTATGTAAAAAAATTCACAAATACAATTGAACAATGCGACTTATATTTTCGAATAGTGTGGATCCTAGACTACAATTTTCATATGGTCCACATGGGCTACAAGTAAAGGTGTGCCCAAACATGGCCGAAATCTCTCAGAGATAGTCAAAAATTTACTTAAGTTCAATTTTCAAAGTTATGTAAAAAAATTGTGCATGTTAGGGCACTACCTGAAGCATCATTTGTGTATAGTGGGATCTCCCTACATATCACCATTTTTCCATAATGACCAATAATCCTCTCAAGAAATCTTTATAAAATTACAAATTTAAAGTGTATTTTGCCAAAGTTCCAAAATGAATTTGGAAACGTCACCTTTTCTGCATGTTACGGCACTACCTGAAGCATCATTTGTGTATAGTGGGATATCCCTACATATCACCATTTTTCCATAATGTCCACTAGATTTAGCTTCCTGAAGAAAATTCATCAAATTTTACATTGGCTGTTAAGTGTTTAACAGTGCTCTTTTAAGTGCAAAAATGTCTCCACGAAAAATTTGGGTTTTTGTCTCCGCTAGTTAAATTTAAATTTATCTTCACACACACACACTGCTGTGTAATAACTATATTAAACTCTATTTGCTTGAATTCGCTTAAAAATTCTTAAAAATTTGTTTTAGAAATTTCTTTTATATTAACTTTTATTTAAAAAGAATGCTTACATTAATGAAACAATCGAATTTTCGCCAATTTTCTGTTAATAAATCTACTTAAGTTAGAAAATTCACTTTTCTCGGGAATCGCGGGAACGCGATTTTTTCATTATTGTTTCCCGGGAAGTGCAAAAGTACGGGAAATCGCAAACCTTAATACAGACCCATCACGAATACTATATAATTCTTATTTAGTTTAATAAATTTAGAATGTATATGAAGAGAAAACAACTGAAAACTTACTTGAATTTACCGCATTAAACTTTATATATTCTAAATATTGCTATATAAAGGCGATTTTTTTCTGTAGACCAGTATAATATGGTATGATCTTGGATCTAATCATATGATCTTTTGAGATAATTAGTACATGCCATTTAACAAAAATATGTTTTGTCATGACGACAGGCATGAAAGACTAAAGTCTGATTTTCTACACAAATTTTCTAGAAAAGTAGAGATTGTGGAAACCATAATTAGATCGACAAGTAATTTATATAGCAGTTAAAAAAATTCGAGTATTATTTCTTGTATACTGTTTGCGTGCTTGTAAGTAATTAATTTGTTTACTTTAATAGAAAAAAAGTCGCGAAGAAAGTCATGGCGAAGGCAGTGGTGTTGAAATTATTATAAATGAACCCTACAATGATGGCCCCGGAGGTAAAGGACAATATACAAAGAAGATCTATCATGTAGGCAGCCACTTGCCCGGCTGGATAAAAAGTAGGTTAAAATGATGGATTTTTTTCACAAAGGATATTATTAATTTTTAAAAATCACAATGAAGGTCTGCTGCCTAAAAGTGCATTAACGGTGGAAGAAGAAGCCTGGAATGCTTATCCCTACACACGTACACGATACACATGCCCCTTTGTGGAAAAGTTTTCTTTAGATATTGAAACCTACTATTTTCCCGATAATGGTTATCAGGAAAATGTCTTTAAATTGACCGGCAGTGAATTAAGAAATCGGGAAGTAGGTGAGTATTTTACGAAATCCTTATTATAAAAAGCACATTTTATTTGATATTTTTTTAGACTGCATTGATATCGTCAAGGATCAATTGTTTGGTGGTGACTATGTCAAGGAAGAGGATCCAAAATTATTTGTATCGGAGAAGACTGGGCGAGGACCCTTGAGCGAAGACTGGTTGGAAGAATATTGGCGTGAAGTAAAGGGCAAAAAACAACCGACAGCTCGTAACATGTCCTTGATGTGTGCGTACAAAATCTGCCGTGTTGAATTCCGTTATTGGGGCATGCAAACTAAACTGGAAAAATTTATACATGATGTTGCATTAAGAAAAACCATGCTAAGAGCTCATCGTCAAGCCTGGGCTTGGCAAGATGAATGGCATGGTCTAACCATTGAAGATATTCGTGAAATTGAAAGACAAACTCAGCAAGCATTAGCACGCAAAATGGGTGGCGGTGACATAAGTGGTGAAGAAGATGACGAAGAAGGTATGAGTTATAAAAGTGACATAAATAGAGCACTTACTCGGGGAGAACTATTTATATTGTGAGCCAACTTAATTGCTAAAGTTAATTTGTCATTGAAAACGGCTTTATTCGAAGCGCTTGTCAGAGTATTTTATCCATCTATAAAATATCGCTTAAGGCCGTTTCAGACTATAATACAAGTATTAATACGTTTAAAGAAAATGCCTTACTGATATAATTGTTGTTTGTAAAATTTTAAAAAACAAAAATAAATTATCATTTCAGGTTTTCATTTGCCTCAAAAGTATTAATACTTGTATTATAGTCTGAAACGGCCTTTATCACCAAAAACTACTGATTCGACCGACGCAGTTTTGTTAGATAAAGTTTTTGGTTGTTGTTGTACCACCTGCTGAAAACCACGCTTGCAAAAATCATGACTTTTGCTCGTGATGTCCCACTTGAGACCTCCCTTTTTTAACAGAAAATTGCGCTTCTTTCAAGCACTAATAATTGTATTACCGTTTAACTTCGTTGTTATCTCTCTCTCTCTGTCTCTGCCTTCTTTTTGCGCACTCTCGGAAGCGCTTCAAACTGTGTATCTGGAAAGCATGAAATTGTTTACTGCTTCCACCTAGGGGTTTGTGCATATACATGCTTCCTGGAGCAAAAGATGTACATTCGCGTTTGGCACGAGTCGAAATTTTAGTAGAAATAACAGCTGACGGTAGCATGTTCCAGAGTTGCCAAGGCTCACAAAATAAATTGTAGTCCTCGTAGAAAGAAAATATATTTAGTCTAACCGAATCGTATAATTTTTTCATAGAAAGTGTTTCCGAAGGCCACTTGGAATCTCATTCTGCTGACACCGAGGAACGTGTTATTGCTGTTAAGGAACCTCCAGTCGTAACAGAGCAGCCACCTAGCGAAGAAGTCTCTTCGGAGGAAGAAGAAGTTGCCGAACAAAATAATTCTAGCGAAAGATCACGTTCTCAAAGTATACAAATAATTAAATCAAAATCTGGCTCTAAGGCAGGCGGTTTACATTCACCTTTAGGATCAGCTCATAGTTTTGAGTTGCAGGTAAGATTGTAACTTTGATGTTTTGTATGTAAAAGAAAACTCTGTTTGATGTGGCATGATGTTTGTAAGATTGTGTATAAGAAGAAAAATTTTGTATTTTGTAAAGGACGAGTTTTATGGAATTTGGATTTTGGAGGCAACTGATTAAAAACCTTTCTGATTAGTTTCTTTTTTTTAATATCAGTAAATTTACTACACAAGAATACCTCTGTGGAACGATTGAACAATTGGTGTTTCATAATTAGTTTACGATCAGTTTTAACATAGTCTTCGCGAATTTTTTCCTGGATTAAACACAGTATCTCAGCCGCGAAAGTTGAGCGGCGCATCATGCAGAACCTTCATGTTGAAATTAAGAACCTTCCCGCATTTTTCAATAAAAATAGTTCGATCTGCTGCCAGCTGAAAATCTGTACAAAACACTAGCACGTCGTGAATGAAGTTGTGGTTGTTGTAAAATTAAAAAAAAAATATATAAATAAACACGATCCTCATCCCAGAAAATTGTATTATTCGAAGCATCCGTGTGATCTTCTCATTGTTTAGCTTACCAAATTACCACCGGATGAAGTTAAATCACCTTTAGCGTCCCTGTTTGACTTGCTAAGAACAGACAGGCTGCATGGGATCATGCACCAACACGTTGCTGAAGTGGTACAGCTATCTATATATCTTGTTGGTCGTACTACGTACTAGACACGAGCCAAACATTAAGCATTAAACCAACATTCTCCACTGAATATTTTACTTTCAACCACAACCACTACGTGTCCTTCTCAAGAATACCTTATAACTACCCGGTCATCCTTCACTTTAGAAGTTAGAACGAAGCCTGTTGACAAACTCCACTCAAGAAGCACCTGCCAAGGCAAGTACATATCTTCTGTTACAACCACGCACGATCAAAATGAAACTATCGGTCCTGCCCCCTAAGGAAGCCGTTATATAGCCATGTACATTATATCAGGTCCATGGGCATTATGGCACTTTTGAAAGTGTATGATACTTGTCAATGTCCATGGACTTTATGACATTATTATTATGGACATTATGACACTTTTAAATGTGTCGTAATGTCCATACCTTAAAAAATAAAATCCAATTCAAATATACACATTTATATGCTTATATATTTTTATAACCTTGATCCCAGTCGCCATGGTGGGAAATAAAGTCAATTGAGGTCAACAAAAATTTGGGAGTAACGTCAACAATTACTAAAATATATTCCGCCGAGCTTAAAGACTTCTTCCTGATATATCCAAAAGCGGCTTCGCTGAGTAGATTTTTTCATAGCCGGCCTTTGGCAGAGCTTAAAGATTTTCTCCTGTCTAAAGAGAAAATCTCAGCTCAGCGAAGCCGCTATTCGATATACCAAGAGGAGAAACCCTTAAGCCCGCACAAAGAACGGCTATGCAAAAATCTTAATCATAATGTCCATGGACTGGGGTATTTATTCACTCGATTAATGTTTGCTCGATTAATCGGAAAATTGAATAACTCGAGTAAAAAGTTTTATGTAACATTTTTTTTCGAATGCATTTTTGCAGATTTCTCAATCAAAACTGGCAAAAGTTTTAATTTTATAAAAGTTGCCATTCAGCTCAATCGTTATGAGATAATGCTGGACCGGTTGATGTAGATATTAAGGAATTAAGCGAAATATACAACAACAATCATAGGGGCGAAGGAACCATTTTTTCCTTGTAGTGAAGTTGGAAATATTTCCATCGAGCAACAACTATTTGAAATAAAGAAAATATTTCAATACCAAATAATTGGTAGATAGTAAATTTAAATACCCGGGTTTTCGTCTTTTTTATAGCACTTTCAGTTTCTGTCCCATTTCGGTCTATTATGGCTTAAAATGTTTGAAATCAAATGGACTATTCAATAAAATTATAAAACTATGGAGCCTGTTATTATCTGGAGTTTGTTATTATTTTTATAATTGTTGAAAATAATTAAAAATTTCATTAAAGTTTAACTTCGATCCACTGTCACTCAGGCACTTTTTATTCGATCAAAGCAAATAAGCGACTACTGGGCACGTAATTTAAGAACCTTCAAAACAAGATATTATTTTATTTGCACTAGTATTTAACGCTGGATGAAGCTTTAAAGAGAAGTATACATCGGAAAACACAAATTAACGGTTATCTAGATAATAGCCGAAACGAAAAAATAATAATAATTTTTCTCGTGTTCAGCACATCCTAATGACCTTAAAAAATGCAATACAAACTTTATGCATTCCAAAAGTAGAACTTTGCAAAGCAGTGTTATTTAGTGAATTAACCTACAAAAAGTGGGACGAAAATATGATCATAGAATTTTCCCCAAAGCAAACACTTCTCAAAGCGTATTATTTTAGATGGTCAACTGTTTTCATTAATAAACTATATAAAACGGCAATAAAAATGTATTTTTTTTTAATTTTTCCGGACAAAAAAATTAGAAAAAACTGAGTAAACTCAAAAGGTTTTCGATTAACTCGAATAATTTTTAGACGAAAAAGTTACTCGAATAACTCGAACGAAATAAAAGCTTTACTGGATTGTTCGAGTAATTTAAAAACCTCAACTTCGATTAATTGATTAAGCGAACAATTGAAAAGTCGATTAAAATGAATACCCTACACTTTTTTAAAGTGGAGATAAAAATTAAAATAAAAAAATATTCCTTAAAGTGGTCCTAGAAATCTCCAAATTTGTCCTTGGAGTCCTAGCAAGGCCACCTACAGGCTTCTATTCAAGGAGAAGCACACATCTTCCCGCAACGCAAAACGAATGCAATATGTCTTATTTGATTGGGTTACTTTAACCACCATTTATGTTTAATTTAAAATTTCGTCCACTTGAAACTTAAGCTGGATACGTGCGACACTACTTCGAGCTGTTTTGTATCGAATGGCAGACAGTGCTGAAAAATTTTACAGCCATTTTTTAATTGCATACTCTCCAAAATCTTGATTTCATAAAACTTAAATCCAGTTAAACATAAAAATTGTATCATTAAAATAAAAGGTGAGAGAGATGAAATAATTAAGTTGTGTAAAGGAAAATGTATGTCGATTTGATGTTTTTGGTTACTTTATTATTTTTTTTTTCTTTTTCGGTTTCTTTTATTCTCATCTTCTTTCTTTCCCTTGTCTCTTTAAATGTATCTACAAATGAAAATTTATTCTACAAATTATTATTGCGCATAACTACAATTCGTTTAGCAGCATGCCAAAAATGCTAAACGTAAAAACGTAAGTTGTACCATGATTAAGTTGATTTGATTTTAAATGTTTAATATGCTTGTAAAACTAAAAAGAAATAGCAAAAGCCTCATGAAATAAGACAATTAATTAGTCCGATTTGGAGACCTAAATGCGTTGTAAAAAAAAACAATTAAATCTATGAATGAGTTACTGAGAAATGTTGTTGTTAACTATTGCATTAGCTTTATAAGAAAATCCTAAAAAAAATCAACCTTCAAATCTAGTTGTTATTTGCTATGCCTCATAATAGTAATTATATCCAATTTTACTGAATACAAATTAATATATCCTACAGGTGGCTAATTGGCGTATGGAACGTTTGGAGGTCGATTCAAAATCAAATTCGGAAGAAGAATTTTTCGATTGTATGGGTGAGTTAATAAAAAATTATTTGCATTTTATACTCATGCATATTTCATAAGAAAAACTACCTATTTCAGATACTAACGATAGCAATTCGTTGGCCAAATGGAGTTCATTGGAATTACTGGGTGAGCCAGATGATAGTCCGCCTCCTCATAGTGGCGGTCAGGGTAAAAGTAAACAGGAAGATAGCATATTCAATCAAGATTTCCTAATGCGAGTGGCCTCAGAGCGAGGCAATAAAAGACAATTGCGTTCATCGCAAAGTGTGGAAAGAGGTCATGATATATCGCCACCTGGTTCGCCGGGTACTCCATCTTGTTCCACCACTATATTGATAATGGTAGTCCATGCTGGAAGTGTATTAGGTAGGACTATCTCGCCTACACATATTCGGCCTTATTACGGTTATCAAATCGACTTCGACTGTTGTACTAGATTAATGAAAAATAAGAAAATTTTCTTTAATCTAGTAAAACAGTCGAAGTCGATTCGATAATCATAAGCAGACCGATTGTTTTCACCAGAAAATTTTAATAATTTATATAATTCTTTTAAGATGCCACCACTGAATTGACTTCCAAAAAATCTGATGTCACCACATTTCGTGGTTCTTTTGAAGCTGTTATGCGTCAACATTATCCGAGCCTATTAAGTCATGTCACCATTAAAATGGTGCCATGTCCATCCATTTGTACCGATGCTTTGGGCATTTTATCTAGCTTAAGTCCATACTCATTTGATTCTTCACCCTCAGCGGATATACCGAATATTGCAGATGTTCCTATTGGTGCCATACCCTTGCTGGCCGTCTCTTCACCAGAATTTCAGGACACTGTTAATAAAACCATACAGGCAGCTAATATTGTCTATCATGAATTCCTAAAGTCTGAGGAGGGTCATGGCTTTAATGGACAAATTGTTGTTTTGGGTGATTCAATGGGTTCGTTGTTGGCCTACGAATCCTTGTGTCGCACCAATGGCAATGAGGTTGGCAGTCGTTCCTCGCGTAATACCGATGATGATGAACGTTTTGATGATACTGAATTGGATGCTAAACGTTTATTGGTGGCTCCCTCACCACGCAGAAGACGTTCCTCTTCCTCGAGTGATTCGAAACATACAAAACTAGAGTTTGATGTGGGTGATTTCTTTATGTTTGGTTCCCCACTGTCGATAGTGTTGGCAGCTAAAAAGTTACATGATTCTAAAACTGGTGAGTGCTTCAAGGAGCCCCTTAAGCCCCGTTCACGCCATGACCTTAAATGTCATGACAGTACTGTCATGGCAGTTCATTTCTATGGAAAATTGTGAAAGTTATTGCCACTGTCGCACCCAATTTGATATCGAAACTTTGCTGTCGTGACAGAAACTGTCGTGATTACTCTAATATATTTTTTAAATTTATTTATTTTTAAGCTCTTCAACGTCCCAACTGTAATCAGGTTTATAATATGTTCCATCCTACCGATCCAACAGCTTCTCGTTTAGAACCTTTACTAAGCGCCCGTTTCTCTATGCTGGCACCGGTCAATGTGCCGCGTTATGCCAAATATCCTCTAGGGAATGGCCAGCCACTGCATTTATGTAGGTTTTTATTTTTCTTATCGCCATATTTTATTATTTATTTATTTTCTTTATTTTGTGCCACAGTGGAGGTTATACAATCTAATCCTCAACATTTTAACGAATCTAATAACATGATGTGCGGCCGCCGTTTGTCAGATGCTTCCATGCAAAGTACAGTATCAGGTCTTATAGAAAATGTATCTTTAAGTACCATTAATTCATGTAAGTTTGCTAGTTTGTAGAACCCAGTAACACATTAAATCTCTTTAATGTTTGTGTAAAGTAATCAGATAATGAAGGCAAAATAAAAAACATTTCTTTTAAAATTTTCCATTTTGCTATTGTTAATGTTTTCAGTGCAAATGAAATGGTGGGGCACAAAACGTTTAGATTATGCCCTTTATTGCCCTGAAGGTTTAAGTAATTTTCCAGCCAATGCTTTGCCACATTTATTCCATGCTAGCTATTGGGAAAGTGCTGACGTTATAGCATTTATATTAAGACAAGTAAGATTTTTTTGGTGGTTTGCTATTGCTTCCCACTGTAAATAATTTATTACTTTTAGATTGGTAAATTTGAAGGCATTCCATATGTTACGACCATGGACAACAAGGAAACTGTCCAGTTTAATCCCGGTCAACCGCGTGAAAAATGGACACGTAAACGCACCTCAGTTAAGTTGAAAAACGTGGCAGCTAATCATCGTGCAAATGATGTGATAGTTTTGGAGGGCCGTGAGCAACGAATAAATGCTCGTTTCATGTATGGTCCTTTGGATATGATCACTTTGCATGGCGAAAAAGTTGATATACATATAATGAAAGATCCACCCGCTGGCGAGTGGAGTTTCCTTAGTACAGAGGTTACCGATAAAACTGGTCGCATTTCCTATAGCATTCCACAACATATAGCATTCGGTTATGGCATCTATCCCATTAAAATGGTAGTGAGAGGAGATCATACTTCTGTGGATTGTTATTTAGCTGTAGTGCCACCTTTAACGGAATGTGTGGTCTTTAGTATAGATGGTTCATTTACAGCCTCCATGTCGGTGACTGGCCGTGATCCAAAAGTAAGAGCCGGTGCTGTAGATGTCTGCCGCCACTGGCAAGAGTTGGGATATTTGCTTATCTATGTAACGGGTAGACCGGACATGCAACAGCAACGTGTTGTTTCCTGGTTAAGCCAGCATAATTTTCCCCATGGTCTTATATCATTTGCCGATGGTCTCTCCACTGATCCGTTGGGTCACAAAACCGCCTATTTAAATAATCTGGTGCAAAATCATGGAATCTCAGTAATGGCTGCTTATGGTAGCAGTAAAGATATCAGTGTTTATACAAATGTCGGGTTAAGGTCAGATCAGATATTTATAGTGGGAAAGGTAAGATTTTTAACTAATAACAGGGGAACGTAGAAGTTAATTTTTTTTTCTTTTTGTTATTCTTAAAGGTAAGCAAAAAATTGCAAGCCAATGCCACTGTTCTGAATGATGGTTATGCCGCTCATTTGTCCGCTTTGCAAGCTGTAGGCGGTTCTCGTCCCGCCAAAGGCAATGCCCGTATGGTAATACCACGCGGTTGCTTCAATTTACCGGGCCAAACTACCAATCCCCGTCGTAGAAGGTAAGTTGCATTTAAAGTTTAAAATAATGTGTTTAAATGTATGTATCGCCAAGTCTATGTGGTAGTATATTAATATAATGCAAGTATTATCGTATGTATGTATTTATGTATTATTATCACAAAAGTCCACAATAGTGATAAGAACTTAAACTATATTAAATATCTGGAGGCACTTTGTATTTCATGTATTCAAGCAAATTATAGTGCCTTATAGTTTTAAATTGATTGCTTATAGTTTGAAAGCAAATTGTGGAAAGAGTTTTGCACCGTTTGTAATGTTAATAGGTGCATTATTTGAAACCAGAGCAGGTTTCTAATTTTCTACAACGAAATTATATACCGCCACTGGATGGCGCTGTTGTAAATAGTGGGTTTCAAAGAAGTTATTTATTTTCGGCAGAGTATCATCCTCAGGCAACTCGAAACTATCAAATGATTGATCGCCAAACACGCTTATAACCTTCGCAACAGCCCACTTAATTAAGTTATTTCCCTTTCATTATTCACAGTTTTTGTCACAGCACTTTAATCACTAGACTGGTCATTAAAAATAAAAATTTTAGTTTTGATGAAAAACTACGACCTTTTTTAATGAAAAATAGCATCTTGTCTTTCGGCGATCTAAGTTAATTTTTTGATAAAATCATATTTATTTTGGAAATTTTTTTTATTATATGTATATGAAACAGGAAGGAAGATATAATTTCTATTAAATATTTGAAAAGAAGAAATCTTAACCTTTCATGTGACACTACTTTTATTAAAAATATATAACGCGCTCCAAAGTTGTTAAATCTTAAAACCCAAAGTTTAATGTTCTGTTTGTAAAATGTTGGTATTATTGAAGTTTGAATAACTTTGGAGCGCGTGATATGATTTTAATAAAAATAAATTTCTTTGAAATGTTTAGACATACGGTATATAGAGAACAAACTGAAACTTCAAAAGCCTAAGTCTGCTGTCAAAAACCTAAATCTAAGAATATATTAGTATAACATTTTGTATCAGTATTGGTTTAAAATAAAAAATTCCCTACAGCCTAAAAGTATTCTAAAGCATTTATATGTTTTATACATGAATTTTTAGAAGTTTATACAATTATTGTTGTAATTATTAATGAAAATATGATTTAAAAAGCAAAATATGATTTAAAATACATTCGAGTTCAAGAAATATTGATTTGGTAGCAATTTTTGTATTTGGTACTAAAAAAACAAAAATACAATTTTCAGCCATGTCACAGATTCCGTTCGGATTGGTTTTGATTCCGTAGTTGTCATTCCGAAAAAGTGCATTTTTGGTGCTTTAGATTCCGTTTATTTGGTATTTCGTTTTTACAATGATAAAGTTTTTATACCTTGAGGCGTTTGTTTACTCTTGTTGTTGTTAGATGCAAAGCTCACATTAAGCTTTTTATTAACATAGAAAGCTCATGACCAAATTTGTATTTGACGCTCCTAAAAGTATGCACGTTTTTTAGTATTTACTGCAAATGAAGTCTGTAGAAAAGTGTTTTTCAATTCCATTTTGAAATTTAAAAGTGGCTTGATAACGAAGAAAATTTACGTTTTTCGTTTTCTGAAGAATCAACTTACGGACTTGAAACCACTTCCGATCGGAAGGAATGGTATTCTGTGACATAGCTGACTGTTTAATGAAAAAATAATTCAACTCATCAATACAATTCGACAAACAAATGTCTAAAAAATTAAACAATTATTTTAAAAATACAATAAATAGAATCACAAAATCTGTGTAAAATAGTGAAGAAAAGTAATTAAAACTATAAAGTGATTGTGCGTGCCAAAAAATTGCAAATTAATGGATATTCAAGTGCAAAAATAATGCTCTCTCAAGTGTGTTGAAATAAATAAAATATTCCAGCTCATATAAGTTGAATTATCAGAACTCTTATGTGTTAAGAGAGTAGTCATAATTGAATTAACTATATTTCATGTTGATTTAATATTGCAGCACAGTTAAATTGAAATGAAGTTGATACTGCAATAATACGAAAAACCAGGTTGAATCAAAGTTATTTCGAGTTAAAACAACGTGAATTTGATATTGTAAGAAAACGAAGAATCACGTTGAATCAAAATTATTTCAAGTTGAAATAAAGTGAACTTGATATTGAAACAATACTAAGAATCATGTTGAATTATAGTTATATCAAGCTGAAACAACATGACTTTAACGTAGCTATTTAATTAATTATTTTACGTACGTGATGGTTATTAGCATAGACATCAAAAACCTTAGTGTTGTAGTTGGCTGCCCCATCCAAGATATGAACTCGTGCCACTTGCATGATAGTCCACGCGCTAACCACTGTAGCCACAACAGCTTTACACTTTACTTTAGTTATGCACTAAATAAATACCCATCGTATGTAAAATGAATTTCATTCTAATTCAACATGATTTAAGTGATTATTTAACATAAAACTTATTTGAAATTAAAGTTATACGGCTGTGTTCTGTATTCCATGCGGAATTAAAATGTGCGGAATTAGCAAAGCATTGTTGTTGCAAATTATTATTTATAACAACAATGCGTTGCTAATTCCGCACATTTTAATTCCGCATGAAATACAGAACATACCCTATAGTTATGTTGATTTAAAATTAAATGTAACGTTTATAACAAAGTTGTTTTAATACTGAAAATTTTTAAATCAAAGAGATTTAAGGTTAGATTAATAATTTTTCATTTACAACTAATATGAAACAATGGTAATTTTAAGCCAGCAGCAGTAAATTTTCGCTAGTAATTCGTTTGTTGTCGTCTGCATAGCCGACACATGTAGCACAACAGTGAACTGTAGCAATGAACAAAGGAAATAAACACTAAAACACTTAAATGATAAATTATTTCTTGTAAAATTAATATGATTTCAAATCACAATTGCGTCATGTTGATTTTACATTCCTTTGTTTTCTGTGTGTATGAGACTTTGCTATGTATGTTATCAATGGGTTAGATTTCTTCTCTTTAAATGTCTAATAAAAATTACATATTCAGAATATCACGTTACGAACTTTAGCCTAATAAAATCACTTGAATTCAAAAGCAAATTAGTTCGAAATAGTTACATAATAATGCTGTTATATATTTGATACGAAATTTAAAAAGATCATGATTTTACCAAAAAATTAACTCACATCATCTTGCGCTATTTGTTGCTTTTAATTAAAAAAAGAATATTTCCTCGTGTTTTTCACCAAAGGGAAGATGCTTTTTTTCGACAGGCCCTAATGTCGAAAAATAATAATTTTTAGCCATCATAAAATTTTTTTAACCCAGTAAAAAATTGATCATACATGTACGCATGTTTTTAAGGGAAGGAGTAGTACTTTCGCTTACAAACCTGCTTGCAAGAGCCATGTTTTCTATATGGGAAGTTTGCATTTTTAAGCACTAAAATCTAAAACATAAATAAGTTGCATTACACCGATTTGAATGTCTTTGCAATACAAAGTGATTCCTGTAAATTAAAGATGTAAGCGCTAACATCTAGAAA
Organism: Panzeria rudis; assembly: GCA_956483635.1. Classification (NCBI taxonomy): domain Eukaryota; kingdom Metazoa; phylum Arthropoda; class Insecta; order Diptera; family Tachinidae; genus Panzeria; species Panzeria rudis. The sequence continues at coordinate 24,133,750 of OY101448.1, read as the reverse complement.
AGGCTCCAAAAAAACTCTTGAGATTTTTTGCTGGGAGTTTTCCTAAAACCAAGTTTAAGTTCTTATAAAATATATATACCAACGAAGTCACAGTAATTTGAAACCAAAATGTATGTACATGTGTATTTTATCCCGAAATTGAATCAGCAGCAAGCAGCACACTAAATTAAATTGTATGTATGAATGTATAAATATGTAATTGTAAATAAATAGTTTTTATTTAATTCCTTTTTTATTTTTGCATTGTTTTTGCCGTTATAAATTTTTAGCCCGAAAATTCATTATTCATCTTTTTATAGTTTCTATTCAGTTAAACGCTGGTTTAATTTGCCAAATGAAGCTTTATTAGTTTGTTCTGTAACCTGATTTGATATAATTTAAATTTGTTTTCGTTTTATTTTAATTAACATCAAATTTAAATTTGTTTTTATTTTATTTTATTAAAAAATATCTCATGCTACCAGCAATTTAATTGAAAAAATTAACACAACCAACAACTTGCAAATTTATGAGGAAGAAGAAGAGGAAGAAGAAAGTTATGAGTTTTAAAATTAACTTAAAATATTTTATAAATTATTAAAAATATATACTTAATTGTATTTTTATATTACATTTATTGTTATTGAATTAATATGCAAATATTAAACACATATATAATATTAAAAAAAATTATATAGAATACGTATCAACTGTTTACTACAAAAACATCATAACTCAATTTGATCAGAACAAAATTTTTTCCGAAGACGGGAAATATTTCATTTTCGAAATATAATTTTTTTAGTTACGACGTATTTCTAGTAAATGAGCGATATGTAAATCTTGTATATATGTACCTATATTTATTCTAACAAATCATAAATAATGGGTGTGATGTAAGCAAATGGGTCAAGAATTCATTACTGATTTTATGTTTTATAAATTAACGCGTTTAAAATTTTCGGCGCCTTTGATATATAAAGTGTTTTCTATAAGCGAGTGGCGAAAACACAAAAATCATAGTTCGTTCGAAAAACCTAAATATTTTTTAACGGGAAGGAAGTTTTCACAACAATTCAAGATAAAGTTTTCACTTAAAAAAAAACCTTTGCAAATTGATTACACGCTGTCACAGTGAAAATACTCGTGAAAAACGACTTAGGGGCTATGCACATATTACGTAACGCTATTTTATAAAGTGTACTTGTAATTTGAAAACTACGACTCAACTATCAATTTAGTTGTGAATCATAATAGGGGCCGTAATGTAATTTTAGTTTTATAAAAGTGAAAAAATGAATTCAGTACTTCAAATTTTATGACCTTCTACCAGTCACCACACTCGAATATATCGTGCCATAACCGCCAAAAAAGTTTAGGCGCCAAAAATTAAATTTTACAGGAGAAGTATTTTTTAATTATCCTTGATTTAAATCGAAGTAGAGCCTGGACTGTTATATCTAATGTTAATAGTTTTTTGAATTTCCTATAAGACATCGAACGCATGTTTCTGGGCGTTAAGATATTTTAAGATATTCCTGATGTCATAAAAAATCAGTTAATTTAATAAAATTATTTTAAAACTAGTAATTATTGTCCTTAGCAAGCTGTGCTTTAACTGTTTCATTGATATCCTTGCCGTTTTTATACTAGTTTGTCTCTATTTGAAAAAGAGAATTTTAGCTTAAGCGAACACTTTGCAGTTTCAAAAAAATTTTTAACTAATTAAAAATTTAAAGGGAAAATGCGCTTAAGCTGAAATTTCTTTTGCTGTATTTCCGTAGCGGTACTTGACGTGACTTTGAAACTTTGACAGATAGTCCGAATTCTCGTAAATAATCAATTTTCGCCAAAAACGATTTTCAAAATGCATGTCGCTTAAGCTTTTTTTGGCGAGTATCGCACGATATATTTGTATAAAATTTTAATTATTTAAAAAAGTTTTTAATTTTTACGTTCACTTTTTTTCTTTTTTTTTCGTATTTTATCATTTTCGTTTCTTTTTTGTACACTGATCATCACACAACACCCAACGACCACTTCAAAACATATGCACAATTCCTTAATTAAAAAATATAATAATCCTTAACACACATACACTTCCTTAACACACCCATCATTATTCCTTGCAATTGTTAAATCCCACACACAACTAATTTAATTAGGCTGCATGAGCAACAGGAAGCTTAAACCTACAAATATAGAAGTCCAGCATCATATGAAAAGGCAAGCCGAGTTCTTGATAAAAAAGATATTTTCTTTTCCTTTTTTTCATTATTTATAATAAGTGTTAAATATGTAGTAGAACAATCATAAATTGTTAATACCAAATGATATTGAAAACTCATACAAAAGTAAAACAAAACTTGAAAAAAAAAATATTTTAATTAATCATATAAAATTATATTCTTCAACTCCAAAAAATCCTTCCCCACCTATCTAACAAAACTAACCACAAACCTCCAACAACAACTACCTACCACTTGTAGCAATGAGACCGGTCTATCTTCGCCAATACGCAGTGGCTACTTAAAGCGTAAGACCTATTTTAGTCACCAATAAAACTGTACCAGCCAAATGATCATATCATAATGAAAAAGATCCTGTTGACGGGAAATTCACCACCAAATCACCAACAACAGCCAACCACCATCATCATTTTGTTAGATGAATTTAACAATAATTACCAGAAGTATTAGTTATTAAATAATGAAAAATAAACCAGTTCACAGAAAGTGAAACGTTAACTATTAGAGAGACGTTAGTTCCATTCAATTAAATAATGCCTACTATACATACATACATCAAACTAGCTGAGATATCATTGCAATTTATCCAAGTTAAATATAAAACAAAATAAATAATTAACAAACAAAACAAAACAAAAATAGAGAGAACATCATACAACAAATATCGCTTAAGCAAAAAATCAAAGACTCGTTTCCATTTAAATGCAAAACAAAAACAATAGCTGGAGCAATCATTCATTATTTCAAGGCATTATTAAGTGCGAGAAGTATTATATTTTGTTAATAACAATTGTTATTGTTCAATTAAAATTATAAGAACAATTAAGATAAAAAGACGTCGTCTATCACTTGTCACGCAGTAAGTACCTACCAACAATTATTATAAAAACTTAAGTGTCATAAATTATTATATTTTATAAAGGTTTTTATTATAATTTTAGAATTAAATTTTAAATAAAATTGTTCCATGTTTAATAATTGTATTGCATACCTTTAAGTGTTAAAACAGTGAAGATCAACAGTGAAGAAACAGAACCTTCTATTTCTTTCCGATCAATAGTAATTTATACAATATTTTCTCACCCGAACTTAACACAAAATAGAGAAAAAAATAAGGCTCTTTACAGCGTTGCTACGTCTAAAACCTACCAATTTCTTAAAATTAATTGATTGCGTTTTTAAAGCATTCTGGTAATGAGTTTGACATACATGTTCTTTAAAAAAGTTTCTGAGTTTTAATGGATTTATCACATACACATATTCCGATCGGAGTGCTCTTAATTCCGTACTTTTATTACTATCGTTTTCGTTTTACCATCTTCAGATTCCGTTCATTTTGTATTTAAATTTTAAGCGATAAAATTGTCAAGAAGGTCCTTTACACTTTTTTTATACGCAAAGCTAGCTAGCACAAAGCTTCACAATCTGCAGCCTATTGTTAAAAAAATACACTAAATTAATTCAAAAATAGGCAGATCACTTTATTCTTTTTAAGAAAAAAAAAAGAAATATCTAAATTTAGAATCGGAATTTTCCTCAGATTTATACACTGACTTTGGAAAATGTAAATACAAATCCAATCGATAAAAAAATGTGTCTATGAGTCAAATACTGCGTCAGATGATCATTAAGGAATAGAAAGAATTCGTTAAAAAATATATAAAAAACTAAAAAATACTTAATCACGACTATGGGCTGATCGGTAGCAATGCTGGGCAGTCAGTCCAAAGGTCTCGGGTTCTATTCCCGATATAGACCCTGGGTGTTTTTGCAGACAAGCTACATAAATCGCTTCACGGGTTGTGTTTGTGAATTTAAAAATAAATAAAATAAAAAGAATTTTTCCAAAGAAAAATTCTACATTTTTCACCCTTTCAGTGAAAATTTTCAATAGAATAAATTTTTTATATACTGAATTTACTACAAGTTATATCAACACATGCCAGGGTAAATTTGTATCTTAAAAGAACACTAACTCGCAATTTTTGCACAAAAAGTTAAAGAATTTTTACAGTTTGCTTAGAAAATAAAACGACATAGGCTAAAGAAAATTTAATACATATTCTGGAAGATCGACGAAACTTTTTTGATTTAATTCATTAAATTTTTTACAAGCTGCATTGAAAACATTTTTTTTATAATTATGCATAAATATATTCACAAACCTACCAAAAAAAGATTTAGCCTGCCAAACGAAAAAATTCATACGAAATTTGGTAGGAACCTACCAACAATGGCAACGCTGGCTCTTTACCTAAACCTAGAGCGAAAAATATGTTCGTGAACAAATGTTTTCAATGTTCGTGAGCAAAGTTACTATGTTTTGACGCTTAAAAAAGTAATTAAAACTTGTTTCTACAGTGCATTGTTACGTTTAACTGTTTTAAGCGGTTGTTTACTTATTTCCTATGGTTCATTTTATATGTTCAAATATAAAAACACACAATGTTCAAATTAAACCACTGTTCTTTTATTTCCCAATAACAATGTCTTTTAAACTGACTGACGCCGTGATTTTAGTGTTACTAAGTACAGATATTGTTCAAGATTAACGTCAGCACCTGACTTGCAGCCTAAGCTGACGGTGCAATTGAGTGTTTACCGCTACCCCTGAGTTTGCCCTGTGTGTGTTGCAAGGAACACACAGGTTGCTTGACCTATCTAAACTATTACTACAGCAGCAGCTAACGTGATGCAGCCGAGATCAACCGAAGAATATCCAGTAGGCTAGAAGTCTACTACAAAGGCAGACGACAGTTGGCCTTCCCCAGCACCCGAGCATAAAGCAACACCGATGCAGCTTCCATTGCTTTAGCAACAGCACAAAGCCACTAGCACTGGTCGAGCATCAGTCATTAAACCAACAGATCTGTCAGAGATTTTTGTAGCAAAAAGAGTCACAACGTGGACTCCCGAAGGGAGCTTCAACCACCAATCGGTCACAAAATCGACCTTCAAGTTGAGGGTACGACAAAGTCCGCCAGCATATGCACTCCTCTCCATAGAAACAGCATTTTCCTTTCGCAAATATTTAAGGTAATGTCGGCCAGCATATTCATTTCCATGGAACAGAGTATGCCTAATGGTAAACATAATCTCTTTAACACTCTAGAAGGCAATTCATCTGTGGGGTTACTGGATCCCGTGGTACAGTGTATGTTTACTGGTCGAGTCTCGAAAGAAAACCCGTAGATGTGAACTTTCTATCTTTGATCTTGGCAGAAACCATAGGTATCTTTCCACCTTCTACCAGACTCGCAAGGGTGAACTTACAGCCTTTGAATAATTGTATGCACGCCCGTTGCGCTAATATTTCAGAGATTGGGTAATAACACATAAGTTTTATGGATAATTGGCTAAAAGTAATGTATGGAAAAAAAGTACTCTTTTCCTCGGAAGCACAGCACCAAGGTGTGTATTAGTCACCAAGGTGTAAAGCCGTTCCATGCGGCGGTGTTACAACACATTAAGATGAAATGCAACTCGTGGTGTTGTAGTTCACTTCGTCCGTTAAATTTGAATCTGCATTTTAACTTCAACACTGCCTCCCACTTAAGCCGGAATTGCCTTGTCGCTCAAGATATTCAACCACCATCTTTGTCCTTGAAATAATGTACTACTTCATCATGCAGACGACATCATTCATCCGCTTGGTGATAACACGTACATATCTCAGCTGCCCACTTACAGTTATCTCTTGACTATCTTCTTTCCGAGTTAAACTAATTTGAGCTACATTTATCATATGGATAGTCATCATTAGTTAAGACTTTGTAACCTTGGCCATTTTCATTGGATGAGGATGTACAGCGCACATCTTCGAAAAGCATCGAATACCTCTGAAGTTCATTTATGCTTATAAGTTTAACGATCCAATCTAGCTTCTTGCGCTCTAACCTCTGCCAATTGTTTACGCTTCTCTACTAGTCGGGCTTCCTCAAGGCGATGGCACTCCCTCATTTCTCTACGTTGCCTTTCCAACTCTCACCATTCACGGTCTCTTAATGGCATATGCGCACGCGTGTGATGATGCTGTTCTCTCTGTTATCGTGTATAAACACCATACCTTTGACATACTTGTTGGTTAACAAACTTATTGATATTTAACGGCGAAACAACTCTTGTTCGGTTCCTCGGAGGCTTACAGTTTCTTTTTAGATGGCCTGTTCCACGGCAGTTTTGGCATTTGGTCCAAATGGAGATATTAATTTTGGTTTTAATCTAGTTGTATTGATTATAAATCCAGTAAGTGTTTAGATGGGCTCGAGTTTGAATCCATCGGAGAATGAAATTTGTTTAAGATAATGTATGGCAGGTCAAGGTCTGCCAAGTCAATAGTGTTATAGTAAAATTAAAGTTGAATAAGGTATATTATATATTCATACAATTTAGGATTAAATTTTGTTCCTCACTGTTTGACTAAGCACAGAAAGTATGCAGTACAAACAACTCTTATACATTTTGGGCCATATTCATAATAAATTATTAAATCTTTATGAAAGGTTTATTAAGCAGATTTCTACACACAATTTATTTCATAAACCTCTCATAAGCCTTTGATAAGTACTATGAATAAGGCAAATACTATTTATTTCAATTAGATCTGTTTAAATATATTGAATGCCTATTTTGTATTTGCATCTTATAGGTACCTGGCTAGAAAGACTGTATCCTCCTGTTGTTTGATGGTATTACAAACTACATAAAAAGAATACAAGCCCCCAAAAAAAATAATTATTTACTAATCACCTTTAAAAAGAACAAAAATACATAACTATAAAGAGAATATAAATATTAAGAAATATATCGTTAGCTGAAACGCAAAACGTCCTAACTAACAACAAATTGTAAATCGATTTTTTATAAACTACGATGTATTTCATCAAAATACATTACCACAACAAAAAACCAGAGTTCGCCGCAACAAAAATAGCGATTTTATTACGAAAATAGAAAACCCAAACGAGCCGATTAATTACATTATTTTTTATTCCCTATTTAATTATTAATTTTCTTTTACAGCAGCCATAGCTGTACACGCCCTCTGAGAATTTCAAGTGTATCAGCCGTGCCACAGTTTACGTTTTAATTCCGTAGTTTTCATTCTGAAAATGTTTATTTTTGGTGCTTTAGATTCCGTTTATTTTGTATTTCGATTTCACAATAACAATGTTTTTGTACCTTGAGGCGTTTGTTTACTCTTGGTTTTAAAAACAAAGCTCACATGGAAAGCATCGCAGCGGGAAAAGTAGTGATTGATTACATATATAATGAAAGATATAATGTATTATTTTAAAAAGCGCAACAATGCATTCCTTTGGAAGCGAGAAGGTAATTTGATCCCACACAAAAATTACACATTCATTACCACGTACTTTACCACATCTTACGAAGAAGGAATGTATTGTTTCTGCTCGTAGCAACTGTCGTGTTGTCCTCGTTTGTACTTACATATTTGAATATTAATATATTAGGAATTTAAAAAAATTAATTATAGAATTAATTCGCCGGACACATTAAAATAATTCATTACTTTCCTAGGACATGTTCTGTGTTAACAATAATGAATTCTGGTATGAAATATTATACATTCTCTGCATGACTTTCTCGTTTACTATTCATTACCTTTTCCCGCTGGGATATGACCAAATATTTATTTGACGCTCCTAAGAGTATGAACGTTTTTAAGTATTTAGCGCAAATGAAGTTAGCAGAAAAGTGTTTGCCAATTCCGGTTTGAAATTTAAAAGTGGTTTGATTACGAAGAAAATTTCAGTTTTTCGTTTTCTGAAGAAGCAACTTACGGAATTGAAACCACTTCCGATCGGAATTGTATTCTGTGACATGGCTGTGTAGTTATTATGGTTCTCAAAATATACAGCCCAATGTCAAAATTGCATTACAGTAAAATTCGCTTATAGTCCACTGCCCCATTTGCACCCTTTTTGTGGACTATAAGGCGAATTGGACTATATTTTGATTTTTATACAAGCCAATTTGTGGCTTATATGCGAATCCCCATATATTTATTTCTTTTAACAAAGAAAAATAAAACTAACGTTAAGAAACTACTTCCTTATTTACTCAGTTCACAAATATTGCAATTAAGATTGATAAAATAAAAACAATTTCTACTTCAATATCAGTAATATTTTCATAAAATTATGATTACAAAATATAACTTTCATAACGTGCATATATTTAAGATATTTCAAACCAAATCTTGGTGGCGTATAAGCGAAAATGGACTATAGGACTAATGGACTAAATAAAAAATATGACAGAAAAACTAACATTTTGGAATATATCGCTAATTCTACTATAAGCGGTGTGGCTTCTAAACGAATTATACTGTACTTGCTTTGTGACAACCTTTAAATTTTATGTTTTATTTTAGTTTCGGCATTTGTTGTTATAGCGGCAATAGATGATATGATGGATGCTTTATGACACCCTTTAATTTTCAACTTTTTGTATACAAAGTAACACACTCAGGCACTCAGACAATGATTCAGCTTAAGCTTTTGGAAGTAGAACTTTTAAAAGAACAATATATAATTTTGTAAAATCTATTTTAGAGACTAAATGAAAATGAGGTATATTTTAATAGTTTTGGGAGGGAGAATATCTCTTTTTCCCTCCCCTGAATCCACGCCTGCAGGCACTTAATACCTACCAGTTAATTAATTAATTAATGTGTTACCTTCTTTTGGGAAAAGGACAGAGTACAGAGAAAGATGATGAATGAGGTGAGAGTAGGCTTAATTATTTTACAACTCTGCTATTGCGTGTTATGTTAATTGCACAGCAGTTATTGAAGCGTCTCTGGTGTTTAGTAGACGCATTAAATTTCTTCTTTTATTTGTAGTAATTTTTTCACTTTTAGTGTTTGCTATTATTAGAGCGTAAAAATTTCAAGTTTACATTTTATACACTTTCAATGAAGATAGGGCTTTTGGTTTCAGAAAAATATGAAGCAGATATACAAAATTCATACAGATTCAATATTTTTCATTTTAACATGTTAGTTAGGGCCTTTTGCGTTTCAATTGACGACATGTATGTATATTTAAAACAAAATTCTAAAAACTATTTATGAATAAAAGAAAAAATAACCGAAAAAATATATTGAAAAGAAGATAATCCCTTTTTTAAAGCAAAAAGAAAAATATAAGAATTATAAAAATTGATGTTAGCTTGTAAAATTGATTTAATAAAACAAATGAGAAAAAAATTGTTCCATAAAACTTTAGCAAATTATTGCAATTTCTTGTGAAGAAAACAAAGCAAAATAAAAAAACTATTTTTAATAAATTATATCTTAAAATATTATTGATATACAGTCACATCATTTTATTATGATCTATATTTAAACATGAAATAATCTTGCCCTTTAAAATATTATAAGTTTTTGTTGAAAAAGCAGTTATATTTTGAAATCACTTGAAAATGTAACGAAAAATACTTGAAATTGTTAAATAAATGAAAATTTGTATGTGATATGAAAGAATAAAAAATAAAATTCAGAATTTCTAATAAAATTACACTGTGCAACAACACGAATATTTTATGACACCTGATATCAATTATATTTTTCTTATTAGTTATTTTTCTTATTAGTTACAGAAATAATTGACATTTAAAATTCTACAGATAAGTATTTTTTATAAAATTTATAATGGTGGAGTTCACGCAACATTCGGTAGCTGTTTACTCGTTAAATTGGTCAAATTGCCCGTAGATTGTCTTGTAAAAAAGTTTTGAAATTAATTTTACAACAACAAAATATGTGGAAAATTTAACCAATTTAAGGGTAAACAGTTGCCGAATATTGCGTGAACTCCACTAATAAATTTATGATTTGAGAACGACTTATGCATTTACTGATCCCGCCAATGTCGAGTTCAAAGCGCTTGAAAGTTTCAAATTTCTTAAATGAAAATGATCGTAAGTAATAGATTTTCATCAAAACACGAAAAGCGAATATCATGTTGGTTATGGCTTTCTTGCGGTTAAAGCTCGAATATCTGATTAGTAGTATTCGACAAAGGTTTTCAAGTACAGAAAAAAATACAATACAAAAATTTATTAAGGAAACCTATTTGATTTTCAGAGTTATTTCGGAATTGATTTTCGGAGTTATTGAAAAACACTTAAAAAACACTGTTTTCGAAAATGCTCGTCGTCATCGATATCTGTTGAATAAATAAACCGTTTTTGATCAAATTTGCGGCATTCGAAGAACTTTTCAAAGTTTAGAAAAATTACTGAATTTAGAAAATCGATTTGAAAGGAATTCTTTAGAGCTGTGTCGTTCCGGAACGATCTAGTTCCATGAAACGATTTCCTAAATGGAACGGTACGGACCGATCCAAACGTTCCTTTTTTATCGTTCCTCGTTCCGCAATCGCAAACCGTCTTGAGGAGTAGTTAATTTGTTTTTACAAAGGTTTAAGCCAACTCATTTGCTTCGTTCACTTATTTGTGCACACTTTTTTGTATAGAGAATGATTTATTTATTTATGTTTATTGTAGATTTTATTATTTTCAAATTTTTATTGCTTGTTGTAGGCTATTGTTTTTTTTTACAAATATTTTATGTCAGAAAATGAAAATAAACAATGAAAAATGTTTGTTGAGGTTTTTAAGAGCGACGGAGACATTCTCTCGTTCCTCGTTCATTCACTGTTCAAACAAAAAAACCGGAACGATTAACGAAAGGAACGACCTAGTTCCTTTAGCCTTTCGGATTGGTCGGAACGATTCCACAAAAGGAACGATTTTGCCCAAATCTAGAATTTTTGGAGTATATTTAAAAAAAACCTCTCTCGAAATTTTTCGACAACGATATCTCTCGAACGAATCAATCGATTGTTATGAAAATGTCTACGTAGTTTTCTTTTTTAATTTAAAGAGCTGATCAGATTTTGTATTTGATTGGAACGTTGGCATAAAATGTATTTCAAAAAAAACATTTTTTCCAAAATTATAGAAATCTAAGGGGCTATTGACTATTACGCAACGATATTTTCGAACTTTTTTTAGCTGCTTCAGTTACAATCGTTTAATCTGTTCAAAAGTCATGAGTGGTTTACATGCATGCAGCCATACAGACATCGTAAAAAAATACAGAATAAGGACGTCAAAACGTAGATATCTGATGAAAAGTCGATTTTCTTAAATCGGGGTGAAGTCAGTAACTTCCCTTTTATTCTAGAATTTTAGATTTGGAGTGGTTTTGTAGTTGAAAAAATTAATACTAGACATGTATATAGTCTTTAGAATTTTTTAAAACTTAAAAATATTTTCAAAAAAGCTTTTACTGACTCGGACAAAAAGTTTTTTTGATCTATTACTAAAAATCCAGTAAACGTTTTTGTTTGATTCAGTAAACTATTTTGTTTAGAATTTGTAAGTTTATTTAGACTAATTGTTTTATAAATTCGGACAAAAATATTGTTTGATATATTTCAGAAAATCCACTAAATATTTTTGTTTGATTCAGTAAATTATTCTGTTATAAAGAGTTTATAAATATTTTTAAACAAATTGTTTTATAGATTTTGATAATTTGTTTACTGAAAAACAAACCGTTTTTTCAATGAATTTGCTGAGACATTTTTGTCTGTATTTACAAATTTGTTTGTAGGACCGCTTCTAGACAAAATATTTAACAATTCATTGAATTCCTTTACTGAAAATGAAATTAAGTCTTTTCTGTGTAGAGAATTTGTATGGAATTTACTAAAAAAAAAACTGATTGTCTTTCATATAAAATGTCTAATCAAGATGATCGTCTGGATTGTGTGAACACCACTTTAATCGTGAGCTCACTCAACTGAGTTTTACTTTCTATCAGGAGTTATAATTTCTATCGGTGTCGATTGTGGACCGTTTATATTAAATTTATCTACTAGTGTTGGATATAAATGAAAAAAAAAGAAAAACTAGAAAGAAAAGGGTCAACGAAGTAAATTTAACAATCGGAAGAAATTCTCATTATATGAATTCTAGAAATAGAGATTTGAAGCAAGTTTTAAGATTGGTTTTACAATCCAGTTGGTCGAGATGAGTAGAAAGTTTTTATGAAAAGCATTTAGTTTCTTAGTGATTTCCATACAAATGTTTTACTCAAGTCGACCGTTTCGATTGTGTAAACTGCAATTTAAGGGCCTATCCCACGATGTCGACAAGTCGATGTCGTTCTCTTATTTATATTGAAAACAATATAAAAAATTTTAATTTGTTTTTGTTTTGAATATAAATAAGAGAGCGACATCGAATTGTCGACATCGTGGGGCAGGCCCTAAATATTTTTCTGTGAATTATTATTATAAAGTATACTTTAAAGTATTTAAGAGTATTTTTGTATGATTTGTAAATCTCATTAAAGTAAAATAAAATGTATTTTTGCAATTTAGAAAGTTGAATAAGCAGAGATAATTATATTTTATATACTATCATGAAAATCCTTTAAAACTAAACAAAAAATTAATTGAAGAAAAATGTAGACCGTATTTGCAATGAAAAATCAAACTCTGAACGGACAGCAAGCAATTGATTAAGTTTTTCTTACGGATATTGTTTTATAAACAGAAATAATCAAATTGTTGCTAATAGCTTTTTTACGCTATCTTACAAGCCGTTCGACTTCTGTAGAAGTTACAAGCCATTATATCAGAGATGCATTTTCTACAGAAGTCTAACCGCTTGTGCGATAGTCTAAAGCTAGCTTAAATTGAAGTTGTTTTTTTCTTATACGAAGAAGACTATTGAAGTCTAAAAGAGACTTTTGACCCACCATATTACCTGAAAAAAGTTGCATTGTAAATATAATACAACAAAATCACAACATAAAAAAGAACTAAATATATTTTACAAAAATTTAAATCATTGAGAAAAAAAGAATACAATATTTTTCGAAGAAATCATTTATTAGAAAACAAAGAATATTAAATTAATTGAAAAATAAGGGAATTAATATACATAAATTCGTACGTTAGAACGTTTTCTGTTCTATTTCTTGAATTTGAAACACGTTTTTTTCTTTTTTTTTACCTTAAAATAAATTAAATAATTATGTATTTTCAGTTTTGCATATCCCAAACCTTTTCAGGTCTGTTCTGCATTTTTTTCTTAGATATTCCTAACCTTAGAACATTCATCATTCTATCTCTGTCCCTCTCGCTCTCTGTATCTCTCTGTCTCTCTCTCTCTCTTTCTGTAAGAGCTCTCAAGTGCTACATATATTATAACTTTTTTCTGTACTTGATTTTTGCCAATATGTATGTTGTGCAACCTTCGAATATGACATATACAGTGTAAATTTAATAGTACAGTCAGTCAAACGAACTTTTGTAATATATAAAAAAAAACATTGAAAATTTTGACAGTAAAGGATTATAATACAAATTTCTTATATGAATCAAAATAAATTTGGCGGTCACTTACGCCCTTTTATAAATGTGAATGTCAAAAAGTCAATATATTTATGAAATAAATTCCCAGGAAAACGGGAAATTAAAAGTATACTTTTCCCGGGAATTCCCGAATCCCAAACCGTACGTAGCACGCAAACAGCTGGACCGATTTCAAAATCTAAGGCTGAGGGGTGCTGTTGGCTGAGTAGTTAGCGCATTTGGCTACAAACCCTGAGGTCATGAGTTCAAGACTACTTTCAGGCAAGCCAGCAACATCATGCATTTTTCTCATGTGCTTTGGTGTGTTATTGTGTTGGTTGTTGTTGGACTGTTAAAGTGATGAAGGCACAGCACTGATCACTTTGGCAGTACCGGCAGCGATTAATACTAACATATCCTAGTACACTTCACAGCACCCTCCTTCGTCGGTATTGTAGCAGAACCGTCGGCGAAGTAAAAGAACGAATAAAATGGCTACACAGCTTAAAAAACAACGCGATGACTCTACTTGACACCAGAGAGGCTTGCAACACTGCTCTACAAAAAAAAACGCGCAACAGCAGTGTTGTAAATGAATTAAGCTTTCTATCTCTCTCCCACTTCACCACCTATTCTCTCTACTCTATCCCTTTCCCAAAGATGGTAACACATTAATTAATTAACTGGTAGGCATTAATTGCCTGATTGTGTTACTTCTCTTGTAAAAAAAAATCTGTGGACGTTTGACAAAAGAACTTAAGCCGAGCTAAGAAAATTTTCAGACTTTTTGCCTAATCAGCATACTCCTACAGCATTTATCATGCGGGAAATTTTTTACCAATTGTCTTCAACGTACATGTTCTATGAGTGGTGAAAATGAGAGTGATACAATATGTTCCCGAATCGTGAGCGGTGAAAAGGGAACACATCACTTAACTAGAACAGAAATTTGAACAAAATACTCTCACTGTACAAGCAGATTTTCGAAAATCAAAAATATTTGTTTAATGTACACTAATTTGACTACATCGTATTAAAAAACCACTAAAGGACAAGTAACTTAAGTTTCGTTCTAGAGCCTATCGCTGAGTATCTTAATTCTGTGTACTGACCAACTGAAATGACAACGTCATTTTAAAGTAGGTGGTCCCTTTCATATAAAGTTCTAGAACTCTAACCGTTTGCTACTCCTTAGGAACCAGTCACGTGATTTATCTTGTGGCACGTTCTCTTAAAAAGCATGAATGTTTTCAAATATCGGTTATTTAGTCAAGCAACGTCATAACACAAAAAAAAAACAATTTTACAGAAAAAGGGTTGAAAGTTTTAAATTTTCATACAGTTCAATGTAAAAATAAAAAGGCAACTAACTATACAAGATATTTGTAAGATTTTTTTTACCAAAATAAAGAATGATATTACGATAAACTCTGCATTAGTAACTCACAAATTATATTTCTTAAATTATGACATTGTTTGAGCAAACTGAAAATTTTTCTAAAAGAGAATTCTAATGACAATCGCTCGATGCTTAACAGTACATTTATCCATTGAAATCCTTTTGTAGGCCATATTAACATACGAATTTATGTTTTAAATCCTTTAAGAATTTTTCAAACTATATTTGGAGAATTAAAAAAAAAGTTTTAAAACGAATCGAACAATAAATGATTTCATTTTCCAATAAAAAATCAAGTATTTTGTAACGTACTTTAAACTAAAAACAACAATGTTTTTAAAATATTGCTATATAAAATTATATAAATACATAAAATCTAAAACTAAATAAAAAATACAAAATATATTTTCATGATTAAGATATTAAGCCCTCAAATAAAGCAAAGAAAATATAATTTTAAGTATAAAGTTAAAACTAAAAGAAATAAGCTTAATTATTTATAATAAACATTGTTGAAGAAAAATTAGAGTGTAATAATTAAAAAAAGTTAATTAAAGGCAAACAAATGCAATTTAAATTTAAATAAGAAGTCTTGATATTAAAGAAAAAACTTTTTCAGAGATCTGTTTAAAACGCACTATACTCTCTGCAACTTAATTGGTTATAAACAAAAACCCCAATTAAAAGCAGGCATTTAAAATATTTACATAAGTATAAAATGTATGTTATTTAGCAAAAACTAAATTGTAAAATTATATTACTAACGGCCCTTTTCACAATGTATGATTAAGAGTTAACGTGGACTTCAACCGTAAGTGTTGTATGCCGAACTTGCTGTTAAAGTCCACTTTATTTTTTAATCGTACATGTGAAAAGGGCCGTACAACTTTTTGGTTAAAGTTAAAATTTTCTTTAAGGAAAGTAAGAAAAACTGCAAGTTTTTTATTTGAGATTATTAAAAGCAAAAACCTTCTTTGCGTGTCAGAAAAATTTTATTATAATTATGTATTAAGTTATAAAATATTATAACAAAACAACCATTAAGCTAAATATAAATGTGCATTTATGCAAAAACTTTAATTATTTAAAACCCAATTTGAGCTTAATTTTTTTAAGAAATTTGTAAGTATATTGTCTCTCATTAAAAGGGAACCGTTTGGCAAAATATATTATTCTTATGCATCCAGGTAAGGGATGGAAAATTAAATACTTTTGCTATTTAAAATTGAACTAAAATGAAAATTTTTGAAAGGTTAGAAACTCTTTTGAACGCAATATGTTTACAAAACATATGCATGCCTGCTATAGGTTTTACAAAAATGTTTCTGGAGTTTTCTCCGATAACCGCTAAGATAAAGTAAAAAACGATCCGCATCGTTGTATTAGCTATTTTATATGGCAGAGAGTTAATAAAATGATCTGTAGCGTTTTTCAATTCGTCTGAGTTTTTTGCGCTTCCTAAAAAGATTAGAAAATCTGTTATTTGCTGTCAACGTTTTACTATCAATATGTAATATATAATAATTCTAATGACTTCAGTATATTGATATTTTGAAGGCATTATTTGTAAGCGAAAGTGGTAAGTACTTGCGTTCTATGGCATTACCATGTTAAATTAATTATTTAAAATGCCAAAGTTGAAGTAATGAAGAGTAGTTTATTAGCATATGAACTCATTACTTTGCAATGGAAAGTTTTTTCTGGAATGGTCTTAGAAAGGGTGCGATTAGGACCCGTTGGACTATATTTTTCAAATAGGTACAACATTCCAAATTTGTTCAAAATTTCAGATATGCAACAAAATTGGATCGATTAAGAACCGTTTCAAGCAGATTTCACAAATAGTGTAGTGCATGTGAAATGACATATTTGTCCAAAATGCGACTAAAAGGGTACAATTAAGTATCCTTTGGATTATATTTCGCAAATAGTGTGAAAAGAGTGCAATTTCATATCCGTCCAAAATGGTCTCAAAAAATTTAACTGAAATATTTAAATTTCGATTAAGGACTTTTTTGACCACATTTCTCAAACAGTCAGTGAGATTTAACAAGTTCTTTTAATTAAATCATAGATGTTGTTATGCATAACGTTTCTTAGCTGATTTAGATTTGCGACTTGACAAGTAGTTCAATAAAGTCACACTTTTTATTGTTTTTCAATTTGTTTACATAATCTAAATGAAATCACATATGTATAATAAAAAATGGTGATTTATTTGGGGCTAGTTTTACTAATAACAGAATTGCCGTATTCGATGCTGAACAACATTTCAATAGAAATTTAAAGGTAATTTTGTTGGATAACGAATGCAAATATAATGTTGGCTCTTTAGAAAGTACCTCATAATGAATCGGAAATAGTACATCATAATGCATCACACTATATAAAAATTGCGACACAGCATCATGATATAAATTCGTGGCATTATAGATCAATAAATAAGTGTTTTTAAATTATACATTTCAAACAAAAAATGTATTTGTTATTGCAACTATAAAATTCTTCAATTAATAAGTAAATATCGCTCCTTTAATGCAACATAATCATATCACAAAAAACCTAAAAAATATGTTTTCGATATATTAACTGCAAATTTTATCTCTGATGCTAGCTAGTTACGGTGTACAACTTTGATTTAATTGGAGATTATATATAAAAAAACTAAGTTTTTTTACATATGACTATGTTGCGTTGAAGGAACGATATTTACTGGCAACCATTTACTGCACCAAAGTCTATTGTATTTCAATTGCAATATAATATTTGAGAATTTCATCAGCAACAACAAACGGCCTTTATCATTTTGTTTTATTAGTTTAGCGCTAAATGAGTGCGGTAATATAGATGTTATTCCAAATTTTGCCAATAATATTGCCAGGTTTGCTATTTTAGCACTTTTAGATAAAATGACTTTCACTAGAAATACAATTGGTAAAATGAAAATTTATGGTTGAATACACTAAGTCCATTTTCACGAGTATTTTCACTATGACAGCGTCTTATTATTGCAAACTACTGTAATTGAAGATTCAATTATTTTTTCTAAATTTTTCTACAAAATTGACAATAACTTTATATATAATAATTCTACCACTTTTGGGTTTAGTAGTTTCGGTAGATATGAAAGTGAACCAAAACATATATATATATATATATATATATATATATATATATATATATATATATATATATATATATATATATATATATATATATATATATATATATATATATATATATATATATATATATATATATATATATATATATATATATATATATATATATATATATATATATATATATATATATATATATATATATATATATATATATATATATATATATATATATATATATATATATATATATATATATATATATATATATATATATATATATATATATATATATATATATATATATATATATATATATATATATATATATATATATATATATATATATATATATATATATATATATATATATATATATATATATATATATATATATATATATAAATATATATATATATATATATATATATATATATATATATATATATATATATATATTTTAAAAATTCTGTTAGTTTTTTCTAATGTGTCTATAACTTCGGTAATTACAATTTTACAACTTTGAGCCTCAGTAGTTCATGTAGACATGAAAATAAGCCAACATATATACTTTTTGGAAAATTTTTAAGTTGGCTTTTTTTAAGATATTGGGATTTTAATATTGAAAATTCAGTTCATTTTTCAGATTTGTATCCTTAACTTTGGATATAATAACTTTAGCACTTTGGGACTAAGAGGCCTATGTAGATATAAAAGATAACAAAAACATATATATTTCTGAAAATATTTGTACGTAATTATTATTCGAACTGAAATAGGTATAAGTCGGAAGTTATTATTATTATTATTCGGTTTAAGTTCAATAATTGAATTAATGTAAATTCAAATTATTTTGAAGAGTGGAATATTAGAATATCTAATCAGGCTAGCAGAACGGATTAGTACTACTAATTTCGACAGCCTCTACGCTGTCACCATCAGTGTCCTTTGTTCGCTTTTACCACGTTTGATTGTGGATACTAGTATTAATGAAACATCAGCTGTTTAACTAATTAATCGGGTGAGGTCCATTATACCCTTTTTCTTAGTTGATTTGGGGTGGAATAACTCATTAATGAGATTAGAATTAAACTATTACATAAAATTTTACATTTATGGGGAATTTTCAAGAAAATGTTGAATTTGTGGTTTACTTGCTTTTTTGTGAAAGATAGAAAATAGCCTGGCAACACTGATGCAGTACTTTTCATAAAATTACTAAACTCTTTCAAGTACAGTAGAATAGCGATAGTTTGTATCACGACTCGTAAAAACCGCGTAAAATCGTTAAAAAATTCCACGTATTTCCGTCCCCTTGATAATTAGTATTTTTTTTTTTTTAATCTCTTATAAAACGTAATTTCTTGTTAATAATCCCTTATAATTCGGCTAGATGAGCCAGGCAAGCGTTGTCTTACCTCAAAATGTATTGTAAAATTGTTTTTTTCAAATAACCATGGCTACCTATTGGGGTAAAACAAAAACCTAACAGCGATTGACCCGAACCTGTGTTAAAAATGTCAGCTCGTCAGCTCTTATAATTCCGAAGATCATGCGTTACTAACAAACACACAAACGATTTTATATATAGGGTATACAATCGGATAACCGGTTAATTACTACCCGATTAGCTGATCGGTTAATTAAAAATTGGCTATTAACCGATATATTAACCGATGCAACAAAATTTAAATTTTTTGTGGTATTATTATAATGTGTTTTTTTGTGTGTTTAATCATTTGTTTCGTCTCATATGCAAAATACGAGTATATGTGTTTAGCAATTATTTTTTTATACAAACTAAGAAGTGTGTGCAGTGAACTTACCTCAAATAAAACTTTAAAACCTTTGGACATGGCTATAAAAGAGCTTAGTAAAGACTCTGCTCCTCTAATTGAACTTGAGGGAAGTGTTAAGCTTTGATTAATAATTTAATAAAAGCCAATAATACTATTCCCAACGATTAAAAAAATCAAAGTTAATGAGAGACGAATTCAACTTTATTTTATACCTCCACTCAGGAATATTTCCTTCTATAAACAGTGTTTTAAAATACAGTACAGAAACGGAAACTAAGGAGTTCGGAAATAAGCAGTTTTGCAGAATGTTATGTGCTGAGCTTTTCCAGTATGAGTCAGATGACGACCTTACAAAAGAAGAAACTATCAACAATCGTTTAACAGAATTAACCGAAACAATTAGCAGTGCTAAGAATTTGAAAAAATTAAAACCGGACTCTAATGGCATAATGGATGATTTTATATGTTTAGACAAATCCAGGGAAACGACTGAGAAATTATTAATTGTTTTCGATTTCCCCAACATCTACGATAAGTCAAAGGATTTTTTCAAGTCAAGTTTTATCAAAACTAAAGAGGAGAATCGCTTACATCTTAAACATTTAAACCAAATTATTTTTTTAAGAGAATATTTTAGAAGATCTCCTTAAACTATTGCAATAACTAACAAAATGATGTCACAAACTTATTATTTTTTAATTAATACATATTTATGAATCGATTTTTTTACTTGATTTAGTTCAAGAATTGTTATGTTATTGTTTTTCTTACTAATAAAATCAAAATAATAAATAATTTATGCATTTTCATTTATTGAAATTACTTAATTTATAAAAAAAAACTGTATAAATCGGTTAACCGATTAATAACAAAATTAACCGATCATTAGCCGATTGAACCTAAACTTTGATTAATTAATCGAGCGACAAACCGATTAAAGCGGAAGCCCGATTAAATGAATACTCTAATATATATAGAAGCAGAAGAAGATATGCAAAGCAATAAAAATCAATAATTAAAAATATTTATGCCTTTTCGCTCAGACATCGACCTTGTTTAAAAATACGTATTCATTTTTTATTTACAAACAAACCAAGAGCTACGTTCGACTCAACAATGATTACTTTGATGAGGATCAACTATTTAAACAGAAGCAAAAATTCACAAGTATGAAGTTGTTGTGCATGTGCTTTCTTGGTCAATGAGATATTTTTCTAAATAAATTTTAAAAACCCCGTTAATTCTCATTTTTTATCTTAAAAAATTCCTATAATTCGTAAAAAAAAAATATTAGTCCCTTGCTATTACAAATTATCGAGATTCTACTGTATAAACTTTTCTTGTGCAGCTTTATATTGAGAAATAGTGACAGTGTAGAGAAAACAAATTTTTACAGATTGAGTATGAGAACAAAGAGTGAGTACATATGTATCTGTAAAATGCAATAAACCCAATACTAGATAACAGCTGTTCCTCGTTGTACGAGATTAGGATTACGTAGATTTTATCAAGTTTTAGAGCGTGAACACGTGAAGGACTTACCTATTTGGTTTGAATAATTTTGCTACATATTCATCAAAATATAATTTCGCTGCTCTCCAAATTCGAGAGCATTGTTTCTCTAAACTATTACTTGATATTTGGCATAACTATAGATTTAGTAGGTATAAATGTGCATGAAATTTTCTTATGATGTTTATTTGTTGAGTTATGGGGTGCGAAAGTGTTGCCGTTTTAAAAAAAAAATTATTGCTGTTTCGAAAAAAAAATATTAATAAAAAATTCAACAAAAAATTAAAATAAGTGATTCTTATAGGAAATCGTCTGATATTTTCAAAAAAATATTTAATTAAAATAAATTTTCATGATCAAAACCGGAAATGTACTTTTTTATTTTTTTTTACCAAAACTAGCCTAGGGTATCCTCATTATACTGTAAAAGTTTGATAATGGGATTTCCATAAGTTTAATATTTATGCAAATTTCTTTACATGAACCCCACCTTTTGGTCATTGTTATAGAGAATCGGCATAGGATATTGTAAACCTTACGTTTAATGTATTAGCTGTGTTCAGCGTATTTATGTAAAACTCAGCGAGAGATTATTTCATGGAACAGTTTAACCCTCTAGAGTTTCGGTGTGTAGGTCTTTTTACACTTTCTTAAAAAGGGACAAAAACTCCCCTCCACGCCGATGAAAAAATTTTTTTAATTAAATATTTATTTTTTTTTAAGATCAGACGTTTTCCTATAGGAATCACTGAATTTATTTTTTTTTTTTCTAGTTCTAAAAAATATTAAACATTTTTTTTCAAAAACGGCAACACTTTCACACCCTATAGCTCGACAAACTAACATCATGCAAAAAAATTGCATACACATTTATACCTACTAGAACTATAGTTATGCAAAATATCAAAATATCAATTTCGGCAAAAAAGTTTTTTGAGTTGCCCGCTTCAAAAATAATGAATGCCCCATATGTATGTACCGAAGCTAAGTTATGCACAAAGATCGTCCGACTTGACGCTTTTAGAATTTTTTTTCTGGGGTTTTCTGTGAATTGTCCCACTCTTTAACTCTTAAAAGCACTTTTAGTTTTTAGCCGACTTCAATCCGTAGTTTTTTGTTTGTTGGCTCAGAGCTCCGCCATTTATGAACCGACTTGAATTGGTTTTTAAGATTGGGTTCTTAAGAACGAGATCAGAGATTAAGTTAAATTTAATATCTGTATTTACTCTTTGAGTTTACTTTTTTTAAATCATTTTTAATAGTTTAGCGGTCAATGTTGGTGGTTTAATCCTAATCTATAACAAGAATTAAAAAATGTTGTCAACTTACAGAGTAAAAACAGATATTAAATATAACTTAATCTCTAATCTCGTTCTTAAAACTCACTCTAATTGAATGGTTATAATTTATGATTGGTCCCGGTGTTTAATTTTTTCGGACTCGATGTGCGCCCGTCTACACGTCTGTTCGCTGCTTGACGTTCTGTTTTTTTCAGAAACAGATTAGAGAGATTCCATTTTAATACTTACAAATATAAGGATATATGTATGTACTATGTGCCATATTTCATCTGTGAATACGCCTGCACGTCTATTCGTTTGTTTATCACACTATCTTTTCTGTTAGAAGGACTTAGAGAAATAGTATTTGTTTGAAAGGATATAGTTCCACATTGCTTTCATTTTTAGGGTGAAAAGCAACCCTATTGTTTTCGCCGTGCGTCTGTCTGTCTGTTACAGGCTTCTATCTCGAGAACCGTTTTTTTTTTCAGAGAATATGTGTAAGTATGGCCGCAAAAACAACAGCGAACAACGAAACCTGTTAAAATCCTAATGTAATACTTGACACTTTTAGAGTTAAGTATTATTATACAGACTGCACCAACAAGTAGTGAAATTAAAGCAAGATGGACAATGTCCTGTATCTTGAAAATCGTAGGAGCCAAACTCTTGAACGTTTCACAGTTATTGCAGCATTTTGAAGGCAATAGTAATAAAGGGTATCCCTTCAAGTAATCCAACGAACAAGCCGAAAATGAAAAAAATCGTCAATGGTATTCGTACGGAATCCTTCGTGTGCGAGTCAAAATTGTACTTTACTGAATTTATTTTCCTTTATTTAAATTTATTTGCTTTTTCTGTCTGTTATGGGGTTGGATTTTTTCACAAAGTAACAATCCCTTATCGTCAGCGTATTTTAAATCTATTATACACTTTTATTTTAATCTCGCCTAGTAGAGTAGGATGTTTCATTGAATACTTTTTAGCGCCGTTTAACGAGTGCAAGATTCTCTACAATGTTGAATGTTATAAGAACATGTGGTGGTAATGTTAAGGCATGGGTATTTTATACTTTCGTTTTGCTTTAAATGGCAATTTAGTTTCGTTCCTAAGGTGGTTCTGTCAAGACGCGTATACAGTATTTCTAAATCCAAAAGATACAAAATTTTTCAGGCACGTTTACTATTTTGGTTAGCAAATATTTGGGAATAATTAAAATAGAAAATTGATATGTATTGTGTAAAAAAAAGTATTTTTTTGCTGCAATTATATTTAAAAAGAAACTAAAAAAATTTTTCTGTTATAATAAACGATACCTAATAAGAAACCAAAAATTTATGGTGGCAGAAATTTGCGAAAACGTTTGTAATAAAAAGATAAAAAAAGCGTGTTTCAAATATTTTTATACTAGATAAAATATTCGCACATAGGAGTGGTATTTGCATGTGTTCTTAAAAAGAATAGCGAAAAGTAATTAAGTTCAATATAAAAATTAGATAAAAAAGACGAAACGTTAAAAAGAAAGTGAAGCAAAAGCAAAGTTTTTGCTAATACACATATTTAAAAAGTAAGTATTAAAACTAAGTAATACAAAAAAAAATATTCTTGATAGAACTTGATCTTACGCAGCGTGAAAACTTATTGTAAACATCAAATTAAATTTTCCGTTGTCAGGTTATCAGTGAAATAAAGAAATAAAAATAAAAATATGTTTACATATGAAATTTACATCTCAGTTTTAATTACAACTTGTTATGAATTGCTTGCAAAACGAAACTCGTGTGTGTATACGAGGTAAGATCAATAAAATAAGTCTTCATTGATTCACTTTTATTTTTAAAACTAGTTTTGTTTTAGTTCTGCAAAGCGATATTTCGGAAGGATAAAAAGAATTCTAGTTGATATATAAGCTCATCATTTCACTCGAATCATTTTCAACCGAACAATTTCTTTAAATTTGAAAATAGGAAAAATTCGCTAGGAACCAAACTAATTCGAACTAGAGGGCTGCACAAGTATACTGGAAAGTACTTGTATGTTTGTGTGTGTATGCATATGTTTTTTGGATGGCTGTGTATATATGTATGTAAATATTTATATTTCCCAGGAGCTAAATTTAGAACTAGTTAGGCTTTGGGACAGTCATATTACTAGTTGTAATGTTACTGGTCAAAAAAAGAACAGTCATATTCCTAGTTGTAACAAGACTAGTAACGATACTAGTAAAAAAAAGAACAGCCATGTTACTAGTTGCATCGAGACAATACCGATACTAGCCAAAAAAGGACAACATTTTCAGGTATACGACTTGTATATAAAACATATTTTTAGCTCTTAAAAAAATAAGTAGAAAGTGGCTCAGTGGGTAGAGTACTTGCCTTGAAATATGAGGAATGTGTGTTCGTATCCCGGTTGAGCCAAAGTTTTTTTAAGAGTTACAAAATGTAAATAAGCAAACTAGTAAGAGCACTAGCTTACAATAACTAGGATTCCAACTGGGATATAACTGTGAACAAATGAACTAGTTGGGCTCCTATGACAACCTAATGTTAAAATCGATAGTTCGATATATGAAAAAAGGACAGATGGGCAACTAGTCTGAAGTAAAAAGCAACTAGTATAGTTCTAACTACATACTAGTTATTTTGTCTGCAGGGTTGGTCGTGGCTATGGATGTACACACATGTACATGCATATATACATACGTACATACATAAGAACATTCATATATGCACACACGAAATTCATACGAGTACATTCTACGAATACATCTGAGTACTCTTTGCCGTCCTCTAATTCGAACCTGAAGAAATTGGTACGCGAGCATTATCTTGATGAAATATTACCTTTTTTCTGCTAAGCTGGGTCTTTTTCTTGCTTAGTGGTCCAATAATAATGAATAATATTCTCCTTTTTTAAGTAGTCAATGTCGTCATTCAAAGAACCGATGCCATATTATACTTATTCTCGAATTACCGAAAGTTTTTTCGTAACGGTGCTGCCGATTTCTGTGTAATTATAAATTTTATTTTTTTTAATAATGAAATTTTTGCGTAATTTTACTTAACCCTCCGATTTACTTAACCCTACCTGGTGACCTTTTTCATTTTCAAACTGAAAATACTCCTTGATGGTCCATGTGAAGTATACCCGAACCCCACACGTATTCTAAGGAAATTTTATCTAGAATCGTTTAAAAAAAGTTCAAGGCGATCCGATCAATAGTTTAGTTTCTATTGAGATTTAAAGATGTTTAGTACGGGAACGTGTGAAAAGGTCCGCTGGGACCTTGTACTGAAATTTCAAGAAATCATTAATAAATGCACTTTCTTTTGGATTGCATCACAAACGTGTTCTTTGAATTTTAGTTACTTTTTGGACTATTTTATTGTGCCTTTCCTTGAATTACTTCAATATATTTGTTGTTTTTCGCAACGAATGTTATACGAAAGGAACTCGTACACTTCTCTTGAGACTAGAAAAATATGTTTAATATATCGAATATCACTCTAGGGCTGTAAGCATTCGACATCAATCAAAATTTTTGTTTAAATTCTATTATGGTTGTTTCGATCGATCGAATGCCGTACTTTGCTCTCTAGTCATATGAACGAACATGCTATGCTGCTTCATCTATAATTATGGACGGTATAAGTATTGAGGAATCAAAAGCTCTTTATGTTCGTCACAAGCAAATTTAACGTTATGTCCGATGGAATGATCACATTTTTCAAGTCTCAAAAGCTCATTCAAGTGTATCCTCTTTCTTTAAAATTTACATTTTTAAATGACGTATAGCTTTATTGTTTTAAGAGATTTTAAAACCAAATAAATTTTGTACGTATAATTATGTCACTGATAAGCTGGGTAATTCCATGCCAAATCAACTAACAGTTAGACACGACACCTTTCGATTGCAATGAAATTTAGTACGATGTTTTCTTTCATCATATAACGAACTTATGTTAAAGGGGAAAATTAAAAATGTTTATTTCAAATGTTGCGACATATTCACAATGTCATAATTTCGATAAATTTGCCGAATGTGTTGAGTTTAGTTTTTAAATATGTATGTCATTTAAAAAGAGAATATTTTGGGCTACAAAAAATATATAGAAACAATTTTTTTATGAAAAATGACATGTGCAAAGTTTTGAAATTTTCAAAACTAACTAAATCGAAAACCTATATGAATCCAAATTGATTATTAGGCTAAGGTTTGTAACGTTATATTCAGAAAGAATCAGGCATGATTAATATTCCAAGGAACAAAGGAAAAATTAACATCAACTTAATGTTTCAACGTACCACTACTTTCCAACGTACCGCTACTTTCGGAAGCCGCTACACTTACATCATCAGTGCTCAAGTGTATTTTGCTTACCACCACTTGTCAGAGCCACCTGAATGTGATTTCAATTCTTATATATACAAACTTTTCGTGAAAATTGAATACGAGAATTATATCACTTAATTTGATGTTAACTAACCCAGTGTTACCGTTGGTTTATTTTTCCTCATTCCCATTTTTCTGACTTTTATTTCTAAAGTCAAACTTTTTTGGTATGATTTTATACTTAAGTATATATGAACATGTAAACATGTGAAAAGCTTAAGCCAGTAGCTAACACATGTTTACAGCTAAATTTTTTTTTAATTTTCCCTTTCTGAATATAACATTACGAACCTTAGCCTAAAAATCAATTTGGATTCACAAGCAATTAAGTTCGAAATAATCATATTATACAAAAAAAAATACTATATTTTTTCGGTTGATTGTTTTATATTTATAATTCATAATAGTAGACGATAGCGTATTCATATATTTTTGTTCATAGTGTCTATTGTTGGTGCAAGTATAAAAAATGAAAGAGATAATTTCTTGCTGTTATTCATGCTTAATTAAGATGATTTTCTTATCAATTTAGGGGCAAACATTACACACCTACCTGCAGTATGTGGAGCGTGTACTTCAACGAAGTACCATATTGATCAGATAATAGAAAATTATATGACATTTGGAAAACAAGCGAAAATTTAAGAGCATTTCTTTAAATATTAAAAACAACAGCATTAACCTATTAACGCCGTGTGGGTAAAAACAATACCCAAATTAGAGCTATCTTAGCAAAATTCTAGCTAGAATCAGTTGTGGGGTATCGAAAATCGATTTTACGGACAGACAGTGGAAGAAATGAACTGTAATATAAAGTCATAGAGATCGAAGTTTAAAAATTTCACAAAACCAAAAAATCTTAATAAAAATGCCTCTAAAAATAGTAAAAACCTTTCAGTTACCTCAAGCCTTAGAAAAAAATACTCAACTGGGGTTTCCCCCTTCATCTGGTCTACATGTACGATTTGTTGAGATGTAATATTTTTTTTAATATATCTTTCTGTCCTAGGATCTAGACCCCAAAAAACAGAAAGATATATTTAAACATTTAAGGTCGAATAAAAAATAAAGTTAATATTTTTTTAATTTTATAAATGTTTTAAAATATTTTTTATAGACATATGGGTATGTTCTGTATTTCATGTGGAATTAAAATGTGGGGAATTGTCAAAGCATTGTTGTTATAAATATTAATTTACAACAACAATGCTTTGATAATTCCGCACATTTTAATTCCACATGAAATACAGAACATGGCCGACAGAGTTTTGATTTTGTAAATATTTTTGGAATGCCAGCATGAAATAAATTGTTTTTGCTATTTGTAAAAAAGTGGACTAGGGTAGACAAAAAACTGAAATTATCAGGCATGTTCTGAAAATCACATTGTTTCAAATCACATGTGATTCTAAAATTAATGATGGTCAAGCAGATATATTTTCACTCTTTTTTTTAATTTTTTATTGTATAGAGCATCAAATATAATTTCTGAAAGAAAATTATCGTATATGATTTTAAAAACGTCTATAGCACCATTATTGATTTTAAAATCACATGTGATTTAAAGCCATGTGATTTTCAGAACAGACTGTATATTTAATAATAAAAACAAAAAATAGCTCATAAGCTATAAGAGATAATCCATACCTACAGATGGGATTTTACCCGGTATTTACCCGATGTATGAGTAAGTACCAGGTAAATACCGCGTATATTATTTTTTTGGGAATTTATTTGGGTAGTTATAAAAAGCATTTGAAAAGGAACATTTTATTTTGACGGTCAAACCATAAACAAAAAACATAAACGTTTAATATACATTTTTATTTTGTTATTCTTTGCAATATTAGTGATTTCTTCTATAAAGTTAGGTATTTTTAATGAATAAGCGGCTTTAGCAGTTTCTAATCAATGTTAATGCTTGTTTCCGATGATGAAACTTCTCGCGAATTTTTCAATGTTCGGGATAGAAGTGACTTTGTGCATGTTTTTAGGCTCTTTGCAGTTTACGTGATTTTTAAACCATATTAGACTTTGTTATCATACCGCTGTTAGCAAATTTTTTCGTATTCTCGCCATTTTTCGCAATTTTTTCCGAATTTATCGCATTCCTTACCGTTTTAGAGATTTTTAATCATTATGGCTTGTTTAAAATTTTGGAATTATTAGCGAATTTTCGCGATAGGCGAAGCTTTTCCAAAGGTTTTGGTTTTCTTACATTTTTGGTGCTTTTAATAAATCGCAACATTGTAATATTTCATATATAAGCAAGTTTTTGCGAGTTTTCGTAAGTTTTGCGATTTTTCCCGAGGCGCGAATTTTAATGATAAAACTTTGCCGTGCAATATGTTCGTTTATTAAATTTTCCAAAACAAAAACAAGCCTTTGGGTAAATACCAGAGTATTTACCCATTTTTACCCAATTTATTCATTTTACTGGGTATTTATCAATTGGGTATTTATCCTTTTCCCATCTATATCCATACCTATAGAGACGTTTTGTCAGACCTCAACTATGATAATCCAACGGGTAGAAAAATGAAAATGAAATGAAAAATGAATGAAAAATTAAAAGAGTTCGATACATACGATGTGAACTACTTTGGCAGCATGTAGGCCCCGTCTCCTTTAAGTACATAAAATACAAAATTCAAACTTAAGCTCAGCTAAGAACAGGGTTCTTAGTTTAACAACAACAGCATTCGCTGTTTAACGTTTTAGCAGTAAGTAACTACACGCACTTTGTCCTAGACTTTTTAATACTGAGAAAAATTAATAAAATCACTTTAATCTTTTACAAAAAACGAAATTGGCGTACACGCCAACGCCTTACGCAATCAGGCACGTTGATTCACATCTGGGGCATAATTTAAAAAGTTGTTCCCAATTATCGGGGGCATACAAGCAAAGCCGACAGCTAAATAAGGCCATTCAATTGATACCCATCACGGCATCATTAAACAGTGCCGCTTCCATTTCGAAGTTATAAAGCAAAAGATGGCCCAAAGTTTGATTTAAGTTTATTAAATACAATTATACTGCTTTCCAATTGTTTTTATTTTTGGAATGTTTAAATGCCGTAATGTTAACAAACTATTTAATAATTTTGATTAAAAAAAACGGAGAATCTAACCAGAAAATGGACTCGGGTCACGCTATTATGTTGGATCATTATAACGAGATACAGTATATAGTCCAAAACGCTAAGCAACGGATTTAAAATAATGTCAAGTTGGTACGTTGCACCACCTCAGAAGTAGGGATGGGCAAGTGAAAAAATATATCGATATATATCTAATCGATATATTTTTAAATATCGATCGGCATCGATATAATATATTCGATATATTATATCGAATAAAAAATATCGAAATATCGATATTTTTTCAACAATGATAATTCATGCGCAGTCCCCAAATTTTTTTTTAAATAAAACAAAAAAAAGTTCCTTTCTTATATATAATTAAGCTGGAAAGAGTTAATTTCCAAGATCCTTACTGTTCCAACAATATTTCATGGACATACATCAATAAAATTACACTCAAAGAATGATAATTTTTCGAATGTACAAAATATTATAAATAAAACAAAAGATTTTGTTAGTAATATTGTATTTGATGAAGACTGTGCCCAAATGTTTTTAAAAATTGCACGAAAAACAAAACCAAAGCTAAAAAAAATATTGAATTTGGTACCGTCGGTATATCAATATATCGAAATTAAAAATATCGACGATATATATTGATATATTTTTAAGAAAATATCGATATATCGATATTTTTGCCCATCCCTACTCATAAGCATCTCGGTAACACTTAAGAAAATACGGGTCTCCAAATTTATAATTTTTTTAACTAATTGAAAAGGAAGTGCTTGAGTTACACTATGGGATATTTCGCATAAAATTACTAATATTACACGGGGAAATTGTTTTTTTCCGAATCGACATAAAGACGTAAGAGTAGCAAAATTCAATAAATAAAGTAATTAAAATTTTTGTTCCTGTATACATTTCGACGGGTTTTATCTCATATTCATTCAATTCAATATTTCACCGTTTTTTAGTTTTCATCATCTAACAAATTGGCACTGTAATTAAAAATTTTATTTATGCAGTTCTACTGTCTGTATGCTGGCGAATAAAAATTTCATAGGCTAAAGCCAGTAGTGTAATTAGGGTGATAGAAAAGCTTGTAACATCAAACAAATAACAATTTTTGAAAAATAAATTAGGAGAATATCTCAAATATATTTTATACATTTACAAAAACTTTACATTTAATGAAAAAATTTTCAGATGTCTAGTCAAAATATTAATGGTCCAAGTGAGCCCAAAGATATTCCAGCAAATACAAATGGTACTGCATATACGAATGTAGATGAAACTGACGATGGAGGTCTTTCAATGAAACTACGTTGTAAGACATTGAACTCTATAGACCACCCAGTGCCACCATCACCAACCAAAAGTTCGTCACTTAAACGTAACACCAGTTATGGGAATCTCATGCCGGAAGAGGCAAAAGAAACTAGAGTTAAAGTAATTTACACAGGAGGTACCATTGGAATGGTAAGAAATGAGAGGAACGGTAAGTTTGAGTAAAAAATAATTGCCGTACTAATTCAAAATTAATTCGGTTTTAAAGTTACTTTAAGCAAAAAAATTATGGAAATTTTATTTTAAAATACATATCTAACCTGGCCTCTTATTCTGTAATTGGCTAAAGCTAAATCTCGATCGCTAAAATGCTGAACAATTACAAAATTAAAAATTTTTGGCGATGACATAAAACACTAAAATTTCGGCGGATTAACTTTTTAAGACATTGCCTAATTTAGCAATAGACGTTACAAAATTGTATTCGTCCCCAAAAATTGATAAATCGACTTTATACATTTTTAGCGATAGAGATTTAGCTTTAGCGAGTTACAGAATAAGGGGCTGAATTATTTTTTATGAATACGATATTAAGGGTCACTTTTTGAATACGAGATTAAAGATTATATTAAATTTAATATCTGTATCTACTCTTTGAGTTAACACTTTTTTTATATTTTGTTTGCTATTTTAAGCGGGCAACAAAATTAAAAAAGTCAACTCAAAGAATAAATAACGGATATTAAATTTAATTAATCTCTAATCTCGTATTCAAAAAGTATCTTAAGAGTTTGTTTTTAAGAACGAGATTATAGATTAAGTTAAATTTAATATCCGGTATTGACTCTTTAAGTTTACAAAATTTTTTAATTTTTGTGCTAGATTGGGATTAAACTAGGGATGTAACGAATACCGATACCGATACCGATATATCGGCGATATTTCAGATTTTCCGATACATCGGTATCGGCGATATTTTACTGTCGATACGACGATACTTAAAAAAATTTTTTCAGAGTTTTTTTCTGGCAAATTATTTATTTTTTGTTAATTTTACCATGAACTAAACTCATTTCGTTATTTTTTAAATCTTATTAATATCAATTTTAAAAATTAATAATATTTTATTTATACTATTATTTTGTAAAAATATTATTTATTTTTTGTTAAGTTTACCATGAATTCAAATCCAATTCGTTGTTTTTTAAATCTTATTCCAGCAAAAAAATACACTCCAAAGAAGTCATGAAAATGTAGAATTCGCGATCCGAAAGTATTGCAAATTTGGATTATTTCTAATTAGTTTTACATATCCTTGCTATTGCAAGAAGTTCTGTTTTTCGATTACCAATCACCGAATTGGAAGCGATGCTCGGACAAATTTCTTTTTCGGTGTTCTATAATGATTTTTCCTCAAGTAAAAAGAATAAAAAATTACCCATTTTCACAATTTTTTTAATGCGAGTATGGCGAGAATTTTTTTATGTTCTTGCTTTTCTATTAATTACAATATGCGACAAATAAAGACTTTTGGAAAAACACAAGAACTGGACAGTACAGGTTCGATTGTCCTACAATGGGGTAGTAAGACCCTTTACTCAGTTTGGCGAATTGGGTGACAAATTTTTTTTTATGGACCTCCAAAGTTTCTGAAAATCAGTGGGGCCTCAAAAAACGGTTTCATCAGTATTTGGCCAACAGCTAATTCAAACTTTATAATACCGCTTAACTATATATGGCAATAATGTAGCTAAGCGTCTGTTTAACAGATTTTTTTAAACATTTCATGCCAAAAAATTTTTTTCGTGAACTTTTTGTTGACAAAATTAAGGAAAAAATAGTTTTTTCACTTTTTTCAGAATAACTTATAGGGACTTGTAATTTTTAACTAACAGTATTTGGCAAACTTATAGTTACGGTAGAACTGAACAACTTTTGTGAACATATCAATACAATCTGCACGTATCTAGGCACTCTAATAGCACACACAGACCACTTTTTACCTTAAAAATTGTAGTTTATCACTATTTTTTATGCTGAAAAAAAATTTTGTTTTGAAAATAGTATATTCAAGTGCATACTTCTCTGTTGTGATTCACTAATAATATGTTCCTGTACTTTTTTTGAAAAAAAAATTTTTTTTAATTATTTTATTCACTTTTTTCAGTATAACTTGTAGGGACTCCAAAATTTTCATTACCATTATTTGGCAAAACAACAACAAACAATAAAAAATAGTAAATACTAAAATCAGCAACATAAGAAGTGGAACAATAACAAAGAAAGCAAAAAATGCAATAAAAATATAGCCTAACTCGTAAAAAACGAAAATTTTTAAGGTAGAAATTAGTTTTTCTGGGCTGTTTGGGTGCCCAGATACATTCAGATTGTATTGACATGTTCACAAAAGTTGTTCAGCTTTACCGTAGCTACAACTTTGCCAAATATTGTTAATAAAAAATTACGAGTCCCTGTAAGTTATTCTGGAAAAAGTGAAAAAAATTTTCCTTAATTTTTCAAAAAAAAGTGCACGAAAAAATAATTTTTTGGCATAAAATGGTAATAAAATCTGTTTAGCGAACTCTTAGCTACATTATTGCCATATATAGTTAAGCGGTATCACCGAGTTTGAATTTTCTGTTCGCCAAAAGTTGATGACACATTTTTTTGAGGGCCCGCTGATTTTCCAAAACTTTGGAGGTCCATAAAACGAAATTGGTCACCAAATTCGCCAAGCTAAGTATAGGGTTTTACTACCCCGTGGTAGTACAATCGAATCTATACTGTCAAGTCCGTGTGTTTTTTGGACTGTTGCACTGTGTTATCTGCATATTTTTAATATAGATTTTTTGGAAGCAGAGAAAATGTAGCTCCTTAAAAAATACTTCCAATTATTTGTACCGGGTTAATATCAATTTTAAATATTAATAATCTCTTACACTGTAATTTTGTATAATAAAAAAGTTGCACTTGAGTTTTGTTAATCTAAACTTGAGCTCAATTTCAATATTCGTATCGGTATCGGAATCGGTATCGGCGATATTTATTTTTAAGTATCGGTATCGGATCGGCAAAACGGCGTATCGTTACATCCCTAGATTAAACCACCAATATCGGCCGCTAAACTAGTAAAAAAAGATTTAGAAAAATTCAACTCATCTAATGTCGTACTTAAAAACTAACTCTAGGTGTTTTAGGGTTAGTTTTTAGGATAGAGACTAACTACGATTGTTACTTAACTGTATCTTAAGCTTAAAATATTTTCAAATGGGGATTATCTAGTTAATAAACTAGGTTTAACAGGGCAGCATTGCTCAGTTACACCCAAGTTAGAATTATAAAAATATATAAAATAATATATAAAAAATCGATACGTAAGAAGAAAATAAAAATATTTTTACAAGAGTTTAAGTAATATATCAAAATCTGAGTGAAAATTAATTTATTTAGTGCTATTATACACTAAAAATATATAAAACTGAATTTAAGATGCTTTAAATGTAAGAAATGTTGGGCTTTATCTTGGAATTTAAAGTGTTACCTCCCTCATTTAAATGAATCAATTTCAGGATTAAAAAGAAAGTATGGAGTGCTTACAAAACTGGCAGCTCTTAGTGCATTATTGAAAAACCATATTGTGGTTAAAGCACGTTTAAATTTGTTTCTGGTTTAACCTAAATTCATGGAAAACTAATTAACTAAGGTTCGATTTTTGAGATGTGGAT
This sequence comes from Panzeria rudis, assembly GCA_956483635.1. Lineage (NCBI taxonomy): Eukaryota > Metazoa > Arthropoda > Insecta > Diptera > Tachinidae > Panzeria > Panzeria rudis. Next base: position 24,098,512 of record OY101448.1, on the reverse strand, counting down.
TAAGACTAAACTTAGTTTAACGTAGTCTGAAACTCGTGATTTTTCCGGCGGAATGTATTTTTTTATTATTTTATTAGACCAAATTTTTAAGCAAAGCTGAGCTGTCTGTAAAAAATTATGTATGCAAACTTTGTAATGGCGGCAAAAATCTGTTTTCAGATTAACTAAACCTAGTTTAACTGGGATCTCAAAAACCCTACCTAAGAAGTAACGAACAAGACCTTATTAATTATTTTTATAGTTTTAGCTCCTGTATCCAACTCATTGGTAAAACGTATACGCAAATATCCCAATATGCACGATGAGGATTATGCTCAGAAAAGATTTGGTCATTCAGCATCTATGGCACCTTTAGTTCTACCTTATGTACAAGGCGAAAGTAATCGTGTGATTTATCAAATTACCGAATATACACCCTTATTGGATTCCAGTAATATGACAATGCATGACTGGGCTAGAATAGCAACTGATATACATGTATGTAGGCACTTTAACATTTAACAATTTATTGCCTTATTCATGTTTTTTTTTTGCTTCCCACAGCAATCTTATGAGTTCTTTGATGGTTTTGTAGTACTACATGGCACCGACACTTTATCCTACACCGCTTCGGCTCTATCGTTCATGTTAGAGAATCTCGGAAAAACTGTGATAATAACGGGCTCTCAAATACCTATTTTTGAGACCCGTACTGATGGCAAAGATAATTTTACCTCTGCGCTTATAATTGCTGGAAATTATGTTATACCTGAGGTTTGCGTATTCTTTGGCAATAAGCTCATGCGCGGAAATCGAACCGTGAAAGTAAGTTCATGTTCCTTGGATGCTTTCGATTGTCCTAATGTTCCTCCACTGGCCCGTATTGGCATTAATGTGGATGTAGATTATAGATTAATCTTTAGGCCTTGCAAAATTTCGAAATTTAATGTGCATTCTGCGTTGGATGAAAATGTGGGAATTTTACGTTTATTTCCCAGTATATCCACATCGACATTTAAAGCATTCTTGGCACCACCCATGAAGGGTGTAGTATTACAATCGTTTGGTTCGGGTAATGTCCCATCAAATCGCAAGGATTTACTCAAGGAATTGAAAGATGCGTCCGAACGGGGTGTTATTATTGTAAATTGCACTCAGTGTCCTAATGGTTCGGTGGCAGAAATTTATCAGACAGGGAAGGTGCTGTTTGATATGGGTGTTCTGCCAGGCTTTGATATGACACCGGAGGCAGCGCTGACCAAACTTTCGTATGTGTTGGGTAAAAATGAATGGCCATTGGATATAAAGAAACAGGTGAGAAAGTTTAAAATATATTTAGATTTTTGTACATAGAGTTTTACTTTCATTTATTTTTACTTCCAGATGATACAATCTAATTTAAGGGGTGAACTAACTTCTACTTCTGGACCCCAAATGGAGGAATATGATCTAGTGGATGCTGTGGCCAGATCCTTGCATTTATCCTCACCCCAAGAACTTAGTCAGTTGGGTGCTACACTATTTCCCGCCATGCTAAATGCAGCTGTTATTTCCGGAGACATACAAAAGGTTCTATAACAAATTTTCAACATGAAAAATTAAGCCAAAGATCACAAGAATTATTTTGCTTTTACTCCTATTAGATCAATAACTTAAAAGCCTATGGCGCTGATCTCTCTGGCGTAAACCATGATCATCGCACTGCTTTACACTTGGCCTGCAGTGAAGGCAAGTTGCCAATTGTTAAGCATCTACTACTAAATGGAGTTTCTGTGCACCTAAGGGATCGCTACGAACGCACACCTCTCATGGAAGCCATCACTAATGATAATCATGAAATAATAAATCTACTCATAAATTGTGGCGCCCATTTGACAGGATCTTCTAGAGCGGTGGGAGAACAGTTATGTGCAGCTGCCGCCAGAGGTTTTTTGACTCGTTTTAAGTCTTATCAACTAGCCGGGGCAGACCTTTCACAGCCAGACCCCTCAGGCCGGACAGCATTACATGTTGCTGCACTGCATGGACACGAGGACATTGTACACTACCTGCTTGAACACATGGATAACACAAATGAAACTGATATGATGGGACTCACCGCTTTGGATTATGCTTTGAAGGCTGATCAGCAAAATATTTTCGTAATGCTAAACAATTTTCCAAGTAATCGGTCGTAAATTACTGAACATGAAATTTTACCTTCATTTATCAAAACACTTTAACACACACTCTCACACAAATTTAATAACACAACTTAGGAACATTATAAAATTAACATATAAACCACATATATTTAATAAATAAATAAATTATTTAATAAATAAATACTATTTTATGTAAAACACTTCCTTGGCGCTATTTTAGTTTTCCGCTACTGCGAAATATAATATAACGGTACCATAACAAAGTTTAATTTTCTTGTTAGAGATGATAAAACGGTCTGTCATGAAAACAAGAAATCGATTATGCAACTAGTCGACAGTTAACTGTAACCAATTTAAAAAAGGATTTATGCATGGTAGAATAATATACAAGGTAGCCCTGGAATGGCGGCTGATCATTTTTTATTTGCTTTTTTCATGGTACGAACTGTCAAATCTTGTGTATATGTGAAATAGCTGCGTTGCACACACAATACCACATGTATGTTTGCTGCTTATGCTCTACAAATACACACATACCCTCTCTATTAATGTTTGATATTTCCTACCACAAAATGTACATTTATTTATTTCAAATGCTATAAAATGAAAATAAAACAATTATTAAAGTAAAAAGTAAGTTTATTTACTAAAACAATTGAAAACTAAAATCAAACATGTTTACTTAGTTCTGATTTGTTCGTCGTTCACCAGTGTAAGAAATAGAAACAAATTTATGCAGAGTTCGAAGCATATAGCGAATTTCGTCCGATGCCATGATTGTGTGTATTTTCATATTCACATATATGGTTTATTTTTGGTGACGAATACTAGCGGCCGAAAACTCGTCGTTCGTCCCAGTTGTGTTCCTAGCATAAAAGTGCATATCTGTATGTGGGAGGTAAACTACAGAAAGTCAAATGTTTTCCAACATACGTTTTTATGCTGTTGGAATCAGCATTTTCCGCTCTATCGATAGGTGAAATCCAGTAAGGGCTATGTTTTAAGGGACAGTAGTACTGCTCAAAACCATCTGCGAGGTAAACAACACCAAATCCCTTTTAATAAGTAACGGTAATATTTTATGACCTAATTTTATTTCGGATATGTTAGATTTAAAAATATAAAAGTTATATAAAAGAGTTATATAAGAGTTATATAAAATATTTGGGGTAAATCAAATTGTTAATCCAACTGGGATAGAAGCGCTTGCGATTTGAAACATGTTTTTGCGGTCTCCTGTAAAATTTTCAACATTTCACTTGGTATAATTTACCTACCACGTACAAATATTGTTCTAATTGCAAAGCATTAAATTTATGTTAATATCAACTTTTGATATCAATAATTTTACTACATTCACACAGTTTTTATTGTTATATTTTTATTCTCATTAGTGCGCTAATTGTTGGAGACAAAATTCCCCATTACTGAACTCTTTAAGCGCCCTACACACCTGCAATTTAATTGTGCACTTTTTCATGTTGTACAATAATATCGCCGATCTGTATCTATGTCATATTAGAAGGTGGCACAACAAATTGGACAAAATCACACGGCTTTTGGTTTTTATTGCACAATCAAGATAATTTTTTATTGTGTTAATTTCTCACTCCCCGTCCACACATGAAATTTTTGTTGAAGCAATTTCTGAATTTGTGGGAGTGTGTTAAAATAGAAATATTTACCATATCTATTCCTCTATCGCTCTTTCTCACTGTAAATTAAGAATTGCTGTAAAAAAATTGAACGTGTGAACCGGGAATTATGACACTTGCTTTTTTCAGTCTTTTGTTAATCTAATATTAAAAGAGTGAAATAGGAATATAATGAAGAGACGAATATACGAAATATATGTTTTCGTTAAGACTCGGATCAGACTATGCAACTTTTGTTGCAGCAAATCGTGTTTTGTGTGAGAGTGATAAAAAATATATATTTACATTTTTTTATTCCTCTCTCACTCTTTCTCACTAGAAAATAAAAAGTTGCTGCAACAAAAATTGCAAGTCCGGGACTTACCGGGACTTACCACTTTTTTGTTATTAATTTTAAAGCTGTCTCATTTTATTCTGCAAAAACAACTAATTTGGAAAAATTAGCGCTGAAACCACTATAGTTGGGCTTAAATCTAATGAATCAACAGTACTGTAACGTTTTAAGCTCGAAATGTCAATTTTAAGCTTAGACCTTTTTATCGATAACACATATCAGTGATGGGAATTGCAGATTTCGAAATGGTACTAAAGCTGTACTTAAAAAGTACTTTTTTGCCCTAATGGTACTGTTTTCAAGATTTTAGGATTAGTAAAGCCAGGACACAATACTAAATTGTATCGTTTGTGCAACAAACATACACCTTTATTACTAGCTGAATTGTAGCAACGGTCAAAAAGTGTATGGCTTACATAAGATCTCTTAGAGTGAGTCTATACATCATGGCCCATAATCATAGTCATAAAGAAAGTGTACTTTAAGATTTCTAAAGTGTACTTTAAATATATGCTTTTAGTTTATTATATACTACGTTTATACGCAGGTCTTATTTGCAAATAAGAACGTAAATGCTGCCAAATACTTTTTTATTGTCATTTATTAAATCACTGAATATTTATCTATTTATTAATATATTTATCTATTTATTATTTTTTATTAACAAACATGTGTAAAGGTGGCAGGCATGTCAAACTTCTTCTTTGCAAATAGTGCGTTAATAAGCAATTGTTTTCGTGAGTTAGTAAGTTACAATAAAAATATATTTGGCAGCACTACGTTTTTATTTGCAAATAAGTCGTGCGTATAAACGTACTAATAGACAATAAAAAGTACACTTTACAGGCAAAAGTCTGTTTCAAACTTAAAAATAGCTGAAGTTGCTTTTAACTAGCTTAGCACCACATTAAATAATATTTTTGAAAATTCTCTTTCAAAATTTTTTATTCTTATTTTAAAGACTAAACATGTGTTTGACAATACACACAAGTTATTTTTGAACATTTCCATTTTTTGTTCCTCTTTTTGTTTTGTGTTCTTCTCTTTCTCTTAAGTACAAGACAAGGCAGGTCTAATAGGTACAATCATTAGAGCAAATGATCATCAGCAGTTTTTATCAAGGCTATCTAATGCTGACTTTACACGACATGTATTTTACATCTGAATTGTCAAATTTCCCACTGCAAAAGTGATACATGCCGTGTGAAACATATGAAACATTGTTAGATGACATTTACAGAAGCAAAGTCAGATGAAAAATGTTCAATTAGAGTGTGTTCTATTTTCATCTGACAAGGCATATGACATCAGCTGTATTAAATGATCAAAAGTGTAGTTTGGCTGAAAAAACATTAAAAAGCATAGAGCGCTTAATATTTACGAAAATTGTGCAAAAAATCAGCTGTTGTGAGCACTCAGAGGTTATGTCAGATGTAATTGCACATGTACGTGTGAAAGCAAATATTATAAACCGTCTGTAAATTGACAATTTTGACAAACATGCGAAGTTAGATATGTCTCACACACCTAACAAGCCATATGTAAAAACATGTCGTCTAAAGTCAGCATAACTCGATGTACAAAAAATAAAAATTTGTGTGTATATGGAGTTTGACAAGTTGGTTAAAATAAAGTGTAGCTGTATTGGTTATGCGTTTAGCTATGTTGTGCGCGTTAGTACAAAGTCAGCTAATCAGAGATGCCACTTGCCTTATATTTTAACATTTTGTATGCAAACGTTTACCGCATTTGACTTGTTACCCATTTAAAGCTGGTTCAATTTAAAACACACTTTGCTTTTGACTATAATGGATAAATAAATAATAAAATATTGCAACTATTAAGTTATTTCTAAAACAAACCAACTTTAATATTGTTTGACTATGATTATGGGCCGATATATTTTTATCACGATAAATGTCAAATTCTATATTGGAAAAACAGCTAAATCATGGTACTCTGTTTATCATTTCGTGCGAAGTGTTGTCAAAACTCCATATAAAAAAAATTTACACGAATTGCTTACGAAAAAATGCTGCAGAAGTAGTACTCTGTTTATTTTGTGAAAAACATATGAAATGTATCTTCATGCGAATTAATATGAGCACCACTTTTTTCGTATGGAATTTACAACAAACAGAAAAACGTACACAATTGCAGCATACTTTCAAGGGCTAGCTATGATTGGTTACTTGTCATATTTTTCGTATGAAAAAACCAATATTGATCAACATTTTCGCACATTTGAACATAGTGCTAAGCTTAACATGATAAATATATATCGGGTATGGATGTCAGAGACCTGAACCTTGACGGCTTAAGCCGGCTGAGCTGAGCCGCCGATAATTTTTTATAGTCGCCGCCGTCGAAAGTGTATTGAGTTAAGCCGGCTTAAAATCATTTTATTTCATTGTATGATTTGTCCTTTTTATCATTTTTGTAATTTATGAGATGGCAACACAAAAAAATGTATTTTCTTTTGTATGAGTGTGGCAGCTTTCTCTATCAGCCGGCTGCAGCCGAGTTTGAACCGCCGCCGACGATTTTCTTACGAGCCGCCGCCGATAAAATCGCTCGGCGCAGGTCTCTTATGGACGTAGGGTAATAATCAGAGTTCGGACTTGCGCAAAGTTTTTGCCCATTACGCTTTGCGAACTTATTAGAAGCGTATTAAAAAAGCGCACAAACGTAAAGAGCGGAGCGAAAAAAGGAGCAGTTGGTATGCGCAGCGCAAGCGCATACGATTTACTAGCGCCGCTGAACCAGATATATATTTAGCCTACAATTAATATAGGCTAATTGGTTTTTCGGACCAAGAGGGGATAAAATGGATCAAAACCTCCCGCAACGCACAACTCTGTCATTTCTGATCCGATTTTCAAAATTATTTTTTTGATCGAAAGGGTTTGCCTGCAATTTAGACCCATAACTTGTTTTTAAGTGGGAAATTTGCTCCCCCCATGCATAACTCTGTCATTTGTGAATCGATTTTCAAAATTATATTTTGTTTGAAAGTGTTTGCTTGCAGCTTAGTACCGTATTTTTTTTTATCGGAGGAGGTACGAAGCGAAAAATCAAGATATTTCGACTTTCCTTCAATGCTCATTGGTATGACTATAATGCAAGTTTTACATTTTGACAGTGAGTACTGCGTTTTATTTGTTGCAACTTCGTCATAGCTCGAATTTTGTGATTTTTGAGCTAATAATGCAGAATTAGTCGTCATATCGCTCTTCATAGTGTGTAAAAATTTCATGTAAATATTTTGTGTACTCAAGTCTTGAGAAAATAATATAGCTTTATGTTTCCATTAATTGTGTACAAATTGAAAACTTTGAGCTCGTTTTCTGTAAAATCAGTTTTTGAGCTTTGACGACGTTTTAGCAAATGAGCGATATCATTAATAATTATTTACAAGGACAATTGAAAATATGTACATACAATATTGTTGCATATGTTATTGTACATATTATTGACCTATGATATGCAATAAGTGGCACCACATTATGTTCAAAGAATATGTTGCCCAATTTTCCTGACAGTGAACACGTAAACATAGCACTGAACAATATTGCCGCCACATAACACAATTTTCTTTATTGTATAAGAAAAATTAAAGGGCTTTAGATTTTTACCAATATTTTGTGCCACCTTCAAATATGACATACACATTGTCGATATAATTGTACAATACGAAAAATCGCACAATTATATTGCTAGTGGGTGGGCCGTTTTACATATTTCAACTTGCAAAAAAGTTTTCATTAACCATTCGAATAATTTTATTTATCGATTAAGCTAGCGACTAGCCCTAAACTATTTAATTTACAACCCTGTGTCTTATGTCAACTTTAGTACTACTTTTTACAATACAGTAATTTGCTGACATGGAATTAATCTGCGTGTTTTTTCTTTAATAAATTTTGTTCAATAAAAATTTATGGTAAATTGCTCAAAATATCTTATAAAAGTTAATAAAAACCATATAGAAACACAACCAACAATTTATTTTGTTGCTATGATATGAAATTTTTAGAAACTTCTTTGAATTTAACCCAAAAACATGAATTGGAAATTCTTATTAAAGTGAAAACTAACACGTCAGATATCGTATTTTTTCAGTGGCATTGAGTTATTATTTTAATTGATGTGATCATAGACGTAAAAATACCACCCAAACTACATTCTTCATTTAGTGTATTTAATTTTTTATTTTTTTTGCAAAAAGGAAATTCGCATATTAAAGAAATCTTGTGTTTGTTCTTTTCTTTTAGTACAAGTACCAATGTTCAAGCTCAGCAAACGAATTTATCGTCCCAACGAGTTTAATAAAAACAACACAGAAATACCAATACAAACAAGGAAAAGTATCATTTAACATTTATTTTAATGTTTGTTTAGTTTTTTATGAAACTTAATTTATTTTAATTTTACGTGTGTGAAAGTTTCAACACAAAACGATATTAATTTTTATTTAATCATGTCGTCCGAAACGAACGAACAACAACAACAACAATTGCAAGAAAGTTTCCTACAACAGCAAGTAAGTAAAAGTGAATTTATCTATGGCACTAAAATACTGGCATAAGTTTACATGAATTTTTATTAGAACCTATTTTAAATTTAATAGCTAATTATTAAATTCCAAATAAATACCTTTCTCTTCTGTCCAAATATGTATGTACCAGAGCTGTAAAAAATTGCAATCAATTTTGATTGCAATCAAAATGATTTCAAACAAATTGATTTCATTCTTTGATTTCAAAATGATTTCTGATTTCAAAGTGAAATCATGTCAAGATTGCAATCTTTTGTCATTGCAATCATTTTGAAAATTTTCATTTTTTTTTAAATCATTTAATTTCAATCAATTTCCCTGAAATTACTACTATAGTGTAAGTCCAACAAAATTTTATAAAAAACGTACCAAAACGTAGGTTAGTGAGCCATTTCATGTAGTTTTTTTTTTAATTATCAGAGTAAGCTTTATTTGTACAAAAATGAGTATCATTTGAAGAGAACGATGACTGATTCTGATTTCATTTTGATTGCAATCACTGGATTTGATTGCAATCAATTAATATAGAAATTAATTTAAAAAAATTTATTGCAATAATTTTTATTTAAATGATTTCATGATTTCAAATTGAAATCATGAAATCAAATTTACGGTTTTGATTGCAATCAAAAACTAGCAATCATCATGAAATCATGTGATTGCAATCAAATTGATTGCAATCTTTCACAGCTCTGGTATGTACTTATGTTATTTTTACATCGGCGTAGCTAGGCCCTTCTGGAGACGAAGTGTCAGACCGAAACCATTTTTTACGCCAATTTTACAAAATTCGGCCAATTTTACAAAATTCGGGCAAAGCGAAGCCGAATCCGAACTTTACTTATTAAACTCACAACAAGAAGTAACTTTGATATTTTGAAGATCAATTAGCTTATTAAACTGAAAAATAATTCATTTATAAACATTCTTACGTCCCTTTTCAGAATGAATGATTAAAAGTTAACGTGAGCTTTAACGGAAAGTTCGGCATACAAAACTTGCCGTTAAAGTGCACGTTAACTTTTAATCGTAGTTAATCGTTAGTTGTAAAAACTAACAAAAGTAATTAAATTTCAATTATTAAGTAGTCATAGCAAAAATATTGATTGTGACTTTCTTGCTGCAACTATTTTTTCTTTATTCAGTATTTATTGCTATATTTTATATATTCTACGGAATGAATCTCTTGTAGATGCTACTTTATATTGCTTGTAGTCTATGCTTCTGGCAATTTACTTCGCAAAGACAATATTTTCCACAACATTTGCATTCAGCCTTTTCATCATCTTCAAATATGCCTTTTACACGACGTGTTTTAAAATGTATGACGTTACCAACACTCAAAATATTTACAGTATAAACACAATTTTGCATAATTCTGCATAATTTTGTAACACTTGCAAGAACCGCTCTAGCGGCCTAGAAATTCGAAATATAGTAATTTTGATAATATAAGTGAACTGTAGGGAATAATGTGGGACTTAGCCCTCCCCAGAATAATTTCTAGCTATGCCAATGTATTTTCACCAAAAAATTTAAAAATCGATCATTGGCTCCCCTACCATTTATTATAACAATACAACTTCCAACATTATATCGCATAAGATGAAAACGAAGACATTTTCTTAATTTCATATTAAGAAATAAGAACAACGCAATATGTATATAAATTTGTACATACATTCAAGTAAACTTATTTAATCATTTATGTATTTGCAGGAAAAAATAACCGCTTTAAAAGAATTAGTACGAAAGTCGGGAGCAGCTCACGGTTCAAGCAAATCAGCAGCTAAAGAGAAAGCGAGAAATATTGCGGAAAGACTATTAAAATCAAAGGCCAAAAGTAAGCAAGGCTTAAATGTGTCCACATACTCTACAGACACTTCTTCAGCAGAAGGGTCTTTTTTGGCCCAAGATCATGCAAATGTGTTGTCAATTTCTCAGGGGCAATTTCCCCTGCAGTCGCCCACACACAGTATTGTTTCCAAACCTAATCTCACACCCAACTCCACACAATTAACACCACAATTGCCTGTGAAAAATGAAACGCTCCCTTCATCCATTCCTTACTCGATTCAAAGCAGTGAAAAAATTGCTTTAATGAGACAACAGCTGGAGCAAAATAAGTTGCGTATGGCACAAAAGGCTTCCAGTAAACAGCATTTAGAGCAGTTGGTTTCACAATTAAAAGATAAATTCGAAACCACACAGCAATGTCTGGAGGATACTACCGAATTGGGTAGATCAATGTCAGATTTAAGTAATTTCATACACTATACGCCTATTAGCCGGGAAAGGCACAAATCAGTCACGGACTTAAGTAGTAAACACTTTAGTTTGGAAAAGGAGCGTATAAAATTCTTAGAAAATCGTTGTCGCCTTTTAGAAAAACAGTTGGAGAAAGAGAAACAAAACAATCAACGCATCAGCACTGCGAATGATTCTACCAACAGCAACGAACAGTTGGAGGTTAAAATTTTAGAATTGGAGATGTTAGTGCAAGAGAAGGAAAAAGATCTCCTAGCTAAAGAAATAAGCCTAAATGAGGAAATTAAAAAGCTACAGAATAGTAGGGAAATCACAGATTTCGAAGCTTCCGAGGAAAACGAAAAATTGTTGAAAGAAAATGAAGATTTGAAATTAGAGATTGATAGAATTACAAAGGAAAATAATAATAATAAATTGCAACAACAACTGCATCTCTTTAATGAAGAAAAATTGCAAATGAAACAACAACTGGAAATAGTTCGGAAGCAATTGGAAGTTTTTACCAGTGTAAATAAGGAAGAGAACTCTGCTGCACAGCTACAAAATGATATAGAGGGACTAAAGAAACAATTGGACGCGTTTAAATCTAAAGAAACTGTTGAATCCTTGGATGTATTAAATGAAAATCAGCTTCTTAAACAGGAAACTGAGATTCAATTGAAACGTATACAAGAACTTAATGAAATCAATGATGTTTTGGAGACTACGAGATGTGATTTAACCTCCAAATGCACAGAATTCGATGAACAAGTGAAGCAATTAAAGGCTGAACTTATAGTTTTGCAAGAAAAGCTCAGATTATCAGAAGAGATGCGTTCAGTATTGGAAGAAAGAAAAAACTCTACTATATCTTTGTCAACTTTAAATGTTTCACAAGATACTGAGAGCCAAGTTAAGGCTGAAATGGCCAAACAAATTCAAGAACTTATTGATGAATTGGACGAAGTGCGAGCAGAAAATGTTGAACTAAAAGCCATTGTAAATGAAGAAAAGAAGTTAGAGGTCAATGACAGTTCTATAGCTAAAAAACTAGCCAGTATGGAAGCTTGCATAGAAGGACAAAGAGAAGATTTATTGAAATCCCAAGAATTGCAAAAGAAGTACGAAGAAGAACTAATGGAAAAGACTATAGAGTTGAATGTTCTTAATGCCAATTACAAAGTTTTAGAAGAGAAGTTGGAATCTTCCTCTAAGAGCAAACCATTGTTTTCTACATCGACTTCCGGAAGCAAAGGCTCTAACAATCAAGAACTGGAGTTGGAAAATCAAGAATTAAAGCAGAAACTGGATGAATCTAACAAAGCAATGATTAAACTAAAATTGAAATGCAGACAAACCGAAAAACAAATAGAAAAATTGAAAAGGAGCTCCGATCTTCATGGTGAGGTGGTGAAATTGACAAAAGAAAAAGAACAATTGCAGTTAAAAATTACCGAACTAGAAGACGAAAAGGGTCAATGGCAATTGACATTAATGGAAACATCACAGACTAGCTCTAAAAATGATGAGACCAAACAAGACGTACACAAAGAAAGCGAAGAAAAAATTCAAGCTCTAGAATCGATGGTGAGAGAAAAAGAAGCCATGCTTCAATCCTTAAAACAGGGAGAACAGTCGCGAGTAACTTCTGAGCTGGGACAAATACAGTTGGAAGAACAAGTTAAGGATTTAACAGAAGAACTATTTACTTTGCGCAAAGATATAGAGCTAAAAGATTTGAAACTGCAAGAATATTCGGAAGAGCTCGGAAAAGTTAATAAACAAAAAGAAGAGCTGGATAAAAAACTAGAACATTATCTTAATGAAAACATAGAACTCTTAGACAAAATAGAAAAACTTTCCAAATCATCTTCCTCTGCTGAATCTATAGAAATTGTAGAAAGATTAACGCAACAGGAAAAACAAGAACTAGAAGATTTTAACAAACGTTTGGGTGATGCCAGTGAAGAAACGCCATCGCAAAAGGAAGGTATCAATGAATTAACACAAACAGAAATAAATCCTGAAATTACGGAAAGTCTTAATAAATTGCGTGAAGAAAGTTCAGAATTAATGAACAAAATTGAGTTGTTCACTACTGAAAGAAGAGAAGTGTTAGAAAAAATGGAACATTTAAATACTGAAAATCATGAACTTTTACAGCGCATTGAATACCTTACGCAAGAAAAGATAGATTTAGAAGACAAACTTTGCAAGCAAACGGAAAATTTCGATAGCTTACAAATCGAATTGAGCAACGTAACTAAAGAAAAGGAATATCTGAGCACACAAATGCAGGAGTTTAAAAATCAAAAAACCCAACTGTCAAAGGAGTTGACTTCCATGCAGCAGTCTTCAGAGGTAGTGGCTGCTTTGGATAACGGTGAGACGCTGTTTGAGAAGTGTGAAAAGTCCTTATCCAAACTATATGGAGAACTAGAGGCATATCGTAAGGCCAACGACAAAAAGAGCAAATTCAATATCTCCAAAAAGTTGGCTAAAGAAGCCGAAAATGCTCACTCTCAACTCAGCGAGCTTTTGCAGAAGGTTAAGGAAGCTAGCAGTGCAGTGGAGACAGTCACAGTTGTAGAAACTGTAGTAGCCGTTACAGCACCAAACGGCAAAGCTCTGGCCGAGTATGAACAATTAACTGCCCAAAATAGAGAACTCAAAGCTACAATACAAGAACTGCGCCGTTTGTTAGATGAGGCTAGAGATCAGCAAGAAGACCAAACCGACAATAGATTCTCTGAAGAAAGACAAGCTATACAACCAGAAGAAGGCAATATAGCCCACATTGAAAGCAACATAAAATTGCAAGAATCTTTAAAACAAGTTGAGCAATATGAAACACAGCTAAGTGAACTTCAATCTCGGGTGGAAGACTTAACACAGGAGTTGTATGAAGCAAGAACAGGGTTAAGTGAAAAGACTGCAGAGATCACAGAACTATCGATAGAATTAGATAATCTTAGACAACTATCCGAAGATTTTGATCGTATGATAAACGATAAGGAGATGTCACATGAAAAGCAAATTGAGCAGTTAACAAGACTTAGAAAACAACTCGAGTCTAAATGTAATACATATGAGCAAGAAATGGAAATATTGGAGACTTTAGTCGCTGAACAAAAGCAACAACTCATTGAAGCCTACAAAGAGCATGAACACGAAATAAATCTTAAACTTTTGGAATTGCAGCAACATGAAGAGAAAGCGCAAGACTTGAAGCAAGAATTATTGCAACTTAAACAAGCTTCTGCTCTGCAAGGCTCTGAGCTTGTCCAGGATTTGCAAACAGAATGTAAACAACTCAAAGAATCTTTGAAAATAAACAAACACTTGGTGCAAGAGCAAGTCGAAGAGTTATCGAATAAACAAGAAACCATTGATACTTTAAATCAACAAATCATTGATTTGTACAAGACAATGGAAGAAAGTGCAAATAAAATTATTGAAAAGGAAGATGAAATTTCCTATTTACAAGAATTATTCGACAATAATAAACAAGAACTATCTAAATTAGAACAAATTCACCAGCAGTTATTGAAACAACATCAAGAACTTGTTTTGGTTAACAAACAACAAAAAGACCAATTGAATGAACAACTGGAAGGGCTTTCCAGCCTCAATTCATGCCAACAAAAGGTTAAAGACTTAGAACAACGAAACAAAGAACAATTGGAGAAACTAAAAAAATATGCAGCCAATTTGAAAAGGAAGGCCCAGCAATGCTTAGATTTCGAAAGCAAATTAAAGATGTTAGAAACTCAAACTCAAGCCAATAACAATATGCAAGAACTAGATGTTCTAAATAGTAAAAATGTTCAACTTCAAGAAGAACTTCAAAAAGCATATCAGCAACTAGAAGACAAAGTGGAAGATCTAGAGAAAATTCTTAATGCCAAATTATCTCTGGAACAAGAGGTGCAACAGTTGCATCAAGAATTGAATAAAAAAGAAACTGAACTAGAAACAGTTCAGCAAGAATCTTTGTTGGAAATTCAAAGCCTACAAAATCAACTCTTACTAACACAAGAACAATTGAGAGTTAAATTTACAGAAGTCGAAGAATTTAAACAGAGTTTATCTGATAGAGACACAGAAAGCTACCAATTAAAAGAAGAACTGCAAACGACTCAAAATCAAATACAAAAACTTCACAACGACTTAGCTGCAGCCCAAAAGTCAAGTTTAATTCCAGCAGAAGCAAATGAAACTGAGCGATTAAGACAAGATCTACAGAAGGCACAAGAGGCCATGCAACTATTACAACAGAGTAGCTCGGAAGCTGAACAATTGCGCTATGAATTACAAGCAGCACAAGCTACTGTCGAAAAATTAGAGAATGACTTGAAATTAGCCCAACAAAGCTCTTCTTTCACCTCAGATTGGGGTGACTTTAATGAAACAGATCAATTAAAAGAAGAACTGCAGTGTACCCAGGAAAATCTTAAACTAAAAGTAAAAGAAATTGAAGAACTAAGACAGTCTTTAATGGCTGCCCAAGAGCAATTAACCGACTGGGGCAATGAATCTTCAATAAAGAATGCAGACTATGAGAACTTGAATAAAGTTTTACATGGCAAGTCAGCTAAACTGGAGAGAGCTGAAACCACTTTAGAGGAATTGGAAAACGAATTAATGACTCTAAGAGAAAGAGACTATGCAAACTCACAAAAACTACAGGAGCTTACTAAAGAATTGGAAAGTCTGAATACAAACTCATCACAAACCCAATCAAACAACGAGCTAGAAAACAAATTAAAACAGGTAAACGATGAATTAAAGGCTAAATCATTGAAGTTTGAAAAGTCCAAGGCTGTTATAAAAGAACGAAATGCCCATATACAGAGACTGCAGGCTCAACTCAAAGACCTGCAGAAAAAACTAACAACTTATCCAGAAGAAGAACTCCTTTCTCCCTCTACCCAGCATCAACTAGATGCTTCCATACAGCAGCCGGTCAGAGTGGAGCTGGAACTTCTTCAGGACGCCTACAATAAACTGAATGAAAAGTGCAATAGTGAAAAAGCCAACTTCCAAGAAACCATTACCCGCTTGGAGACCCTACATGATGGCATTCAAGCGAAATTACAGGAGGACATGTCGTACATAGAGACCCTGGAACAAGAGAATAATATGTTCAAAGAGAAAATCTGTCGTCTGCAAGAATGTGTTGCGGGCTTTGAAGAACGACGATCATCCATGGAACGCAAAGTTAATATTATGGATGAACAAATGCAAACAAAGACCGAGGAACATCTCAAAGTGGAAGATGAATTGGTATATCGCCTTAATATGCTATCCGAACATGATGAAGTAATCGCTCAACGTTTGATTGATTCACAAAGTGAAAGGGAAGCTATAGAAGACAACTACAGGAAACTACAAACTGACTATAATATCATACAAAAGCAATATCAAAAATTGGAAAAAGAATTCAGCGAGTTTAAGATCTCAACAAGCGATGATTACGAGCAGGAACTCAACGTCTTAAAAGAACTGCTAAAAAAATCTGAAATTGATATGGAGCGGCAAAAGGCTGTTTATGATGGAAAATTGGCGGCTAAGGTCACCGAGCTTGACGAACTTGAATGTGAACTCAGTGACCAATTAGAAAAAATTAACAATGAAAAGAGACAACTTTTCGAGCAGCTTGAACGCACAACGGATGATTGCGCTGCACATCAAAATAATATTCTAAGACTGCAAGAAAACTTAAATACTCTGGAGCAAGCGAAAAGCGAGCTGGAACGTGAATCTACTTGGTTACGCATGCAAAATGAAAATTCTCAACAAGATTTATACGAATTACAGGAACTACGCATGCAGTCCATGCAAGATAAAACCGAAATCGAAAACCTTAGGCATCAAATCGAATCATTGTCTTCCAATCATGAAAATGAACTGCAAGCTTTGCGTACTCAAATAGCTGAGTTGGACACTTTACGCATGCAAGTAGGTCAGAATCAAACAGATGACCAGGTGTTCATTGAAACCGAAAACAAAAGACTTACAGATCTTTTGGCAGAAAAGGAGGCTGTTATAGAGAACTATCAACGTCAGAACTTGCAATTGCAAATGGCAGCTGCAGCTGTAAACTCAAATGTTTCTAATCAACAAGATCCATTTGCTATAGCCTTTGGCTTGCCTACACAAATAGCCTCTAACAATCCAACCGCTTCAAGTGACAGTACAATCAATGAAATTGAGCGCCTCAACCAGGAGTTGCATGATAAAAATCAACAAATCTATCGCTTACAACAAGAGTTGAATAACTCACGAATGGAATTAAATATGGTGACTGGTGCCAATCAAGAAATGCAAGATCAACTTAGAGAACGCCCACAGGATGCTGTAAATCTACAAACACTTCAAAGCGTAGCTTCTGCTCTATCAGAATCACAACCTACTGATGTTATTCCTGCACCACCTATGTTCTTTACAGCAGATACAGCTGTTAGATCTCCATTTGATGACTTAATACAAAGCCCCCATTCTGTAGAACCATCTAATGAAGTTTCCATAGAACAGCCTCCTACAATAGAAGACTTACAGCGAAATGTTTCCGATTTGGAAAAGCATGCCCAGGACTTGGAACACAAACTAGCCGTGCGAAATCAAAGGGAATCTGAGTACGACGATAAGTTAAAGGACTTAGAATTACGTTACCAAGAAAGAGATAAACAATTACAACAGTCGAATAATGAGTTGCAAAAGATGCACAACGAATTGGTTAAACTTCAACAGCAACAAGCGGAGTTGCTAGTCCAACAACATGAACTGGAGGAGCTTAGAACTCAATTCGGTTCCCTGCAAAGTTCATTACAAGACAAAGATCAAGAAATTAAACGTTTTAAGCGTGAAAAACAAGATAATGAACTTCTTAAGAAAAATATGCCTTCCTTGGAGAGTCAAATTGTACCTGCTGCTTTCCAGGATCCAAACATTCAACCAACTTTAGATATGTTCTTTGGCAACTCTGCTCCAGCGCCCGAATTCGAAGTCTTTGCTATTCCCCAACAATCTGACGAACCCGTAGTTGAAGAACTTATAGTGCCAAAGAAAACTTATGACTGCCATCCTCAAGAAAAGATCGTTAAAACTATAAAAGAAAATCCTATAACAGCTTTTGATTTGGGGGATGATTGGGGTGACTCGTGGGGCAATTCAGAGGCAACAGCAGAAGCTGAACACTACGCCAAAATGTCTACCTCCAACTCAAGCGGTTTGCATACATCCCTTGTGACCAGAGAACAACAATTGGAATTCGAGATGCAAGATCTTAACGAACGTTTGCAAGAGCTACAATTAGCTTTAGAACGAAGTGAAGAACAAAAGAAGGAACTTCATGTCAAGTCGGGCAAACTAATGAAGAAACTAAAGGAATATAAAACTAAATTAGATGAAATCCAATCTTCGACTTGTAGCAAGGACAAGCGTAAATCTACATCTGTTGAGTCCAACTCTATGTTTGATGATCTCGATGCAACTATACAAGAAGAATTAAAAAGTCAAATAAGAACTCTAGAAGAACGCCTCGAGGAGCAAAAGAAACACAATGAGAACTTTAATGTCGAAAAAGAGAAATTACTGAAGAGAATCGATGTTCTTACGGCCGGCAATGAACGCATGTCTGAGATGAAGGAACGACAAGATATGGACGTGCAAATGTATCAGGCGCGCATAAGAGAACTTCAACAGAAATTAACCAATCTAGAAGATTGGGGTGAAGAAAATAAACCAGTTATAGAAGAAACTAAATCTAATCAAACAGAGGATACACAAAATATTTCGCCCAACGTTTTAGCCGATCTACAAAAAGAAATTTCAGCCTTAACTTTGGAAGTTCAAGATCTAACCGGCGACCGTTTAGAATTGCAGGCTTTGCTTGAAGAGGAGAAAGTAAACTTAAGCAAAGCCGAAGAAACTGTTGCTGCTTTGCGTCTTCAAGTGCAGACCTTTGAAGAAGCTAAGGCAGAAAAAAGTGCTGAAACTTATCAATTAAACAATCTTAAGCTTGATATGCAAAATCTCAAGGAATCTTACAACATTTTGCTAAGTAGGAAAGAAACATTGGAAGCAGAACTTAAATCACAAACCGAAACGTTGACTTTGTCACAGGCCAATGAAATGAGACTACAAACTGAAATTGATGCTCTAAAAATGGAAGTGGAAACTCTTAGAGATACTCTCAATAATACGAAACAGAGCTTAATCAATTTGGAGGCAGAATTATCTCTCCTCAAAGAGCAAAAAGAGAAACAAATTGATGAAATTAACTGTAGAGCGAAAAAAGAAAGTATAGATTTAATGGGACAAGAAATTCAAATGTTACTTCAACAAAAACAAACAATAGAAGAACATGCTAACCAATTGTTAAAAGAAAACGAGAATTTGAAATTAAGTCAATCAACTCAAGCCGATACGAAAATTTTAGAGAATAAATTACAAAGTCTGACGGCCGAAAACGAGTACTTAAAAATTGCTGCCGCAACCACCACAAGCAACAGCAATAATGAAGACTTGACAGTCTTGTTACAGGAGAAAGAATCAGAAATTTTACATCTCAAACAACGTATCAATGATTTAATGAATGAAGACCAAACGGAAAAGTTAGTGCTGGAAATACTTTCCAAAAACCAAGACATACATATGTTGAAAATGCAAGTCAAACATTTGGAAGAAGATAAGCAAGAGTTGGAAAATAATCTGTCATTGCAAATAACTAAAGAAATGCAAGCTAATAAAGAAGATACATTCAACAGTAAGCAGGACGAAAGCCGAGTTTATGAACTAGAAACCCGAATTAGCTACTTACAAGAGGAGAAAAAACATATGGAAGAAGAATTACAAGTACTAAATAATCATGTCTTAGAATCCCTTCAATTAGAAGATAAAATGAAGGTTCTTACTTTGGAATTGGATACTAAAAACATAGAAATCTGTGAATTGCGAAAAACTGTAGAATCTTTTAAATCAACTGATGAAACAAGTAAACCCGAAGTCTCAGTTGATTTCGTAGCTCTAAATAATCAATGGGAGCAGATTGTTGAACAACGTTGTGGAGAAATAGCTAAAATGTGGCAAGAACATTTATCTCAAAGAGAAAGGGATTTTAAAGCCACTGAAGAACGTCTCAAAGAAGAAATTTCTGCTCTGCGAAATAACCCGGCAGCCAATTTAACCATTGAAACTGGCACTCTAGCTCTTTCGGTAGAAACTACATCCTCCTCCACCCCTGCTTCAGAATCCACTACAACATCACAAAGCACTTCGGCTGAAGCGTCACAGGATGTCACCCCTTTACGCCTACGATCCAAAGATCCGGATAGTATAATTGAAAAAATGCAAACAGCTTTGGAATCACAGGAAATGGAAATTGTTACACTGAAAGAACAATTGGCCATACGCTCGGCTGAATATGCTCGTTTAGCTGCTCAGTATGATCCCTTTAAACTACACGACACCTCATCACATAGTTCAGTGACTGCTTTTTCAGAAAATCATCGTAGGCAGGCTTCTGCTTCTGTAGAAGCGCCAATGGTTTCCAAGTCTGAATTAGACTTAGCCATGTATATGCTGCATCAGCGTGATATGCGTTGTGAAGAGATGACTTTGGAAATTGTTAATCTTTTGGCCGAAAGGGATACATTGCAATTGAAACTGTCGAATACTTTGAGACAGTTGGAAGCCAAAAATCCTCAAGCAGGAGGTTCAGCTGAAGGTGAAACATTTTCTATATATTAAAATGGGAAATTTGTTTATTTTTTTTTTCGATTTTAGTTTTACCAGTTGCGGGACTCTCATCATTTTCACCATCAGAAAATGTGGGCAAAACCTCAGTTGCGGGTTCAACTGTGGGTTTTGTTCCTGAGGACGATTTGAACGAAAAGCAAGTTGTTAAGATAATTATTGAAATATTTTATTCTACAATGATTTTTTTTTATAGGCTTTCCCAACTACAAACTGTCAGTCATTCCAAAGACAAGGTTATCAAGGAGGAACGTGAACAACGTATTCGTCAAATTGAGAAATTACAACAAGATGTCGCTAAAATGCCACCAGCTGCAGTCTCTGAATTACTTGGAAGCGATCTATGTAAGCTTTAATAAACGTTTCGCCTTTATTTCGATAGTTATATTATAGAAAATATAATTTCTTTCAGCTCATACAAATCAATCGCCTTCTACTGTTTTATTAAACTGGCTTTGGGGTAATAAGAGTGGCACTGGTGCTCCTCAAACAGGTTTTTAAATTGACCTCGCGGTAGTTTCCAACCTTTTCATTTGTACCTTAATTTTAAAGCATTATAAAAAAGATAACTTGATTTATTTCCCCTATTCTTCATCTTATATTCGTGTGTAAATATTTGACAAAACCTTTTATTTTTCGTAATTACTAATGGATTAATCTTATACATATTTATAACTTTACTATCTCTCGTTGTTGTTGATTAAGATGCAATTTCTTGCAGTATATACATAAATGTTTTTTTTTTTGTTTATTAATTTGAATCAATACAATTATTTCTTAAATTTTTTCATATTTTATTAAGTTTTAAGTTTATTTGTGTAAAAAATTGATAAATAAAAAATACGAAAATTATTGTACTTGAAATTCGTGAAGAAAAATCCCGATTTTGATATATCTTTAGTTAAAATATCAGCAATATTCATAATATGAAAAAAGAAACATTGCAAATAAAATGCTTTAGTATTTCAAATATTCAAGTATTTTTCCTATTACATACACTGCATTGCAATTTATGTTAGGTTTAAGGGCCTTATTTTGTAAAATGTAATACTATGGGAAAAATAAAAATTACAAAAAAGCACATTTGTCAACGCTTAGCGTTGCGTTTTACAAAATAAGGCCATAAATCTCTTCCTTGACTAACTAGTCAATTTTTCGATAGTTCAAAACTAAATTTTAATCCGTATACATTTGTACTAGTGAATGATAAGTTTATTTCGATTGTAGTAAAAAATCTATTTTTAATGCCAAAAAACGATTTTGTTGTAATCGATTTTTAGTTGTCAACTTTATACCGAAATCGACTTTTGGCTCCGATTAATCGAAATTAGAAAAACGAGTAAACAGTGAAGTTTAGAAAGAAAGGTTTTGTGAACCATGAAAAGGTTAAACTAAATAAAAACCCATTTTAGATGGCTTTGGTCAATTTTCTTTACTCCATTTGCTTTTGAACACTTGCAATTAAGAAGCAAATAAAAAAGTTTCAACAAATATTTTATCGTGTAAATTTAGTATTAGAAATAAAACAAAAAAAAAACACTAAATTTGTTTCATGAAATTTACTTCATGAAAATTTTCTTAGTTGCTTGTTGCAAGTGCGGAAAAGCTAATTAGGTGAAGAAAATTTACAAAAACCACATGAAATTTTAATTCCTATTACTTTTTTAACCCAACTTGTTTTCTAGTCCATTCTATTAGCAAATAAAGTTAAATGAAAAAAATTTCATGAAATATTTCATCGGGCAAATTTAGTCTAATTAAAAAAATACAAATGAATAAAAATTTACTACAAAACAATCAATTTTTACCTACGATTAATCGGCTAATTGGAAAATGGTTGATCAAAAAGTCGAAAATCGATCTCTTGCTTCGTTTACCATTCACTAATATGTACTTAATTTTCATTCACATTAAAATTATGTTGTGTTCCAATGTCGAAATATTGAAAAAGTTTTCAGTACTAATTTTATACTCCGTAAATAGTGCTGCCATATTTTTTCTCGAAAATCTTCAAAATACAGAATAAAAATCTTATTTTTCGTGAATCCAAATTGATTATTAGGCTAAGGTTCGTAACGTTATATTCAGAAAGAATTGGGCATGATTAATATTCCAAGGAATAAGGGAAAAATTAACATCAACTTAATTTTTCAACGTACACAGAAGAACATAGTAGCGCCATTTTCGGAAAACGCTGCACTTCCATCATCAGTGCTCACGTGTATTTTGCTATCACCACTTAGCCAAAAATAATCACAAGCAAAAATAATAATCACCTGACCTTGGTTTTAATGATGTAAAAATAAATATTTTTCCTAAAAAATATGTTTTTTCGGAAAGTAACTCAAATTAAGACAGAAAAAGTAAAGAATTATATATGTATATAAAAATCCCTTTTTAGGTGCAAAAATCTTTATCTTTTCGACACAGCAACACAACGGGACCCAAGTGGGATGGTTTTTTTTTTAATCTTTAAACTGGCAACCTGTACAACGACACAGCAAAAAAACTTCTAAAATAAGATAAATCTTTACACATGGTAACACTGTCCGTAACAAATCAAAAATCTTGAAAATTGTGTAGAGTTCAAAAGTGGTGTTTGGCTTATCTAGCACCCATTGAATATAATTTCAGAAATAATTATGTAAAATAGCTGGCAGTGCTATGCTTTGCAACTAGCTAAAAGTGTTGGCAATGCATATAATACTGGCTGCTATAATGTTGTAAGTGAACGCAGAGGATGCCAGATATTATAAAAAAGTAAGTAACAAGACAGATTTAACAGGTAACCCTATTAGGGGACTACTTCTCAGTTGACTTTACCAATATGTCAAACTGCATACGAAAATGGAAACAAATTTGTACCCTAAATGTCAAACTCAAAACAAAAAGAATCCTAAAACAATTGTTGTAGCATTAATCTTGTTGTAAGATTCTTGGGTTCGTATATATGTAGTTGTATTACTAAGCCACCTTGATGAATATGCCTTGGTAAAAACATTCAAGGCATAGTTATACAAGGTACTCGCAATAGAAATACTTTTTTATTCATTTAGCTTGTCAAAAGTTCATGTGACCTGTAAAAATATATGTGCTGAACCCAAACGTGGCTCATTAACGTGTGAGTGTGTGTGATGTTGTGTATCACACAAAATTTTTCGGACGCACATTAATTAACGTCAACGTAATTAGCTGACGAGCACTTTAGCTATTGCAAGCGAGTATCTTGTATAAATATCAGGGACGCGAAATAACTAATGTTTTTAAATATCCAATTGGTCACTGAAAAACAAGGTACAAAAATAGCGGTCCTTTATAAACAATTATTAACAACCAAAAAAATATTACTCGTTCCATAACTGTTTTTAAAAAATATCTTTATTTATTTTGGTCTTCTATAACCATTACAAAAAGATTTTTATTTTTTAGGTCTTCCTATAACAACTATGAAAGATTTTTATCTTTCAGGTCTTTAAATAACAGTTATGAAAAATTTTTATTTTTCAAGTCTTATTGAGCATATTGACACGGGCTAAATTATGCTTCCTTAACATGGCAGCTTGTGGGCAAATTCAGTAAAGAGAATGGTTTGTGGTTGGCATAATTTTCAACCAGGTACAACCCCGCATTATCAGCACAAAACTAATACATGCACACTTTGCAGAAACAAATAAATGCAAAAGACACTAATACACACAAAGCTGTGTATACGTATACATACATGTTATGCCAGATGAATTAGTCTCATGTGTTTTGGGAAGAACAAAAATTGTGCGGCTTAAAAATTATGCCCGTCTGAATTGGCTCATGATGTGTGATGTTGTTTTATAAATGATTTTTATTTTTTAGGTCTTTAAATAACAGTTATGAAATATTTTTATGTTTTAGGTCTTCTCGAGACTTTTATATAAGATTTTTATTTTTTCGGTCTTCATATCTATCATATACAGGCATATGTACTTATATAAGAGAGTAACACTACATCTCCGGATCTAACTATCATGGGTCAACAAGAAACCAAAAGTCGTCCTGCATTACTTTTATCGCAAAAACAGAGAAAATTCGCAAAAAATACAAAATTGCAAACAGGCTCTAAAATTAGTTTAACATCCTTAAAGTTGTAAGGAATGCCAAAAACTTGAAAAAAATCGCGGAAATAACGGGAATTTTAAAAAAACTAAAAGTTGGCAAAACTGTAAACAAGCCAAAAAAGTAGCACAAAATCACTTGTATCGAGGAAACAGCGAAAATTCGCGAAAAATTTCAGAAAAATGGCGAAAATTACGAAAAAATGCCAACATCAAAAATATATCGGTAAAACTGAAAAAAGCTAAAAACTAGAAAAAATTAACTTATATCGCGACAATAGCGAAAATTCGCGAACAATTGCAAAATTTCAAAGAAGCTCTAAAATTGATTAAGCATCGCTAAAACTGTAAAGAGTGCAAAAAGCTCAGAAAAAACGCAAAAATGATAAAGTGTTCAATACATGGTAATTCTTTCTAGGAATATAAAAAAAGTTGTACGTGGTCATTATTATTTTTATTTTAATTCCATGCATATATATATATATATATATATATATATATATATATATATATATATATATATATATATATATATATATATATATATATATATATATATATATATATATATATATATATATATATATATATATATATATATATATATATATATATATATATATATATATATATATATATATATATATATATATATATATATATATATATATATATATATATATATATATATATATATATATATATATATATATATTACCAATGAAATTGGTAATTCCGCCGCTACCACAAATTGACATACTGGAATAATTCTATGGTCATAAGCGTTAACCGCTTCAGAGATCTTGCCCATACGTGTATAAATCTACTAATAAATTTTTCTTTAATGAAAGTTTTTTAAGACATCTATTACCTGTATAAATGTTAAAGAAAAATAAACCATCTTTAAAATGCTTTCCCGAAAAAGTTTGACAACGACTTAAGCGGTTAAGGCTTGTGACCACAGAAATGTTCATTAAAATAGGATGCTTGTTAGAGCGGGTGGCTCTGAAATAGATAAATGTAATAAGCTAGTCCTCCATTGCCTTAATAATATGTAACATCATAAAATAAAATATTTAAAATAAACGCGTATCTCTCTCATAAGCTGACACCTATATTATCCGGACAAAAATATTACAACGGTGAGTGTCAGCTATGAGAGGTTTCACTGTATATATAATAAAGGTGGAGGTACATACCACGCGTTACGCGCAACGCTTTTCTTACTTTTCGAACTTTTAACGCTCTAAGAATGGCAAGTTACACACCACGCTTTTGATGCTCTTCCGCTTATACAATTTCCAGTCTTTGCGGGCTATATTTTGTCTTGCCTTTAAGTTTTATTTTTCTTTATGTATTTAATGCAGTTTTCATCAATTTTTTAATAAAAAAATTAATTTCTAATAATTTATTTCCATTAAGCAAACATTTTAGCATATGAATCTGGCACCACTACCTGTCGTTTTGTATACGACGCGTGAAAATTGAATAATGTTCAACTTTTTGCGAGTTACGCACGTCGCAAACTTCGCTTTGTATCTTGCGTTATGGAAACACACTATTTCAACTTTTTTGACAGAAGTATGTAACGCATTAGCATATTTAACGCATGATATGTACCTTCACCTTAATTTTAGCATATAAATAGTAAGACATATATGAAATAACACTCCCACCGAATTTCAGCGGAATCAGCGCAAAGTCGCGAAATTGGTGAATATCGTAAAATTTTATTTTTGACCTCAATGAGGCACGGCTTAGGGCTTCCAATTAAGATAAAATTTTTACCATATCAGTTTTATAGTACGTTTTCATACACGTGCTTTAGGGCAAAAATACGCGTTTTGTGCAAAAGAGGACTTTTGCTATATACCATACATTTCTCATATTAGCAAAACGCCACAAACAGCCGGCTTTGTTCCAAAACATTTCTAAATTTGTCTGTGCAACACTGCGTTGTCGCTATATCAAAATAATTCGCTTGGTCTTTTATAAAAATTCAGAGTTTCCCCCATACATTCTATGACAGCCCTATCGTGCATGTAGAATAATTTAAAATTAACTGATTTGGCTACATTATGTCCATATTTAAACTAGTGGCAGCATTGTTAATTTGATTAAAACATACGTACCTTTCCGTTTTTGATTCGTCAATACTAATGTATGTATGTACATTATTATATTATTAATAATATATCAGATCCAATTGCAAAGAAATTTGTAAAGTAGAGAAATAAAAGTCATTTAGGAAGAATCATATTAATAAAAGTGGTCTAAGGGCATTGCAAAATACATAAATGAAAATACGATTTCATGTTACAGTTAATATAACGATTTACGTTAATCTTTCTTCATATGTTTGTACATAATACATACATATCCATTATTTTAAGAGTATTTAATAATGATCGTAATTATTAAAGTTGCCAAATTTTTTTTTTACTTCAACGTGCATGGTCGCTCAGTAAAGATCACTTAAATAACGCCGTCAGATATCAACACCAACTTTGTATTCTCTCACAAATTGCCGGCACATTGTCGTAGAAATTTTGTAAACTGTTGGTTCTGTTTCTTTTCGACTGCGTGGAAGGAAAGATTTGTCTGGTGTGGTGCAAATTGTTTGAAGTATTGGAGTTACAGCAAAATTATTACCTTAGTTTGCAAAAGGTAGCCAGATTACGAAAGCTTAAGTCGTTTTTATTTGAATGTTATTAATATTTTGAGATAATATAACTAACGGTGATTGATTAAGCAGTTGAATTAAAATAAATTACTTAATTTGTTGTTTGTTTGCCGAAATTTGGCAACGTTTTTTTCGAGTGCAAATTAACAAAAAAGAAATATTGTTCCCAAAAAATACAAAAACAAAAAATAAAAAGCAAAAACAAACAACGGTTCCTTCCCCCCTTTCTTAACCCGCTATTAAAAAAGAGTGTGTGTTATTTATTTTGCGTAAAAAAATAAAAACAAAACCAACAAAAACAAATTTTGTGTGTGTTTTTACATAGCTGTGCGGGCTGTTGTTATTATTGTTTTTCTTTTTGTTGAAGTTTAGAGCAAAAGAAAGTATGCGAATTAAGAATTTCAATATAAAAAGACGTTTGAATAACTTGTTGAATTTATTGAAATATTTATAAAAGAAGATAATTGTAAGCACAATAGATGAGAAATAAATTGCTGTTTTAGTAATAAACCAAAGTTAAAATAGCATTTTGAATAACAATAACCAAATAAATTTAATAGATATCAAAAACAACTTTTTAAAATTAACACTTGCTCAATTTTAACCTCAAAAACTTCTGAATTTGCAAAAAAATTGGACTTATCGCAAAAAGCTTAAGAGGGGTTGTTCGAATTTATCAGCAAAACCTTTTTGTTTCTAAACGAATTCCAAGATTGTATATTTTTATTAAGCAACCATGGACCTTTTGTGTACCGAAAATATAATGCAGGAATATGAAACGGAAATATTGTGTCATCAACAGCAGCAGCAACAACAGCAAAATTTACCACAGAAACCAACGTTAATTATAGAAACAGAGGAATATCCAACAGAGCAACAAACAACACTGGTTATTAGCAGCAACAGCAGTTATAATACAACCACTTCTACAATAACAACTACCTCACCATCACTGTACTCGAGAAGCTCCTCGTTGTTATCCTCAACGACGAGCTGCTCATCGACAAATTCTTCCGGCTACAATTCCAGCAGTAGCTCGAGCAGCACCATCTCAAGCAGTAGTTCTAGCTTAAGTAGCAGCAATAATCCCTTAACCTCTTCTACTTCCTCCACCACTTCCTCCGATTCCTTACTAAACAACAACTGCTGTCACTCGACCCAGTTACAATGTGACGAAGATAGCAATGAGTTTGTTGATAATTTATGTGCAGTCAACAACAATGGACCTACAACGTCTGCCAACAGTAACCAACAACAGCAACAGAATAGTGTTTATGTCAATAATCTCATTAATCGTTCCTTAGAATATGTTAATACGGCTACGGAAGATCCAACCTTTTTAACAGATCGTTGTTTGGAAAATGCTCTCAAGGCGGAGGAAAAGAGGCCACAACCCATATGTACCTATTTTAAGACAGTACAAAAGGATATTACGCCACCCATGCGTAAAATTGTGGCTGAATGGATGATGGAGGTAAGTGTTTCAAACAGTTTTATTTTTTTTTCAATATTTTTAAGATTATTTATAAATCGTTTGAGGGAGGCAGCCAAACAAGCAACAAGTGGTTGCTTGTAATCTATTACAACATGTGGGAATGTTTTGACGTCATGATGTACACACATACAAATGTATGCATGTATCTCATTTGAAAGACTTTGAACTAAATCACAAGCGTTTTGCGAACTAATTGTTTCAAATAATATTGTAAAATTAAAAAATTATGTGTATTTATGTTTTAAATATGTTAAACCATAACGAAGAATACATACATATGTATATTATGATTAAAGCCAAGGAGAAGATCTTATAAACTTTTTACACTACATATGTAGGTATTTAGCTTAGCAATGCTAAGAAGTTAGCGTATCGTATAACATTTGATAGTTAAAGTCCTATTTGGAATTGCGTTAAAAATTCAATGGAACAGTAAAAAAAGGTTTTTTCCATGTATATTTTTAAGCAGAATTTGCAAAAATGCGAGCTAGCTTTTATAAAACCGCAAACCCCAACTCAACAATGACGTAAATCATATATTTTAAGATAACTGATAACTGAAGAGTTAGGATTTATTTAGTTTTCTATTTATTACTACAACAATAAAATTAATAATAAAAAAATCATTCTTTGTCAAATTATAACTAATGATAACAGAAGCCGTTGATGTTGAGTACCTACATGTATTCTTCTTAAAGCCACAAAAAATATATTAAAAATAATTAAATAAATTAACGACTGAACTCGCAATTGAGAAGGTCTGTTATTAAATTGCAAGCTAAACGAATTTTAAAGGCGCCACAGCTCTAATCAAGCAAAATCAACAATTTTAAAACACGAGAGATGCACCTGAAAAAAAAATACAAAAAATAATAACAAGTTGCAATCATTGGAATTAAAATGAAACACATATACTGAAGTGTTGAATTAGAAATTAGTTTTCATTCTACTATATGTCAGAACTTTTCAATGAAATTATAATTAAATAAAAACAATCATTAATAGGTATTTTTTATGACATAGATTAAAATATTTCAAAAACTATAGCACGTATTTTTGTAATCAGTCAATATTGTAGCTATATTTTATTTCACAACAAATTCGAACATTATCGGGTATGTTCTGTATTCCATGCGGAATGAAAATGTTCGGAATCATCAGAGCATTGTTGTTGCAAATTATTATTTATCACAATTCCGAGTACTTTTATTTCGCATGGAATACACAACATGCCTGTATACTATGTATGTATTTTAAAAATTTAAGAAAAAGCCAAAATGTTTTTTATTTTCCTAAAAAAAAATCGCGAGCTTATACGTAATAGCCATATCTGACTGGAAAATATTGTGTACATAATTTTTTTCTGGACGCTATCTTTGTTCCCGAGTTAAACATTCTTATTTTTAATGGGTCATAACTTGTAGAATATAGCCCTGATATCAACCATATAGGTACATTTCCAAATGATATTAGATATATTTTTAATGGTCTACACATTTTTCAATCCCATTAACCCATTGCGAACCAAATGCAATTTTTATAATTTTTGACCCGACTTTTTGCGTAAAATGCCATTTTCTCACAAACTGATCGATATAACGGAACTTTTGTATGTATGCAATTTTATAGAGTTATTTTCAAGCTTTCATTTAATGTACATTTTAATGTTTTTGCTTTTGCATACGTATACTATTGCTTCACCGCCGCTGTCGAAATTTTATTATTGCTTGGTTCTCTGCTTGCGCAAAAAAAGTTTTCAATTAATTATTATTTTTTTTGTGGACTGTTTTAAAATTTTGCAAAAAAAGTCTGCTTACACCAAATAGTGACGTGTAAGGCAAAACAAGACACATTGTTGTGCATATGAAGCAAAGTTGATGGTCGATATCTCAGAAACCACTAACAATTTCATGAAACGTGGCTTGGATTTGGAAAGAGGTCATCCAAAATATATATAATTCATTTTGGATCGATTTTCCGTCATCCCACGTCAAATTTGGTTGATAAACAGATCGGTTTCAGCTATATGCCATATTCAGTGTTCTATTGACACATAGCTGTTTATCAACCAAATTTGACGTGGGATGACTGAAAATTGTTCCAAATTCAAACAAACCCCGTCGGAAGAAAATCACAATAGTTCACTCTTAAATAATTTTTTCAAAAATCTTCGGTGGTTGGTCAATAATGAAATGACGAAATGGTATTTTGATGCCGAAACTCGGGTAATTATAAATATTTGAAAATAATACACACATATTTGGTTTTTGTGGGCGCGGAACTGCACACTTTAACCAAAACGTTGTATTGTCATTCTTAAGAATCGGTTAAGGTGAACTACTGGGAAAAGATGTCTCAAGATTGAATTGCACAACCACTGCCAGCATGATACACAGAAAAAAACTTATATCCATGGAGTTTTTAGTGATAAAGGATAAATTTGTTACAATTTGCAGGTCACGCCATAAATAAAAGACCATAATAAAAATTTGCTTTATTCAATTATTACTTAAATTTTATTCAAATCAAATGAAATACCGTATAGCATAAGACTGAAACAATCACTTTATAAGAAAAAAAAAAACTATAAAATTAGTATAATCAATTCATTTATTCGTGTATTGAAAGAATTTACAACTGAAATGATCTCTTATAAGGGAGCATTATAATAACAACTTAAGCGATCAACTATACGTTTGCTGATACTTATGCGACCTAACCTATTAATACCTTTAATTCACATTTATTTCTCACAGTGTTAGCTTTTAAACACATTTTATTTAACGACACCGTGACACCTATAACTATGAAAAAACTTGCATACAAAACTATTAAATAATTTGTTTTTATTCTAATACACACACAAACATTTACATTTTTCAACTCCAGCAAATAATTATAATTTATGTTAATATTGATTGTAAAACAAAAATAACTAAACAAAAAGTTACTTATAACTACATATTTTTATGATTTTTTTTTGTTACGGGGTGAAGAATAATTTTCAACTTTTGTTTGAGAATTTTTTATTTATTATTTTCTATTTTTTGTATTTAATTTTCGATGAATTCAAATTATATTTATTTTTTAGAAATAAAAAGACGGTGCAAACGGCAAATATTATATTTACAAACTTTAAAAGTGTTTCATCATTGTTGCCATTTAGTTATTATTGAACATTATTTTTACAACCTATTAGATTTCATAGTAAATTTTGTTCAAAACATAATGACACAGTAGTTTGAACTGAAAATTTAATTACTATTGCCTAAATAATAATGACCGGTGCAGTGCTCCACTGTAGTTTTTTTGTATATTTCGGTAGATGAACCTCTAAAACTCGATTTAAAAAAAAAATGAGTTCTCTACTTTCTAATTAATTTAGGTAACGATATGTACATACACATACATATGTACAGCCATACGGACATCACCGCAAAACAGAAGAATAGTTTCATAGGATCTCAAAACGTAGCGATCTGAAGAGACTTGATTTCCGAAAATCGGAGAGAAATCAGTATCTAAATTCCAAAGTTTTCAAAATTATTTTCATAACTGGAAGCTAAAAATGATCACCTAGTACAAATTTATTACGACTTCTTCATTTATATTTATTATTAGTTAATTCACTTATTCTCAAGCGTTCTTAATTTAATATATTGTTATTTAATACAACAAAGATATAGCGAAAGATACTTCGTTCCAAGATGGTAATATCACGACACCTCTCGTATTTTTTTTTGTAATTAATTCAATATTATTATTTAATTCTTAGGTAACAAACGTAATAATGTACCTTTAAAACACTGTGCAATGACGCACACGCTGTATATCAGCTTAAACTGTTGAGTTTGCGCAGTCATTGCAAATTTCTCATGTATAATAATTAACAATTTTGCTGTACATGTGCTATACATAAGTATGTACTCTTTTTGTAATTTTAAATTACCCTGTAACTTAAAACTTTAAATTAATATTATAATCAAACAATATTTTCCTATAAGCAACAAAAAAAAATAGTAATTTTTTTTTCTAAAAAATATCGATTTAATCTTTCAAAACGTCAAACACGTTTTTAACGATTTTTTTTGTTTAACATTCGTCTTTATTCGTATTTGGCAGTTTTTGCTCATTTAACTTTTTCGTGTGTCGTTCTGTTAATCTTATCGTTATTGTTGTTGCACTAAGTTTTGTATGTTCATTCGTATATACATATGAGTTTTTTTAAATAATTTTTTTTCATTATAAATTTTATTTTATTTTATATTATTTCTCAACGTCTTTTTTCTATGATGACAAGAAATAAAAAAGTTTGAACAATTATCTTTAGTGGCTGTTGTTGCTGTTATTGTTAGTGTTCTTTTTAAACATTTAACATATTATTAGTTTAAGTTTTTTTATAACTTAAATTGTCAATCATACAAAAAAAAAAAAAAAAAAAAAAAAAAGAAGGAAAAAACGCTCTTGTTTAAATTTTTTTAGCTCTTTTTCTTTTTGTTTTACTTTTTCGACGTATGACACTATTTTTTTCGTATTTTGCACCACTCAACATGTTTGAGTTCTATCTATATTTTGGGGTTAATTATAGCATTTTATTCGTTATCAACAAGTAAATTGTTTTATTTATTTATTTTTTTTGGTGGTTAGACCACAAAAATGGCAAATTTCCAAATAATCTATGGAAATCCTCTGCAAAAAAAAAAAAAAAATAGCAAATTACTTTTCATACAAATGTTTTTCCTTATATGTATGCTAAATTTTCTTAAATTGTTATTGTAGCGTATCGTAAATATTCATACCATTAATCAGCATTTTGTCTAAAAACTTTGTTCCAGCCTTAATGTTTGGATATTTATGTCATACTGTTGTGAAATATGAATGAAAAGTATATATTTGTTTCCGTAAATCACTTTTCTTTTATTAATTTGTTTTATTTATGTGTGTGTGTGTGCAAAAATACAATTAAGATAATACACGTTTTTTCTATTACTACACCTAATTAGTTTAAATATTAATTTAATTTCAAATCTTTGAGTATACTAACACATAACTAAAGACTTTTAAAACTACATTCATATATGTTGAAACAAGTATGTATGTACAAGCTAACTGCAATATCAACAAAGAAAGTATGATAACACAATTATTCGACCGGATTTAATAATGCTGTAAATAACGAGTAATTTTGATGTACTATTTACCTTGGAACTTGTTCAAAGTAATATTTTTAGTACATACATATGTACATATATGTACACAGATATGTTGATTGTGCTTTACAAATTTCCAAACTACCCCTAAACATTTCTGCGCAATTAAAGGCATGCAAATTTGACTTTGAAAATGAAAATCATTTGAAAAGCTCAAGAACTTTTCTATAATTATGTAGTATCGTAATTGGAACTTATTCGCCCTTATTCCAATTGTCGTCGTAGTCTCAAAACGATGCTGCCTTGCGTTGTCTGTTTTAAATTGCTACTCCAATTGTCGTTATCAACATTTATCAATGACTGTGAACATGTACTTGGGATTCTCTAATCAAATTTCACATTGATATTATATTAGGACGTCACCGTCATTTTTGACAACGACTTGAAATATTTTGAAATAATATAAAATATATATAAGATATAAAATGGGAAACAGTGTAAAAATTTTGTAGAAGATTTGTTAAAAACCCTTCGCAAAATGTTAGGGGAAAAATAATTGCAAAAATCGAAATTATTATCTACTTGTTGCTTTTAGCATTGTTTTTGGTGCTTTTTAAATTTTCGACGCGGAAAATTTTGGAGTTGGTGCTTTTATTTTTCATTTCTATCGCTTTTTAATATTTTTCGGTGGCACCAAATCTTAATTTAGAATAATAGAAATGGACTGCCCAAACGTCACTATTTAACAAATTTAATTTTTACATTTTAGTTTTAGCCTAGATTATCGCTCTCAGGGCAGACCATATTCAAAAAACTAACTCTACATGTATATCAAGTCTCAAGAGAACCTCAACAGAAAATTAGAAGTTTTATATATCCAATTTAAACTGGTATCAGATCCACATTGGAGAAGGTCTGTAGTACTATTTGATATTAAAACTTTTTCTAAAATATTTTAACTTTACCTATTCGTAGGGGATTTTTATAAACTTGGACTAACTTTAACCACTATAAAGTTGTTACAAACCCCTTTGTTTGCATGCCGGCAAGTGGTTAATCTAGCAACTAGCTCAGAAATGTCAGGGGCGGTAAAATCCGCTACTTCTGGTGCAAGCAATGGTTTTTATAATATGGCGCCCAACGTGGGGCTCGAATTTAATTTTTCATCTGAAGTTGGCTAACCCAAATAATACTATGGTTCCGGTGACTTAAACTAGATTTAAGTAAATTACTTCGAAGTGTTGCTATTCGAATTTTTAGACAAATGATTCACATACTTTATAAGGTGTGGGTGGGTTGGAATTGAACTTTTTTCTGTATAGTTTGCATTTTAAAATGAATTAAATACACTTCAATGTAATTTTTTCGAAATTGTCAATCACTTTTGATGGATGGCTTAGGGATGGAGCTTGTTATTTTAAAAGCAAGGCAGGACCGCATAGACAAAACGAGCTCTCATATTTATATTGAAAACAAAAACAAATTAAAATTTTTTATTATTGTTTTCAATATAAATATGAGAACGAACTCGACTTGTCGACATCGTGGGAAAGGCGGTAAGTAATATATTCGACATGATTTGCTTTGAGGTGATTAGCCGTACGAAAAATTTGTGGTAAATCCTGTCGGTGTACTTCAGGAAAGCCAAAATACTCCTAAGGTGCTGAACAAAACTTATTGCGTATGCGCTTTAAGAAAAGTGAAAATTAAGTATAACATATTCGGAATTGAAATAAACATCGGGATGAGTTATAATTTTAAAACAATAATTGAAGTTGTGTGTAATTGAAGTTGTGTGTTTTAAAAAAAATAATATTTTTGTTTCTAACTATCGTAGATCATGGCGATTAGACCAAAACACTCGCATTAAAAATCTGTGTTTAATTTTAATAAACAATTTTTCTCAAGTTAAAAGTCCACAGATGTATAAATCAACATGATTTGCCCAAACAACATGATTTCACGAAATCATGCCGGTGGAAACGTAGTAGATATTTATAATTTTAAAAATAGGTTTTTACTGTCACAGCGTTATCCGCAAATCTTTTTTATTCATTTTTGTTTGCATTGGATTATAAATAAAAAATAACAAGCGTAAAGGTTCCCTGATGATCTGCATTTAGCCCCAGTGAAATGCGCATAGGAACTAGCTAATGCCCCTTAGTAATCAAAGTCAATGTGTTTTTATAAACAATTAATATTCTACTGATTAAGTAAAATATTAATTTTGGGAAATAGTGCGATTATAAATTTAAAAAAACATAAATAATTTTTAAATTTGGTGATTTTTTTAATTACGCGCTTTTTCTCGGACTTAGCTTTTTTTTCAATTTCAAAGCTGACAACACTGTTTAAAAGGCACTCGAACTCTAAAAAGGGGGAAAAAAACTTGGAATAAATCACGCCTATTGCGAAGATGTAAAAAATTAAAATTCATTAATGGCGTTTTCTTTTCTACAAAAGATGATGCATTTTTTGCACTTTTTAATGAAAATTTGCAATATAATCATTTTTGGAGGAAGTGAATTTATTAGAAATTATTCTATCATCTCTTATGAAGGTAAATTTTTGCTTTAAAGGAATGCTAAATTGCTATTTATTTAATAAAAAATAAAAAAGTGTTAAATTTTTTCTAGAAAAGAAAACTCCATAAAACTCGCCAAATCTGTAAAGGAAAGTCAAGTACACTGGGGAAAAATCACTAAAATTTTAAAGATACAAAACGTAATAATCATTAAAAGTCTCTAAAATGTAAGAAAGCCAAAAACTTTGAAAAAATTACGCCTGTCGCGCAAAATCGCTAAAACTATAAGGAATGCCAAAAATTTGGCAAAAATCGCGAAAATGGCGTAAATCCGCAAAATCTTGCTAATACCGCACATTCAAAGTTTATTTTGCAATTTTTATGGTCCAAAGTTCTTATTGTATTTAAAGAAACCACATGCATTTTTCTACGATTTAACTTCTTTCTATTTTTTAAATCTTTTAAGATGAAAAACAATTTGTTGACTTCTCCCCTTGTTTGCTTGTCATGTGATAAATTTTCAAAATTAAAATTTCAACTGTCACTAAAATTTTCTTATGCAAATTTGTCATAAAACTGTGCCATTTTACTTTAAGATTTCTTTCTTTTATAATGAAATATATTTCATTCTAATACTTACTAATTTCCTTAAACAATCTTTTGCTAGTGTCCAAGTTAATTTTGCTCTAAAACAATTCTTTTTTCGTTTTCTTTTTATCTTTAAATTAACTTGTGTGTGCAGAAAAATTATGGTTTTCTAATTTTAGAAAATAATGTATATAAAAGTTTATTTCGAAATAAATTTGACTGGAAATTTGCTTCCAATTGTTTAGAACTAGCATGAGTAAAAATAATTTTCTTTATAACATAAAGCGTTAATATCAAAGAAATTAGCATAGGAGGACTTTAAAGATACATATATCATACACATCGTTACTGTAATATAGAAAGTCCCTAACTATTTTTTTAATTCCAGTTTTTTTGCTTATTTCGATAGATGGAATCTGTCTAATCTGTTAAAAATGCGTTCCATTCTGGCACATAGTTTTCTCCGGTACAAAAAATAGTTAAGCTGGCACCTACAAGAAGGGACAAAAAGGACCGGATAGTCGTTACGCGTTGTGCTTTCTACAATCTACAAATACTACTTCAAATAAAGGTGTCCAATACACAGAAAAAAATAAAAATTATTTTTCATAAAAAAATTCGTTGTGCCAAGTAAAAATTTAATTAAATTTTCACCTGTAAACGAATTGCTAATATTAAGTAAATTTTTGTACCAAATTTAATTGAAATAATTTTTATTAAATATTTAATAATAATAATTAAAAGTTTAATTAAAATATTTTAAAGTTTTCAATTAAATTTTTAATTATAATAATAAAAAATTGAAAAAAATGTGCGATTTGGATTGGAGGTAATAATGGGTGGATGTGTTCCAAATCGGCTAACGACGTTATGTTGAGTTGAATACTTACTTATTATTTTCGTTTTCGTAATTATTAATTTTATATTTTTACTTATTGTTTGTTATTTTAATTTCATCTAAGGGTTGAACTAAGCTACTTCTGTTTTGAAATCCAACCTGCCACTACCACTGAGCAAAAACAGTTTTATTTATACCGTACGTCAAAAACGTGAATTTTTTGACAAACATTGCCTAGTTTTTTTTGTATTATAGTATTTGTTTGCTTTATGCTGCCACCTTGTATTGTTATTACACCATTGCATTGAAAGCTTTGCTACAGGTATATAAAAGCTCATTGAAGTTCTTGCTGTTTCACACATTGGTTATCATTTGTATGTATGTGTACTATTCGTGGGTATGCATACAAATGATAGCGAATGTGTGTAAAAATAATCATATGTTGATACTAATAATTAAATATTTAATTTTATCAATTAAATTATTTAATTGAAAGTGTGATTTTTTTTAAATTAATGATTTAATTAGAAAAAAAATTGTAATATTTTTTTTCTGTGTACCAGTATTACAGTTTTGGCGAATAAGATGCTTGTAGCTTATTATTTAGAATGACCACAAACAAATGTTTCTTATATTTCGTATTTTTTGTACTTATTTCTATAACAGAATTTAGCTTATATAACTACAATAGTTATGACCGTTAAGTTAATGTCCTTAATCTACTTTAAATAGCAACGATTTTATTATTGCAATTTTTTTCTTATAAGTATATAACAACTATTTCAAATAAATTGTAAGTAAAAGTCAACTGACAAAAATAAACAGCAGCTGCAAATGTACAATAAAAAAGGACTTCTGTTAAATACTTGATTACAGAAATTGTTTAGGACTTTTAAAAAACTGCATACTTTTTTAGTTTCTGGTATTGTTGTTATATTTGTATTTTCTTTAAGGGAAGCTGCTGTTAAGCAAAAGTAAAAGGGTTTTGACTTGTTAACACCATTTCCTGAAATAAACCTGACAATGATTATATGTACATAAATGATCGTTGAATTATAGTTATGCACTACTTACTACCAAAATGATACGTGAGAAGCTAATAAAAAGTCTTGTTTAAAGTTGACTAATGAGAATTTTTAGTCACAAGACAACTCAGTAGTAGCATTATAATCCACAAGTTGAACAAAGAATACAATAATTCGTAAAAACTTGGTCAAAATATAAGCCAATTTGCCAAGGTTGGCTGTCCACTGGGTAAACCAAAAACACCCACCCACCCGCGTTTTTATGTGAAAATAACTTACATGTATAACCAACCCACTGAGTTGTATGCAAATTTTCTTAAGTTTTCGTCATACACTATTTGAATAACTTCACTAGATATTTTCTACCACAAAATATCGCTTTTTACGAAAATAAATTATGGATATTTCTTAGTGGAACCGTTCACCTTTTGCCAGCAAAATACCTCTGTGCGGCAATCCAAGTCTTGAATCCATGTATGAGTACGGATTTCATGCAGGAGTTGAAGAGGATGATTTGGTTTTTCTTGATATCTGAACAGAACGTCAGATGGGTTCTAAGAGGCCAAATTAGGGGCTATTCACATATTACGTAACGCTATTTTAAGAGTTTTTATTAGGACCCCACGAAAGTGCTTAGACCTTTCTGGTTGCTCTGTTCATAATATTGTCTAGGATTATATTAAAAAGTCGTGGTGATAGAATGCAACCTTGCTTCAGGCAACCTTCATGCATCACTCTGCAGCTTACATTATCACTGAGAGAACAATAAAATTTTCTTTTACCATTAAGTTGATAGTAGATTTACAACTTTT
Source organism: Panzeria rudis (assembly GCA_956483635.1). NCBI lineage: Eukaryota > Metazoa > Arthropoda > Insecta > Diptera > Tachinidae > Panzeria > Panzeria rudis. The sequence continues at coordinate 24,058,633 of OY101448.1, read as the reverse complement.
TAAAACTCGTTTTCTGTGAAACAAGTTTTTGTTTGTTATGGCTCTATTGCAGAAAAGGCTCGATATGTATGTAAATTCAGGTAAATAAAGGTAAACATTTTTTTTTACTTTACACTAGCAAACGGTGTAATAATGTTTACTAAAGAAGGAAAAGGTGTTGCTTTCTTGTTGTTGTTTTTATACCAGCAACATGTGTGTTTTGTTTTTGCTTGTTTATTCTCAACGGTAAAACTAAAAAGGCCTTCTCAATTTATATCTTGGAAGCCCATCTTACACCTTCTTTTAGAAGGCCTCGACTTTCCCTAAGAAAATACATTCTGTTAGAAGGGAAGATGAAGGAGTATTCTATTTTTAGACTTTTCGTTTTCTTTATCAAAAATGTACATTAGAAATAACAAAAATTCTCGTATTCTTTTTTCGCAAGTATTTTGTATATAAAACTGAAATATACGTACAAGAAACATCATACATGCTACTATTATGCCGTTTATGTTGAAGCTGGGCTCAAATCGTCACATCCGTGAACGTACAACTCGTCACGTAAAAACGCCATTTTCGGATTATGACATACGTGAACGTACTTAAATCCCATACAGTTTATACGATTGACGTGTCACGTAATTCATTTTAGTACGATTGCCGATTCGATCACGGATGTGACGATTTAAGCCCTGGTTAACTTATACTTATTTCGACGAAACTATTCATGTCCAATTCCTTCTTCATAAATATGTACATACACGAACTTTAGCCTCATTTGTATAAAAAATTACTTTAGATGAAAGGACATATTTAATTCAAAATACATACATAAAAATCACATTAATCAAAAATACAAGCCGCTATAAAAATACCGAGATTAAAAGAATTTACCTCCGTTTGCTTTTTGAACCCCTTAAAAACCGCATTTTTAGCAGGGGTTTTGTCAGGCCTTCCACAAGTAGCGATAGTAAGGCCTTCCCCGCAGTGATGACGTATGTAAAAAAAGTATAAAGATGGAATAGAGCGTGAAGTACTTCTCCTTCCAAAAGAAGGTGTAAAGATGCCTCCTATAAGGCCTCAATACTGCTTCTTTTTACCACTGGGTTATTATTGTATTGTGATATCAGTGTGTGTGTGTGTGTGTGTGTGTTCATTTAATTGAGGATCCCGTCATCTTTAAGTAAATGAAAGAAAACCACTACTTGCATCTGTCGTTTTTTATGTTTATTTAATATAATTTTATTTTTTCATATTGCCAACTTGCTTGAATGTGAGAAAAAAAACTAACAGTGGTTGAATTGTTGCAAACATTGAGGGGTTGTTATTGTAGCTCTCGCTGCAACTTAAAATGTTGACGTCTTTGGTCTCTTCTCTAACATGGTTTAACATTTATATATTCTTACATATTTTACTTAGCTATTGCATATTTTGTTAGACAGATGTAAAAAATGCACCTCCTTGAGTGCCAACTTTAACTGTTAGTCTCCCCCTTCCCACCCCTCTCCATAGCTTTTGTTTTTATTTATTTTAGTGCCAGCCAGATATTTCTCTTTATTTGTTTATTATTTTTAGGCACTGTTGCCAGATTAACTTAATGAAATTCTGCACACATTAAAAAAGTTTAAATTCTATTTTAAATAAAAATAGGTGAACTCTAGTAAGCAAATAGTCTGAAACTAAAGACAATTGTGACAGAACTATTCCCCCTTATCGTGTTTGGCGATTTTCGCCTTCGACTATGACATTTTTGTAATAGATTAAAGACAGCACGCTACATTTTTCTTTAATCTATTACAAAAATGTCGTAGTCGAAGTTGAAAATCGCCAAACACGATAAGGGTTGTTATACATATCGCGACCTCATTATTGGTTTAGCCCATATGCCAAAAAGTCGGAATGGATAAAAACAACAAAGAAGATTTACATAAAGTTTTCTCAAAATATATCCAATAGAATTTGTTTGTATTCTCACCACTGCTTCCGGCATATGTTTGGAAGAAAAATGAAAAATTTAGTGAACTTTCATCAATCCGGTAAGAAATTAATATATTTTTACTGAAAGTAAAAAATCATGTAATGCTTCAATTTTATTATTATCGACCTTTTTTTCGGAGGGCCCGCCGAAGGAAAACATCAAACTATTAAAAAATCTTGTTATGTGCTCCAGTAGCCACTTTTTTATTTTATTTGTAAAAAGTAGCTTTTGTTGCTCCATGTGTATACTAACTGCTGCGTATTTAGTAACTTGTTATAGAGATGAAATTTTCTACTTTTTATTGAAAATAAGCGTATAAATGTTAGAAAAGATATTTACATGGAATAAAAAGTTAATATTGATGAAACTTGGTATTTTACTTGATTTTTGTTGATTTTTCACCAACTTTATCTGGCAACAATGTTTATACAAACTATGTTGATATCTTTGCATTTAAGTGGGGCATTTGAAATGTTGTTGTAGTGTTGTCAATATTTTGTTTTTATTTTTGTGCCCTGCAAATGAGGCCGAGAGCTTGTGAGAATTTTGAGAGCTCCTAAGAAATCTGATAAGAAAAAAACAAACATTTAAAGTTTTATAACTTTGCAATTTTCAAATAAAAATAAAAAATATGTAAAACAAAAATTCAAGTGAAATAAAATGACATCATTTCGTATGCTTATACTAATGCTAAGATTTTGAAGAAAATTAGGTACCAGATAGTTTAATTGAAATATGGCTTAATAGAGGTGATGTGGCAAAATAAAAAAAAATAGTAATAATTCATTGTACAAAAAAGCTCACCATGATTTAATGAATTGAAAACCACGAGGGAATAGAATACTCCTTGCGAAATTCCGTTCAAAGGATACGAGTAGAAATCTAACATGCGTTCAATACTAAACATAATCTTATGGCGCCCATTTAGCTAATTTGATTTGTATATCATTAGTCAAATATCTTTGATTTCGACTAAATTCAATAACACCAAATGAAATAACTTCCAATAAAACAATTTCCAATGAAATAGGACATACAAAAATTAAATAAATTTCAAGAAAATTGAATGAAATAAATAAAAACATATAAATTGAGTGTTAGGCTAAGGTTCGTAACGTTATATTCAGAAAGAATTGCTCATGATTAATATTCCAAGGAACAAGGGAAAAATTAACATCAACTTAATTTTTCAATGTACACAGCAGAACAGAGAAGCGCCACTTTCGGAAGTTGCTAAACTTCCATCGTAAGTGCTCACGTTTATTTTGTTTCAACCACTTGTCAGGTGGCTCTGTTGAGCATTTTGGAAAATTGTTTTACCAAAAATCAGAAAACGGAGTCTTTTACGACTACCTTAGATGGTCAAAAAGTGATTAATCTGTTTCGGGCTTAAAACAAGACTCGAAAATGATTCCTACAAATGACTAGAAAACGACTTGTGCGCAATCATAAATTGATCATGCATATGTTCGACAATTAATCTTTTAAGACTAACTTAGACGATCAAAAAGTGATTAAGCAGTTGCGCGCTCAAAAAACGACTCGAAAATGAGTGCCATAAATGATTAGAAAAAGACTTGTGCGCAATCATAAATTGTTCAAGTATATGCTCGAAATGTGACTGTTTTGAGTATTGTTATAAAAGTAAGTTTATTTTAGTTTTGTGCTGTCGATATTGTAGGCAATACCTTAGCTGAGAGGTCGGTACGTAATGTTACGAATCCGACAAGTGCCTGCAAGCAAAATGCACGTGAGTACTGACGATGGAAGTTTAGCGGCTTTCGAAAGTGGTGCTACTCTGTTCTGCTGTGTACGTTGAAAAATTAAGTCGATGTTAACTTTCCCTTGTTCCTTGGAATATTAATCATGCCCAATTCTTTCTGAATATATCGTTACGAATCAGTTTCGATTCACAAGCAAATACGTTCGAAATAATCATATTAATAGAAAGAATATAACTATGAGATACGGCTAATTTCAAGGTCAATCCGATAGAAAATCGATGAAGTGTTGGAGTAATCTATCACGCTGTTACAAAATGAACCTAGAGAGGCTTGTCGATCTAGTTGATAGATCATTTTGTCATTATGGAATATCTACTTCAATATCCCCTCAAAATCGGAAGTTATCGAAAAAAAATTATCTTTTTGAACTTCATGGACAAACAAATTTTAATTGCTTTAAGCTTTCCGTGTATACTCGAAAGAATTTTTATATCAAAATAAAATTAATTATTTTTATTTTTTTATGAGTTAAAATCTTGCGGCTTTTTTTTGCAACCATTTGCTTGAGAACCTAGCAACGGTTTTATTTGATTAAAAAGTATATCTTATAACGATTACAATAAGCCCTAAATTATTCAAATCCGTGGGGAATTGGCATAGTTACAATATTTTTTAAACAAAATTTCAATGTAGAATTATACATGCAACACATTCCCACTTCATTGTGGAGCTACTCACAAAATAAAAGGTAAAAAATATATTACTGGCCACTATGGAAGATTTTATAAGTTCATAAATTTCATTCTGATTTTTATTAAAAAATTCTAAGAAATAAATAATGAATATATTTTTAAGGATTAAAAAATATTTGCATGATGCTATTTAATAAAAGAATTTCCTGCCTGCAATTTCTTAAACATTTTTTTCCTCTTCTCGGAGGATTATTTTTAATAAAAATATTAAAAATAGAACTTTAAAAGCATTACTAATTTGTAGGGAATGTTCTGCAAAGACATAAAATATCACACAGAGAGAATTCCTAATCAATTGTATTCCTTTAGTTTCGCTCTCAGTGTGTTTGTTCTTTTCTTAAAGTGGTAGAATTTTTCTTACCTGTATTGAGGAGACATTATTGTTTTTGGATCGTTTATGTTTTGTACTTAAAATTCATAACACAGACTTCCATTTTTCTCTCTTCAATTTATTTTTATTATGTTTAAAAAGGAAAAAAACAAATGAAAATGAAAAAAAAAGAATTTTTGCAAATTTAAGCTGGAAACAAACACTACAGGAGGGTTCCTACGATCGTTCTTTAGTATTATTCGCTATATGTAAGAGCCTTTTCAAATATCCTTGTTTAAGTTTGCATAAGAACCTCAACAAAGGGAAGTAGTTGAAACTCTCAACTGTCATTCAAGGGTTCAATATCGTTTGTAAAAACGTCCGCAACAAATTATTGTTGCTGTAGTTAAGGAAACTATTAAAATATAAATTGTAGGTACATATTTAAATACATATATACCAAGAAACAGATAAAGAAAAAGTACAGTTGTCAAGAAAAGGATACTTTTGCCGTTTTTGTTTGTTTCTATATAGGTATGTACTTACATACATACATATGTATGTATGTATGTATAGTGTAACATTTTCAGTAGAATATTTGGTAATAACTGTGATAACAAATTCAAAATTATATGTACTATATTTTTTTTAATGTATCTGCTCAAAAATACTACTGAGTTTTGTTACAAATATAATATGGATATACAGGTGTGCTCATAAAAATAGCAGTGACCGTATTTAAAAAAAAATATTCGACAAAAAACTAACGGCCGTATGCATAACCAAAAGTTGTCAGGAAGCTTAGCATAAGTGAAGAAATTGAACTGGCTCTGAAACAGTTTTTCAATAAAATTGGGCATTGTGCAGCACATCTCGTTGGACGGTGTCGCTGAGATCATGACTTCATTTTAGCCGAACTCGTGAACCCGCATCTACCAGGACTCGACGTTTTTTTGTCTGAAGCTCTTTAAGGCTTCCCATAAATTTTCAATGGAGTTATGGTCTGCGGACTGCGGTGGTCGCGGCGCAAAATCAACCTCATTGAACCAGGAACCAAAAAAAAAAGAGTTGTTATAAAAATTTTTGTTCAAAAAGTCAAACCGAAAGAATTTTATTATAGGATATTTGAGTATATCATTGTGATGGTTATGAGTTAAGGAATAAAAAAACCCCTTAAAAATACTTTTATATATTGACTTTTCTCAAAAAAGTCAAAATATAACTGCTATTTTTTGACTTATATTTTTTCGGTCAAAACTAAACGTTAAAATTTGCCATATATTTTTTTCGTCAAAAATAAGTTAAAATTTGACTGATATTTTTTTGGTCATAAATAAAAGTTAAAATTTGACGAAATGTTTTTGGTGAGCATCAACTATTTAACCAATTTATCTAACGAAATAGAATACGAGAGGTATTGTAATTTCTAATATTCACTTAAAATTTAAATTGATAATGGTTATTACGAAATTCCCCATGTTAAATTATTTATTTGCTATTTTTTTTCCAAATTTTAACTTTTATATTTCAGCAAAGAAATATCGGCAAATTTTTAACTTTTATGTTTGACATAAAAAGTATCGGTAAAATTTCAACTTCTATTTTTTACCAACAAAATATCGGTCTTTTATTTTTGACAAAAAAGAAAAATATCGGTCAAATTTTAACTTTTATTTTTGACCCAAAAAATATCAATAAAAAAATTACAATTATTTTTTGACAGAAAAAATATTGCCAAAATAACTATTATTTGACTTTTTTGAAAAAATTCATAACATTTACGGTCCATGATCAAAACAAATTCTTGCTAGTTTTCATGTTTTTTTTTGTCGATATATTGTTGGTAGACCGATTTTATTGTCATATTCCACCAGCTTAACGTAACTAGTTATTTCTACATGCCATTCGCCTACAGAGAAAAAAATGTTTGGTGACAAAAATCCCGGTATTCAATAATTTTTTTTTAACTTCCTGTGATAAAGAATTCCGCTATATTGATAATAAAATTATTAAAAAAATATGTAAATTAAAAACGATTTTGACATGGCTGGGATACGAACCCGGGCTTCCTGGACGTAAAGCATACGCTCTCCTGCTGAGCCATATCCCAGTTATTATATTACGGGATAAAACTTGTTTTAAGTACTTATGTATGAAAAAAAAACAAATGACCGGCATAGGAAAGAAATACATACAACGAAATATTGCATTAACTTAATGATAAATGTTATTGAAATTCATATATATTTTTCAATAACATGGTGTTATTGAACATATTTCTTGTCTATTTTTTCTGTGTACCCAACTCGGTTATAAGCAAAACTACCTTTAACGTATTATTTATGTGTTTTTTGTTATATGTATTTTGTATTGGAAGACGGACATACATACTGGCTAGACCCAAATAAAATGATTTCGCTTTCATTAGACCACAACTTTTCATTCATCCGGTTGATAGATTCTTGGGTAAGCTTTAAGCGGACCGTTGAATCTTCTTTCGTCAACAATGGCACTTTTCTAGACTTCTAACAAACACTTTGCTTTTAAGCAAGTCCGTACAAAAAGCGGTAAATATAACATACCAATTCAATTAAACTTATATTGAATCTTATTTAATGAAGGAAGCATTTTAGTAAGTCATACATTATAATGCTCATCCATTCTCGATGTCTTACGATTGCGCCTCGAGTCTCGATGTTCTTTTTCTGTGAGATGGGTTTGGAGATCAACTAAACGCATCGCGATAATATTTATTTACATTTCTTATAAGTTATTAATTTATTTCGAAGTTTTTAAATTAAATTTCTCGTTTCTACGGCTAAGTGCTTTCATTGTTCCACTATTAAAAAAATCGGACATATTTTGCAAAATAACTACATATCTAAAAAGTCTTTGAATCACTTGAATCACATATTTAGTTTTTAATTTATTAAACAATTTTAAAGCTTAGAGTCAGTAATTTTTTTTTAAAATTGTAAAACATACTCCTATTTTTGATCAAAGACAAATAATGAAATTTCTGAGTTAAATCACAAACGTAAAACGATCATTTGCTTAGTGTTTTGGTTTTTGCAAGTCGTAGCAATTATCACTATAATATCACCCGATATCAGAGTTGCTAAAGCAACAAAATGAACGCTACAAATTTGAAGATAGCTCCACTGCTATTATATTGAGCACAGCTATAGGTATTTCTGTATTTATATTTAAATTTTTGCTGCCTTGTTAATAAACGTGTTGTAATTTAAGAGCTTTTTTCACTTTTTTTAACGCAATTTTTAATTAAATACCATTTTTATATTGAATTTAAACACAAGAATTTGTATTTATTTTTTGTCGATTTTGTTGATGAATTTCTTTACCCTTGTGCTTTTGCCTTAGTCCCAAAAATTCTACCAAATTTTTGTAAAATTTTTTTGCTGACTGTATGTCTCATTTTTTAAACAATGAAACTATTTGATATTTAACTCGAAAACATAAAATTCGTTTTAAAACCCTTATAGCCTTATAGCCACTTTAACCATACAATAAATATCACACGTTTTTTGTTTATTTTTATTTATTTTTTATACATACAAACATTTTGGGGAAAAGCCATTGAACTTTGCTAAAACGTACAACAAGTCATCATTGTCATTCGAAAAACGTCGAAAAAAAACCTTCAACTTGAATTATTACTCAATATCCTATAAATATTGGCAACATGGCATGTTAAGTGTAAAAAAAAACAATAATAAACATCATCATGTTTTGTTATTGCTCTACTTGTTCGACAATTTTGTAAGATTATGTTTTTGTTTCTTCAGTCTCTTTTGTTACTGCGCAATAATAAAAAAAAACATTAGAAAATTTGTTTAGTGTCATTATTTTTTGTTTATTTTAATAATGCAATATTTACTTCTAATTTGCATTTACGTGCTTTTACCATTTGTTGTTGTCTCTTTTGATGCACTAACTTTAATTATTCTCTATTGATGTCGCAAACCCACACGTGCGTATTAGACAACATATCAATAATAAAATGTGGACCACCACCGACCTTATTTTATTCGTATGCAGTGGTTCCCACTAATTTCAAATTCGCGCATCCTTTATAATAAGCTTAATAGCCTGTTCAGATATGGACATTTAATTGAGCCAATTTAATTTTATTTATGCAATTAAATTTAGTATTCACACATACTAAATTAAGCTTACTCAATTATTATTTGACTTGCCAATGGTGTAATAAGTATACAGGTGGCCGCATAAGGGCAACGAATGCAACAATAAAACAAAAACTAGATAATGGTTGTAAAAAAATACACTTGTTTTGACGTAGCTTATGCACAAAATTACCAGAGCAAAAAATTATCGTCTGACGTAATACTGCCATATGTATACTTATTACACCATGGGCTTGCCACTGTATACAATTTTTGCTTCTCATTGAACATACTTCGCAGTAAACATACTTGTCACAAAGGGTTGCATTTCGAACTTTACTCAATTTATGAAACGATTAAGTAGTAATTGCTCAATTTATTAATTGAAGGCTTGTATGGTAAATTGAGCTTAATTAAGGCTTTAATTGCGTAAATTTCCTAAATTGCGCCATTAAAGACAGGATATAAGAGGTCCATACAGTACAATATCATGCACGCGCACTCGCAACTCTTCGCTGTATGGGTCTTTCCGTCACTTTCTTAAACAAGGGGTAAAAAACTCCACTTCAACGGTGATATAGCGGGCTAAAATGTCCTACAAAAATATTTGTCATAAAATTCGTATTTTGACTTGTAGTTAAATTTTACGTAAGTCATATTTTTAACACAAACCAGCACGCGGAACAAGTACAACATTAATCCTTAAACACATTTTAAGTTTTGAATGATTTTTGCAGAACATTTCAGCCCACTACATTGGTCTTTAAGGGGAGTTTTTGTCGCTTTTTTTTGAGAAACTGACAAAAAGACGACCCATACAGCGAAGAGTTAGGAGGTTAAAATGTTCCACAAAAATTTCCCGTGTGCTGCTAAACACATTTTATGTAAGGATTACACGATTTCCAATGCCGATTCTCTATAACAAAGTGGAATGTGTGTAACTTACCCTAAAATGAATAACCTACCAGAATCAGTCGTTAATACCTTGTTATTTTGAAGCATACAGGTATGCGATGGAAAGCGATTTCGTAAACGAAAGTATTTTAAAGTATTTTTTTTAGGTCAATGTTACGACCCAACTCAACCATTTTTTTTGTATTATGATTCACAACTAATTTTAGTTGTCTTCGGAATAATGTTCGAAAAAAAAACGTTCTTATCTATGGTCTTTGTTTTTTGAAACCATTGTAGCCATCACAAAATATTTTAAAGATTTTTAGTTTTGGCCTTCCTAAAAAAAAGTCGAGGCAAAAAATTTAAAACTTCAATTTCGAAGTGAAATATTTCTTAAACTATAAAAGATACAAAAATAATTATGAACACATTTTTTCTCGTATTTTATCTAGCAAAATCCAACGTGCTTAAAATTTTACAAATCGGTTAATATATACGAGAGTTAAAAGCGCACAATGTTTTCCACAGCCGGGATAGCTAACTTTCACCCCTTGAAGCATCGTCCCTGGTGCAGCTAAAGACTTCCACAGACACAATTCTGAAAGCCTCGCTCCTTTTCTGCAACCATTCAAATTTGTATGTAAATCCATTTAGTAGCTTAGAAGTTCCATACTTATGAACACTTTTTTTTTCTAATTTACACCACTGTGCGTCGTCTATAGCTCCTCACGTCATGTCATGTAGGGAGCGTTCTCCATCGTAGTACGTTTGTATCTTAAAAAAACTAATGAATTTTGTTTCAAGAGTATTTCCTACACTAAGTGGACTTTCCGTTCGAAACTACGAGAAACCCAAAAGCCAAAACAAAATATAAAATTGCTACATAAACATAATCAATGAATGAGTAAAAAATTAAAACTGAAACTTTGCACTAAATTAAATTAATAAAAAGATAACATGAACAATGTAATTGAGTTGAACAAAAATACTTTGCTTATTTTTTAATTCCAATATTTTTGTTGCGGTTTTGTGGTAAATTTCTTTTTGATATGGGTAACAATTGTTGCATTTAATAACAACAAAAAAAGGGGGAAATTACGCTAAACTAAAGATTTAAATAACGGCAAATGGCAATTAATTCCAAGAAAAATATAACAAAATCTTTAAATACTCTAAAACATCGTCACTCGAGTTTGAAATATAATTATAGGTAAAATATTTAAAAAATTTGAAAAATGCAAAAGAGAAATGAAAAAAATTAAATCCTTATGATATAAATAAAATAATACCAAAACTTTGTAATAAGAGTTTTAAACATGTTTACAGTTGTATATTTCTTGTTAAGATCTCAAGTTCTTTCTATAAAGAAGAACTGCAGTCCAACCAACCAAACTGAAATCTAAAACACCTCAAAATTCATTAACAAAAAAAAAAAAACGAGACACCTTAAAAAAAGATGAATAATGATGAAGTTTATGAATGACGATGAATGATAATGATTGGGATGATGTTACCTAAGGAATGTAGACGATAAAAAAATACATGATCTGATGTATCAGTGATTGTTTTTTGTGCGAATACAACACACGCGTTGTAGTAGTACAACTTAAAACTCAGCACATTCCAGTGATATACAATTTATTCAAAATTCGTGTGTTCTTTTTTTCTTTGTTTGTTTGCATATTTTCAATTATTGTTTGCCTTTTAATGTACATAAATATCTGATGATTCTGCTACACTCATCTTTACTGTCCGTTTGACGTTTGTTGTACCATGTTACGAGTGAGTACATATTACAAAACAATTGAAATTCTGTATTTCGTAGATTATGCTGTCATTTAAAAATTTTCAAATAAAAATTGACGCCCACAACTCTACTCTACATTTGAAAGTGTCAGTATAAAATTAAATTATTGTTCTTTTTTTTTTTGCTGAAATTTGCAAACATCAAAAGCAACAAAAATTGCACTTAATATAATTTAATAACAATTTAAAATAATTTAATTGTGTTGCGATTACAAAATAACAAAAAAAAAAAAATGGCAACAAAAAAACAAACAAAAAACACAATTTACATTTGATAAACTGCAGATAAAAGTGCTAAAAATGTGGAACACATTTTGTAAACAATTTTAAAAGTTGAAAAATATTTGCAACAATAACAAATTTTTTGCGATATTGAACCACAGTTGCCTGATAATTTGCTTGCAAAATCGTCTAGGTTTTTGGAGACAAAAATTTGAATGAAGAATTGAAAAAAAACATAAAATAAATGAAAGCAAACCGTATTCGAAGGACCATAAACAAGATAAAATCATTCATCGTTAGACACATTTTAGACAGGCCAAGCTTACTTAAGCCCTTATGACACTACATTTTCCGTGCATTGTTTTGCTATAGGATTGAAAGAAAGAAATAGCAAATGATAGAAAGAAACAACTATACAAAATGTAAACAAAACGTAATGGATTCTTTAAGTGCTGCCTACTTTTTATTTATAATAAAACGACAAAAGAAAAAAAAATGGAAAAAAGAGGCGCTAAGTCGCTGAATTCATGAATAAACCGCTAACTTGGCAGCACTTAAATGTTTCAAGCTTGAAATGTCAATTTTAAGTTGAACATTTTTACATTTTTTTTGACAGGCCCCCATTTTTTATCGATAACATTAGTAAAAGCTTTGACAATTTGGTATTTATCTTAATATAGCTGAACTCTTGGTAAAATTTCCTATTATATTCTATTTGCACTGTTCTCCAAAATTTGAAAAATGAAGAAAAAATGTAGTGTCATAAGGGCTTTAGGCAAATTTTGTTGAATTCTCTTCTAAATTTATTTTCGTATTTCGACAGAGAAAGGCTAGCATGTATTCAAAATTTTCATTTTCTTGTTTTAACTTGGTTGTTGTCTATACCAGTGTTGCCAAGTAACTTTTTTTCTTCCCCCCAAAGAATTCTAAAACCCACTAAATTGAGCTTTTTTGAGAATAAAACCCCTAAATGTAAAAGTTTATGTAGGTATGTAGCTTACTTTAAGTAAATTAACTTGATACAGTTTCAACTTACGTACTAATATCCTCACCTGAATAAAGCGAATACAGCCTAATTTTTAACACTTTCTCTGAAATTCCCCACAAAAATATTTTTATAGTTTCTTGAATATTTTTATTTAATAAAAAGAAACTAATAAAATACTGTTACGTACTCGTATGTACATATCTTTATATAAAATGAAAAAAAGGATATCATAATTTTCAAAAAATCTTCAGGACATAAAAAACTTAATAAAAATCATACTTTTATGATTATAAAGATTATTTTTTCTGGGTATTATCATTAATAATAAAGGCTGAACTAATGATACTATCCTCAAAAACCAGTTTTTGCAATCACAATATGTACTTTGCTTTTTATTAAGTTTTTTATCTCTGCTGCAAAATTTTTTAAAATTATAATAGGTCCTTTTGCATTTTATATGACGATATGTAAGTATCGTCAAAGTATATCAAATCATCATCACTAACTTTTAATTTCCCATTTTCCCGGGAAAATCTCAAAAATTTCCCGGGAATTTCCGAAAGTGGCGCTACTCTGCTCTGCTGTGCACGTTGAAAAATTAAATTAATGTTAATTTTTCCCTTGTTCCTTGAAATATTAACCAAGCCCAGTTCTTTCTGAATTAAACGTTACGAACCTTAGCCTAATAATCAATTTGGATTCACAAGCAAATACGTTCCAAATAATCATATTAATAAAGGGAAAAAATTGACCCTTTTGCTTGGAAAGTAGTTTTTCATCAATCTGAGACTTTGAAATTAATATTCTACGTTAATCCGAAAATTCGAAATTATGTTCGAAATTTCGAAGATTTTTATATTTTCGTTTTCGCATAAAAACAATATTCTTTTATTTCAATTATACTTAAAAAATAAATATCTTACATACATATTAAAAAATTCGGTACTAATCTCCATGCTCTGTAAAACGAACCCAAGCAAATATTTCCTTGTAAAACGAAAACTTATATTATTGTATTCTCTAAATCGAATTAATATAATATTACTCTTAAAAAATAAAGTTAAAAAATGTTTTCAAATTTGTTCATACATATACTGCAAACGTGCAATACTGTTCTTCGTTATACAACTAAATAATTTGAAAACGGTGTGACGGCCTGAGTCTTCCCATCAAAAAATCATACAATGCTTAACTAGAATAGCGTGAGAGTTTAACACGACCCACGGTTTATCTGAAACAAAATCGTTATTGCAAAATGTACTTCATTATGAGTTACCCTGTTATAGTATTATCTCACCAAAAAAATATGCTAACCAGCTGACAACTTGCAAACAACAAAACTGCATACAAGTATATTTTCAGTTAGTTTATCACCTTTACTCACTTTTTAAATTCATTCACTTAAAGTGTTTCTCAAGCATTTTGTTTTTCAGTTTGGTCTACGCACAAATGAATGACGTTTTTGGTACAACTTAAACAGAAAAATGTACATGAAAATAATAAAAAAAATGAAATAAATCCTATGCGTCATGTGTAGACAATTTCATGTATGAAATGTGTAAATAAAATGTTGACCTACTACATTTCAAACTTATCCAGAAGGTGGGGGTACGTGTGAAGAAAAATTACATATCTATCACATGATTAATTAAACTGGTATTAATGTGAGAGTGTAAGTGTACAAAAGATACAGATAGTTTTACGACAGGTTAATGTACTCTCACTTTTTAACGTCATACAAATAGTACGAGGGGAAGTTGAATGAGTTTGTGGAGAAACATGGGAAAACTCATTTTTTTAGCTAACTTTTCTCGATGGAAGATTCACGAATTTTTTTTTCTTTATATTTAATTTTATTTTTTGGTCCAATAATGCTAAATAATAATCTTAATTTAAATTTTTTACCTGAATAGTGGGAAAAGTGATGTAGCGACCTTCGGAAACGGTTACATTCTGCTATAGTATTAATTAGATTTTCCTGTTAATAATTTGAATTAACAATCTCTCAAGCCTCATTTGACATTCAACGAAACTTACTTTGTACTATAATTTTTATTGTTCCTTACATCATTATCCGAAGACTTATTCAGCCGCCCTCGTTGCTCAAAAACTTACAAATTTCTTTGAAGAAATACACAAGTCTTAACAATAGATGCTGACTACAATGAAAGGTTAGAAATAGAATTTTTAAAAAATTAGGTGAAATAAATTACCAACAAATTTTTGTGTGGAGAATGGGAAACAATTAATTTTTTGAAATTTAACAAGTGTAAAATAAATTTATTATTTTGTATTTATTTTTATATCGGATGTTTGTTCTTGCAGGCGAAGAATTTGAAATTGACCACACTGTTTTCTCTGACAGCCGACTTGACACTTCTGGGTTGTTTATATGGTTAGTTTTGTTTGGCACTTCACTTACACCGGAGAAACGTTTGCAAATTTATTTTAAAATACTGTAGAAATCATAGTTCAATTTGCGAAACTAATCGGGTTTTATTATTTATTGCTAGGTAATGAAGCACACTTTGTTAAATGATTATACAGACAGAATTGCCGAATTTAGAGTGATAACAATCCACAAGTCGTTGTGCGATCGTACATGATCAGATGCTTGTTTGAAATGTTTCGTGATTTAGAAGAAAATAGTTTCTTGAATATTTTTTAGCATAGGAAATAAATGGTTATATATATAAAGAATGTATAACAATTCTTGATGAAAAGCGACTCCAAAACAGAGAGAGATGGATTAACCCAAATCAAATTCCTTGAATAAATACTTTTTTTCTCTTTTTTTTCTACCAAACCGAATCGGGTTATTATATCACGATATCTAAGTGAGGTCAATGTCTTTTGAATGCCGTAAATTTTGTCCGATCGGTTAAGCCGTTCTTAACCCTGCCGGCAAATCAGTAGTCGACTATAAAATTAATAAACTTATAGTTAACATTTTTATACTAACTAACAGCTACCTGCACTGTAATCCAGAACTGACCCAAAATCAATTCTTCAGTTGAGTACATAATCGGATTTGGTGAGGGCTAGCAAAGTAGCTAAGAGAGTAATTAGCTACTTTGAAACTCATTCCAAGTTTATATTAATTTTTTGCTATTAGTATTTTAAATGATAACTTACCTGGGTGGTCAGCGCTATGACTAGAAAGCGTTAGTTAAAAAGTAATGAATAATCGGATAATTAACTACCTCCAAGGAAATCGCAATGTTAAAATTAGAGATGTAAACGATATCGATACCGATATATCGGCGATACTTCAGATTTTCCGATACATCGGTATAGGCGTATATATATTTTATTGTCGATGCGACGATACTTTTTAAATTTTTTTCAGTTTTTTTTTTTTAACAAATAATTTATTTTTTTCTTAATTTTACCATGGATTAAATTCAATTCGTTGTTTTTTAATACTTATTAATATCAATTTTAAATATTAATAATATTTTACGCTGTTATTTTGTAAAAAAAATTAATTTTGGTTAATTTTTTACCATGAATTCAAATTCAATTCCTTGTTTTTTCCCAGCAAAAAAGACACACCAAAGAAGTCAGCAAAATGTAGAATTTGCGAGTCGTGAAAATTTAAATCATTCCCATTTAGTTTTACATGTGCTTGTCATTGCAAGAAGTTCTCTTTTTCGATTACCAATCACCGAATTGGAAGCGATATTAGGAACAATTTCTTTTTTTTTGCGTTCTATAATGATTTTTCCGCAAGAAATTTAAACACAATACCCTGTTTTCATGTAAATTAAAGTGAATAAATGTATACACTTTTAGAAAAATAAAATTTATTTTATTGGCGCTTTACCAAATCGTCAGTAGACTTCAAACACAATTTTGTACAGTTACAAATCCTTTATCTTATGTACAGACTTTCAAAAACCATTTGAGAATTTACAAATATGTAAATGATTTTCAAAAATAAGCATAGTAGGCTTTGAAAATTATACAAAACCCAGCAAATAATTTATATTCGATATGAATCTATTTTATTTTTCTACACCTATATCTGATGAAAACTCGATTTTCGAAAATCAAGGTGCCGATGTATAAATTTTTAACTTCCTATCTTTGATTGCGGAAAGTTAAAAATTTATAAAACGGCATCTATCCCCTCCAAATAGAGCAAACAATTTTCCAAATCGGTTTAAAAATTTCGGAGTTCTGTATATACGAGTATGTATGCAGCTATTTTTATTACCACCTTTTTTCGTTGAATACAACATTTCACTTTGCCTTGACATTTTCTATAAGTAAAAATGAAATGTCTTAGAAAAGTTATTTTTGCTTGAATTATATCAGCTGTTTTACTGACTGATTTCCCTTTACCCCTACATAATAATACAATTTATGTCAAAACTTACCAAAAAAGTATCTCGCTATTGCTGTTGTTTGTCTAATAAATTTAACTTCGATCACACACAAATGTGGTACACGCGCATAAATGTTTGTTGTCGTTGTGTTTTTTCTTCATTGTAGAGTGCTTTTGTCTTGTTTTGTGTGTGCTTTTTCTCTTGTCGCCAAGCTTTTTCTTTTGCTTTTGAATTTTGTTTTTGCCGGTAATACATTGAGTCTTTTGGACGAAAGTATCATATATGCACTTGTTTTTACAAGAAAGACTTTTTGAAAGCCGGTAATTCCCTCAATTTGAAGTTGAGTACAACATAATTCTGTAATTTTCTTGGATAAGCGCGGATGCCCATTTGTCGATTTTGAGTTATGCCAAATTGCATTATTTGATATACTTTTTATATGGCCCGAAATTTTGCCAATAAAATAAATCAATTCTGATTTTTTTTTCTAAAAACAACGTAATTTATTAATTTATTCGAATATTTTTCAGCTCTAATGAACTAAATCGACGTACAATTGCGTGCTGGCTACTTATTGCCGTTGAAAAGAACACAATACACATGCGTTGCTACTTTTGAATACATTTTCGAAATATTTTTTGCTTATTATTCAGTTAATACACACTTTATAACTACTTGTGCCCCAGCATTTTCAGATAAAAAAGCTTAAGTCTTAATTGGTTTAAACACTCAGGTTCTTATAGCAATTTGGAGTGTACTGAACGATGTGGTTGCCCAAAAGATTGTGAGTGTAGTAGAAGTAACAAGCAGGCAACTCGATCTGGCTGGAAGGCCCACAAATAAGTTGAAATGGGTTGAAATTGTCTTTGTTGTCTGTGCTTGGCGGATGAGCTAAAGCTGAATTTGTGAACTGAAAATTTACTAACGATGTTTCTAGCTAGTGCAAACAAAATTAGAAAAATAGTGCTCCTGTAAAATTTTAATTTTGGAACTTATGATAATTTCAGCCTAAAATACACGATATGATTGATGAGCAAGCAGCAAGTCTTTCTATTACTTTTGTATTTGATTTATTTGTGTCTTTTAATTTTCTTGTGTCTTTTAATTTTTTGTATATTGTATGTATGTGGATATATTATTTTAGTGTTTTTTTTTTTTAAATATATTTGTATTTGTTTTTGCCAAAATTTAATGCGTAATCAGCCAGCAGCACCAGTTTTGGTTCACGTACTCGTTTTTTCTTCCTTTCATTATGTACATATTTGTACATACATACATACATGTTTATTGTGTTTTATAATACTACACTAGCTGTGCCCGCGGCGTTGCCCGCCCGGAATTAATTTTTGATTAACTATAAGAGTAAAAGTAAAAATCAGTACACAAATTTTTTAGAAGGATGACAAATTAATTAGTTTTATAATAGAATATGCCCAGCTGCCCTATCTTGATTCAAAAAGTGAAAAATTTATAATATATTTCCCAGTCCAAATTGGAATAAATCTATATTTTTAAATCTATCATAATTGTTAGGATAGTTTCGGAGATTCAGAAATTGCTTGCTTACACCCTTCTTGATCTTACTTTAATAATATAAATATAATATAATAATAAAGTCTATGTATCCTTTTGGACGCAGATCTATCTACATATGCATGTTTTAATACTCATCAAAATCGGTTGGATAGTTTGCGAGAAGCAGAAGTTGTCCCCACTCCTCCTGGTCTTAATTTTGAAAAATATATAGCCTATGTGCCTCCTTTGACGCAGAACAATCTATGTTGAAAAATTAATAAAAATAGGCTAGATATTTTCAGAGAGGCAGAAATTGCCTAACTGCACCGGTCGTGGTCCATGTTTAAAAGCAAATATACATATATTCTGTGTGTCCTTGTAGACGGAGGTCTATTGTTTTTAAAATTTCATTAAAAACTATTTTATAGTTTCGTAGAGGCAGATATTGCCCCTATCTCGCTCATGATCATGGGTTTGAAAAAATATATACCCTATGTGTCCTTCTAGACGCAGATCTATTTATGTTTAAAATTTCCTCAAAGCATGTTAGATGCTTTCGGAAAGGCAGAAATTACCCCACTTCAGCCCAATTGATCTCAGTTTAGAAAATGGCATAAATTCTAGACGCAGATCTGTTTTAACTACGTATTTATCGCTTATAAGCACGCCGGTTATAAGCATTTACCGCTTTGTATCATCAAAATCCGTAAGATAGTTTCGGAAAGGCAGAAATAGCCTCACTTTCCCCTTGATCTTAGTAAAAAAAAAAAATGCATAGCTTATGTGACCTTGTAAACAGGAAACATGTAGATTTTAATTTCATCGAAATCGTTTTGATATCTACTTGGTAGTTTTGAAAAAAGTTTATAGCTTATGTATTATTTTGTACGCAGATCTATCTATCTATGTTTTAAATTAACAGTCAGAAATTGCCCCTCTTGGTCCTACTTTTGAAAAATATTTATCCTATGTTTCTCTTGGACGTAGACCTATCTATGGTTTTAATTTCATCAAAATCAGTTTGATAGCTTCCGTGAGGGAGAAATATCCCCCTGCCACCTCTTGGTCCTGGCTTTGAAAAAAATATATAGTCTATATGTTCTCTTGTTCGCAGATCTATCTATCTTTTAAATTTCATTAAAATTGGTTAGCTAGTTTAGGAGAAGAAGAAATTGCACATCTGCCCCCTTCTTGGTCCTAGTTTTGAAAAAATATAAAGCTGTTGGGTTCTTTCAGACGCATATCTATCTATGCTTCAAATTTCATAAAAATCGCTTAAATAGTTTCGGAGAGGCAGAAATTGCCCCTCTGCCTTCTCTTTGTCCCAGTTTTCAAAAAAATATAAAGCCTTTGAGGTCTTTCAGACGTATATCTCTATATGTTTAAAATTTCATCAAAATCGGTTCAGCTGTTTAGTCGATAAAGAGTAACAAACGAACAAAGTTACTTTCGCATTCGGACAGGGGACGGACGGGCGGACAGACGGCCTGGAGGGCAAACAGATGGATTGGAGGGCAAACAGCGTTCTCACGTTAATATGGTTTTGTTTTTCTTTTGAGTACGGAACCCTAAAACTCTTGCTTTAATAGATCTCAGCTAAAACGATAATAAACATTTTCTGAGTATGGGGAGCTTACCGCCCCTCGACCCTATCCTAAGCACTTTAACGGAACCATATACACCCTTTTCAAATCGGACGGGTGGTTCCGGAGATTACCTCTTACAAACATACAAACATACAAACTTTTCCTCTTTATAATATTAGTATAGATTGTTACTTTTTTCTTGTACATACATACATACATATAAGAGTAATATAACATTTTATTAAAAGAATGGATGTATGTATGTATATGTATGTATAATGCTATGTATCAACAAAGTGCGCTGTTGTCAAATTTCAGTGGGTCTTTTGGTATCCAAAAATCTTAAATTAGGACCATAAATATAATATATTTAACTTGGTTGGATCATCTACAATCTTTTTCTTTTTTTATGACAAACAAAACCCGCGAAGCGATTTAGCCAGTCTGCGGAAAACACCCAGGGTCAATGGCGGGAATCGAACCCACGACCTCTGGACTGACAGGCTAGCATCACTACCAGTTAGCTACAGCGGCACCCTTCGTACATACATATACGGGACACTTGAAATCTACACGAACCTTCGGGGAATACGGCAAACCTCCTACGAATAGCTGTTTGGAGTGAGTATGGACCTCTGGCAGAATTATTGAGACAATCGTTAAAATGGAGCAAGAAACAAAGGGAAGCTCTCGGCAGCATTTGTCGACGATTTCCGAAAGAAAGTTCCTCTTCCGGTATTTTTAATCTTAACAGCTGTTGTTTAGTTAAGTTAGATGCTGGCAATGTCCTGATTCTAATGTTACTAAGCACAGCTGTTTTGTGACAAATAATCAAAAAAATTTTAGCTAAGTACAAGCGAATTTCGTGCGAAGTATAAATTACGGATGTAACGATACGCCGTTTTGCCGATCCGATACCGATACCGATATTTAAAAATAAATATCGCCGATACCGATACGAATATTGAAATTGAGTTCAAGTTGAGATTAACAAAACTCAAGTGAAATTTTTTTTTCTTATACAAAATTACAGTGTAAGAGACTATTAATATTAAAAATTGATATTAGCCCAGTATAAAAAAATAGGAAGTAATTTTTGAGGAGCTATATTTTCTTCGCTTCCAAAAAATCTGTATTAAAAATATGCAGATAATTAGTAGAAAAGCAAGAAAAACATTTTTAGTTCCTTTATAATTTTAAAAAATAATCGCCATGCTTTTTAACAAAAATCGATTTTTAAAGGACATTTATCAACTAATATTCTTCTAAATAACTTAATAGCTTCATTATTAAAAGTCTTCTAAAAGTTTATATTTATTCACTTAAATTTACATGAAAATACAGTTTTGAATTTAAATTCGCATTAAAAAAAAATTGTGAAAATGAGTAATTTTTTATCTTTTTTCTTTGAGGAAAAATCATTATAGAACACGGAAAAAGAAATTTGTCCTAGCATCGCTTCCAATTCGGTGATTGCTAATCGAAAAACAGAACTTCTTGCAATGACAAGGTAATGTAAAACTAATTAGAAATTATCCAAATTCGCAATACTTCCGGATCGCGAATTCTACATTTTCATGACTTCCTTGGAGTGTCTTTTTTTTTTGCTGGAATAAGATTTAAAAAACAACGAATTGAATTTGAATTCATGGTAAAATTAACAAAAAATAATTAATTTTTTTACAAAATAACGGCATAAAATATTATTAATTTTTAAAACTGATATTAATAAGATTTAAAAAATAACGAAATGAATTTAGTTAATGAATGGTAAAATTGAAAAAAAAAAAATAATTTGTCAGAAAAAAGCTCCGAAATTTTTTTTAAAAGTATCGTCGTATCGACAGAAAAAATATCGCCGATACCGATGTATCGGAAAATCTGAAGTATCGCCGATATATCGGTATTCGTTACATCCCTAGTATTAATAGTAAACAATTTGGGTAAACTTCGCTGCATTATACGCTTTAATTTTTAGGTGAATAAAAAGGATTTTTTTAGATGTAGATCCAAGTAGAATTTCGGAAGAAATAAGAAACAGACTTTTTTCCGACAAATTTCGACAACGATATTTCCAAAACGGATTAACCGATTTCGATGAAATATTGTTAATCGACGTTGTTTTTTTCAGGCAAAAAGCTGATTAGATTTTTTAATTGATCGTTTAAAATTAATTAAGATAAAAATATGTTCGAAAATATTATTTTCGAAAATTCTCAAAATCTAGCTTCATTGCGGAAAAAGTAACGAAATAATTTTTTTAAGTGGGACATCCATCGCAAACAAAAATCATGCCATTTGGAAGTGTTTCGTAGCATGAGGCTTTGCCAGTGTGAAGATATATCTGGCTCGAAAAGATATAAAGATTTTTACAAATAATATTTGAAATTTTTAACTTTTCTGTTTTAATTCAACTTACTTTCAGAAAGACATATTATTTTATAACTAAACTATTTCATGTGGTCTGAGGCCCATAAAATGCTGTGTCGTATAAAAGGATACAGATAATTGTTTCTGTAAGTGGTATTTGTTTTTGAGTCCAAACTTTAAGTTTTTAGAACATATGGGCTAAAGTAAAAACTTTGCTGCAAAATAATTCGAATTCGGAATGGACTAGAGCCATCAACAAGGGCAATTAATTTTTTTTTATAAAATCATGTCTCTGAAGATGCATGCACATATAAATAACTGATATATTCCACTTTTCAACGGGACCAATCTGGAAGTACATCCTTTTAAATAAAGAAAAAAAATGCGAAATCGGTTTATAAATGGCGAAGTTTTAAGGGAACTTGCACAAAAATAAAAAATAAATAATACATGACGAATTGCTAAACTTTTTTCCTTTTTTTTTAAGTCAGTTGAAAATACCGGACAAAGGGTTTGAAAAATTGAGAAATTTTAATTTTCAACTGACTGTGAAAGATAAGTAAGTGCTTAACCAAATATGATTTCTTAGAACCTCATAACGTAAAATTTTGAAACATTTTACATGCCTGATTCGCTATTTTGGGACTTCCTAGCTCCGCTCATGAACAATATGGGAAGCTCATCTTCCTAAGTTAAATAATACTCCTATGCTATGTCCATGTGAAATTCAGCCGTTTAGAAATGGTTGGTTAATTTCCAAAATATTTCTATTTTGCCGCACTGTGCTGCACTGTATCCTTGTTTACTCTGTATTCTTCCTATTTCTTTAAACCTAACTGCTTGTCAACCAAACCTAACTGGAGTAAATACCCTGTCCTCAAGAAATTATTCATAATTTTGTCTTTGCAACTCTATAAAAATTTGTATCTTGTTGTAATACAATTGATAAAAAACTATGAAACGTTATAAAATATATGGCAGCGGAAATGCCAATAAGTCAATAAGTGAACAAAAAAAAAAAAAAAACAGTAAATACAAACATTAGAAAACAAAATAATACATAATATTTATTATTACACATTTAATACCAATCATTACCACCAACCACATGATATTCCAAACACTTATTTCAAGTTGATAAAAGGTTCATATGGCCTTAATTACGTTTGGAAAAAAGGGTATACAAATTTAATGCGATATTATTAAATAGTAGTTGACAATTATTATTTTAAACAATTTTGAATATATCTACATTTGTATGTAAATAGCAGAACCGTTAGAATTAGGTCAATGACCTGACCAATAGATTGGAAATAACACATTTCTCATAAATTGTATGATTATTTTAAAGTGTGTGTGTGTGTGTGTGTGTGTGTGTGTGTGTGTGTGTGTCTGCTGTCAAAACACTCACTTTAATTGTAAAATCCTCTGAATATTTACTTTTGTTTTTTGAGCAGATACAATTATTTTTAAATTTATTTTTAATAATTCCGATAAACATAAAATCATCCATATTTAGAAAGCACAAGATCACGAAGCAAAAATAATTTAGAAAACGCCAACATATGCTTCATAAATTTAGCTAAATTACCCAGTGAACATTTTTTCGCCGACATACATATCTGACGTCAGGAAAAATCTCAGACTTTACCAGACAATCAACTGAGTTGTCTAAAACTCCCTCAGGCAGAATAGTTGGCAGTTTTCCGGTATGATGTTTTATCAAACAAGTATTATTGAGCTCCCTTAAGGGATGGAGATATTGGTTAGGTGTGTTAGAGAAAAAGGCTAGGAAGGAAAGATTAAGTGGGGCCATTTGTACATTTTACACCCTAGAGCGGACTCCTAGGCAGTTATGGGACTTTTTATTCTATAAATTTTTAGTCTGAATCGTAAATTTTGTATGAGAGCCTCATTAAGGAATGGAGATGGAAGGTAGGTAATGGTTAGAAAAAGTGTTCAAACTAGAAAACTAATGCGAGTTGGCCATACATTTGAGCCGTCTAGGGGCATCCTAGGCGCTGCAGGGGCCAAATTTAACACTATATTTGTATGGCAGCCCCCCCTAAGGGTTGAAGATAAGGGGCAAGTATGTTTTGAAAAAATGTTAGACACAAAAAACTAATGGAGGACTGCCTTGCATTTTACCCTCCTATGGGGACTCTTAGGTAGTTATGGGACTTTTTCTTCAATAAATTTCTATTCTGTATTGTAAATTGTGTATGGGAACCGTCCATCTACAAAGATGTTGGCGCTGGAAAACTAATGAAAGTCGGTCATAACTTTTACCCTTGTAGAGGCATCCCAGGAGCTGTAGGAGCCAAATTTTTACAATTTCATAAAATTTTAATCTTTGTATGGGAGCCCCCTAAAGAAATTGAGATAGTGCTTTGTGTGTTCAGAAAAAATATTAAAATGAAAAATTAATGGAGGTCGGTCCTACATTTTACACCTCTAGAAGTACCTGTGTGGCAGTTATGAAGCTTTTTTTTGAAAAAAAAAAATAAATTTTTAGGGTTCCGTACACCAAAAGTGTAAAGGATCCCTATTGTTTTCGCTACGCTGTCTGTCTGTCACAGGCTGTTTTCTCGGGAACCGTAAGAGCTACGCACCTGAACTTTTCACAGAATATGTAAAACTTTGGCCGCTACAACAACAAAAAATATATGCCAGTTAAAAAGTAAAGGGTGTTCTAAAGCGAGCAACAAAAAATTTTAAAATACTACTGTAATATACAGACACTTATATATAGACACTTTAAATTTTCAAAGTTAGTGTTAATTGGTGCAGTATGTAGAATAGATTACACCAATTAACACCGATATTTAAAACAATAAAAATTAAAGGGTGTTCTATCAGTTAATGTAATTCTGACTGTGTAATTTAGACATTTCGCTGTATCTTGGAAACCAAACCGTAAGAGGTAAAATCCTCAAATTTTAAAAACGCTAAAATTAAAAAATTCCAAAATTAAAAAAATGTCAGAATGAAAAATCGCCAAACTAAAAAAAACGCTTAAAGAGTAAAAAAGCACCAAAATAAAAAAAATCGCTAAAACGCAAAAAAGCACCAAAACTAAAAAGATCGCCAAAAAACTAAAAAACCCAAAAAACGGAAAAAGTCGTCAAAACGAAAAAAGCACTAACCTAAAAAAATCGCTAAAACTAAATATATCGTCAAAAACCGAAAAAAGCTGCCAACAATGGAAAAAAAACATCAAGACCAAAAAAAAGCGCTAAAACAAAAAATAAAAACGCAAAAACTAAAAAAATCGTCAAAAACCGAAAAAATCGCCAAAACGAAGGAAAGTGTCAAAACTAAGAAAACAATCGGTTAAACTAAAAAATCACCAAAAACGGAAAAATGCACCAAAACTGACAAAAAGCGCCAAAACTAAAATAAATCGCTAAAAATAAATATATCGTCAAAGAGCAAAAAAAAAAACGTTAAAACAAAAAAAAAAAAAATACGCCAAACGAAAAATCACCAAAACTAAAATCGGCAACAAACAAAAAATTTAAAAAAACGAAAAATCGCAAAAAAAACAAACAAATAACACCAAAATGAAAAAAGCACCAAAACCAAAAAATCACTAAATCAACAAAAAAACTTAAAAAATAAAAAAACTAAAATTATAAGAAAAAGCAAAACGAAAAAAATTTTCGCACTTTACTTAATTTATAATTAAGACGTGGCAACCCTAAGATGTGACCAGAATTTGATAAGCAACTCAACGTTTTCTTATCCCTTATGCTCTCTACTTATAGACCAGCATTCTTTTCATCCGGTTGGCAGATGGTTCCCAATTTCACAAAAATTTACAACTTTAACCTTTAATTAAGCATAGTCTGGACCTGATTTCATTAGGCAACCCATGTGCGACATGTTCTTTGATATGATATTAATGCTTTAAAATATGTGTTATCTGGTTGGCAGATAAGTGAAGTTATTTGTTAGGTGGGATCTCGTACTAATTCTTCAGAACTCGTACAAAATTCTCTGAGACATATCGGCCAAGTTTTAAAAATTTACTCAGCCAAAGAAGTCTGCTTTCTTGTCAACCACTCATATGATTTTCGATAAGTTTTCTGACTGATTTCGAATTCATAATATTGTGCAGGCTTTCTGACTGGCTTCAGACCACAATCGGCAAAAAATGTGTGCTAGGTGGATACACTATTGAACATAAAATTTCAAATAAAAAAGAAATGAGCAAAAAATCTTGATTTTACTTTTGAGTTTCCTAAAAATATTATTGATTTTGAATTCTTTTATTTTTTATACATTCATTCATGCCCTTTACTTCACCATCTCGTTGTTAATTTTTTACGCAAATAAAACAATAACAAATAATTTTAAATGGCAAAGCAGCACCCGATGATAACTATTGCTATTTTTTCTTAGTGGGCGTTTACACGCTGTTTTTTCCATTTTATACTTCTTCACTTCCTCTATTTATGGGGGCATAATTTCCCAGCGGTAAAACTTACGAGGCATTCACTAAACAGGCCTTTTTACAGGCCTTCCAAGACCTGAATTTAAGATAGAAGGCCTCTACACTGGCTTGTTTTGGAAGGAGTATTCTATTTTTAGATTTTTCGTTTTGTTTAATAAAAAATGTTCTTTAGAAATAACAGACATTCTCGTATTCTTTTTTTTCGCAAATAATTTGTATATAACACTGAAATTTACGTACAAGAGGCATCATACATGCTGCTATTATGCCGTTTATGTTGTAGCTACTACATCATGTTCAATTCGTTCCAAATAAATACATGAAATTTAGCCTCCCTCATATGTTTAACAAATTACTTTGGATGAAAAGGAGTTTGAAATAAATAAAACATCACGATAATCAAAAATATAGAAGCCGCTATAAAAATACCCAGATTAAAAAATGTACCTCCTTTCATTTTTAACAGACCTTACCAGACCAATTATTCAGCAGGCCTTCTATCAGGCCTGCTGAGTAATGGGTCGAGGAAGGCCTTGGTCCGCAATGACATCGCGTGTAAAAAAGAAAGGAGTATGTAATGGTAGTGGAAGTACTACAGACTGCTAAATAAGGCCTTATAGAAGGCCTCTTTACTTCTTCTATTTACCGCTGGGTTGTTTTTTGACAATTTTGGGCAGTTTTGATGTGGATGTTACATTTTGTGATTGTGATTATTATTTTTTTTTTTTTGCAAAATGAAATGAAGGTGTTGGTGATGATGATTGTGAAAACATACTGATGATGGTGCGATAGCGTTGACATGTGCGCTGAATAATTCAGATGGTAACAAACACTTCCATTAAAATTAAATGGAAATGAAATATAATTAAAACACTTACTAATTAACAAGACTAATGAAATGAACAGACATTTAACAGAGAGTCTGGAGAAACAACACTCTTTGGGTTAAAAAAGGCTTTTTATTTGCTGAATATCCAGATAATGTATATCGGAGTTTTTTTCTGCTTTTTTGAGAAAGGGGTAAGAAGACAACGAAGAGTTAGAGGGTTATAATGTTCCACAAAAATGTTTGTCGTGTTATTTTACATAAAAGTGCTGAACACATCTCATACCTTACACGTAAGGCTTAAAGATTTCCTATACCGAGTGCAAAAATGAATTCAAGATGTTAACTTTCAAAACGCCGATATATTGAGATGGCGCCACATGCTACTCTGTTAACCGAACAATTGATCTATTAATCTGTTATTATGACGTTTTACTACATGCTTTATTTTATTTATTTCGTAAACCAGACAGGTTGCAATCTAAAGTACAGCCCGTCAGGATTTAATAAGAATATCTCCTTTATGTGAGAAACGAATTTTTCCCTTATTCATTCCGTAGAAATTGTCGAACTTTTAAGTATTTTTCAAGTATTTTTTTATTACATAGTTTTTCTTGTAACCAAAATAGCCTTCAAAGCAAACACTTGCACTTCAAAAGATAAGATTTGAATTTAATACTTATTATTGAAGAGATTATTCATAAATGCGTGTAAACACCAGCCGTAAAAAAACTAGTATATACTTCAGTGAAATCAACTCTTCTCGAGTCTTTACACAATTTTGACAGTTGCTGCTGCTGCAATTAAATTTTAAATTGTTACATTTAAAAAAGTAATTTGGTTTGTTTTTGAATTAACAACATGATAAGCCGGTAGGTACGCTGTCAGCCAGCCAGCCAGCCAGCCAAACAAATGATTATTTACATCATTATTTACGAGTAAAATACTCTGGCACTTAACCCCTTGTAAGCAACAACTAAATGGTTCATTGCCTCTTCTTTTTTCCTCTTAATATACCCTCCACTTAAACACTTGCTCAAAGTTTAATTTTGTATATTTTATCATTATAATTATTATTGTTACATTTAAATTGAAAAAGCATTAACGAAAAAAGAAGCAGTTAAAACACTAGTGTAATTGGGGGAAACATTGTCGGTCGAAAAACAAAAAAACTAACACGTGAGTCGCTCATATTTCAAACACCTAAAATGAGTGATCTCTCACTTTTTGTATATTTACTCGCCACTAAGTTTGTTCTCTCTTGTTTGATTTAGTATTTTTGATCAGACATGGAAAATATAGATCTTCTGAAGGTACTTAGAAGTACATACTTATTCCATATGAAAATGATTTTTTCAGTTTTTAGAAGAGTTACTCTGTATTTCGAATCGAAAGCAAATGCTTTGGAATTGCAATATAAATAAGATACAAATTCGAACAGTTTTCTTTTCGAATCGAACTACAATGTAAACCCTAGGTATTTTGTTTATCATACGAAGTTTTTTTTATAATAGAATGTAAAAATGATGGTGCTGCTGACGTCTTGAGTTCAAGACTAGTTTCAAGCAAACCAACAATTTGATGTGCATTGGTATCATTGTGTTGATTGTTGTTAGCCTGTTAAGTGATGATGGACATCAAAGCAGCCTCCTTCGTCGGTATTGCAACAGAATCGTCCGCGAAGTAAAAGAACTAATAAATGGCTACACAGCTTAAAGAAATTAATGCCTCTACTTACCACCAGAGGGACTGCAACAGTTCTCTACAAAACACGCGCAATGGCAGAGTTGGAAATGAATTAAGCTTTCTATCTCTCCCACTTCATCACCAGTTCTTTCTACACTATCCCTTTCTCAAAGAAGGTAACACATTAATTAATATGCAGATTTTGTAAAAAATTTCGTTTCCAAACTTTTCAAATTTGTATGAAAAGTAACGCAAATACGTTACAAAATCTGGCCTTTATTAACTGGTAGGCATTAATTGCCTGCTTGTGTTACTTCTCTTGCATAAAATAGGGAAAAAATATGGAAAACGGTTAAGCTTCAGGCCACCCTTTGAACTTGTCGCTAATTATAAGCTGACAGCGCTCGAGAATCAATAGATTTTTCTTTTCTCCTCTCACCAATAAACTAAAGAATTTCTGCTACAAAAATTGCCTATGTCCACCTAGAAAATCAATTTGACAAGAAATTATCGTGGTAATTAATTTTTTCTTTCATAAATTTTCCTCAAGATATCTTGATCGACGTTGTTTTTTTGAGGTTCATTTTAATCGGAACGTAAAACTTAACAAAGCAACATTTATTTTTATTTTCGAAAATTCGAAATTGATATATAGTCGAATCTTCTCATTTGGAACTATTTCACACACACACACACACACAAACCCACGCATACGAAAAATTCTCATCATACGTTTTAAAGATGATTATATACAGAGTCCTCGAATCAAACAAATAATGTTAAACAAAAATTTTGTAAAACATATATCAATACATTCGAAAGTTATTCTTTAATATTTCTTGTATCAGTCACTTTGATTTTTATTAGAAATTTTCGATTTAAAAGTCCTTTTAAGTTTACGGAAAAAACTTCAATAGCTATAAACTTTCCATCTCTGAAGTCAAGTATTGTTTAAAATAGAATGACATTTTTTCTTGAATTTTATGTCTTTTGGAGGATGCAAATGTTTTTAGTTTGGAGCTTTTATTCTTCTTTATAATGTTGTGTTCCCAGATGAAAAAAATTAACATTTTAATGTTGTTCTTAAGTTTAATTAATTTCTCAAGTTAAATGGCAAAGAGAGAGAGAGAGAGAGATAGAGAGAGAGACAATTTTGGCATTAGTTAAATATTTATTTAAAATGTTTATCAAAGTGTTTTGAAGTAAATATTTCTAATGCAAATAAAACTTTGTTGATGATTCTCAAAAATTTAAGAATAACCTTTCTAAATATGTACAATAAAAAATAATGCAAAACAAAATAAAGAGAGGTTATCCACCTTAATCAAATTAACCAAGCAAAAGGGTGAAATGCAGGGATGCCAACTTAGCCCTTTTCAGGCTAGACTTAGACCGTTTTTAGTCACTCAAAATGCGAAAAAAAATTTTAGCCCCAAACTAAAAACCGCGCAAATCTAACACTTTTTTCAGTTACCATTCAGTCCTTTTAGCTCCTTTTCAATTTTTGCTCAATGTGGCTATATTTTAATTTTTGTAAGCTTGTTCTTTCCTTATACTATGAATAGCGGCAGATTAATTAACATGAGAATATTGTTTTTACTCCTTTTATTTTGTTAGTTTGCTTCAAATAAACAATAATCTTCTATTTCTTTCAAATCACAATATTATTACATTAACGGAATGTACTTTATTCAAGAAGTATTCCGTGCTGTAATTTTTAAATGAAGATACATTTAAAATTTTAAGCAATCTTAATTCTAACTGATTCTAACATTAACATTAACAATAAAAAAACTAAGTAAACATTAATACGGATTTTCGGTTGCTTTCAATATTGTCCGTTGTTTATGTTATAAGTACCAAAAAAGTACATTCACAAAAATAAGATACACTTAAAATATTCTGTACATGAAATTAGCTGAAATTGTAATTTAAAATTAGCGTCCGACCGAACGCACCATTTTCAGACCGAACCCGAACTTCGGCTGAATTTTTAGAACCGAAGACGAACCCGAACGGGAAACCGAACTTTTTTATTGAAGAGAAGAATTTCAACTTAACTTTTTTTAATTATAACTCATTTATTTAATAAATACAAAATGAACAAATTCGTAGTACGTTGCTTTACTCGATAATATTTTATAGGACTTCATTTTTGTGCATGTTCGATGATTATAAATATGTATATAAAAAAAAATTATACAAAGTTCGGTGTTCGGTGAAAATTTTACCGAACCCGAACATTCGGACTTTTTAAAATATATGAAAATTCATTTAAAATCAGTAGCGTAGTATATAGTGCGTTAGACCGTTAACCGGAAGGTCACATGTTCAATTGCACCCAAGACCATGCGTGTTTTTTTAATTTTTAATGTTAAATGCATAAAAACGAGTAAGTTTATGTTAACTTCGTGCTGCTAGTTTACATACTATGCTTTAGCCGAGTATTTGGTGCGTGGGATTTCGAACCTGCAAAAAGCTTTGTTCGATCGATCCCCAGTGGAAATTAAAATAAGAAACAGTAAATAAAAATATAAAACAAATAAAATAATAACTAAAGATACGAAATTACGATATTTAAGCCGTTAACATTTAAAAATAAAGTATAAATCATTTATTTTTATGGAACTTAAGGTTGATTAATAGTAAAAATAGCAGAAAGAAGGGGAATCATCTTTTATTTTTTACCGAAGCTGCGATTAGTTCTTGTGACAGTTTAATTGATCCCCACAAAGAAAGAATCATTAATTATTTACAGTTTTAAGTCGGTTAATTTTTTAAAATTGAATAAACTTTTTGTTAAATATAAATGAAAAATAAGTAGACTGACTTTTAATTGAATTTTAATTTATTTTATATTACAATTTCAGTTAATTTTCCGTGCAGAATATTTTGGGTGTCGTTGTGCTTTGGAAGATGGTTCCAACATTTAGTCCTTGTTTATAAGTTAGCCCCTTTAAGCGCTTTTTCGAAAATTTTTACTGGATATTGCTTTCAACGTATCTGTTTCAATTTAGCCATTTTTAGCACCTTTGGAGATTTGGCGTCATCAGCGATTTGAAAATTGAATCTAAAAAAGTTGAGTTTATTTACATATTTGCAAATATCGCAAAAAATGTTTGAGTTACAGATCTCAGAAATATATCGTTTGAAAGGATTTTTTCAACTAAAAAATGGTTCGTATGAAAAATAAATTAATTTAAATTTTTGGTTCAGCGATCCATATTTAGCTTAGAAACCACTTTTAATTAAAGATTCTGTATATTTTTCTAACCTTTTCTACATTTTTATCTATAACTTTAGATATAATAAGTTTACCACTTTGGCGCTAAGTAGTCTCGGTGGACATGAAAATGAATAAAATTTCTTTTTATTTGAAAATTTTAAAGTTTACCTTTTCCAAGATACATATAGCGATTTTAAATTTCGGGAATCTAAATATATTTTTAGGTTCAGATACAATTTTAGATTACGTCATTGTGGAAGGGGGTTTTATAACGTTTCAAACTGTATGTTGCTGCTAAAGTCTCTAACTTAGGCCCTTTTGGAGATATTGAAAATTTTTCAGGTAAACTCAACTTTTATATATTTTTTAATATTGATGACGTCATATCTGCATAACCGAATGAGTTACAAATCCAAAATTTTATATCAATTACTTTAATACACTAAAAAATTCCTCACAAAGTTTATCAAAATCGAAGATGGTGGTTGATTTGAGGTGGTTTAACTCAATAATAGACTACTTATAGTCTGCAAGGTCCACACAGTTATACGGATTTTAGAATGCCGTGTGGCCCATATAGACATATAAATTATTTGTTGCAAGAAATCTATTTTTCCAACAAGAATTATTAAATCTAATGTGAAGTTTTCTCCTCTTTCCTTCCACTGCCACCGCCTAATTAACTTTGTTCTTAGAAATCAATTGCTTTTCAAAATGTTTATTATTCGCTCCTTACAGCTCCAGTGATTTTTCATCACCCATCTTCTTTATTAACTACTCTTGAAAATCATGTATATATTTTTCCTTTTTTTCTAAGTTCTTTATTTAACCATCTGTCACATTTTCATTACGCCAGCCATAAAACTACTTCAACTAAAAAGTAATAGCGTGTTTAAACTAAACCATGTACTCGTAACAAAAATAAGATTAACTAAAGAACTAATAAAATAAAGAAATGATCAGACATGGTTTTTTTTGGATTTTGGTTTTCAAACCAAAATTAACCGTTTCTTTTTCGTATGAATATATAATATTTAAACACTAAAGTTGTGCATTTAACAGCCGTTTAAGTTTTAATTTTGTTTTTTTGCTTAAACATTTTGCGGAAGTTATTCGAAATGAATAACAAACATGAAAACTACAAGTGAATAAAATATTTCTTGCGTTTTTTTTCTGCTTCAAGAAAATGTTCCTACATAAAAAATGGGAATTATGAATAATAAATTATACGAAATAAAATAAATAAACAACTGAGCAGAAGACATGTCTGGGTTTGAACAGATAAAAAACCATCTTCTTTTGGCAATGGAAAACAAACAGAACATGCAGAAAGTTTTAAATTCATTTAGTTAATTTATTTTCTTTTTATATATAATCCGTTATGGAAAGGATATATTAAGTTTGAGATTGAGTTTGTAACGTTAGATAAAGTGTTTTATAATTTTTATTTATATAATTTCTTTTACAATTATATTTTCTCTTTTCTTTGTTTTAAGTTTGTTTATATTTTCTTGATTTTTTTAATTACGTAAAAATGGTTTTAAAATTTTTTACGCGTTTTGCTTTGTCATGCTCGTGTTGCCTGGTCTGAAAGAAAATCCATTCATTTTATAAGAATTTGATGGATGTTTCTATCGGGCTATTAATCTATCTTGTGTGTTTTCACAAGGCAATTACGCAGTATGTCCTGCTTTATTTCTTTGTTTCGACTTCCTTTTAAATGTTAAATTGTTTATGGGTTTTCTGTGATAATTTCGTTTGAAGACGGTTACCCAGATTAAATGTTGTCTTGCATCTGTAAAAAAAATAAATATCTTAATACAAAAAATTTCAAAAAGTTAACTTCTTTTAAGAAGTGTATATCGTTACATAAAATTTAAAAGGCCTTAACTACATGCATACAAATTGAGAATTGACTTTGTATTCACCTACAAAATTGCTTGTTTAATTCTTGAAACAAAAAATTAAAAATGGTACATTTTAAAAAAGTACCTTTAAAAAAGTACCTTTAAAAAAGTACCTTTAAAAAAGTACCATTAAAAAGTACTTTTTAAAACAGTAACATTTAAAATAGGTATACTAAAAAACCATTTAGTAAAAAAGTTTACCTAATAAAATGTCATTAAAAAATGTTATCTTTTCATAAAAAGTACGTTTAAGAACAGACCTTCTATTACCTTAAGAAAATTACTTTAAAAAAGTACATACCTTAAAAAAGCACTTTAAAAAATACATTTCAAAAATAAAACTACATTCTGCAAATAGTTACATAAAAGAAGTACCATTTAAAGAAATAACTTTTAAGAACAGTACTTGCTAAAAAAGTACCTGTTAAAAAGTATCTTACAAACAGTACATTAAAGAAAAGTACATACATACATACGAGTACATGTAAATAAAGTTCAACTTAAAAAAAGTACATTTCAAAAAGATACCTTTAAAAAATACCTTTTATAAAAACTACCTTTTGCAAAGTATTTAAGCAAAAAGCTTTTAATAAAATAACCTTTGACAAAGTACCGTTTACAAAAGTACCTTTTAAAAATCATAGGGATGCATAGATACGCTTTTTGGCCGAAACATTACCGACAGTCGAAGAAAAAAATCTACGATACCGATATTCGAAGAAAGTATTGACAATTCCGATACGCTTAGTGAATTTAAATTGAAGCTAAAATAATTTTTTTGTTATATATTAGACACAGGCAGTGCACTAATTTTGCTGTTCCAGTAATACTTAGTGATAGTGCAAAATTATTGCACTAACTTTGTTGATGTTTAGTGCTGAATTGACAACTAGCAGCCTTACTAAACATTAGTGTCAGTGATGTTTAAAAATTATGTATTAAAATTAAATTTCTTGATTTAAAAAAAGCAATCTTCAGTTTTGCAAGTTTTCTTCTTCACTAATTTGTTTGCAACATAGAAATTTTGCACTAAATTTAAGCTGAAATTTTTTTGAAAGCTTAGTATGTTTATATGAAGTTTTTTAGTGCTGTCTCAAATTTTGCACTAATTGAGTGTAATGCAGAAAGTACCCTCTACAGAAAGTACATTTTAAAAGACTAACATTTAAATTTACCACTATTTTTTTTATAAAAAATAGTGATACATTTATTATAATAAATGTAGGTGAACCGCAATTCTTCTGAACCAAATATAATTTTTTTTGCAGTTTTATATTTTGTTTAATTAAAAGATACATATCGTCACCAGAAACGCAAAACGCCTAACTAACATTTTCATCATTCTACAAAGCAATAAAGCCAGCAAAAACTTTTTTGTCATTTTTGTAATCGGTAGTACTTTATTAATGGGTTACAAAGTAGTAAGTGGAACTTATTTATCTTATTAATATACCTCAAATTAGAACTACTAGCTAGTTTTTAATAAAATGAATACATATTTTTCGTATTATCTGAAAGTAGTTACAATTTGTTAATATGTATGTATGAATAAGATAAGTAGACAAGCAATTTTTAAGTCAACATGTGTTTGTGTATGACAACTAGTTTTTGTCGCTTAAACTTATAAGTTAACAATAGCTGAAAGGATACAGTACTTGTCTTCAAATCTGAACGAGCAAAGGTTCGTATCCGAGCTGGGTAAAAAAAATTTTAAATATGTATAAATTTATAAAATATAATGTGGTATAAAATTGTTTTCTAATTTTAATTGGTTTATTTGACTACTTATTTTTAAGCTTCAAGTAAGCCAATTAGTAACTAGTTAATTGCAAAGTTTTTGCTGGGATAGGACTTTTTGCGTTTTATTTGACGATATAACGCTCGTTTGTGTAACGAATTGCATAAGTAAATTAATAATTTCCAACAGTGAATTTTTTAAATACAAATAAATATAAATACTGCTGAAAACAAAAGTTGACATACGAGTAACTTAAACTTTCTCAATATTTAAAAAACTTTTCTCCCATATAGCAAAATACATGTTGCAAGCGACAAGTCAATGGCCGATATTGTTTTCTTTTTCTTAATATTCGTACTCCTCGTATTGTTCTTTTTCAATCAGCACAAGTAAACTTTAAAACTCTCATAATTGTAACTGAAAATTCCATTTAAGAATAGAATTAAAACATGTTCATTAAATATTTTATTTATTTGTGTTGTTTAGTCGCTTATTGCTGTTTCTTAGATTCCTCCTCAAGTGATGATATTGTGGGGTAGGTTAGTAACAGCAGCAGCAGCAGCAGTAACAACATAGCAGCTGGTTTAACTGAGAAGATAATCAGCCAATTGGACAGAAAAAGTGTTTAAAAATCAACTCATCGTTGTTTTACGCTTTGTTGCATGCGCGTAAAATGCTGCTTGAAAGATATATAAAAAAAATTCAAAATTCTAAAGCTCATTTGCTACATGCTGCCGCCACTACCACCACCACCGCCATCACTTTTCTTCAGTCAGTGAGTAACCGTCAAGTGGGCACCTATTTCAAGAGCACCTTTTCATTAGCTTTATTAGCGTTTTACAAACAAAATTTCAGCCATAAATGAATTGACTTTAGAATGCAACAGCCACAAAAGAAATAAAAGAATGCCGTGCATGTGCAACAAAAACTCCCCCCTATTCATGCCACTTACAAGTGCATTTAATTCTTAATACTTTTTTTTTTGATATCGAAGTAATTTTTGTGTAACATTAATTTAGTATTATTTCATGTTTTTGTTGTTATTATATGTGTGTATGTGTGTGTGTGTGTGTGTGTTGCATATTTAACACTCAAAAGCATTAAGTATGAAACAATACAAAAATCCTAAAGTGTATGTGGCACGCTTTTCATAAAGTTGTTGGCTGGTTGGTTGGTCGGTTCGTTGCCTGGGTGAAATGATCTTTTACATGGTTTTCAAAAATAACAAAAAACCAATTTCATACACTTTTTCAACACTAAAACGCACATTGGGGCAGAATCAAAATATTTTGAACATAAATCTGGCATTTTTAAACGGATAGTTCTATCGGAATAAAATTTCACATGGACATAGCTGAGGAGTACATATTTCTATTTATATTTTAAATAGCAGCTCTCTTACTTACTCTGGAGCGGAGCTATGGCGTTTCAAATTAGGGAACTTCGGCCATGTACAATTTTCTACTGCTTGCCATTTTTTTTTGTTTCTCATTCAATTTCAAAACTTTTTTGCTGTATTATTATGGGCCTTAATGAGATCTAAAAGATACATATTTGGTTGTATAGTTATGTCTTATAGTCAGTCAGTTATACTCCTTTGAGAATCTGTAACGTGGATTTTGTCGTCGGCTGAGGTAACTTAGTCGCGTCCAGGGTCTACTTACGGATCCACAAACCTTAAGTAATAAGACCTTTGATTTTCCCTTTCTGGGGGGCAAAAATAAAATAATCTAGTTGTTTAATTTAATACGAAAATAGCTATGATAACTTAAACATAATCGGGCGTCAGATAGATTCGGTTTATGGCAGGCACGGTTCATACAGCTTGAGGCGATAGGTTAGTAAACAATAGGTTCAGGTTCGGGGCTTTAGGCTCCTATATGGCGGGTTCGGGTCGTATATTTTCAAGCGGCTCGTTCGTGGAATAGTAAATCGGCTAATAGTATTCGGGTTCGCACGCACCTTAATATCGGAGTTTACAGGTTGGCAGCTTTACAGGATCGCAGGTGTACGGGTTCGGTGATAACAGGTTCGGAGATATCAGGTTCGGGGATAACAGGTTCGGAGATGTCAGGTTCGCGGATAACAGGTTCGGAGACACCCGGTTCGATGATCGCTGGTTCGACGATTTCAAATGCGACGAATAACAGGTTCAAGTTACATACGTACAATCATTCTTAAACTAATGCCTACAATATTACAATCGGTACTTAGCCTAGAGAACAGTCAGCCGAAGCCGCTGTGAGAACAGACAACCGAAGTCGCTGTGAGAACAGTCAGACCGAGGTCCGCTGTGAGAACAGTCAGCCGAAGCCGCTGTGAGAACAGTCAGCCGAAGCCGCTGTGAGAACAGTCCGCCGAAGCCGCTGTGAGAACAGTCCGCCGAAGCCGCTGTGAGAACAGTCAGCCGAAGCCGCTGTGAGAACAGTCAACCGAAGTCGCTGTGAGAACAGTCAGACCGAAGTCCGCTGTGAGAACAGTCAGACCGAGGTCCGCTGTGAGAACAGTCAGCCGAAGCCGCTGTGAGAACAGTCAGCTGAAGCCGCTGTGAGAACAGTCAACCGAAGTCGCTGTG
Source organism: Panzeria rudis (assembly GCA_956483635.1). Classification (NCBI taxonomy): domain Eukaryota; kingdom Metazoa; phylum Arthropoda; class Insecta; order Diptera; family Tachinidae; genus Panzeria; species Panzeria rudis. The sequence continues at coordinate 24,019,619 of OY101448.1, read as the reverse complement.
AGAACAGTCAGACCGAAGTCCGCTGTGAGAACAGTCAGCCGAAGCCGCTGTGAGAACAGTCAGCCGAAGCCGCTGTGAGAACAGTCAGCCGAAGCCGCTGTGAGAACAGTCAGCCGAAGCCGCTGTGAGAACAGTCAACCGAAGTCGCTGTGAGAACAGTCAGCCGAAGTCGCTGTGAGAACAGTCAGCCGAAGCCGCTGTGAGAACAGTCAGCCGAAGCCGCTGTGAGAACAGTCAGCCGAAGCCGCTGTGAGAACAGTCAACCGAAGTCGCTGTGAGAACAGTCAGACCGGAGTCCGCTGTGAGAACAGTCAGCCGAAGCCGCTGTGAGAACAGTCAGCCGAAGCCGCTGTGTAAAATTTGTAGCTCCTCTTTAGCCGAGGCCAAAGAGCAGTGCAAAAAATTGGTGACTGCCTTTTCCACTACGGAAATCCCAGTCGATTCTTGTTTAGAATCGGAGAGCAAATTCTTGTCCTGTATGAATCGCTGCAGATTGTGTGCCAACCTAATCTACTTATGCTAAACATTTTATGAACTAAACGAGAGTTATTTACGGAAAAGGTTACAACTAGATACCCTGCAGTTCTTATAATTCACACTACCCTGCAGTTCTTAGATTTATATTATTATTTTATTGGACTATATTATTTTATTATTATACCATATTATTATCTTCCTATATTATTCCTGCTATTTTATTATTATTATTTTGTTAGTATTACACTTATAACTACAAATTATGAACGCGAAAATAGCTTTGTTATTTCAACGTTACAAATCTCAGAATTCTTAAGAAAGTTGCAAGCTTAAAAAAAAACAAATCAATGCCTCTACTTGACACCAGAGGGGCTTGCAATACTGCTCTACAAAAACGCGCAATAGCAGAGTTGTAAATTAATTAAGCTTGCTATCTCTCTCCCACTTCACCACCTGTTCTCTCTACACTATCCCTTTCCCAAAGAAGGTAACACATTAATTAATTAACTGGTAGGCATTAAATGCCTGATTGTGTTACTTCTCTTTAAAAAAAATGCAATTTTGGACAATTTTGCGCACTTCATCCAATGCTCATTTAACACTTTGCGAAATAACTACGTACACGTAAGGGTTTTCAGAAGTGGCAATGAAATCCCAGCTTTGGGATTTTAGAACATGCGGACTAAATTATTTTTCCGTCGATTCACGTCTGTGTAGATACCTTTCAGATAAATATACATTTACTATATGTTCCAAAAGAATTTTTTTATAATAGTATGTAAAAGTATGATTGTGCTTTTTTTTAAAGCAAATTGTAGAAAATTCAAAATTTTTTCAAATTTCAATTTAAAAATTGAACATTTTTCAACTCAGACGCAGAATTTCATAACATTATTTTTAAACTCTTTGAAATTTTGTTCTTTAACTAGCGAAGAAAAAATTTTATAAATCGGATGACATTTGTATCTGATATCTGGAAAATTCTGGGACAAAGTTTTGAAAAATTGAGAAATTTCAATTTTCAAATGAGTGTAACTCACTAACTATAAGAGATAAGTATACAAACAAACATGTATCTTTTAGATATATAGCAAAAATAGCTATAATATAGCAAAAAAGTTTTGTAACCGGAGGAGAAATAAAAAAGTGGCAAGCAGTAAAAAAAGGCTACACGGAGGAAGTGCCCTACTTGGAGACTTCATAGCTCCGCTTCTGAGCAAGTAAGAGAGCTGATATTTAAAACGTAAATATGTATAGTCCTGCTATGTCCATGTGAAATTTTATTTTGATAGAACTATACGTTTAGAAATGCCTGATTTATGTTCTAAATATTATGATTCTGCCCCACTGTGCTACGATTTCTTATTTTAAAGAATATACTAAAGGGGACAAGTTATCTTTTAGTTGCCTGAGAGAAAAAAAAGAGTTATGAAACAGGGTTATTAAACCAAGAAATACATGATTTATTTGCTAACAAAAGCAAACAAATTAGCAAATATTGAGGAAGGGGACGTTTAAAACACATAAAAGAAAGAAAGAAAGAGTTACATGATATTTAATTAGTTGGCTGATTTCGATTGTGTGATCAAAGCAATCTTGGTTAACTTTTCTTCTTCAATTACAATCACTTGTCTTGAAGGCAACCAAAGGAACATAGGGAAATTGTCATAATTCCAGACGGTAGAGAATAAAACCTTGCCCTTTTCGTTTATTCCGAAATTTCAGCCTAAGAATTTTAACCTTATAAAAATCAAAAGTCAGCAAAAATATCAGGAATCGTAAAATTGCTAACCCATTTTTAGGTTGCATTATATGTAACATTTTTATTTATTCGATTTACAAAAATGCTTCTTGGAAGCGGTTAAGTAAGGTACCTTTCAAAAAGGTTCCTTTTATAAAAGTGGCTTTTAAAAAAGGTACTTAACTAAAAATCAATATGTAATGTAAATTATTTAACTAAATTTCTTCGTAAATACCAAATAAATCAACATTTTTTAGCTTATATAATAATCTTGAAAAATTCTTAGAAAGTAATCTATGTTAATATTGCCTTTAATCTTATTTCAAGCGAAATCGCAGTCACCAAATCACGATGCAGTAGGCTTTTGTACTTATGAATAAATAATTTTGTTTTTCTGAATAAACTTTAATTAATTATTTGTAATTTGTCAATTCACTTTGTTGTTACCTTTAACTTATTTGATTAATATTATTATTATATATATATATTTTTAAAACTAAATTTCATTATAATTTCTAGCTAAAATGTTGCTTTTTTGCATACACGTTCAGTTTGCGCTGTGATGAAAAACACTCAATTGTTGTTTGTGGCTGGCGCTAAGTTATTAGCAGTGTTGCCAGGAGCTGGACGAAAAAAGGAGCTAAATCGGACTTTTTAAAAGGCTAGAAAAGGATAGAAATCGCACAAAAATAAAAGCTAAAAAAAGCTAAATATTTTTTATTGAAAACTCCATGTTTTCTTTATTGTTTAATAACGATGGTCATAAGTTGACAAAACGCAACAGATTTTTATAACTTTTCAGTTGAAGATATTACATTATAAATAGGTTGAAAGCGTTACTAGTAGCAATGGAATAAAATAATTGCCAACTATTTAGTAGATAGTCTCAACTAATTCCAGTTTTTCTTTTTTTTGAGAATAGGAACGTTTTCCTTTTTAGCGATTTATATAATGTATTCCCCGTTTTGTGAAAATTATAAAAAATCAGTTATGTCCCAGCAAAAACTTTGCTTACTGGTAGGCAAAAAAGTATATGAGGATTTTAATCGTAACTACTTACAATTTGACTCGTTAACTACTTATTTTTGTTTGAGAAGTCCAAAAAATAAGGGCTATCCCTTACAAATGAATTTATATTCTCACAGCAATTAGCTAGTTATTATTTGGCTTACTTGAAGCTAAAAAATAAGTGGTCAAATAAACAAATTAAAATTAAAAAAAACAATTTTACACACTTTATATTCTATTTATATATATTAGATTTTTTATTTTTTTGACCCATCTGGGATACGAACCTGTGTTTAAGCGACAAAAACTAGTTTTCATATACATGTTGACTTAAAAAGTGGTTGTCTACATATTTTTATTAATACACATCAAGAAATTGTAACTACTTTCAGATAGTGAGAAAAATACGTACTAAATTTATTAAGAAGTAGGTAGTAGTTCTAATTTGAAGCATAGTAATAAGATAAATAAGTACCACTCATTACTTTGTAACCCATTAATAAAGTACTACCTATTACAAAAATCACAAAAGGCTTTGCTGCGGTGTTGTCAAAGAATGACCATCGATAAGTACAAGTACGTAAACATGTCAATTGTTATTAGATAAGAAGGTAATTCAAGTAGATAATGAAAAAAGAACAAAGTTACATAATTATGTTAGGCAGTGCATATATATTTCTTTAACTAAAAGGAGTATAAAAATAATTTTGGTACCATTTTATAGAGAAAATTGTTTGTTTTAAAAATAAATGTTGATTTATTGCAAAAGTTATTATTAAAATGCCTTAAAAATAAGAAAAATAAAAAGACATTTTTAAATTGTGGAGAAAAAATGTAGCCTTTTTGAGGCTAAATTAATAACTTCCCTGTCCAATGACTCACTAGAGCAATTTCCGTTAAGTTCATGAGTCACTGAGCAGATTTTTGTCATAAACGTGAAGTAATAGTTTTTGAATAAAACGTGAACGTATAGCAAAAAACAAAAAAAAATCAACGGATTGTATGAGGACAGGGAAGTTAAGTTGTTAAGTTCAATTTTCAAAGTTTTGTAAAAAAAATTCACAAATACAATTGAAAAATGCCACTTATATTCTCGAATAGCGGGGATTCTTGTCTACAATTTCCATATGGTCCAAATAAGCTACAAACCACGAAGCTAAAACGCAAATTTCGAGGCTAAAATAAAAAATAAAAGTCTAAATCTAGCCTCGAAAAGGCTAAACTGGCAACGCTGGTTATTAGCTCTATGTAAAAACAAACTAAATACATGTCACCGTGTGACGTATTTAACACTAATCTAACACACACTCGAGTCTGTACATACTCGTTTTATTAGTAATAAAATTGCTATATTACTTTGCAAAATTTGCTTAATATTTGAACTGGTTAAAAATTTTAAAATTGCCAATGGTCAGTTTGTTGTGCATAGTTGTTTAACCGGGTGATGGGTGATGTTAAGATTTTGTAATAAAACAAATTTTATTACAAATGTTATACGAGAGTAGTGTAAATAAAACCACACGAATAATTGACGTACGTCCTAGCAAAAAATTCTAAATTTCATTGTTTTAGCGAGTTGCTGGTAATTAATAATATATGGAAGTATATATGTACGCACTATGTATGTATGTATATGCAGTGTTGCGAATTTAGAGCATTTTGCGGTGATTCTCGCGCTTTTTAAGTAGTTTCCCTTATCGTATTTGGCGATTTTCGCCTTCGACTACGACATTTTTGATATAGATTATACACAGCACTCTACATTTTTATTTAATCTTTTAAAAAAATGTCGTAGTCGAAGGTGTAAATCGCCAAACACGATAAGGGCCATTATTTTTTCCCTTTACCTTTTTTTGAACTGTCGTAGAATTTGTACATTTACGACACTTTTCAGAATGTACGATTAAAGATTAACGTAGACTTTAACGGCAAGCTTTGTATGCCGAACTTGCCGTTAAGGTTCATGTTAATTTTTAATCATACATCATCATACGTTAATTATTAAAATATCTTATTTTGGTTTTGAAATAAAAATCATCAAGATGTTGTACTTATGTATATGCCTCGAATAGTGAATACTGTTTAGTTCAATTTTATCTTCATATGAGGTAAGTAGAAGTAGTTCTATTTTATACGGATGTTATTCTCGAATATAATTTTAATTGAAGCAATGTCTATAACAAGATTAAATATGTGAACTGTGCCAACAATATATTTTCGATTGTTATGCATGCTTAGGGCCATATTCATAATAAAATATCAAATGTTTATAAAAGGTTTATGAAACAGATTTCAATACAAAATTTGTTTCTTAAACCTATTGTGTATACAACTCTGATAAGTGTTCACAGAAAAAAATAGACAAGAATTATATTCAATAAAACCATGTTATCAAAAAAAATATGAATTTCAATAACATTTATCTTTAACATAATAAAATATTTCGTTGTAAGTATTTCTTTTCCATGCCGGTTATTTCTTTTCTTTTTATACATAAGTACTTAAAACAAGTTGTATCCCATAAAAAAATAAATGGGATATGGCTCAGCTAGAGAGTGTATGCTTTACGTCCGGAAAGCCCGGGTTCGTATTCCAGCCATGTCAACATTTTTTTAATATATATATATATATTTTTATTTTGAAATAATTTTATTATCAATATAGGGGAATTCTTTATCACAGGAAATTCGAAAAAAAAATTATTGAATACCGGGATTTTTGTTATCAAAAACGAAACTTATTTTTTTCTGTGTTATCAATAAGGGATTAAAACTTAACTTGAAAACATGTACCGCGAACTTTCTAAAGTGGCCCATACTCTTGCAATATTATTGTGTAATTTTTCATATTGTACAATAATTTCGCCAATATGTATACCATATTCGATGGTTGCAAAATATATTACAAACAAATTAAGTAAAGTGCGACTTTGGCCCGCACACGAAGGGCTCCGTACGATTACACATACATACATTTTATTTTGGCAATTTTTCGTTTTGCTTTTTCGTTCAATTTTATTATTTTTATTTTTAAAGTTTTTTTTGTTGATCTAGCGATTTTTTGTTTTTTGCGCTAGCTTCATTTTGGTGATTTTTTTGTTCCGATTTTTGGTTTTTTTTGTTTTTTTGCCGTATTTTTTAGTTTTATCGATTTTTTAGTTTTAGCGTTTTTTTGGTTATAACGTATTTTTTGTTTAGTGTTGTAGTTCTAGCGATTTATTTTAGTTTTGGCGCTTTTTTCAGTTTTTGGTGATTTTTTGTAGTTTTAGCGATTTTTTTGGTGTTGACACTTCTTTCGTTTTGAGAATTTTTTCAGTTTTTGGCGATTTTTTTAGTTTTGGTGCTTTTTTTTGACGTTTTGACGTTTTTTCCGTTTAAGTGGTTTTTCAATTTTTGGCGATTTTTTGCTTCTTGACGATATTTTTAGTTTTAGCGATTTTTTTTTTAGGTTTTAGTGCTTTTTTTCGTTTTGACGACTTTTTTCGGTTTCTTTTAGTGTTTTGGCGATTTTTTAAGTGTTGTTATTTTCTTTGCGTTTTAGCGATTTTTTTATTTTTGTGCTTTTTTCCTTTAAGAGCTTTTTCATTTTGACGATTTTTCGTTTTGAATTTTTTCTTTCAGTTTTGGATTTTTTTAGTTTTTAGTTTAAAAAATTTCAAGAGTTTGCTTCTTACTGTTTCCAAGATACAGCAAATTGTCTAAATTACATAGTCAAAAATACATTAACTGATAGAACACCCTTTAATTTTTATTGTTTTAAATATCAGTGTTAATTGGTGTAGTCCATTCTACAGACAACACCAGTTAACACTATATAAGTGTCTGTATATTACATTAGTATTTCAACATTTTTCATTGATCGCTTTAGAACACCCTTTAATTTTTAACTGGCATATATTTGTTGTTATAGCGGCCAAAGTTTTACATATTCTGTGAAAATTTCAGGTCCGTAGCTCTTACGGTTCCAGAGAAAACAGCCTCTGACAGACGGACAGACGGACGGACAGGCAGACAGACGGACAGCGTAGCGAAAACAATAGGGTTCCTTTACACTTTGGGTGTACGGTACCCTAAAAATCCAAAGGTTTTTGATTTTTATTGCACAACCAAGAAAGCTGTGTAATGTGTTGGCAACATTGTTCGATATTGTTTTCGTTTTGCTTGTAGTTTATGTTTATTTATTATGAGAAAAGTTGTGAAAATATTGTGCAATTTATTGAGTAGTAGTATAGTTAGGGCAAAACGATCATGATATGAGCAATAACATATTCAATAATATTGCATAATGTATAATCGGCTTAACATGAATTTTCTCTCCTATAAACGAAATATCTTTTTATGCTTTTAAACGTTTTTTTTTTTGTTTTAGCATTTTTTAAGGAGGTGGACAGCGCTATTTGACTGTAAATGGTTAACAACACTGTGTATATGACCGGTATTAGCTTTTTAGTGGGCATGGCATAGCTTTTGCTTGTAAGGTCGGGTAATTCTGGAACAATCCTCGTACTATTGTTTTTGTTTGTTTTGTTTTTATTTACTATTGTTTACTATTTCTTTATTTCCTATGAAATTGTTTTCATTTTCTTTGGTGAAAACAAACACCACTCAAACATAAATATTAAACTTTTCTCAAATTACCTGATGTGGATCTACTTGGACCGACCTAACTTAGCTTGACTGGTTGTTTAATTAAAAGATTTTATGCGAAATACTACAAAAATTGCATGTCTTGAGACAATTAAATTCTTTTTTTTTTACTTGTACTCATTTTATCTTCTTTTCTAGAGTTCAAACAATGTGACGTAATTTTCATAGAGTTTATTAAACCACAAAAAAAAAAACAAGTAACTTTTATTTAATACGCAAAAAGAGGGGGTCTATTACAATTTTTTTTCATGCTTTTAATATGACTTAAGGTGAACTATAAACTAAGATTTCGTTTTTCATTTTATTAATTCTTGAGTAATAAAAAAAAATGCAGAAAAAAGTAAATACATAACAAATAAACGCACACGCACGCACACACACTCACACAAATAAGAGAGGTTTTAATAAAATCATACATTTCCGGTAGAGAAGAAAAATTAACAACGTTTTTTTTTGTGAAATTTCAATTGTATTATGTACTACTTTTTTTTTTGTAACCAAGTGTCAATCTTTAAACAATATTTAGTCAGAAAAAGTGATTTGTTTAAAGTTATTTTTATTGTTGTTGGTTGTTTTTCTGTGCATTTCTTCCTTCCGAAACGGAACTAAGGTTTAACGTTATTTAAACTAATTGATACAAACAAACTGAAATGCATAAAACAATAAAAGTGAACTATAAAGAAAAAAACAACATATTTTTTTTTGTTAAACGAAGGAGACGACTTTATTTAAATGCTCAATAAAATTGTACGGATCAAAGGCAACCACTGTACAAAGAAAAAATAAAAGTCATATAATTGACAGCATTTCCTCAGCCACTGGTGGAGACAATTTTTTTTATCTTTGTAGTCTTTTTTTTTAATAAGACAAAAAACAGTATCACACTGGCTGTCAGTGGTTTTGGATTTTTCAAGTTTCGGTTAGCAGTGTGTCTTGTCTTGTCTAGTAAAACAGTCAGTCAGTCATTTAGGCTGTCATTTGAAGTAATTTTTTTAGGGGTACTAATAACAACAATAACAACAAATGATTTACAAACAAATACAAAAAATTAATTTTATCGCTTTTGCATCAATGTTTAATAATAATGTCATACGCGAAATTATTTAAGCAGCCACTACTGTATATTTTTACAAAAATCTTTCAAAGCTTTACAGTGTGTTGAAAAATAATTATGACAGCGGCACCTTGTTCCAATGTTTTCGTATAAGTTACTCGTATATTCAATATTCACTTTTTTATCGTGTGTAAAAACCGAATTGAAATGGTGAAAAAATGAGCAAAATACTACATAGCACAGCAACAATACAAAACTAGCGATCGCAATTTTAAGACAAGGGGACAAATTTCACGTGCAATTTTGTCCGCGGTAATGAGGTATTTTTTTAAATATTTATTTTAAAAGGTATTTTTTTGTAATAAGTACTTTTTTAAAAGATAGTTTTTGAAGAGGTACTTTCTTAAAAGGCATTTTTAAGAGGTACTTTTTTAAAAGGTACTATTTTAAAATGTACTTTTTTAACAGGTACTTTTTTAAAAGGTACTTTTTAAACTTTTTTAAAAGGTACTTTTTAAAAGGTACTTTTTTAAAAGGTACGTTTTTAAAAGGTACTTTTTTAAAAGGTACTTTTTTAAAAGGTACTTTTTTAAAAGGTACTTTTTTAAAAGGTACTTTTTTAAAAGGTACTTTTTTAAAAGGTACTTTTGTAAAAGGTACTTTTTTAAAAGGTACTTTTGTAAAAGGTACTTTTTTAAAAGGTACTTTTTTAAAAGGTACTTTTTTAAAAGATACTTTTTTAAAAGGTACTTTTTTAAAAGGTACTTTTTTATAAGGTCCTTTTTTAAAAGGTACTTTTTTAAAAGGTACTTTTTTAAAAGGTACTTTTTTAAAAGGTACTTTTTTAAAAGGTACTTTTTTAAAAGGTACTTTTTTAAAAGGGATTTTTAAAGGGTACTTTTCTTTTAAAGGAAGCAACTATTTCGAAATGAACATTTTTAAAAAACAATGAAGTTAAAAATTAACTGCCATGCCCACTATGTCGACACGATTCTTTCTTTCTTACAATTACATTTAAAAGAAAAACAAAATAATTTAAAATTATTTGCAAATTATTCGACCTTTATATATAAATAATACGTTGCCTAATTGCTTTAAGATCGAGGTCTCGAGACCTCGAGCTTAAAGCAATTAGGCAACATATTACAAAAACAAAATTTTATAATTTGTTTTTCTTTTAGGGGCTATTCACATATTACGTAACGCTATTTTTTGAGTTTTTATACCCCCCCCCCCTCCATGGTAACGCTTTTTACACAATTTTCAGTATATATTATCTGATCCGTAACAAATCTTCTTTAACCCCCCTCCCCCCCTCGAGCGTTACGTAATATATGCATATCCCCTTAAATGTAATTGTGCGACAGAAAGAATCGTGCCGACATAGTGGGCCTGGCAGTAAAGGTATTCTATCAGGTAGTTTTGAATTTAAGCTGTATCTTATAAGCCGCAATAATTAGGCATTTGAAACAAAAAAAAAATTAATAATACAATGGTAAATTATCAATTAAAGGTCATCCTTTGAAGTAATGCAAGGAACAAGCCGAGAAATAAATCGCTAAAACCGAAAAATCGCCTAACAAAAAAAAATCCAACATAAAAAAACCAAAAAAATTGCCAAATAAAAAAGCGATTGAACGAAAAAAACACACAAAAATCGCCCAAACTAAAAAATCGCAGAGAAACGAAAAAAATCACCAAAACAAACAAAAAACACCAAAACGAAAAAAATCGCCAAAAATAAAAACCAAAATTTGCCTAACAAAAAAAAAAAAAAAAATAAAAAAAAAAAAAAAAAAATTCGCAAAAAATACGTCAAATCAAAACGGAAAAAATCAAAAAAAAATTTATTTATATATAATCTGGCAAAAAACCACAGGGTAAAAGGATAACCAAAGCGAAACATCGTTGAAACGAGAAAAGCGCTGAAAATCGGCAGAACTAAAAAAAAATCACCAAAACGAAAAAATCTTTAAAACAAAAAATAAAAAAAACGTCATATCTAAAATCCAAATTTCCCAAAATAGCCAAACCAAAAAAAAATCGCCAAAATTAAAAAAATCGCTAAAACGAAAACAATCACCAAAACAAAAAAAGAATCGAAAAAAAAAATCGCCAAAAACAAAAAAAGTCCGTAAAAAAACTCTAAAACGAAAAATCCGCTAAAATTAAAAAGTAAAAAATCACCTAAGCGAAAAAAGGGATTCATACATATACATATGTATATGGTATTCGTACGGAGTCGTACGGAGTTCGTGTGCGAGTCAAAGTTGCATTTACTGAATTTTTTAATTTCAGTATAGGAAAGTTTCTATTTATCATTAACGGTATCGGTTACCTCCCTAATTCTAAGACGGCTCCTTGTCAGCACAACAGGAATGTGCTGCAAAACGTGTGTTTTGAAATTTCTGAAAACGAAAAACAGTCTTGTTAATCGGACGATTTAGTGCATTCGAAGTTAAGTTCGTATAAAACATCACTAAAATCTAAGACACTAAAATCAATTAAAAAGCAGCAATAAGTCAGCTTTTTAGTTTAACTTTTTGCTGGAAATTAGGCAATTTTAAATGTACGTTTTACAGCACACCCCTAAAGATTTATTCTAGACAACCTTTTAGTTAATGTTTGTTTTCAATGTAAATAAGAGAACGACATCGACTTGTCGACATCGGGACAGGCAGTAACTGTTTTATGAATTCAGATAAAAATATTGTTTAATATTTTTCAGAAAATCCAGTAAATGTTTTTGTTTGATTTAGTAAATCGTTTTGTTTACAATTTGTAAATATTTTTAGACGAATTGTTTTGTAGATTTAAACAATTTGTTCACTAAAAAAACGCGTTTTTTTTCAATGAAATTGTTGAGATATTTTTGTCTACATTTACAAATTTATTTGTAGACCCATCTTTAGTCAAAATATTTACTATTTCATTGCATTTCTTTACTGAAAATGAAATTTAGTTTTTTCTGTGTACTTGATTGATTTTTAAAAGATTCTTTAATACTTAAACAACTTTTCTTCTTTACTGTATGAAAACAAAAAAAAAGTTCATTCATAATTTCATCTTTATATCTATAATTTTGTTGGTATTTATTATATTTATTTTGTGTCGTGTCTTGCAAGCGGACGCATCAATTTTGCACTGATGACACATATTTTTATGATCTGTTTTAATGTTTCTGTATATGTCTGTCCATCTGGCCTTATGTCTGTGCAGATTATTTAAGCATAAACAAAGGATTTTACTTATTGCCGCTACATAATTACTTTCACAGTCGTCATAGCCAACAACCAACCACCATCGCATTGCCACCATCATTTGCAGCAAGCAACATTTTCATCATCATGTTGACAATTCTGGGGATACTTGAAGAAGAAACAAAAAAAGTCGTAAACGATTTTGTTTATTTTACGTCTGTCGTTGATTTTTAGGGGTACCCAAAGCTTTAACTTCAGCTTAGACACCCCGATTCTCCCCTCCGCAATCTTAAAAATTTTATTTTTTATTGAGACATTCTTTTTTTTCGTAATTTGTAAATTTTCACATACAACATTTATGTGATGCATATGAATTTAATTTTTGTTTTCTTATTTACTTGCATTTTTTTTTAAATTATTTATGAATGAATTTTTTTTTTGCATTAAAAATGAATGATGATGACAAGACGAGCAGCGAGCGCAGAGAAGATACAAAGATCATGCTGATGATTAAGAAAAAAAAAAACCAAGCAGATCGTCAAGTTATACGAGCAGTGTATAGTGCAAATAAAAGCGATAAACCTAATCGGGTGATAAGGTTCATTAATAAAAAAGGAAAAGTTATAAATTTTTTTAAATTATAAAACATACGCATGTACTTGTTTGTGTATACGAATAATGCAATAACAGCGCCATCAAAATCCCATAAATTTTGCAAATAAAAGTAAGACAGAGTTTATTATTATTATAATTTTTTTTTGGGGGGTTATAAGCGTTTAGGAAATCGTTATTAATGCAATTTATATATTTAAAAAAAGTTTTAAAAGTAATAAAGTACAAAATTGAATAAAGTACATACGAGGCGACGAGTGTAAAAGTGGCCTAACCCATAAAGTATTAAAAATACCGCAAAATGTCAACAAAAATGCAGTTGAAGTGCTAGAATTAGATACAAACATATGCATGCATGTATGTTGGCTTTTTCCTTTTCAACTAACCAGTCTTGGGGAATTAGCTAGACCTATTGCAGGCATACTTAAAGGCTATAAAAATAAGAAAAAAAAAACTAGACTGAAAATGAACAGTGAGTGCTAAAACTACTGCGTAAGAAACTTAGGCCACACCTGCAATTATTGCCTCATATGTGCAATGTAATATTTTCGTTCATTGTAATCGTGTACATGAATATTAGTTTTAGTCTTATTCAATCAAATCCGTTTTGCAAACAATTTTAATTGTATGCAAATTTTCAGAAGACATGAAAAGTCAAATTAATTAATTAATTAATTATACTGAAAGAATTTCTTCATGAATTCTGTTAATTTTGACATTATCAATAAAAAACTTCATTAAAAACCAACCATCGTTATGCGTCGTTGGATGCATGAAACAAGTTTCGTTAAAATTATATTAATGAAAATTTCATCAAGTATATCGTCACATAAAACGAAAAATTATGTAACAAAAATTTTTTTGCATTTCACAGGAGAAGGAAAAAAGTTTATAAAGTAGTGCAAATGATAGCGGCTACGTTGTTTTCTTTTTGGTTATAATGTCGCCGAGAATGACATTAATATACATAAATAAACAATAATTAATAAAACCCCGATTTTTGTCACTTGAATGGTTTTAAATTTCATACGACGATATGAAATAATTTCATTAAACCAATCTAATAATGTCGCTAAACTAATAAACAAATATTTCATTATTTTAACGATATTATTTAATCACTTTAATGAAATTATTATTTACGGCCCTGTTCTGTAAACCGAATCTGAGTAAATTTTTGCTTTTCCAAAAATAAATAAAGGTCGCAACGATGTATTTCAAATCGTATATAGAAAATAAATTTCATGTAGGATATTTTAAGCTCTAAAAAATATGACACTGCAAAAAGGGCTGAAAAAATATTGCTATTAATCAATTTAATTTTTGTAAATCGAGCGTTTTCAAATCGACTCGCTTTACAGAATATGCAGGATAGTTTAAATGATATTATTTCATTGTTTTGTTGAAATTGTTACATTATTACTCATTACTTCAAACTGTTCTCATGGATATTTTAATTTATTGATACTAAAGCACATCAGAAAAATTTTGTAACGTTGATGACTGTTCACGGTATCGAACACAGACTCTTGATCTCCATAATTTGCTTCATAGCAAACATCTTAACTACTTCAGCCAACAGCACGACCAACACAATGTGCTCTATGAAAACTGTTGAACAAAATGTTATTATTTATTTACTTACAGCTCTTTTCACAACGTACGATTAAAAGTTGACGTGGATTTTAACAGAAAGTTTTGTTTGCCGAACTTACTGTTAAAGTCCACATTAACCTGTAATCATAGATTGTGAACATGAGCTATATTTATTGAGGTGGGTGTTACAGGTGGAACAAACTGGTGCTGGAGCTCTATCGAAAGGATGTTGGTGAGAAAGTTTGCAGTGGCTGATTCTAAGGCGCACAAATATAGTATAAAAAAATCGAACACACATACTGTTTAGGTTTCAATGAAACCCAAACAGAGACAACAGTCGCAATTACCGATTACATCTTTTTACATACTGCTTAAGACGTTATCGGCTTCTCTGCAGAAACACCCAGGAACAGTTTTTGGTGTATAATAGTTTGTCCCCCAGTATATTTTATTAAAGGTCGCCGTTTAGCTTCTTCAGCGGCCGAGTCAGCGCATTCGTTGCATGTAATGCCAACGTGGGATGGTACCCACATAACTTTTATATTGGCTACATTTTGGTTACAGATATTTCTGTCGGTGCAGATTATAAACTTGGAACTAGCTTTGTGTCGCATTATACAGCAATGAGGATTAAACAAAATAGTTTACTTAATCAAACAAAAATATTTACTGGATTTTTTGTAATATATCAAACAAAATTTTTGTCTGGGTCATCATCATCCATCGAAGGATTTATGAAATTTAACTTTTTTAAATGTGTTCAAGTCTGAATGTTTATCTAAAGACTACAAAAAAATGAATGAGAATTACCCCAACGACATTAACGAATTGATTCACTCAAAAATCTTCAGTAAACAAACTTGGTGCAATCGCATTCTTTTTGCTATCAATATTGTTGTTGTTATTTGTGTGCATGCCGCCATCAGGGTTGTTATTTTCGACACAGTTTTTCTTGTTGTTTTTGGTGTTTGCGTCCTAAATAAGAGTCAAACAAACAATTCATTGATTATGTAAAAAACGTTTACTGAAAATGAAATTAATTTTTAGACAAACTTTTGTTTGAAATTATTTCATCGTTATTTCGTAACTACGATGAAATTTTTTATCAAAACTATGAATTACATTTCACTGAAGTTATGACATTAAAAAACTTGAATTTTTTTAGCTATTTTTAATTTTTAAAAGTATATATTTTGTCAAAACTTAAATTACAAAATGTTGCGGTCATAAATCTTAAAACTGGCAAAAACAATCCCACTCGTAGGACCATAAACATAAATATAATTGCAAATCGTTCTAAACAAGGTCTACTGTTGAACTATTAAGGTTAAAAACTCCTTTCTAAAATTCTTTCAAATATAATCTAGTCTCATACAAAAATATTATAACAGTCGGAAATTACAATTAGCACAAGTTTTGCATATTCACTCATAGTTTTGAATTTAAATCAAACATAACAAACAAACAAAAATCCCAAGTATCTTTTTATGCTTTAAAAAATATAAAAAATTAAGCTCATTTGATAAATGTGATTTAATAAGAAGAGTTTGTAGCTCGTATTCCAAACTTTTTTTTGCTTTTCTTATTTAGTTCTCATAAATTTAATGAATTAATTTAAGATGAGATGAGAGAAGATGTTATAAAAGCCAGGCAATAGTAAGAATAAATGTGGTGGTAAATGACTGGTGTGATTTGTTTATGAAAAGTTCTCATACAATTTTTTTTTCTTAAAAAAAAAAGAAATTAAAAAACATGTGTCATTTTTAAGTATAACACTAAAACTTAGCAAATTTTAATGATCATTAAAACAACTTTTTAGCTAAAAAATTTTTTTTCATTATTTTGCTCGGGTATCAACCCCTTTTGCAACCATTCGTGCGTAAAGAAAATCATTGAAGACGCCATGGGAATCCATAACTTTTCTACTTCTTAAGAAAAAAAAAAGCGAAACAAAATTAACAGCAAAGTAATAAACTCTAGTAGAACTTTCAAGAAATTTCAACAACTTCAAACTCTTCCACACATTAATTTTTTTATTCATTTACGCTTAAAAAACTTTTCAAATCATAAAATTGTTTCAGCAAATTTTTTCCATCATTTTAACAAGAGATTTATTAAAAAGAAGACCAACTAAACAGAGTGTCAAAGAAGTCATAAAATAATATTTTTTCACTAACAAAATATAAGGTTGGTTGACTTAGAGAGAGGTCTATACTTCCTGAACTACAAGACAACAAACTAATAAAATTCTTTAGACAAAGAATTAAATTTTCTACAATTTAGATTTATTTATTTATTTTTGCTTGTTATATTTCAAGAGACAAACAGAAGAAGTTACAAGGTTTAAGTTTAAGATAAAAAGGTTAATTTCTTTCCTTACCTTTGTCCCATAGTTTTGAAGCAGTTTTACCCTCTTCTAAACTGTTTTGTTTAATTTAGGCTCAATAACCGGTTTTTTTATATTATATAAATATATATATATATATATATATATATATATATATATATATATATATATATATATATATATATATATATATATATATATATATATATATATATATATATATATATATATATATATATATATATATATATATATATATATATATATATATATATATATATATATATATATATATATATATATATATATATATATATATATATATATATATATATATATATATATATATATATATATATATATATATATATATATATATATATATATATATATATATATATAAATTTTTTTTTTGTTAACATTTGAAATATTTATGTTTCAACGAACTATTTATAAATTACACTATGCAACCAAATCACATATAATTTTATGACATCTAAAGCGGTGTACGCTAAGTACGGATTTTCTTAAATCAAGTACAGAACGTTTGATTCACGTACGGATTCCGAGCTTGATTCAAGTGATCTTAGTTCAAGAATGTGGCAGGCTTGATTTAAGGCGAAAATTGGACGGCTTTGGAGTGGATAGATGATAGTGGATTTATTTAGTATAGTCGTACATCTAGCAAATCCACGTCGAACATTATCATGCATTCAATCCAAAGCTATTCGCTGCTTTTTTTGCTTTTAATAGAGCCTACCGCGTACACAGAAAAATATATAATTAAACTGCAACTAACAATTCGAATTGTTAATATCTAATTTAAATTCAAAAATATATTTAGTTAATATAACAAATTTAGTTGTTGATACGACAAACACAGAACATTTTTTCAACAGACTGAACTAACCAATTTTTTTGCTATGTATGGCGCAAAAATTCAACAATTTTTGAATATTTTTTTTTGATTAAAAATACCATCTAAAGTTTTTGTTGAAACTTGTGAAAAAAAATTAATTATCATCATTGTTGATATAACAAATGAATGCACACACGTAAATGAAACAAAGCAAATCAAGTTTTGTGTGTATTTATTATTTGCGCATTTAATAACGAATTGCTTTGTAGCTGAGAAGTAAGAACGTTAGTCTATTAGTCCAGAGCTTGCCGGTTCGATTCCGCCCAAAGACATTAGTGCTTTTCGCAGACAAGCAAAAAGTCGCTTCGAGGATTGTGATTGTGTATAAAAGAATATTGTTAATACAACAACTACGAGTATCATAGTTAAAATTTGTTCGGAAAATCAACAATTCACATTGTTGATATAACAATAATCTTAATTGAAATAATTTCGAAATCTACAAAAAAATTGTTAAGAAGTTTTTTCTGATTTCCTTTTAACTTACAATTTCGTAATTGTATATACAAAAACCGTTGTAGGTTCACAATCAATTAATTATTTAATTGATATAACAAAAAAATTAATTGTATTTAAAAATCTTTATTTTCTGTGTACTCGCATCAAGCCCGCATAAGGCTTATTTATACTATTTCATCCTGGAATAGACTTGAATTAATATTTTTAGTATTTAGCTAAATATTCTTTGTAATTACTTGCTTTAATTAAAAATTTGCGGGAAACGAGATATCGCCCCCTCCCCTCCCATCCGCAACCCAAGTAAAATATACCCAGTTTCTATTGAGTTTCTAAAAGAAAGTTTGCAGAATAGTATGAGAGATCTGATAAAAACTCGTTTTTCGAATATGGAGATAAAATCAGTAACTTTTCATTTTTTTTTTATTGCAGGAACTTAATATAGTATTTATCTGTGTAATTTTCCTTGTTGCCTAGTGTTATTTAATATATTCTATGTCTAAGTTTTGTTCTTTGATGATTTTGTTTTGTCTACAACAAAAACCCACTTTAATTATTAAATCACGCATTGTATTCTTTTCTGCCCAAAAATAAATACATATTTTGCAAAAAGTAAATATCGACTAAGTTAACAACTGAATGACTGAATGACTAAATGACAGCCACAAGAAGAATGTCTGCCTTAAATGAATAGAAATGATTTTGAGTTCTGAAAAAATTATAGTACAAACATAAATTCTTAACAGAAGAACAAATGTAAAATCATTTTCTTTTATTATAAAGAATAAGAAAAACGAAAAAAAAAATTAAATAAATGTATACATATATTTTGCTAATTTTTTTTTACATTTTATGCCAAATTCAAGGCCAAGTCTATTGAAAAAGTAAATACGCAGTTTGTTCAATACTTGTTAATTTTTTGCATCATTCTTTTGCTTAATAAAATGATATCTTCGATATAAATTCTCTTTTGTTGAATCTTTTAAAGAAAAAAAAAATCATAGTGAAACGTTCATAATGATCAAATAATAAATAAAATAATAATGGCATGATAATATGTATTGCCGGATATAGTATTCTGTGGCCACCTGGTAAATATTTAGGCTAATTTTTCACCCGAGTGATTACGAAATAATAGCAATATAGATTTTTGGAGTCTGTACATAAATAAATAAAAAAAATTCTCGACACTTCATTATGGATATCTCTCGAGCGGTCATAACGATGTAAATAGAATTTTCAATCGATTTGGCAGTTTTTAGGTTAAAAACTGAAAAATTTTCGACGGTAAGACAGTTTCTAAAACAGTATGTTTTGAAAATTATATATTCGAAATTTCTTTAAATCTACCGGGCCGAATCCGTAAAAATGTGTTAAAAAAACAAAGTACACATTAATACGGACTTTCGGTTGCTTTCAATGTTGTCCGTTGTTTATGTTATAAACACCAAAAAAGTACATGCATAAAAATCACACACACACAACTGTCAAAATATTCTGTACGTAAAATTAGCTGACATTGTAAATTAAAATAAATGAATATTCATTTAAAATCAGTAGTGTAGTGGATATTCTGGATACACTTGGAAATTTACAATTATTTCAACACGGAAAAATAATCGTGTAGTCTTCTATAGAGAATAATATTTCCGTACATACAAATTCCTTTATTTTTTAATTTCCAACACACAAAAACACTAAATATTAATTACAACTTGCGAAAAATAAGAAATGCCATAAATTCGGTGACCAAATAATTGTATGAACATTAATAGTTGTAACATCCCTGTAATACACAATAACGGCCAAAAATTCCGTTTACTTTTCTTTTGGAACTCCTTACTAGCAAATGGAAATTTCTTTAAGGAAGAAGGAATTTACCAATGTGATTTTCCGTAAGTTTTTTTTTGCACACAGTTCTTATGGGAATGCGAATTTCCTTAAGAACTCCGTACCACGCTTTAAACGGAAACCAGCATGTTTCATTCCAGCTAATTTAATGCTAAATGCATAAAAATAACACACATACATGTATACCGAGAAAAGATATATATATATAATATATTTTGAAAGCGAAAGAGTTTAACAGTTTATGTGACGTCGTGCTGCTGGTTTGCATACTAAGCTTTAGCCGAGTGGTTGGTGCATTGGATTTCAAACCAAAAGGTGTTTTGTTCGATTACCAGTGGAAATTAAAATAACTAATGGCGAGTAAAAATGAAAAATTAATAAAATAATAATTAAATAATTTACGGAACTTTGATTATATAACAGTAAAAATAGCAGAGACAAGGGAAACATCTTTTATTTTTACGGAAGTTGCGATTAGTTCTTGTGACGGTTAAATTGATCCGAACAAAGAAATAGTCATTAATTTTTTTACGGTTTTAAGTCAGTTAATTTTTTAAATGAAAAATAAGTAGACCGGTTTTTGATTGAATTTTCATTTATTTTGTATTACAATTTCAGTTAATTTTACGTACAGAATATTTTTAAGTGTAGTTTATGCATTTCACCAATTTACAAATTGTAACAAAAATCTATTGTCAAGCTAAATTTACATGTAAAAGGTAATGTTCATATCTGTAGGTGGGTGGGAGGTAAACTGCACCGTCATATTTTCAAAATTTTGCAGGAAACCGCAAAAACATTTATAATAAAGTCGCAAATGGTTCTATCTCTGAAGAATTAACATTTGGACTTACCCCAAACATTTTATATAACTCTAATAATATTATTTTTATATCTAACATATCCGTAATAAAATTACGTCATATAATATTACCTTTACTTTTTAAAATGTACTTGGTGTTCCTTTACCTCACAGATGGTTTTGAGCAGTACTAGTGTCCCTTGAAACGTAAGATTTACTGGATTTCACCTATCGATAGAGCAAAAATCACCGATTTCAACTTGGTGTAGTTTACTACCTCCCATCTAAAGATATGCGAAAATGCAAAATTATTAAGTTTGAAAGCATGTTTGAATTTTCGAACATAATTTAAAATTTCCGAAATTTAAAAATATCGTATTTAAAGCTTTTATTTTCGATTTATTATGTTCCGAAGAAATTTTTTTTATAGATGTGTAAGAAAAAAAAATAACAATCTGCTGTGCTTTCTTCTACTACTCCCGTTCTCTTCCACTCCCACATATTAAAAAAATTAACTGCTTTCATTATATGTATTCCGCTTATTTTTATATTATTTTTACAATAACTATTTAATTGCCAACAATAAACTTTACATTAATTAATTATATATAAACAAGTGGTGTTTAACAGCACACAAGGTGTTGCAAGAATTTTCCACAGCAACATGATGTTCATACCGATAATCATCTTGCACATCATGCAGACACATCATCAATGTTTGATATAAACGTAAACAATTTTTAACCAGGGGGGGGGGGGGGGGAAATTATTATTATATTCTGAAGAAAATCAGCAAGAAACCGAATGTCATTAAACTTTAGAATCATCCAAACGTTGCAAATAAACGCTAAAGCTTGCAAAAAAACCCCAATTCAACTTTGTTCTGCTACATTGTATAGTCATTTACACCAATAATGAAGATTTTGAAAAACTAAATGTTTTTTCTTAAGCTCCTTTTTTCAGTTTTCTTCTATTTTATTGTCTATTCTAAATCAATTATAACCGCTAACCACATTGCTTTCTGCTTTTGCTTTTAGTTCTTTTTTACGAGTACTTCGGTTTTTTTTTGGTTAAGTATCTATCTATTTATAGAAATGAAATAAAAAGTGGAAAATATATTGCCAAACAGCGTTTACAAATCAATTTCCTGCTTATAAAAACGCTGAAACTAACAACGTGCTTTTTTTGTGTGCACCATTTAAGGAAAAATAAAAAAGAAAAATAATGTACATTTTTAGTAGCAGAACTAACTTTACTTCCGAATTCTATTCTTAAAGTTGAGCTTTCTGCCAAAGTGTTTATTTCAGTTGTCTGCTAAAGAAACTAATTACCAACCTGAGGACAAGTACGCAGTACAAAGACACGTCTTGGGTTTAATTCTTTTTTTATATTATTTATTTTTTTTTTGTTCAAATTGTAATTGTCTTCTTTTGTGGAGTAGTAAGTAGTCTTCTGCTTAGGTGTGGTGGAATGGTCTTAAGTGCAATGAAAATTTTAATTGTTTTCCATGGCATTTTTTCATTTGGTTTCATTTCGTTTTTCATTGCAATTTTCTTGTGCAACATTTAACTTAAAAGCTATTTAGTATATTCTCTCTCATCTATTAAGTCATTGAAGTTGAAATAGACTTGGTGCCACACAATTGCAATGGGAAAATTAAACATTTACATTAAAAATAGTGGAGTTGCTTCAATGTTGCACAGTGACTCAGATAAAGTATTTTAATATTTGCTCATAATTATATTATTCGAACTGAATAGGCTTAAGTCGAAAGTTTGTTATTTCGGCTTAAGTTCAATACTCAAACTTAAGCTCACCATATTATTTCATATTCATATTTCATATTCTATTTCATCATAAATTTTGATTAAATAGCTGATGTTTCCTTAATACTAGTATCCACGATCAAACGTGGTAAAACTGAACAAAGCACGCTGATGATGACAGTGTAGCGGCTGTAGAAATTAGTATGTAGTACTAATCCGTTCTGCTAGTCTGATTAGATATTCAAATATTCCTCTCTTAAAAAATAATTTGAATTTACATTAATTCAAGTATTGATCTTAAGCCGAAATAATAAGCTTCCGATTTAAAGTGTTTTACTAACATCAAGCATATGAATTTTAGAAAGTTCAATTTCAAAAAGTTTAACGCTTAAAAAATAATTTAATTAAAAATTAAAATGTAAATACATTTTTAAAAAAAGTATATTCAAAATGTAAAAAACTTCAACTTTAAAATATACACAGAAAAAATTATCATCAAAAAATTTTCAAACAAAGGTTTGTCTAAAAATAAATTAAATTTTCAGTAAATGCTCTGCCCATAATCTATGAATTGTTTGTTTGACTCTTAATTATTAGGACGCAAACACCAAAAACAACAAGAAAAACTGTATCGTAATAAAACAACCCCGATGACGACATACACACAAATAACGACAACAACAATGATAGCAAAAGGAATGCGATTGTACCAACTTGTTTACTGACGATTTTTGAGTGAATCAATTCGTTACTGTCGTTGCGTTAATTCTCATTCATTCTTTAAGAGTCTTTACATAAACATTCAGACTTGAACACATTTAACAAAGTGAAATTTCATAAATGCTTAATACATGATGATGACCCAGATAAAAATTTTGATTGATATATTAAAAAAAATATTTGTTTAGTATTTGTTAGTAGTTTTAGACTAATTGTTTTATAAATTCTGACAAAAATATTGTTTGATATTTTTCAGAAAATCTAGTAAATTTTTTTGTTTGATTTAGTAAATTGTTTTGTTTACAATTTGTAAATATTTTTAGACAAATTGTTTTATAGATTTAAATAATTGTTCACTGAAAAAACACGCTTGTTTCAATGAAATTTTTGAGATATTTTTGTCTATATTTACAAATTTGTTTGTAGGTCCGTTCCTAGACAAAATATTTACTATTTCATTGAATTCCTTTACAGAAAATGAAATTTAGTTTGTTTCTGTGTACCCTTTAAAAAACTTCTTTTACAATGTACATTCTGGAAAAAGTAACTTTTGAAAATAAACCATTTGAAAAAGTACTTTTTAAAAACTAACTTTTAAAAAAGTACTTTTTAAAAAGAGAATCTTTTAAAAAATGTAGCTTAAAAAAGTACTTTTTAAAAAAGTATGTTTTAAAAAACACTTTATAAAAAGTACTTTTTAAAATAGTACCTAAAATACGTATCAAAAAAGTGTACATACTAAAAAAGTACTATAAAAAAGTACTTTTTAAAAAAAGTATGTACATACAAATTAAAAAAAGAGTAGTTCTTAAAAAATACTTCTAAAATAGTACCTTTAAAAAAGTTTTGTTAAAAAAGTACATGTTTTTAGAAAGTACCTTAGATATTTTAAAATTGGAATGTACTTTAAAGAAGTGATTTTAAAAGCCTGTAACTGTTTAAAAAAGTTATGTACCACTGTTCGTTCCTATTTGTTTGATGTGGACGTCTTCAAACATCGTGCAACATTTGTTATGTGTTAATGACTTTGGTTAGTTTGAGTGTGTGTTTGGGAGGATTCCCAGCATCATAAAAACAAACAAAAGTAGGACAGACATTATAACGATGAACAGATAGACAGCCAGCCAAACAAATAGAGACCGAGCAAATAATTCCTAGGTAATGAGAAGAAAACGTCTATTGTTGTCTTGCCAAACATAAGAAGAATTCTTACACTTAAACTACAAATTGCAAAAATCAACAGAATAAAATTAATTATTGTAAACTTCCGCTATTTATATGCTATTTTTTTTTTTGGATTCCATCTAATATCAAAAATTAAACCGTTATTATATCTGTTTGTAATTACTATTCCAGGTCTGCGCAGAAGAAAAGTGTCAAGAAGAAGTTGTACTATTGGCCCTCAATTATATGGATCGCTTTTTGTCTACGAAAACGGTGCGTAAAACACATTTGCAAATTTTAGCCGCTGCCTGTCTTCTGCTGGCCTCCAAATTACGTGAACCCAGTTGTCGTGCCTTATCCGCTGAACTATTGGTGTTTTATACCGACAATAGCATTCATAAAGCCGATTTAATCGTAAGTACTGCCATATAGAAAATAATTATACTTCAATAACCTCGTACTACACATTTAATATCTGGATAAATAAATATTGAATACTTATTGTATAAGTATAAAGGGTTAAAAGTACGTACGTGCAAACATCATTTGTTGTATCGACTTTTACAACTTTAATTCCTTTTATTATTTGTTGCTTTAGTTAGTTGTTGGTACAATTGCTGCTGATATGTTTGTTTGATTGTTGTTGATTTTGAGTATTATAACGATACTTTGTTGCAAGAAATATTTTGATATTTGCTCTGCTGGTTGTTGTTGTTATTGATTTTAAAGTCTTTTAGCCTTTTAAGCCTTAAAAGAACTTGTAGACTAGCTATTGTTTCCCTTTCAGTATGCAAACAGTAACAGTGTACGTGTTTCTTTTTCTACTCTGCTCCTCATTCTTTCTGTTCTGTCTTCTAAATTGCTTAATGTGTGCAACTATCTTCAGAATAGTGTCTAAATTTTTCTGACAAACGTGATACATTTCATGCGGCTATTTCCATCCATGATGTATTTTTAAATAACGCATTAGGAACATTCAGTAATGTTAGTAATGTAGATAATCATGATGTACATGACCTTAATCATGAAACATTTTTTTTAGAGCTTTAGGCCAATTGCTTGTGTGCAGCAGGATTTTTTTTGCCACTTTTAAAGGTATCGATCGATGGTAATAAGCGGTAGGAAATTGTTGCAATAGATGGTCGAATTTATTAAAAAAATTTTAAAGTGAATTGTAACACTTGATGTCGAATCATCTTAGAGATAGAACACCATGTGTGCACTCAAAATAAAATGATAGTTAAATCCAGGCGCGGATCCAGCTTGAGCTTTGGTGGTGGGGGGGAGGAACTTTTAAGTGAAACATACTATTTTGCAAAACTTCTGTTAGAAACTCTATAGAAATTTACTCGTTTGGGGGGAATATCCCGTTTCCCCTTGTATCCGCGCCTGGCTAAATCTAATCAATTTCAATAGTTAACCTACCTTTAATCTAAATTGTTGTTGCAATTTTTATTAAATAACAATTTTCATTGGTTACAATAACTTTATAAAATTGTGTCATTTCATGTCTATGGTTACTTTGCGCTATCGTTATTTAACAAGATGACTTAGCTGAGACGGTAAGTAAAGTCGTCCAGTTCATAAACATGAGAACCTGAGTTCAAAACCGAAATATTCCATTTTACTGAATTGTGAAATATAAGTTTGAGAAAAACGACGTTTGAAAATTAAAATTATTTTTGATGATTTATTTT
Source organism: Panzeria rudis (assembly GCA_956483635.1). Classification (NCBI taxonomy): domain Eukaryota; kingdom Metazoa; phylum Arthropoda; class Insecta; order Diptera; family Tachinidae; genus Panzeria; species Panzeria rudis. Next base: position 23,993,563 of record OY101448.1, on the reverse strand, counting down.
TACGTAACTTTTATTTTGAACTGAATAGCTTTAAGTCTAAAATGTTATTATTTCGGCTTTGAATTGACATTAATTAAAATATTGAACTAAAAAGACGAAATAATAAAATTTCAGAACTATTTTTGATGGTTAAAATTACTAATTTAATTTAAAAAAATTTTTGTGGTTAAAACTACCAATTTTTATGGTTAAAATAACGAATTTAAAATAATAACAACGAAAATAGTAATTTACAAAAATTACTGTACTTAAGTCAAGCATGTCACCAAATGTCTACTACCAAATGTATACTTTGTGCTATCGTTATATAAATAGATATTTAGCTGAGATGGTAAAGGCGTTCGGTGTATAAATATGAGTAAACTTGTGACAACCTAAGCTCAAGACCAAAAAATTACAAAAAAAAATATATATATTTTTTTAACAAGCACACTTACTGCTTAGACCTTGGTAGGCATCGAACCTGTGACCTTCCGCTTATTAGTTTTACATACCATCAACTTAACTACAATTACATTGGTTGATTTTTACTGTATTATATGGGTTGTAGATTCTTGGTTAGATTTACCAATATTTTATTTTGAGTGTGTTAGGTACATTTTTTAGTGTAGAATTTACAAAATTTGTGTCATCATTTTCAAACTATGTTGAGAAATAGTATTTGACATATTTTAGGCCAATGACAAATTCTGAAATCTAACACAGACCTTCATATTCTATTTCTACCTTGACCCCATTTTTAAAGCTCGAAGTTGCATTCTACTAATTAGCATAATTACATTTTCTCTAACGTCCCTATTATGCCAGGAATAGTATATCATACAAGAAAAATATCAAAACCATGCATGGAACTGGTTTTTGAATAATAATGTGTCAATTAATTTGAACTAAGAGGGAAAAAGAACTTGGCACAAAACGAGTCCCGTGACCGGTACCCAACTGGTAGCGATCAGTTCTAATTTGAATACTTTATATGAAAGGGACATATCACTCATATTTATTGTAACCTATACTTATAAATCAAAGTTATTTTGAGTATGAGTACATCAGAATAGTTGAAGTTCAATGGAGTCTACTCATTTATATTTAAAATTTCATGAGTGACTATGAATGGCAAAACAACGATTCATTGCTCATCTCTGGTATGTGTGTAAGAAAACCTTGTTCGCACATGTAACGTCTTTTGTGAGTACGTGCATTATATTCGACACAAAGTTCCGCAGGGGGCGGTTGTTTTAGGTTTTATATTAAATTCCAATTTTCGAACATGCTGAGCATATGTATGTACATTTTTATATTACAATTTTTGATGAAACGTATAAATTTTGTCGCAGTTACTATTTCGGCACTAAAATTAATTTTTTTTTGCGAACTTCGAAATTTGGTTCGAATTTTCGAACCATAAAAATTTTACACTTTTTCATTTAAATAGCATATAAGAACATATATTTATAACTTAGAAGCAAGATATTACTGAAATTCGAAATTTCGAACTTACTTCGAAAATTAATATATTTGCATTTTCGCAAAAAAAAGCTTCCATGTCTTCATGTCATAAAAAAAGATAAAATAAATTTTAATTTCATCGTTTGTCAAACCGGGGAACCTCTGTATTGCAATAAACATTAAAAAGTATAAATTAAACCGTCATTTATCCTCAATATATTATATGAATTATGTACTTCAAAACTGTCTTTAAGACTAAGAGAAAATGCTGCATCAGTTCTAAAGTTCCTTATAGTCTGCGTATTTTGTACACGTTTCTTTAAAACACATTAAAATTCAATTAAGTATCATAATTTTTTAACTACTGCTATTAGCACACTTCCCCCTCAGACTTGTTTGGGTTAATAAATATTTAAGATATTTTATTGATGCCCTTGTTTTGTTGGAATCACATTTTTGTTCAGTTTAAAATTTATTTAGCAAACAACAAACTGTCGAACGGACGGACGGACGGACGGACGCCGAGGCAGACTGACAACACATCTTTAGCTCTGCTCTTAACTCGAGGTAATGAAAGCAAAATGTAGTAAGACAAAAATTGGAATTGAAAAAAAATAAACTATCTATGAGAAGAAGAAAGAAGTCTGTCTACGAACTATAAACGAAATTCACCCAGTCGGCATCTTTTATCTGCTCTTGTAAGCTCTTGCCAGGTTTTACAAACAAACTCAACAATATCACATTCGCAAAGACTGTGAATGCAACCTACGTAGAAATCGCTGTATTGCTGCAACCAGACACATTATAAGGATATATAAGCCAAGTAATAAAAGTATTCATTTTTGCTGGCCCAAAAACAAACAAAAAAATAAAAAAATAAAAGTCTGAAAAAACTGATGCTGCTTGCTGCTGATCATGATGATGATGATGAAGATGATGACGGCAAAGATTTTCCTTAATATGCCGGGCGGGTTTGGTTGGTTGGCTGACTGGCATACTTGGCTGGTTGTTTGGCTGGTTGGCTGCTCTCTGCTGCTTTGGATAAACAAGAATCGTGTCTTAACATATACTCGCCTCGACACCTTTATCCATATAAAGTAATAGTTTTTAAAAGCCAGTGAGTTAGTTGCAGGAGTATGTGAGGAATGAATATTACAAAAAGCACACATTCATTCCTTTATTCAACTTCATACATAATCATTTTCACTTCCACTTTTATTTAAAACTAGCTTTACAAAATTGGATTTTGTAAAGCGAAACAAAGTCTGAAAAAAAACAAAGCGAACAAAATAAATAAAACGTAAAACAAGACGTCGTCTTTTCTGCAAAGAATCAAAAACAAGAATGAGATTCTTTTTTCGTTTTGGATTTTTTGGAATTCCTTAGCTTTATATAAAGAAGAATGTTAAGTCTATTCCTTATTCCTTTTTTTTTGTCAGCCTGTCTGTCTATCTGTTGTTTGTTTGTTTGCTTGTTGGTGTTCTGTTTGCCACAAAACTCCTCTAGACACGGTGTCCGATTGTGTGCTTTTAATTTAGTTTCCCAGGCTTTAAGTTTTAATACACGTACACATTCGACTTCTCGTTAAGAAGTTATTCCTCAAGAGTCGTTTGTCGCCTTTATAGTTGGCTTTTAACTATTGTGGCACACTCCTGCATTGTACAGCAGCGGGAGGTAAAAATGCAACATAATATTTATTTTCATTTTAATTCCAACATTCATGTTTTTCAGTTTCATTTGAGTTGTGGACAAACAAACAAAAAATGAACTTAAATCCTTTAAGTTCATTGCATTTCGAATATTTTTGTGCGCGCGTGTGTGTGTGTCTGTCTATGTGTGCCCGTGTGTGTGCAAGTGAAGCTTTTTGGTTGAGATTCCTGAGGCTAATTTTTGATTTGTGTTTTTGTTGGTGGTGTTGCTTGCATACATCCAAACTCAACGATGTAGACGGTGTAAGCGATAATGTTATGCCGCATTTATATAGACAACAACACAGGAATTTTATATACTAGACGAAAGGCGTAGGTAGGTTAGAAATTTTTTAAAGACAACAAACAAAAGTGAAAAAAAATCTTACACTTCTTCATTTTTAAATGATGGTATGTGGTGGTCTATGTGGCCAGGATTTTTGTTTTATTATTTCGGTGATATTCTCGTAAATCTCGTATATTTCTTAACTATTTGTTGTCTTAACCTTATAAGTGAGTTGAAAAATAAAACAACAACTAATTACACTGTGGTGGTCGAAAAATCTGGCAATGGTTCTGACAGTTGATTGGCAGATAATTTGGTGACAAGGAATCGAAGGGCGTTCACCGTGTTGTTAGTTCGGCTCGAGTTTTCGATATAATTATTATTTTAATATATTTCTTTGAATCTCCTATTATTCATTTAGTATCGATCTTATGTGCAAATTATGTGAACAAAAAACGGTTATATCCCTATGTTTACATAATATAATTTCGATGTACTATTTTATTTTTGACAGTTTTCTTATATGACATTTTTGAAATTAGGATTCATATCATACTTTTCGCCTCATTCAATGGATCCTGAAATAAAATTATATTTTTTGAGTTTTTAACATTTTTGTGTCTTGAGCGTTACATTTGCTTTCGCAGTTGTTCTGGGAATGATTTCTGCGAAAAAATACACTACAAAAATGAGTATTGAAAGCACTATACATCTACACTCGAAAACACTTTTGTTGAAAATTAGGTCGATAATAGTCGGCAACACTTTACAGATTATTATTAAAATTACACACGCATAATTTTTCAACAAAATGTTTTTACTAAAAAAAAAATTGGCTGCGTGCAGATTTGAACCGCGACCTCCTGACTGATAGTCTGACGTATCTACCATTCAGCCATAGCCGTATTATACTTTATTTTACATTTTTTCCACTTGGACTAAATATGTTTAATTTGAAAGGTTTTTTCTTTAATAAAATAACTACAAAATCGATTTAATTTTAGACAAGGAGAAATTTTCAACACAAATTTAGACACTATATGATCGTAAATTTGAATTAATGTTTTAGAGTGTACTCTCTAGAAACAAAAAAATTATATTAATCGCAGGACGGAATTAAAAGTTATGACAACTTTTTCAATTTTGACTTCGGTTCACATGGAAAAGTAAAAAATTTTTGTGTTTAAAAATAATTATTTACAAACATTTATTCATAAGCAAAAAGTTGGCTAACTCTTCTTTCAAAAAAATACCTACTTTAATAAAATCGACCAACAATGTCAAAAGTTATGTAAATTTTAATATTTTTTTTTTTTTTATCAAAACTAGGTCGTGTTTTGATACATTTTTCGAAATTTGAACAACAAAAAAAGGGGCATTAGTCGAAATATATATGGGTTTATATCCAAAGAAATTTCATTATTTTGGCTTGAGTTCGGTTTTAATTTAATTGTTCAATTAAATTATATTTTTATTTAGAGATAAATGTGAAGCATGTAGACAAAGAAAAATTTTTTTGCACGGAGGGTTGAACTGACATGTATCGATAGCTCCCACTAATCTCTTCCGCTTAGACCACTCGACCAAAGTCGGTGGTTTGCAGTCAAGAGTTTTTTTAACGTCATAAAATTTATAAATAAATTATATTTAATAAAATTTTTACGTAATGCTCAGTACATTTTTATACGAATTAAATATTTTGTCAGAAGACCCACTTTATATTGAATTCAATACAATTCAGATATATAATCTTCGATGCATTTTAACATAACCTCCTTTGGTATTCTCTAAAAAAGTGTTATTGAAAATAAATAAGAAATGGCCATTTTGAAAAAGTAGCTTTAAGAAAATTATTTTTCTATAAGTCCTTTAAAAATTACACCTTTTAAAAAAAGTACATTTAATAAAAAGTACCTTTTAAGAAGAGTGCCGTTTAAAAGTTACATTTTAAAAATAATTTTTTTTATGTGATTCAATTAAAATGATATTTGAAAGATGTTTGCTCTCTAAATCAATTAAGATTATTGCAATTCCAATTTAGTTTCACAAACAACATCCTTCCTATTTATAGAAAATAAAACAATTTTCTCAATCATTGTGCTTTATTTTTCTTTTCTTTAACCATTATGTATTAGTACGAGTATGCCAATACTAATGACAATAAAATTATTATTAATTTTTTAAATAGCAAACATTTCACTGATTAGGCGGCCCCATAATGGGTTAAATTTATTCATGTTATTTTAAAAAGGAGTCTCAATTAAAATTTTCTGTAGTTTTATGTATGTGAGAAAAAGGACAGACAATTATAAAAATATAAGTATAAAAATATATAAAAAAAACAGAACATCCAACAATGAATTTCATGCCTTTATCGTCTACTGCTGCTCAGTTCTGTTTTCTAGCATTTACAATTTCCATGGAAAAAACTAGATTTTTATCATTATTAAATCGTTCGTGTTGGACTTCCGACATGTCACCCCTTCTTTTGCAAGGTCGTTGCTTGGTATTGAATTGAATAAACAAACACATACTACCAAAAACAAAAACAAAAAAACAAAAAACAAAAAAATAAATAAAAATATTTCCTTCAGACCAAGTATAGCCACAACATTAAATCTTGAATGAAGAGTGAGAGGATAGCGCTAAGAATACACAAAACACAAACCATACCATTCCAATTCACATGGCATGAAGGCGCGAGTGACAATGGAGGATGCTGTTTTGGCTAGTATCTTTACTTTATTTTTTGTCTGTTGCATTTGTTGTTATAAGTCATATGATACTTGTAGTGGAAAACACTAGCAACCACTGCCACTATGGAATTTAAAAAATCTGAATCAGTATCTATAAAAAACATCTAAAGTGAAGAGAAAAAATAGGTTTTAGTTGGATTTTTTCCGTATTATTCCATTAGTTTTCATAATTATTTTCTTTTTTAAATTTTTATCAAACAAATGGAGAAACCTTTTAATTTTGAATAGCCTTGTTCACGAAGATCAAGCTTTTAATTAAAGAACAACTTTAATATCAATTATAATGGATGAATCATTTAAAAGAAACTTTCTTTGAAAATATTGTGAAAATTTTGCCTTAAAAATCTTATGGAAACAAGTTTAAGAAAAAGCTTTGTTTTTCGAAAAAGTTTGCTTATAAAAAAAAACACTATAAAAGCTTTTATTCTACCGTAATTCTGTGCTGCCTTTAAAAATACCTTATAAAAAACCCCTATTATAGCAAGCTTTCTTATCAGAAAGCAAATTAGTCTTATTTGTGAAAAAGCTTTCTGTGCTAACCACCATGATTAAAGAAATTGTGCAGAGTCACGCCCATGCAAATTAAATGTCGTTTTTCAGCAACTTGTAAAAACCGATTCTTATAAAACTTTTCATACACATTTAGTTATTGTTACACTACAACATTATGGCTAGAAAAGTGAGCAGTGCCACGCCCATGAAAAGTAAATATTAATTTCAACTACTTCTACTAAACCGATTCTTATGAAACTTCGCACACACAATTTGTCCTTGTGGAAGTACAACATGATCAAAAATGTAGGTAGTGCCACGCCTATTTTGGTTTTTTTGCTAGAATTATTTTATTGAAAATATTTCTTTTGCCAAGAAAGCATTCCCTTGGCAAAAGCTATCTTTTGTTAAAAATCATTAATTTTAAAAGCTTTTTTTAAAGCTTTATCTTAATAAGCTTTCTTCTTCTAAAAAAAGTTTTGTTCCTTTTAAAAAAGCTTTCTATTGTCAAAATAATGTTTCAGTTTATATAGCAAAATTTGTTTTGTTAAAAAATGCTTTCGTTTGTTAAGAAAACTTTTTGTTTAAAACAGCTTTATTTTGTCCAAATTTCTTTGTTATATTTTTTTTAGAAAAAAGATAACTGTTGAATAAATAAGGTTTCACTCGTAAAAGTGTCCTCACAAATGCCCTTTAATTTGTTCTCTTATTAAAAAAGTCTTTATTGGTTATAAAAAAGTTTCCTGATGAAAAAGCATCCTGTGAAAAGTATCCTGTGCTTTAATTTGTAGAGGAAATCCTTCTTTTGGCTAAAAATATATTTTCTCTTAGAAGCTTTCATTTGTGAAGACAAGCTTTTGCGGAAACAAGCTTTCTTAAATATATTTTATTAAGCTTTTTTTTTGTCTAAAGAAGCATTCCATATCTTAGAAAGAAACTTTTAAAATTGATTAAAGTTAAGAAATCCTTCAGTCCTTTTCTGTCTCTTATAAAGTTTTCCATTAGACTGGTCTTGTCATTATCAATACAACATCCAAAAAAGAAGCGACTAAATTTTATTAAAAGCAACCAACAATCACTTAACAATACTCATATGATGAAGATGATGATATTAATTTCTATAAACAAAATTCCCATTGCTTTAATATGTACATATTACCTTTTTTTTAAAATATAATACGAGTATTATTGATGTTGTTGCCACAATCCTTTTACAACAGAAATTCCTATAGATCATGACACAAAGAATAGCGCACAAACACCAACAAAAGTCGTCCTAAACATTAAATCAGAACGCTATCATCATAGACATCATGATCATCGTCATCGATTCACAAGATCTCCGTAAAATGCATAAATGTTGCAGTGCATTTTGTGTAAGCAAATGTGTCAATGGACTTATGTATGAGTATGACTGTTGCAATAACTGACTGACGGTAGTAGACGAACAATTTTAAAGAGTATCGTTTAAAATTGCTGATCGTGCAATTTTTAAAAGCATCATGATGATGACGATGATGTTGCAGAAGAAATGATATTGAAGAGGATGACATTGGTGGTAGTGGCAAAGTGCGAGTATCAGTGTTGCCAATGTGTGTGTAATTACACATATTGTGTGTAATTTATACTTGCATGTGTATCGCATGTGTAATCAGTTTCATGTGTAACCGTGTATAATTTCTCTTTGTGTTCTATTTTTAATTAATTTTTGTCCGTTAAGTTTTTTTTTCTTTTCGAACATCAGTATTTTAAGCAGCTTCAAAAAAGGAGGAGGTTCGGCCATTTTGCCTACTCGAAATATTTATAGGGGCAATTAGCCCGCCCGTTATATTAATTATCATATAACTCCGCCATTTATGGCCCGATGAAAAAAAAACTTTTTTATTTGAAAGTGTATACTTACGGTTGGGACCCGTACAAATTTAAGTGAAAGTCGGACGGGCAAAGTGGCTACTAGAAATATTGGTTATCATATAAATATGCGATTTATCGACTGATTTCCAAAATGTTAGCGATAAGTTCTTTCTTCCTATAACTGTTATTTGCAATTTTAGTCGTTTTAAGTTACTCCATTTTCATTGACTTATCAAGTAAATACATATGTATGACGTTGCCTCTTTAAACATTCACAATAGTCGGTAAATGCTCTCATATAGCCATATTTTGAAAAAGATAACTTTTATTTACAGACAAATAATAATGAACAATTTTTAAAGATCAGCTTATCGCTCAATTTTGCTAAAGGTGCCTGTAACTAACTTCTACTTTACTGCCGAGTTGTAATAATGGACATTAGTAGCTTTTAAATCTTGTCTAAAATTACCCACCCGTTTACACAAAATAAGAGCACAAGTAGTGTCACTACTAATGACTCACTAGTTGGTTTTCAATTCATTCATGCGTCATTCGCAAGGCGAACCTCTAAGAAACTTGTTAAGACTAGAATTTTTTGAAGATCCTTAAAAAACTCGAATTCAATTAGATGACCCGAACATTAAAATCTAATTGAGGTTTTGTCATATGCTTTAGGTATGTATTTTTGTTTCATTTAACGGACTTTTTCAATCTAAAAAAACCTACTTTATATAAACTGAAAGACGAAGCTAAAAATATATTGCAAACTTAAATAAATAGAAAAAAATTTCATGTATAATTTTTCTTCATGTGTGTAATTTGCGACTTGGTCAGGTGTAATTTCCAAATTCTTCACTGGCAACACTGACGAGTATGTAAAATGCTGCTGATTGGTTGCTTACTTGTTGCAAGTCTGTGTGAGTGTGCTCGTATGCTGTTGCTGTCCGTACCCAACAAACACAAAGTCAAACGTTTGAAGTGTGCTGGGGGTTACTCTGTAATACGATTCGAAAGGAATGTTATTTATATTCCAAAGCATTTTCTTTCGATTGGAATTACAGAGTAACCTCCCTGGCTTTAACCACAGATATATAAACCGTTGTTCTAAAGATTAAAAATAGAATTGAAATTTATGTTCATTTGAGAATAAATGTTTGACGAATGACACATTCTCAATATGATATCAACTTCGTTAAGCTTAATTTTTTTTTGCTCTTTCTTAAGTTTCAAGAAATAGGAAAAGTTTTAATTTCGGAACCTGGAACCTTGGAGTTATTTCAAATAGCAATTTATAAAAATTTTCTACAACGAAATTTTTTGAACCACTTAACCGATTTAATCATATTTGCAGCATTCGACTTGGTTTTCGTGTCCTAAAAATATGAATATAAAAGATCGAAGAATAAATTAAATAAATTTTCAACAATTGCCATAGATTTTTAAAGTTAAGGGCTGACTAGTTTTTGTATTCGACCAGAAAGGTGCTCTAAAACTTACTTCGTTCGCGCTAATTTTATTACAACCTCCTAGTGGTTCAAAATTTATGAGTTTGTTATATATATTAACACACACAGAGCCACATACTGTCGTATATAGCCATACGGCCATTATAAAAAAAATTCGGAATATCTTCCTAGGACTTCAAAACGTCGAGATTTGATGAAAACTCGATTTTCGAAAATCGGGGTGAAATCAGTAACTTTCCATTTTTGTGATTGCGGGAAAGATAGTTTAAGGTTATCAATTCATTTGTATTTTTAATGTTTGTTCCCTCCACACAGAGAAAAATATGAATGTAAAGTCAACATGTCGCAATATTGATTGGAAATCATGCTGATTTATGAGAAATAATTTGTCGTTTAAGCGTGTTTGTATTTATCTGCTTTGTTGTTGTGTTATTGTTGTTAGTTTTGATGTTCGTGTTGTGTAAATGTAAATAGCCGACAAACTTCGCATTACCAGCGAAAATTTCTCGATGTAAAATTACTATTGTCTCATATTAATTTTAAACGAAATATTATCAATCGTACCTTAGATCTCTTTGATTTAATATATCTGACGGTTAAAACAACATTGTTATCAACGTTACATTTAATTTTAAACCAACATGACTATAACTTTAATTTCAAATAAATTTTATGTTAAATCATCACCCGTATCATTTTAAAAATGGTAAAAACAGTAAATACATAATACAATTAAAAACACTTTGAACAGATATCTACACCAAAATTATTGTGTACCTTATAGTCAAAATTTTACAGAATTTATACTGAAAGTCATAATTCTTTAAAACTAAGATTTGTAAGGTCACATCCGTCGCAGCTTTCTGACGACCATTCTGAGCAGAAATTGTGTTCTATCAGTGTCTACCCGTTATTCAACGACTTTAAGCTTAATGTCCTTGCGAGCCGCAACGTTTCTGTAAGTAAAAAATTTTAAATTCTTGATTTATAACAAAAAAATGTGTTTAAAATGGTCACACCCGGCTAAATGGAATTACTCTTATATATCCCATATTTTTAATTGTATGAGAAATACAAAATGCATTAGAATAAATTAACTTATCTTATGTTCCTAATTTGAAAAACATTTAATATCAAGTTTGCAATAAATCCATTTCTCAATTTGAGAATAAAGTCCACTTTTTGTTGTGAACTACACTCAAATCATTTTCAAATGTTTATAATATGAGATAGAAGTAGTTCAAACATCAGTGTTTGCTATGTAGTTTCCAGTGCTTTGCTGTTAAATGCATTTTACATGTGTGTTATTTTGAGACTTGAAGTTTTTTGTGCATTTCTTGCCTTATTAACAAAATTAAAATTAACTCTTATATTGTTTCAAGGACTCTTTTTTTTCGTTGTTGATGTTTGTATTTGTTGTTATTTTTCACTGTGTCGCTGTGGAACATTAAAAGCATTTTTTCCGCTTAAATATTTCATTGCTTTGTTATTTCAACAATATGTGAACAATGTTAAAAATTTATTTTTGTATCGATGAATGCCTCTAGTCTACTCTATGTATTCATTGTATGTTTAATTTTTTTTGAAAGCTGGAATGTTTTCATTGTGAATAATAAATGTTTTAGCTTTTTTTCCTGCTCTTTTGAAAATAACATCAAGTAAATATTGACATTTCTCAAGGATTTAAACAAGCAAGAAAAATATATTTGTTTATAAATGGCGAGAAAAATGAAACCTGACAAAAAGTTTCTTTTTACTATTTTTAATAATAAAAACTTAATTGAGCTTTGAAATTGAGATCCTTTAAAATTTATCATATCGATAAACTTTTTCTTTACGTACAACTGAAAGTGGTTTCTTTATTTATTTGGAATGTTGAACGCGAATATGCACTCCGTTTTTTTATCAGCTCTAGTTTTCGCGATATAGAGATATTTAAAAAACAAAGTCACTTTTACGACATATAAATATTAGCATATCTTGTAAAGGGTTTGTCCTATTCAGTAAAACAAAAATCCGAAATTCGACAAAAAAATTATCTTTAAGACGTGCTAAAATTGTTATTAAATCTGCCTAGTAGTTTCAGAGATACCGTAAAAGCTTAAGCCAAAAAATTAAAATATGGTCAAAATTGTGGGTTATGATTTTCTTACGCTTAAGGCTTGATACTTACTAAAAAAAAAGTGTGGAAAAAAGTCAGCAGTTAACTTAAAAATGTATCGTCCTTCATTCATAGTTAAATTTGAGCAAAGTACACCACAACTTTAAATTATACGTTACAATATTTTTAAAACTAAATCGTAACAACCCAAAATATTGAAAAAAAAGAAGAAAAACACAAACGAAACAATTAAAAAAATGTGTAGCACGAAATAATCATTAATAAAGTTAAAGATTTAACAAAATAATCACACTCCATAATTAATTTAATAAATTTATACTAGAAAGAACAATAACTGACACACGCATAATTTATTCTAAAAAAAGATTGTTAGTCTCTCTAACCTAAACCAAGGCCAAGTTGAAGGCTTCAAATACAAAACCCGGCACAGAAGTCAAACCGCTTTAAACAAATGAAGAAGAAATAAACTACAAAAAAAAAATATCGCAAAACCTTGATTTAACTTAAATGTGTGGTTGTCTAACGCAATTTGATTGTTCGAATGCCACAGCAACAGTTGGTACAAAATAAATTTTTGGCTAAACTATTAGAAAAGGTAACACGCATGTGCGTGTATTTTTTTCAATAACATGAAATAGACAAATGAAAACATTACAATTCATTTGTTTCTCATTATCAGCTTTCGTACAGCGTTATGATGGATGGTACACAGAAAAAAATAAGTTTCGTTTTTGATAACAAAAATCCCGGTATTCAATAATTTTTTTTTTCAAATTTCCTGTGATAAAGAATTCCCCTATATTGATAACAAAATTATTTCAAAATAAAAATATATATATAAAATAAAAAAAATGTTGACATGGCTGGAATACGAACCCGGGCTTTCCGGACGTAAAGCATACACTCTCTAGCTGAGCCATATCCCATTTATTTTTTTATGGGATACAACTTGTTTTAAGTACTTATGTATAAAAAGAAAAGAAATAACCGGCATGGAAAAGAAATACTTACAACGAAATATTTTATTATGTTAAAGATAAATGTTATTGAAATTCATATTTTTTTAATAATATGGTTTTATTGAATATAATTCTTGTCTATTTTTTTCTGTGTAGGTAGTACGCTGCCATTATAAATTGGCCATAGTTTGCTGCTGTAATTGTTGTAGCCTAAAACATAATTCAAATTTTTCGGCTATTAAAAAAAATTATACAATAATAAAAATTTAACAAAGCATTTTTTTTTTCAATTTTTTGTTAATACATTTATATGTCATTTGTTGATATCGAAACTTTTTAAAAATTTTCTTAAGACTTCCAAAAAAATGCTAGTTTGAATGTTAATGAATAAATTTCTTATGTTATGTTTATTATAATGATTTTTGTGCGAAAGTTTGACAAAAAACTGAACACTTTATTTTTAATGAAAAACTACGCATATTGTGGGAATTGGGAAAAGAAAAATTGCAAATGAAGCAGCAGTTTCTAAATGGAGGCAGTACAATGTTGATAAATTTATTATGGAGAAACTGTAAATGAGCTTAAGTGTTTAATTTATACTTTATGTGTTAAAAGGGAAGGCATCATAAAGCCTCAAAGTAGCACAGGTTGCCAGTTTAAAAGGTTAAAAAAACCAGCCGACTTGGGTCCTTATACGTCGCGTTGTGTTAATAAAGCCTCAAAGTAAGTCACCTTTTGTGTATTAAAAAGTAAAACTGCTTTGTTTAATTCTAAAAAAATTTTATTATTTTCCCATAAAATTTAGTAATTTAAAAAAAGTTTATTTCAAGATATGCAAAAATTGCTAAAACGCTTACAGCTGAAACGCTAAACAAGCATTACTTAAAATTTCTGCTCGTTTTCGTAGGTGCCAGATTCGACGATTTGTCGTCATTTTGCCGATTTTAAGCTCTAAAAATTGCACAGAAATTTAAAGTTGACAACATTCTTTTAATTCTTTTACACAGCGGACTTTTTCATTTCCCGGGAAATCGGGAAATGTTTTAAATTTCTCGGCATTCCGGAAACTCCCGCACAGAACAAATTATTGAAAAATAAGGATAATATACATTTTTGCCTTATAAATACTTTTATTGTTATTCAATGGACTTGTAATTGTATAAAGGCGTAGAAAAATAAAAAATAGATTCATATCGAATACAAATTTGTAAATTCTCAAATGGGTTTTGAAAGTCTGTACATAAGATAACTGTTTTCGAAGCACCAATGAAACGTATAAAGGCAATGCTTTAACGCCAGCAAATAAATATAATTTATTTGAAAATATCCCAGGAAAATTTTTGATGGCAAAGTAATGAGTTAAAATGCTAATAAACATACCCCTCACTACTTCTACTTTGGCATTTTAACCAATTACTTTGACATGGCGATGTCATTGGAGGCAAGTACTTACCACATTTGATTACAAAGAATAAGTTATAAATTTCAATATTTAGAAGGCATTGAATACACAAAACACAATAAAAATTAAATGTCTTTGCTAAGCATTGAACTCATGCCATTTTCAGTTATTGTGTTATTTTTTGCCAACTGTCTTACTCACTAAGCCACTGCACAACTATAATGTGACGGGCTTAAAACTTGTTTTCACAAACATGACTACAATTAAAAAAATTCATTTTGCTTTCCCAGAGGTTGAACAGTTTATCGTCTGTATGATAAGCAGACACACTAGTAGTCTGCCAATAAGAGAATAAATGTCTTGTTTAATTACTAGTAAGTAATTGATCAACTACTGTAAAGTAATTCAAACGGTATGTTGTTTGTGGTTGAAAAGTATGTTGTTCTGTAATGACAACTCATTACCAAGTTTTTGCTGGGATGTTAAATATCGACTCTTTTCTTTGAAAAATTTCCATTTTTTTTTCAAATAACTTCAATTTTTTTCAATTCCTTTAACAAAAATATACATTTTTTTGATGGACTTAAGCACTTTTAATACCTGTTTTTTTTCAAAATTACGGGGTTCCTTAAACCGATTCTGGTAGAGCAGACAAAAAAAAGAAATACGTGTGTCGGCGTTTTGCCTGATCACAACGGAATTTTATTTTAGGGTTGCGAGGGTGGCTAAAGTTTCCTGCCTTTTGGCCTGATCATGCAGCATATCGGTACATGAAGCTATAAGTTTTAACATCTGATAAGAGTAGGGTGTGTTTAGCAACTTTATAGAAAATAATAGGGCAAACATTTTTCTAGAACAAATTATTCGAATAATATAATCAGCCTTATCCTAAATAAAATTTCACATGGAAATTTCGGAATATGTGAACAGTTGTTATCATGAATAAAATCAGCCTTATCCTGAATTCCACATGTGAAAATTTCCGAATAATATTTTTTGTTCACATATATTTTAATTTCGTATCATGAATTCCATGTGAATAAAATAATATGCTTCGTTCTAAAAACAAGTGTGTGAAGTTTTTTGAAAGCAAGCAAATTCAAAAAATTTTTTCGGAGTTTAAAAATATAAACCTTCGGAAAATTTCATAAGACATTTTATTCATGATACACCAACTGTTCACATGTTCGAAAATTTCTATGTGAAATTTTATTCATGATAAAGGTGAATATGTTGTGAAAATTTCCGAATGTTTACATTTTTAAATTCTGAAAAAATGTGTTTTTGCATTTGTTTGCTTTCAAAAAACCAGTTATTTTATTCACATGGAATTAATGATACCAAATTAAAATCCATGTGAATAAAAAAATTTAGTTGGCAATTTTCACATGATAAGGCTGAATAACTCATAACCGACTGACAGCTCTATTATACACATAATCTTCAAACTATTTCGAAGACATTACTGTTACTAGTGAAACCAATCATTTAGTTCAGCATTCAGAAATAAAAAAAAACATTTAGTTCAAAAGTTTTCACACATAAATTAAAATTTCTAAATATAGTATATTTAAATTCATTGAGTACACTAACTGACTTAAAGTCCAAAAAATATTCAAACCATTTAAAAACAAAAATCAAACCTTCCTATTCCTCTTTAAAATTATCTTCGCAATATGAGCAATCTTATATAAAATCCGCAAATTAACTGGAAAAATTACTTTCTAATTTACAACTTGTTTTTTTTTCAACTGTTAAATAATTTGCACTTCCGTCTTGTTGTTTAAGTTTGAAAATATTCTATTACCTTTTATTTCATTTCGTTTATGTATTTTGTACGTGAATTCTTCAATAGTTGCCACATAGCACATGCATGAAAATTTATTTAAAAATGCTCAAACATATATCAGTGTTTCTTAGGGTATTCAATACAAATGAATTTTTGATTATTCGTTTAATGAAATAAATTTATTACACGCAATTAATCTTGAATTTAACGAGCCAACTATTAAATCTTTTATTTTAGGCTTTAAAAGGCAAAATTAAAATGTTTGGCCTTAGGTCTATTTTTATTTTTTAAATATAAATACATATTTCGGGAATACTCATTCAGTAATCGTAAAATTCATATCACTTTTTGTTCTATGTTGTTTTTAAATAAACTTTTGTAGTACTTATGTTTATAACAATCACGTTTTTTTGGGCTTTTCGATTTTGTGAAATACGTTTAACTGCTTTATTTGATTAGAATTTTAAAAAATATTCGATTAATTTTAATAAATGTTTACTCGAAATCCGGCATTTCAATTTGTCAAATATTTTATTACTACTCACGTTTAATAATTTATAATGTTTAAATAATAAAGTAAATAAAATCTGATTTAAAATTTCCGATTATTCATGTAGACATTTTTTGCGTGAATACCCTAATGCTTACGCAAAAAACAGGGTTAATGAACTCTTTATTTTACCATGAAATTTAAATGTTTAGTTAAAAAGCTAACGAACATTTTTTAATTAGAACATTTTTGTACTAATTTTTCTAATGTGTAAATTAAGTTTTTAATTAATTTTTGTGGGTATTTACGTTTTTATTTAACGAATCATAAAAACAATAGAATTGCAAAGTTCAAGGAAATTAATGAGAATTTAATTACATAAATATTAATCATTATCAAATTAATTATACATTTTTTGTAGTGTTGTTAATGTCAGGGTTTTTATAAGCGAAAGATTTGTTTTAACAAGTTAGTTAGAATTCGCTTTTTGTTTTGCTCAACAGAAGAGGTAGTACTTTTTGAAAATAATAACTAGGGATGGCCAAAAATATCGATATATCGATATTTTCTCAAAATATATCGATATCGTTGCAATTAAAAAGCAATATATTGATACTGCCGATATTTTTTTAAAAAAATATCGACAGTATCAAATTCGATATTTTTTTGAGATTTGGATTTGTTTTTCTTGCAGCCCCTAACAAAATTTCGACACAATCTTCATCAAATAGAATATTACTAACAAAATCTCTTGTTTTATTTGTAATTTTTTGAGTATTTGAAAATTATCCGCCTTTGAGTATAATTTTGTTGATGGAAATCAGTGAAACAGTAAAGATGTTGGAAATTAAATCTTTTCAGATTAATTATTTGTAAGAATGGCACTTTTTCTGTTTTATTCTTAAAAAATATTTGGATTTTGTATGGATCATTATGCTTGAAAAGATATCGATGCCGATCGATATTTAAAAATATATTGATATCGATATACATATATATCGATATATTTATTTCACTTAAATTGAATTTCACTTCAATTGAAACAAAATTTTCGCCTTTCAATATGAACTGATTCGATTAAATTTCATTAAAATCGATTGACTATATAGGACTTTTAAAACAGAACGCTGCGTATTTTTATCGAAATCGGCTAAGTGGTTCGAGAATATGGTTGTCGACATTTTTGAATTTTCTTCGGCTTTGAACTGGAATCAAGCTGAAACTTCCAGGAATAGCATGCAAGGTCAACCATATCCCGTATTTTTTTTTTTACAAATAGCTGCTTTTAAAGAAAATTGTTAAAAAAGTACTTTTCAAGAAAAGTAAACTTAAAAAAGTAGGTATCTCTTAACAAAAGTACATGTAAATAAACTCAGTAAAGTGCGACTTTGGATCGCATGCGAAGGTTTCAGCACGAATACACATATATCGCTTTTCGTTTTGCACTTTTTTCTTTTTGACAATTTTTTCGTTTTGCTTTTTCGTTTAATTTTATTTTTTTTTTTTTCAATTTTTTTTTAGATTTTTTTTGTTTAATCGCTTTTTTCATTTTGGAAATTTTTTCATTTTTTCGTAGCGATTTTTTTCTTTTTTTTGCGACTATTTCTGGTTTTTTTTGGCGATTTTTTAGTTTTACGATGTTCTGTTTTTGGCGTTTTTTTAAAACGTTTTTTCGCTTTTTGATGATATTTTTAGTTCTAGCGACTTATTTTAGTTTTGCCGCTTTTTTGGGTTTGTGGAATTTTTTCGGTTTTTGGGTATTTTTTTTCGTTTTTGAAATTTTTTTTTCGTTTTGGCGATTTTTTGGGTTTTTTTGCGATATTTTTAGTTTTGGCGCTTTTTTTGTTTGACGCTTTTTTCGTTTTGGAGTTTTTTTCTTCCATATTTGGAATTTTTTTCGTTTTTTGAAGATTTTTTTTAGTTTTAGCGATTTTTTAAGCTTTGGTGCTTTTTTCGTTTTGACGACTTTTGTCAGTTTTTGGGGTTTTTTTAAGTTTTTTGGCGTTCTTTTTAGTTTTGGTAATGTTTTGCGTTTTAGGGATTTATTTTAATTTGGTGCTACTTTTCCTTTCAGCGCTTTTTTCATTTCGACGATTTTTCGTTTTAATTTTGGAAAATTTTGTTATAGCGTTTTGTAAAATTTCAAGAGTTTGCTTCTTACGGTTTCCAAGATACAGCAAATTGTCTAAATTACATAGTCAAAATTACATTAACTGCTAGAACACCCTTTAATTTTTACTGGTTTAAATATCAGTGTTAATTGGTGTAGTCTATTATTCAGACTACACCAATTAACACTAGCTTTAAAAATTTAAAGTGTCTATATATAAGTGTCTGTATATTACATTTGTATTTCAACAGGTTTCATTGCTCGCTGTAGAACACCCTTTAATTTATAACTGTCAGATATTTGCTTTTGAAATTTTAGATCCATAGCTCTTACGGCTCTCCAGAAAACAGCCTGTGACAGACAGACAGATAGATGGACCGACGGACATCGTAGCAAAAACAATAGGGTTTCTTTACACTTTTGGAAAGCACTTGAAAAATTCATGAAAAAGTAACATTGAAAAAAGTCCTTTTTAAACAAAATTTCGTTTTAAAGTAACTAAACAAGTGACATTTCTTTGCCCTCATTTCGGAGGTCAGAAAAAAATCGGATACTGCGAGACAATCAACCGACTTGTCTTAAATTCCCGTATAGCGCATTTACATTGTCTCGAAATCTAGTACATACTTACGAGATTTCGATCCAAATCTAGTTGTTTTTTTACTAGATTTCCCATACAAAACGAAATCTACTTTGTCAGTAGATTTGGACGAAATCTACTAAGAATCTAGTATTTTTATTTTTTGTACTAGCCTGTATACTTTTTATGTAAAAGGTGAGTAGATTAGCTAAGTGAATACCACGCTCTACAAAAATCTTCTATGAAAGGTGTGTGAACTAGCTAAGTTTAAACTTGTTGAATTACATTTTAAGATAAATTTCAGTCATATTTAACAAAAAATCAGTTTCTAAAAAAGTATTTTTTTTTTAAACTACTTTGTAAAATAATGTATCTTTTAAAAATGGTTATATTCGCCTATAGCCATCATTAGTAAACAAATTACTCAATGCACAGATTTGTTACTGATGATTTGAGTTAAAACTTTAATATGATATCTGGAGGGTATATACAGGTAAGAACGGCCCAGTCGTTAAGAGCTCTTGCGCAGTTATTTACTTGTTTTTGAAAATGTTCTGTATAAAAAATAACTTTTTAGTTGTTGTTTATCTTATAAAGCTTTTTGAAGGGCACGTATGTAGTTAAAGAAAGGTTTTTGTTTTGTTTTTTTGCAAATCACACATTTTGTTGTGTTTTTGTATATATTTTTTTGGAATCTTGCAAATATTTAGTTGTTGCTGTTTTGCTGCTGCCGTTGCTCTGTATTTCAGTTGAGAGTAGCCGCCGTCGTCGTCGTCGTCATCGTCTTTCTGTAATATACCGCCTTACATAAATCGTGCAAACTTTTAACATGTTGTGATCATGGCAAACATTGACTATCATTAAAAGAACTAAATTAAAACGACGTAACATTAAAGAAAAACAGTCTGACTCGGAGATTGGCGTTGTTGTCGTCGTCGTCGTCTTTACCTTTACCTTTACCTTTTCCGTTGTCGTAGTTTTGCGTTAAAAATTTTGTTTTTATGTTTTATTCTACTTGTTTTATAAATATATATTTTTTGTATGTACGAGTATGTAGCTTCCTTCTCGTATACGTTCTGTCGTTTTTTTTTGATTCATTTAATAAATTCTTACGATAATTTAATGCTTACAAAGTTTGAATTTTAAATTTTTATAAAAACATTCACACACAAACAAACACACACATGACAACTTAACGAATTTGCAGCAAATGCAATTTTAATCAGGGAGAACAGGCAACAGAGTTTATTTAATCAGAAATGGATAAAAACTAAACTTACTTGAACTTGAGACAATTTTAGAGAACTTTTAGTGCAAATAATGTTGCAATCGATTTAAGAAGAAACTCATTTAAACATCCTTATTTTATAAATTAAAAAAGAAGAAAGCCAAAATACAATGTAAGAGAATTTTAGATCAGGAGCTCATTTTTCAAAACTACAAGTAAAATATTCAAAACACAAATTTTTCTTTGCTGAAATATTATTATTCTTATATAGGCATTTTACTTGTAGATTTGTAAATTTTAGCTTGGAGAAGTGATCCTCAGGATAGATTGATTGTAAACTAGTATAGACATAGAATTATGATCCAAACGTCACTGTCTATGATATAAAAATATCTTCAAACACAGCCACACAATATATAATGCAAGTACATATCATCTATATATCTATCTATCTATATATAGACAAACAGGCTTTTTTTTTTTTGGGAAGTAACACTATTATGTGTTGTTTCCACACAAACAAGCACTGCTTGTCAGAAATTTATATGAAAAGCACTCAGTTTTTTGAGTGATTTCCATACAAATATTAGACAAGCAGTGCTTGTTTGCATTGTGGAAACAGCACATTAGGCATTTAATGCCAGTTCGTTAATGAATGCGTTAGCTTCTTTGGGAAAGGGATAGTGTAGAGAGAACAGGTTGTGCAGTGGGAGAGAGATAGAAAGCTTAATTCATTTACAACCCTCCTATTGTGCGTTTTTTTCAGAGCAGTGTTGCAAGCCCCTCTGGTGTCAAGTAGAGGCATTGAGTTGTTTAAGCTGTGTAGTCATTTTATTACTTCTTTTACTTCGCCGACGGTTCTGCTACAATACCGACGAAGGAGGGTGAATGAAGTACATTAGGATATGTTAGTATTAATCGCTGCCGGTACTGCCAAAGTAATCAGTCCTACGCCTTCATCACTTGTAACAGTCCAACAACAACCAACACAATAACACAACAATGCACATGAGAAATATGCATGATGTTTGTTGGCTGTCCTGAAACTAGTCTTGCACTCAAGACATCAGGGATCCCTTTTACGCCCGTAATACTGAACCTATTTTGGAAAGATTTATATGTTTTTAAAGGGTTTTTTACATAGAACCGGACAATCTTAATTTTATTTAAATCGGTTTGGTACTTTAGGAGTAATACGACTGTCAAGTTCTTACTAACACCAATAAACAAATACATGTATATTTTTTTCTCAGCTACAAGTAAAACACACAAGTAAATATTCCATTGTTTTTGCACAAATAAAAATAAAAAATAAAAAAATAGAGTAAATCTAGTATAGAACTTTTTCTCTTTAAAAGAGAATTAAAAGAAATTCTCGTATATATATTAATTTTTTTTAATATTTCTAGAATTTGGTCGATTGAGTCGATGTATGTAAAATTCATAGAGGAGGAACTAAGCTTTAAGAATGTTGAAATTTGGACCACCTTGTTGAAACGCACGTTGATCTACAGGCTACCAAAGTTGACTACCTCGGGCATGAAAAATTTTTTCGTCCTCATAACTTTTGCAAATATTATCTGATTTTGATGAATATAAACCTGGTGTAAAATGTATAACTAGATAAATATTTTATTAAGATATCTTTAATATTTTGAAAGATATGTATTTGTCTTTAATTTTTTAAATTTGGGGTTTTTTGCCTCGACTCTTCTCTATTCCGTCAATATCTCCGGCAATAGCATAGCCAAAATTTTGAAAAAAAAAAAATTATGATTTTTACACAATCCTTGACGCAGAAAAAAATTTTTTCAAATATAATATTTTATGATTGCTAGACTTAGGTTTTTTTTGACAACCGACTTAGGTTTGTGGCAACTATTTGCCAACAGTCAGTTTTCTATGTTTTCTATGGTCAAGACTTCGAAATGAAAGTGAAAAATTGCTAAATTTTGTCAAAAATAAAGCTTAATTGTTCGATTTTTTTCTCAAAAATAGTTCAAAACTAAACGTTTTTATTTTCAATATTTTAAAAGAATAGACTTCAAAAATGACTGCGGTCGAAATTTTAAATCTATAAAACATGCACGCTGCACTGGACAAATATGGTGAATTTTTGTACGAAACTCTAAATTAATCGCTAAAGAAGAAAACGCATATTGAGTTTTTAAAATTTCTCTACAAATTATATAAGATATATTTAATATAATTAATCTGGCTTTTAATTGTTATCCGCTCAAAAATGTGGCCAGGAGATCAGATTTTCAAAAAATAGTCAAATTTTGAGAAGCATTTTATTTATCTGCATGTACTAAAGTTAATTCTTTAATTTTTATTCCTTTACTATTTATTAAAAAACAGCAATTCTCGCATATTTAAAATATTTTAACAATATATTAAACCGTCATTTTTTAAAATGAATTTTTAATAAAAAAGTATGTGGAGATAATATGTGAAGACATCCATTATTTTTAAGTAAAAATTCTAATACGTATGAGTAATATGATCGTACCACGATGTAATACGTATGAGCAATTTGATTGTACCATCATATTACTGATACGTATTACAATTTTGGCCTAAAAATAATGGATATCCGCATTATCTTCACATATCTTTTTGGAATTGAAAATACAGTTAATTTTCTTTTTGAACATGAGAGGATTGCTATGTTTTTTAATAAATATTTAGTAAAGTAATAAAAAATAAAATATGAAGCTTAGTACAGTTTTCATGCAGGTTCTGAAAATATAGCTATTTTTAGAAAATCTGCTCTCCTGGCCACATTTGTGAGCGGGCATAGTGGGTGTTGTCTTGGTGCGAAACCACTATGTTGTGATTATGGTCTAATGCGGTCGTCTGCCCTTCTGCACTGGAACTAAGGTGGAGATATTCGATAATCTTTGGGGTTCGGGTTGATGAAATGAGCCCATTTTTAAACTAAATCAAAAAGCAATGCACAAATGTCTTTCTTTTTCGTCTCTCAAACAAATCGACCCCTCTTCACGAAATGATAGTAAGCGACAAAAACTAAATTTTTAGGAGAAGGGTTTTTTATTGTATTTAAATATCATTTATATTCATAAATTGTAGCTTACTATCAAATCTTACAGCCTGTATTTTAAAAGTTATCAACAATTAAACAATTTTTTTTACAGAATGTTGCTTACGATAATTTTGCGCAAACAAGCAAACAAACAAAGTTTAATATCTATTGGTTTCTACACTTATGACATCTGATTTACTTTCTTCTATTTAAATAATTTTTTATGCATTTGAGCGGCTTACAACTCCTTATTAGCTGTGGCTTAAAACTGTATGAAGTGACACCTTCAGTTTAGCCGGTTTTCTTTAACTGAAACTTTCAACTTCAGCAGCAGATTTCTTCATCGTGACCTGGAGGTTAACACCTAAAGTAGTGGTATATTAAAAGTATACTCATGATATTATAAGGTTAAGTTGTTATATGCCCAAGTTCATTCATTGTATGAGTGGAATGAAGCCATTGTATAGGCAAGCGGTAACTAAAAGCAAAGTTGTAAACCTTAAATTTACTTTTAATTTATGTGTTGTACTTTACATTTTTTTTAGCCCAAACAATGAAGATTTAAGGCCTAATAAATTTTTACATGTTTTTCTTTTTTTTTATCAACCCTTAACCTTTAACCCTTTTAAACCCTTCAACCCATTTAAACTCAACCTGCAGCAAACGTTTCATATATTATAATCATTTGTACACAGATTTTAATGGCAAATAATTTTTCTCAGCTTATTGTATGTAGTCTTTTATCTTTTCATTCACATTTATCTTTTAATGTACTTAATAAGACATAAAAACTTTTATATATTTTTTAGTGTCCACATCCTTCCAAATCTTTGTTTTGTATTTCGTTGTTAATAAATTAAATGGTTTCCCACAATTTCTGATTGGTTTGTATTGTGCACATTTTGAAAAATTTTTTTAAACCATCCATTGTTGTTCTTTAAGTTAAATAGTTATATATTGATCATATGTGCTTATGTACAAAGATCACTTACTGTTGGGGTGACCAGGCGGTCAGTTGTAATCTTTTGTTTAAGTTATCGGTTAGGTGTAGCGTGTAAAAATGTCTGCTGAATATGTCAAGATATTGATGCAGAATAAAACGTTTGATCACCAGGAGATCTCTTGATATACGAAGATTTATTCTGGTCTTTATAACGCGATCTAATTGATTCACCGGTGGTAACTCCACATATACTCAGTTCCAGCCACGTAACCTACAGTGTGGTCAATCACAAAATAATATTAATTAATCAGTGTCTTTTTTACTACTGGTACGATTACAACACGATGCAT
Organism: Panzeria rudis; assembly: GCA_956483635.1. Taxonomy (NCBI): domain Eukaryota; kingdom Metazoa; phylum Arthropoda; class Insecta; order Diptera; family Tachinidae; genus Panzeria; species Panzeria rudis. Next base: position 23,968,556 of record OY101448.1, on the reverse strand, counting down.
GATATCATAAAATTAAAAATTTTAAAACTCCAGAAAAAATGGATGATAACTTCAAAATGGCTGGACCGATGTTTTTCTAGCCTATATAGGTTGGAAGATTTTAGATAAAGTCAACTTAAAAAAAAACTAAATTAAAATCGATCTAGCCATTTGGGAGCTACAGTGCCAAAGTTATACAGATTCAAGAAGATTGAGCTAGAGAAGAGGTGATAACATCTAAAAGGTCGGCGGTTAAAACCGCCACAGAGGATTACATAAACTTTTAGAAATCACCCTGTTGGTGAGCTAAATGGTGTCAAAAACTTTGTAGATGTCGTAACTTGAACAACTGTTCACCAATTTTAATAAGTTTAAATTTTTTGTAAACCGTATGAGTAGATAAATAAATAATCGTTTTAATCGTAAGGTTATGTATGTTTGATAGTTCAAAAGATATTGGGCTTGGAATATTAGAAATTTTTGTTTTTGATTTTGACTCAATTATTGTTTCGCAAATATCTGCGGTACAAGCATTAAAAAAGTTCTTTAAAAAACTAATTTTTAAATTTTCAATAAAATCAAAAATAAAATATCTTAAAAGAATTTTTTAATTTATCTCCATTGATCTAGTGGTGAAAAATAATCAAAGTCAAAATCTTGAAAAGACTGAAAAATATAAAAATATTTTTTCAGAAATGGGCATTGCCACGCCCATAAAATGTTAATATTCCTTTTCAACTACTTCGCAAATTACTTCTACTTAGCCGATTATTAGGATATTTTACACACACAATCAGTACAATATCACTTTTAAAGAAGTGGGCAGCGCCACGCCCATATGCCTATTTTGCAAGAACATTATTAAGTTTTCTCTGAAGTTCACACAGAATAAAATTAATGAATTTTCTGTGATAAAGACTTTTAATTGTTTAATTTAATTTAATTTTAATTAATTCTATGGAAATGTGTTGATTCAATAAAAATTTTTTTCGAATTTTCTGTGATAAAGATTTGTCCTATATTTGATAAAAAAAAATTTGTTGCAAATATTTTTATTCTTCCCTAATGATTTTTTTTTTAAATTTTACTTTCAACAAATATTATATTTGATTCAAATACAGGTTTTATTGAATTTCGTAATATATTCGAGTATTACCGTTGGTTAAATACTTAGTTTTTCTGAGCACACAAGGAAACATTTTTGTTCTCGGCAATTCCTATATTGATAACATGTTTACAATTTGTGTAATTAATAATAAGAGCAAATCTTAGAAAATTACATTAGACCAATTCACAATCTGATGCAAATGGTCTTTGCATCGTTGCATTTGCAAAATGGTATAGTATATTCATACTCACCACTAACAATTGTTAAGTGGTGAGTATCAATATATAGTGCCAATTAGCAAATGCTGCGATGCAAGACCATTCTCACAAGATTTTGAATTGGGCTATTGATTTGTAAGCATTTTTATTTGTCTATTTAAGTCACCTGGTCACTTTATTTGGAGCTCACAACTTTGCACTCCTTAAATGGATTATTCGTTTATTTGTTGTTGATAATTTTTATACGTTGTAGTGTATGTTGTACATAGTTGTTGCTACTCCTGTTGTAGTGATTGCTGCTGCTGCCTCGTATTCTCGGGATTCTTTTTAATTTCGTAGTGCAATTCGTAGGTAGTTTTTCGTACATGAATAAAATGATTTTTATTTAATTTTTGTCAGACTGCCGCTGTAAATCTTGCTGCTGTTGTTGCATTTAAAATAGTTTTGCGTATCTTAATTGGAGATGAGAATGTGAGAATATTTCGACTCACGCATTAGAGGAAAATATATAAAGTTTTGTTTGCTTTTTGAACGAACACAAATTGCGAAGAAGCCTTTTTAGCTTGTCTGTAAAAACGCTCAGGATCATGACAAGAATGGAACCTACGATCCCTGCATTAAAATTGTAGCACACTAGCAACTAGCTTACACGGTCACTTCAATCACAAAAGTTGTCACTTTAAAGATTACAATAGTGGTGGTAGGAAATGGGCCTTAAAGATGCAGAACAAAAAGTCTTTAAACAAAGTTACAATCGCAAATTACACCAGACCAAAACTTTTTGTACAGTAGCCAAAAAGCACTAAACACCTCTTTAGCGGCCTTTGTGGATTTCGTTTAAATTCAAACATGGCTCCCGAATTGCACAATTGCAGAATCCGGTTTGAAGGATCATATATAAGGATAAAACCGTCAACCTTTTCTTAACCAAAGCAGACTAAATTGTATTTGTCAGCATTCCTTGTGTCATCTATTCTGGGTTTCCTTGAAACATTAACTGTCTTAAAAATAAGAAAAGAAAGCGAAAAGGATTCTGTTGTTTTCTCTCACACAGTAGTTGGAGAGCAAAAACTTTACAGATATCGACCTGCTTAGATCTTTCCTAACACTCTCATTGTAAGGAAATGCAAATCAAATTTCCAAAAATATTTATCCCTTTATTCTTTTTCCCATTATCTCTCTTCCCAATTCCAGTGCAATAATAACTATTACGTGACTTGTGTCATGTCAAGGTCAAAGTGGCTAAGACCAGCCTGCCAAAGATGAATAGGGATGCTTACTATTATTTTATAGATAAATAATATCACGTTAATTCCCTTAGATTCGATTGATATTAAATGTAATTACAACTCACGCTTGACCAAAAGAATTCACGACACTTTGCCATCTCTTTCCTTAAATAGTTGTCGCTGTTGTTGTCGCTATGCCGTCGTCATCGTCCCAGCAATAGCAACATCATTCACATACCAGCGTTTTGATGATGATCAAATTCCTGGAACTTACTAGTTTTTTTTTCTCGAAACATTGCTTATGGACATAGTGACCGACTGAATTAAACGAATTGAAAATAAAGAAATAACACACAACAACACTTTGCATATTTTTGAGTAAAACGTACTTTCTGCCTTTCTGAACTAATTAAAGAAAAGAATGCAGAAGGGATTTAGTATAAAAATATATAGGGAAATTTTGACAACATACTTGTAAAAATGCTTTCATATTATGAATTTTTAAACGAGCCACTAATCTTCAAGGAATTTCGAAAAATTTTATAACAATTTGTAAAAACTAGAGCAAAAACATCATTCAACAAAACTTTTTTTCTACCCCCCCTTTTTTTAATCAGAATTTATTTCATAGCAATAGAATTTTTATTACATTTCGGAATTAATTTGGCGAACATAATTCATATTTCCTTTTCTTAGTTATTACATCGAGTGTAAAATTGTCTTCACAAATATATAAGCATTTTTTCCAGCATGGGATTGTAGGATGTTGTTGGATGGTGCACAGTAGAACGGATGTCAAAATACATGGTAATAAATATATAACTTTCAAAATATTGATAAATATTATTTGACAAATAAAATTGTACCAAGAATTTAAGAAAATCCGAAAATTTCAAGAATCCCAGACAAATTTTGTTTGCAATTTATTCTAAAGGAATTGCACATAAGACAATATTCCAAGGAACAATGGCAAACTTACCGTTAATTAATTGCAACCTACACGGCAAAACATAACAACGTTATATTCGGAGGCACCACACTCTCATTTGTGTTCATGTAGATTTTACAGTTTTTTTTAGCTGGCTCGATTGTATGTAAATTCAAGTCTTAATACTAATTTTGAATAAAAACTTAATATGAGAATTATTAATTATACTGTACAAGACATAACAATAACAAGATTCTAACGACTGATTCTGGTAGAGTGTACCAAAGAAAAATATACGTGTATCGGCGTTTTGAAAGCTTACGCACGGTACTCATTTTAGGGCAAGATAAATTTCTCCTCTTTCCCACACTGTTATAGTGAATCGGCATAGGACATCTTGTAATCTTAAGTTTAAGGTATAAAGTGTGTTCAGGACTTTTATGGAAAACACCACGGGAAAATTTTTGTTAAACATTTTAATCCTCTAACTCCTTGCTGCGTGGGTCTTTTTGTCCCTTTCTTAAACAAGGCAAAAAAACCGCCTTGAAACGTAAAATTCTACTGTAAGTCTTTAAGGACACCAAAGCTAAAAAATTCAACTTCAAAACTAAAATTTGCTTAATTGTTAATTTCGTTATTATTTCTATGGTGAGTTATAGTGTAATTTTACGTCAGACATGTTTTTAATACAAACTATCTTTATAAAATTCGGTTTTGTAGGATATCTTAGTACAAATTATGAATAAGTACGAAATTAACCCTTGAAACACATTTTAAGACTTGAACGATTTCTAGAGCTTTGGTGTCTTCTGAGCCTTATAGTATAGATTTTTATGACAAATATTTTTGTAGCACATATAAGGCCGCTACATTGCCGTTGTAGGGGAGTTTTTTTGCTCCTTTTTTGAGAAAGGGACAAAAAGGCTCCTACAGCAAAGAGTTAGAGGGTTAAAATGTTCCACAAAAATATTCCTCATGATGTCTTGCATAAAAGTGCTAAATACATCTTATACCTCAAATGTAGGGACTACAAAATTTCTTATGCCGAGTCACTATAACAATGTACAAAATGGAGCAACGTCCCCCTAAAATGAATATCGTAAGTATACTTTCAAAACGCTGATATACGTACATTTTCTTGGTGCCATCGACCAGAATCAGTCGTTATGATCTTGTTCTGGTTTTAAAAACAAGTTGATTTTGTTGTGCGAGGCGCGGATCCAGCTGAAGCTGTTGGAAGAGGAAATTTCAAATAAAGCATATCATTTAAAAAAATTTCTTTTAGAAACCTTTATTGTTATTCCACTTATTTCTAAATCGGCTCCACTGTGCATTTGATGATTGCTTATGCCTGAGTCCTGGCTCGATATGCCTGCTGATTTTATTTTAGTTTTACCATTTATTACTTTTTGCGTATCGCGTATCGTTTTTTAGTGTTCGGTATGTGTGTGAATATTTAAGTTTTGCTGTTGTGTTGTTGCTTGATGTTTATTGTTTCTCATATTTTTTGATCATGTTAGTTTCTACACTCCTCTTACTTGGCGATCTCATGAGTTGTATATTTATTTTTATATTTTTTTTGGGGGGTTTATTGTTGTTTTCCAATGAATTTGTCGGCATTTGCGAATTTTTTACTTTTAAGAATCATCAAGTAAATACAATTTAAAAATTTTAAATCTTCTCATCAAGCACAGCTAGAAAATACAGTGAACAACCGATGCTGTATGCGGGCTAACATTTCTTGAGACATTTTCACTGTTATCGTTTTGCATGTTTACAAATTTAATCGATTTGTTGCGTAGCGATTAATCGCTACTTTAATTTGTGAAAATTATTTTATTAAAAAAATTACAGTTTTGTGGTTGGCATTTTAAGTTATTTTTTTTTATTATACCAACTATAAAAATTGATTTAACTCAAAGCACATACAGTAAAATCTCGCTAATAGAGAGCGCCACACTTCGGATTATCTAGAAATCCGGACAGAAATAACAACTCTGATTCTGGTAGAGGGCACAAAAAATATGCCAGTATCGGAATTTTGAAAGTTTACATCTGGTATATTCATTTTAGGGGAAGATAAAGTTTCCCGCTTTTGTATATTATTACATATATTGATCCAGCATAGGATATCTTGTAATCCTTACAAGCTCCAAACTCAAGTGGAACGCCAGAAGTCATTCAAAGCTTAAAATGTGCTAGAATAGGGCTGCCAGAAGTCTGAACGCTTCGACCAGGACATTTATAATACATATCACAAACGAACGTACAACAACACCTTATATCTGTGGTCAAAAGCCTTAACCGCTTAACTCATTTTCAAAAAATTTCGGGAGAGCTGCTTAAAGTGTCAAAAACTCGCATCCACACTCTAAAACATTACTTCAAATTTACGATCATATATTGTGTAAATTTGTGTTAACAATTTCTCCTTGTCTAAAGTTACATCGATTTTGTAGTTATTTTATTAAAGAAAAAACCGTTCAAATTAAAGATATTTAGTCCAAGTGGAAAAAATGTAACATAAAGTATAATACGGCTGTGGCTGAGTGGTAGATACGTCAGACTGTCAGTCAGGAGGTCGCGGTTCAAACCTGCACGCAGGCAATCGCTTTTTTAGTAAAAACATTTTGTTGAAAAATAATGCGTGTGTAATTTTAGGTCGATAATAATCTGTAAAGTGTTGCCTACTATTATCGACCTAATTTTCAACAAAAGTGTTTTAGAGTGCAGCCTGTCGTTAGTTTGTTTTTCCTTAACTTATTTATAGATAATTGTCGTCTTAAAAAAGTTACTACAAGCTTAAAAAATTGCGAGCGAGTTGATTTAGACACGAATGTACTCGATCACGCCAAAAATTTAATTTTCTCCTAACTCGATTTAAGCTGTTACCGGTTGTGACCACAGATATATTCCAAGAAAAAAGGAACCCCAACATTTTTTATTTTGATACATGCATCCATCATATATTTCAAATTAATGTCCAACAATTCAACAACAGATACAAAAGTTAACATGTAATTCATACATAAAAAACCATAAACAAAGATAAAAAGTTAATTTAAAATTACAAGGGCCGACAATAAACACATGGGCTGGCGAGGCCACCTGTGTTTAATTCATCAAGTTGTTAAACGATATAAGCTCCAGGCAACAAATGCTGGTAAAATTGATTCATGTAAACAGCGTTGTAACAGAAAACTTAACCTCTGTTCATAACTATTTGTCTATTTGTCTAAAACCAGGACAATCCTGGAAAACCAGGACGTATGACAGCCCTATGCTAGAGGGATAATTCCGTACTTATTCACATTTAGTACTAAAATATCCCATAAAACCGGATTTTCTGAGGGATACAAATTTTGGTTACGTAATACGTGAACAGCCCCCAAAACTACATTTCCTCGTCTTCGTTAAGTGGAGCGTGTCTGCACTTACTGGTGCATGTCTTTGCTATATCTTGACGCAAAGTTGCTTTATTCGTAATAAATCTGTATCTTTGAAACTTGGGATCGCGTTACAAAACTATGTAAGCCTTAAGAATGTTCTAACTTGGAAAACCCAGTTGATACACATGGTGAGCTACAGGGTGTCAAAGTTGAAAAACCTTGTTGGCCTCATAACTTTTAGAAATATCATCAGATTTTAATGAATTCTAACATGCTGTAAAAGAAAATACAAATTAAAATCGGATAAAATTTGTAAAAGTTATGAGCCCATAAAAAGGCTTTTCAAAAAGCTTTCTCACCGTGTGTTTCACCACACAGAAAAAAAATAGATACGAATTATGTTCAATAAAATTATGTTGTTGAAAAATCGACAAATGTCAATAACATTTGTCATTAACTTTATACAATATTTATCAATACCGCGCATTTTAAAAATCACGCAATAAAGAGTGTTTGATAAAAAAGTTATTGAAAAATTGCAAATATTTAATAAACATAGCCGTTAAATCAAATATATATGTACTTAATTCGTTGTAACATTGACATATTTTTCAGGGGTAAGTACTTTAAAATAAGTTTTATCTCATTTAAAAATAACTTGGATATGGCTCAGCTGTAGAGAGCATGCTTTACGTCCGAAGAGCCCGGGCTCGTACCCACGCTACATGTCAACATTTTTTTAAACTCATACACATATTAGTATGGCCTACGGACGACACAATCGTCCGTATTCTAGATATACTAAATGATTTCATTAAGGTTCACAAAAAAATTATACAAAGTCATAAAAATCTCTTAAAAAACAGCCACACAATATACAATACATTCATGTGTATAATTAATTAGTGATACATAGTAACTTTCCTCTACTAAAATTAAAAAATAATAGCAAAATAAAAAACGAAATTGTTCAAATATGCTAATTCTCAATTTATTGAAGTATCTTCCCTATTAGTCTTACACCATTCCAATAACAACATGAAGAAGAGCAAAAATTTTGTATTGTTATTATATTTGCAAAAGCAAAACCAACAAACACACGTTATATGCTTTGTTTTTGTTTTTGTTTTTTAAGAGAAGTAACACAATCAGGCAATTAATGCCTACCAGTTAATTAATTAATGTTCTACCTTCTTTGGGAAAGAGATAGTGTAGACAGAACAGATGGTGCAGTGGGAGAGAGATAGAAAGCTTAATTCATTTACAACCCTGCTATTGTGCGTTTTTTGTAGAGCAGTGTTGCAAGCCTCTCTGGTGTCAAGTAGAGGCATTCAGTTGTTTAAGCTGTGTAGCCATTTTATTAGTTCTTTTACTTCGCCGACTGTTCTACAATACTGACGAAGGAGGGTGCTGTAAAGAGCATTAGGACATGTTAGTATTAATCGCTGCTAACACATGCATTTGCACTATGTGCATATGTATTAATAGCAACTTTAAACGCATATAGCTCCCACAAAATACTGAACCGATTTTGACCAGATATGAATTGTACACCTTTCTGAAAAAATATGTTTAAAATGTTATAAGTTTTATTGAAATCGGTTCAGTATTACGGGCGCAAAAGGGATATAAAAAAACGTGTTTGCCAATTAACTATATAGAAGATATATTTTTTGAGAATAAATTTTAAATAATTTTTTTTATTAAATTTTTTTTATAAAATTTTTCAAAGTTTACTTAAATTTTAAATAAAGTTTATTAAAAAAATTTACAATTTATTGATAAATATATTTATTTATTCAAATATTTCGATTATTAATTAAAAAATTTATGATTTTTTTTTTAATTTTGATAAATATATTGATAAATATATCAAAATTTTTTATCACAGGAAATTGAAAAAAAAAATTAATTTGAATACCGGGATTTTTGTTATCAAAAACGAAACTTATTTGTTTTTGTGCAAGGTGGTTCAAGTTTAATCATTCTTAAAGCTTAGGTGCTCCTCTATGATTTTCACATACATCGTGTTGTAATCGGATCGCAAGTTTCAAATATACAGATTTATTATCAATTTTTCCAATTGGTACCTTTGCGTGACGATTGGAAGATTACTAATTTTTTTTATTTATATTTTATATAATAACTAATAAAATGTTTATTAAAAAATAATTTTTAAACACATCTTTATTGCAATTTTTTCATTTTTAATATTTTTGATATACAAGAAGCTTGTAAAACGAATTTCCATATAAAATTTGTACCCTAAACCTTTTATAAACCTAAAATATTGCTTGTGAATAAAAAGACAACCTTAAGCATTCTTAATTTATTTCATGGTAATTCAATATTTCAAATATATAGTAAAATAAACTTCTTTCCTACCAGGTGTCGTCCCCACTACACCTCTCGTACTTATTTTAGTAAAAGTTTTTTCCCTGCAATTTTCGTAGGATAATCTTTATTTTGAAAATTTTTATCTCATAAATTTCGATTCGATTAATTTTGTTCAATCGTCTTTTTTTAACTCTTATGATGGCATTTAACATTTTTATTTATTTATTATTTGCTGTAAATTTTTTTCTCTCCCATACCAACTGGCGTTTAGATTTGCCAGTGAATTTGTGAAATAAAAGTATCCACCACAACAACAACAACAAAGATTTTTTTCACTGATTTTTGCTGAAGATTCGATTTTGGTTTGTTTCTGTTTAAATTTTTCAATGTTTATTTAAGTATTTGACAATATCCCGAGTACCAGACACATTTTGTTCCAGTAAAAGTATCTGGAGGATTGTATATTTTGTTAAACAATGTATTTTTTTATTTTTTTTGTAATCCATAAAAGTTTTGTAGATTACATAAGAACATCATCGTATAACTAGTGTTATATGAAGCTCACAGTGTCATACTCGTAGTATATATTGTTGGTGTTGCAGTTGTTGTGGCATCGTATTGTTTACATTAAATATGATTTTTGAGACGATATAATTTTTTATATATATTTTTTGTATTGGCTGCTTTGATCAAACTGCTTCATAATTTTACTGATTATTTTTGTTTTGTTTGTTGCTGTATTTATGTATGTTAAAAGTCCATTCAATGTCTGATTATTGTTCAGATTTTTTATGGTGGCAGATTCGATGAATTTTCCTGTGGTCTGTCTGCAGTGGAGCTTTAGTTACTATGTGTGTGAGTGTGTCAGAGAGTTAGCCCACACATTGCACTCTTGTGAGGTCCTTTAGCTAACAGACACATACTAATACTACTTACTTGCATTCATTTATAAAATTATATGTGTGAGTATAATAGCATTTTATGTTGCTCTTCTGTATAGTAATTTTATTTTTTTCTTCAATGAAATTCCATTTGCAAGTAATATGCTCGCTGGTTAGTTGCTGTCTGGATGTGTGTGTGTGTGTGTATTTTAAATAAATGAAATTCCATGTATAATTTCTTATGTCTGGAGTAAGATGAAGATTCTATTACAATTTATTTTAATAAATTTGATCAAATGTATATTAATGTTCATTGCTGAATGAGTCATCATAATAAAAGTTAATAGGAATTTTGCTTATAAAATCGTCCAATAAAGACTTATGTCTGGACTGCAGATCATGTGTTTAATAAAATAAACTTTCTATTTGATATGCTGTGAATAATTTGCAAAGAAAAATGTTGTACTAATTGCGTAAATTTGCCTTTTGGAAGAATAAAAAAAAGAGCTAAGAATTTCTATATTGAAAAAAAATATATATATATTTTTTGAAAGATTTAAAATTTGGAATTTCCTTCAATAGATAGTGGACATATTTGATATAAGATAGGAGATATGACAGCTATTGGGATGTCGTAAAACTCTGTGGAAGCCTCCTCATGAAGAACCGTTTAAGTTAATCTCAGGTAGCAGATCGTACAGAGAGAATTCCACATTCTCTTACTTCAGGCGCGGATCCAACTTAAGCTTTTGGATGGGGAACTTTGAAATGCAACATAAAATTTTGTAAAATTTCTGTTAAAAAGTCAATGAAATAAAGTAAATTTTAGAAATTTTGGATTGGGGAAGGGAAGGTACTCAACAATAGTTATATACATAATACATACGTATATGACTACAGAGACGTTATTATATCGAACTTTCTTCTCGGCTTAGACTCAAACTGAAATATTTCTAATTATTGAAAGTGAGAATATATGGATAGACTATGAGGTCGTGATACATATTTCCAATATCGATATAGTGATATTTTTGTCCATCCCTACTTTAAGAGAAGAGAAGTCCTACACTGAAAAAAATCCATGCAACATATGCACCCATCCTCTCCTACAAAATATTTCATTATTTCGAACCACGAAAATCTTACGTAAAATATACGAAATGTACGAAAATAAAAATTAAAAAAGATGTTTATGTCAACTTGGGTACAACCTCTTGCAAATACTCTATTCACTGACCCATTTTCTACTTATTTCACAAGATCTAAAAATTTCATGTTAATGCACACAGAAAAAACTAAAAATACGATTTCAATTACTAAAACTGTAGATTCAATTAATTGTGCTGTTGAAGTTCAACCTACGGTGAAAATTGTATATGTATTCAATCACTGAAATTTAAATTTTTAATTACTCAAAATGAGAATTTTATTCAATTACTAAATTGATTGAAAGCACTCTAAATTTTTGATAAACTGATTTTATTGACATATTTTGAGGAAGAATTTTGACTGTGTATATTTAATCAAAAACTAAAACTAGTTTCAATTAAGTTCGTAATTGAATCAATTACGGATGTGATCAAAAACCAAATTTTCTAATATTTTTTTTTTTTTAGCATTTTGAGTATGTAATTGAAAATTTGAATTTCAGTAATTGAATATACAATTTTTGTCGTATCTTGAACTTCAACAACGAAATTAATTGAATCTGCCGTTTTCGTAATTGACATGGCTCATTTATTAAGTTTTCTCTTCGCCGAGCTCTGGTCTAATATATGTATGTATGTAGGTGAGAAATACCAAAGCAGACCAGTACTGTCAGTGGTCCCTTTTCGGCCTCTTTTCGAGCGTCAATGATTGTTGGCAGAGCTAACCATTACACCAACCTACTACTCAATCGCTGACAGGACTACTCAATCGCTGACAAGCGCCATTACTAGCTTTTGCTCTAGACTTAAGTGATATCTGACATCATCATAATCATCATAATAAATTTTAATCTCTGTTACATATTACAGTATTTCTAATCCTTAATTATTTTTTTGAATTTGTATGAGAATTTTAATTGCAATGTAAAATTTTTTTCGAATCGGGCTTCAGAGTAATCCTCACCGGTGTTTGCAATGAAAATTCAAACTGAAGGAAAAACATCAGCAAGTGATCTTTAATGATTCCATGAATGAAAAAAACCACAAAATCCTTAAATAAAAATAAACTAAATACAAATTTCTACAACAGCAAATGAATAGTTGCAAGTGCTTAATTATCTGCAGACAGCAACTGGCAGACCATCGTCCTTGTATCGGAATAAATATCTGATCTATAACTTTTTAGATTTTTCTCTGCACTCACATACAGATTATGCACACATCATTTACAAAAGGAATTTAAACATAAAATGATGATGAATATGCATTTCTGGAAAAAAAGATACGATTTTCTATGTCTCGAACCAACGCCATTGTCTCAACTAAGACACCAAACAAACTCCCTCCCAGACAATCCTTCTTTGGAGAATTCGCAAAAAAAAATTATAAAATGAATTAAATGTAAGAAAAAGGCAAACTTTACATGACTATTCACAGATCACATGTGATGTGTGATGGGGGATAGATGATGGTGGTTAGTTGGTTTATAGCTTCTGAAAATAATTGCATTGGTGCGGTACGTACCATTTAACTACTTAAAGGCTGTTTTGCGGTGGCAATGGTGATAGTGGTGGTGGCGATGGTTGCGGTGGCTGAATTTTTTCTTTGTTTTTTGTTTTGTTGTATCCGCATGAATTAAGATTTACACACTTATTCTTAATATGTATATATTTTTAAGATTTCTTTTATATCATCCTCATCCACAGCCACATCTCATCATAAACGTGGTTGTGTTTTATTGTTCAGTTATGGTTACATTTACAATATACGGCTTTTTTTATGTGTTTGAAACCCATTTCTTTCAATAAACTCAACTTTGGTTTTTTAAAATCTATGAATATTTTTCCACATCCTGTGTCTGTTTGCATTTAGTTTTTTAAGTTTTGTTTTGTAAGAAACAAAAAAATAGTCATAAAAAATCGTTGCAAGTTCCAAAAAACGTAGAAAGCAACAAAAATTACAAAAAAAGAAAAAACATATGTTAATTTGCACCGCAAATCATACTCAGTTTTGAATACTTAATATTCTTTTACTTTATTATTATAAACATTCTTTGCTGTCCTCTCTCTCTTTCTCTGTTTTCAAGTCATATGATAATTGTCATGTGCTTGCACAGTGGTGAGCAGTGAGTTTCCTTTTGCAGGCATATTCGTCTTTATTTCTGAAATCGTGTGAAAAGTGTTAATCGTCGTCTTTTCGCTAGAGAATTAAGACTAGTGTAACACGGAAATGTTTCGTTACCTCATTCAAAGAAGCAATATCTGCTTACCTTAGGATTTACTGCTTGCACGTTGTTTAAATACATGTCTGTAGTGTGGTTACCGCAACTATATTATATTTGAACCAGAAAATGTATGGTTGTAACAAGCAAACTACAATATCTGCTTACCTTAGAATTTGCTGCTTGCACGCAGAGTAATTACATGTCTAGTATGGTTACGGCAACGATATTATGTTTGTACCAGAAAATGTATGGTTGTAACAAGCAAACTACAATATCTGCTTACCTTAGGATTTTCTGCTTGCACGCACTTTAAATACATGTCTGTAGTATGGTTACGGCAACTACATTATGTTTGTAGCAAAAATGTATGGTTGTAACAAACAAACTACTATTATTTTTTTAGCATTTTGAAAATTACTTTAATAACGTTGAACAATTGTTTGTTTACATATGACCACTAAATTGATACTAACCATCAAAATTTACAACATGGTTGAACTAGAACCAAGGTTTTAGGTTATACAAATATAATTTTGTTCATTTGAAACAAAAGTAGGTTTGGACAATACATACACACTCTCATGTTAACCAAATGAATATCATTCCTGTATGCTCAGAATTCTCATTTGGTTAGTATTAAATTTATATGTATTTATTTACTGGTATTTCAGGCTTGCTCACAGTCTAGTAAAAATTTCTGCTAGACTAGAATTTGCTACACTGACTCGGTGATTATAGTACGATAATTTTAACCATTTTATGATTATGTATGGTCATATTATGATCATGTACATATGTCATATCTTTTGCAATAAAATTTTTGGTTAGCTGGTAATTTTTTTTATTAAGTCACAATATAAATCAATGTTGCTCTTATTTGTCCTATGATCATCTTAATCATAATTTGTGTGCAGTGCTTAAAAAACCTTCCTAAGTATTTTCCCACTATATCTGCAGCCTTCAGCACAACCCTTAATATTGTTTGGGGTTCCGCCAGCTGCAAGTATAGATGTGATCCATATTTTGATGAGTACCTTCAATGATAGCTTCATTCGGCGGTTGTCTTTTCACAACGTGGAAATAACCACCATCGCCCCTGTGTGTTGACTTTTGATTTACTCCTTCTTTAGCGGACAGAGAACATATAAAATTCGCACTCCGAATGTACATATTACTCTTCACGCCATTTGTGTTTAAGATAAGAACATTACGAGATCCCCCGTAATAGTGGTGATGTAATTTGACATCAATGCTATGTCAAGTGTCTTCGTTTTTGAACTCATGATTTTTTTTCATCGCTGTGATGTCAACCTTTACATCAGTTGGTGATCAATGCCAATGATGACAAATCTACCACCAATGTAATGACACATCGACATCTAAGAAACGACTAATTGACGTCAATTTTATTACAAAATGTCATCAATATAATGTCGCTGATAGAAAACCCGTCATTACGCTGATGTAACTTCACATCAATGCTATGTCAAGTATCTTCATTTTGGACCCAATGATGACACTTTACATTATTGTAATCTCATCATTTACATCAGCTGTCATCAATGGATTGATTGATTGAAACAATTATACATATTTATATGTTCTTATTTTTAGTTATTTCTATTTTAGTTTTACTTTTAGTTATTTTATTTTTTCTCTTATGATGGCCTTCATCCGAGGCTCCTCAATTCATCGCACATTTATAAACAAACGCCTATCATCTATGTCACCATCCAATATATCGGCAGCACAAAGTCAACATAAACATTATTGATGTGACATACATATGATGAGTAAGATGTCATACTATCGTTTGCTTCAATGTTTTGCTTGTGCATGTATGCTGTACTCGCTTAGTTTTTAAAAAACTTTATTATTTTATGGTTAGCTCTGTCATAGTTGTGATGATACCTGTACATCAATACAATGTCATATATTTTTATCTCTTTAAAAATGCGTTTAAACACGAAAATGAAAAAAAAAATAAAACAATATTTGTACTAAAATACAAATCACAAACATTATAACATTATTTACTTATTTCTTTTATACATATCTTACACTTTAAAAATATTTAACAAGTGACATCGAATTGATGTCATTCCAGGCATAGCATAGATGACACTTAAACTATGACAAAATTTCATGATGAAGTTTTTCATCAGATTGATATCTGTTTTCATTTTACTGATGACATTTGTCATAGCATTGATGTCAGAATTCTGGTGATAAGGCGTCATCAATGCGATGATACATTTTTCTATGAGCGTAGATAAAGTAAACAAGTTATACCGTATAATAATTTTGTCAAAATATAACAATATTTTCTTATCAAAATATAAATATATCATCAGAACACGATGAAATGTCATAATTGTATTACTTCCATGTGCAATGAGTATTCCCCTCAGCTTTCTGATCATATTTTTCCAACTCTTATCCCATAGTGGTGTTGGGATGTTGTTAAATGCAAATCACAAATATATACACCATTCATATGCATGTCTTTTTCACAATTTAGGCATGAATTGCCAAATGACGACGACAATAACGATGATGATGACGACTGACAGAAACTGGCCGCCACACAGAGTCTGTGTATTTGAGTAAGAAAGAACGAATAAACGAACTGTAGAGAAGACTTTTGCGAAAATATTCTTCTTTTGCTGTTCCCAGCAAAAACTTTGCTTACTGGTAAGCAAAAACGTATATGAGGATTTAAGTCGTAACTCCTTACAATTTGACTCGATAACTACTTGTTTTTGTTTGAGAAGTTAAAAAAAATAAATAGTTCGCCTTACAAATGTATTTACATTTTCACAGCAATTAACTAGTTACTATTTGCCTTACTTGAAGCTAAAAAATAAGTAGTCAAATAAACAAATTAAAATTAAGAAAAAAATCATACACATTATACTTTATACTTTATTTATATTTTTAAGTTTTTTTCTATCCAGCTGGGATACGAACCTTTGCTCGTTCAGATTTGAAGACAAGTACTTTAACCTTTGAGCTATTGTTGACTTATATGTTTAAGCGACAAAAATTAGTTTCTATATACAACAAATTGTAACTACTTTCAGATAATGAGAAAAATACGTACTAATGTTATTCATAACCAGGTAGTAGTTCCAATTTGAGGCATAGTAATAAGATAAATAAGTACTATTCATTACTGTGTAACCCATTAATAAAGTACTACCGATTACAAAAATGACAAAAGTTTTTGCTGGGTTGTTGATATAACTTGCTTGGCACACATGTGAAGTGCTGATCATGATCATGATGATGGTGATCATGCATGGTGGTTTGTTGGTGGCTAAGGCGGCGGTGGCGATTACCAGTAAGAATGAAGTTAAAAATTAAAAGAAATAAATAAATAAAAAAAAATAAATAAAAAAATGCTGAATTATAAAACAAATAAACAAACATGAGGAATAATTTTAACATGTAACGAACTTATGTAAACTTAAACTTATAGAAACAAAACACACACTTGTACGAACGAACAAACATTGCAACAAGCTTGTTATGCGAAATAAATTTAGACTTGTTGAGAACAGCAACAACAGCAACAACTACTACAATAACAATATGAAAGATGCCCTTCGGACTTGATATAACATTGTGCGAGTATGTTCAACATGCAACAACATACACAATAAAAGAGTTGCTTGCTGCATGCAGTAAAATCTACTGCTTAAGTGCAACTTACTTACATCAAGACGATGATCATGATGATCATCACGATGATAATAATTTTTTGCTCTGGCTTTAGTGTGTAT
Source organism: Panzeria rudis (assembly GCA_956483635.1). Classification (NCBI taxonomy): domain Eukaryota; kingdom Metazoa; phylum Arthropoda; class Insecta; order Diptera; family Tachinidae; genus Panzeria; species Panzeria rudis. Next base: position 23,951,330 of record OY101448.1, on the reverse strand, counting down.
GAGAATGATGATGACGTTGATGGTGGTGGTGGTGGTGGTGGTTCTGGTGGAGCCAGTGGTTGTGGTAGTGGTTTTTGACTCTGACATTCATTCATAAATTCATGTATGAATTGAAGAACGAAAAAAAAAAATAAAAGACTAAAAATTAACTAATAGAAACGGAATAAAACGACAACGAAAGCCAAATATACATGTATACATGTAAAATTTCGTCGCTTGAAACCGTTTAAGAATTCTTAACACGTCACTTGTGTAGATCGTCTGTCCGTCTTTCTTTTTTTTGTATGTACGTAACTTTGGATTCATTGCCACTATAACTCTGCCTTGAACTGAACATGCAAAAATGTTCATTATTATTATTGTTGTTGTTGTTATGTTGCTGCTGCTGCTGCTGCTGCTGTTATATTATTCTTTGTCAGACTGGTCTGGTTTGCATGTAGACCCAGCCTCTGACTACTCCATATGATAAGATATAGAAATGAACACAAATACTAACACACACTTATTTATGCATTTACGTGCTTAGATGCCTTCCTTGAAAGGATGATATTTTTATGGGAAAATATTTTTCAAGTGTTTTATTCTCGGTTTGCCGTTTATTTTTTGCTCCCTTCAAAGTGTTAAAAAAGGAAAGACATCAGTAACAAAGCAAAGCAAGCAGCATTTGTTGGAGTTATGATCAATAATCAAAAGGATCTAAAATATAGTAATTTTTTGGGCGGTATTTTTCAATATTGTGAAAATAATGATACAACAACTTAATAGGTATTTCGCATAAAAAAAAAGAACTTAAACACCCCAGTATTTCTTGTCATTAAGTCTTTAGCTGACTAAATTGTAGACTCCTTTTTAATCAATATTTTTATGGCCTTTAGAATTATGGCAGTGATAACAAATGCAATCGTTTTGTATTATTTATCAGAAGGTATAATGGTGTGGAAATGTGACGGCATTTTAAAAAGAAGCCTTTGAACATGAAAATGTTAAGAATGAGAAACCAGAATTATCGTTTTTTATGTGTGTGACAAAAGTGCTAGAGTTTTTTTTTTAAAGGTGGTGAAAAAAATACTCTATATACTATATAAAATAGATTTCTAGGCGAGAATAATGGCTAGAGATGTTCTTTTATAAAAATTATGATGCGGTATGAAAGAAACTAGTTTTTTTTTAAAGAGTTTTTTATGTTGGTTTTTAAGACTCGACATATAAAAATACGAACGTAATCAATGACATTTGAAAGCATAATTTCTGTTGTCATCAAATTCGTTTAAAACTTTTATTTATACAAAGACATTTTCAAACAAGTTCAGAAGTTTGCAATGATATGTAAGTTCATATTAAGAAGCAGCTGCCATAAAAGATCCTTATTTTTTGAGTACATTTGCTACTAACCAGCAAAAACTTTTGTCATTTTTGTAGTCGGTAGTACCTTTTTAATGGGCTACAAAGTAATGACTGGCACTTATTTATCTTATTACAGTGCTTCAAATGAGAACTATTACTTAGTTTTTAATAAAATTAGTACGTATTATTCTCACTAGCTGAAGGTACAGTATAACCTCGTTAATACGGACAGATATGGTTTCAGCATATGTCTGGATTACACTTAACAAAAATTTTTTAGCCCAAAACATAGTTTTTTTTTACCAAAAGATTCAGTTAAAAAAGGAAAATAAATACTTTTAAAAATGCATTTTATTTCATTCATTTACAGAGAAAATGTGCGCTATTGTGAATTTTAACTTAATTGGATTGTTCACAATAGTACGTATTTATCACCTGGCACTATAAATAATTATTGTTTATTTACAAATTTATAAAAGAAAAAATTTAATTAATTATTAATTACATGAGCATGAAATTAAAATAAAATAATTTACAAATGGTGTTTGAGTGATTCTACGTAAAACGGCCCTATGCAAGGAAAAAGTAATTTTTTCATTTTTAATAAAAAAAACTCTCAATGGATGTGTTTTTTAGAGAATGACAATTATAGAAAAAAATAAAAAATACACTATTTAATATTTTTTAATCAATTTGGGGCACTTTTAAATGATCATGCAAGAAACATTTTGCTCTCCCTTTTTGTATGTTTAATATTTATTTCAGATTTTCTTTAATTCCCTTTCTCATTATTAATAAAAACCGTTATCTCTAAAAAGAATATACTTTTTTAACTAGAGTATATACTTTTTCAGCTAGAGTATTCTGCTGTCTATAGTAAAACGAATAGCAAAGTATTTAATGCCTTATTATTTTCTTATATGTTTATCTTTATATTATTTATATTAATTAAATCAATAAAAAGTTTTATTTCTTAGAATTTTTTAAATTTTCGTACTAGGTCACACCCGTCGGTCACACCTGTCTCATTTTAAAAATGGTTTTTTATAAGAAAAATAATATTTTGTGAAACAGTAAATACATAATACAATTAAAAACACTTTGAACAGATATCTATACCAAATTATTGTGTACCTTATAGTAAAAATTTTACAGAACTTATACTGAAAGTTATAATTCTTTAAAACTAAGATTTGTAAGGTCACACCTGTCGCAGCTTTCTGACGACCATTCTGAGCAGAAATCGTGTTCTATCAGTGTCTAGCCGTTATTCAACGACTTTAAACTTAATGTCCTTGCGAGCCGCAAAGTTTTTTTAAGTACAAAATTTTATATTCTTGATTTATAACAAAAAATGTGTGTAAAATGGTCACACCCGGCTAAATGGAATTATTCATTTTTTATTTTTTGGTTTGAAGCTACGGATATATTCATCAGATAAATCGAAAGCGTATTCATTTTCGCCGTGTGCCGAAGTATCGGTTTTAGAAGAAATTATTTGAGAGATTAAAAGCCTGATTCATAAAGACGAAAGAAAAAATTTTCAACAAAATTGTTATGAAAAATACTAAAAAAACTGAATGTTTTCCATACAAATTTTCATAAAGTAGTTCATGTTCGTGTTTGTGAATCAGGGCGAAAGAGTAGATAGCGTTGAGTAAATGTTATTCATATCTTTGCACATCGCATATGTTACGAAGTCTTCATTTTCCCACGTATGTTGTGTCTACCGGTAAAATAGCGAACAAATATTACTAAGAAGAAAGCTGTTGTCCGGATTATAGTTGTAAATTTTCTAAACTGTCCGAAACATTGACCTGTCGTGGACGTGGGTCTATGGCGGGAATCGAGCCCATAGGCGGAAAACACCCAGGTTCTATACCCTGGGTGTTTTCCGCCGACAAGCTAAATCACTTCGCGGGTTATTTTGTGTGTTGTTGTTGTTGTTGTTGTGAAAAGCCTACATAAACGTGTTGTATAACATTAGAAATTTAGTTATATTGTTTTTATGAGGCTTAGGTAGAAATTTAGAAATTATAACAGTTGTGTGAAAGAAAGAAGTTAAGAGAACTCTTTATATTTTTTGAATTGCATATCCTACAATCGGAATATCCCGAGATCAGTAAAAGATATTTGAATATTTTTTTCCTGCGTAGTAAAGAGATTCATATAAAAGTCAGAAAGTGCAAATTTGTGAAAATAAAATTATTTTACTATATATTTTTTATGGTAGCAAACTTTATTTTTCCTAAATTTTGACTTTTCAGAAAATCTGCGCGTACATCCCCATTTATAGACAGGCTCTCTTCAATTCTTGCCTAAATTGTAAGAACTATCTACATTATAAAACTTTACCGTTGGAATTATCAAAATCCATCGTCACTACGGTATTTTTCTTAAAACAAAAAACAAACACCCTTTTTTCAAATTCTGATCACATTTTTTTATCCCAACTTTGTTTTTATGATTTTCACAAATTTTCAAAAATTTTCTTCCTATCGGCGATTGAGTGATTCTTGATATACAGCTTCAACGACTTTAAACCAACTTTTAAGGCTATTCACATATTCGCCCTCATCGAGAGTAAAATCTCACGTGAAATTTGTTCCCTTTCCATAAAATTGTCATCGTCAACTTTCTATTATTGTTGTGTTTGTGTGCTATTTTCAGCGTTGTCAACTCGGAGCTTTTCGCACCATTTTTAGTGCTTTTTTAACTTTTAATAAAGTTAGTGCTCTGTGCTGTGCGGTGACACTAAGCACGAGTGCATAGAGAATTGAAAGTTTGACCAGCTCTGTTTTAGAATTTAAGAAACTAATCAAAATGCATGTTTATGTATTTTGAATAATTATAAACATTTTTAAAGTTAAAAAATACCAATAAAGATTTGTCTATCAATATTCCACATTACCACACAGTAAACAGTTTAAATTTTCTGTAAAAAGAATTTATCACCACAATTGTGTATATCATTTTTAATAGTAATTTGAATATATATATTTTTTTTATTACGGCATAAAAAAATAAATAAATAATAACTCCATCAAAATTGTATAAAAATATACAAAGTCTTTTTATGTTTATGGCCATTTTATAGCAGAAACGTTTTTGCAAAGAAGAGGAAAAAAGCTAAAACAAAAGATTACCAAGAAAAAGATCACAAAGAATTGTAAAGAATCTAAAATATTTCCATTCTTAAACTCTTTTAAAGCAGCTACGAGTTTATTTAGTTATTTTTTTCATTTCTGCCACTTGCGGCCGGGCCTGTTGTTGGATGTGTTAACAATTTTAATGTTAATGGCATGATAACAATGCTGCTGAAAGGAATAGTAGACGAAGGATATGCATGATAGCGATCACGACGATTGCCTTCATCATGCTTATGAGGATGATGATGATGACAATAAATATGATCATTATGAAGATGATCGTGGTAATGATATTTGAATTTATGACAGTCAGTCATATGACATGTGTTTAAAATGCTAAATATAATTTTTTTTTGTGTTTGTGAAACAAAAAGGAGTTCTTCTTTAAGCGATATTTTTTTGTTTGTTTTGCAAACCAAAAAATTATTATTATGCGCCAGGCACATTTACGATCATCATATGCTTTCATACATACAAAATATGAAAAAAAGAAACAACAGCTTAAAAAGATCAATGAATTAAGTGATGTTCATTTCCGCTTTCAATTGAATTGAGAATGGGATAGAGAGAAACATAAAATGAATTACTAAGAAGAAAGTTTTTAATTAACAAAATGTTGTAAACATTTAATTTATTAATTTATGATTTCAAGTGGCGCAATTTTCTAACTCTTGTATTAGACTTAAATAGTGGTTGTATACTAGTTTTATTAGAATGAATGAGTCATACCATGAAAGGGATTTTAGTACTCCTCTTTTAATGCTTTTTTTTAATAATATATATAAAATAAATAATATATTTTTAATTATAAATATGTGTTTTATTTAGTTTTTTCTTTCGCCAGCAGCAAGCTTGATTCTTATTTATAATTTGCTTCTTAAAAACTTTTTCCCCATGTGTAATAATTTCGCTGGAATTTTCAGTCAAATCAAGAATTTCCAATGTTGGTTGACTGTAACTGTCCCATACATGACAAACTATGTCAACTCTTTTTGTCAATGCTTGATGAACTATTTAAAAAGTTTCTATGTAGGGCTAAGGCTAGTATGTAGTCTATTAAATAATAGAAAAGAGATTAGTTATCTGCTTTATCAATTATATGTAATAGGTATATGCGCTAGAAATAGTTGAATCTGTCTGTACGTGACAGTGGAATGCTCCATATACAATGTATACATCTGGGAGACAATATTGTAGCCTGTTAAAAAGTATGGTTTCTGGCATGATATCGACAATTATATTGTGGTCTTCGCAATAATAGTAACATAATATATCAATATTACATGTTTTAGTTACATATTCGACCATGTCATGCAATACGATCGGAATGGTTTTAATTCCCTACTTGCATTCCGGTCGTTTTTATTTTGCAGTCTTCAGACTCCGTTTATTTTGTATTTCGTTCTTACAATGATAAAGTTTTTATACCTTGAGGCGTTTGCTTACTCTTGTTTTTAGATGCAAAGCTCACATTAAGCTTTTTATTAACATGGAAAGCTCATGACCAAATATTTATTTGACGCTCCTAAAAGTATGCACGTTTTTTGTATTTACTGCAAATGAAGTCAGTAGGAAAGTATTTTTCAATTCAACTTTCAGATTTAAAAGTGGTTTGATTACAAAGAAAATTTTCTTTTTTCATTTTCTGAAGAAGCAACTTATGGAATTGAAACCACTTCCGATCGGAATGGTATTCTGTGACATGGCTGATTTATTGTTTTTTTATCTATTACGTAGAATAATAATATGATAACTTTTCGAATCTAAATTGATTATTAGGCTAAGGTTCGTAACGTTATATTCAGAAAGAATTGGGTATGATTAATATTCCAAGGAACAATGGAAAAATTAACATCAACTTAATTTTTCAACGTACACAGCAGAACAGAGTAGCGCCACTTTCGGAAGCCGCTACACTTCCATCGTCAGTGCTCACGTGTATTTGCTATCACCACTTGTCAGGTGGCTCTGTTGAATGTGATTTTAATTCTTATATATACAACTTTTTCGCGAAAATTGAATACGAGAATTAAATCACTCTCAAGCTGATATTAAAGTGCACTTTCCCAGCGTTGCCATCGGTTTATTTTTCTTCATTCCCATTTTTCTGATTTTTGTTCTACTCAAGACAAACTTTTTTGGTTTGATTTTATACTTAAGTATATATGAACATGTAAACATGTGAAAAGCTCAAGCCAGTAGCCTGACAAGTGGTGATAGCAAATACACGTGAGCACTGACGATGGAAGTGTAGCGGCTTCCGAAAGTGGCGCTACTCTGTTCTGCTGTGTACGTTGAAAAATTAAGTTGATGTTAATTTTTCCATTGTTCCTTGGAATATTAATCATACCCAATTCTTTCTGAATATAACGTTACGAACCTTAGCCTAATAATCAATTTAGATTCACAAAGCAAATACGTTCGAAATAATCATATTAATAAAACAATTAGCTACTGGCTTGAGCTTTTCACATGTTTACATGTTCATATATACTTAAGTATAAAATCAAACCAAAAAAGTTTGTCTTGAGTAGAACAAAAATCAGAAAAATGGGAATGAAGAAAAATAAACCGATGGCAACGCTGGGAAAGTGCACTTTAATATCAGCTTGAGAGTGATTTAATTCTCGTATTCAATTTTCGCGAAAAAGTTGTATATATAAGAATTAAAATCACATTCAACAGAGCCACCTGACAAGTGGTGATAGCAAATACACGTGAGCACTGACGATGGAAGTGTAGCGGCTTCCGAAAGTGGCGCTACTCTGTTCTGCTGTGTACGTTGAAAAATTAAGTTGATGTTAATTTTTCCATTGTTCCTTGGAATATTAATCATACCCAATTCTTTCTGAATATAACGTTACGAACCTTAGCCTAATAATCAATTTAGATTCACAAAGCAAATACGTTCGAAATAATCATATTAATAAAACAATTAGCTACTGGCTTGAGCTTTTCACATGTTTACATGTTCATATATACTTAAGTATAAAATCAAACCAAAAAAGTTTGTCTTGAGTAGAACAAAAATCAGAAAAATGGGAATGAAGAAAAATAAACCGATGGCAACGCTGGGAAAGTGCACTTTAATATCAGCTTGAGAGTGATTTAATTCTCGTATTCAATTTTCGCGAAAAAGTTGTATATATAAGAATTAAAATCACATTCAACAGAGCCACCTGACAAGTGGTGATAGCAAATACACGTGAGCACTGACGATGGAAGTGTAGCGGCTTCCGAAAGTGGCGCTACTCTGTTCTGCTGTGTACGTTGAAAAATTAAGTTGATGTTAATTTTTCCATTGTTCCTTCGAATATTAATCATACCCAATTCTTTCTGAATATAACGTTACGAACCTTAGCCTAATAATCAATTTAGATTCACAAAGCAAATACGTTCGAAATAATCATATTAATAAAACAATTAGCTACTGGCTTGAGCTTTTCACATGTTTACATGTTCATATATACTTAAGTATAAAATCAAACCAAAAAAGTTTGTCTTGAGTAGAACAAAAATCAGAAAAATGGGAATGAAGAAAAATAAACCGATGGCAACGCTGGGAAAGTGCACTTTAATATCAGCTTGAGAGTGATTTAATTCTCGTATTCAATTTTCACGAAAAAGTTGTATATATAAGAATTAAAATCACATTCAACAGAGCCACCTGACAAGTGGTGATACCAAATACACGTGAGCACTGACGATGGAAGTGTAGCGGCTTCCGAAAGTGGCGCTACTCTGTTCTGCTGTGTACGTTGAAAAATTAAGTTGATGTTAATTTTTCCATTGTTCCTTGGAATATTAATCATACCCAATTCTTTCTGAATATAACGTTACGAACCTTAGCCTAATAATCAATTTAGATTCACAAAGCAAATACGTTCGAAATAATCATATTAATATGATAACTTTTCATAATATTATGCTAATTTCATAACAAGACAGTTTTGAATGAAATAAATATAACAATCAGCCGTGTCACAGAATACCACTCCGATCGGAAGTGGTTTTAATTCCGTAAGTTGCTTCTTCAGAAAACGAAAAACAAAAATTTTCTTCGTAATCAAACCACTTAAATTTCAAAATGGAGTCGAAAAACGCTTTTCTACTGACTTCATTTGCAGTAATACAAAAAAAGCGTGCATACTTTTAGGAGCGTCAAACTAATATTTGGTCATGAGCTTTCCATGTTAATAAAAAGCTCAATGTGAGCTTTGCATCTAAAAACAAGAGCAAACAAACGCCTCAAGGTATAAAAACTTTATCATTGTAAAAACGAAATGCAAAATAAACGTAATCTTAATCACCAAAACTGTACTTTTTCGGAATGAAAACTACGGAATCAAAACAAATCCGAACGGAATCTGTGACACCGCTGAATATTATATTTTACATGTATAATATATATGTAAAATATACGACCATGTCACAGAATACCATTCCGATCGGAAGTATTTTTAATTCCGTAAGATGCTTCTTTAGAAAACGAAAAAGAAAAATTTTCTTCGTAATCATCAAACCACTTATAAATTTTAAAATGGAATTGAAAAACCCTTTTCTACTGACTTCATTTGCAGTAATACAACTAAATATTTGGTCATGAGCTTTCCATGTTAATAAAAAGCTCAATGTGAGCTTTGCATCTAAAAACAAGAGCAAACAAACGCCTCAAGGTATAAAAACTATATCATTGTAAAAACGAAATGCAAAATAAACGTAATCTTAATCACCAAAACTGTACTTTTTCGGAATGAAAACTACGGAATCAAAACAAATCCGAACGGAATCTGTGACACCGCTTAATATTATATTTTACATGTATAATATATATGTAAAATATACGACCATGTCACTGAATACCATTCCGATCGGAAGTGGTTTTAATTCCGTAAGATGCTTCTTCAGAAAACGAAAAAGAAAAATTTTCTTCGTAATCAGCAAACCACTTTCAAATTTCAAAATGGAATTGAAAAACCCTTTTCTACTGACTTCATTTGCAGTAATACAAAAAGCGTACATATTTTTAGGAGCGTCAAATAAATATTTGGTCATGAGCTTTCCATGTTAATAAAAAGCTCAATGTGAGCTTTGCATCTAAAAACAAGAGCAAAGAAACGCCTCAAGGTATGAAAACTTTATCATTGTAAAAACGAAATGCAAAATAAACGTAACTACGGAATCAAAATAAATCCGAACGGAATCTGTGACATAGCTGATAATATTGTTATATGTGAACTATACTTTTTAACAGACTACAATATTGTCTCTTAGATGTAGTACGCAAATAAGTGAATGTATTGCTAAATACTTCAAGACGGCCTACTAAATGCCTCAACAAATTTGACTGATAGTTGAATCTAATACCGATATGTGTATTTGGAGCTCTGCATCCGTGACACTTTTCACAACATCTTGCAAGCAAAATATTCAAATATGCACTACTAACAAAACATAAAAAATGTCGACCATAAACAGCCTTGTTTGACATGAAAAATTATGACATTTTCTGTCAGCTCTGCGTTGCAACGCATTGTTAAAACAACTATTAGAATTTTATTTGTTTCTATTTATTTTTCATATCATTTGTTATAGAAATTGCTAACACTTGTAACTAAAATATTGAAAAAAAAACTAATATTTAACGACGACTCATAATTACAAATTATTGTTATTTTTCAAGTGTTCAGAACTTTTCAAGGTGAACATAAAAAATATTGAACATAAATTCTTGCGTTTTTTTTCTATTTATTTTTCAAAGTTTATTTAACGATTACCCGTCTGCTACGCCACAATTTTTACAGTTTAGATGCAACGAGTTGCAGTTAAAGAATGCATTAATTATAGAATTTTTAAGTAAATGTAAAATTTTTTTAATGGTATAAATAACAACCAGACAAATACAGAAATTATGTTATCTGATTAAAATAAACTACGAAGATATAAGATGTTTTCGTTTTGAGTGTAAATATTTTAATGTTTTCATATTTTTTGTTTTTCGAAACATCCTGAAAATTTAAATTTTTTTTAACACAACCCAAAAAATTGCTAACGTTCAATACATGTTTGTATAAATTTCGTATTAAAAAAAACTAAAACACAATAAATTTTCAATAATTGCAGAAAAATAATTCTTTAAAAAAAAAACAGACTATAAAATAGGAGTGGCGCTGCCCACTTTTCGAATCATAATGTTGTATTGTCCCGAGATCTTAATGTGTGTACAAAGTTTCTTAAGAATCCGTTGAGTAGATGTAGTATGTAGTTGAAGAAGAATATTTATTTCGATTGGACATAACTCTGCCCTCTTTTCTGATCATGTTGCATTTTCACGAGAACTAATTTTGTGTGCTAAGTTTCATAAGAATTGGCTTAGTAGAACTCGTTGAAAAAGAATATTTACTATGCATGGCCATGACACTGTCCACATTTCTAATGATAATGTACTGCCCCGGGAACTTAATGTGTGTGCAAAGGTTCATAAAACTTGGTTAAATAAAAGTAGTTGAATAATAATATTTAGTACATTGGGCGTGGCACTTCCCACTTTTATAACCATACTGTTGTATTGTGAATTTGTGTACAAAGTTTCATAAAACGTTACCAATCTGGAATCAGGGGCCGAATTACCGTTATCGAATAGGCTTTCGTATCGTTGTTTTCGATCGCTCTAGTGTTAACGAGTGGAATTTAGGCAGCAGGTACTAGATAATCGCCGTAATAAAAAAAAATTCTTTTTTTTCAAACAATTTTACTCAGTCACGTATGCGGCTATTCGGCCCCAGTCCTGTCAAATAAAGAACAAAAAAATCCGAAATCGGTTTCTAAATGGTGTAGTTCTGAGGGAACACACATAAAAAAAAATACAAACGAATTGTTTTTCCTTTGTTTCACGTCGGCTAAAAACTATGGGTAACGTTCAATACATATTTTAGGCTATAAACGAAGATCAAGTGATTAAACCTTTTCGAATATAATATTTGTTTTTACCATGCTACGATTCAATTCGTAAGCGTATTGAAGAATATTGTCAAAGTAACGTTCAATACTTTTTTGTATAAATTTTTGTACTTATTTTTAAATACAAACTACAAATTAAAGCAACGATTGAAGACTTGTGAATAAAAACTCCTCAAATTTTTCAATATTTGTAAAAGAAACTATTTTGTAACGTTCAATACATATTTTAGAATACACACAATGATCAACTGATGAAATACATTTCTTGGTTATATCGTAGAAAGCTGTTTTACATTTATTTTAAAGTAATGCAGACGGTATGTAGTTTTTATTACAAAGTATATTGTTATTAATGCAAAATTTACACGACCAATTGTTGCCAGCATTATTGAAAGGGTCTTAAATGACTTTTTTCGTTTCTAACACAAACGTTTTCTTTTGTCTGACCTAATTTACTTTTTATTTATTTTTCCTCCAAAGCTTTAACCAACTAATATAATACATGTTTTTCAGTTTAATTTGTTTTTGTGTTTTGTTCATTATTTGAACTAATATTCTTACATTCTTAGGTGTATTGTTTTATATCTTTTTATTATCATTTCGTACTTATTACTTGACTATATTGCTTATAAAAATTTAACATTGAAGTACTACGAGTATGTTAAAGCAACAATGTCTCCTCTTGTCAATGTTTAAAAAAAAACAAAATGTTTTTATTTTAAATTTATTTTTATTATTTCTTTATCAGTGGCGCTTGCAACTTTGTAAATAAAATAATAAGCAAAAAAAAACAGAATACATATATATTAACTTAAATTGATGCACGCTTTTCAGTTGTTTTTACACACAGGAAAAAATTGTCTTTATTTGCCAAAAAGATTAAAAAAGTGACAAAAAGTTATTTAGAATTTTCGTAGAAAATGGGAATTGAGCGGCTGAGAAGCAAAGGGCGTGCAAGTGCAAAAAAGAAAATTTTGAGTAATTAAACTTTAAAGTTATTTGTTCCTATGAAAATTACGTCCTTTTTCTTTTTGCATATATGTATGTAGACAAATAAGTTTCACAGAAAACGAGCGATATGTCATTAAAATCGATCAACAACTTTTGATTTTATTCTCAATTATTAATTGAGTTCCCTACTTAATTGTGCATAAAATTAAAAGTTGTGTCTCGATTTTTAGAAGTATGGCTCGTTTTATTTGGAACACTTTTACCTATACGCTAATAGAAAATGACGGAATATTTGATTGTTTTTTAAAATATTTTTTATATTTTTTTAAAACAAAAAGTTTTATAATTTTATATTTTTTCTGACACAAGTTCCACAATATCTCTGCAACTACAGAGCAGATTTCAAAACGATGTTGGCATGGCTTAAAGATAATATTGTCAGATTTTATTAGGACTAGGTAGTAATTGTAATTTGACGCATAGTAATAAGATAAATAAATACCACTCATTAATTTGTAACCCATTAATAAAGTATTTGATAAATTCATAAAACTTTTTTAGTATTTTTAGCATAACAAAAATACGCTCTTCTTATACATATTTGACGTTTCAATGCGTTTTTAACAATTAAATAATATATACTAAGAAAGAGTAACGTTCAATACACAAAACTGCAGACAACAGCAAATTAGTGAACAAAAAATTACCATCACCTGTTCCGCTTTTTTTACTATACTACAATTCAATACGAAATCGTATTGAAGAATATTGTCAAAGTAACGTTCAATACTTTTTTGTATAAAATTTTGTACTTTTTCCATAACTAACTTTTTACAAACCGTTCTCTAGTTATAATGACATTGCTTCCTTTCGACATAACGGTATATATCGAAAACTAGAACTACTTTGAAGAAATCGAGTGTCGATTTCAATTCAGCGCCACCAAATAACATAAGAAACAACTTTTCGTTACTCCAGTCCAAAATTTGTAAACTTGTGTTATTAGAACGAAGTTCTATATTGCACTTTGTGAATGGAAGATAGAAACAAAAAAGTATAATTAAAGCTAAAAGCGGAATTTTTTGTCTTCGCTAGATGGTGCATGCCTATAGTGGATGGTGCGTGTCCCTACTATCTGTCGACGATTGAGTTTTTATCACAATATATAAAAAATATGTTCGTTTGTTCCTTTACGCTAATCTCCGAAATAGCCCAATCGATATCAATGAAAATTTTGTAAGGGTGGGTGTATGCTTGGTTCTAGATTGAGAGATATGGTACTTTTGCAACCGATAGGTGGCGCGGCTGTATATCATCACTGGCTGAGGTTGGCTTAGTTGTGTTTATTAGTACGAGGACGAGGTATTTGTAAAAGAAAATTCTTTGAAAGGCAACTATAATTTCGGGCTCTTGGTAAATGCTAATTTTGCATGAAAATGTCAATTAAAATTCGTTTGAAATCTATTAGAGCTTAAACCGCTAGACCGATATTTATGTTATCGTGAAAGACACTTCATTCCAACTAGATTTCCTAACGACTCTTGTACATATTTGCTTATCATCTAACTTTACTTTCATTCACAGATCTCTTTTTTTTATAAGCCCAATGTAATATAATATCACGTTGAGTCAATGTATCTTGTATGTTAATTTTAATTCCAACCTTGAGCTGATGATACATAATACATATTTTGAATGCAATGAACTCAAAAATTAAATATTTTTATTTCCAAACACTCTTTAATCAAATTTACGAGTATCAAAATACAAATTAGTCACACTTTTTCTTCAATGTTTTAATTTTTGCCACATTAATTTAATTTCCCTTCTTTTGATAAACTATTACGCCCCTATAATTGTTGCAAATTTTTTACACATACTTAAAACTGAATATATGTATATATATATAATTTTCCAGCCCCTGTATAAATGAAATTAGATTTTCTTTTCATATTTATAATATTTTTTCTACTCATTTTTATACATTTTAAATAATTGGGTTAAAATATAACATTTCTGAACCCATTAAAAAACTACATGCAATTCCACAATTCCATTCCTCCATTAGCAAACCAAAGTGTGTGTGTGTGTGTGTTTTTATAATTTTCTAATAAATAATTTCAATAAGGCGTAACAACGTAATGTGTTTTTTCCAACATTTATGTTTTTTACATATTTTATGCAATTTAATAAAGTTATTAATGCAACGGCACAAGTTTTAAATTAAAGTGAGAATTTGATGTCCATGACGTCGATCATGTTAATCATGAGTTTAAATAAGGCCACAAATTTAAGTTTGTGCCATATTTTTGTTTAAATTTCTTAAGGGAAAAACACACGACGTCACATTGGAACAGGAGGTGCGGTTTAAAATTGTTGTATCATATTAAGTGTGTGCTTTAGTTTCTAATTATAAAATCATACTGCGATAAGCAGAACAAATAATTGGAATGAAGCTAGTTTTTTTTAAATATTATTTTTGATATTAGACCCACATTTAAGTGTTGTACAATTATGAACCTTGTCTAACATGTGTATGAGTAGCAAAATATGAGATGGTAAATTTATACTTACGATCATACAGGCTCATACGCAATCGTTTTATTTTTTGAATTTGATTTAAAAAATTTTTGTGGGCTAAATAAAGTTTATAAATTTTATTCTGAAAGAATTCGAAATGAGATAATATTTGAAGGAACAAAGTTTTTAAAGTGAATTAATTCGCCCTAAATGACAGCACATAACATTGTTTTCAAATGCTCAGTAACCCTTCATCAGTTTTCATTGGGTATTTTTAGGTGGTCCTGGTTACATGTTAATTACAAACAATTATTGATGATAATCATGATAATATGAGAAAAGAATACGAGAATTATAATTATTCCAACATATACACGTTCTTCAATCATTTGCAAAATTCAAACTTACCATGATTAGTTAACAGGTGCGGATCCAGCTTAAGCTTTTAGAGGGGAAAATTTCACGCCAAATGAAGAGCTTAACACTTTTTTTGAATTGATTTACATAATTTTAGATAGCCCTAAAGGCTAACTCGAACTATTCGTTATAAGATTCTTTTTGTCTCTTTCTTAAAAAAGGGAGAGAAAACTGCTCATCAGCAGCAATATAGCGGTCTGAAATGTGCTTTGAAAATATTTGCCATAATATTCTACTTAAGGTCTTCAAAGACACCCAGCTCAAGACCTAAATAGAACGGCACAAATCATACAAAACTTAAAATGTGTTTAAGGGTTAATTTCGTACTTTTTCAATATTAGTAGTCGTCATATGAAATCTTGTAAGTCTTACTTTAAAGGCATACGATGTGTTCAGCACTTTTATTTAGAACACCACAAGAAAAAGGCTGAAAGGGATTTTTTCTTATTTTTCGTATGGAAACTTTATGAAATTTTATTAAGACATGGCAACATTGTTGAGAGAATGAGGATTAAAACTACGAGCTTGAGAAAAAACGCTCTCAAAATAAACCAGATTCTATATCATGACTAATAGAAAACCCGTAATAACGCAAAAATATCGATATATCGATATTTTCTTAAACATATATCGATATATATCGTCGATATTTTTAATTACGATATATCGATATTTTTTTCCAAATATATTGACAGCATCAAATTCGATATTTTTTAGCTTTGGTTTTGTTTTTCGTGCAATTTTTAAAAACATTTCGGCACAGTCTTCATCAAATAGAATATTACTAACAAAATCTTTTGTTTTATTTATAATATTTTGTCTATTTGAAAAATTATCATTCTTTGAGTGTAATTTTGTTGATGTATGTTCCATGAAATATTGGTGGAACAGTAAGAATCTTTGAAATTAACTCTTTC
Organism: Panzeria rudis; assembly: GCA_956483635.1. Classification (NCBI taxonomy): domain Eukaryota; kingdom Metazoa; phylum Arthropoda; class Insecta; order Diptera; family Tachinidae; genus Panzeria; species Panzeria rudis. Next base: position 23,935,072 of record OY101448.1, on the reverse strand, counting down.
CAGCTTAATTATTTATAAGAAAGGTACTTATTTGTTTTATTTAAAAAAAATTTGGGGACTACGTATGAATTATCATTGTTGAAAAATATCGATATTTCGATATATCGATATTTTTTATTCGATATATATCGATGCCGATCGATATATAAAAATATATCGATATCGATATATATTGAAATATTTTTTTCACTTGCCCATCCCTACTATATAATCACAATAAGAAATATGCTTGCGTGTTAATATAAAAATTTCTCAAATTTTGTTTTGTATCTTTCTCTTTACAGAAATGGGAGCTTTATGTACTCAGTCGTTTGGGCTGGGATCTATCGTCTGTAACACCTTTAGATTTTCTCGAATTATTATTGATACGCCTGCCCATAAGAAGTTCAAAATTTCCCGATTTAGATTTGGATAAAGTGCGACAGCATGCACAAGCTTTCATATCATTAGCAGCCAAAGGTAAGTACAAGTATTTAGTCTACTACTCTACGACATAATTATTAAAAGCATTCACACACTCTATAGCCAATCTCCAAGATATTTATTTAACGTTCTTGGCAAATTCTTGTTAAATAGAAACGATATGAAAAAAGCAAACACACCAAACAAACGCTAAATAGAATCTTTTATGATCTTGATTAACTGTTTAAATAATCAATTTCGTTTTACTTTGAAGTACGACTACTTTTAGTCGTTAGTTACTGTTTTATTTCTTTCTTTTAAGTTTGTCATAAGTTTTGCATCTAGTTATTTATCAATATACAACCATCATCTATCTCGTGCGTCATTTATGCCAATAATCTTTTGTAGTACATACATGTATATACTTTTTATTTAAAAATATTTAAGTGGCAAATGAGTGAGTGCAAAAGAAAAGGAAGAAGATTCATAATTGAAAAGAAAAAGAGTCGACATTCCTTAGGTGTTTGTCAATAAATGTATGTCAATTACTTGTACTTAGCATTGACTTTAAATCATTTCTTCGTGCTTTGCAGTTTTTTTACTCTTCTTTTTTTCGTTTATAAATCAATATTGGGTTTTGTTCTTTTTTTTCTGTTTTAAGTTAAATTCCATTATGTCTTTGTAGAGAGCCTGTAGACGTCGGTTTTCATTTAGTCAGTGCAAATTAAAAAAAAAGTTACTTAATGTTTGTAAGAGATGGTATAATAGTTAAAACTAAACTTAAGTATACATCTGAAAATTTAAAGCCGCATTTATAAAAGAAAATTATGAGATATGGTTGACCGACCTTGCAGGCCATCCCTGGAATTTTCCGTTAATATCCAGCTTTTCAATATTATCGACAATGATATCTCGCTTACAACAGACTTTTTTGTTCTCTTTTCTTAAACACGAAGACAATTTCATAATATTTTGATTCTACAAAGTCTTAATACTTTGTATTACCATTTAAAGATACCTACCTAACATATATACATACAACCATACTCTTAGAAATAGTCAGATTAGCTTCCTAGGTACTCAAAACTTCGAGTTCTGATGAAAACTCGAATTTCGAAAATTGCGGTGGTATCAGAATAATTCAGCACGCTATATCGCCTCTGAAAGGTAGGTTTTTTGCCCTTTTTCAATAAAACGACAAAATGTCCCATACAACGAAGAGTTAGAGGGTTAAAAAGTTCCATAAAAATGTTTCTTGTGAAGTTTTACATAAAATTGCTGAACACATTTTATACCTTAAACGTAAGATTGACAAGATTTCCTATGCCGAGTACTAATTGTGAATAAGTACAAATTTAACCCATAAACACATTTTAAGTTCTGAATGATTTCTGGCGTTCAAGTTGTGCCTGGAGCTTGAGTGTCTTCGAAGACCTTTGGTAGAATTTTATGGCAAATATTTTTGTGAATCATTTGAGCCCGCTATATTGCCGCTGAAGGTGAGTTTTTTTCTCCCCTTTTCAAGAAAAGGACAAGAAGACCCCTACAACGGAGAGGTGGAGGGTTAACATGTTTCAGAAAAATGTTTCTCGTGGAGTTTTACATAAAAGTGCTGAACACATTTTATATCTTAAACGCAAGATTTACAAGATTTCCTATGCCGAGTACTAATTGTGAATAAGTACGAATTTAACCTCTAAATGATTTCTAGCGTTCAGGTTGTGCCTGGAGCTTGGGTGTCTTCGAAGACCTATAGTAGAATTTTATGGAAAATATTTTCGTAGAACAATTTAGCCCGCTATATATCCGTTAAAGGGAGGTTTATTGCCCATTTTTTAAGAGAGGGACAAAATGACCCATACAAGGGAGATTAAAAGGGTTAAAATATTCCACAAAACTATTTCTCGTGGTGTTTTACATAAAATTGCTGAATACGTCTTATACCTTAAACGTAAGGCTTACGAGATTTCCTAAGCCGATTAATAATTTGTTATTTTTTTGTGTTACACAGCGTAATTACTTCATAGTTGCGACATCAAAATATATATATCAATCAACGCTTATTTTTTCATGGATGGCAAAAATATTAATATATATTTAATATAGATTTCTACGACTTTTTTTCGTCACTTTTGCACATTATCTGACTTTAGTTTTCGTAATAATTGTCGTTCATTTCTTGAGACTTTTTTACATAATTGTGTAAGTTTTAAACTTGTAAAATTTGGGTAAATAGTTTCTAATGAGATGCCATAAGAAGCAGCAAATATGCATGGCATCGAGAAGAGTTATAGAAGTATTACAATTTCTTGATCCTATGTGCGAATTTTATGCAGCATTTCTCATAAATTTCTAGTTTTATGTAACAGTTTTCTCACCCATATTAATGCGACAGGTCGTCGTAAAAAGTATCAGAAAAATCTGAAAAATTTTCTAATGTCTTGTCGGACATATTCCGGACATTATTATTAGGCAGGCCGAAAGCACCTTTAGAATTTCCCCAGAAAATTCTTTTAGAATTCCTACAGAATTTCCTCAGACAAAAAGGTCTCCTTTGCTTTCCAGCTTGCTTTCCAGCTTTGGATACGAATTCAGCAACTCATGCAGACTTTCTGACCGAACTCGAACCGAATTAATCGAAAAATATTCACTTTTTGAAACTTGTCCTAAACCATTGATAAATAAATAAAAAGACTCAATAACAGATTTTCCGAAAAATTGGCAGTCGTTTATTTCCTCAACTTGACAGAAATGTTTTAATTTTTTAATGCGATTTTGTAAAGACTTATGAACTTACCTTCGTACATTTAAACTTACAAACCCTCTTTATTACAAAAATAATCGCTTGTTCTAACATTCATTGTATTATTCTTATCTACAGGATTAAGTGAAATGTTATACCATTTATGTGGTATTGTTACTTACAACTCCATTTATTAACAAAAAAAAAAACAAAAAAAAAGAGTAATAAATACGTTTAACATCTGTTGAATGCATGATTTCATTAATGAAACAAAACAAAAGCAACAAACTTACATGCATAACATGCAACTAAATATATTTATTCTTGATGAGAAAACGAGCGAGCGATCGAGCAAAAAATCATAATTTATTTTTGAATATTGTTGATTTAATTGAACTCCAACAGTTTAGACGTGTGAAATTATTTTAAATAAAAATGTGCAACAAATTCACATTGCACTCGAATACATGTGAAAATGTGTATGTGTCTTATGATGATTTCACCACCGGAAACAGGCGGTTACCATACATAACACAACACATGCGCAACATAACGATCACATTTAGACATCTTTAATTGTATTAGTTTATTATTCTAGCCTCCGATTAGACAGCAAGCAAATCAGTAAATATTATAAAGAAATCCATGAAAGGGTTAACCAAAGGTTATGAAATTATAGAAAGCAAAAAGAGGAAAAGACTAACCAAAATAAATACAAAAAGAAAAATATTTAATTCCTTTGTTTGTGTTGCAAGTATGAAAGTGTGCGTTGTTGTTTGTTCAGGAATTTATCGCACATAAAATTCGAGCTAGACATTTATGTTGACTACTTACGACTACAGTCACAACATTATTCTACTGTATAAATGCGAACGAATCTAGCTGCAACAATGTCAGCAGCTAATATTAAGTTGCTGGCTGATTGCTGGTTGTTCATGATGGTGATGGTTTGTTATGTCTAGCTGGCGTCTTCTTCGTGTGGGCCGTTCATTGTATATTGCAGGCAGTTTAATGCTGGAATTGTTTGTTACATGTTGCATATCCGTCCAGTAGTGTGTTGCACACTTACTTACATCAACACCATCCACAGCCGCAGATTGTATAACATACTCATACCATACACAATTTTAATTAGCATCAGCATAAAGCACTCATTCACTCACACTCGTCTGTAGAAAAAGTAAACTTTGCTTTACTCGAAAATTAAAATTGTTGAAGATTTTTCTGTTCATTTTTAGTTTTGTTGCTTTACAGTTAAAATTTTTTCACTTTGTCTGTCATGACAATTTTGCCTCCATTCTTTATAATTTGCAAAAAAAAAAATTAAGTTTAAGAAATGTTGTACAATAAGAGTCTCGACACTATCACGATCCATATCCTTTTTTATATATATTAAAGAAAAAAAAATGTCGTGGGAAAAATATGTGAAAGGAAAAATGAAAAGACACAAAAAAATCACCAGAAATATAAAATAATAAAATGAAAGACATAATTGTACATGATACATACTCAAACATGTCATGAATTAAGTGTTTGTTTGCTTTTATCATGAAGTGTTTGCTTCGCAAAAAAAACGTAAATCTTTTTGCAAAGCCCGCACATTTTATTAACCTTTCAATAATCATGTGTGACTACTTTTTCAAAAGAAAATAAATTCACATTGAACACCTATAACATTTTCTTCAAAACAAATTAATTCGTGGTAAATGTTTTCGGGCTCTGACTACTTTTCCTAATGAACAAAATACTTAGATCCAAAATACTTAGATCTGACGAAAAAGTGCTCAGACTTTGACTAATTTTCCTAACGACTCTTAAGAATTTTCCGAACGAAAAAGTACTAAAATTTTGACTACGAAAAATGACTCAGATTCTGACTACTTTTCCGAACGAAAAAGTGTACGAAAAATTCGGACTACTTTTGCGAACGAAAAATACTCAGATTCTGATTAATTTTCCTAAAGAAAAAGTACTAAGATTCTGTCAACTATTCCGAACGAAAAAATATTCAGGTTCTGACTACTTTTGCTAACGAAAAATTGCTTATACTTTGACTACTTTTCCGAATGAAAAAGTACTAACATTCTGACTACTTTTCCGAACGAAAAAGTACTCAAATTCAGACTACTTTTGCGAATGAAAAAATACTCAGATTCTGACTTCTTTTCCTAACGAAAATGTACTCAGATTCTGACTACTTTTCCTGACAAAAAAGTGCTCAGACTTTGACAACTTTTCCAAAGGAAAAAGTACTCAACTTCTGACTACTTTTGCGAACGAAAAAATACTCAGATTCTGATTAATTTTCCTAAAGAAAAAGTACTCAGATTCTGTGAACTATTCCGAACGAAAAAATATTCAGATTCTGACTACTTTTGCTAACGAAAAATGGCTTATACTTTGACTACTTTTCCGAACGAAAAAGTACTAAGATTCTGACTACTTTTCCGAACGAAAAAGTACTCGAATTCTGACTACTTCTGCGAACGAAAAAATACTCAGACTCTGACGAAAAAGTACTCAGATCCTGACTACTTTTCCTGACGAAAAAGTGCTCAGACTTGGACAACTTTTCCTAACGAAAAAGTTTTCAGACTCTGACTGCTTTTCCTAACGAAAAAGTATTCAGATTCTGACTGCTTTTCCTAAAGAAAAAGTACTCGGACTCTGACTACTTTTCCTGACGAAAAAGTGCTCAGACTTTGACAACTTTTCCTAACGAAAAAGTACTCAGACTTTGACAACTTTTCCTAACGAAAAAGTACTCAGACTCTGACTGCTTTTCCTAACGAAAAAGTACTCAGATTCTGACTACTTTTTCGAATGAAAAAGTACACAAATTCTGACTACTTTTGCGAACGAAAAAATACTCAGATTCTGACTACTTTTCCTAACGAAAAAGTACTCAGATTCTGACTACTTTTCCTAACGAAAAAGTACTCAGATTGTGACTACTTTTTCTAAAGAAAAAGTACTCATATTCTGATTACTTTTCCGAACAAACAAGTACTCACATTCTGACAACTTTTCCGAACGAAAAATACTCCGATTGTGGCTTCGTTTCCTAGCAAAAACTTATTAAAATTTGCCGAACAAAAAAGTACTCAGATTCTGACAACTTTTCCGAACGAAAAAATACTCAGATTCTGACTACTTTTCCTAAAGAAAAAGTACTACGATTCTAACTACGAGTACCTTTCCTAACGAAAAGCTACTGAGGATCTCTTCTGATTTTTCCCACAGATCATCTACGTCGAAAAGCTCCTAATGATAATCACCTGTTTTAACATCAGTTCGCCCCTTTTATATGCTCAAGGGTTAACAAAGGAAAAAACTTGTTTAGTTCAAGTTTTATTTCTAAAAAAAAATAATATCTTGAATCTCATTGCGATCCTTTTTGTTCTCACTCAAAATCTCATCTTTTTTACAACTTTTTCTTTTTGGCAAATCTCAATGTACATTCTGTAAAAATATAAGAAAAAATGCGTAAGAAATCATAATGATGACGATGACGAAAAAGAAGAAGAAGAACAAGTAAAAAGGGTATGGCACGGCGGCGTTGGCTCAACCCCAGCCTAACATACATTTATTTACTCATATGTATGTAAAGCAATTATCCAAAAATTCTTTTTAGTCTGCCAATATTTTTTTCTTCTCACTTTGATTTTAATTCTTCTTCATATACTTTTTTTTTGTTTAAAAATGCTTAAAGATATTTTACTCTGTGGTTAAATGTTTGGTCGTTTATTAAGTTTTTTCTTTTCTTTCTGAAGTAGTTGTTATTTTAATATTTGGTTGATTTGTCTTTTTTTTTGTAGCAAAACTAACCGCTTGCTTTTTTTCTTTTGAGTGAATTGAGAAAACCATAAAATTTATTCGCAACTTTGTAAAAAAAGCTGAAAAAGTGTGACCCAGCAAAAATTTTAATGATATGTTGGAGAGCTATATCAATATACAAGAATTTTATTTCATACTTCTGTTATCTATCATTAAATAATTCGGTTGAGTTAATGATAGCAATTGAATAAACACCAAAACACGAACGCAGATGAGAGATTGTTGTGGCCTTCCTTCTCCTTTCCTGTGTTTCTTTAATATGAAATGCTATAAATTAAAAATTTGAAATATCGATTTCTAGCCTGATTTCAAGGAGATCAATTTTATAAGGTGACTGGGGGCGGTAACAAATACAACAGTACAAAAGCAACAGGATTTGCTTTTTGTTTGTGCTTACTGTCAAACTTCATAGGAATTGCTTGTAAAGAAAAAATATAAGAAACAAGCAGAGCTACCGCTTTCCATGATTTAATAACTTTCAATTAAATCAATATATCGATGGATTAATATGGGAAAAGCTGTATCTCGAATTGGTGTTAGGTATTTTACAGGAGAAGAAAAAAAGCCGATAAAAACTTTTCTAAAGTGGCCGTAATTTTCAGCCGTAGCTTACTTAGTTCTTAAAGGAGCACCCCAGTGAAAAATAGTGAAAGCTATTTTTAAGCTGCTTCCAAAGCATCAATAAGTATGGATTTTTTCTCAGGAAGTTATCATTAAAAACATCTAGATAATTAATAAACATGTTATTGCACTTCCGCATTCCTCTCTGTCAAAGATATTTACTCTTTCATCTACTCTCATAGTTTTTTTTCATGTATATGTTAGCTTCGTGCCGTAGCTTGTATTGATGGCGATGTTGGTGGGTTGGTAAATGCGTTAACTCTAAAACAAGAAATGAAATTAAATTTCTTAGTTCGAGCCCTACACGTGCCAGTTGACAAAACACCAGCAAAATAAATTAAAGTAAGTTTTTGGATTCAAAGAACACTAAACTGCAATTATGTACATGCAAAACATGTGGAATATTGAGAGTTTAATGCGGTAAATTAAAGTTCGTTTTCAGATTTTTTCTATCAAGTACAGATTTTGTTTAATGGCTATGACTACTATGACTCCCTCAACTGTTTCTCCAATTTAGATCAACAAAAAAAACAAACTCTGCAAGACAAAAAAATTGCCTTCCGTGTTTGTGAATCCAAATTGATTATTAGGCTAAGGTTCGTAACGTTATATTCAGAAAAAATTGGGCATGATTAATATTCCAAGGAACAAGGAACATTAACTTAATTTTTCAACGTACACAGCAGAACAGAGTATCCCCACTTTCGGAAGCCGCTACACTTCCATCGTCAGTGTTCACGTGTATTGTGCTTATCACCACTTGTCAGGTGGCTCTGATATAAATGATATTATCATTTGTAAATTCTAAAATGGTTTTTGAAAGTCTGTGCATAAGATAAAGTGTTTGTGACTTTTCAAAGTTGTGGTTGAAGTCTACTGACGATTTGGTAAAGCGCCAATGAAATGCATATAGACAATGCTTAACTATCGGCAAATAGACTTCATTTAAAATAAAATTATGACAATATGTCAAATAATAAATTTTTTAAAGTATACATATTTATACTTACCAGAACTATAGTTATGCCAAATATCAAGGAATTTCGACAATGGATTGTCCGCTTTAAAAATAATGCCCCATAAGGCTTAGTTTGTCCGTAAGGCACCTTTATTTGAGCACAATAGTAAAAATATAAAATTTTTGTAGTTTTACACTTTTTATGAGCTTTTATAAAGATTATTTTTTTTTAATTTTGCACACACAGAAAAATTTCAATGTAAAATCATCGAAAAACAGGTTAATTAAAAATTTTTCGGTGGTGATTTTGCTTCATAGGCGTTTCATGATAATTCAACATAATTTATAACAATCTCGAAAGAACATTTATCCTTTTGAATTAAATATATTTCATGTTGATTTAATATTCCACTACAGTTAAATCGAAATGAAGTTGATACTGAAATAATACGAAAAATTATGTTGAATCAAAATTATTTCGAGTCGAAACAACGTGAATTTGATATTGGAACAACACGAAGAATCATGTTGAATCAAAGCTATTTCAAGTTGAAACAACGTTAATTTGATATTGAAACAACACGAAGAATCATAATGAATTAAAGTTATATCAAGCTGCAACAACATGACTTTAATGTAGCTATTCTATTAATTATTTTACTTACGTGATGTGTATTAGCATAGGCATCAGAAAAGTTTGTGTTGTAGTTGGCTGCTCCAGCCAAGATTTGAACTCGTCACACAACTAAGCAGAACAATGAATTGTAGCAATGAACAAAGCCAATAAACACTAACACACATAAAAGACAAATAATTTCTTGTAAATTTAATATGTATGACACTATTTTCGATACTAATTTGTGAATAACTCCGAAAGCGTTGATTAAATAAAAAAAAAGTTTTTTAAAGGTAGTTTTGCTATGCATATTTTGACGTTTTGTTGATCAAAATTGGGCATAACTGTATCGAGTTAGGGTCAAATATACTGATGTGGAAATATTAATGAGCATCATTACAAAAAAAATTTGTACGTGCTAGAAAAAAACTGAAAACGGATATTAATTTAGCGCAATAGATTATTTAAATTCCACATATATTTGCTAAAAGGATATTTTCTTTGTAGACCATTGTTACCTATTATTTCAACCATGTACAACACAACATTTGCTGGGTTTTATTTTCAATATTTTTTGTGTGAATTTGTTGTTCAGGATTTTTTTGTTTTTGTTGTCTTACACCATACAACAAACATTGCGGTGGTCGGCAATGAATTATTTAACATTATTAACAATGCTATTAAAAAATCTCCTTCATATCTTTTCCATACCATTTTCCAGAACATCAAATGTTGCCCTCCTTTACCTCCACCTCTTTTCGTTCATCCAAAGCCATCCAGCCATCATTAGCGGTCTTCAATGAACTCGGGAATGTTTGTATATACATACATATGTATGTCTGTGCGCATGGCTATGTGTATAAGAATCAACAAAAATGTCTAAAATTTCATTGGAAATTTATTTATTTGGAAGATCATGCCGAGACACCACCAACAACAATCTTAAGTTTTTAAAAGTATTCTTTTTTGTTATTTTTATTATACTTGCATGTACGAATATTATACTATATTCCTTTGTACATTTGGTTGGAGTCTTTAAAGGTACGCAACCCAGCACATACCAAACTCGAAAACCGGATTCCTTTTGCGCCACCTAAAAAGGGCTTCTCATTCTTTTTTTTCCTCTTAGTTTTCCTCTGAAACATTTTTTCCTTTAACCATGTCGACGCATCGTTACGATACAAAATATTATTAAAAGTTCAACTTTATGTAAATTACTTTTACGTTATTGCAACTACAACAGAAAAACAAAAAAAAAAAAACAAAAAACGAGCAGAAAAATGCGTTATGGAATGAGTATAAGGACTTGCTTTGTAGATAGTGGCCTGCCTGGTTGCCTCTTGTAAAAATTCTTTGTTATTTCTAAAGCCTTTACAGAGAGAAAAAAAAGAAAAACAAAAACGACACCGAAACATTGAAATGAAATGCAGTGATTAAGTTCCATTTAAAAAAATAAAAAAAGTCAAAGTGAAGAAATAAAAATGAAGTGATTTTAGAGGTTTCATTTGAAGTCTCTCAATTAAGACGTAAATTGTACAAATTTATGCCTTTCAACGCCATAAATTCCAAAAATAAAAGAACACAAGGCACAAAACTCTTTTGAATACTAAAATCTAAGCGGTTTCTGTTACTTTATTTTTTCAAGTTAGTGAATTGAAAATGTTTCTCCTACTTGTTCTTGTTCTCAGGTATCAGTGTTCTTTATTTAGTTTTTTTTTCTTTTGGAATTAGTAGTTTTTTTTTTTGGTTAATTTTTCATTAAGTTTATTGTCACATTTTTTAATTCATAATGAGGGTGCTGTTTTTATGAATTAGTTTCAATAGGTATGCTTTCAACTTTTGGTTTGTGCATTTGAAATTTGAGACTTTTAAGCTTCAATGGTTGGCTAAAAAAAACATACATATATTTATATTGTTGCCGTTCTTATAAATTAACTGTAATAAAATCTTTTTTTTTGGGGTCGCAAATTGCTACCAAAGAAGAAATTTCAGTTGTAGCATCCGAAAAGAAAAAAAGAAAAAAAGATAGTATAAAACGATAATTTGTTACATTGATCGCAACACTTTTCTTATAATTCGTTAAATTTTTTACTCTCTTTTTTGAATGAAATTACGTACAATTTTTATTAAAATTTAATGCAATTGAAACTGAGTCAGAATTTGAATAACTTTTCTATAGAAAAAATAATTCAGCATCATAGTCCTTTTAAAATAAAGAAAATATTCAGCGTCTAGATCCCTTTTTATACCAAATACTGATAATTGGAACTATTTTTTTTTATCAAGATGAAGCAGGATCTGAGTATGTTTTATATAGACAAATTACTTAGATTCTGAATAGAATTTAAGAATTTTGTTAATAGAATAATAAGTGAAAGTTGAATCTTTTTGCAGAATCTGAGGAATTATTCTATATATAAATTGTTCATACTCTGAACACTTTTCATTAGAAAAATGTTCAGATTCTTATGTGGTGTTTTTAGAACCCAAACAATCGACTTTTTCATACAAATTGTTCACTCAATTCGATTGTTTGGGTTCTAGAAACAGTACATTAATGTGTTGTTTCTAGAACCCAAGCAATCGACTTGAGTAGAAAATTTGTGTGGAAACCACTCAAATAACTGAGTGCTTTTCATATAAATTGTTCACTCAATTCGATTGTTTGGATTCTAAAAACAACACATAATTCTTTTTCTTAGAAGCATTAGCTAGATTCTGAGCACTCTTCCTATAGAAAAATTTTACAAAAATATGAATACATTGTGTTATAGAAAAATTAGTCAGAAAATGAGTGCTTTTTTTAGAGACAAATTAGCCAGAATCTGGCTACTTTTTCTATAGAAAATTTTGTGAGAATGTGAATATTTTTTTTTATAAAAAAATTTGTCATAATTAGATTATTTTTTCTATAGAAAAGTTTTTGGGTATATGTATTAGATTTTATTGTATTTAAAAAATTATGAAAATCTGAGAATTTTTTTTAAATTAGTCAAAATCTGAGTCAATTGTCACTAGAAAACCAGTCAGGATCTGAGTACATTTACTATAGAAAAAGTAGTTAGAAGAGCTAGTCGAAATCTGAGTAGATTTTCTCTATAAAACTAGTTAGAAGAAGCTGGGTACATTTTCCGTAGACAAATTAGTCTGAATCTGAGCACCTTTTCCATAGAAAAACTAGTCATAATCTAATTACTTTTTCTATAAAAAACTTAGTCAGGGAGTGAGTACTTTTTCAATAGAAAAATTACTCTGAATCTGAGTACTTTTTCAATGAAAAAAAAAAAATACTCAGAATCTGAGATCTTTTTCAATGGAATAACTACTCATAATCTGAGTACATTTGCAATAGAAAAATTACTCAGAATCTGAGAACTTTTCCAATAGAAATATTACTGAGAATATGAGAGCATCCCTGAACTCTTGAGTATTGCTTCAATAAAAAAAATTTATGAGAATTTCTGTACCTTTTCAATAGAAAATTTTATTACAATCATTAAATTAACCAGAATTTGAATATTTTTTCTATAGAAAAGTTACTTAGAAGTATTTTTTCTATGGAAAATTTACTGAGTCACAATCGGATGATTTAAAAAAAAAAAAGAAAATACTGAGAATCAAAAGAAAAAATACTCAGAATTTTAGTAAATTTTCAAGGGGGAAATTACTGATAATCTGAGTAATTTTTCAACAGAAAATTACTTAGGCCCTAATTCATAAATATGAAATAAAACTTTTTTAACAAAATTTTTATGAAAAATACTAAAAAACTGAGTGTTTTCCATACAAATTTTCATAAAGAAGTTTATGTTCGTATTTGTGAGTTTGGGGGTTAGAAAAATTAATTAGAATCTGAGTACTTTTTCTATACAAAAATTACACAGAATCTGAGTACTTTTTCTATAGCAAAATTACTTTGAGTATGAGTACTTTTTCTATAGAATAATTACTCAGAATTTGAGATATTTTTCTGTAGCAAAATTACTCAGAATCTAAGAACTTTTTCTATTAAAAAATTACTCAGAGTCTGACTTTTTTTCAATAAAAAAATTACTCTTAATAAGAATTTTTTTCAATAGAAAAATAACTCAGAATCTGAACTCTTGTCATTAGAAAAATAACTCATAGTCTAAGTTTAACAGAAAAATAGCTCAGAATCTGAGTAAGTTTTTAGTAGAAAAATTACTCAGAATCTGTGTACTTTTTCAATAGAAAATTTACTCAGATTCTGAGTACTTTTTCAATAAAAAATTTACTCAGATTTTGATTACTTTTTCAATAAAAAGAGTTATCAGAATCTGAGTACTTTTTTAATAGAACGATTTATCAGAATCTGAGCACTTTTTCAATAGAAAAAATTTTCAGAATCTAATGTGTTGTTTCCACAATGTTTGTTTACATTGTCTGTTTGTTTACATATCGTAAAAAACGTACGATATGACAACACAGTATGTTATATCGTTTTTTGTCATATTGTAAAAAAACTTCATAAATGGCATCGCTGCTGCCATGCCACAGAGTTCAATTCAGCGTCGCTCATACTGGCACCAGTGTTCCGAACATTAATCGGCTCGTATATGTATACAGCCGAATGAAAACCAACGTAGTCAGTAAAGAGTAAATAATAAACAACAGCTTCATTCAGTTGTATGAAACCTTGTTGTTTTTTTACGTTGTTGTTTTTCTTTTTAATATGCATACAGTGGAATGCTACAAACACATGCTCATAAATACTAATACTAAATTAAAACTCATTTCTCTCGATGGCCAGCACTGGTTCAATTCCTTTCGAAAACGGAATTGAGTCCACATAATTTTTGTAGCAGCTGGTGTTCGAAAAAGAAAACGAAAACACGCAAATGTGTCAGATGTGTCCAGAGTGTTGGCGGCGGTTTGTTTTCCGTTTTCGAACGGAATTGAACTCTGTGACATGACAGAATATTACATTTTTGCGATGTTCAATCTTTTTGATAAATAGCTTTTAGACTCCGTAGGTTTGATAAACTCTTACATGGCGTTGTGGTAAACATACATGAAAGAAATTCAATTTCTTTACTTAAGTTCTTTCTTGTTAATTTTTTAGCTTCTTGTTAATATTATTTTAATATTGTAGTTATTTGATGAAAAATGTTTAAAATACTAACTCGTTATATGTTTTCTCTCTCTCTCCCTCTTCCTCTTTTAGAACATCATTTTTCAATGTATTCAGCCAGTACTGTAGCAGCATCTTCGATAGCGGCTGCCTTGAGTGGCTTAAATTGGCATTTACGTACGGGTCAAAATTTGCGTTATTTACTTAATCTTCTTACAGATCTAACCAGTGTGGAACAGGTAAGAAAATAAAATTTAAAAGCAATAACAACAACCCAAATCTAATAATAAGAAACATACAAATAAACCGCTAAACACAAAAAGACATAAATAACTTTAAACTTTTTTTTTCAAGCGATACGATTTTTATTGGCGTGTTTTTTTGCAGAAACTTGAAATAAAATTCTTGCATGTTCCCAGGATATTTTTTTTGTGGTATACAACAATATATTTGTCACATACATAGTATTTCTTTTTTGTATTGTTTTATATTCGAATTAGTAGAAATATTTGCATTTTATTCTGTTAGTTATTGCAAGTTGGAGAAATTGTATGCGTCGTGTCGCGTCGCATTTAATTAATTTTAATGACAGTGTTAATTTGCAAATTAATTAATGTCGAGGTCATCATTGTTGTATTTTAATATGTACTCAAATATAAAAACATGTATTTTGAGTTTAATATTGAAATTTGTTTCCCTGCCTCCTTCCCCGTCGTTTATTTGCTCGTTCGTTACTTCCTCTTTTTTTTGCTGTCTTTCTTTAGCATTTCAATAAATTTCATAATAATAAAGAAGTTCAAGTTTAATTATTTTTGTCGTATATATATTTTATTACTTTATAAAAATGCTATTTGTTTCTTAGCTAGTTAATGGTTGTCGTTGCTTTCTACAGAAAAGGGGTTTGTTTGCTTAAAAATTGTAATGAATGTGTGAAAATATTTTATTTATAAACTTCTTTTTAAAAGGAATGCTTAACTTTGGAATTTGTATGTGGAAGTGAATTGATAGGAAAAATATTTAAAGTTTTGATTTGTTATAAGAAGTTGTGGTATTAATTTATTTCTTCTTCATTGAATGTCTCACAGGGTCAAATAAATAATAAAAAACCATAGAATATGATAAAAGTAGTGATAGTGAATTAATTTGTGGGAAGGTTTTCTTGATTGATTAGAATTATAAAATATTAATCCATGGTCGGCAATCACTTGGGTACAGTATCAGTGTGATATTTTCAGATAATTACGCAATACCAGAGTCAATCAATCCGGTATACCACTACTGCTTCAAACCATTTATGTTGCCTTCATTAAAATTAATATTGGTAATATATGTATATTTGCCTAAAACGTTTTGCAATATAAAACTATTTAAAAAAATTCACAAAACTTTTGAAAATTTAGAAGTAAAAATCTACGCTGTTATTTTAGCGTATGTTGTTAATGCAATTTTAATAATTAAACTGAGTAATGAAGCGTACTAAAAAAGCGTAACGCTCAATACACAAGACTGCGGAAAACAACAATTTTCAAAAACAAACAAATTATAATTTCTACACCGAAAAAAGTCCATGCAACACATGCACGAAAACGCTCGTACATGTTACCAAATAATTCATAATTTTGCACCACAAAATTATTTCGTAAAATATACGAAATGTACGAAAATAATTAAGAAATAAAAGTAAAAAAAAATTGGCTCAACCGGGGCACGAACTCGCAATCTTGATATTTCCAGCTAAGTATTCTACCCACTTATCCACTTTCTACTTATTTTATAAGAGTTAAAAATTGGCTTTATTTACTTGCATATGAAAATTATATCAATTTATAAAAAAATAATTTTAATTTATTTATTTATTTCAAATATACTTTTTAATAAGGACAAATTTTTACAAAAATTCACAGTTTCGTAATGCGAAATATCAACAGCATGCATTACGGACATGCCATTTTGTATGAAGAGAGTAAAAACAGTATTTTCGTTCTTCGTTCTTAACACATAACGGACAATATTACACAAACATTATTTACATTTGTGAATCCAAATTGATTATTAGGCTAAGGTTCGTAACGTTGTATTCAGAGAGAATGGGCATGATTAATATTCCAAGGAACAAGAAAAAATTAAAATCAACTTAATTTTTCAACGTACTCAGCAGAACAGAGTAGCGCCACTATCGGAAGCTGCTATACTGCCATCGTCAGTGCTCACGTGTATTTGCTTATCACCACATGTTTGACGTAGCTTATGCACAAAATTACCAGAGCAAAAAATAATCATCTGACGCTATACTGCTATCTGTATACTTATATTACACCATAGGCTTGCCACTATATACAATTTTTGCTTCTCACTGAACATACTTCGCAGTAAACATACTTGTCACAAAGGGTTGCATTTCGAACTTTCCTCAATTTATGAAACAATTAAGTACTAATTGCTCAATTTAGTAATTGAAGCCTTATATGGTAAATTGGGCTCAATTAAGGCCTTAATTGCATAAATTTCCTAAATTGCGCAATTAAGGCGTATGTCTGATTAAATAGCTTTGGATAAAAAAAGCATACAGTTCGACTAAAATTCATAACTTACTTCTTTTTCTCTACATATTTTTATTCTTTTTCTATTGTATGTGTTAGAAGAAGATATTTTTAATACAAGACAATCTCCATAAAATTCTCTTTTGTGGTATATTTTAGCACTAATTGCCAATAAGTACGACTTTTTTGACTTTTTTGACTTATTTCTGGCGTTCAAATTGAATTTTGAGCTTCGGTGTCTTTGAAGACGGTCTCTTTGAAGAAAGGGACAAAAAGACCCATACAGTAAAGAGTTGGGAGCTAAAATGCCTACAGAAATGACCCTCGTAGTGTTTTACATAAGAATCCTAAACAAATCTGATATCAAAAATGTAAAAATTACAAGGTTTCCTATGCCGATTCACTATAACAATGGGAAGAAAGGGGCTATAATTTGAACTCTTCCTAAAATAAATGCCACACATAAACTTTTCAAATGCCGATGCACGTACATATACATATTCTTTTTTGGTCCCCTCTACTAGAATCTGCCGTAAAAACCTTGTTAGTTTGCATTTGAAGTTTAGATATTGTTGTACAGTGCGTGCTATCGTGTTACAACGGCAGCACATTAATTTTTTAAAATAAGTTTTCTATAAATATCGATTATTCTTCCTTCCAGGATTACCTTCATGACTGTATGATGAAAATGGAAACCATATTTGAAGAGCACAGTCGCAATTTGCAACCCTATTTGGGTAACAACAACAATAACAACAATAATAATAGCAACAACTCCATTTCCTCAACAAATTTAACAGCAGCCCAATCTCAATTTATACAAAATAATCCTCAATATCTTCATTATCATGCATATCACCACAATCACCATCTTCATCCTCATCATCACCATCATCATCATTCCGGCCCAACAGTGTATAATCATCATCACCATTTGGATATCATCAGTGCGGCGGGTAGTTTAAATGCAAACAATTTACTACCAAATCTAACACAAACCTGTAAAATGCAAGTCAATGCCCAAAAAGAGGTGCAGGATATAAAATTCTAAGTCGTAGCTTTTTAATAAGTTTCTTTTTATTATTATTATTATTAATTATTCTTAATTCTATTATTATTATTTTTATATATTAATTAACTAGTTTTTTATTTGTAGCTTTAGTTTAAAAAAAAAATATAAAAAATTTTGGTGAATTTTTTTTCAAAGAAGAAAAAGGGAAAGAAGAAAGCATATCGATTTATTTGTTAGAAATTGAAAGATTTATGAAAAAAGTTAAAAAAAATATTAAAAAGTTTGTTTTATATATAATTTTTTTTGCTTCTAAATGTTGAATTTGCCTTAATTGTTAAATTATCTATTTCTGTTTTATTATTAATATATTTTTAATTACCCGGGATAATTTTTTCCTTTTCGAAATTTTTGGTTCTAAAATTGGAATTGGAACTTTTGATCTTAGTACTATATAATAGATAGTACTATAAACTATTCTGGGTATTATATATTTTGGTGCTTTTTTTATATTTTGTATACATTTTTACAAAATTACTGAATTGTATTTAAATTTTTGTTTTCTTAAAGTTATGAATTTTTTTTATGAATTTTATTTAAATTTTTTAAATTACAGTACTAAGATAATTAGTATTTTTCATCGTTTTATAATTTCTCACATATATATCTATATACATATATATATATTTTATATTGTTATTAGTTTTTATTTTTAAACTAACATTTTTTGGGCATTCAAAAATTTATAAAGTAAAATGTCTATCAAATTTTTCAACAAAAAAATTTGCACCATAAGAGAAATTAAAAAAAAACATGTTTCGGTTTTTCTTCTTTAAGTAGGCTGTAAAATGTCATATTTATTATAAATATACCTCTGTTTTTTTTCTTATAAAAATATATATTTTTATCCTTAAAAACAACAACAAAAAACTTGTATATACAAATAATTTTAAAATTATAAAAAGAAACACACAAAAAAAAAACTATATATATATATATATATATATATATATATATATATATATATATATATATATATATATATATATATATATATATATATATATATATATATATATATATATATATATATATATATATATATATATATATATATATATATATATATATATATATATATATATATATATATATATATATATATATATATATATATATATATATATATATATATATATATATATATATATATATATATATATATATATATATATATATATATATATATATATATATATATATATATATATATATATATATATATATATATATATATATATATATATATATATATATATATATATATATATATATATATATATATATATATATATATATATATATATATATATATATATATATACATATATATATATATATATATATATATATATATATATATATATATATATATATATATATATATATATATATATATATATATATATATATATATATATATATATATATATATATATATATATATATATATATATATATATATATATATATATATATATATATATATATATATATATATATATATATATATATATATATATATATATATATATATATATATATATATATATATATATATATATATATATATATATATATATATATATATATATATATATATATATATATATATATATATATATATATATATATATATATATATATATATATATATATATATATATATATATATATATATATATATATATATATATATATATATATATATCGTGCTATAACCGCCAAAAAAGCTTAAGCACCATAAAGTAAATTTTACAGGAGAAGTATTTTTTAGTTCTCCTTGGTTTAACTCGAAGTAGAGCCTCTATATTGGCTATATAGGCTTGTAGTGGACTGTTATATGTAATGTTAATAGTGTTAAAAAAATTCCTATAAGACAACGCATGTTTGTAGGTGTTCAGATATTTTAAGATATTATTGATGCCATGAAAAATTAATTAATTTAATCAAATTATTTTAAAACTATTAATTATTATCTTTATCAAGCTGTTCTTTAACCGTTTCATTGATATTCTTGCAGTTTTTGACACTAGTTTTTCTCTAGTTGCAAAATAGAATTTTAGCTTAAGCGACACATTGCAGTTACCAAAAAATGTAAACAATCTAAAAATTTAAGGAAAAATGCACTTAAGCTAAAATTTGTTTTGCTGTATTTCCCTAACTATACATGGCAGGCCTTTGAAACTTTGACAGATAGTCCGATTTATCGTAAATAATTGATTTTCGTCAAAAAAAGATTTTCGAAAAGCATGTCGCTTGAGCTTTTTTGGCGGTTATGGCTCGATATATATATATATATATATATATATATATATATATATATATATATATATATATATATATATATATATATATATATATATATATATATATATATATATATATATATATATATATATATATATATATATATATATATATATATATATATATATATATATATATATATATATATATATATATATATATATATATATATATATATATATATATATATATATATATATATATATATATATATATATATATATATATATATATATATATATATATATATATATATATATATATATATATATATATATATATATATATATATATTTTATTAAGAACAGCTAAAATAATTAATTTAAAAAAACCCGCAAATTTAGAATTTTATGGCTGCATGTTTTATAACCAGAAGTAATTATAGACTGAAATACACAAAAGAATTAAATTGTATAAACACAACAAACCAGAATAAAAACAAAAAAAAAAAAAAGCAAAAGAAATTTTAAACACAAAAAACCTGATTTAAAAACACACAAATTTAAGAAGAAAACTTAACACATTTAAAAATTACATAAATTTAGTTTTAATATTAAACAAATTCTTAAGTAATAAAATGAATTAGAAAAGCAACACACATACAAACAAACACACACAGACACACTCATACGCATAAAGTTTTTAATACATTTAAAAAGTGGAACTTTTCAACCTCGCCTAAGTTACCAAAATCTCTAGAAATTGGTTGTTAATTAAATCTTAAAATAAAACATAATATAAAAATTCTTAAAGGTATATTATTTTTTATTTTATTTACACTATTTTTTAAGTTTAACACAACTAAAAAACTAAATGAAAAGAAATAAAAGTTAAAACTGTAAATTGCAGGCACCCAGGAAAAGCAGCATATGTTCTAAATCGCCTACTTACAAACTTATACATTTCGGGATTTAAAAACTAGTTCTACGGAATGGAGTCAAAATCGTAATATGCTGTTTTTAATATCCATATCTACTTATAGAAACGCTCTAACTCATTATTAAAAAAAATGAGTTATGGCGTTTCTTTATTAAGGTAACGATATGCTGTTTTTGTAATCTAAAAATTTATATGAAAGTCATTGAGTTTTTTTTTTTAATATTTCTAAACAACATTTCTAAACGAGCTGCTTCACGGTATATAAAAACTGCTCGCTCACGTGAGTGAGGAAAATTTAGTTATGGTCGCAAAAAATGACCATGACATAAAAGTCTATTAATTATTTAGAAATTCTCAACAAACTTCGGAATATAGTAAGAATTTTGCGTAAAGCATATTGTATAAAATTTTAATTCGAAAATTTTCGAACATGCATAATTTCAAAAATTCCATGCCTTACTTCGTTTATTTCGTTATCCTCGCTCACGTGAGTTAAGTACATTTAGTTATGGACACAAAAAACTCACAATCACAATGACAGACACGTCGTGACAAAAGGGACCTTATTTTTTGCCAGAGGTAAAATTCGAGTTTTTGATAGCGTTGGATGAATGACAAAATGCTGTAGATAACGCAGAACAACTCGTTCAAAAATGTCTGAAATTGGCGAAGTCATGGCGTTCTGAAATTTTTAAAATGGTAGTTTTGAGATAAGGGAGATTAAAGTTTGGCATTGGAGATTAAAGTTTGTAAAAATAGGGGCCTGTTCTTGACATCTAACGGCTAACATTTACATTTAATTACACTGGCTAATTGATCTTGAGATAAGATTGTAGGTTGAGTTTTGTGTCGAAAATCCAAAACATGAAAGTTTTACCCAAGCTCGTGTTGTGCTATACTGAAAATTTTACTATGACATGAAAAGGTCTCCTATATCACGACTCGTCGCACAATTTAAATAAAACTAAAATTTTTTAAAATTCTCAAAACTTTAAAATTTACATTTAGCGAACTTTCGAAATTGAGTTGGAATTTTTCAAACATAAGCCAAACTTAAATATTTTGCTTAAAAGCTATTTGGTGAAATTTTCGTAAATTCCAAATTCGAATCTAAGTTCGAGAAATTTGAAACATACTGCATAAGTAATCCCCTTTATTCTGTAACTATTTGTCGACGTGGCGGAGCGAACGCAAAGGAGAATATGTTGCGATCTCCAAAAACAACGTGATCTTCACTTTTGTTTTAGTGGTGTCACAATTAGTTAAATTTTCCTGTACATACATATTCGTTTCTTAATAGAAATATGTATGTAATAAATTGAATTAGTAATTTAAATCATGGAGCTGACATCTTACTTAATAACTTAAAAAGAAGAAAAAAAATATCAAATGGGATTGACCTTGCCAAAGAATTTCCCGCTAATTTCGAGCTCAAAACGCTAAAAAATCTATATATTTTTGGAGTAAACAAAATCCTAATAAAATAGAAAAGATCGATTTGATAATAATTTTGGAATAATTACAAAATAACACGTTTTTTCGGAAAACTTCGTCAACGATGTCCTTAGAACGAATCAAGCGATTTTGATAAAATTTTCAGCCATCGATATAGTTATTTAACGTTAAGAGCTGATTAGATTTTAGATACGACACGGAACGGTGATGATCGATTAAGACGTTCCAAAGTTATGAGTGACTTTTTTTAGACACAATATTCTTTTCGAAATCACTTGATTTACCTAACTTTGCTGTATACACATTTAATTCTTTTCAAAGTCATTTTATTTCTATCTAAAAGTTTTTAAAGCGGTGCTAGAAAGTAGTTTGAAAAATTATTTATGATCTAAAGAACAAGCTAAGAACAATAAATTAATCCTGAATCAAAAGCTCGGCGTGAGAGAGAACTGTTTGAGGACTATTTTGAAAAAACCTGTATTATTGATGTTAGTTTTTCTTCTTAGAACTAAATTTTAGAACAAAAGTTCTAAAACATTTTCCTGGGTGGTACATAATTAAATATCCTTTCGAAATAATAATTCAAAATAAATATATGCTATAATGTATAAAACTAAAAACCATTTGTATAAAACAGTAAAAAAAAGTATGTGATCATTAATAAAAAAATAAAGATATCAATTACTACATGTACATATAAAATAAAACCTTAATGCATAAAAACATAACACAAAAGATAAAAAAACACACACACACACACACACATTTGCAAAAGAATGTTTAATTTAAAATGGTAGGGGAAGGCATTTAGATACGCTTGTTAATAAACAAACAAAAAAAACAGAATAATAAAATTTTTATTAACACAAAACAAGTGAAATATTTGAGAGTTAAGCTTGAAAAAAAAGATACAAACTTTTTTTTATACTTCTTAAAGCAGTGAACCAAAGATACTTAAAAATGTAAAAAAATAGAACTTAAACAATATACTAACACACACACACACACACATACACACATAACAATAATTTACCTCAAATGCAAGAAAAAAAACTGCCAATAATTAACACACAAATTATTTATAACAGTCATACAAATTGTTAAAAAAGAGATTTGATTAAAAGATTTGTCAAAAAAAAAACTAGATTTGAATAACAACAGAAATTACTTAAAAAAGATCAAACGGAAAAACAATATTTTTTTTTTTTTTGATTATAAAACTTTGAAAACTGCCAAAATGTCATTTCTATATACCACAAAATTAAATCGGATAAAAAAATTTACACTCAAAATTATCGATCGAATCGATTCTTTTACAAAATATTTCCAGGGCACGTTGGTCTGGGAGTGATTTTTACTAAAAGAATATTCCACAAAAATTGAGTAAAGGAGTTTTGAAAGCACTAGTAAAACATGTAAAATAATCGTCGGACAAAATTAAAAGTTATGAAATTTTTTTTTTAATTTTGTCCATGGAAAGAAGGCTCAACAATAAATTTTTAACGTTAAGCAAAAAGTTATTAAGTCATGGACTTAAGTAAGTCGTTAACTTAAGTCCATGGCAAAGACATATCTCTTAATCCCCCTTATTCTGTAACTATTTGTCGACGTAACGTCAAGACAATACCAAAAAATTGCCTCATTTCTAATCGTCATGGACAACAATTTACTATTACTGACAGCCACTTACTACTCTCTAAGGCGAAAATGGGAAGAGGCTGTTAACAGTACTAAATTGTTGTCGACAGCGAGTAGTCAGCTGCCAATTTTTGGTATTGCCTAGACGTGACGTCGACAAATATTTACGGAATAAAGGGGAATTATTTATAAATATTTATACATAGTTAGAAAGCAGTCTCATTCTTCTCTCAAACAAAACTAATTTTAACAAAATCGACCGACAATGTTAAAAATATAACAATTTCAAATAAGTAAGTATTCGTACCTAATATCAGAAACCATAGTGGGACAGAATCAAAATATTTTGGAAATAAATCAGCCATTTCTAAACGGATAATTCGATTAGTATAACATTTCACATGGACATAGCAGATAAGTGTTTCTATTTAACTTAAGAAGATGAGCTTGCCATAAACGTCAAGAGTGGAGGTATTAAGTCCCAAATTAGGGCACTTCGGGCAAGTAAACATTTTCAAAGCTTGTCATAGTTTGTTTTTCGCCCGATTTCAAAATTTTGTTTGCGTCTTTGCAGGTCAGAAAAAATCATGTGAGTGCGGTAAACTTTATATGAAAAATTCAATTTCTCAATTTTTCAAAACGTTGGCCCAGTATTTTCAAGATGTCGGATGCAAATCACAACCGCTTGCACAATTACTTCTTTGCTAGTTAAAAAGCAAAATTAAAAAATTGTCCCAATTAGAAGATATTCCATTTTAACTAGAAAATCGAAAATTTAGTTTGAAGAATTATTATATAACGCTCATTTACGCCAATAGTGTCATATCTCAAAAAACGTTATTTTTGTGTTAAGTAGTGAAAATTGTAAAATAAAAAATTTTAAGTCGTTTTATGCAAAACTAGTTTTTTTTGAGTTATGACGCTATTGAAGTAAATGAGTAAATATGTCCAAAAGTTATCTTCAACGAAATGATTCTATAAAAATTTAGTTAGGGAGCATCAATTCACCTTTTTGCCGAGACCATACCGATACCGATGTAGGCCGCATTTTGGTACGAATAATTACACTGCACAACAAAAAAAAATTACATAGTTCTAACGACTGATTCCGGCAGAGGAAACCAAAAAAATATATGCGTATTTCGGCGTTTTGAAAGTTTACATGAGTTGAATTTACGCCCTTTTGCACATATGCACATAGTTAGAGAGACTCGGCATAGAAAATCTTGCCAGTCTTACGTTTAAGGTATAAAATGCGTTTAGCCCTTTTATGTAAAACACCACGGGAAACATTTTTGTAGAACATTTCAATTCTCTAACTCTTCGTTGTAGGGGTCTTTTTGCCTCTCTCTTTAAAAAGGTGCAAAAAAACTACCCTTCAGCGGATGAATTCTTCGTTAAAATGTTTGGCCATAAAATGGTACTATTTTTACAGCCCAGTTATGAATAACAATTCCCCGGGAGTTTTTTGCCTATTCCCTGTTCCCCTATTCTAAATAAAATCTCCCCGCGAAAAATGTCCTTTTTCCCATTCTTCCTATTATAATTTAAAATTTCCCCGGGAGAAAACTCCCTGGGAAGAATGTAAGTATTCTAAATATGAGGGAGAGGGAGAAACTCTTGAGTTTTTTCCTGAAATATTTTTAATGCAAAAATTTTAAATTAAAATTAAAAAATGTTGTGCAACAATGGAATAAGCCGTGCAAACACGCGCTTCAAAAACAAAGAGAAAACACTCCCCGGGAAAATTCCTAATTGGGCTGTATAAGTCTTTAAATATACCCAGACTCAACTTGAATGCCAGAAATCGTTCAAAACTTAAAATGTGTTTAAGGGTTAAATTTGCACTTATTCACAATTAGTACCCGGCAGAGGAAATCTTGTTGTAAGTCTTATGTTTAAGGCAGAAGATGTGTTTATGTAAACACCTTTATGTAAAACATTTTTATCCCGCCTGTATTGCTGCTTGTGGTGTTTTACATAAGAATGCTGAGCATATCTTATACTTTAAACAAGATTTTAGTATAACTACGTATAGGATTCATTTTAGGGAAAAATTTAATTCCCCCTAAAATGAATCCCAGATGTAAACTTTCAGAACGCCAATACAGGTATATATTTTTTTGGTGCCCTCCACCAGAATCAGTCGTTAGAACTTTGTAATTCTGGAAAAATTTGATTTTGTTGTATAGTATTTAAAATTGATATAACTTTTAACATTTTCGGTAGATTTTGTTAAAATTAGTTTTTATGTATTTGAAAGAAGAACTAGCCTGCTTTTTAATGTGGTATGTATAAATCCTTTGTAGATAATTATGTTAAAATGGTCGTAACTTTTAATTTTGTTCTACGATTATTCGGGGTTTCATACCCTATATTCACTTTTTGTGGAGTGTTTTTTTTTCATAAAAATACCTCTCAGACCAACCGCAAGGTTAAAGCAATATTCCCACCGTTTTGTAACTTTTAAATGATATTTATTTGATTTTGGTTACACGCTTGAGTTTTTCGAAAAAAAAAAACATTAAACTGCCAGTAATTTTAGCTAGCCAACATACATATATTTTTATACACTCCATTTTTTTTAACAAAAACTCAATGAAATTATCCTTTTGGAGCCTTAACATGTCTGGTTTATTATTATTAATGAAGCTCATTTACAATATTTTTTATTCATACAAATGTTTGTCAATACCAACCTTTTTTATGAACTGTTGTAAATAACTTTTTTGAAATTGGAACTCTCAAATATTTTATGATTTCATAAAAAAAACACCAGCAACAACATTTTAAAACTAAAAGCAAAAATTGGGTATGCAAAAATTAAAAGTTCATTTAACTTTTGTATAGAATAAAAAAACCAACCACACAAACACAGCAGAAAAAAAACTATGCAACCAAATTTTTGTAATACGATACAATGCATTTATATAAATTGTCACAAGAAAGAATATATGTATATATATATAAAAAAAACAAAAACAAAAAAAAAAAAAAACAAACAAAAAGAAAAAATTATGAAAAGAAACGCTTATTCGTAAATTTAATCAACATATCCTTAATATGAGATTCATCTAGAAGAGTCGAGGTGCAAGTTTTGTAATAATTACAAAACACACACTTTATTTAAATGCTCCATGTTTTTGTAATTGTTGTAAAACTGCCACCACCTTTTTCAACGAATCTCACAAAAAATTATTAAAAAAATTTAGAAATTACTAAAAGAAAAATTTTAAGCATTTATATTTCTTAATAAACATTTTTGAAATACCTAAACAAACATACCAATTTCAAATGTGAACTTTATTTTTTAAATATAAAAACAAAACAACAACTCAAGAAGAACAAAACAATCCTTAAAAGTGTAACAGATTAAAACAATTTCCTTGAAGTTAATTTTAAAACATATATATTTTTTAATAAATAAATAAAAAAGAAACCTAAAATATATTGTAAAATAAAAAAATAAATAAAAAACCCACTACAATTTAACTGGATGCAAGGTGTAGTTTTAATAAGTTTAGTTATAAAAGTCATAAAAAGTCTTGTATTTTATAAATAAAAACAGAAATATTATATAATATATTTTACATATTAATAATATTATAAATCAACTTATTACATTAATCAAGTTATTGTATAAGGATGTGTATATTTAACCTAAAGAATCTACTTTTAAAACTTGAAAAAATTTTTAAATAAAATTTTTTCGCTTTCTTTGAATGCTTTAAAAAGCAACAACAAAGAGAAAAGTATTTGAATGTGTAAAATTCAAATATTCGTTACAAAAGGAAATAAAAACGTAAACAACAAAATAAATAAGAAATGTTTGTTATTATTATTATCAAGCAAATCTTGAGTTTAAAATCTATAAATAATAAAAAATAAAAAAAATAAATAAAAAATATATCACACTAAAAAATCAAAAATAGTTCGTTTTTATTTAATATATAGTTAAGGTACGGTAAGAATAGGGTAATGTTAGACGATAAATGTCAAACATCCCTGCGGAAAATTTGGTGACAAATGATCCAAAAGTACTCCTATGACTTGAGAAAATGAGACTGGTACCAAAAATAAGGAGTAGTGAATGGTGAAAAAAAACATATTGTGTAAATGGTCACATATTAACCATTTTCAGTCAATTTAGTTAGTACTCCGGCTAGTATTGTAGTAAACGGCACTGAACAAATTTTATGCACCTGGATCTAAGGCCTATCACATAGTATCTATATAATATTAATTGTCTCCCTTCAATGAGACTGTCATGCCACTCAGGATCCTGTTCCGTAACTATATTCAGATATTAACTCCAGCTTAACTGGTATTTATAACAATGAAATATAAGTTACCCTGTGGTGGTATGGGTAGAGTACTAGTCTGTCATGCCGAAGGTTGTCGGTTCGAATCCTATCAAAGACACCACTTAAAAACAAAATACAATTTTTACTTGGATTTGTAACAATAAAAACAAATTAGTCGATAATTACAGCTGAATTTTAGAGTAATATGTATATATAATCTATATTATTCTACACCGATTAGGACTCCATTAGATGGTTCAGAGACAAGTTACAAGGCGCATACAAAGTATCAATTAACCTAGGCCATCCCCATGTAAAAGTGGCTGGTCCGCTTCATAGGAAGTGTTAGAACTCGGACTGGTCCCTACCACTTGGGGACCGGTCACGTGACTTGTTTTGTGTCAGTTCCATTTACCGTAGGGATGCAACGTGACGTTACATAAACTAAAGCTACCACCCCTCTATATGTGGGGCACTCATTTGTATACATCAGCAAGTACCAATTCTCAAAAAGTTAATGTGACAATTAGACGCGACTTGACCACATACGGGGAGAAATAATTCGGGGAAACCGAAGTGGTAGAAGGCAACATTAGCTTCGGGCAAAAGAGAGTATAAAAGCAAAAATGAGGCTCCCAGTTATTGACCAGAAGTCAATAACTCACAGAAAAAATTTTAATTTGTATTCTATTACTGAATTTATAAATTAAAATATATTTTTTTTTACTGAAATACGACCAACCTATCACAGAATACGTAAAATGAAAATTCGTAAATATTTGAAAATATATATTTAATTAGTTGCCTATTACGAGCAACTTTCGATTTTCGATTGTGGTCAAATAAACTTATCGAACGAATTTTCATTTGGTATTATGGCGCACACTCGATAAAAATAACGCTATTGTGATTTTTTCTTATTTGGATTGTTCAAAATAATACGTATTTATTAGCTGGCACTATAAATAAATATTATTTGTTTACAAATTTATAAAAGAAAAAATTGAAAAGCAAAATTGTGTTCGATTGAAAATTCGTTATACAACGAAATTTTCGATAGTGCTGCCAGCTCAAGCTCAGACAAATTTGTCTTGATAAAAAACGTAAGCAAACTGTTTGACGTTTTAATTTATTTTGAAAAACAAAAATATTTCTGGTGAAGTTTTCCATAAAAGTGCTGAACACATCTTATATCTTAAACGTAAGCCTCACAAGATTTCCTATGCCGAGTACTAATTGTGAATAAGTACGAAATTAACCCTTAAACACATGTTAAGTTTTGAATGATTTCTAGCGTTGAATTTGTATCTGAAGCTTGGCTGTCTTTGGAGACCTATAATAGAATTTTATGGCAAATATTTTTGTAGAACATTTCAGCCCATTACAACGCTGCTAAAGGGAAGTTTTTGTCCCTTTTTTGAGAAAGGGATAAAATGACCCATACAACGAAGAGCTAAAGGGTTAAAATGTTTCACAAAAAATGTTTCTCATGGAGTTTTACATAAAAGTGCTGAACACATCTTATATCTTAAACGTAAGGATTACAAGATTTCCTATGCCGAGTACTAATTGTGCATAAGTACGAAATTAACCCTTAAACACACGTTAAGTTTTAAATGATTTCTGGCGTTGAATTTGTATCTGAAGCTTAGATGTCTTTGGAGACCTATAATAGAATTTTATGGCAAATATTTTTGTAGAATATTTCAGCCCGCTATAACGCTGCTAAAGGAAAGTTTTTTGTCCCTTTTTCAAGAAAGGGACAAAATGACCCATAGAACGAAGAGTTAGAGGCTTAAAACGTTCCATAAAAATGTTTCTTGTGGAGTTTTACATAAAAGTCATATATCTTAAATCATATATCTTAAACGTAACGTTTGCAAGATTTCCTATGCTGAGTACTAATTCTGAATGAGTACTAAATTAACCCCTAAACATCTTTTACGTTTTGAGTGACTTCTGGCATTCAAGTTGAGTCTGTAGTTTGGGTGTATTTAAAGAGCTATAGTAGAATTTTATAGCATATATTTTTGAAGAACATTTCAGCCAGTTATATCGCGCTCTGAATGGGAGTTTTTTTCCCCTTTTTCAAGAAAGGGACAAAAAGACCCATACAACGAAGAGTTAGTCGGTTGAAAAGTTCCACAAAAATGTTTGTCGTGGTGCTTTATATAAAACTGCTGAACTTATACTTTAAACATAAGCCTTACAATATTTTCTATGGCGAGTACTAATTGTGCATAAGTACCCAGTAAAAAAAGACACTCCAAAGAAGTCATGAAAATGTAGAGTTTGCGATCCGGAAGTAGTGCAAATTTGGATAATTTCTAATGATTTTTACATAGGGTTGTCATTGCAAGAAGTTATTTTTTTCGATTCCTAATCAGCGAATTGGAAGCGAAGTTAAGAATCCTTTTTGGCGTTCTATATTAATATTTTTCTCTAGGAAAAAGAGTACAAAGTTACACATTTTCGCAACTTGTTTCTTTTTATACGAATTTAAACGCAAAACGGTGTTTTTATGTAAATTTCAGTAAATAACTGTTAATTTTTAGACGCAAATTAGTTCATAAATTTCTTAAAAAAAATCGAATTTTTAAAAATCATGGTGGGTATTTTTTTAAAGTATAAAGAAATCAAAAATTTTTGTGTGACTAAAATAAATTTTGACTTGCTTTTCTACTAATTATCTGCATTCGTAAATATCGATTCTTTGGAAGCAATGAAAATGTAGTTCCTCAAAAAGGACTTCCAATTTTTTTACTGGGTACGAAATTAACCCTTATAAATATTTTAAGCTTTTAAAGATTTCTGGCATTTCAGTTGATTTTGGAGCTTGGGTGGCTTTGCAGATCTATAGGAGAATTTTATGGCAAATATTTTTGTAGAGCATTTTAGCCCGCTGTATTGTTGCTGAAGGGGAGTTGTTGGTCCTTTTTTAAGAAAGCGACAAAAATATCCATACAGCGAAGAAGTTAGAGTTCGAATACCATAAGCATAATGCCTTGTGTTTCGTTTTAGCAATTTTTATTTATTTTGGGGACTTTTTAATGATTTCTTTCTTTTTTTTGCGATTTATTTAGTTTTTCGATTTTTTTTGCCGTTTTTTTTTTAATTTTATGTTTTTTTTTTGTTTTAGCGCTTTTTTCGTTTTGGTGCTTTTTCGCTTAAGCGATTTTTCGTTATGTAAAATTTTTTAATATTGGCAATTTTTTGTGTTTTTTTTAACCGATCTTCGTTTTGGTATATATATGTTTGCGACTCTTTTTTAATTTCGGCTATTTTTTACTTATCCTTTTAATTTTTTTCGTTTTTGAGATTTTTTTAATTTTGGTGATATTTTAGTTATGGCGGAGACTTTTTAATGCTGTCTTCTTTTTTTAGTTTTGGCGCTTTTTTCGTTGAGGTGCTCTTTTGTTTTAGCGATCTTTTTAATTTTTTCAAATTTTTTCAGGTTTTACGGTTTTTTCGTTTTGGTGCTTTTTTGCTTTAGCGCTTTTTTCATTCTGGCGAATTTTTTAATGTTGTCTAATTACATTGTTGTGGTTTTTTGCTTTAGTGATCTTTTTAATTTTTGCCGACTTTTTTGTAGTTTTTGGCGATTTTATTTCATTTTGTAGTTTTTGGCGTTTTTATTTCCTTTTGTAGTTTTTGGTGATTTTTTGTTTTGGCGATTTTATTTCGTTTTGCCACTTTTTTTAGGTTTGGTGATTTTTTAACTTTTAGCTATTTTTGCTTTTATTTTGTTGCCTTTTTTGTTTAGCGCTTTTTTATTCCAGCGATTTTTCAATGTTGTCTAGTGTTTTATTTTTTGTGTTTTTTCTCGTTTAAGTGCTTTTATGTTTCGGCGATCTTTTTTAATTTTTGGCGATCTTTTTAATTTTTGGCGATGTTTTTAAGTTTATGCATTTTTATCGAAAACCCTAAAATTTTTAGTTGTTTAGCATTCGTTACCGTTGTCTTTTAAATGCTGCACTAACTGTGAAAATTTTAGAGTTTGCTTCCTACGATTTCCAAGATACAGCTCATTGACTAAATTACATCGTCGAAATTACATTACCTGATAGAATACCCTTTAATATTATATTCCGCTCTGTTCTTTAAACCGAGTCGATTTTAAAACGAGTTATTTTTCAAAACCGAATAATTTTTAATTTGGTGTTCCGTAAATTGTTCGAAGTTATGTACAAATAAAATTTGTATATGTTAAAAGTATCTAAAAATCATCATTAGCATGTTATATGCAGATACAAGGGGGAAAATAATCAGAAAATAGAAATAATAAAGAAAAATTTGTTTTATTTCATCAAATATATTTTTGATCACGTTTGCAATATATATGAGTCATATTAATTAATAGTATTTTTTAAAGTTATTTTTTTAGAAGAAATTTTTATAAAAACAAATTACGTTCAGTCCAAATAAATAAAAAAAAACACATTGAAGTTTAAGTACGAAGCGCTTTTTTTACCTTTTCAAGGAAAAACGGCATTCGATTTACTTTCGAGCAGGTTTGTTTACTCGATTTTAAAACGAATAAAAACATGTGAATTCGGTTTAGAGAACACCAAAAATTTGAATTCGTTTTGAAAACGAGAAATTTACTCCAATTCGGTTTACAGAACAGGGCCGATTGGTCTAGTTTCAGTACTTATTGGTGTGTTATGTATAATAATGCACTAACTCTGAATATGTCAAGTGTCTATATATATTACATTAGTAGTTTAACACGTATCGTTGCTCGCTTTAGAAAACCCTTTAATTTTTTACTTTCATGAACTCTTAGCACTTGTTGTTGTAGCGGCCAAAGTTACACATATTCCGTGAAAATTTCAGGTCCGTACCTTTTACGGTTCTCCAGATAGAAGACCGTAAGAGACAAACAGACGGACAGCGTATCACAAACAATAGGGTGCCTTTTCACCTTTGGTGTGCGGAATCCCAAAAAGAGCTGTCAAATATAAAAACAAGCCACCTTCCAATGAGTCAAATCAATTTATTGACACCTCTTCAATTTTCTTGATATTCCATTCCTAAAATTCTCCCACATTAAAACATAGAAACAAATGTTTTATTGTTGTTACTCTCTGCAAAACCAGCTGGACAACAATACATACATGTTTTGTTTTTGTTGTTTTTTGTTTCTTTTATTCAACTTACATGCAGGAGTAATATGTGTGTATGTATTAGTAGCAACTTTAAATGCTTATAGCTCCCAAAATACTGAACCGATTCTAAGAATATATGAATTGAACACATCTGTGAATAAATATGTTTTAAAATCGGCTGTATGATGTGAGCATAAGCTCCTTCACAAGGAATCGATTTGCCTATATATTATATAGATTATTATTCATTGACGACAACTTTAGTAGAATGTTACCAACGTTGTCATCAACGAATTCTGTGCCTTTTTTTTCGAAAAAGTCGTTAATAGTTGGCTTGGACTGTCGTCAATACCTTGTCGGTGATAGATACTTGTTTCGGTCATGCATCGATGATGTCTCGAAGACTTGGCCTACGGGATTATGTCAAGTCATTACAACTATGTGCAAAACTATTAAATTCATTATGTTGTATAGTGTAATATTCTTTTCTACATCATTAAATCAAAATGGAGTAAGGGCAGGTCGTTAGTGGACTCATTATATAGCCGTTGATAAGGTCATAATAAATATTCTTATGGCCGTCAACACTCAATTCGGTCCAAGTTTGGTTGTCAAAATTTCTCTTTCGTTTCATAAAATATTTTCAGTTTGAACAAAACTTATTTGCACATTAAGTTTCATTTTATTGTATTGAATCATCGACTATCAAAGCAAAATCAAAGTATTTTTGCAATTGAAACTGTGCTCCAATTAAAACTAGAATATTTCGCATTTATTTGTAAAATTTTTTTTAAATGCGTGCGTACTTCTATTTCAAATCATGATATATTTTCGGAATATTTTTGAATTGCAAATTGTGGCACATGAAGAATGAGGGACAATATTTTATATGCACATAAATAATAAAAAGCGGAACACATGTAGTACGTACACATACAAACATACTTATGTATTTAGAAACCGGGTCTTACATATAAGCAACTCTAATCGAATATAAAAATTAAATGAAACAAATAAATAGTTTTTTTTCTAGTATTTTTTATATAAAAAAATAGAAAAATATTAAGCACAAGAAAACAACTATTGCGAACACGATTTTTAAACAATTTACCATAAAGTTATTAAAACCATTTAGCAAAGAAAAAAAAAAAAAGAAAAAATATATAAAAAAAAATTAAATTCAATGGAACTACGCGTGATCCATTCAAGGATCCAATTTCAATAATCAAACTGTAACCAGTCATTCATTCATTTATTCTGTTATTTCCATCTTTTAAACTTATTTTTGATTATGGATGGCGTTGCTTTATAATGATCGAATAAAGAATAAAGAAACAAGAAGAAAAAAAATAGAGTTTAGTGAGGCGCAAAACAATCAAAACAGCCACTGTATATATTTATTAAAAATGTTTGCACAATATTCATTCAAGCAAGCCAAGGTAGCCAAGGATTGTGATATTTTAGTTTCAGTGTTTCTTGCTCCTACCATACAATCTTTAAATCTACATTCACCAACCAATATGAAAGCAATATTAAAGTGTATACAAAAAAATTCGAACACGAAAAACTGTATTACAGATCCATACAGTTCAATTCATTGGAATGATTGCAAAAAAAAAAACGAAATATTTTTTTTAATATAAAAGCGCAACAAACAAATGCGTTATAATAATATGCTTAAAGCATCTTCAGCGTTAAATTTTTAAGCCAAATGAAAAATCTTCATCTTAAAAAAAAGACCAGCAAATCATTTTAACTTAATATAAAATATAAAAAGTGTTCAAACACAACAAAACAAACACAACAAGTACCTCATTAAAATGATCACTGGTTTGCTTAATTTTTAGCAAAGAGTTTAGAAAAATGAGTGATTTTATGAAAAAGGTACTTTTTTTTTTTAAGGAAATGGTACTTTTTCATGGCATCCTATTAATTAAACGATTTACATAATTCCAAAAACAGTTAATTATTAAACAATGATTAGTGGCTCACTTTAAGATGCTCGAATCGATAAACCAGACTTGGGCAATTTCAATTATATTTATTCAGATTTTTTTCAATTTCAATTACAAATGTCTAATTAAAATTAGAAAAAACACAATAACATTTACAAAATGTAAATGTAATTGAAAACCCTTCAACTACAATTACTTTTAATTGTAATTGGATATATTTCAAATACAAATTACATGTAATTGTAATTGTTTTTTAAAAGAGCTGGAGGTTTGAAATGTTCTACAAAAATGTTAACAATGGTGTTTTACATAAAAGTGCTGAGCACATATTACACGTTAAACGTAAGGCCTACAAAATATCATATACCGAGTAAGTATAAATATGAAAAAATAGGGGGGAGGTAATTTAACGCCCCATAAA
Organism: Panzeria rudis; assembly: GCA_956483635.1. NCBI lineage: Eukaryota > Metazoa > Arthropoda > Insecta > Diptera > Tachinidae > Panzeria > Panzeria rudis. The sequence goes on along the minus strand of OY101448.1, from coordinate 23,899,124 downwards.
ATTAATCCTAAATGTAAACTTTCAAAACAATGATACATCAGGTAATTTCACTTTATTGCAGAGTACGGATTTAGGCACATGTGCGGAACACTCATGTGCAAATTCGGCACATGCACACGTGCTAAAATAAGTACACAAGAAAATCTAGCACACATACACGAGTAAATTCGAATATTTTTGTTTGCTTGCTTTTGACACATGTGCATGTGCCAATCAATTGGCATTTGCATGTGCCACATTTCTTTTGTGTGCATTTTTTGACATGTGTGTATGTGCCAAATTTTGATACATGCGCGGCACACTAGCATATGAGCGTGCCGTACACGTGCCTAAATACGTACCCTGCTTTATTGTGAATAAAATCAATATCTATCCATCAAATTGCATGAAATAATTGACCAATTCACGCACAACCTCTTGTATGTGTTTTAGATCGTAAAAATGTTGTTGGTAGTTTCCAAATAAACATTTGCTTAGGAACATGTTTATGTGGAAATTACCAACAAAATTTTTACGATCTACAACACTAACAACAGCTTGTGAATTGAGTAAATGTTTAGTTTATTTGTTGTTTGTCGCCGCCTTTCTACGTCAACCTTTTAACGAAATTTTTTTGAAATAGATATTACTAGTGAAAAACAAACTGTAACAGTTTATATTACGTAACAAATAAGACGAGAGGTATCTTGGGCATACTAGGCATGCTTCATATCTTAATTAACATTTATTATGAATATGGACATGAATTAAGTAAGAATAATGCTTTTATTGATATTCCGAAAATTGTGATTTTGTGGATATTAGGTAGAAACGCGACGATATGTAGCTTTATGATCAAAGAGGGTGCTGTTGGCTGAATGGTTAGCGCGTTTGACTACAAACCGTGAGGTCCTGATTTCAATACTAGTTTCAGGCAAGCCAACAACACCATGAATTTTTTTGATGTGCATTGGTGTGTTATTCGCCCATGTTCTGAAAAACGCATATCGCTTAACATTTGTGTTTTCTATTTGAAAACGGCAAGCTGGTGTTCTGAAAAACAAAAACGCTACAAATTTGGCGTTTTCAAACCGGTAGCGATCTAGTCAATTTTATTTAAACTGCACTTTAAATAGAAAATAAAATGATCTGCAATTTAAATTTAATATGTTTTCTTTTTATTTGATGAAAAACTTGTGATAACATACTGTCATTTTATTTTTGTAACTGCAATATTGTCGCATTATTGAGACAACCGTACACATTAGATGCACAAACAGTTTGCCACACACCAAACACATCGGAAGTGGCAACCGTTGCCGCTAGTATACTCCATCATGTTTGCTTGCGATGTCATAAAATGTCATAGTGTGTACGTAGAATAATACGCTTCATAGCAAACTCCTTCGTCGTTATTGTAGCAGAACCGTCGGCGAAGTAAAATAACTAATAAACCGCTACACAACTTAAACTGCTGTACAAAAAAAGCGCAATATCAGAGTTGTAAATGAATTAATCTTTCTATCTCTCTTCCACTTCACCAGCTGTTCTCTCTACACTATCCCTTTCCCACAGAAGGTAAGACATTAATTAATTAACTGGTAGGCATTAATTGCCTGATTGTGCTACTTCTTAAAAAAAATATTAAAATATGTAAAATTTTCCTATTTTCGATTTTTTATAAAATTAAAATATATAAAAAATTTTTAATTTAGTATAAAAAATATATTTTTCATCATTGCGATCTAAATAATTCCGAAAAAATTTAGTATGAAAAATATAATGTTAAAACGACTTAAATTAAATTTTATATAGTTTTTTTTATTGTTTTTGTAATAAAATTTTGGCAATATAGTGGTACTCCTTGGCATTTTTCTTGTCGCATAGTGTTATCGTACAGTTAGCTCCGCCATTTATGTAATTTTTTATTTGAAAGGGCATGAAAAGGGTATGTAAAGTTACGTATTGGCCATTTGTATTGAAGTCAGTTTTTTTTTGCCAGAATTATTTGACACTTTTGCTAAGAACATCAAGGACTCCTGATTCTCCAATACTTACACTCTAAAATACTTTTGCTGAAAATTAGGTCAATTATAGTCGGCAACATTTTACAGATTATTATCGACCTAAAATTATACACGCATTATTTTAGAACAAAATGTTTTTACTAAAAAAAGTGATTAGCTGCGTGCAGGTTTGAGCCGCGACCTCCTGATTGATTGTCTGACGTATCTACCATTCAGCCATAGCCGTATTATACATTATGTTAAATTTTTTCCACTGGGACTAAATATGTTTAATTTGAAAGGTTTTTTCTTTAATAAAATAACTATAAAATCGATGTAATTTTAGACAAGGAGAAATTTTCAACACAAATTTACACAATATATGATCGTAAATTTGAAGTAATGTTTTAGAGTGTATACCATCCATAACACTGCGACTAGACGTGCAATTTTTGTTTCTGAACATAAGAATTATGGTCGGCAGAATGACGTCACAAAAAATGTCTGTGTTGAAACGTATTTCTCGTCAAGACCCAGTGTAATTACATAATTAGACATTTGGTCATACGTCTGTACGTGATCATACAGCTTTGAGTCTTAACAGTATTGAAATCGACACAATTTGCGATTAAGTGTATCATTCATACAACTCATTACTTTGTAAACTATTAAAAAAGTACTGCGGATTACAAAAATGACAAACGTTTTTGCTGGGTATGTAGAAAAATCTTAGATATCTCTCAAATTTTTCTTTAGGAAAACTAAAGTTGAGAATGGACTCGGACTCTCTAGACCACTGTACAAAAAAAAAACTTTTTCTGTTCTAATAACTGGTACTTGCAAAAAGGACAAAAAAGGTACTCTTGTATTGACGTTTTGGAATCTTACGTCTGAGTTTGATTTCAGGGGGAATTAAAGCTCCCCACCATTTTGTACATTATTATATATAGGGAGTCGTCATACAAAACTAACTAGTTCTTATATTTTAGTTAAAGGATGTATTGAGGAGATTTATGTCATATGCTATATTTCAGCCCTCTAGCTCTTCACTGTATGGCTCTTTCGTGTCCCTCTCTTGAAAAAGGGCCAACAAATTCCTTTTAAACAGCGATATAGCGGATCAAATGTGCTACAAGTTAGTACATTTCTACCAATTAGTACTTTGTGTATCCCACACTAAAGTGTTTTATTCTTAAACCACTTACTACAATACATTTAAACAGTAAAAGAAGGAGTAGATGAGCAAAAAATTAAATCAAAATAACAAACTGCAAAAACAACTACCAAAGAAAAAGCATATAAAAAATAAAATAATAAAAAAAAAGAAGTTTGCACTGTCCATTCATAACCATTGAGAAATTCCAAGAATTTTACAAAATTCTTAAACAATTTCAAATAAAAGTGTTGTTATTGTTGTTCTTATTTTTGTTTGTTCTCAGTTCTAAAAAGTGGACGATGTTTTTCGAGATCTTTGCTTTACGTGTGTTTGTGCCATTTTTGGTCTTCTAATGCACAATGGGGCCAAAAATAAAATTCTTAGTACACATTCCGCTTTTATTGTTGTATCGATTGTGTTGTGCTCTTGCATTAATTTTTAATATTGTAAACCTGTTCATAGTTTTCATTAAAATATCAACGTGATAAACTATTGTTCAATTCACAACTTATTGCAGGTTGTATATAGTTGTTGATAGTAATTTTCAAATAAACATGTTTCTAAACAAGTACTTATACAGAATTTCACTGCAACATATCGCTCATTTGCTGCAAGGCCGTCATAACTCAAGAATTGTGAACTACAGTAACACGATAGAGTAAACGCAAAGATTTTCATTAAAATTTTATCACAAGAAATTATGTTGGTCGTAAAAATGTATAATAATGAGGTTTACACTGAATTTACTATATCTTTACTTGGAACAGGAATTTTCAATACATTTTGCCACAATCCCCTTTGTTTTTCCAAAAATATCTTTTTATATCTAATAAAAAGCAATTTCTTTTCCATCATCATTTATTTTACACACTGTATATGGCAAAATACCAACGCAGCTGCTATGCATGTACACTTGTAGCTCTCGCATTAACTACTAAATAGAGAGTATAAAAAGAAATGAAATAGAGAGTATAAACAATTATTTGGTGAAATTAACAACTATGCTGTAGTGTAACGATGATACAATTGGATGATACAATAAGACGAAGAGACAAGATTTTACCGAATTTTTTATACTCCGATACAAGGCGACTTGTTACCAGGTGGCCCTATCAGTACAAATGAGCATCAGCTGACTTTACCAAAGTGTCAAACTCTATGTAAAAAAACTAAACAACAACTTTTTATGGATGCATTTAACATGACAGATTGGTAAAGTCCAGTTGTTGCTGCACTAATAAGGTCACTTGGTGTTAATACGCTTTGGTCCGATAGAAGCGCCGTTTTAAGTCAAAAACGCGTTGACTACAAACCCTGAGGCATTGGTTCGAGAATAGTTTCACACAAGCCAACAACGTCATGCATTTTTCTGATGTGCATTGGTGTGTCATTGTGTTTATTGTTGTTGGACTGTTAAAGTGATGAAGACATATCACTGATCACTTAGCAATACCTACTACTACTACTACTACTAGTGCACTTCACAGCTCCATCCTTCGTCGGCGAAGTAAAAGAACTAATAAAATGGCTACGCACCTTAAACAAATTAGCCGCTCTACTTAACACCAGAGGTGCTGCAACACTGCAACGCGCAATAGACAGGTTGATGTAAGCTTCTATCTCTATCGCACTTCACCACCTGTTCTCTCTACACTATCCCTTTCCCAAAGAAAGTAATACATTAATTAATTAACTGGTAGGTATTAATTACCGGAATGTGTTACTTTTCTTAATAAATAAATTATGTAAAGTGCGACTTTGGGTCGCACACGAAGGGTTCCGTACGAATACACATATGTATATCCCTTTTCGTTATTGGCCTTTTTGCATTTTTGCAGTTTTTTCGTTGTCCCTTTTTGTTTAATTTTAGCTTGTTTATTTTTTAAGTATTTTTCGTTGTTGGTTTTGGAGCTGTTTTAATTTTCGTGATTTTTTCTGACGATTTTTCGTTTTTTTTTGCATTTTTTTTGTTTTTGCCGGTTTTTTTTTTCACTTTTTGACGATATTTTTAGTTTTAGCGATTTATTTTAGTTGTGGCAATTATTTTCAGTTTTGGCACTTTTTCGGTTTTTGGTGATTTTTTAGTTTTAGCGATTTTTTTTTGGTTATGTCACTTTTTTCGTTATGGCGATTTTTTCGTTTTTTTGAGATTTTTGGTTTTTGCAATTTTTTGTTGTTTTTTGCCGATTTATTTAGTTTTGGGGTTTTTTTGGTTTTGGCTTTTTTTGTTTTAACGTTTTTTCGATTTTTATATATTTTTAGTTTTAGCGATTTATTTTAGTTTTGGCGCTTTTATCAGTTTTGGCGTTTTTTCGGTTTTGGAGATTTTTTTTTCGGATTTTGATGATTTTTTTGGTTTTTGGCGATTTTTTTTCGGATTTTGATGATTTTTTTTGTTTTTGGCGCTTTTTTCGTTTTGGTGATTTTTTCTTTTAAGACGATTTTTCGTTTTCTGATGATATTTTCATTTTTAGCGATTTTTTTTGTTGTAGTGTTTTTTTTTTATTTTGACGACTTTTTTCGGTTTTTGGCCTTTTTTTAGTTTTTTGGCGATCTTTTTAGTTTTGGTGATATTTTGCGTTTTAGTGATTTTTTGTTTAATTTTGCTGCTTTTTTCCTTTAAGCGCTTGTTTCATTTTGTCGATTTTTCGTTTTGACATTTTTTTAATTTTGGAATTTTTTAGTTTTAAAGTTTTTGAAAATTTCAAGAGTTTACCTCTTGCGGTTTCCAAGATACAGCATATATAATAAATAATTTAAATAAATTATTTAAATATCACTGTTAATTGGTGTAGTCTATTCTACAGACTACACCAATTAACACTAATTTTGAAAATTTAAAGTGTGGATATATAAGTGTCTGTATATTACATTTGTATTTCAACATATTTCGTTGCTAGCTTTAGAACACCCTTTAATTTTTAGCTGTCATATATTTTTGTTGTTGTAGCGGCATAGTTTTGCATATTCTGTGAAAATTTCAGGTCCGCAGCGCTTAAGGTTCCCGAGAAAACAACCTGTGACATACAGACAGACAGGCAGACAGGCAGACGGACAGCGTAGCGAAAACAATAGGGGGCCTTTACACTTTGGTGTAGGGAACCCTAAAAAGTCATGACTTCTCCAAGCAGGAGAAACAATAACAACCACCAGCAAGTATCTTACGGTATCAAACTTCCTTTAGTCGAAGCAGTGCTTTTCCTTCGGTTTCCTTAATATGGACGACCCACTCAACATGGCATAACCATACATCTTCGCGGAAAGCCTTCATAGAGCTTAATAGCTTTTATACATTCATATTCAAAGTTTCATATAAAAAGCTTAAAATTTAAACACAGTGGGCCATACTCATTGTCAAAACAAACAAAATATACTTTAAGAATTTAAGACCAGTATTTAGTATGGCAATACTGGTTTTAAATTCGTAAAGAGTACTTTGTTTATGACTATGAGTATGGGCCAATCTGATCTACCCCACTGTGCAATGTCTCGTTTTGAAGATAATGTTGTCGTTGTTGTTTAATTCCGTTGTTATTTTGTACTTTAACAAAATCTGCCAAAAGGGAGAGAAGACACACACAAGCCAAAAAATAAAAAAGCTCTTGAAATAAGAAGAAAAAATCGACCGCACGTACATTCAAATGCAATTTTGTGCGCCACACAAAATTTCTTTGATGTCCTGCGCTGTCTGTGTCTGCTTTGGATGCTTGAATGGCTGAATGGTTGGTTGGTTGTTAAGCTGGTTGATAGTTTGCTTTATTTTTATTTCTTCCAGTTCCATTGCGTTAGTGTTTGCTAGCTGGTTGCTGGCTGGTTAAATGTTAGTTACCTAACTGGGTTCTTAATATCTTCTACTTAAATTCTCTACATGTGCCGTGATATTTGGTGTTGCTGCTGCTGCTTCATCTTGGATCTCTTGTGTTGTGAAGTCTTGTTTTCATTTCTCTACAAAGAATTTTGTATGTTGCTCTGTCTCTGATTTACTTTCAAATAAAAGCAAAAATGTTTTTGTAATAAAATCTCAAGTTTAACAACGTGTGTAACAACAGCAACAGCAGCAATTGAACTGGTTGGCTGGTTGTTTTAGTCCTTTTGGCCTTTTGAGCCAAAAATATTTTCTTAATTTAAGATTCATATGAAATCTTACTACTATCCTTCAGATTGCACTTTAATATTTTAATAAACTGCACGAATATAAAAGTGTTCACTTGTAAATGAGAGCAAGAAATATGATGGTGATTTAAAACGGTGTTTTTTTTGTTTAATTTTTTTGAAAGATGTCTGTGCTGATGATCGATCGGCAAAGGAAACCTTTTATAAGTAAAACTAAATAAGACCTTTGATCCTGTTTAAAATCGGTAAACGTTTTTTAAAATTTGCCATTACTAATATTTTCGAGAAATATTTAAATTGAAAATATTTATGATAAATTTGGGGCTGTTAAAACTTTGCCGACAATTTGCTTCTTTTGTTTTGCGCCATACAAAGAGGATAATTGGAAATTTAGGACACTTGTGAAACACGAGCGAGCAAGAAACATATGGGGGTATTATTTGTAAAGCGGCCAGCTTAAATTTTTTAGTTTATATGAATGTATGCACCATTTTTTTTGCCTATTTCGGTAGAATTCGGTCAGACAGTCTGCACAAAATATCAAATTCGTATCCGAAGTCGGTCAGAAAACCTAAAAAAATTCATACAAGTGATTGACAAGAAAGCGGACCTCTTTGTCCAAGGACAGTCTAAAAACTTTGTAGAAATGTGAAACAGAATTCTTTATGAATTCTGAAATCAAGGTAGATCAATAAGGTATAGTCATCGGCGAATTGATACAACAAAGCCACTTTTTTGTTCAAGCAATTGTCAAAACAAATTAACAAATTCAAATAAAATTTTTTTCAATTTATTTAATAATACTTTTATAAACAAAGTTTGGCAGTTGCTTGAACAGTCAGCTAATGCTTAAATGTTAAGTGTTAAATGGTGTAGTCTGTAGAATAGACTACACCAATTAACACTGATATTTAAAGCAATAGAAATGAAAGGGTGTTTTATCAGTTAATGTAATTTTACTATGTAATATAGACAATATGCTGTATCTTGGAAACCGTAAGAGGTAAACTCTTGAAATTTTCAAAACCGCTGAAACTCAAAAATTCCAAAATTAAAGAGATGTCAAAACGAAAAATCGCCAAAATGAAAAAGGACTTAAAGGAAAAAAGCACAAAAATTAAAAAAAATCGCTAAAACGCGAAAAATCACCATAACTAAAAATATCGCCAAAAAACTAAAAAACGCCAAAAACCGCAAAAAGTCGTCAAAATAAAAAAAATCACTACAGCATAATAAATCGCTAAAACTAAAAATATCACAAAAAACGAAAAAATCGCCAAAAATGGAAAAAGTCACTAAAACGGAAAAAAAGCGCCAAAACCAAAAAAGCACCAAAACTAAAAAAAAAATTTCGACAAAAACCAAAAAAATTGCTAAAACGAAAAAAGTGTAAAAAAACGCTAAGGAAAAAAAATCACAAAAAACCGAAAAAATCCCCAAAACTTAAAAAAGCGCCAAAATTAAAATAAATCGCTAAAACAAAAAATATCAAGAAGCGAAAAAAAGTTAAAACAAAAAAAAAAGAAAAAAAAACGCCAAAACTAAAAAAGTCGGCAAAAAATCCAAACAAGGAGCAAAAAACGAAAAATCGCCAAAAACGAAAAAATCGCCAAAACAATGAACAAAACTTAAAAAATAAATAGACTCAAATTAAACAAAAAAATCAAAGCGAAAAAATTTTCAAAATGAAAAAAGGGCAAAAACTAAAAGGGCGCGAGCCAAAGTCGCACTTTACTGAACTTATTTATTTTAATAGAGGTTCGCTAGTTTTAATAAAGAGCAAATCCATTGTCTGAGCTTAGAGATGAGAGCCAGTCAAAGAAGCACGTCGTTGAACAGCATTTTTATTCAAACTCTAATATTCGTGGAATCTGTAAGCGTATATAGATATAGATATAAACATATATAGATATAGATATAAAGCACTGATAAATAATTCACAATAGAAACTTGTATTTCCAAAATAATTCGCAATAGAAACTTTTACTTCCCAAATCTTTGCGATACAGATTTGTTGGGAATGGGAATATGGGTTTCCTCTCAAACAACTTAATCCCATAACATTTTAGATAGGTGTTATTGTTTTGTTTCTTGTGAGCATGCACGAGCATGATCTCTTCCTAGATCATCATCTTGTTATAAAAAGAGATGATTTTTTTTCACAAGTCTCTAAAACTGATATGAATCTATTTCACATGCATATAATTAAAAGAAATTTTATAACATTTAAAATACATTTATTTTCCATATCATTTCAAGGTTTTTTTAATGCTTTAACAAATCGTATTTGTTTTTTCTCTGTTTTTATATTAGTATTATTCTTATTTCTCAATTAATAATTATTACAACAAATTAGTTTTATGGTTTTTCTATTTTCATGTTATTATTAACCTTAAAACTATTATTATGTTTTTCTTTTCTGTTTGTTTAATTTTTTTTTGCTTTAAAAACTAATTTTTGTTATACAAAACAAACAATATGTTATTATTACATTTGTTATTATTTTTATTATTATTATTATTATTATTATTATTATTATTATTATTATTATTATTATTATTTTTATTGTTATTGTTATTACTATTATTATATTATTATAAGGCAAAGTTTTAAAAAAGTTATGTAAATTTTTATAAAGTGTATCTTATCTGAATTCTTTTCAAAAACACTGACATAATAACAACATTTTCAACTCTTGAAATTGAAAATAAGAAAAAAATGTTCTTTTCACATGAATGTTTTTTTCTATGCCACACAATATCTTTTAAAACTTTCTTTACAATTTTTTTTTTAAATTAATTGCTTTAATATTTTTTTTATTACTGGAAGTATTTTTGCTTTGCTTGTTCTTTAACTTTATACATGTCTTACAAACTAATCAATTACATAATTAATTATTGTTACAAATTGTTTAAACAAAGTTTATTAGAAAACAAAAAAATTTTGTTTATAATTAAAAATTTAATAGACAAGAAGAAGAAGAAGTAAGTTTCAGTGTTGGAAAATGTGTTTTTATATACAAAAGCTAGTTTCTTTATAATTAATTAATTTACAAAAAGGATATTACAGAAATGTTTGTGAACTGTGATTTTGTCCTTAAAATAAAAAGAAAATAACAAAATTAACTCGTTCCAAATAAGGTTTTAAGTTTTGACTAATGTTGTTCTAATATTTTTGTCCGGTTTGAATTTAAGGACATTTAAAGATTGTACAGAAACTTTTGACTAAGCCACATTCTTTAGCAACATTTTTAAACTTGTGCAAAATTTCACTCGGAATACTATCAAAATACATATGGGACATTATTTTTGAAGCGGACAACCTAAACATTTTCTTTCTGCCAAAATCCCTTGACGTTTGGCATAACTATAGTTCTAGTAGGTATAAATGTGTATAAAAAGTGTTTTTGAATGATGTTTAATGTCGAGTAATGGGATGCAAAAGTGTTGCCGTTTTTGATATTTTTAAAGTTATTGTTTCGAACTAGAAAAAAAAAATACAATAAAAGAATTAAAATAAGTGATTCTTATAGGAAATCGTGTGATCTTTTCAAAAAAAATATATTTAATTAAATTTTGTTTTTCATGATCAAAACCGGAAATGACCAATTGAATTATTTTTCTACCTACATCAGCCTAGGGTGTCCTCATTGTACTGTAAAAGTTTGATAATGGGATCTCCATAAGTTTAAAAGTTATGCAAATTTCTTTACATGAACCCCGCTTTTGCCATTGTTATAGATAATCGGTATAAGATATCGTGTAAACCTCACGTTTAATGTATTAAGGGCACTATACATCCCAGTTGGCCAACTCGTCGTAGAGGACATTTTCATCAACGACTACTTAAGGAAATTTCGACATTTGTCATGCGCGATATTTGTCGATTACAGTTCCTATGTTCAATTTAAAATGAGCTTCTTGTGGACATTGTCGCTCAGTCTGTCACCAGTTTGAATAATTTTGATACATTCCTGCTTGCCAAAATTGAGCTGATGAAAAGTTCTCCTATAATGTCTATTGAAACTTCTCGTATTAAATACTCTCTGAACGGCCAATTCTTTAAATTGTTATTGTAGAGCACGTGTAAAAAAGAAACAAACGGAAAAATGTAATGGGGACATTTCTGAGAATGTTGTCATTTACATGGTCATTAATGAAAAGATGGGTGACAGTGTCGCTCTTGTTGTCATGTATGAACTTAGCGGACATTTGTTTGAAAATGTCCTCACTGATCTGTTTGAGCTGTCACCAACAAGTCATCGAGGCTTTAACATTGTTATGCATCGGTCTTGCAAGATGTCTGAAAGATATGGCCAACCGGGATTGGTCAAATTCACATCATGCATTATGGTGGTATCTGTGAAAATTTGTTTGTATGTGTGACACCGACGATGCTTGATGGAAAATCAAAAAATTTAGATTTTTGGCATACATGACGAGTGATTTTGATGAATGTATAGATTTTACTCTTCATACACGTACACATTTTTAACAAGATTTCAAACAGAACAGATGATAAAGATGTCGGATGAAAAAAATGTTTTGGTGGTGAATGTTAAAAAAATAATAATTAATAATAAAAGTAAAAAATTATTATAATAATTAATAAAGTAAAAATTCAAAATAAATAATTATGATTAGCAAATAATAAATGATAAAACAGTTAATTTTCTGCGTACAAATGGTACTAATTTTTCCTCCGCAACCAGCATACATCACAGTACAAAATTAAATTTAAAATGAATGCTTGATGAGTGTATGTTCTAACATCATGCACACGTACATGAACATGATGTCATGCATGTGACAAGTGTATTGTACCCTTTATATGCGTTTAACATTTTTGTGTAAAACTCCACGAAAAATTGTTTAATGCAACATTTTATACTCTTTTATACTCCCCTTCGACGGTGTGATAGCGGGCTAAAATATCCTACAAAAAATTTTTCATAAAATTTGATTATAAGTGTTTAAAGACAATAAATTTCTTAAGTCAACTGCAACGCCAGATATGATTAAAAACTAATTATGAATAAATACGAAATTAATCCTCAAACACATTTTAAGTTTTTACTGATTTCTGGCATTGCAGTTGAGTTAAGAAGTTTATTGTCTTCAAAACTTATAATAAAATTTTATGAGGAATTTTTTTTTGGCCGCTATCTTGTCGTCGAAGTGGAGTTTTTTGCCAGTTTTTGAGAAATGGTCAAAAAAGACCCATTCAGCATACAGAAAGAGTAAAAAAGACCCATACAAAAAAAGTGGAGGGCATGTTTAGAAATTTGCATAACTTTTAAACTTATGGAGACCCCATAATAAACTTTTACAGTGTATGGAGAACACCCTAGGCTAATTTTGGTAAAAAAAAAATAGAACAGGTGGAAGCTAGAAAAATTTTAATTTAAATTGGTCAGTTTCGGTTTTGACCATGCATTTTTTTTAGATTAAATATTTTTTTAAAGATCCAACGATTTCCTATAAGAATCACTTATATAAATTTTTCCTAGTTCGAAATACTAATTAATTTTTTTTTCAAAAGCGGCAGCACTTTCGCACCCCCTAACTCGACAAATAAACAGCATATAAACAATTTTGCATAACGATTTATACCTACTAGAACTATAGTTATGCCAAATACCAAGGAATTTCGGCAAAAAAGTTTTTTGGGTTGTCCGCTTCAAAAATAATGCCCCATATGTATGTATGTAATAAAATTGGCATGAATTGTTCATGAAAAAACGTTGCAGTAGTAGTAGTAGCCTATTCATTTTCTGAAAAACATATGAAATGTAACTGCAACATTTTAAGGCAACATGCGAAATACTATGAGCGTCACTTGTTTCGCGCTTTATTTTAAAGAACAGCTGACTGGCTGAACGTAAATTAATTTAGCATACTTTCAAGGAATAAAAACGACAAATTAGTAAAATTTTTCGTATGAGAAAATCAATGTTGCTCAACATTTTTCACAAATTTGAACAGAGTACTAGACTTAAGGATTGAATTTGATTTGAGTTGAGTTTTGCTAGAAAAACGTGTTGCTGTCCAACTAAGGTTTTCTCCCCTAACCCTACATTTAATTAAAAAAAAAAAAAGAATATATGTTCAAGTGGTTGCTTAAGAATGTTGCTCTCTATTTTAAATCGTCTTCCATTTTTTTAAATGTTTTGTTATTTCAGTCTTTTTCATTTATTATTTATGTACATACTTCCAAAAACTTAATACAGTTTATGCTAAGTTCAACATAAAATTTAATTAAAAAGATGGATATGTTTAAAAAATTTTTAGAAACTAAAATTGAGTTTAGAAAGAGTTGGGTTGAATGTTCCTAAAATCTGTATGTATTAGAATTTAAAAGGGATTAATATTATAATTTTTTTTTATGTTTTATATTATTCTGTTAGATTTCTTTATTACTTGTAATTGTAGAAGGAACTATCATTCAAACAACCCGTTTTCCCTTTATTTTTTAATCTAAAAAAAATCAGTTTTCTTTTTGTTTTCTTCTCTTTAATTAAATCAAACAATCTATGGAATATTTCCTTTAACTTTTATTTAGATTTATTTATTATTATTGTGTCTGAATTGTGGTTTTTGTGTAAATTTTGGGTGGTTTTTGTCTCAAATCGAGGGCAAAAAATTTAAAGATGTTGATAAACATTTTCACGCAACAAGATCTCTTGTTTTAAATACTTTCTTAACTACAATGTTGATACGATTGTATACTAAGAAGCACTATGAAAAGAATATTATTACTGAACCTAAATGATGCGAAGAAGATTTCTACAGAATCTAAAAGCTTAATAAAAGACTTTCCATTTGTGTTTTGCAGTGTATGCTCTCGGCAACATTATTGTTGCGTAAGTATTTGAGACAAAACAAGTGTCTTAAGCATGTCAGCAAGATATCTCATGCAATGTTTTTATAGTTATCAACAAAATATATTTATTTTAAACTCGTTCAACTAACATAACTAACTATACAACTTAAGACATTTTATAAAAGAAAAATAAGGCAAAATATTGTGTAAAAAAGTGTGTGTTTAACATTTTAGTTTGAAATATAAATTTTATTTTTTAGTTCCTTGGAATCTTGTTCAAATACAACGCTAATTGCAAGAAGACATGCACAAAATGAGCCCCAATTGGATGACTTTTCACAATTGTATTGTATTTGTTTGTTGGTATAGCAAAGATGCCATGATTGGCATATTAAAATTAGTTTGTTACTATTAAAATTAGTTTTTTTTTAGTTTGCAAATGTTTGAAAAATACATACACAATTACCTGAATAATACATTTAACATTTATATACAGTTATAAATTAATTAATCTTTTTTCAATCTTTATCATGCTAGATTTTTGTTTATTATATACATTTGGGCAACTCACAACCTGACTGACAGTCTGTTCGAGTACGTGCACGAATTTACCCAAACTTAATTAACCGCAAGCTCTTTTCAATACAAAATTTTGCATTAAAAAACTTTTGGGTAAGTTTGGGTAAATTCGTGCACGTAAAGGAATGTTGGTGATAATTTCTACATAAACATTTGCTTAGAAACATGTTTATAGGTATATGAAAATTACCAAAAACATCTATACGATCTATAAAACCTACAATTGGTTGTGAATTGAACAATTTTGTTGTGTGTTTTTTTTTTCTTTATAAATTTTTTTTTAAATTAATATTTTTACTTTCTTAGTGACTTTCAATTTGATTTCTTCTAAATTTAAAGGAATTTTAAAAAGTGTTATACATATTTGATATCATTTTGTTTTCTTTCTTGTTGTTGTTTATTTGGTTTTTAATATTTGTTCCTTTCGATCTTGTAAGTTTACATCTCTGTTAAGTATTGTTTCTTCAAATAAAAAATTTAAAAAAAAATATACATTTTTGTTTTTGTTTTTATCTATTTCAAAATTTACATTAATATTAGATTTAGTTTTTGCTGTTGTTTATAACAATAACACTTTGGATTTTTTCTTATCTGTTTTGTAAGTAATTTTCATTTATTTCTTATTTTGGCACAAGAATTCACATAGAATTTTTAGTCATTATTATTCATTATTTGTGTTTGTTTTTTGGTTTTTTCCCTTATATTTAAAATTTCTGTTTCTAATATACGTTGTTTTTTCTGCTTCTCAAATGTATTAAAAACAGGTCTATGGTTAGAAGTTTTAAAAAAGTTAAAAATATTTTGCTTGAAATAAAATGTAATCAAGCAAATGTTCGGATTTTTAAAGTGTTAATTTGTTGGAAATATGCAAGTAAACATATATGGCCAATTCACAGCCTGTTGTGTGTGTTTTAGATTGTATAAATGTTGTTGGTAATTTCCACATAATTATGTTTCTATACAAATTTTATGTGTAAATTACCAACAATAGTTGACCGGCCTACAACACCTACAAGAGGTTGTGAAGTGAGCAATAAATTTGATAAATTATCTTAGCAACATGTTGCTTGCAACGTACAGTGGTACCCAAAGGAAATATAGTGGTAATAAGTCTATATCTTATATACACCAAACCTTAGAGGAAGACCTAATTTTTCAGAGGTCCTCCTGCAGAGTTTACAATACAAGATGAGCTGCAAGGTGAACCGACTTTAATGAAGTTTGATTTTTTTGTAAAGCAAATAGAGCAAAAATTTTCGACACAAAAATAAGGGTTTGAATTTTTATCCTCTTATTACAACGCAAAGGAATTATTTCATAGTGAAAGAATTATTACATAGCACAAGAATTATCTTGATACCTTTTATGGTTTCTAAATTTGGACATTTCGTTCATTTTTGAGAAAAGTTCATTATATTGAGGTTGAAAAATTTTCGAGCACACAATTGGATATTAATAATGATGTCATTATTAATTGATGTCATTCGAAAGGTTTTAGTCTCTTCTTAACAAGTATTGATTAACACGGACACCGCTTCCTGCTACAAGTGCCTCTAAAATGCCAAAGCAACCTTTATTTTTAAATATCCTGACATTTTTTTTTTAATTTTCTTTATTTTTTACAGAATGTAGCCTTACACAATAAAGATATGTCGTCAGATCTTTATTGTGTAAGGCTTTCAAGTTGGAATGAAAACATATTCAAAATTTACAGATATCTGGGGTGAAATTTGGCAAAAGTGTATTATTTTCAAATGAATTTACTAAAAACTGCACGACGTATGAGTAATATGATTTTATACTATCACATTACGAATACACCTTTGCCCTAAAATTTTGGCTATTGCTATTTTCTTCACATATTTATTTTTTGGAATTAAACATTTATAAAAAATTTCCGTTTAATATATCAAAAAAAATTTTTAAACTTAAGAAACTTTTTTGTAAAGAAATAGAAATGAGCAAATGTATTATATGTAGTACAATTTTCATGCTGTTAAATAATATGCTTCTAAAACAAGTGAAAATTCATTAAATTTGAATAACATTTGTAAAAGTTGTGAGGCCAACAAGGGTTTTCATGATCGATCTAGTCAACTTTGACACCCTGTAGCTCACCGTGTGTTGCAACTGGGTGCTCCACATTTTAACGTTATTAAAGTTTAGGTATTTCTCTATGATTTTTACATACGTCGTTTTGACATCGGATTGCAAGTTTCAAAGATACAGATTTATTACCCTTTTTTTCAAATTGGAACCACTGCCCGTTCATTCAGAATGTTTACTCACTTGAAAATTAAAACTTACATTTTCATTGACGACATCTACTTTGAAAAAAAAATGTTGAAGATTTTCTTAATTTTTATGAATTTTTTACCATAGTTTTTGTTGTTTGTAATACTGATGTTCGAAGTTAGTATTTTGACAGTTACAATATGTCAGTGTTTTCCTACATACGTTAGTATGATTTTCAATATAAAAATTAAATTTGGTGTAAAATTATAATTATTTTTTCTTTTAATTAAAATATTTTTCACTTATGTTAATGTTTACGAAATGAAAAACAAGATAAACGTATATAAATTTCTTTACAAATCAACCTCAAGACTCTTTGTAATTTAACATAAATATTTTTAAAATCTGACTTAAAAATTGGAAGATATTAGAGATTTAAACGAAATTATTATGTATTCAAATGAATGATAAATAAATAAAGCAGTTTTATTAATTAAAGTTTTTGAAATAGAAAATTAGAGTGGCTTTAATATATGCAAGCAGTACAATCAGTTTTCGAAAGGCCCAGTTTCTCTGCCATAAATTGTTAAAAAAAAATTTTTTTTTTTGGTTTCTTAAATTTCATTTTGGATAGCTTTTTCTAGCCTTTTTTAAATCAGTTGTTTTCTACACTTTCTGGCAGCACTGCACTGCACTTTAAAAAATTAATCAAAAAGAATTAGAGATGGTTGCTTTTCAACAAATTTACATCGTAATTTAATAATAATTTCAGTATGAAAAAAAGGAAAATATTTAATACTGTCTTGACGAAAGTAGAGCTGAGATCCTTTGTTTTTAGGCTAAGAGAAAAATAAATCTAGTAAAAGCTTTTTTTTATTTCAAAGAGCCCAAAATTGTATTTTAAATAAAAAAATATATTTGCTTTTAAATTAAATGCTCTTAACAAATAAAAACGAGTTAAAAACAAAAAACAATATGATATGAGATCCTTATATAAAATTTTTTAATTCCATATAACAATTCGCTGATTTCTTCCTTTTTTTGGGTTTTTTGTGTTCGGTTTGGTTTTTCAGTTATTTAGTTTAAACATTTTTACGCTATTGTTGATAAAGTAGATAGTTGGATTTTATTGACAGATGGCGAGGCCGATGGTGGGGGAGTCGCTACAAAAAGACTAGATGATGCGGTTTCTGTTGTTAAACTGCGCTCTTCGTAAACTCGTTCCTATATAAGAAACAAAAATAAACTTATTAGCTCAGTCATATATGTAAGTTGAGTAAAGTGCTAAATCTCAGAATTGGATATAAATTCGTATAGTATATAGTAGTGTCCGTTATTTTTTTAAAGTTGAAATGTAGTCTCACCCCCAAAAAAGTTGCTTACACTTATACCTTCCCATAAGTCGAAAAATATAACATCATGAAAAATATTTTTCTAAAAAGTTGTTGTCTACGATGTTTTCAACAGTTGTGCCTTACCGAATTTTATCTAAATCGTATATTTAACAAAATTAACAGCAAAATATCGAAAAAGCCTATAACTATTAAAATAACAAAAAAAAAAGCCCATAAATTTACAAATTTCAATAAACTTTTTCGTTCCTTAGAAATGTTTCTTTAGTTATTTGGGCCGGTGAACGAGAATCTGCATTGTAATTTGCAAAATTTCAAAAATGAAAGCACTTGCATGACATATATTAGCATAACTGGATAATGATTTGCCATATTCACTAAAAAAAAGAGCAAATTCGAGAACAGAATTATCTTTAAGCCTAGCGAACGTTGTTTTGAAATCCGCCAATTAGTTTTAGAGAGAGTTTTCGTAAAGGCTTGAACATAAAAATTAAAAATTTCATAATAAATTTTAAAAGTTGACGTACTAAATTGTGAACAAAATCAAAAGTTGTGCACCACGAAGGGTTCCGTACACTTAAAATAATCCATGCAACCTTTTACGAAAAAAACTTTCGTAGTGACTTTTTTCGTAGAATATACGAAACTTTCGTATATATTACGAAAAAACATTTAAGCAATATTTTTTTTTGAATTTACGAAAGCAACGAATACCTTTCGTAAACATTTTTCCTTGTTAAAAAATATATTTGAAATAAAAAAATAAACTAAAATAATTTTTATAAATTGACGTATTTTTCAGATGTAAGTAAATAAAACAAATTTTTAGCTCTTATATAATAAGTAGAAAGTGGCTCAGTGGGTAGAGTATATGACTTGAAATATGAAGATTGCGAGTTCGTGCCCCGGTTGAGCCATAATTTTTTCTTACCTTTGTTTTTTGATTAATTTCGTACATTTCGTATATTTTACGACAGAATTTCGTGGTGCGAAATTACGAAATATTTCGTAATATGTACAAGCGTTTTCGTGCATATGTTGCATGAAATTTTTTCAGTGTACGAATGCACATAGGTATATCTTTTTCCGTTTTTGCCTCTTTTTTCATTTTTCCAGTTTTTTCGTTGTGCTTTTTTGTTTGATTTTAGTTTTTTTTTTATTTTTTAAGTATTTTTGGTTTTTTTTGGAGATTTTTTTGGTTTTTGACGCTTTTTTAATTTTCGTGATTTTTTCGTTTTTTTTTCTGACGATTTTTCGTTTTCTGCAATTTTTTGGTTTGATGCCGTT
Organism: Panzeria rudis; assembly: GCA_956483635.1. Lineage (NCBI taxonomy): Eukaryota > Metazoa > Arthropoda > Insecta > Diptera > Tachinidae > Panzeria > Panzeria rudis. The sequence goes on along the minus strand of OY101448.1, from coordinate 23,879,595 downwards.
TTTTTAGTATTGGGGATTTTTTGGTTTTGGAATTTTTTTTAACGTTTTTAACTTTTTGACGATATTTTTAATTTTAGCGCTTTATTTTAGTTGTGGCGATTTTTTTCAGTTTTGGCGCTTTTTTCGGTTTTGGGGATTTTTTCGGTTTTTGGTAATATTTTTAGTTTTAAGGATTTTTTTGTTAATGACACTTTTTTTTCGTTCTGGCGATTTTTTGGTTTTTTTTACGATTTTTAGTCTTTTGCAATTTTGTTTTCCCGATTTTTTAGTTTTGGCGTTTGTTTTTGTTTTAACGTTTTTCGCTTTTTGAAGATGTTATTAGTTTAAGCGATTTATTTTAGTTTTGGCGCTTTTTTCTGTTTTAGCGCTTTTTCGGTCTTGGGAATTTTTTCGGTTTTTTGTGTTTTTTTTTAGTTTTAGCGATTTTTTTTTGTTTGGATACTTTTTTTCGTTTTGGCGATTTTTTTTTTGGTTTTTTGGAGATTCTTTCTTTTATTTAATTTTTTGATTTATATAATGGACACCATAGTGTCTGTCTTGACATTGTATATGCTGTCTAAAAGTTTGAGATAACCTCGCGTACACGTCACGGTGCTCACAGCTTTTTATTTTAATCGGTCATATCTTTCATACTATGAACCCTTTTTTAATCATTCGTTATTTGAAATTGCGTTAAAATACTTATCGGTTAATATGAAAAGTTTTAAAATTCATGAACGCATTGAGAGTCAAAAGAAGTTTTTATACTTGTATTTTTGATTAAAATGTTGTATTACTGTTTAAGATGAGATCTGTGGCCATTTTCCTAGAAACGGGTAAAAAACCCAGCCAGCAAAGAGTTAGAGGCTTAAAATATTCCACAAAAATATTCCTTGTAGTGTTTTACATAGAAGTGCTAAGCATAACATAAACCTAAAATGCAGCTATTACAAAATTTCTTATGCCGATTCAGTATACCAGTGTGCAAAAGATGGGAACCTTCACGCCCGCTAAAATAATTCAAATGTAAACACTTTCAAAACGCCGATACACGCATATTGTTTGGTCCTTTCCACAAGGTTCTAATATTATTTTTTATTTTGTTGTACAGTATATTATAAAAGTATAAAAGTTGCATTTAGCTCGCAACGGGCTAATCGATTTAGAAATTTTATACTGCAATCGAAAAGTATTTTAATGCACTTTTAAATTATGTTACGAAAGATATGATTAATTTAAAGCAAAAATTTTTGAATCTCGTAGCTCCAGAGATAAGCAATAGAACGAAAAGATATGAATATATACATAGATTTCTTTAAGGAAGGGCTATGACGCTATAAAATTTTTTTATAGTTTTAGAAAATGTGAGAGAGAGAAAAAAATTTTGAACCCCGTAACTGCGGAAGCAAGCAATATAACGAAAAGATATGAGGGCTATGAAGCTATTAACAATTTGTATATTTTCGTATATAGCGCAGCCCTTTCCACTCTTTGCGCTATCTTGCTCTCAAAACCGGTTGATCCTACGAAAGATTATGATATACAAGATATGTAGGAAATAGCAGACCATCACAACTTTTATTCTAACATCAAGATAATATTCGTGGCGCGAGGTATTAACAAAAAAAATCAAATTTTTTTTGTGGTTTTTGACCTCTGATATATCGTGATGCATAGACCAGATTGCACAAGACTCTTGAAATAAGTAACACGATGCCAACACAAACGTGCATAAAAAATGTTAGCTTCTTATCTAAAATTCCGAACTTATTTGATTACCCTAATTTAAATTTTCTATGCCTTAAAGACAAAAAAGTTAATTCAATACTTACATGTGACCTATCACTTTTGAAACGTTTCCATATAGTAGTTTTAGGTTCCATTGGTGTGCCATCCACATTATAGTTGGGATTGGAAAATGTTAATACAGAACGACTAGAACCTCTTGAATGTCGTTTGGGTTTCGGCTGTTTCGTTGGTGTTATCATATCTATAATTAAGTTTTATATATAAATAAATTTTCAACTTATTTACACTTTCGGTTTTGATACTCACAAATAACCAAAGCTATCATTACAAACAGGAATATCAATGCTATAATTGTAGCTATAACAATAATTAATTTCATATCCAGCAATGGATCAGCAACACGAAAATCTTCGTTGAAGTCCTCATGTGCAAATGAATTTTCAATATCAGCTGCATCGTCTAAGTCATCCGTTATGGGATCGCCATCTCTTCTTGGTATATAAAAGCGTGGCATGGTTAAACATTCTCTACCGTCGGGGCGATCGGGACAAGCACAGGTATAGTTCGAGCCACGATAAAGACACAGATGCGTGCAGCCACCATTATCTTGTGAGCATTGGTTCCAATCTTCAGATTGACGTTTAAAAGATACGGCTCTAATATCTAAGGCACCGCTGAGACCTTCTCGAATCTCTACCGGCTGGGAGTACTTTGAGCCTGTGGTGCCTTTACGATAAGCTCGAAAAACGGACTTGTTATACCAATCCGTCCAATAGATGTTATTCTCAAACTGAAAAATATTGGCAAAGTTTATTTAAAATATACTATATTTTTTTTAGTTATTATCCTTTCCACGCACCATAGTCAAACCGAATGGATGAGGAGCAAAGGGCACTAGAATTGTGCGGCGTTTGCCATTAAAGTCCACTTGGCCAATATTATCTTCTAAAGCATCAGCCCACAGCAAGCGTCGGTGTCTATTATAAAAATAAGTAATTTAAAATTATTAGTTTCACACTTACACCCGTATTCTAAACCCCATATTCATAAAAATTCATTAAAGTTAATGTTGGTTTACTGTACGAAGTTTGTATGGGAAAACCGGTTTTAATGCACACATTAACTTTACTAATCATTTATGAATATGGTGGTAAGTCTTGTGACAAAACTAATATTATAACAAATGATAGTTTTTATATTGTTCAAAATACAATAATTGTAATTTGTTATAATATTTTCATTTGTCACAAAGCTTAGAATACGGGTATTAAGCAGGTGTTTCGGATATGGGTTTTCTCTGCAAATACTCTCACTACAGTAAGGTTGAATTACTGGAAGGCACTATCCGCAAAAATATGTGTTCTTATAGTGCTTTCTTTCCAGTGTTTTATCGCTGCAGAATTACTGTAATGAAGCTATTTGAAAACAAATCTCACGCCTGAAACACTCATTTAAGTGTATTTATGCAGGGCTCTAGAATATGTTTCTTATTAAAATAAAAAAATAAAAAACTCCACTTACTGAAAATCCAAAGTTAAGCCAGTGGGAAAGCCCAAATTACTGCTGACTATAATAGTGCGGTTGGAGCCATCTAGTAAGCTTCTTTCAATTCGGGAAGGAGTTTCCCAGTCGGCCCAAAACAAATAACTAAATCAATAGAGGAAACAAGTGTTAATAATTTTTTTTTTATAAGAAAAGCTTTTATCAAAAAAAAAAAGCCTAGTGGGCAATAATTAAAATATTATATTTACTTCTTATGACTTCTCTAGCAATAATATTTCCTTATCATGGGGACTGAATGTGTGTGAACAGTTCATAACAATCGGTTAAAATGAAGTAGTGTAAAATGAATATTTAATTTGAATGGGCAGTACTTTCTAATGATGGTCAGGAAAACACAGTACGTATGCGAAATTTGAGAAGAATCGGTTTGGTAGAGGTAGCTACAAGAGAATATTAATTTTTAAATGGACGTGACACTGCCTACTTTTTTTATCACAATGTTGTATCGTAAAAGGAACTCAATGTGTGTGTCAAGTTTCATAGAAACCGAACAAGTAGAAGTAGTTTAAAATAATATATATTTTAATTGGGAGTGGCACTGCCCACTTTTTCATCATAATTTGGTATTGTCGCAGCAACACTATATGTGCGCTAAGTTTTATAAGAACTATTAAGAAAAGGAAGTAAATAATTCTGCCAAAAAAACACCGACTTCAATCCAAATTTCTTATTGAACAGATTACAAAGTGGACGCAATTTTGCGCTAGTTCAAATGATCTGTTTGTCTACAAATGGAGTGTTCGCAATTTTTCATACTATCAAACTTTTCATGTCCATGCAAATATAATATTTTTGAAAATCGGTCAAGACATGGCGCTAACTAATATATTGGGCTACCACTTTGTCCGCCCGATATTTACTTCTATGGAACCAAGCTTCAAGCAAACCCTCTCAAAAAAAAAGAGTTTCCACACAGATTTTCGAGCAAAATTTATGAGACCAAACTTGAGGCAAATACTTTCAAACAAAAAAATAATTTTGCAAATTGGTTGACAATTAATTGTCACGTAATGTTACATTGTAACAGGAACTAAATAAGCGTGCAAAGTGTCATAAAAATCAAATTATTAAAAATATATATAGTTGCAAATAATATTTACTGTGGAAGGGCGTGGCACTGCCCACTTTTTTTTATCATAATGTTACATTGTGACTGGATCTAAATGAGTGTGTACAAATTTATAAGAATCAATAAACAAAAGTAGTTTCAAAAGATCATTTTTTACAATTGGGCGTGGTACTGCCCACTTTGCTCATCATAATTTTACACTGTAACAGGTAATAAGGGTGTGTGCTAAGTTGAAAATGTATATACTTTGTAAGGGTGTGATGCTGCCCCACGTTTCTAATCATAATGTTGTATTGTCATAGACAGTCAATGTGTATACTGATTTACAAAATTACAGATAAGCAAAAGTGAATCTTAATAAAAGCTTTTAAAAGGGAACTAAATATTTAAAACCACCTAAGGAACCCAAATTACTGTGCCAACTTACCCTTTTTGAGGATGTACTATCAAGGATCGGGGATCTCCTAAGTAATCGGTAATCAATTGTTTGCGACATGAGCCATCCAAACGTGAAACTTCTATAACTTTGTGGTCCGAGTCCGACCAATACAAATTGTCTGCTATCCAATCCACCGCTAAGCCATTGGGTGTCAAGAGATTTCGTACTATAACCTTGCTGTCTGCTAAATTTAGTAAATTTATACGTCTAATAATATCCAAATTCACATCTGCCACATAGAGCAAATGTTTGCGATAATGATAGTCCAAAACAACCGCTCCATGCACACCCTTTATGGGTAAAACCACATCCATGAGATCTGGCGTCTTAAGAGAAATCATACCAATGCCAGAACGCAAAGCAATTAATAGATAGTCTTCTGGTAGATATTCACATTCTGTTAGACTGCCATTTCTTAGCTTAAGGCCAACCGAACATTTGCACGAAAATCCGGATGGATTACGTAGACACAGTTGTGAACAGCCTCCATTATTAAGGCCGCAAACATTTTCAGGTAACGTAGCATTAGTAGTAATAACTTTGATATCCATTAAGCCATCAATATTGGTCATAACATCTCTACGATCTGTAACATTGCTGCGATCAGTCATATGCAAAGCCTTTGACTTCCAATCCGTCCAATAGATATAATTATCCGTTAAGGCTAAAGCATATGGATGTTGCAAAGAAGTCATAATTAATTTACGATGGTTGCCGGTATAATCACAAGAATCGATGGTTTTCAATTGAGCATCTACCCAATAAATACGTTTCATTTTTAAATCCAAAGATAAACCATTAGGCCAACCCAAATTTGAACTAACAATACGCTGACGATTTTCACCATCCATATGGGCACGTTCAATTTTGCGATAATGTCCCCAATCAGTCCAGAAAAGAAAGCCAGCTTCATAATCTATAGCTAAGCCACGGGGAGCCTCTAAATCTTTCCAGGCTATAAGATGACGATACTTGCCATCTAGTGAGGCAACCTCAATAGTGTGACGACCAGCATTAGCCCAATAAATCTTAAATAGAAATTCCATGAAAACCTATAACTCCTAAATGACTTCCAAACTTACCATTCTTCCCACCGAGTCCACAACCAAACCATCAGGATTATCTATGGTCTCATAAATAATACGATTAACATTTAAACCATCTGGTGTAGAACTCATAATAATATCTTCTTCTGTATCTGACCAATATATAATTCCCGTCTTTCTGTCCACATCTAGGGCAACAGCATTGGATATTGGCGGCAAAGGCAACACCACATCCACTAAATGATCGAAATCTAAGGATATCTGTCTGATATCAACTCGATGAGCAAACAATATATATGAACTAGGTCCAGAGGAACAAGTACGACCATCTTCCTTAATGGCTACTCCTACTGAGCAGGCACACGTGTAACCCGAAGGATTTAGTAAACATAAATGGGAACAACCACCATTATCACTATCACAAGCATTGCGTATCCTACGCCGTGATCTATGGAAAACGGTGATATCCATAAGATCACTAGTATTCGATATAATGATAGTCTGATCTTTGCCAGTTAGCTTGTCAGCACTGGCAACAGATTTGGTATCCCAATCGGTCCAGTATACTCTAGAACCACTCACATCCAGGCCAAAAGGATGAGATAAGCTTCCTAAAAATGATAATAGAAAAGTTTGTATGATTTTTTAAAATAATAATCATAATTACACTAGGCAACAAGAAGAATAACAAAGATAGCTATTATATTTTCTGATGTGTTATATTCCTCTAACTAAAAAAAACATGGAAAAAATTCATTTTGTTGCATAAACTCACCCACAATAACTTTGCGTCCTGAACCATCGAAGTTAATATTTTCCAAAGACTTGGTGCCACCATCCACAAAATATAATTTTTGTTGCTCATAATCTATGGCCAGACCATTTGGCCATTTGATATTGTTAGATAAAACAACTTTACGATTTTTCCCATCCATATAAGCCGTTTCGATCATGGCCGGATTGCCCCAGTCTGTCCAATACATGACACCATCCATAGGATTGACCACAATATCTCTAGGCTTCTCAAGATTTTCCCACACCAATAAAGTGCGCATTTTACCATTTGTGGTGGCAGCTTCAATGCGATATGTAATTTGATCGGTCCAATATAGTTTATCGGTTAACCAGTCAAAAGCTAAACCAGCCGGTCCCACTAGATTTGAGTGTATGACCTTTTGCTGATAACTGCCATTAAGATGAGCCTTATTGATTGTACTTCTTTCGACGTCAGTCCAAAATATGGTGTCCGTATCACTGCACCAATCCAAGGCCACGGCATGTTTTAAATTATCCAGAGGTATGATCATATCTACATTTGCCGAGGGTGATGATTTACCATTCAGTTGCCTCAAACGTATGTCTTTCCTTCGCGCTACCAAAATCAATTCATCTGGTGCACTTTTGCAAGTTTTTGCATCCTCTTTTAATGTCAAACCTATAGGGCAACCACAACGTCTAGAATTTTTATTGGGAAGACACAAATGAGAGCAACCTCCTCTCAGTCCTCTTCTATCCTTTTGGCAATGATCTTCGTATTGAGGTTGACGAGCCGGATGATAAGCATGTATATCCATGGGAAAATGGAAATTCTCGTGTATAGAACGGAAACCTTTACCCGTTATTTTATTAGCTGCTGATACTGTTTTCGTATTCCAATCAGTCCAATACATAGTATCTTCAAATATGGTCATAGCAAAGGGATGAGGTAGATGAGTACTTAGGATTTTAGAACGTTCAGAGCCATCCAAATTTGAACATTCAATTGCATGCTGTTTGGCATCAGCCCAGTAGAGTTTATGACTTGGATAATCAATAGTCAGGCCATTGGGCCATGTAACACCTTTCGAGATTATAACCTGCCTATGGGAGCCATCCATGAAAGCTCTTTCAATTTTAGGATTAGGACCCCAATCAGTCCAAAAAACCATGGCCTCGCCTGGATGTACCACTATAGCTCGTGGCTTATCTAAATCATTGGCCACAATCACCGATCTTAGGCTGCCATCAAAGTTAGAAACTTCAACTCTTCTAGTGCCCGAATCGGTCCAGAACAGTAAATCATGAATCCAGTCTACTGCTATACCTCCCGGTGACTCTAAGCCCCATTTTATAAGATCCTTAACGCGTGTACCATTGATGTAAACCATTTTAATAACATCTGTTGAAATATCTGACCAAAACAGTAAACCTTTTTTATAATGATAATCCAAGGCGATGGCATTATGAAGACCCTTAACGACAGCGGCATAACGATTATTGCTTAGAGTAACACGTCTAATATCCCAACGATTGGCTACGATCAGAGTCATGGCACCACCCAAGGCTTTACAAGTGCGTAAATCGGGTCGCAAGACATAACCACTCTCACAGGAACATATAAAAGAGCCATGAGTATTTTCACATTTTTGCGAGCAAACCGGGTTTGTTAAATATTGGCATTCATCAATGTCAGTACAGCTGAAAAGAGATAATTAAAATCAAGCTAATGAAAATATTTCCCAGAAAACTCACTTTTTTCTGTTGACATTCATAAGAAAACCCAAACGACAAGCACACTCTTCCCGGCCTCTGGGAGTAGTTATACATAATTGTTCACATTTGCTGTCCTCTTCACATGCACGAAAATGTGGACAATTTATTTCATCCTCCCCCAAGGGACAATCATTTTGGCCATCACATACATGCTTTTGGTGTACACAGATCCTAAAAAATCAGATAATATTTTATTACAGATAACACTGCGCAGAGCAAAATCCACATTTGTTCAAAATAGCCTGGTTCTAACGATTGATTCTGGCATAGGGCACCAAAAAAATATTTACCTGTACTAGTGTTCTTAAAGCTTACATCTAGGATTCATTTAAGGGGGAGTCAAATCCCCCTCCATCTTTTGCACATAGTTTTAGAGACTGTAGTCTTATGTTTGAGATAGTAAATTTTTTTTAGCACTTTTATGTAAAACAGCACGATGAACATAAATATTTATCGATTATTTTAACCCTCTAACTTCTCGTGGTGTGGGACTTTTTGTCCCTTTCTTAAATAAAGGGCAAAAAACTTTCCTTTAGCGATAAATAGCGGGATAAAATGTTTACATAAATATTCCTCGTGATATTTTGTATAAAAGAGCTGCGCACATCGTATATCTTTAATGCGAGGCTTACAAGGTTTTCTATGCCAAGTACTAATTGGGGATAAGTACTAAATTTACCCTTAAATGCATTTTGAGTTTTTAGGGACTTTCGGCGTTCAAGTTTAGTATGGAACTTAAATCTGTTTGAATTCGTATAATAGAATTTTAGGGGAAATATTCTTGTAGAGCATTTCAGCCCGCTATGTTGCCGCTGAATGGGAGTTTCTTGCTCCTTTTTTACGAAGAGAAAAAAGACCCATACAACTAAGCGTTAGAGAGTTAAAATGTTATACAAAACAGTTTTTCGTGGTGTTTTACATAAAAAAGCAGAGCTCATCTTATACCTTAAGCGTATGACTGACAATATTTCTTAAGCCGAGCCAGTATAACTATGAGCAAAGTGAGGGAAGGGGGAGGGGACGCTAGCTCCCATAAAACGAGTCCCAGATGTAAACTTTCAAAACGCCGATATACGTATATATATTTTTGCTGTCCTCTGGCACCATCAGTCGTTATATCCATGTAATTTTTTTTTGTGTTGTACAGTGTAATTATTTTATATATTTCTTTTCTTAAAAAAACCCACTTTAAATTGGTGATATTTTTTTTGGCTGGACATAAAAATTGACCCGGATCACATTGTAAATGACAGTCAACTTCATCCTCAGCTGAGGAACAATCTGGATAGCCATCACAAAGCCAAGTGCGCTAAACATAAAAATATAAAAAAAAATTAGTTTTATAAATAAAAGAACACTGTGCAAAAAAATTTATTTTTTTAGTGACACCTGGTAACTGCTATATGGGGCATTTTTTTTTTTGAAACTGATAACCCAAAAAAATTTTTTCCCCAAATTCCTTGATATTTGGCATACTTTTTTTACTGACACCTGATAACTGCTATATGGGGCAATATTTTTTAACTGACAACCCAAAAAAAGTTTTTGCCCAAATTCCTTGATATTTGGCATAACTATACTTTTAGTATGTATAAATGTGTATGCATTAGAGATTAGCGATCCCGCGATTTTGAAAGAACATCGTGAACAGTGAACGTGATTTAAAAATCACTGTTACTTAAAACTGTTTTCAGTTCTCTTATAGCAATAGTACAACAAAAACGGCGTTCTGTAATATACCAGGGCAGATTTAAATACGCCTTAAAGTATACTTTAAATTTTAAAAAAGAGATACTAATAAGGAAGAAGAGAACACAAGAAATAGAAACACTATGCGCTTATTGTTATTGTACGCAAATTAAAACAAAACAGTGAAGTATCATAATTTTCTGTATGTAACAAATAGAAAAGAACAATTTCGCAAGTAGCAGTTACTTGACAAATATTGTCACAACTGTGAATCGTGATTTTTCAGTAACAGTGATTATATCATAGGTACTGAAATATCGCTCATCTCTAGTATGCATGTTGTATGATGCTTATTTGTAGAGTTCTGGGGTGCGAAAGTGCTGCCGTTTTTGAAAAAAATTTTTTTTTTAAATATTGTTTCGAACTAGAAAAATATAAAACAAAACAATTAAAATAAGTGATTCTTGTAGAAAATCGTTTGATCTTTAAAAAAATTTTTTAATAATTTTTCAAAACTGGAAATGACCAATTGAAATTAAAATTTTTCTAACTTCGAACTGTTTTATTTTGCACTATATTTTTAACTAAAATTAGTTTAGAGTGTCCTCATTACACTGCAAAAGTTTGATAATGGGATCTCCATAAGTTTGAAAGTTATGCAAATTCCTTTACATCAACCCTACATTTTGGACATTGTTATAGAGGATCGGTATAAGATATTGTGCAATGTATTAAATGTACTAGGTGCGTTCATAATTTTTATGTAAAACTCCTCGAGAAATAATTTCATGGAACATTTTAACCCTCTAGCGCATCGTTGTATGGCTCTTTTTTGAACCTTTCTTAAAAAGGGCCAAAAAACTCCCCTTCGACGGTGACATAGCGGGCTAAAATATCCTAGAAAAAAGTTTCTCATAAAATTTCATTATAGAGAATAAAGTTTTTAGCTCATACGCCAAAAACGCATGCATACACATTTATACCTAGAACTATAGTTATGCCAAATATCAAGAAATTTTGGCAAAACAAAATGTTTATGTTGTCCGCTTCAAAAATAATGTTCCATATGTATATTTTTCCAGTAGTTATAATCACTTGTTTTACAAAAATAGTCGAAATTTTATAGGTAAGTTTTAAAAAATTTTTCGTTTAATAAAATTTTTTAAGATATCGTTTCATTGCTTTTATCATAACTTCAGAACGACTTATCCAATTTCGTTGTGGAAAATCCCCAAAATGTCCAGTTTTAGTCGCCTTTCAACTGTTTTAGTATTAAGTTTTTTTTATTCAACGCTTTTGTACTTATTCAGACAAAAATAAAGAAAAATATTTCTTCGTCCAAAAATTTTTGTTATAAAAAAATTACAGAATTTTCATAGAATTCATTCATAAATCTGCTCGTATTTCAAACGAAACAATTTTTACAAAAACTTTGTGTTTTGAAGAGGTTGCTGTATTATAGACTTTATCATATCTAGGGAGCGCTTTGTCCGATTTTGTTATAACAAAAAAAAAATTTAAATTAACAAACTTGGACAAGTCGTTCGTTGCCAAATTATAATAAAATTTTATAAAAAAAATTAAACAAGCATAGCATTTAAAATTTCGACTGTTTTTGTTATTCGACGAACACAACATAACAAAAAAATATATTTGTTATCTTTGTAATTTTTCTTGTTGCACAGTGTAATTAGTTTGAAAAACTCACTAATATACAACGCCCATTATTGCAGGTAAACTCGTCAGTGCCACAAGTGGTAGACCCAGTTAAATTCATATTGCCACATTCGTTTTCATCTTCGCCACCATCACAATCTTGTTCTTTGTCACATTTCCAGCGCAAAGGAATGCAAGTACCATCGGCACATTTAAATTCACTTGAAGTACATTGCGAAGGTTTTTGTGGACAATTTTCTTCATCGCTCCAATCGCCACAGTCATTATCGCCATCACAGCGAAAACGTTCTAAGATGCATCTACCGCCAGGACCACCAGCCCCACCCAAACCACCCCTACACTTGAATTCTCCCTCTGGACAACTATTAATAACAGCTGGGCATTTAGTTTCGTCCGAATTGTCACTACAATCTTGTTCGCCATCACAGCGAAAAGCAATTGAAATGCAATAACCATCACTGCAGGAGAAATGCTCATTGGAACACCTAAAATACAACAAACAGAATTAGTCATTTAAAGTTTCAAGGTAGAAATAAAGAACTCCATACTAACCTGGTACGATTACAGTGGCCCTCATCTGTGAAATCCTTACAATCATTTTCACCATCACATACCCACGGTTTGGGTATACAAAATCCATTACCGCACTTAAATTGATCTTCCAAACAATCCATCCTCTCACCACACTGCGTTTCGTCAGAGTAATCACCACAATCATCGTCTCCATCGCACAGCCAGTCTTTGTTAATACAACGAAATGTCTTCGGGCACATTATATGCAAGCCAGTCTGCTCACATTCCCTTGTCAACTTAGCGACCATATCATCGACTGAATCACAATCCCATTCATCGGAACCATCTTCACACTGAGGAACTTTATCACAACGTTCACCTAAAGGTATACAATTGCATTTTGTCTGGCACTGCCACTGCATTTCACCACACATATTCGGACAGTGATGGCTAAAAGTATCACTTTGACTTAAACGATCCTGTTCGCGATCATAGAGCGCAATTTGATTTATGTGCGGTCGAAATACTTTATTCTTAGCATGTAACAAATTCATAAAACCTTCTCGACCTCGCGACATCTCACGACCACGACTTAATTCACCATCACGTACACCATAGAGATCAGTACGACTGCCGCCACCACTTCTCGAACCGGGCCCAATTATTTTACCTACCTGCAAGCCATTGCCTACATCTGGTGTAAATTGTGGCAAAATCGGTTCATACATATCTTCATCTATTTCATGGGGTGGTAAGTACGAGGGGTGCACATGATAGTCCTCATAATCGTGTTCAACATTTATATCCAAATCATCGTATTCTCTTATATGATGCGTTTGTTGCTGCTGTTGTTTTAATAGCTGTTTTTTGTTTATTTTATTATGTCGGCCTACCGTTCCTACACTACCACTGCTACCGCCACCAGCTCCATTGCCACCACCACCACCACCAGCCGTTCGTAGCTGATGATGCTGTTGAGGATTACTTGCCACCACATTCGTATGAGAATAGACAGTAGGAGCTAAGACATGTTTTGGATATTTAGGATATTTAACTATTGAACCAAATTTTATTTTCGTATTAAAACCATGCAATGATGTTTGAGGTTCGCCGTCATCACCTAGAACTGAAAAAAGAAAGAAAATGAATAAATAAGCTTTGATTCGTTCTAAAGATAATCGGGCTTATTTATAAACAATATTTTATGTTTTTTAAGAGCTTATTTGGCAACTTTCTATACAATAGTTGTCAAATAAACCTTTAATAAACATAATATATTTTTTATAAATAAGGCAAAAAATATTTAAATATATCTTTATATAGTGTGACTCAAACTTCCCAGTGAAAGAAATTGGAAGGCCTTTTTAACGAACGACTTTTTCATTACTGCCATAGTATTGACTGGTGCATATTTTTCAATTAAAATGTTATGCTATTTTCCAAAACCTTTCTTTGAAAAAAAATTCATTATTTCAGCAGCTCTCAAAGTAAATTTAGTGTCCATAATTTTTTAGATGGTGAAAAAATTTTCTAATTGTGCCAGTTGACAAAAATACGGGCATTTCCACAGAAAAGTTCAGTTTTGGTCACGTGCGACACCAATAAATGTTGCTTTTTTCTAAAGAAAACGTAAGTTCTTTTTTTTACTGATTTATATATTTGTGTAGGTGGTAAGTAGCTCTACATTAAGCATAATATTAGAAAAAAATTGAAATTCATGGTTCTGAAATACAAACTTAACTGCTTGATGTCCCACGTGTGCAAGAAGTGGACTTTACTGTGGAAGTACCCGTATCAATAAAAACTATATATAATTATGTGAAAAGAGCTTATCGTTAGCTGAAATGCAGAATCACGTAACTACACTTTTTTAAAAGATTCAATTAAGAAATAATATGATAATATATAAAAACAATTGAAAATATTTTTAGATTTTTTTAATTAAAAAATATTATATCAATTAAAAAATAAATTGAAATTTAAAAAAATAATCAATTAATTGTCATAAAACAATTTCGCATACTCAGAAAAATTACAGAACTCTCACACATGCAAACTATATTTATTTTATTTATACACAATTGACATTTAGAAATTTTTTTAATTTTATGGTAACTTGATTTAAAATCTAATTGATAACATTGTTATAAAACCAATTGAAATAAACGTGGATTTAATTAAAATATTAATTGAAAATAAAAAATTTTCTGAGCAAACAGTTAATTGGAAATATTTTTTCTGTGTACTACTTACTTTCGTTTTTAGTTTGGCTGATTTTTATGATAAAGGTTTGAAAATTGGTAGGGCCCACAACATTTAATTAAAAATTACATTTTGATTTTTTTTTACTTACGTGGTTTTGCATTTCAGCTGACGCTATATACATTACAGATAACTTTTGTATCACTTCCAAGAAAGCAATTTTTCTTAACTTTAAATCCAATGAATAGATTTCAATGAAGTGGACTTCTTACACATTTATGAGTAGTAAATTTAACTGTTAGTGACTTCGCTTTTTCATTATAACATTTTTAGTTTTTATCCGGTTTCGGTCTATTATGTCTTAAAATTTTTGAAATCAAATATACTATTCAATAAAATTATGGATTTTGTTATTATGAAAAAAAGCAACAAACACACATACTTCGGTATGTGATGTATATCGATTTTGAAAACGAACAAATTTTAAAGACCATTTTAATTACACATTGCAATTTTTATAATTTTTGTGATAAAATTCTTTTAATAAAGAAATATCTGTATAATATTTGTAGTAAAGTTCTTTTTTATAAAGAAGTATTATTAAAAAACACCTTTTAAAATGCCTTCGCTGTCGAAATCGATTTCCATCACATACCTGACTGCTTTGCTTTAGCCTCTTTTTGGCTTTTCTGCGGAAACACTCAGGGTGTTAGCTGGAATCTAACCTGCGAACTCCCGTTTAATTTGTTGTACAAAGCAGCTTCTGAGGCATTGAGTTCCTAAGGTCGTTACTTGGATTAAAAAAAAAATATTATGATCGCAATGACTTTTGCCACAGAGCACCACGCTGCTTTGGTATCTGAAGCGAAAAAAACAAAGAAGTCCCCCCTTGACCTTTCTGATGTCTATTGAAAGTTGGAGTGAGTTTCAAAACTCTGTCCTTGCATTTTCTAGTGCGGAACAAAACTGCTTCCTTTCATGGAAGACAGCAAAACTCGTTACCTTACAACCATATCCTGCTTATATGGTACCTCTGTTTTGATTGTTCCTCTCCCTAAGGTCCCAGATCTAACATCTAAGGACAGTAGACAGCTCTATCATTGCAATTTCACCATATGTCTTGGTCCCTCACTAAGTGTCCAATATATTGAATCTGTTGCAATGTACACATAGTGTGAGCATCAGCGTTTAAAAGATACTTTCAGAAAAGTAGCTCGACGAGTGTGCATGAAATAACACTGTTATGTGACGGTTGTACTGGACAAAGTAAAAATTTGACTGTAGTTGGAATGTTGGGTAAATGCTTCTCAGATACACAGTCTGGTGTGAAAAAGATAACAATGGTGTTTCCTGCTGTCGGACACTCCTTCCTATCGGTAGATGGGGCTTAGAAAACAGTTAAATAGTTAACGCATATAAAAGTAAATAATTTTTAGGTTTTTCGAAGCATGTGACGAACGGATGCGCTTGTGTGAGCCCTTTACAAAGACTTTCGAATCACTGACAAAATATTTATTTGTCAAGTTATAGTGCTTCCAGGTAGAAATTCTCTATATAGAAATCATACCTCTTGTAAGCAGGTTTGTAAGCAGAAGTACTACTATTCTCCCCGCTTATATACAAGCTTCAATTTTTACTGGGTAAGTGTTAGTTCTCTTTACTATTTATGGCATATATTTGAATATTAAAGTCAGTTTAATTGGTTTTAAGAAGGTATTTATTTTATTTACTTCTTAGTGCAGATATTTTAAAGTCGGCCTAATTTTGTTTAAACGTTCGACTTAGCTTTGTGCTTGCTGGACTAGGCATACTTGATGACAGTAACTCAGACTTTTTTGAATACACAATAATTAACAATTACTTTGTATGTGAGATGCCCTTCAAAAAGATGCTACACCATAAGGTTTCTATTTTATCACACGCATTACTTTACATGGGAGGTACCCCTCCGCGCTCTGCACCGCCCGACTTCTGTTGAATCACGTACACAGACTATAAAATAATTCTCACCAACTTTGCAGACTCTCCCTGATATAGTATTCCAGATATGCGATAATTAATGATTACGTTATATGGGATGTAATCCTCCCGCCGCTCCTATCACATATTGGTTCAAATGGGACCACCAGTGGAGTGTATCATTTCATATAAAAAAATTCCTTTTAAAACCACTTTACAAATGACGGAGAAATCAGTGAACATAGAAAAAAAAACATACATACATAAATGACGATTATTTAACCTCCTCCTTTTTGAAATCGGTTAATAATGGGGATTTTGAAAAGTCTACACTTGGACTAATTCACCAATTTGAGCTTAAATTTTTATTTATTAAACTTACCGCAATCAAAAAATTGGAAAAAATACTGATTTCACCCGGATTTTCGAAAATCGTGTATTCATCGTATCTCGCTCCATCTTTTGAGGTCCTTCGATGTTATCCTGACTATTTTTTACAATGATGTCCGTATGGCTATACGTTTGTATATGTGTGTAAGCATATAATTCGCTCATAAATTTAGATCGAAACAAAATGTTCGCTATTGTTAAGATTTTGGTTAAACTTAGATATCGTATAAATATGAACCGACACGACTTGTTAGAGTTCGATGATTTTCGAATATATGTTTTTCTAAATTAAATTTTAAGCCAATGCTCCGATCGAATCCAAAATCTAATGAGCTCTTAACCAAAGTAGATCAATACCAGATAGTCGCAAGACAATTCGCCGTGGAGAATTTATATTTGGGCTGTCAAAAAAGCTGACACATTAACATTGTTGACAGGTTAAATATAGAAGAACTTAATGTATCAGAATCAACACAAATCTCAATTTAGAACTTATTGTTGGATAGGGCTTTTTTGAATTTTCGTTGACGATATATACTTGCTAACATTTTTAAAACTTTAAACGCGTTTTGCATAGTTAAATTTTTTTGTGAGGTACGTTTCAATAAAGAAGTGATATGAATATAAAATTCTTTTAAATCAAATGTGATTATTATTAGCCTAAAGTTCATAGAATTTTAGCAAGAAATAATATAAAGGAACAAATTAAGGCTAATTAATTCCACAACCTACACGCTAGAAGATAACAAAGTTATTTTCGGAAGCTACAGCAATCCCTTGACCTTTGATTTTTCGAATATTGTCTAATGTTCAATAATTTCTGGCTAAAAATGTCACGCACTTTAGTCTAATAATAATCACTTTGGTTCAAAGATCAATTTAGTTCGAAAATTAATTACATTAAATAAATAAATTTTTATTATGCATATAAAAAATTTTATTTCAAAATATGAATGCAAAAAGCTTTTATTGCAAAATAAAATAATTAAGGTGTAGGTTTACAATACTCGTATAGAGAAAATCGTAAAATTTTATATATTATATGAGCATATGTTTACTATAATATTTATAAATGTATATGTACTACATATATACACACATACTTCATGTATGTATATAAAAGCCAACAGCAAGTGGGTTGATAATTACAATTTTTCTAAAAGAAAGTAGGAAAAGTATGTACCGAGTAAGCCATCTCAACTTCAAAATTGTTTTAAGGAACAAAAACGAAGTCCCGAAAAATTCACAAAGAAATGGAAAAGCAGAAGAAAAAGAAGATACACTTTACAAACATATAAATTATAGATAAAAATAAAAAATATTTCTGCCTTTTATTTTCATCTACATGTTATTCCTCATTCTCGGGGAAAAAAAATTCGAAAAGCTTTCAACTTTTATTGTGTCCTTTTTGTGAACGTTTTTAACAAAGAAACTCAACCCTAACCTTACACTCTACATTTTAGTGAATGAATGAATGAATGCCAGCTAGCTAAGCTTTTCTTTAGTTACACACAAGCTTACATTTTTATATATATATACACACACACACACACACACACATTTAAGGACAATACAAATTTCAACGTTTTATTTTAGTCAATTGTCTGAATATACCAACAATACTATAAAGGATACACACATAAGATGCACACACACACACACATCCACCCATACATATTTTTTCAGCTATTCTTTACATTCAGACTGTTAGCCAACATCTATAGATTTTGCATACATACTCTATAATATAGAGTCTATATCTATTTATTTGATGTTGCTCCATAATTATACAATCTCCCAACAAAACAAACAACAATATTCACATAAAAATCTCATTCATATTGAAGAGTTTTGAAGTGCGCATGAATAGAAATATGCGCATACGAAGGGAACTTCGTGCAAAAATATTTCAAGATTAATGAATATTTTTCCTAATGAAGTTTATTGAAGACGACCGAATTGAAAGCAAGAGAGTGAGACTTTTAATAAATTCTCCTCTATAATGGTTACTTAATTATGAAGGAAAATAACTTATATGTTAAAATCACAAAATAAATAAATATAATAATAACACTGTAAAACACAAAAATAGCAAAGTTCTAACGACTCATTCTAATAGAGGGAGAGTTGAAGTGTCCCTTTTTGCACATTGTGAAATCCTTATATAATATGATTTCAGCGCTTTCATGTAAAATACTACGGGGACATTTTTCTGAAAAATTTTAATCTAATAACTCTTTGCTATTTTTCTTCGCACATTTTTCGGGAAACAAATCCCGGGAAATAAATTCGGGAAATAAATGCGGGAATTCCCGGGATTTTTTAAATATTACTATGACAATGTAAGCACCCATTTTCAGTGCTGCCATTATTTAGACAAATATGTAAATCAAAGAAAAATTATGTATTTTTGAGCCCATTTTATTTGTATCATATATTAATTTGCAAATTTTTTTAAGAGCAGCTTTAAAAAAATCAAAATTCGTGAACAAATGAAAATGACAGATTGTCACTAAGTGGACATAGCGAACATGTAATTTCTAAGAAAAAATCTGATTAATATAGATTATTGGTCCCGTTGTATTTTGCCCATATTTTCATAAAAATTGCGCTTTTAAACAAATCATACTTCGTAAACGATTGAAAATAACAAAACGGCACTAAGTGGGCATAATAAAGAAGTACTGGTCTCCTTCTTCACTAACAAAGAAATCAGAGCTTTATGTAGAACAGGGTTCACGCAACAGCGTTCAATTAAAAATCTTTAAAAACGAGAAAAAACTGTAATTTTCAGGTGGTCACTTTTCCTTAACCACTTAACTATTTCAGTTCAGTTTTGCTTACCAGTCTGATATGGTCATTAGTGCCCTATAAAATAAAGCAAAAATCATTCCAATATCTTTTCTACTTAAGAAGCTAGAGAGATTATTAAAAACTATGAAATTAGTAAACATTTTTCTTCGGGTGGCTACTAATGACACGTTATACAATAAAAAAAATTGAGTTTTTTACTTAAATTAAAAAGAATGTGGCACGGCTAAAGACCTCAAATTTTGTTATTATTTAACCGACGTTTAATGCATTCATAAACTTATTTAATAGATCTCATGAATTGCTATTGTTTTTGTTCAAATTAATTAAATAACATAATATTTTGTATCGTTTTGCATTGGGCGGAAATTGCCGGGAATTCCCGGGAAATCGAAAAATCAATCCCGCTTTCCCGGGAAATGAAAAAGTCCGGGAAAAGAGAAACTCTAAGTGTAATACAATGTAATAATTAGTGGGCGACTTTTATTTGTATTTCAGAATTTCAGAATAAATTTTTCATGACTATTAAATTACATTTTAGAGCTTCCCAATCGGGAAACGATCAGGAAAAAACGCTCAGTCACATCTAACTCACATTAATAAGCGACTTGAAATTACGTGTCGTATAAGTATTTTTCAGGTAAATATTAATCATACGTCATGGAAAACCCAGCTGTATAAATTAACACCAATTACAATTTTTAGGTTAAAAAGGAAGATGAAATAAATGTCAAGTGTTCATACATACAGTGAAAAAACATCCTGCAATATATCCAAAAAATTTTTGTACATGCTGAGATATACTTCGGTATTTCTCACCCACGAAACTCCTTTGCAATATAAAGAAAATGTATGAAAAAAAAAAACATTTGTCATAAATTAAGTAACAATTCACGTTCTTTGGTTCTGTAGACAAGAACTCTGTTGGCCGAGCCATTTGGTAATTATATTTTAAGAGATAAGAACCGGTTTTAAGGTACTCATGCCTGTAAAATATGTCAATGTATGAAAAATAATACTAATATGTATATGTATATTTTTGCATTAAAATTTTTATATATAAAGCAAACTGTCTAAATTTCTGACTGCCATAAGAAAAGAGAGCGTTAAACAATCTTCAATACTATTTTATCGCGAGATCGAGGGAAAGCTGGGTGCTAGACTTAACACAGAAAAAAGTTTACAATTTGCTAACGAACGTACAAAATAACACTATGAGAAAAAAAATTATTCAAGGGTTCTCATTAGGGATGCCAATACCGAAATCTCGATCCCGAAAATACCGAGATTTTTCGGCTATGCCAGTTCTGAACACTGTTAATACGCATGGAATATAGAACAACCATAAATATTAGACCAACTATCACGTACGTCATGCTTGTATAGTAGCCGAGAACTCGGCTGATTGTAGAAGCTACTAACCTATGCAAGGTCAAGATTTTGGCATATCTTTTTGCTACCGGTGTAATAAGGCTATGTCCAGCCTTTGCCATTTAGCCCTTAATTGGTCCAAAGCCTTTTCAGATCTTCATAAGATCCTCTGCATTAGTGGCTGCTTATACGATGGGTCTCGGAAACTCTGTTCATTGTGTTGGAAAAAAGCATTCAACGATCTTGACTACAATATCTTAAAGAGAACTTTAAGCTATGCCGAATGACTGTATAAACCATGAACTGAGGCTTGGACAATTATTATGTTGCTTTTAGCTTGGGGCGGCCAAGGATACTAGTGAGGATGTTCGCTCATCTGTGGATTCCAGAAATATACGGAGGTTTGCGGATAGATCCAAAACCCCGTGCTGTTGTGTGAGCCTTTGGACGCAATGTCAAAATATATGTAGCCATGTGCAAATGGCCTACGGTATTTCAGGTGGAAATTGAGAGAATTGTAACATGTGCCGTCATTATTTTGAATAAAAGTCCTAAGGGCTCACACAAAGCTTTCTTTTCAGATAGACCAGCAGATCCGAAATATATCCTTTAATGGAAATTACCATCCGTGTTTGTGCTAGACTAACTACAAAAGTTATAAATATGTAACAAAATTTTATTTTACTGAATACCTGGTCATAGCGGACTCAGAGCATTTTTGTGCCGTCATTTGGTCAACGGATATCTCAGTAATAGAGGGGAAGGAAATTTCGATCGCTAACGGAGCAGCAATATGATTAAATATTGTTGTAGCTAATTTATTTTCTAAGATCCTGGTTCAATGAATTAACTTTTAATATTGTAACATCCTCTTTCCCAAATTTATATTTTAGTATTCGCTAAAAATTTCAAAATTGTTTTAAACTACATTAAAGTTAGCTTTTCTTTCTTAATTTTTTATAGTTGTTATTAAAAAAGAAAAATTCCGAAATCCCGATAAATGCCGGGATCCCCGAAAATCCCGGGATCTCGAAAAATTCCAGGATCCTGAGATTTGAAATTCTGAAATCCCTAATCCTGGGATTTACAAAAACCAATCCCGCTTGGCATCCCTAGTTGTCATGCACGAGCTGGGTTTTGTTGGAGGTCACTTTGTAAAATGATTTTATAACGGCAAATGTAGTGAAAAAAGGGTTTCTTCAGGTTTTAAATTTAAACAGTCATAATTTTCTTTGTTTCAAAACAGATTTCTACCAGCTGTCCTATTTCTAAGTAATGAACAAAAAAAGTCAAAACACCAAACATACCATAGCTCATTTATTCTTTAATCGATTTTAATGTATTTATACGTTTTAGAAAGCCAATTTAGTGTTTCTTTGCACAAAAGTAAACAATTCTAGTATTTTAATGTCTCGTAGGCAACATAGAGCCGGGAGAAAAAAAAATTGTGCTGAAAAATGTGTTTTTTATACTTAAACTATCATAACTTAGCCATTTTCTAGCCGATTTTCAAGAATCATTCTGTATTTGAGAGATAAGAAACATACCTTTCACACTAAGAAAAGTTTGAAGAAATCTGTTTTGAAACAAGGAAGTTATGACTGTTTAAATTTCAAACTCAAAGAAACTCATTTTTCACTACATTTAACGTTGTAAAATCATTTTACGAAGTGACCTAGAAAAACTAAAGGTATTTTCGCTTTCTCTGGGCTCCAATGAAACAGAATTGGTATGATAATCCCTGAATAATTATATTGTATCACAGTGTAATTAATAAATCAAACAAAATATTAAAAAGATCCTAGAATATACGATATGTATATACCCAGCCAGCAAAATAGACCGACATTGTCTGTATCAGACAATTCTGGCAAAAGTCTGACTTTATTCTTAGAGACTTCGTACAGATTTCTGTCTGACATTAAATATATCGGAGGGAATTTTCCAACTTTTGTGTACCGATATGTCTGATAGAATTCTGACTGATTTCGTACAGATGTGTCTATGTTGTTATAATTCCCATTGTTTGTTTCTTTTTTTAAACAATGACAAATAAATCGATATGTCATTAATCGTCAGTTTTGAATAAAAATGGAGCTAAAAATTCATAAAAAAAGGTACGTACATACATATATAAGTTGCGAAAAATAGATATAAAATATATATAATTTTATTTTGCTAGATATTGCCTTGGAGAATCACCCAAGAGCAACAAGCTGGGATGATTTTTATTCAAGAAAACACTGAAAACTTAACGTGGGATAACGGAAACTAACTTCAATTTTAGAAAAATCCGTCGGAAGCAAAATACGACATACAACATTCCGTGGACGATGTCTTTAAAAAGTTTTATCTTGTCCAATTGGTAAAATTATTCAAAATTTATTTTATTTATGTAATTTTATACATGTGTACCTACATACATATATCTATAATAAATAAAACGAATAAAAAACGATTTATGGAAAAAAGTATCACTTAGACTTCCGCCAGACTTCTGTAAGAAATCTGTACGATTAGTCGATTAGAATTGCATTCGAAACTCTTTCAGATATCTGTCAGAAAATAATTCGAATGTCGGCTAATAAATCAGAATTTCCCAAGATTTTTCATAAGATTTCTGTCAAATTTCTATCAGAAATGTCGGTCAAAAATTCAGAATTCCCCACGACATGTCTGTCAGAATTCGTGTCAGCCGCTTCATACATTTTTGGGTCAGAAGTCTCACAGAATTCGTATATGATTCAAACCTTTTTGTCGACGTTTCTTTCAGATATCTTACAGACGTCGAACTATTTTGCTAGCTGGGTATGCACTAACAAAACAATTTATATCTGTAACAATTTCAAATATATATGTATGTATGTAGCTTGAAAATATACCTCAAAATAGTAAAAAATATATCAATGAGCAAAAAAGAAGACCCTCCTTTTGCTTAATTTTTTTTCTATGAGTTGCGTGATTATGTACTACAGCGTTTACATACACTATTTTTTCTCCTCGATTAATTAAAGCAGGTTCGTATTTAGTCAGACGATGTTTAACGATTGATAATAATATTATTTTATTCTTTGCACATAAAAAAAATACATACAAATGAAAAAGGGTTGGTTAACTTTTCGCACTTCAATGTGTTGAAATAAATAATTGGCATAAAATTTGCATGTGCGTATGTATGCATGTTTGTAAGTAGATCTCATTTTTATAATAAAAAACAATATGGACACATAAAAAAACGTGTAAATTGTTTTTGTTGCTTGTTGTATTGTGTATAACCACGGAGTTCTGTCCTTGGCAGAAGTATGAGCAAGCATATTAATGTGAAACACAGAAAAAAAAAGAACTAATGTAAAAGTATTCCTATTTTCCAAGTTTTATACACTCCTACCGAGTTATACATTTTTGATACAGTTTCTTGTACATACAACCTATTGTAGCAATTGTACGTTTCATAAATGTTGTTAATAGTTCCTACTAAGACAAAATTAACACTATATTTCATGAAATTTGTCACATTAATGATTTTCCGATGGTCATACAATGCACAGGAAAGCAAGTAGGGTGGAAAAAGTGTATAAAATGAAATTTCTGATATTTTTTTTCAAGTTTCTTTATTCCATTACCTTCTCTACAATTGCAATTAGCACATAAAATTGACTTTATGATGAAAATTTTATGAAATATTTTATTGAGCTTAGTTATCATATACATATAAGGCGAGAAGTTGAAAAACTTGTTCCTTGCATTTCAAAAACTCATAATGGCAATGAATTTTCACAGAGAGCACCACGCTGCTTTGGTATCTGAAGAGAAAAACAGAATAAAGTTCCTCCTTGACCATTGTGATGTACATTGAAAGTTGGAATGAGTTCCAAAATTCTTTCATCCCTTACAACCATATCCCCTTACAACCATATCCTGCTTATATAGTATTTCTTTTTTAATTGTTCCTCTCCCTAAGATCCCTGATCTTAAAGCTTACTACTGTAGACAACAGTGTCTTTGTGACCCACTAAGCGTCTAAAATAAAGAATTTGTTATTATCTTCACATAGTGTGAGCATCATTAAAAGGTTCTAATGAGATTGCCTCAATTTTCTTTCACCACATTCAGAAAAGTGACTCGACGAGTGTGCATGAAATAACATTGTTCTGCGATTGATCTACTAGACAAAGTAAAAATTTGACTGTAGTTGGAATGTTGAGAAAATGGCTATGAGATACGCAGTCTGGGGGAAAAAATAACAATGGTGTTTCCTGATGTCGGACACTCCTTCCTTCCGGCAGATAGGGTTTTTGGGCGAATCAAAAAGAAAAAAGAACGCTCGGTGTCAGGGAACACTGGGTTGAAACGAAGGTCTTCGGCCTGCTACTTTCGACCTTATACTATCGGCATGCCACCTTCGGTCCCATTCGGTCGCTATGTCAGACGCCTCCTCATCATTATGAAGGTAGTATTTTCAACAGCTGGATGAAAAAAGAAGACAATTCGTCAACAAAAAACCACTATCGCCTGGAAGAAATTAGCCTAGCACCTGCTGTTTAACCGAGACCCGTGCACTTAGCAAGGAAACCAACCGTTACCCAAGACACAATCCTGGTCTAAGGATTCCAAAAAACTGGAACAAAAATCTCCTCAAAACCCTAGAAGTTCCTCATATTCCCGAAAACTAGGACGAAAATCTGCCCAGCATGCCAGAATTTTTACGGAAAACAACAGCAACTCCGAAAACTGCGAAAATACCAAAGCGGCAACAGAGAGTTTTTAAGGAATTTTAAGGAATTGCTGCAAAATACAACAATAGCTGAAAACGTCATGACTTCAATGCTTAGCGGAGACATTTAATTTTTATTATGTTTTGTGTATTCAATGTCTTCTAAATATTGAAATTTTTCATTGGTTATTTGTAGCCCAATGTGTTAAGTACTTGGCTCCCATGACATCGTCATGATAAAATAAGTTGCTAAAATGCCAAAGTGAAAGTAGTAAAGGGTATGTTTTTTAACCAATTGAACTCATTACTTTGCCATCAAAATTTTCCTGGGTATATTTTTATTTATAGAAAAAATGTGAAGCATGTAAAAATTATAACTTAAAAACTAAAATTTCACATATGCACCTGAATGAAACCAGGTAAATGAAGGTAGTAATTTCAACACCAGCATGAAAAAAGAAGACAATTCGTCAAGAAAAAACCACTATCGCCTGGAAGATACTTAGGCGATACTTTTCAAGAGTTTAGCCGAGCACCTGGTGTTTAACCGAGATCCCTTCACTTAGCAAGGAAACCAGCCATTGCCCAATACAAAAACCTAGTCTAAGGATTCCTAAAAACTAGAACAAAAATCTCCTCCAAAACTTTAGAAGTTCCCCGCATTCCAAAAAAAAAAACTAGGACAAAAATGTCTCCAAAATATCAGAAGTATATATGTAGGCAATGGTGGCGTTCGTCCTCTTTTGGGACTTCAAAACCGGCTGATCTGAGCAGGTGATCAGCTATCTGATTAGTGATCAGCTATCTGATCAGCTACCTGATCAGCTATATGACCAGGTTATCAGATAGCTGATCCGCTGATCATATAGCTGATCAGCTAGCTGATAACCTGACCATATAGCTGATCAGGTAGTTGATCAGATAGCTGATCACCTGATCTGATAGCTGACCGCCTAATCAGATTATGAAAATTCCTCCACACTCACCCATTTGTAACAGGGCTGCCACCATATTTTGGTTTTCCCGGTTTTGAATTCCCCAAACAGGGCGATCGCCACCATTATCTATCTACTTTCGCCAACCTCAACCGATTTTAAAAGTTTTTATGCACATTAGCTGTGGACAAAAAGGATAATATAATAAAACAATTATATTCTAAAAATGCGAAAGGTTATGGCTAAATTTGCAAAATAAATTTATATTATAAAAGTATAATGTTCAAATTTTTTCTTCGTAATTAAACTTGGTTGAATTTTGCAAAAGTTAAAAGACTTCTAATGTTTTTTACAAGGGATGGATTTAAGTTCATGTCCTGCACATTTTGGAAAATATAGTGTGCAAATATAGCCCCTCACCTATTGATATGTCAACTTTCAAATAACGCTGACCCGTAGCTTAGCAGTTATATATTTTTAACCGTTTATTTTGTGAGCAGCTCCAAAATCCACTGGGAATGTTTTGCATGTAATACATTTAATTGAAATTTTGTTTATAAAAATTTTAACTTTTCCAATTCCCAACCGATTTTTATAATTTAGGGACTATTGTCATTTTTATAAGATACACTTTTTAAGAAAATAAAAACAATGGGTAATTTCTCAAGCAAAAGTTTTTGTAAACGAATTCCCCAAAAAAATTGGGGTTTGTCGATAACTTACGACTTTGAGGGTGCATTGTAATTTTTTAAAATGGGAAAATTATCTACTCAACTAGACCTACAAGGCTCATTAAGTCGTTTTTCATGATTAAAAAAAACTTACTGTTTTGTATCAGTGTGTTATTAATGATTATTACTTTCGATTAATATATTTTTGCAAGTATTCTATGAGCAAGTGGAAAATAAGAGGTCCACTTAACGTGTTTTTACGTATATTTATATTAAAAAAATCCACTTACCTAAACGAACAAACACGACAAAAACAAATGTCTTAAACATTATCCTTTTGCAAGCTTAAAGAGTTTTTTGATTTTTGTCTGTGACCAGAATAACGTTTTTATAACGTCTCGGTTTCGTTTTATTGTACAAAATCTGCAACCAGTTCTTAATCATGTACGTATATTTCTTATGTCTGCTTACAGGATCAATCGTCTATTAGTTGTATGGCAAATAGAAGACTTTTTTGTTGTTGTTGTTTTTATCTAATATTTGTTTATGTGTGTGTGTATGTATATGCTTGGATATATATTATTATACTCCAACGACTGCGTACACAGATGTGTGGGTGTTTTAAAAGGAAAATACTAAATAATACAAAATTATTTCGTTTAATTTTTCTCAGTTTTTTTCTCGTTTTTTTTTAAATATGCTTTTATTTGGTATTGCTATTTTTTTTAATCTCTATCCTTAAATATCCTTGTGTCTGCTTTGCTGTTGATGCTGTGTTTGTTGTTATTCTATCGGCTTTCGTGCTATTTGTTGTTGTTGTTGTTTTGATTTATATGTTGGTGTTATCGTTGTTGTTTTTTGTTGTTGTTGTTGTTTTCGTTTTTGGTGCTTGGCTGATTTGCTGAGTTGGTTGATTTTTTTAAATCTTTTTGTTTTTCGTTTCCTTTTTGTGTGTAAGAATTTTTATTCAATTATACAATGTCACAAAGATAGAAAATGCGTTTTGCTTCTTTGCTATACTTTGTTCTTTTTTTTGTTGCAATATTTGTGTAACAAAACTGATTTAACTTTTCTTCTTCTTTTTTGATTAAATGTAAAATTTAATTGTTTTTAGGGTCTTGCCGATCTTACTTGAAATTAATGCTTTCACTGAATCGGCATTTACCCCTTACGCCTTCTTTTGTAACCACGTTGCGTCATTTTAAATTTTTTATAGTTTCTTTAATAATTTCAAACATTTTATTTAATTATTTTTGTTAAATTTTTAATTAAATTTTTTTGTTATAAATTTTCACACTATATATTATTTTTAGTTTTCGTTCCGTTTCACCTTTGTTGTTTATATTTTATCTGTATGGGTGTTCGGCAATTCCCAGGATTATATTTTAAATACACATTTTTTTATAACGAAATACTAATTTTAAAAGATAAAAAAAACTGTAAAAATGAGATTGTATTAGTGAGTTGGCTGTGTGTCTGTTTTTATAGTGTTTAAGCAGAGTTTAAGTGCACGTAATTATATATTTTTATTTAAGTGCATTTATTTAGATAACACTATGCAACAAGATAACTACTATATTTGTTTGATATAATATCGCCCTCTTAATACAAAAACAGTCTAAATTTAACGGTCAAAGATAAGATGAATAATAAAATTTTTTTATATAAAGTTTTGGATCCTATTTTCACCGAATCGTTCATAGCTTAAAAAGGTTTCAAAAAATATTATTTGCTGTGGGTTAGCCTAACCTACTTATATGCATCTCGTTGGTGCTAATGCCAACTCATCAGTACACATTTAACCATTATGTTTAAATTATTTTTTTAACACGTTTACAGAAAAAGTTATTTTACTTGTATTCAACGAATGAAATTATCGACTTAGATTCGATAAGTTTTTGCAAATTACGTTAATTCAATGTATTTATTTACATTATTTATTTACTAAATATTACAAATACAATTACAAATTATATTATGTAAACTTAATTTAAACGAGAATAGTAACAAAGACCTTCACTCGTTGCAGTGAAACAGACCATAGTCTATGATGGGAATTGAACCCACAACCTCCACACTGATAGCCTAGCATACTACTACCCACTAGCCTACCGAGGTACCCTGATTTAATGTAAGCATACGTTGTTTTATTGGAAAAATTCATTGAAATTCAATGTTAAACGGTGCACTTAAAGCATTCATTATTGTTGCTCTATACACAAAATTAATGAATCAGTTCATTGATTTATCAACTTGATTTATCAAATTCGTTGTTTTTGAATGATGGGTAATTGAAATCTGATTTTTTCAAGCTATGTGATTTTTTTATTGGTGTCTATTCGGGAAAACGCGTCGAAGTAGTGAAAAATTACATTATAACAAAAACAAAATTTCAGAAATTGTTTTTGTTTTCTATACATTTCTAAAATCAAATAAACGTGAGAATTTTAACGCGTATCTCTCTCTCTCTCTCTCTCTTTTAAAACCGGTACATTTTTTATGATAAACGAAAACAATTTATGCAGTTTTGTTTTTGTTTGACATGTATTTTTCACTTAGTCGACGCGTATTCCCGAATAGACACCATTATTTCGGATTTAGGTCTTCGCTAATGTGACTATTAATTTGTCTTACGAGGCACAGTGGCTCTAATTGGAAAAATGGTAATAAATCTGTATCTTTGTAAGTTGAGATCCGATTAGAAAACGATGTATGAAAAGCTTATTCAGGTGTATACAAGCTTTCAAATTGTGGAGATTTTGACTACCTTGTTATATTGTTAATTGACCTTAACCTTAAAAATTTTTTATAAAATATTACAAAAAGGTCGAAAAATAAAAATAATCTATATCGCTAAAATTTTTTCTAGCATAAAAGGAATGCTAGGTTTTTTGAATCAATAGTAAAGAAATAAAAATTAAAAAATTTACTTCAGACCAGTTTTCATGCAGGTAAATAAAATACTTCTGAAAACCTGAATATTTTTAAAAAATCTGCTATCCTGGCCGCATTTTTAAGGAGGCGAGTAACAATTAAGAGCCAGATTAATTATATTAAATATGTATATTTTTTTGAGAAATTTAAACAGCTGGATGGCCGTTTATTTCTTAATCGATTAATTTAGAAATTCGTATTAGAACTCACACCTTTCGTTCAATGCTGGATGAAGCGTGCATGCCTTAATCGACTGAAAATTTCAACTGTAGTCTTTGTTAAAGTCTATTTTCTTTTGAAATATTAGAAACAAAATATTTCAGTTTTAAGAACATCAACCAATTATGATCTAGCCAAATTTCACTCTCATTTCAAAGTCTTAACTTTGATTTTTATTCATGACCACATGAATTCATGCATATTATCAAGTATTGTGCTAAACACCGTAAAATATTTTTTGACAATTTTGGCTTTGCTTTTACCGGAGATATTGACGAAATAGAGAATAAACTCGAAGCCAAAACTCAAGATTTTAAAATTCAAACTCAAACATCTTTGAAAAGGGTTTTCATGTCCGATGTAGTTAGCTTTGATACCCTGTAGTCTAACGTTTGTTTCAACAGGGTAGCCCGCATTTTAATATTCTTAAAGCTAAGCTCCTCCTTTATGATTTTTACGTACATCATTTTGTATTCGGATCGCTGGTTTTAAAGATACAGACATATTAAACTTTTTTCCAAGTGGAAATAGTGAATGTTAATGCCTGTTTTACACTATCTCACAAGCCGTTTGACTTCTGTAGAAAATGCAACCCTGATCTAATGAGTTTATGGAAAGTTTTAAAAACGCAATAACAACACATTAGCCCAAATCGCAATCTTGCAAATGGTCTTGCATCGTAGTATTTGCAAAATGGTATAGGATATTGATACTCACCACTAAAAATTGTTAAGTGGTGAGTATCAATATACTATACGATGCAAGACCATTTGCACAAAATTGTGAACTCGGCTATTATATCAGGGTTGCATTTTGTGCAAAAGTCGAACAGCTTGTATAATAGTCGAAAAAAAGCTTAAGCGGCACAAACTCCAAAAAGTTATATTAACGAAATACGTATACTAGCTGACGACATTTTAAAATCACTCATACGCATGACGTGACTACTTTTTCATTAGACAGTCTAAAAATATGCAATTACTTTTGTGCATATCTTGTTATACATACATGCTTAGTCCCACTTTACACAATTCAAGTCTTATTGATCAGCTTCTTATTCAGCTGGGAGAAAAACAGAGAAATGTGTATTCATTTCTCTGTCTTTCTCACAGCTGAGTAAGAAGCTCATCAATAAGACTTGCAACGTCTAAACGTTGCCTTATTAGGGAGGAGTGTCGATGTATGAAGGCAATTAAGTGATCCGATCGATTTTTAATACTCTCACGAAGTTATATAATATATATGGGGCATTATTTTTGATGTGGACAACCCAACATTTTTTCCTCGAAATTCATTGATATTTGGCATAAATATAGTTCTAGTATGTATAAATTTGTATGCAAAATGTTTTTTTTTTTGGTATGATGTTTATTTGTCGAGTTATGGATGCGAAAGTGTTGCCGTTTTGAAATTTCTTTTTAAATTAATGTCTAAAAAATTAATTACTAAAAAAAATAAAACAAATAAATTAAAAAAAACATTTTATTTAAAAAGAATTTTTCTTTCATGATCAAAACCGGAAGTGAACAATTGAAATTAAAATTTTTCTAACTTCGACCATTTTAAAAATTAAGTTATTAGTTTTAGTCGAACTGTATGGGTTTATATCCAAAGAAATTTAATTATTTTGGCTTGAGTTCGGCTTTAATTAAATTTTTCAATAAAATTATATTTTTATTTAGAATTAAATCTGAAGCATGTAGACAAAGAAAATTTTTGACTGCACGGAGGGTTGAACTGACATGTTTTGACAGCTCCTGCTAATCTCTTCAGAGCTCTCTACCATTTAGACCACTCGACCAAAGTTGGTGGTTTGGAGTCAAGAGTTGAATATTATTCATACTGTTACTCTTAGAGCTGTATTTCATTTAATAGTTATTGATATTAATTTTTTTCTTTATGTCTTGTTTTAACCTTCACTAGAATTCCTAAAACAGGGAAAATATATTCCAAAAAATGGGGGTGTTTGCAAAAATGGTCGTCTTATCTTTATTTGTCGTGTGATATTTAAATAACTTTCGGTATATTTAGGCAACACTTAAGGTCTTAAAAAATTTTTAGTTTTGTGGCGATCTTTGCTTTGCACTCTGATGAATTTTTAAGGGAACTATAAGGTTTTTTTTAATTGGTCAAATTTGGATAGCGCTGGATGGAGAACCATTGCCTGTTTTGATCCCATGTTTCTTCTACAATAATTTTTCGGAGGTTTTCTTTGAAAAAAAAAACCAGCAAAACTTTTGTATGTTCCAGAGAAAATTTATTTTATATGACCGAAAAAACCTTTTTGGGGGAAAACCCAAGAAATTTAATATATCTTACATGTGTCATGCGTTTAACTTTTTACCGAATAAAGATATCAGCATGAAGTTTTCAGCATTTTATTCATTTTATTCTAAATTTTATGCAGAATATCGCTGTTTTTTTTCGACAAACTATCGCGCACTAGTTTCGTCCACCGCATCAAAAAAACTTACTGCCTGTTCACCGATGTCGAAGAATTTCTTTCTTTCGCACAATTACATTTAAAACAAATACAAAATTTTTGAGTTTGTTTTTGCTTTAAATGTAATATGTGCAAAAGAAAGAACTCCTTCGATATCGGCGAACAGGCACTTAATTAATGTTGCCCAAAAATAAAAGACAAAAATTTTCGAGGGCAATTATCTCTGAAACTAAAAGACATATTCCACGCATGTAAGCTTATTTTATGTGGACATTCTCAAGGATTATCTATATGTATAAAATTTTAGCATTCGGACTATAAATTAAATTTTGGCGATTTTTTAAGAATTGTACCGTCCGACGTGGCCAATTTGCGACTTTGCCTACATGTGAGGCAAGTGCATTTAAAAACACCTCAGCTATGTCTGTTTGAAATTTTACAACTACATCCTTAACGGTTAAAGAGTTACCGAATTATTTCCAAAAAAAGGGTTTTAAGCCACTGTGCAATGACACAACCATATCTATTCTCTCCGTGGAAGAGCTCTATCTCGGGCTCAATATAAAATGTGCATTAAATTAAGTATAAATTTCATATTGAAGTAGCAAATAATAGCGATTTTTAAATATGACCACATCGCTGCAATTTTGACTACAAACTTTCATATTAATATGTGGAATAGAAGCAGAGCTGTGGAGATGGAAAAAAAGTCATCTGCAACTTTCTCACATTCTGGTACAAGTCTAACATACAAATTCGGTATCATTATTGATGATCTATTCAAAAAAGCATTTATATTCAAATAATTTTTTTGCTATATAAATATTTAAAAGTTTTTGCAAAAAATAAAAAAATTAAAAGAAAAACTTTTGTAATAATTTGAATGCCTTTTTGAACAAAAAGAAAAAGAGTAAAACAATTGTGAATGTCCCTAAACGCATGCCCAACACTGTAAGTTTATATAAATGAAGATACAAGCGAGTTGATTGCTTGTATATGAGTGTATATTTGTTCATTTTGTGTTTGTTTGTGTTTGTGCGTGTGCGTATGTATGTGTTCAATTTACTCGTACACCAATATTAAAATACAGATGTGGCTGTGTGCAAGTAAGGTTACTTTTGTTGTTGCTAGTGTTTATATTGTTATTGTTGTTGGTGTTGTTGTTTTAAATATCCTGTACACACTAAGGGCGTGTGCTTTTTCTTTTCTTTATACTTTTTTTTTAGCTTTCTTATTTGCACTTCACAAAATTCTATATATAATTTTAATAAAAAATAATTTTTTCAAGAACATTTTTTTTCTAAAAAAAAACTGCACATTTAAACTAATACTACGCATTAATCTTAAGACTATATTATTTTCTAATATTCATTTCACTTGCTGTACACTTTTATTTGTTTAAATAAATTTTTTCAATTAAATATTTTTTGCTGAAAAAATTTCCAAGAGTGAGAGCAGCTGTTGTAATTATTTAAGGCTTGGATTTTTTTCAGTTTTTCTTTAATTTTATCATATTATGCTTAAAATTTCTTTGTGTTAAAGTAGTTTTACTTTTTTGTTCTTAATTAGATGCTTAATATATTTTAATTTTATGGTTTTTACTTATTTTGCAAAAATTTTAATTTTTTAAAATAAAATTTATATATTTTTTAGAATATGACTTTCTTTAGTAACTCACAGATAACAATTGATTCTTTTGTGAAAAATTTCTTGATACAGATGCTGTAACTTTTATACGAATATACTCTCATCTCATCTCTGCTCATCTCATTTTGTTTAAACAAAATTTTCTCTCCTTCTCTGTCTTTGAATTTTACTGTTGATGCTGAGCTCAAAAGATGAAAGAGTATATGTTGATTAGAGCTTTTCAAAATTAAAAGCTTTAAATAAAATACTGCTTTTCTAGTCCAATTAAGCAATTCACCTGCAGAATTTCTATGGAAATCATTCATAAAAGTTTTCTCGAAGAGTTTTTCATTCGTCTTACAAAAACAGCCTTTAAGTGTGTTGTTGCATTAAGTGACTGACTGACTGTCTTCAGAAACTTTTCGCATTTAAACATTCATTTTGTTAGAGTTATCAGGCTTGTAGTTGTATTAAAGTTAATCTAAAAACCCTTTGTAATTCAATGTAGCTAAAAGAAAATCCATGAAAATTTTTATACAACTTTATTTGAAGCCCTGTGTTGCTTAAGATTACTAAGACTGAATATGGAATGTAACATAAAATCTATATTGTTCGTACCTATTAAAAATGTTTATCATAGGAAGTTAAATACATATATATTGAAAACCTAAGCAAACTATTTTAAAATGGATATTTTAGTTTAGTTATCATAAATTACAATATTGTAATTTTTGATTTAATATTTATTACCATTTATTAGACTATAACTATTTTTAGCTTGATATAATTTTAAATGAATTTATATCAGTTTATTTATACACACTGCAATTTATGTCATTAAATTCGAAACGTCTACAATAATTCTAATGCACACAATTGACACACTAATTTAGAAAAGCAAAAGTACTTGTGAAAATTATTCAAATGTGATGAGCTACACATATACACATACACATACTTGCAAGCAATAACTTGTCATACATTATCTCAGTTATTTATATATTTTCTTAGTATGCATTTTAAGTTGGAGGTAATCATTTTATGTCAAATCAGAAATACAAAGATACAAATAATTACACTGTGTGACAACATTTATTTTTTATGACATTGATCAGCATATAAATAAATATACAAGTTTATCTGCGTTTTAAGAGCTCATGCTTAGGATTCATTTTATTAAAAAAATTTGATAAAAATCACACATAGCCTTCTGTAGTATTTAAAACAAAAAGTGTTTAGGATCTCCTGAAAAAAAGGTTTTTAGACATACGCACTTATTCAAGAAAACCACAGAAATTTCGGTAAGCTTTTTCGTTCCCTAGAACTGAAAGTTGTTTCTTTAGTTATTGGGGACATTGAACGTGAATCTGCACTCCGCTTGTTTTTGACAGGTTTAGCTTTCAAGATTTATCGTTATGTCAAAAAGGAAGCAGCTGCACGACAATTACTCTCACCAATAATGAAAATGCTTCGAAGATCAAAATAACTTATTTTTATGTATTTTCATCTGTATTTATTTTTTGTATTTCCATTTTCTCCATCATCTCTAGTTTTCGCGATATAGCATTATGCAAAAAATAAAGGCACTTTCACAACAAAAAAGCATAGCTTGAGAAGGGGGTTTCTATTCAGTAAAGAACAAAAAAAAAACCGAAACTCTACAACAACATAATTTTGAGTCCGTGCAAATATTGTTCCTAAATTTGCTCAGTACTTCCAGAGATATCATAAAAGTTTAACCCAAAAAAATATAAAAATTTTATAAATAATTTTTAATTTTTTGGTTTTAAGAATTTATAAAAAATACAAATATAATAAAAATACAATGAGATTATTTTTGATTTAGTAGCTTAGTAAGCTAAATGTATTCCAAAAGAACTGAGACATTTTTTTTATAGAAATTGGGCACAACTTTTGATTTTATTCATAATTCAGTGAGAGAACTGCATTGATAAAAATTAAATTTTCATACAACAGCAATTTCTGACTTTGTGTTTTGTGTTTGCTACTGTTGTATGGAAATTTTATCAATTCAGTTCTCTCACTAAATTGTGAATAAAATCAAAAGTTGTACACCAATTTTAATGAAAAAGGGCTCAACTGGAATATATTTAGATACATACTACTGGATAAAAAACGGACCCGTTGTTGTATCTTTATTTTGTTATAAATTTTAAAAACAAAATGTACAAAAATTTTATAAAACATAATTTTTTTTTGCTCAAACTTTTACGATATCGCCAAAACTACTGTGCATATTTAGTTGTCGAATTTTGAATTTGTTACTTAGCTGGCTGCCACTGATACATTGCTAAAGGCGCCTTCTATGTCTAGGAAGGCAGCCATAGTTAGTATA
Organism: Panzeria rudis; assembly: GCA_956483635.1. Taxonomy (NCBI): domain Eukaryota; kingdom Metazoa; phylum Arthropoda; class Insecta; order Diptera; family Tachinidae; genus Panzeria; species Panzeria rudis. The sequence goes on along the minus strand of OY101448.1, from coordinate 23,842,708 downwards.
CTGTTTATGTTGAAGGGATCTCTGTCTGAACCTTACCACCTTGTGCAGTGCCGTTTCAGTAGAGCGTCCCTTAAAAGAAGGCATGCTGACTATTTGCGAGTCTTGTCAACCCTACAAGTCGATGTCTAATAATCTTTCCAGCGTCTTCACCAGGAAAGACAAAAGATTAATTGGTCGGAAGTCTTTTGCATCTTCGTGACTTCTCTTACCAATTTTTGGAATGAAAACTACTCTGATCTTCCTCCAGATGATCGGCAAAGAGGCAGAGTTTATAGAATCTAAAAAGCCAGGGGATGATAGAGCTCTGTAGCATCTTTGGCATTACGCCAAGAGATTCTCTCCACGGATATAATGTCATCATTGACATCGAGCTGCTTCCCACTAAAGAGAGTGATCACATTGGCCGTGTCCGTACAGCCGGGAAAGGGTGGTTTAAAAAGTATATCTAGTGACTCTGCAGAGGATTCTGACTAGGCAGGATCCATCCGCCCTTTTAACGAACGTTGAACATGAGTGGTTCATGACCAGAGCCCTACTAAGCCTTGCAAAATCTTTAGTATTGTCTATTGACTCACAGAAATACCTCTATGAGTTTCTTTGGCGACTTTTAAGGCTTTTTATATGCTTTTAGCTTGTCGCGGTAAGGTTGCCACATTTTAATATCGTAGCAAGTATTGAAGGCTTTACATGCCTCCTTACATAGCTTAGCGAGTTCCGAGCTCCACCACGCAAGGAAAATCTTTTTAGCTTTCGTTAAATGGCACGAAATCTCGAAGGCTTTGGTTATAGTCTTCTTGAAGATTTCTACATTGTGTTCAAGTCCATCAATCGTATTCTCGATTTCTGGTACTCTTTTTAGTTTATATTCCAGAATCCCGTTGAACTTATTCCAGTCAGTTCTCCTTGGGTTTCTGAAGCGCTCTTTTTGTTTATTTTGTACTCTAACTTCGAAGAGTATTCAATTATGATCCGAGAAGGAACTCTTATTGGATACCCTCCACTTGTCGATCGACAACCTAAATTTGTCGTTTACGAGAGTAATGTCCAGAGCCTCTTGCCACCCACTAAACCTGTCTGAACTCGGAAAGATAAAAGTCTTCGAAGTACCGGAACTACAAATAGTTCATTTATTAAGGTTAATTAAATCTAAGATGTGCTCTCTCACGTCTGTCATAGATTTCACTGCTGCGCCATATTGCATGCCTAGCATTGGCATCACAGCAGAGGATGATGTCTTCATTGGCGCCAATGGATGCAATGATAGCTTCCACGTCGTCTGGCGATGCTGGCTTGTCATATGCTATGTAGCATGATGCGATAAGAAAGCTCTTGCGATCCTCGCAACTGTAAGGTCCTTGAGCATTAGTAAGCAACAGATCCCTGTGAACATGGTGAACAGTTTCATTAGATTTGTGAACCTATTGAAGAACATTGAAAAAGTAAGAAAAATCTCACTCGTATAGCAAAAATATGCTGGATATTAATTGATAAAGATATAGAATTGCCTAAATTTAAAATAAAAATTCAATGAAGAAATACTCTCTTAAATAATAATAGTTGCTTTCGTCGATTTAGTAAAAACTGTTATGTCTACAGCTTTCTTTTTTATGGCAAGTTATAATGAAATTTTACGTGAGACAAAATGTTTATTGCAAACTAGCCTCATAACATCTGATTTTGTGGGACGTTTTACCACTAATGACGAATAAATATGTAATTAATCCTTAAACTCATTTGAAGTTTTTACTCATTTCTGGCGTTTACGCTAATTTTGAGGGTTGGTGTTTTCTAGAGGACATTTCGGTCCGCTATATTGCTATTTAAGGAGAGCTCTTTCAAATCGTTTTTTGAAGAAAGGGACAAAAGGACTCATACATCAGAGTGTTAGTGGATTAAAATGCTCCAGAAAAACGCTTCTGGTAATGTTTTACATATAAGAGTAATTCTATTTAACTGGGTGTGACCATTTTACACACGTTTTTTATTATAAATCAAGAATATAAAACTTTTTACTTAAAAAATGTTGCGGCTCGCAAGGACATTAAGCTTAAAGTCGTTGAATAACAGGTAGATAATTATAGAACACGATTTTTGCTCAAAATGGTCGTCAGAAAGCTGCGACGGGTGTGACCCTACAAATCTTAGTTTTGAAGAATTGTGACTTTCAGTACAAATTTGGTACAGATATCTGTTCAAAGTGTTTTTAATTGTATTATGTATTTAATGTTTGACAAAAAATTATTTTTCTTATTAAAAAACTATTTTTACACTGAGACGGGTGTGACCTAGTACAAAAATTAAAAAAAAATCGAAAAAATAAAACTTTTTATTGATTTAATTAATATAAATAATATAAAGATAAGCTCACAAGAAAATAATAGGACATTAAATTATTTGCTATCAGTTTTATTATAGACAGCAGAATACTCTAGCTGAATATATTTTAAATTCATTTAAAAGCAAAATAAGTATATTCTTTTCAGAGATAACGGTTTTTATTAATAATGAGAGATGGAATAATAGAAAATCTGAAATAAATATTACACATACAAAGAGGGAGAGCAAAATGTTGCTTGCATGATCAGTTAAAAGTGCCTCAAATTGATTAAACAATATTAAATAGTGTGTTTTTTCTATAATTGGCATTCTATAAAGGACATCAATTGAGAGATTTTTATTAAAAATGAGAAAATTATTTTTTCTTTCCATAAGGCCGTTTTACTTTGCACTCATAATGTAAGGATTGTAAGATATCCAATGCCGATTCACTATAGCAAAAGGTGAATGGGTTAAGCTTTTAAAATTCCGATACACGTACATTTTATTGCCGCTCCTACGTGTATCAGTCGTTACAGTGTTGTTATTTTGAAAAAATTTATTTTGTTGTGCAGTGTAATTACATGTACAGTGTAAAAAAATTATTAAAGTTAAAGAAGTTACATTTTGGAAAAATTTAAATCTATCATATTTCAATCAGGTTATACGGGATTTTAATGGCTACATATATATATTTAAACCATTTTTATTACTGCTCAGTATATACTTTCTAAAATTAGTTTTCTATTTTATTTCTATTCTCGTAACAATTATCACATAAATGTGTTTGATTCATAATTGCAGCACATACGAGTACATTAAAGGATTAGTACTTTTCTTTGGGGAGAATAACCTGTAGGATGCTTTGCTTTTCTAAAAAGGGAATTTTTTTTGTCTATAAAAAGAAAATGTATCTTATTTAAATTTTTTTATCTTGAAAAAAAAATTTTTTTTAGATAAATATTTCTTAGAAATTCTCTATTCCATTATTCTTGCGTTCATGACAGCACGCCTACGCATTGTTGAATGTTATAAATAGTTAGATGTTGCTTTCTTTTTATATTTTTCATATGTAACTAAATTTAACAACCAGAATTTTTAGAAAATGAGAAGTATCTGCGTGTTCAGGTATGATTGTGTGCTTGTGCTTGTGTATAAGTATAACAGTTAAAATATATATGTGTTTGTAGTAAAATAATGTCTCTTTTAGATAAATACGGCTGTATACATTTTTAGAGAATGAGAAACATCTGCGTGTTCATATATGAGTGTGTGCTTGTGTATGAGTATAAGAGTTAAAATATATATGTGTTTGTAGTAAAATAATGTCTCTTTTAGATAAATACAGCTGTATAATTTTTTTTAAGAAGGGTCAGTATAGTTTATTACCAAGAAAGCTTTTTCCCTATAATGTTTTATGTTTTACGCAGTGGGATACAGAAAAAGATTTACAGCAAGAGAGGAATAATTTTAGTGTGAGGATTATTGTAGTTTTTTCTTCAGCGTGTTTACGAGTACATAGTTGTTGTTGTTTTTTTTTTGCAAAAACTAAAATAACGTGTTGCTCCTTTAGTTCGTAAACTTAGAGATTGTGTTTGTTTGTGTGAAAACTTATCTACATACATTCATATATATCAGTATATAAACATGAATGTATTAAGCGGTGACTAGATACATCAATATTCAGTTTCAATACATTGGTTGTGTACGTGTCTTATGAAAATCAAAAGCATTTTGGTATTCTTCAATATTACGCATACGTGCATATGTATGTGTGATTATTTTTCATCAACAAACGCACAAAAACACATACATATATTGAAGCTGAATATTGACTTGCCTGGCAGCCGCTTTAATGAGTATAACTGCAAGCATCTATTCGTTTGAAAATTCGATTCTATAGTTGTTTTCTTTCGGTATAATTTATGTTATATGTATGTGTTAAATTTAAAAAAAAAAAATGTCTTTGTTTATTGGTATTCCTACGCTTAGAGCACAGAAAAAAATAGACAAGAATTATATTCAATAAAACCATGTTATTAAAAAAAAATGAATTTAAATAACATTTATCTTTAACATAATAAAATATTTCGTTGTAAGTATTTCTTTTCCATGCCGGTTATTTCTTTTCTTTTTATACATAAGTACTTAAAACAACTTGTATCCCATAAAAAATAAATGGGATATGGCTCAGCTATAGAGTGTATGCTTTACGTCCGGAAAGCCCGGGTTCGTATTCCAGCCATGTCAACATTTTTTAATTTATATATATATTTTTATTTTGAAATAATTTTGTTATCAATATAGGGGAATTCTTTATCACAGGAAATTTGAAAAAAAAATTATTGAATACCGGGATTTTGTTATCAAAAACGAAACTTATTTTTTTCTGTGAGGTCAGGTTGTGGGAAATTGGCTTTTAGAGTTGCATCGATATTACTTATACCTTTTGGTCCATTAACTTATACATAACTTATTTACAACATGAAAAGAATAAGTTGAGTTGTATAAGTTATTGGTTATGCTGTTTAATAGGTATTTTTAAACTACCACGTTTGTTTTGTAGGTCCCCCTTCATCTTTAAAAGTTTTTATAGACCGTATTTCATGGTACGTAGCATAATCTTGTTGGAACCATGTCTATTCAATATTGATGTTCTCTAGTTCTGGCTATAGAAATTCGACTAATATGGCCCTATATCGATCACGATTCGCAGTTACGGACGTTCCATTCTCATTTCGAAAGAAATAAGGGCTGATGATGCCGCCATGCCATGAACCGCACCAGAAAGTGAGTTTTTCGAAATGTAACAGAACTTCATGTAACACTTCTTCTGTAATGTCCTTGTAGCAATAACAGCAGTTTTACTTTCATGTTAACAAATCCACTTAGAAGGTTGCCTATTATTGAGATGGTATTGTACTCATCAAGACCTTGGTACTTATTTTGGTCTGAGCAGTTTTAATGGCCGATATTTTTGGATAGGAACTTGGCCTTATTTTTACATTCATGTTTTAGCCTTATTTTTCAGCCACGATTTAAAATTTTAGTTCTAAGGGGATGACCCCTATTCATGCAATACATTATGCCGGAACTAGGAAAATTGGTTATGGGAAGGAAGACATTCGATTTGAACTTTCCCATACTGAAAGTGACAAGAAAGACCTCTGCAGGTAGTTTATTCCACATACAAACTGTGCGGCTAAAGAACGAATTTTCCCTGTAATGCGTAGTGCGATTTATTGGTATATTGACCACAAAGGGATGTGCTCTTAGTGAAGAATGTGTTGTTCACAAAAAAGAGCAGGTTTCGGGAACAAGTTCTCTGATTTCATCAGAGCACATTCTATTATAGTAACGATAAAACAATGAAATACACACCACATTGCGTCCATGCTCTAGCTAGTCAATAGAGTTGGCTACCATACTGTCGCCGATAAGCTTCTTCGCTCTCTCTTGTACGCGGTCGTGTAACTTCAAAATAGACTTTGAAGCATCGACCCATACATGAGAGTTGTGTTTAATTTTCGGACGGATATAGGTGGTATAGATATTGAGGAGATCAGATAGATTGAAGTATCTTTTACACCGTCTTAAGAAACCGAGGCACTGGAATGCTTCTTTTGAGACCTGAAAAATATGATGATTCCATCCAACGTCACACTGTATTGTCATGCCAAGAACATCAAGAGCATTTGATTCCACAATACCTACACCACTCATGCGCCTGTACGTGAGCATACAGCATTCGGTCTTACGAGCATTAAACCCTACCCTATTCGCACGACCCCACTAAGAGATTGTTGTAAGATCGTTATTAAGCGTATCGTTCATGTTTTGCCTCATTGATCCAATCTCCGACAGACTTGGTCTATTACTGAATGAATATGAACGGAAATGCTGCTATCGTCTGTAAAAGATTAGATATGATTGGAAGTTTGACAGAGGAGATCATTAAGAAAAATAAAAAATAGGGTAGGAGAAAGAACGGTGCCCCTGAACTAATCTTGAGGTCGTATAGTACGACCACTGAGAAAGCTTGATATAAATCGAGAGAAGTCATCACCGACACCAAAAGCAGCAAGTTTAGACAAAAGTGCATCATGCCACACTCTATCGAATGCCTTAGAAATATCTAGAGCCACAACCTTACTCTCGCCGAAATGGAGTGACACCATTTTTCTGAAAGAATGGCCAGTAAGTCACACGTAGAGCGTTCCCTACGAAAGCCATATTGGCGGTCGCTTTGCATCATAGTGTGCTTTTTTTAAGAGTAGTAGCACACTCAGTTAATGCCAAATTTTGTAAGGCAGCGATGCCAACTCTTGAGACACAAAACGCGCGAAATTCGTCGAAAAAGGGGATAAAAAAGCCTAAAGTGAAAAAAAGATACGTTTAAAGCAATATCCAGTAAACTTTTTGAGAAAGGCGCGAAAAGGCGCGAAAAGGCGCGAACTTATTAAAAACGATAAAATTTCGATACCATCTTCCAAAGCACAGCCAATTTTGAAAGAAGTAGAAGATTATTGTTTATTTAAAGCAAACTAAGCAAAGGAAGTGACTAAAAACAATCTTCTCATGTTAATTAGTAAAAGGAAAAAAAAGCTCGGAAAAATAAAAATATAGCCATATTCAGCGAAAAGTGAATAGAACAGATGGTAAAGTGTGTGAGAGAGATAGAGAGAGAAAACTTATTGTTTTTTAAAACTCTGCTTTTGGGCGTTTTGTTAATTTTTTAGAACAGTGTTGCTGCGCCTCTGGTGACAAGTAGGGGTATTATTTTTTTAAACTATGAAGACATTTTTATTAATTCTATTACTTCGCCAACGATTTAGTTACATACTGACGAAGGAGGGTGCTATGATATGCATTAGTATATGTTAGTATTAATCGCTGCCGGTACTGTCAGTGACCAGTGCTCTATGCCTTCATCATTTTAACAGTTCAACAACAACTAACAGAATGACACATCAATGCACATAAGAAAAATTCATGATATCGATGACCTGAAACTAGTCTCGAACTCAAGACCTCAGGCAGCATTTGATTTGTAGTCAACGCACTAACCACTTCAGGAAACAGCAGCCTCAATTCTTGGAAAGACATAGTATTTTCATTGCATAGAGAATAGAATAGGGGAAAGATCTGGTCTAAAGACCGGCACTGGATCTTTTATGCCATTTTCATTACATACCAAGCAATACAAGTACTGAATAAAGTATTCTTAAACTCTTGTTGCTTACAAAATTTGTTATAGACAGCATTTTCATTGTACACCGTGCAGGTCTTAGGATCATTTCCGTACTATGAAAACCAGGTTAGTCTCCAGAAATATAACTTTTTGAGGTCAGTTAAGCAGTGATCTTACTAATGATACGTATGTTTCCTTTTTTCTCGGAAAGTATGAAAGATGCCATATTATTTTAAACATATCTTGTTTTTCTTTTTAAGAGTAAATTTCTCCTCTTAATTAATCATTGAAATCAGTACATTTTGGCAATAGTTACGCTCGACACTGTCATCGGTTTTTAGGATTACCATGTGCTACCAAAATTTATCTCAAATTATATTAATCGAGCTGTCTATTATTAATTTTTTCTCCTTTCTACTATGAATCGAAATTTGTTTCAGGCAAATCGACAATTTCCATGTGTGTATACAGAAAGTTTCAAGCGGCCCTTGGTACAAATTTTATTAAAACTATGATTTAAACAAAGTCACATTTTTTAATTAAAATTTATTTATTTGGTACTTTTTTTTCGTTACGCAAAGATTACAATTGTTGATTTTTAATTTTTGTTTTGGTTCAGGTTTTTGATTTGTTAATTTTATTAAATATATTTTAATGAATACAGGAATTAGTTTTAATTTTTTAATTATATATAGACATTATAGGGAATTGGTTATCTTGTTTTATTCAGTTTTATTTTTCAATACTACTAACAAATGATCACTTTATTTCAAAAAATTTTTTCTTAAACTAAATTGTATTTTTGGATTTTTAATTGGTTTTATTAATTGTATCACTTTTGGTTATTTTTATTTTAAGTTTCCTCGTACTAAAGACTTATGAATTTAATTAGGACTTTTAACTACATTTAATATTTGTTTGTTTTGATTTTAATGTTGACTTTTTCATGATTAAGTTAAATTGGTTTTTTTTTTAATTTTGGATATCTATTCTAAAAGTTAATTGGATTTAAAAATTTTTACTTGTACTATTTTTATTGCAGTTCTTCTTGATGAACTATTTGATGTATAAATATTTTCTTGTTAGTTGTTTGAAAATATATTTTTTGGAATGAAGTTCCTTTTTAGGGCTCCGTACATCAAAGGTGAAACGGAAGACTTGGGCATTTTTTCAACTTATAATCTTATATGGAATAATGGCTTACTTTAGCTTATAATTTGGCATGTCTCAAATTTAATACATTTTTATAGAATTTTAACTTGTATATCGATGGCTTATATTCAAATAGTACTATCTGTATTTTTATCGATAATTACTTTCTTATAGCAATGTGTTAGCCGACTGAATTGTTGTTTTAATTTGGAAAAAAAATATTTCTTAAAGGTTTTTTTCATATTGTTGTTCTATCTGATAACCACGTTGTTTACATTGTTATTTGTGATCAACCAAAAAAATTAATCTCATACCCTTGTGCAACCCCCATACAAAACTGGTTTTTTAATGCAGCTCCTAGGATGCCCCTAGACGGATCAAATGTATGAGGGACCCCACTTAATTTTGTTTCGCTAAATTTTTTTCTAACATACCTAAGCCATATCACCATTTCTTAAGGGGGCTCCCATACAAAATTTAAATGTTTTTGTTACCCCTTAAGGGATGGTGATAAGGCGCTATTCACATATTACGTAGCACTTTAGAGGTGGAGAGGTGTTACAGATTTGTTGCGGAGTGGATATTTTATATTGAACATTTTGTAAAAAGCTTTGCGAAGGGGGGGAGGGTTAAAAAAACTCCGAAAATAGCATTACATTATATGGCAAGTGTGTTGTGAGAAAATGTTGGGAGCAAACAACCAATGGAGGTCAGTCATACATTTAACCCCCATAGGAAGGACTTCTAAGGAGTTATGGAATGGTTTTTTCTATATATTTCTAGTCTGTATTGTAAATTGTGTATGGGAGCCCCCTTACGGAATGGCGACACGGGGTGGGTATATTCAAAAGAAATGTTGATGATAAATATCCAACGGGAGTTGGTTATCATTTGAACCGTCATCCTATCCGCTGCTCGAGCCACATTTATGAATTTCATTAAACCACCTTATTTGTATGAGAGCCCCCCTAAGGGGAGGAGACAGGGAGCAAGTACAATTTTCATAAATATATAAAGCGCTCTATGCTTTTTAATGTTTTTCAGCCAAACCACACTTTTGTTAATTCAATACAGCTGATGCCATATGCTTTGTTAGATGAAAATAGAACACACTCTAGTTTAAAAGTTTTTCATATGAATTTGCTTCTGTAAATGGCATGTGACAATGTTTAAATATTTCACACGGCATTTATAACTTTTGCAGTGGGAAATTTGAAAAGTCAGATATAAAATACCTGTCGTCTAAAGTAGTGCTGGCAATTTCTGCTACTTTTAATTACTCGATACTACTCAATACTTTTCATTTCGGTACTCAATACTTACTCGATACTTTTAACGCTTAGACAATTTTATACGTTTAAATAGAGCTGTATTTTGGCCCTTCCTTTTCCGTTCGGTTTAGTAATTAAAATACTACCCTGAAAGTCTCGAGTAGCTACTTTTGAGTATTGAGTACCCTAAAATAACACCAAATACTCGCTACTCGGTACCCAGTAATCAAGATCACGCTATCGTAAATTTTTATCTATCAGTGTCGTATGAACAATATGCAGTCTGATTCGTTGAAATATTACGTATACGTAAATTTTCTTCAAAAACTATTGCATACTTTTTGGTATTCACTTAGAAGGTCAGCGTTTCCAGAAGCTTTTCGAAGAAAATCATCATATGGCATATGAAAAATCATATATAAAGCTTAGTCTAGACGGTATGTTGAATCAGCAAATGTATGCTAGCACTCATATGCTTTAAAATAACAACAAATGCGCCTGTCAACATATTCAATATGCTAAGCGTCTACACGGTATGCTGAAAGTACCAAATTTTTTTAAGTCAACGTATGACAGCAAATGATATGTCAACATATCAGTTAGCATAAAATTTTTGCGTCTACATGATATGTTGAATTCCGTATGATGATATGTATGCAAAGTCGTGTAAACATTTGTTTACAAACTTCAAATAAATTTTACAATACTCTTTCTTTACTACTTATTTCTATCAATTATCGTTTTTGGTGCAAAATTAATATTTTTAGTTCGAAATAAATTTTTAAAAATAAAATATAATATCATCGATGTATAAATCACTAGCTATGTTCTGAAGAACGCAAAAAGTTATTAAATATGCGAATAATTGCTAAAATGTGTTGAAGAAATCGCTTAACTCAAGAATACCAATGCTGTTAAAAAAAATTAAAAAAAACATGAGATAATATCCCGTTTTAGACAACCAATTTTTGTGAATTTTTTCTGCGCTCTCTTTTGGCTCCGGAGTTACGGGGCTTAAAACTTTTATTTCGAACTGGCCATAACTCCTACTATTCTGCACGAATATAAACGATATGTATATCATTTTAAAGTGCTCTAAAATACGATTCTACCGGTATATACATTTTTCAAATCCTATCACCCATTGTAAACCAAATGCAATTTTATAAACATTAACCCGACTTTTTACGTAAAAACGCTGTTATTTCAAAAACTTACATATGTAATGGTACTTAACCATGTATATAAATTTATAGAGAACTTTCCAAGCTTTCATTTGGTGTATACTCATAAGAAAATATGTATTTCAACTTAATTGTCAGTTGAAAAAGGCGACGTATAACGTACGACGGATTCTATGTGCCCCGGCATTAACCCCGCAGATTTAAATAATACATCAAATTAAAGCTTTGAAGGCTATCTGCAAAAGTATATACATTCTTAAGTACCGATATATTGGTAATTTTTTGAGAAAACAGTGTGTTTACGTAAAGTCTGATTAAAAAATTTTGAAATAGTATTTGGTTCACAAGGGGTTAACGGATATCAAAATAGGTTGACGGATATAAACCAGTAGAAAGGAATTTAAAGCACTTTAAAATGATGTAGATATCGTTTATATCCGTGCAGAATTGTAGGAGTTATGGCAAGTTCAAAATAAAAGTTTTGAACCCTGTAACTCCGGAACCAAAAGAGAGCGCTGAAAAAAATTTTCCTAAGTATTGTTTGTCTAAAAAGTGTTATTACCTCATGATACTTTTATTTTAATTTTCAACAGCGTTGGTATTCTTGACTTGTTCGGAAGAAATTACTAAACTGTAAAGAATAAGAAAATCACATACATAAGTCGCGAAAATACGCCAGAAATTGATAACATCCCGGAAATTGCAATGTCGCATGCCGAATCATGCAACATAGATAACATATACTATAAGAGCTGATCTGAAATATAAATTCTATATGCTATAAAATTTGTTATATGCTGAAAAGCTTGCGTACGTTTTTCAACAAATAACATATCTGTCAGCATACGCAGCAAATTTGTTAAAACGTAAAAATATGGTGTCTACACGATATGCTAAAATCGTGAACATACGTTTGTTGACAACGTTAAAAAATTGCTGCCATATGTGGTTAAACATACGTATGTTGAAAAAATTTTGTGTCTACACGATATGTTGGCACTGATAACAAAATTTTTTACCATAAATATGCTGATTCAACATATCGTCTAAACTAAGGTTAATGTTGGTATAAAAAATCATCACAAATTTGCATTACACAGGAATACCCTAAAACTACACCGATGTAACGACTCCATGGAGCACCTACATGAGGCTAGTTTTGAAACTACTTTACGTTACTACTTGATGAACTCTTCAAATGTTCGTCTCTTAACGATTGCATATGTTATTTGCAATGATTAAAAAGCGGACACTTGTCGAGTAACTACAAACTCTTGTTTGCAAATGATATGGTCCATGGCTGCATTACATAGGACCATGTTGTAACTAGTTCATTTCAACTAAAATGGACCACGATGTCCAACAAGTTTTGCAGGATATACATTAATATGATTTCCGAGCATGTTTTCTTCTCCTGAAAATATATATAAAAGTCGTCATGAAAATGGGAAAATTCATGAACAAATTTTAGCAATTATAAAGCTCTGCAAAGTTAGCGAAATTCGATAAAATATATTAACATCAGAAAACTGGTTCGATATCACTGACAAGTGTATACATATACTTATATGATATTTTCGCAAAAGCTTCTTTTAAATCACTATAAAATTGCAACATATATTTTTTAGCCTCTGTAATTGCATGAGCTTCCAACAATATAAAAGGCTGAACAGATTTCCTTAATTTCGAAAAAAAAAAATTAATTCCATAAAATATAAAAAAATGAATTCCGAAAGTGTTCCAACACATATATTTTGAGAGCCAAGCAAAATGCAGAAAAAAGCTTCAAATTGTAATTAAATTGCCCAGATGGAAATATAGTACTAAATTATATATACATGTGTACATACTTTGGTTAGAAAAAGTTCAAATAAGGGGCAATGGTTCATCTAAGGCACAATGCAGTACCATAAACTTTTAAGTTAAAAACTATAAAAACTATATTTTAATTATTTTATACACTCAAAAAATGTGAGACATAAATATGTATTACAATGACTATATAAAGTACTTTCAAGCAAGTAGAAAATCATCATTTGCAGGAAAAAAATCATAATTTTGGGGGAAAAAATCATCAAATTATATGTTTGTCAAAAAATCATCAGAAATATGATAAAATCATCATTCTGGCAACGCTGTTGAAGGTTATTCTAACTATGTAATTGCGAATGAGCAAAATAAATACATAAACGAACTGAGATAACTACAGGTTTGGTAAACTAAATTGTATGTGTGACAGTTGAAAATATTTTTGGGTTTTTAATACATTTTTTTCAAAGCCATTTCTTTTGGAACGATTTTCCGTCATCCCACGTCCAATTTGATTGATAATAAGACGAGTTTCAGATATGTGCCATCTCAGTGTTCGCTTGAATTTTAGAATAGGGCGATAGCTAAATATTTTATTCTTTCCATAAAGTAGCTAAAAATAGTTAAATGAAATGCATGAATTCCGAAAAATCAACTGCAAAACTTGAAACATATTTGAAATTGTGTTGTTTTTAGAATTTTTACTTTAAATATATTGGAGATATGTACCAGAATTTGTCCGAAATCTGTCTAATATGTTAATAGTGTGGCTATAATGCACCTAGTTCTTTTATTAAAAATTTTTTTTTTATTGAAATACAAATTTTGTTACAATTCCAAAATCATCTTTTTAATTTTTTTTCTGAATTGCGATTTTATCTTCTAATGTAGTTGTTCAGTAGTTAACTTTAGATAATATCTATGTATGTTAATTTTTTAGTGTATATACACATTTTTGGTATTATACTCGTAATTAAAAAAAAACTTACTGCGAATTTTATTAGAATTTAAATAAAGTTTTGTACTTATTTAGTTAAACATAAGGTACGGTCGCACCGAGCAGATACATATATGATGATATAAGATAGACTAATTTAGTTTTTAAAATTTTATTGCACTCTTTAATGAGTAATTAGGTAAAATGAAGATAACTTCTGTAATACACCCAAAGAAAAAACATGGGTGAGTCAACCATAATCTAACAGCAATATACTATGATGCCAGGTTGTATGGCTGTTTGATTAAATTTTAACTAATCATATTATACTCACAATAAACAAAATAAATTAATTTGTTTTGGTTAGGTAATCTATATGCCAGCATTTCGTTGGTTGCTAATGCCAACTCATTGTAGATCTTAAAAAAAATCGGTTCCAAATTTGTTGTCCTTTACTAGAGTATCTATTAAATGCTAAACCGATGTACCACATTTGAAAAGTTTTTAAAAATCTTATGCATATAGCTAATTTTAAATTTTTTTGCACATAAATTCTTGAGAATATCTCGAATAAATTCATTCTGTTTCATATTATATTTATATACAAAAATAATATGGTTCTGAATAACCATGTATATGTTGTTTTCTTAGCCATATTTTCATTAAGAATTTACAGCAACTAAAAAATTATATTTTTGAAATAAATTGGAAAGTAAAATTTTTTAACTTTGTGTGTGTGTGTGTTTGTGTGTGTTGGATGTTAAGTAAAATACATACATATATGTATACATATTTGTTTAAATATGTTTTATTCATTAATTTCTTACTTAAAATAAAATACAAAACTGATAGAAAAGCAATAAACTCGGTGTGATTCAAAAACTTTTTTGAAATCCGACAGCCATGTCTGTCTTATAACCTTAGATTGATTGCAAACAAACTACCTTAACATAGTATGGTTCTATATTCTTGTAGAATCAAACTATAATTAAGGTTCACAATTATTTAAAGCAATAATAACGTCTTTCCAATAACCAAAAACTAAATGGGGAGACATGACATTGTTGACGCAACCATGCCACAACCATATATTTTCTCTGCGTATACATTTGCCCAATTCTCTTTCATACTAAATGGATACTTCTTTAGTTTTGTAAAGTTAGTTAAAAAAAAAACTAAAATTAATATTTAAAAAAGTGTCTTTACATTAATAACTAGCTAAGCTTATTGCTTAAAGTATTTGCCCAGTCTGACCGAGCCTTTGAAACAAATGAACTTTTTTTTTATAACATTAGAATTTTATTTATAAAAACACTTAAAATAATTACTTCATACTTTAAACATTTTCTAATATGTTATTAATTTTTTGTTGTAATTGATATGACTGTAATTATATATCATCGTGATAACTTTTAATGATGATACTCTAAAATGGTGTCGATCTTTGTTGTGATATTATTTTTTTGGAATTCATTGCAAAAATGCTCAGTTACTCTTTGTAGGGCAGCTCAGTGGAGCAGAATCAAAATATTTCGAAAATAAATCAGGCATTTCTAAACGGATAATTCTATCAGAATGAAACTTTACAAAGACATAGCAGAGAAGTATTTATTTTTAGGCCTAATTTGAGACTTCATAGCTCTGCTCCTGAGCAAGTAAGAGAGCTTATATTACAAATGCAAATAGCAATGCTCCTATGCTATGTCCGCTTCGAATTTTATTCCGATAGAAGAATCCGTTTAGAAATGCCTGATATATGTTAAAAATATTTTGATTCTGCCCCACTGTGGACAGTTAATTAAATAATTTTTCATTAAGAAAAGCTTCAAGAGAACTTTTTTTTATCAATGCAAATTTCAATATAATTTCTCATTCATAGTTTTTGTTCTTTAACTAGGCTCTTGCAAAAAATCATTGCTTTTGATTTTTCATTTAAAATTATATTTTTAAACTAACAATGTTTGTTGTTGTTTTCGTTTGATGACAGATTTCTATCCAATCAACACTACACACTATAGATTTCTTAGGAGCGGACTGAGGAGAGGCGCTTTTATGCAAAACGTTTACTATTTGTTTTCCTACAAACCTGACCTCTATTTGGAAGTGTGAAGTGTCATAATTTGCTATCATTCTAAAATATAAAATAGCCAATAGCCCAAATTGAAGGCTAAAAAGCTTACAGGAAATACCACACGTGAATATTTGTCAATAATATTGACATCTTTGATTTTCGGTATGGTGGCTTTAATAGCTGAGGCACCTTTCTTTAAAGCGTGCAAGACACGGGGTTTGTTGCCTAAAAACACAAATAAAATGAATTAAACTAATTTGATATTGAAGTTAACTAGAATAGTTTTACAAACCCCTTTGTCCTCTATAGCGTAAATTTGAACGACTTGTGGTACCGTAGTTACGTGCAATTCTAAAACTCGGTGGAAATTTAGCTAAATCCAAAGTCTCGGTACCCATTTGATTTAATGTTGTATTATAATTACCCTTGCGCAGTGATGGTATAGGACTCATGCGCACATCTTGTAATTCAATAATATCTTCGGCAGTTGAACATGTTTCTGATTTATCAGTTTTCCCTTTAAAAGAATAGAGTCCATAATTTATTTTTGATATAATATTTACAATTTACCTGTTTTCTTATTATCCCCGTCTTTGTTCTTTTTCGCTTTCTTTTTGGCTCTTTTACCCCAGTAAGTATAATTGACAGCTGCATATTCTAAGAGGGCAGCAAATACGAACACAAAACACATGACCAGATAAATATCTATGGCTTTAACATATGATATCCTTGGTAAGGAACTCCGTACACCAGTACTAATGGTAGTCATTGTAAGAACAGTGGTGATACCTGTAGATTAGTTTAATAATCGAAATGTATATTAGTATATTAATTATATGTTCACATTGAAAAAAAATAGGAAAAATTTTTTCATTTCAGTGATCTTATTATAATTACAAAGGCTTTGAAATTTTATCCTAATGATGCTAATGTTGATATAAAGAAAAATGAAAAAGCCAGGCATTTTATCGATTTTCCTTGACTGTTCGGCTATATCTATTCAATTGAGCTTAGCACACAACTGTCCATAAGAGAAACAAGCCGATCGGCTCAAGGCCGGCTTAAGAGCCGCCGCCGACTTTCAATGTAACTTCGGCTAGCCTCGGCTCAAAACTGCAGCCGGCTAATTATTTTTTTAGTCGCAAATTTGTACTACGTATTACAAATTATGTGAAAGTCGTCAGGGGCTCGAAAAATTTTATATAAAATTTTTTTTAAAAAGAATTATAAGAAAAATTTTTTATAAAATTTCGTAATAAAGAAGTTCAACATTAAAAAGTGCAATTGATTATATACATTTTATCGTGAAATATTCGCGAAATTTGCGTGATAGAAAAGCAGCCGCTGTCAGCCGGCTCAAGCCGGCTATGAGCCGCCGCCGAGTATTTTTTCCTAAGCCGCCGCCGCCGACTTTTTAAAACGGCTTGTTTCTCTGCTGTCCATGTTGAAGTAGGGCCAGCTGGTTCTCATTATTCCTCTTTAATTGAGGAACCCAATTTTTCAGCTTTTGAATTATTACCACTGGTTTGAACGAATGAAATTGCTTGCTGCGTAAATCCTGCTGTAGACGCAAGCTAATTTTTGCCTTTGACAAGAAAATCAATAAACCTGTCTTAATTATGCCTCACAATATACTTTGTTCCTTCATTACCTCTTCGAAAAGTCTTAAGTATGCCTCACAATATACTTTGTTCACTCATTACCTTGTCGAAAAGTTAAATTATTGTCAAAAGGAAGTTCTTGAAAAAGTATTTTAGAAGGCTTGATTTATCAAGCTAGTAGTCTCTAAATGGTACTTGTTTATATAAGTAATAGTTTCAAAAGGTAACTTAAAGACTCTTGCAGAGTCATAACTTCTTTGTTTCAAAACGGAGTTCTACGATATTTCTAAAATTTTAAAGACATGATTCTTATCTTTCAAATAAGACATGAATGTGGAAGTAAATGGGTAAGTTATGGTGCTTTAAGTGTAAAAAAACAGAATTTTCAACAATATTTTACTTTCCACCAGCTCTAAGTTGCTTATGAGCAGGGCTGGGACTTTCATGCAACTAAAAATTGATTTTAAGCGCTTAACAAATGCACCTAAAAATGAAAAATATGCGCAACAATATGCATTTACCTACGAACAAAGTACCAAAACTAAAATTATATGAATATATATTTTTTTAATTTTTTATTATTATTAGAGAAGAATCAAAACAAACTCAATTGGGTCTATTATTTAATGCAACCGAACTTTAGTTTCGTTGCCAATCGGTAACTGAAAATTAATGGTTGCCAGAATGGCACTAAATAGCCACTGACATTTATAGCTCTCAGTTGCCAGTTGCCACCAGTAGTATTATTTTCAGCAACTGGCAGCCCAACTTAGATTCAATTGTGATCCATAATCGCCATATTAATATATTTTTTCAAGTTGGTAAATATGCATTACAAAAGTTTTTATTACTACATAAATATGCAAAAATATGTAACTACAAATCGATGCCAAACTACTTAAAATTTGATGATTCGCATAGATAATTAGTCAATTCCCCTTTATCTATTACCACAAAAACATGTATTTGCATGAAAGTCCGAGCCCTGCTTATGAGATACTAAACCACTATACTAACAACATCAAATAGGTTTTTAGGGCAAAAATTTTACATTTTTAGCAATAATCAGAAAACTGGGTATATATGGAATAAAATAAGCCATAACTTACTAAAATCGCTCTACAAATGTGGATTTTCTGAAATTTATCATTTCAGATTTTAGTTCAATATTTGAATTGATGTAAATTCAAATTATTTATTACGAGTGGAGAGTTCGAATATTAAAATCAGATTAGCAGAACGGATCAGTAATACTGATTTCCACATAATAATAAGAACTTTTGTGAGTGTATTAAATCAGATAGAGCAGACTTCGGCTAACTAAATTGAGTTGCTATAAAATGAGTGCAGATATTTACAAGTCTTGTATTCTATTTTGTAACAAAAATTTGTTAAATAGCTGATGATGTTTCCTTATAAAAAGCAACCACCTTCATAAGTGGTAAAATTGAACAATAACGCGGATGAGACGGCTTAGCGGCCTCTCGAAATCAGTAGTACTGATCCGTTTTGCTAATCTGATTTGAATATTCGAACACTCTACTCTTAAGAAATAATTTGAATTTACTTTAATTAAAATATTGAGCTAAAAGCCGATATAATAAATTTCAGACTTATATCTGTGAACAAGAACGCTGATGAGACGGCTTAGCGGCCTGTCGAAATCAGTAGTACTGATCCGTTGTGCTAATCTGATTTGAATATTAGAACGTTCCCACTCTTAAGAAATAATTTGAATGTACTTTAATTTATATATTGAACTAAAAGCCGAAATAATAAATTTCAGACTTATACCTGTTCAGTTAAAAAAAAAGTAAAAATAAATGTCAATTTTATTCAAAACTAACTCAATTTATAATATATATTACATAAAGTGCGACTTTTTTTCGTTCTGGCAACTTTTTTGGTTTTTTTTTTGCGATTTTTGCTTTTTTGAAATTTTTTTTATTGTGTTTTTGCCGATGTTTTTAGTTGTGTTGTTTTTTTGGTTTTGGTTTTATTTTTGTTTTAACACTTTTTTCTCGCTTTTTGACGATATTTTTAGTTTTAGCGATATATTTTAATTTTGACACTTTTTTCAGTTTTGACCTTTTTTCGGTTTTGAGGAATTTTTTCGTTTTCTTGTGATTTTTTTAGTTTTGCCGATTTTTTTTGTTTTGAAAATTTTTTTTTCTTTTTGGCTTTTGGCGATTTTTTTAGTTTTGTCGCTTTTTTGCGCTTTTTTTCGTTTTGGTGATTTTTTTTAACGATTTTTTCGTTTTTTGATGATATATTTAGTTTTAGCGATTTTTTATGTTATAGTGCTGTATTTCGTTTTGACGACTTTTTGGGTTTTTGGCGTTTTTTTAGATTTTTGGCGATCTTTTTAGTTTTGGTGATATTTTGCGGCTTAGCGATTTTTTTTAAATTTTGGTGCTTTTTTCCTTTAAGCGCTTTCTTAATTTTAGCGTTATTTTCGTTTAGAAATTCTTTAATTTTTAGTTTTAGTTTTTTTTTAAATTTCAAGAGTTTACCTCTTACGGTTTTCAAGATATAGCGAATGGTCTAAAATGCATAGTAAAATTACATGAAGTATTAGTATACCCTTTAATATTTATTGTTTTAAATATCGGTGTTAATTGGTGTAGTCTATTCTACGGACTACACCAATTAACACTAACTTTAAAAGTGTCTATAGATAAGTGTCTGCATATTACATTAGTATTTCAATATTTTTCATTGCTCGTTTTAGAACACCCTTTAATTTTTTACTGTCATATATTGTAGCGGTCAAAGTTTTACATATTCTGTGAAAATTTCAGGTCCGTAGCTCTTACGGTTCCCGAGAAAACATTACATTAGTATTTAAACATTTTTCGTTGCTCGCTTTAGAACACCCTTTAATTTTTAGCAAGCATATATTTTTTGTTGTGAAAATTTCAGGTCCGTAGCTCTTACTGTTCCCGAGAAAACTGACTGTGAAGGACAGACGGACATCGTAGCGAAAACAATAGGGTTCTTTTATACTTTTGGTGTACGGAACCCTAAAAATCACAATTTCCATATAACAGAAAAATTATAATTTGTGTGTGTGTATGCGTGTTGTATGAATGCCGCAATTATTGTCAATTAAGCTATTTCAGTTAATATTGAGTAAAATCGACATTTGTCGAGCGATTTTGATGATTTATGGCTTATTTTATTTCAAATTCCATCTTTCTGATTGTTGATAAAAAGAAACTCATTTTTCACTGTTAATTTTTGAATATCTCTGAAGTAATTGGATGACTTAAAGGTAATATTATTCCACCTTTTCCTGTTTATAATATTAGAATCGAGTTAAACATTCTCGAGTTCTGATGAAATATATTAGTGTGATTGCCGTACTATTAATTAAGAAACAAAAAGATCAAAACACAAAACATACCATAACTAAATTGGTGCATGAGAACTCCTAAATAATTTTTTCTCAACTTTTGTATCATAGTGTTATGCATTTCATTCAATATTTAAAAATTAATCATATACCAGATGTAAGCAGGTGAAGTCTAGAGAGTTTTTTGTTATAAAACTTAAATGTCTAAAGTTTAAAATAAAATTTTGATGTTTAAATTCCTTACCTAATGCAACACGAGCACTAGTTGCTTCGTGATTAATCCAAAATGAAACCCAAGACAGCATCACAATTAAAATGCTCGGTAGATATGTTTGAAAAATAAAATAACCAATATTACGCTGAAGCTTAAATGATAAAGACAAACGCTGATACACTCCCGTCGCTAAGCGTTCCTTGCGATCATTGGTCTCATAACCAATTATAGTAAATTGTGGCAACTCAGCATCTTCTACACCGCGCACAG
This sequence comes from Panzeria rudis, assembly GCA_956483635.1. NCBI lineage: Eukaryota > Metazoa > Arthropoda > Insecta > Diptera > Tachinidae > Panzeria > Panzeria rudis. The sequence continues at coordinate 23,821,337 of OY101448.1, read as the reverse complement.
GCGTTGGCTTCCAATACATAACGACATCACTAACAGTGTAGCCGTCTGAGAGAATGAGTGTTATTAAATAAAATAATTTTTTCTTATAGTTCTTATTGAATTTCGCCTTACAACTTTCAATTTCCACGGTGCAATTTTGTGAATCCAATGGATAGTAGTGTAAGTCCATCATACAGGCCAAAGTGGTGGTAAAACGCATACCGTACGTTACCGAACCATCACCGCCCAGACGTACCAGTTTATTACGTTCCGTAACATCGTGTAAAAAACTACAGGAGTCAAAGAAAAAGGTTTTTTATTTTTATCATCTGCATACTAAATTCCAAAGGAAGTCGTGGAGCCCACCTGTTTTTGTCATTTGCAAAAAATGTATCCGGTACCCATATTTTTTCAGCAAAGTCACCCGACAACGTTAAAACATCATTAACACCATCATCATCAGCGTCATCATCGTAATATGGCCCGTAAGCATTAAATGCCAAACGCTCATCACGCCAATATTGATTCAAATACATTGTAATTGTGTAGTCCTAGAATTAGAAAATACATACAAATATATTGAAAAAATAAAAAGGAAAATAAACTTTTATAAAATTTTCTACAAAAAAGCATTGTGTTTATGCATGTGTTAAAATTATAAATTTTTCTTAGTTTTTCTCTCTCTCTCTCTCTCTCTTTGTATGCAATGATTCGAAAGGGAAACATTTAATGTCTTTGTAACTTCCTGCTTAGTTTGTAAACATATTCGTCACTTATAATGGTGTACATTTGCGTCTGTTTGTTAATGTGCCAAATTTTCTGGGCCGTATTTTATTTTTATTTTTCTTGCCGCTAAAACTTTCTCTAATTGTAACCGGCAATAAGAAATGGCAGAGCTAAGGTAAGTATATATAAACTCCTTAGACACTTAACAAATGATAATTTATAAATAGGCAAAATGATTTTTGTCATGCATTTTACTGCCATTATACAGCTGATTATGACAAAGCTTATGCCATTTTAAAGAGATTTATAAATAGATATGTAAAATCTATGTTTTGCTAAGATCAGTTAAGTATTTTGTGGGCTATAAGCGTTCAAAACTGATACTAGTACATGGACAAATAGTACACATGCACGTATTAGCTGAAAGTAAAAGAAAACATGCAGGTGTGCTTGTAAATTTTGCAAAATTTTTTCTTAGCTTTCAGTTAGTGTTGTTATAGGAAAGGCATATTACGAAATGAGAAGAGAGTTCAATTAGTTGAATTAACCGACGTTTGATGGTGGAGTTATGCGATAATCAATATTTCGGGCACCCACTTTTTCCATTCGATTTCCGTTTAAATTTCTATGGGACGAAACTGCAAGCTAACCTTTTTAAACAACAAATAATTTCTTAAATCGTTTTACAAATGATCGAGTTATTTAGTTAAATAAATTCATTAAAGTGCGACTTTGGCTCGCACGCGACGAAGTGTTCCGTACGAATACACACATATCCCTTCTCGTTTTTGCCATTTTTTATTTTGGGTAATTTTTTTGGTTTACTTTTTTTTGTTTAGTTTTTATTTTTTTTTGTATTATTTAAATTTTTTCGTTGTTTTGGTGATTTTTTTTTTGGCTTTGACGATTTTTTAATTTTTTGTAAATTTTATTTATTTTTTGGTGTAAGAAGCAGTACTTTTTTAAATCCGTATTAAAAGCAATTTGGCAACAAAAGCGCAGGAGATTCCACATTGCAGTGTGAACGTTTTTTTACTATTTAATAAAACGAAATTGTTAAAGTTATAGCTTTATTAATTCCTAACACAATTTTTTAACAATGGCTTCTGTTGAACATCATTCAAATCGCTTTAAAACTAATTAAATAAATTCTGTAAAGTGCAACTTTGACTCGCACGCAAAATGTTCCATACGAATACCACATGCATACGTATATGTACATATTCCTTTTGCCTCTTTGTCGATTTCTTTTTAATATATAGCCCTTTTTTTCGTTTTGGCGACTTTTTCGGTTTTAGGTGATTTTTTTATTTTTGGCGATTTTTTTTTATTTTTGGCGATTTTTTTGGTTTTGGTGATTTTTTTTTATTGTTGCAATATTTATTTTTGTATTTTGACGACTTTTTAGTTTTCGAAATATTTTTTCCTTTTAGCAATTTTTGTCGGCTTTCAGCGATTTTTGTTGTTTTGGCGATTTTTTCGGTTTTTGATGATATTTTTTGATATTATGATTTTTTAGTTTTGGTGCTTTTTTCTGTTGTGGTGATTTATTTGAGTTTTGGCGATTTTTTGCGTTTTGGTGATTTTTTTCGTTTTTTGGCTATATTTTCAGTTTTGAAAATATGTATATAGTTAAATTTCAAAATTACACATCCTGATAGAATACCCTTTAATTTTTACTTAGTGTGCTATTTTAGCATTCGCTACTGTTGCTTTAAAAATGCTGCACTATCTGAGAAAATTTCAAGGGCTTGGCACTTACGGTTTCAAAGATACAGATAATTTTCAAAATAGCATTAACTGAAAGAGTACCCTTTCATTTTATTTTGTTTAGATTTCAGTATTAATTGATCTAGTTTTTATAATAATACACTAACTTTGAACATTTTAAGTGTCTCTATACTGCATTTTGGTTCAGAAGATATACCTTAATTTCAAAACTACAGAGCCTGATAGAATACCCTTTAAATTTTATATTGTTTGTTTTTAGCATTCGCTGCTGTTGCTTTTAAAATGCTGCAGTAGCTGCGAAAATTTCAACAGTTTGCCTGTTACGGGTTCCAAGATATAGCTAATTGTCAAAATTACATAGTCAAAATAACATTAACTGATAGAATACCCTTTAGTTTTCATTTTGTTTAAATTTCAGTGTTAGTTGATCTAGTCTGTATATTAATTAATACATTAAATTTGAAATTTTCAACATATTTCGTTGCTTGCTTTAGAGCACCCTATAATTTATAACTATCATATACTTGTTGTTGTAACGGCCATTATTATGCTTATTCTGTGAACATTTCACGTTTGTACCTCTTAGGGCTCCCGAGAAAACAGCATGTGACAGACAGACAGACAGACAGACGGTTTAAATAAACTCACCATATTAACTTCCGATATGGCATCAAAGCTTGCTATTGTCAAGTCCATGCCCACATGTAAGGGATCAGCTGTTACAAAATAAAACAACAAATTAAATCAATTACCTAAAAAAATAAATTTAAAAAGCCTTTAAAACTATCAATTACCTCCAAAATTTGGCCTTAATCGTATATCGTATCCTTTCAGTATCTTCGAAATTGTTTGTGTGACATTCTCTAATCGGCCGGCCATCATTTCTCTGCGTCTGCACTTGACGGGTGTTGTATAAAACACCATGACTATCACTATCACTAAACTGTAGGCCATTTGAATGCCAACAGTTCTAAGCATTTTGTTAATGTCTTATATTTTTATAAATATAAAAAAAATTACTCGGCACTCAAACAGTAAATATTGCCATCATTAATAGATGCTGCTGCTGCTCTCCCAGCTGCTAATGTTGTTCTTATTTAATGCTGAGTTGTATATGCTTTTGGTTTTTCCTCTATCTATTGTTTTTTATTACTGAAAGTAAGATAAATATAATGTTTATTATTATTATTATTTTTCATATTAGAAAGAAAATATTACTGTTTATATGGAACACATTCGTTTCTACATCAGTATTGTTCTATTGTAAGGCGTTAAGACAAAAGTTTATTAAACTTTTTGTTTTCTTGGCGTTATCGTTTCATGAGAGATTTTTCCTTGTCATTTAAAAAGGCGTTTTGTTGTGTTTTGTTTAAATAAATACACACAACGCACGTGTGTGTACTATTATTAACGTTACTAACTACAGCAGAAGCTAATTTGATATGTCTCATAAAATTAATACTAGAACAGGACGAGAGTTTGGCCATAATTTCATAACTTTTGTGTGATATTCGTAATTCCACTGTAGTTTCTTGCAAGATATGTAATCGCATTAAATATGTGTATACATTTATTTTTCTAAATGTTCATAAAATATACAACAATAATTGAACAGATTTTGTTTTTGTAAAGTAGAATAGATGAGAAAACCTTCAGTTAAGTGCATAATTGCGTTTGAGCTTTTTAGAGAAACTAAAAAAATCACTTTCACCCACATACACACGCTGCAATGTACTCGTAGGACATTAATTTGAAATTTAGTTTACACGTTTACATCGTGTATTTAGAAGAAATTTTAGTATACTCGAATACTCTTTATTTTATTATTAAGTTGCGGTTGTGCACTTTTGTTGAATTATATCCTTCGATTTTTCTAATATGACTGACCCCAAAATATATTTTAAGATAAGTTTTTAATACTTTTCCCAAAAATTGTTGATGATTTGTATAATCCTGGTAGGAGATTTGAAATTTTCTCGATTATTTCACAACTTATCTCTTTCCGTACCATAGCCGAACAATAATAAACATTAACTAAATGAATAATGCGTTTATAGAATCATCCATAAGTCTACACAGAAAAAATGATCACCAACAAATTTTCAAACAAGAGTTTGTCGAAAATTAAATAAAATTTTTAGCAAATATTCTTTACTGAATCAGTGAGTTTTTTATTTGACTTTTATTTAGGACGCAAGCACCAAAAACAACAGCAAAATCAGTGTTCTGTGTCATAAAAAAATAGCCCCGATGACGACATACACACAAATAACAATAACAACAAGCCCAACAACAACAATGATAGCAAAAGGAATGCGTTTGTTTACTGAATATTGCTGAGTGAATCAGCTCGTTAATGTTGTTGCATTAAATCTCATTCAAGTCTTAACACCAGTGATGCGCAAAATTTGAACTGTGATTGTATTGTTGCTTATTAGTATTAGTGAAGAAAGCGAGTTTTCCCAGCAAGCACAAAGTCAAGCGTTTGAAATATGATGCTGCATTACATTTTTGTTTGCAATATGAACTCCTAAACGAAAAATTTCATTTTATTTTTAAAAACAGGCAGTAGTTTTTATTATTTGCCTCTAATAATACGGCTTTATGAAAAACGGGACCAAGAAAATTTTGTTGTTTACAATTAAAAATGTTGTGGTCATTTTTCATTCTTGAGAAAACTTAAAAACATTTCCATTAGATTTTCCATTAGAAACAACAATAAATATTTAAGGGCCATTTTACCTATTATGGGGCAATTTCTAGTTTGGTGCCATTTTTCCTATTTTGGGGCTATATTTCATTTTATATTTTTTAATTTGGGGGCATTTTTCCCTTTTTAGGACCATTTTTATTTTTTTAGCTTGGGACCATTTTTCCTATTTTGGGGACCATTTTTAATTTTAATCCTTTTTCATAAGAATGATAAATGGCTCAAAATATGTATGGGAAAAATAGCTTATAATTCAAAAATGGCGCCGAAAATACGAAAAATGTTCTCATAATTCGTATCGCTATTTTCAGTTCAAAATTTTTGGGTCATTGTCTTGCATAATGTCTTTTAGTGCCGGCCCACACGTGCAATTTTGTTGCAGCAATTCTTCATTTTTCAGTGAGAAAAAGCGAGAAAGGAATATATATGGTATATATTTCTATTTCAACACTTTTTCACTAATGCAGAAATTGCTGCAACAAAAATTGCATGTGTGGACGGGGAACTAATTAAATATGTACAATGTACATAAGTACATTGTACATATTCACATAAATATTTGACAACATACTCGTAAAATGCGTTGTTTATAATAAAATATTTTTTCGCATATCTTCAATTGGAAACACGAGTGTTTGCTGGATAAATTTTAATGACAATATGTATAGAAAAATATAAAAAAGGATAATAAAATATTTAAGCATCCGAAGCGTGTGCATTCGTCGCTGTCTCATCGATGCCTAAATGAAGAGCATAATAATCTGTGTGAAGAATATGTGCGAAGAATATGTGTGAGATAATTTTCCATAATTTTGTATGGGCTGCGCTTCAATACTTTACACAGAAAACAACTAAATAGCATTTTCAGTAAACTAATTAAATGAAATAGTAAATATTTTGTGTAAAAACGGACCTAGAAACAAATTTGTAAATATAAGGCCTGTTTGAATACTCGATAATTTGTAATAATTTGTACAAATTATTACTTATTTTTACTGTATTGCGTTCGTTTACTTTTAAACATTTGTAACGAGAGAGCATAAGAAATATTTTTATTGCTAAGGACTTGCTGGATTTTACTGGTCAAACTTAAACTTGCAACATAAAAACATGTTTATAAATAAATAAAGTTTATTTGGAAATATAAACAAAATGAAAAATATTGAATTTAACCATTCCTAGTTTTTATGTGGCAATTTTTTAATATTATTTGTTGAAAATATTTTTAAACACTTGAAGTTTAATGCGTTGTTTATTGATCATTATTATTACTTGCAAGTTCTTACAAAATATTGTTCGACAAATTTTTTGAATATTTTTTGGATAGAGAGTTAATTTGATTTTACTCTCTATCATTGTGTTACTGGAAAAACATTACTCGAAAAGTACTCAAACACACCTAATATAGATAAAAATATCTCAACAATTTCATTGAAAAAACGAGTTTTTTTATTATTGCTTAAATATGTAAAACAATTTGTCTAAATATATTTACAAATTGTAAACAAAACAATTTACTATATCATTATACATACAATAGCTCTACATACAACCTAACGTTTACAACCCAGCGGTAAAATGCTGGAGTAAAGAGGCCTTCTACAAGGGCTCTTTAGCAGACATAAGGCCTTCCAATCTGCATTCCATGCTCATTTAATTTTTACCCTTCCACAGTCGCTTCTCAGTATCGGCATCTTCTGACATGCCATTTTGAAGGCTATCTAAGGAAGGTCTGTTAAAAAGCAAATGGAGGTAAAGTTTTTTCTATTTTAATGTGATTTTTTTTTTCGAACTACATATATCTTTTCATCCAAAGTAATTTTTATGAAATTGAATTGGACATGATGTAGTTGCGGCGGAATAATGATAAGTTAATCAGCTGCGACATATTTAATAGCAGCATGTGCGATGTCTCTTGTATGTAAATTTCAATCTTATATACAAATTACATGCGAAAAAAGAATACGAGAATGTTTGTTATTTCCAAAGCAATTTTTTATTTCTTAATCTAAAAATACAAAATGCCTTTCATCTTCCCTTCTTAACCCTCTGCAACTGACGTCGTAGTCTAACAGACACCAGAAAACAGAAAACATTGTTTTACGCCATAATTAGACAAATATCGAGTCTGGTGTTTTTAGTACCTTCTTATTACGTACTCATGTGTACGTTAGTGCGAACAAAGCAATTGAAACGAGCGCACCCGTTGATGCAATCCTACAGGTGTCTACAAGTCTACCACGTCATACGTTATAACTTTTTATTAAAACATTGATATTATCTCTTTTTTCTCTATATTGATTAGCTTAGGTTAAGCTAAAATTGATGTTAAACTTTTTACCAAAAAAATAATACATGAAGTTTTTTTTTTGGTTTTTGTATGGATGTAAGTTTTTTAAGGCTAATTTATGACATGCTAATAATTTTGTTTCTGATAAGATTTGTCGTTTTGTTTTCAAGAAAAAAACTACAATAAATAGCAAACTACTACTTTAAACTAAAATCTAAAATCTAAAACTAAAATATTTTCAGTGGCCTTACAAACAGAACTTGGAAAATATAAGTAGTCGAAATAGTGTCTCTTGTACTACCACATCAGTGGAATTGTGATAACGAAGTCATGTCAGTTGCAGAGGGTTAAATAAGGTAATGTGGAATGTGTATCGAACAAAAAAAAAGAAAAAAAAAGTAAAATACTACTTCAACCTTCCGTTCTACAAGAAGGCAGATTTGCATGTGTATCGGACGAAAAATGTAAAAGAAGGAAACTAATTTTAGTTGTAATAAAAAAGAAGATCTTGAAGGATTTCAAGAAGGCCTGAAATTTGCAGGCCTATTGACATTTAACACTGGGAAAGTACAACAACAAACTGTTACAAAAATAAATTTACATACATATAAAAATATATAGCAAAATTAAAATGTTTGTATTGCAATTTATACATTTTTATATAGAGGAAAGTGTAAAAGACAGCAGAGAAAAGCAAATGAACAATAGCTAGAAATAACAAAAACAGCAACTGCTTGTTAAACAAACACTTAAATCTGCAGCATGAGCAGCAGCTACGAACTTTACATTAACAACAGTTTTAGTTTTGTTTTAATACATTTAGACAATAATATTTCCAATAATGAAAACACGAAGCAAAGTAATACACACTTTTAAGGCTCTGTAATAAATACACTCTTTTATATATTTCAATACGCAACGCAAAAAAGGCTTGCAGTGGGCTATCAATCTCATATTGCATTTTCTGTGAGGAGCCTTGGCCTTTAACTTAAAAAGTATCATTTTTTACACTAAATTTAGAATATTGACTTCAACAACCAACTGACTTGAAAATAACCGATAGGAAATTAACCAGTATAGTGTAGAGAAAAAAAGGTTCGGCGCCGACAAATATAATAATTCACATACAGCGTATGGTGTATAACAAAATCAATTATTGCAGTTTTTGTTTGTAAGTGTTGCAGTAGCATCAGATGCTGCATCATTAGAATATTAACAAGATGTGTTGTTAACATCGTTATTGCTGTTATAAACATCGTCGTTAACGCTTTTGTCATAAAAATATATATAGTTGACCCATTTTCTGATCGCAGAGTATTTTTAGATTCATTGAAAATGCTTTTGAGAACATCAATGTGTGCCACACTAAACATGTCTGTAAATTTAAATACAGAAGCCAGAGGATGTAACGAGTTTAATGTGTGTAAAATGACGAACATTTAACGACTGTCGAGGGATGTGTTGAATGGTTGGTTGGTGGTGGGTTGATTGAATGCCGACAATAGACTGTGTAAATTGTATTACAGAATGTTGCACATTATAAACTTATTTAGTTCTTTGATGTGCACTTGAAATCTACATATAAGAATGTCAAAACTTAATTTTATTGCTGGTTTCCGTTCTCTTTTAGCATTTGTTAAAATGAGCAAAGAAAGAAAATGTACTATTTTCAAACACACTTTAAGAGCATGCAGTATTATGAGAATTTGTGACACATCGTATAATTTGAATGATTTTGGTAATATAATTTTGTTCTATATTTAATTTGCTAGTCAATTTTTTTTTGGATTTATTGTATCTTCTTATGCATCAATTGATTGCTATTTATAAACTGAATTCTACTTGAAATTCAACTGCATCACACTGTGCACACAGTTTGCACTTTTAGCTGTCAAAAAGCAAAAAAAAAGTTCACCGATCGTGATGAGTTTTTGACATGTAACAGACAGGAGTACAGGTGATACAAAAACATGCTCATAAGGAAAAGAAAAAGAATGGCAATGAATATAATGATAATCAAATATTCAGTATACAGAAAAAAAAGGCTTTTTAAACTAGCAATTTTAGTGATTTTGTTATTGTTGTAAACGTTTTTGTATGCATACTTTAATTCATATTATTATTTTTTCTTAAAAGAGGGTTCTTTTTAAATAGTTTTGGTTTTTTTGAGTAATGTGAAATACAATTTAGCCAAAAGCTCATTGAAGTAAACATCCACTAAAAGGAAGGAAGCAACAAATTTATATAAAATTTTTAATAGAGTAGAGCTAAATTGTTTATCCGAGTTCAGCTGTCATACTACTGCCAGAAATTTAAGTAGAGTCTATAATTTAAAAATTAAATAAGATTGGAAGCCACAAATCGCAACCTTTATTTTTTAACCGACTTCAAAAAAGAAGGAAGTTATCAATTCGTGTGTATTTTTTTTATTTTTATGTTTTGCACAGGCATAACTCTGTCATTTTTAACCGATTTTTTAAATTCTTTTATTGTTATCCAAAGTTATTTAATTAGTTTGGCTTAAGTTCGTTTTCAATTTGATCTTTCGATGAAATTATTATTATTATTTTTTATATAACAAGGAAGTTCTAAAGCATGTAAATATTGAACATTCAAAGAAAAATTTGGATGTACAAAAGGTTGAACTGACTGTTGTTTCGAGACCACCACAGTCTTCTCATCAGAGCCCTTTACCTGCACTACCTATTACATAGACCAACAAAATGAAATTTTTTCTGTACGGTCTAAGGTTTCATAGTCAATTTGTATAGACTTGGTACTGGTCATCAGTGCCTATAAATTACTTGTTTTGAATTGACTCTGTATCTCGAGATTTTCCGTTATATAGAAAAAAAGAGGATGCTGCATCACATAATTTATATTTACTCGAGAACTAGTTCTTCTATTAAATTAAAAAAATACAGAAGGATCGGAAAGAAAATAACCTTTAAATGAATGCCTTATTAATTTTTTAACAGTCTTATAGCTTTGGAGATATTCAGAAAGTTTTGTCAAACAAATTTGAAAAAATAAAATTTTTATAAGACTCATTAAAATTTTAAACTGAAGAAAATTTTAAATTTTATTCTTAATTGTGATAACTTTATATGTTTCAAATAAAATGAGCTAAAATTTATTAAAATCATTTCACAAGTTCTGAATTTATTCACAATTTAGTAGTAGCACATATTTTCAGATTTATTTTTAATTTTTATTAGTTTTAAACTGACTTACAAAAATTACCAAAAGCTCTTAAGAAAATCATTTTGTACGGGATTTTAGTTAGGTGCTACCATTGAATTGTGAATAAATTTAGAACTTATGAAATGATTTTAATAAATTTAAGCCCATTTTATTTGTAACATATAAAGTTATCACAATTAAGAATAAAATTTAAAATGTTCTTCAGGTTAAAATTTTAATGAGCCTTTTAAAAAATTTTTTTTTAATTTTTTTTGAAAAAATTTATGGTTTTTGATAAAACTTTCTGAATATCTCCGAAACTATATGACTGTTAAAAAATTAATGAAGACGTAATTTAAAGGTTATTTTGTTTTTGAGACTTATGTGTTTTTTTAATATAATGAAATAACTAGTTTTCGAGTAAATGCAAATTATGTGGTGCAGCATCCTCTTTTTCCTTTATAGCGGAAAATCTCGAGATACAGAGTCAATTCAAAAAAAGTAATTTATAGGCAATGGAGCTGAGTATCACATGTACGCAAATTGACTAAGGAAACACCGACTTTATAAATCGTGTTGACCTGTGTTCATCAATAAACTTTTTCTAACTCTGCTAGCTGTCTTTTCTTTTAGCATGTTCAACTATTGTAAGCTTTTTAGGTTGTCGGTCTTATTTGCGTGGAATATCATCGATATTTTCAATGCTGTGATTTTTTCGGCAACTTTAGGTGGCCAAAATCAATAACTCTCGTATGAATTGAAGTTTGCTACATACAATACAAACTGCCCAATTTTTTTGCTCAAGTTTTTGGAACAGTAAACATTCATGTTTTAGCTAAGTGCCTTTAGAGTTTTAATAATTGAGTTATGAATTTTTAGTCGATCTATAGCTAAACTGTAGCTAAAGCATGAATGTGTACTGTTCCAAAAACTTGAGCAAAAAAATTGGGCAGTTTGTATTGTATGAAGCAAACCTCAATTCATACGAGAGTTATTGATTTTGGCCACCTAAAGTTGCGGAAAGTCACACAAAAATAAAAAGTGGTTTTTACATATGACCAGATCCGGTTAGCTCGAATTCGTTTTGCTCATTCCCCCACAAAATTTGGAGTAAATTGTAAAAACAGCAGTTTTTCTCGATTTTTAACGGTTTTTCGCAATTTACTCAAAACCTTGTCAGTTAATGTGCCAAAAGAACATCAGATTCGGATTCAGCGCACTAAAATACATACACAGAAAAAAATAAGTTTCGTTTTTGATAACAAAAATCCCGGTATTCAATAATTTTTTTTCAAATTTCCTGTGATAAAGAATTCCCCTATATTGATAAAAAAAATTATTTCAAAATAAAAATATATATATATAAATTAAAAAAATGTTGACATGGCTGGAATACGAACCCGGGCTTTCCGGACGTAAAGCATACACTCTATAGCTGAGCCATATCCCATTTATTTTTTTTATGGGATACAACTTGTTTTAAGTACTTATGTATAAAAAGAAAAGAAATAACCGGCATGGAAAAGAAATACTTACAACGAACTATTTTATTATGTTAAAGATAAATGTTATTGAAATTCATATTTTTTTTAATAACATGGTTTTATTGAATATAATTCTTGTCTATTTTTTTCTGTGTATAGATAGGTGGGTCTGGTAAAATTTACAGACCACTTTTTTCACCTTGTATTGGGGCTACTAATAATAAAAGTGGGCGGATCATGCCCATTTTTTCTACAAAGCTTTCGATAGTTCCGAAAGTGCTGTTGGCTGAGTAGTTAGCGCGTTTGACTACAAACCTTGAGGTCTTGAGTTCAAGACTAGTTTCAAGCAAGCCATCAACATCATGCATTTTCTGATGTGGATTGGTTGTTGGACTGTTAAAGTGATGAAGGCATAGCACTGGTCACTTTGGCAGTACCGGCAGCGATTAATACTAAGATATCCTAATGCACTTGACAGCACCCTCCTTCGTCGGTATTGTAGCAGAACCGTCGGCGAAGTAAAAGAACTAATAAAATGGCTACAGCTTAAACAAAATAATGCCTCTTTATGACACCAAAGGGGCTACAACACTGCTGTAAAAAAAAACACGCAATAGCAGAGTTGTAAATGAATTAAGTTTTCTATCTCTCTCTCTCCCACTTCACCACCTGTTCTTCTCTATATGCTATCCCTTTCCCAAAGAACGTAACACATTAATTAATTAATTAGCTAGTAGGCATTAATTGCCTGATTGTGTTACTTCTCTTTTCTAAAAAAAAAAAGTTCCGATAACTACTCCGGAACAAAATTTATTAATTTTGGCCATATAATATTGCCAAAAGTCACACTATGAGCATATACAAAAGAAAAAGGAAAATGCTTGAACTTGCATAATTAAATTTTTTGTTTAATATTCTACAAAGACATTTGTGTCAGAGAACACGTTACTATAAAAACTGATTTTCCAGAAATTGCAGATAGCACTATTTGAATATAAGCCCACGAAATGGTAATTTATATTTTACTGAGAAGTAGGTGATTTATTTCTAATTTCATTCATATCTCTACACACAATATATAGTCCAGGGGCCAATTATTTCTTCTCGGACGATAATTGGCTAGATGCATCAGGGAGTATAAAGTATGAAGCTTCGTGGAAGTAAGCTGCGGTTCCGCTGGTGGGTTGAGCGGTGGCAGCCTCGAATAAACGTAAATTTTTTTTTAGTAATTTCTTCCTAACTGTATAGAACTATGAATAAAAATATGTTATTGCTGGCGGTAGAAAGACCGTCAGCTGATACTTTGGAAAAGGGACAAATTTCAAAAAAAAATAAAAAAACTAAATAACTGCCACAGAGCCACTCCTAGAGATATAGGGCCTACTCCAATTAGTTTTTCCTTTTCGATATTTTTTCTGATTTTTCTATTTTGAAAAATGTAGCAATCGATGTTGTTTTTTTAGTATTGGGAGTAGTTTCAAATATACGAGTTTTTTTTTTCAAATATTCTCAAAATAGGTTGGCTCATTTCAGTAAGGCTTCTGGAGAAGGTACCACGTTACATCGGTTTATATGTTCGTACATCCATATGCATAATATCAGATGACTTTTTACAACTTTCCTTAGCCCATTTCCTTTTACCTATATACATTTGCAATAATACAACAATACATATTTGATCTATAAATTTTGTCTAAGATAACAAAGTTGTGTCTTTCTACAAAATATAGAAATAATTAATTCAGTAAATTACGACTTTGACTCGCATTCGAAGGGTTCCGTACGAATACCGAATACATACGTTCATATTTCCCTTTTTTCGTTTTGGTGATTTAATTCTTTTCTTTTTTGGAGTTTCTAATTTTAGCGTGACGTTTTTCGTTTTGGCCAACTTTTTCGTTTTTGACGATTTTTATTAGTTTTGGCGATTATTTTCCACTCTGCAATTATTATTTTTTTTTTGGTTTTTGACGATATTTTAAGTTTGGCAGTTTTTTAGTTTTGTGCTTTATTTTCGTTTTCGCGTTTTTTGTATATGCCAATTTTTTTCGTTTTAGCTTTTTTTTTTAGCGATTTTGTATTAGTGTTGGCGATTTTTTTTTCGTTTTGCCAATTTTTCGAGTTTTGTTGAATTTTTGGCGATTTTTTTAGTTTTTCGTTTTTGCGATTTTTTTCCGGCTTTAAAGATTTTTTTAGTTTCTATGCTTTTTGCTAGTTTGGCAATTTTTTTTCGTTTTTGCGGTTTTTTCCATTTTTGATGATATATGTATGTAGTGTTGGAGATTTTAAGTTTTGGCGCTTTTTTAGTTTTGGTGATTTTTAGTTTTGACGATTTTTTTTGTTTTTGCGATTCTTTTCGTTTTTGGCAATTTTTTTTTGTTACTTTTCGATTTTTTCCTTTTTTGGCGATATTTTGTGTTGTTTTTTTTTGTTTCAGTGATTTTTTGCAATTTATGCTACTTGTACACACTATGTATTTTACAGTGGCCTTGTCAGTTGTACGATCCATCTGTAATTGCGCATGTCTGTCAAAATTGACAACTTACAGGCGGTTTATAATTTTTGCTTTCACACTTACGTTTTTACCCTAAGTCTATTACTGATATATTTTTGTTATGACAAAAGTCAAACTTTATATGGAAAAATAAATTGTTTTAAGTTAGCTGCTTTTCCTATATGGAATTTGACATTTGTCATGAAAAAAATATATCAGATATAGACGTAGGGTTAGATTCATCTTACATAGCCTATACTAGATCAGAACAGGTGTCTTTGTGATGGTTTTTTTGCGACAGCTTTTTGTTGTTGTATTTAATGGTGTTTAAGTTAATTAAAAAAATAAATAAATTTAATATATTTGCCGAATCACAAACACTTGTTCTTGGTGCCACAAACAATTGACTTGCAAAACAGCTGATATCAGGTGCTTAGTCAGTTCAAAATAGAATACGCTCTAACTGATAATGTTTACACTGTAAATGCAGGCTGACATTTACAGAAGGAGAATTTCTTTGCGTTTACGCACCATGTATGCCTTTTGCAGTGGGAAATTTGACAAGCACACTGTAAAATTCATAGTGTGTAAAAGTACTTTTTAGCGATTTTCTAATATTTGGTGTTTTTCCCCTTTAAGCGCTTTTTCCAATTTAGCAATTTTTTCCTCTTTGGCATTTTTTAATTTTAGATCTTTTTTTTTTAATTTTAGTGATATTTTCTGTTAAGCTTTTTTTTCGTTTTGACGATTTTTTTTCGTTTTGGATATTTACTTTTCGGCTTGTTTCTTGCATTACTTATTGGGATACCCTTTAATAATTTATTTATCCATTAATTGTTAATTTTGTTTATTAGAAATGATATTTATTGTGGTAGAGAAGATACAGCTAAATTTCAAAATTACACAACCTGATAGTATACCCGTTTATTTTTAGTTAGTTTGTTTTTAGCATTCGCTTGCTGTTGCCGTCAAAATGTTCCAGTAGCTGCGAACATTTTAGGAGTTTGCCTGTACTGTGTCTTAGATACAGCCAAAATTATGTAGCCAAAATTACAGTAACTGATAGCATACCCTTTAATTTTTATTTTTTTTTTAATTTCAATATTAATTGGCGTAGTCTGTATAATAAATACACTAACTTTGAACATTTCTAGTATATATATATATAAGTGTCTGTAGAAGATATGGCTTAACTTCAAAATTCCACAACCTGATAGAATACCCTTTGATTTTTAAATAGTTTTTTTACATTCGCTACTGTTGCCTTTAAAATGCTGCACTAGTTGTGAAAATTTCAAGAGTTTGCCTCTTACGGTTGTCAAGATACAGCGAATTGTCAAAATCACATAGTCAAAATTACATTAACTGATAGAATATCCTTTAATTATTATTGTGTTTAAATTGCAGTATTTATTGGTGCTGTCTGTATAATCATACACTAATTTTAAAAATTTCGATTGTCAATAATAAAGTGTCAATATATGTATTACATTAGGATTTCAACATGTTTTGTTACTCGCTTTAGAACATTTTTTAATTTCTAACTTTCATATGGGACATTATTTGTGAAGCGGACAGGCTAAAAAAATTGTTTTCTTCAATTTTTATAGTATATGATTATAGTATGCTAATATATACCATCGGTACAGAAACAATTTTTTTAGTCTCCTTAACGAGATATTTGACTTCGAGAATAGGACTATAGGGCAGGTACGCGCTAATTCAAGTGTTTTTATTTAGTTTTAAAAAGCTACAAGGAAATAAATAAACGTATCATGTCTCTAGTTCATTAAATCAGCGTTTTAAATAGATTTCTGGATTTTAGACAAAACTATTTCTGATCCTAGCCTAATTTAAATTTCTGCATTGTAAAACTCAACAGGTCAAAAAAGAATTCAAGAAATATGCCAATATCTAGGTTAAATTTAATAAATTTTTATATTTCGCAGTTTATTTTCCTCTATGTTATTCTGTAAGTATCTTCGATAAGATATTTTTGTTTAAAACAAATAGTTTCCTTTTGGTTAAAATAAAACTGCATAATCACATAAAAGACAAACAAACAAACAGGCATAAAGTTTTTGTTCCTTCGCCTTCATCCAATGAATGTTGTTATTGTATTTGTATCAGAGAGAAGCTGCTGTTCAGTTCGTAGTTTGTATTTCTTTTCGTTAATTTTTTTTTATATTTAATTTCAACGAATTTAAGCGATTGCATTTGTGTATCTGTGTGGTAGTGAATATGTGGGTGTGTGTATATGTTACAAACATTTAATGCAAATGGCATGTAATTTGGTCAAATACAGATAACCTCGTAAAGGAAAAACTTTTATATATTTTTCCTTGCTTTATTTTTATTTTTTTTTTGTTAATCTCTTAAGGATTTAGGAAGTTAAAGCCACTACTTTCACCACTTTGTTTTTGTAGAAGAATTTAAAACAAATTTGAATAGACTCAAGACCGGAAATTAAATTTCTGCTAGCAGGAAACAAATAGTTTTTTGGTTGGTTGGTTGGTTGGTTGGGGAAAATT
The DNA here is from genome assembly GCA_956483635.1 of Panzeria rudis. NCBI lineage: Eukaryota > Metazoa > Arthropoda > Insecta > Diptera > Tachinidae > Panzeria > Panzeria rudis. The sequence goes on along the minus strand of OY101448.1, from coordinate 23,804,209 downwards.
TTTAAAATGGTGTCATTGCATGTACATATATTTCAGGCACAATACAAATAAAGAAAATAAAAGATTATATAAAACTTGTTAAGATGCACTGATCATTCTGTCATTTTTATTTCATTTTCTTTTGTAACACTTTTAATAGAGATAATTTTTTCTTGTTTCATAAACTTTCAATTTCAATTGCATTCACTTTCACTTCAACTTCACTTTAGTTTTTCTATTGATATATTTTTTATTCCTGACATTTAACTCAATTTAAATAGAGCTTATTCTCTTTCTTACTTTTTAATATATTATTTATTTTTTTGCTTTATAATCTTTATGGTTTATGTGTATGTGTTCGTTTTACAATCTTCATACCCGTACATTTTAGCGTTCCAACTAATCTAAACGTGCTTAACAGTCAAGCGTTTCTAACCAACAAAAAGCTTTTGTTGTTCCTTTACGTTTTAAACTCTGAGAATTATTCTTAAATAAATGTGTTGTATCCTTCTTCTTCTATAGGATGCTGGGAGAGTGCAATAAGTTGTAAAGAGTATTTGGTTTTGTTTATGATTTTGACATTGTTTGCAAATATTTTTGACACATCTTGCGCAGCTTTATCACATGAATTAGAAGTGTATTTTTGACAAGCGTTTTTGACATATCGGCTAATGCAGGAGGGAAGCTCCATCTGGTGATTAATTTGGTTACATGAAGCAGAGGAAATATACTTACATGCAATAAAAGCTTTAAGCCTGAAGATTTTTATCACGCCGTTATGTTTTAAGTTTATAAAATTATTAAAAAATAATTTCTAAGAAGTGTCTATTTCATTACTCTTTTAGATATTATAAAACGTAAGAAAATTAATTTCTATTTTGTAATTTTATTGATAAGATGAATTAAACTTTTTAAAGCTCCCAAAGAAAATGTACCAATTTTGTTTAAACATAGGTTAGAAGATTATAAATCAAGACACCCTTCAAATAAAAAAAAAAAAACTACTGAAATCTATCTAGCCGTTTGTGAGCTACGATGCCACGCACACGAAGCTTCAAGAGGATGCAGCTAGAAAAGTGGTGATAAATACTAAACGGCTGGACGGATTTTCTTTAACCATAGCTCCTCTCGATAAAGCCACCTTTTCAAAAAAAAAAATAATAATAATAATAATAACCAAATCAATATCAGTCAAGCCGTTTTGACCATACGATGGCGCATACAGACACACCCTTGTCTGCTCTCATATTCGTCATATTGATCTTCTAATGTTTTTGCTCAGTATTAGAACACACAAAACAAAAATTTTTTTGTCACAATTCTGAGTTCAGTTGAGATGGATGGAGGCATACAGAGGAATGTAAACGAGTGCAAACGTACCCTAATCCAAATGGTTTTATCATGCGAAAATCATGAAAAAAGAAATTGTTAAAAATAGCTGTTGCGTAAACGCCAGAACAAGTTTAAAAGATACTGCAGGAAAGTTGAAATTTGTATGAGATGCGTCTTATTTTATTTCCATAGAGGGAAAAATCTGTGTCTGTTTTTTTTTTTCATTTACAACTCTGCCACCCCTCTGGTGTCAAGTAGATGCACTAATTTGTTTAAGGTGTGTAGCCGTTTATTAGTTCTTTTACTTCGCCGAGCATTCTGCTACAAGACCGACGAAGGAGGGTGCTGTGAGGTGCATTAGGAGAAGTCAGTAGTAATAGCTGTCGGTACTGCTAAAGTGATCAGTGCTTTTCCTTCATCACTTTAACGGTCTAACAACAATCAACACTATTATGACATACCAATGCACATTAGAAAAAATCTTGATGTTGTTGACTTGCCTGAAATTAGTCTTGAACTCAAGACCTCAGGTTTTGTAGTCAACACGCTAACTATCTAAGCCAACAGCACCGTCTGTTCTGTTAAGCTGAAACAAAATATCAAGCAAACAAAATATCAAGCAAACGAGAAGAAAATATACGATTAAAATACTATTTGATTGTTCTTGGTACGATTCATGATTTAATATAAAGCCGTTTAAAATTTGTGTGAAAAATAACAAAAAAATTCATTTCAAAACAAAAATTTTCTATAACAACTTTAAAAACGAAAAATAGAGTTTTTAATTTACAAAAACTGATCGCTAGTTTTAACTTTCATATATTAGTTCGTGCATACAGAAAAATAAAATAATTGATTTCAATTAAAAAATTCGTCATGTCAATTAAAAAATTAATGAAATTTGCACAAGTAAGAACATTGCTAGTATCAATAACATTTTTGTTGCATAATTAATTGAAATAGTTTTTCATTATGTATTTAATAATAACAATAAGAAATTTATTTGAACTATTTTCAAGTTTTCTATTAAATTTTTAATCATAACAATTAAACAAATTGAAAAAAGATCGGATGTGGTTTGTCAAGGATGATGAATGGATGTGTTCCAAATGGGCTAATATCAAATTGAAAATATATTACATATTTCGTTTTCTTAATTATAAATTTTATATACTAACTTACTGTTTGTTATTTTAATTTCATCTCGGAGTTGAAATAAGCTGCTTCAGGTTTGAAATCGAAAGTACCAATCACTCAAACAAAACACTGTTTGCAAATCGGCTACTTGACGGTAACATAGACTTACTCTTAAAGTCTTTCGCTATCACGAGATCTGAGTATATTTCTTTTATTTATATGTAAATTAATTGAATGCTTTGCTGCAACAGCTACTCAAGAGGCCTCTGTACGCCTTCTTTTGGATATACAAGGCCTGCTCGCTCCATTCCATACTCATATCTTTTTTACACACGTTGTCATTGCGGTAGAGGTCTTCCGTTTGCTAGCTCTGGAAGGCCTGACAAAAGACCTTTTAGAAAGGCAATTTTGAAGGGTTTCTAGGCAAGGTCTGTCAAAAAGCAAATGGAGGTAAATTTTTTTCATCTTGGTACTTTTATAGCGGCTTCTTTATTGTTGATTAACGTGATTTTTTACTTTGAATTATTTCCTTTCAACTAAAGTAATTTTTTATTCGAATGTATTTATTAAGAAGGAATTGGACATGAATAGTTTAGCCGGAATATGTGTAAGTTAATTAACTCCAACATAAACGGCATAATAGCAGCATGTATGAGGTCTCTTGTACGTAAATTTCAGCTTTATATACAAATTACTTGCGAAATAAGAATATCAGAATATTTGTTATTCATAAAGCACATTTTTGATGAACAAAACGAATTTTTTTTGCTTTGAAAAAAAAGAAAAAACAAATGCCACTCCTCTTCTCCCTTCTCAAAAAAGCGAATGTGGAATGTGTATCTTAGCCGAGGCATTTTGTAAGGCATCCTTTAGCAGTTAGATAAGAATGGTAATTGAATAAAAAAATGTCAAAGTAGGCCTTTAATAAGGCCTGCAATAAGGTCTTCTAAGTTTTCCCCTGGGTAGTTGAAGTTCTTTTCGTTGTAGTCATTCGCTGTCATGTGTATGTGTGTCCACTAGAGTGGTTGTAACATATTAAAAGTTGGATTTCTTCATATTTCGGATCCCAAATCCATGGGTACTTATAACAATTTTACGATAATCAGTTAAGCTTAAGGCGTGTCGCAAGCGCACCCATGGTTGAGCAAATGTTCTCTTCCTGTTTTTTATGGTTCATAACAATACATAACATATATTTTTTCTTAAGAAACGAACAAACTTAAAAAAATTTTTCTTCTAAAAAGTTGTTGTCTGTGAAGCTTTCAACAGCTTTTGCCTCACCAACTTTTGTCTAAATTGCATGTTTCATAAAAGAAACCGCAAAATATCGAAAAAAGTCCATATATATTAAAATTAAAAAAACCCATAATTGAGAAGCTTAGTGCCACAAAAGCTAGATATCAAATAAATCAAGCTTTAAATTTAAGCAAAATTTAAAATTGTATGGTTTTTAGAATTTTCTACTGTAAATACGCAATATGATTAAACATATTCACAGTATATCGCGTTTCGGAAAAATTTTAGCCGTTATCGACTACATAGAGCTCTAGTTTTCGAGATAAACTGTTATGTCAAAAACTAGGGCGTTTGCAGGACACATTTGAGCTGCCAACTGTGTTAATATATCAGCTTTTTGACATTCCAAATAAAAATTCGCCGTGCAGAATTGATATTTGGGCTATCAAAAAAGCTGATACATTAACACAGTTGGCAGCTCAAATGTGGTAAGCAATTCGTAGTCACCAAGTATGGGAATTTTAATTTGAGACGAAATAGCATAGCTTTTTTCGATACAAGCAATTTTGATTAAAAATTGAAATGAATCAAAGTATATATTTATCATTAAGAAGAATATATTTTCTGGTGTTACTTATCACATATATAAAAGATTTTTACAAATTAATCTAACAAATGGAATATACCCAAACCTGGACTCAATACAAACATTTGAAGAACATAAAAAATTCAATCGTATAATTATAATGTACTTTTGTATGAAAATTACCAACAATAAAAATACAATACCATATCATTAGATGATTCCACAACACATACGACGTTAATACGAGCTTGTGAAATGAACAATTGTTTTGCTATTATTTTATACTGACGTCCATCATACTTCCCAACCCTAAGTTGGTATTGGACCAATTACACTCTAGTTAGTATAGTCAGTGCCTCATTCTCGGACTGAGGAGTCATTGTTAGTATATAGCTCTAGTGCATCGCAACCAGTTCTGGCTGTACCGTCTTGTAGGTATTGTATTAAAAACTAATGATATTTTCGATTTATTTCTTCAACCTTAAATGAAATAAATTTCCATTCAAAGAAACAGCGAATACTATAACTTCTATACATACATTTTCGGCAAATTAATATTAAAATCAAAAATTTACATATATTTATTTAGCTAATGTCAAGGTAGAAAATTTAGAACACTTGATTTTTTACCACATTTTTCCTTTTTGTTTGCATATAAATATTTATGCTAAAAATTTATGTTACAAAAGCAAATATAAGGTTCTGGTACAGACTTTCACCTTGTTAAAAAAAGTGTCAAGTAAGTTTTATTGAGCAACATTTACCCCTTACACTTGCATATAAGATACAAATATTTAGATATAATTACAGGTAATCCGTCTGTCTGTCTGATTAAGATAAACAATCAAAAAGAGTTCGTTAAATAGTTGTTAACAAAGACTTATTTATTTATGATATTTTTCTTCTTTTTATTTTGAGTTTTTTTTTCGTTTATTCTTAACAACAATATCAACAAACAATGGATTTATTTGAATAACAAAAGCATAAAATTTGGATTATATGTTTGTTTCTTGTAAAAAGTGATGTGTATATGCGTGTGTGTTGTGTATTTGCCTATTTAAGTGCTCTCGTTAATGCATAAATACATAAATGTATGAGTAACACACTTCTGCAGGAATTTTGCGTATGTGTTTGTTTGCCAGCAGTATATCATTTGTTAACCTTTAAAATTGCCGCGACCAAAATCCTTTTTATACATGCCATAAGCCAACCAGTATATGAGATTAAAGAGAGCAAATGACATGGGAAATGCAATACGTGAAACGCGATCAATTAGTGAAACGCTGTTGACATAGCGAGGTCCTAAAAATAAAATAATATTTTAAATGTTTATAAATTTCATATTCTTCTAACCTTTTTTATTATTCGCTGCCTCTCTTTCACGATCCTTGCGAAACTTCACATCTCCTATAAAGCACAACCACACTTGTTTGGCTTTCGATATGACAGGTGCATCTGTTTGTGTTGTTCTCTCCATAGTCGAGGCATGTGAAGAGGGACACTGAAAGATGTGCGTTGGATCATCATCATATATTGGACAGATCATAGCATTGCGTTTACGAAAACCTCCCGGCAGATTTTGAGCACATTCTGAATTTTGCGACAATTCTGCCGCCAATGACTCATTACTCTCCCGCATTGAAGGTAATTCTGGCTCAACATCATCATAATCCAACTGTTCCTCTTCCATATCTTCCCATTCATCTTCACTGAATGCTGGTATTTCACCACTGCCGACTTTTGTGAAATAATGCACGCCAGCAAATTCTAACAGGGTAGCAATACAATAGAGAAAACACATAAGCAGGAACCAATCAAGAGCGGTCGCATATTTTACTTTAGGCAAATCGATGCGAGAATCTAGGCTAATAGTTGAGAGGGTTAGAACAGCAGTTACACATAAGCCAACACGATCACTGGTGGCTTCACGGTGAATCCAGAAAGAGACCCATGACAAGACAACAATTAGAATACATGGCACGTACACCTTAAACAAATTATATAAAAATGAATGATGGCTATGTAAAAAGCGTATATAAGTAATTTTGCGAAACTTTTTATATGTAAAGAAGATATTGGGGTAAATTTTGGTTTTTTGGATAAGACTCTGTTGCATTAGATCAGCGACATACATTTAAAATATCTGATTGGGTCTTATACAAAAATGTCAGCAGTGCATTAACAAGTTTATTGATTTTTTCGGTTCCTCTGTACCAAAAGGTAAAGTAATCCTATTGTTTTCGCTAAGTGGCTATTCAAATATTACGTAACGCTATTTTCGGAGTTTTTAGCCCCCCCCCACCCTCCTCCCCATCGTAACGCTTTTTACAACATTTTCAGTATAAATTATCTAAGCCGTAACAAATCTTTGAACCCACTTGACTTGAAAAAATCGGCAATATAAAAAAGCTCAAAAATATTGTCAATCTAGAAAGCCGCAAAGACAAAAAAATGTGGAAAAAACGCTATAACGGCAGAAAACTCAAAAATGCAAAAAAGTCGCCAAAACGAATAAAAATATATATGGGCACTTCCAGCGAAAAGTCAACTTTTCGTAACTCTAGTAAGCATTTAAGCTTGTATTTCAGAAGTATGTAGTCCGATTTTTCCTAAACTTTTAGAAAATCAAGAAAGTAAAAAAAAAGGTTTTGTTTGAAATACAAACTTGATTATTTGTTGGTGTGAAGTTACGAGTGTGGTGGCTTTCTATGGAAATGCCCATATCGCTTATTTGCTGCAACGTCGTCATAATTGGAAACTTAAAATTTTTTTAAAATTTTTTTTAAATTTTCCGTAACAGTGGGTTTTTTGAGTTATGACGACGTTGCACCATATGAGCGATATGCATGTATCTACAGAAGGTATTGGATAGTGATGTACGTAGTTTCTTAGAAATAGGACTTGGAGGCGCTAGATCCCATAGTCTTATAAGGTTTGGATGAAAATGCATGAACCAAAAAATGGGAGATAAAAAGAAACATATTTACAAAAAAAACGCTATAGCTACCAGAGGGGTAAAATGTAGGACTGACCCCCTTAACTTTTCCTTCATCTATCGGCATTGGAAGCATATGATCTATCATTTTATACTTTTTCTTGTTATTTAACCATCCATTCCCCTCAACAAACTTCGTTTTAATCTTTATTTTAATAATGTTGTTAAAAAAACCAGGTCTTTTCTGTACTCCATGAGGATTAAAAATGTTCTTTTTAAATAATTACCTTTTTCAAAAAGTACTTTTCAGTACATTTCGCAAAACACCTTTTTGAAGAATTTTGTTTAAAAAAGTCCTTTTTAACAGATACGTTTGTAAAAGTGCTTTTTGGAATGTACTTTTCAAAGAAATTAAATTTAAAAATTGCCTTTTAACAAAGCATCCTTATAAAAATGTCGATTCAGAATTATTTACCTTTCTGACATGTATCTTTCAAAACGTATATTTTGCAACAAAAAAGAAAAAAAAAACTTTCAAGAGATAATAAACAGCATTTTGATTTTTTTTATATTTGAGCAAACTACCTTTCGAATAAATTAAACATTTTTAACACGGTCTGGAATTTTACAGTCTCCCATTTTAATTAAATTTTGTACATATTCTACTCTACATGCGCATCCCATAGCCCAAAAATTAGTCCGATACATTTTATAGTTCATATTTTATAGCGGTTCAAACTTGTGCATCTCGGCCATTTTTGCGAAAACTTTGTCATATTGAAGATTGAATAACTTTAGAGCGCGTCATTTGATATTAATAGTTTTGGTGACAGTCGAAAGATTTTGGGGTTTTAACAAATATTTTGGTTAAACCGGCTAAGCCAGCTAAGTCGGCTAAGCCCGTTGAACCAGCTAATTAATTTATTTAACTAGTTTATTTAGCTATTTAAACCGGCTTGACTGACCATTTTTTTTAAAGAAGTAACACAATCTCTTGTCAAGCCCTCCTGGTGTCAAGTAAGGGCATTAACTCGTGTACCCATTTTATTAGTTCTTTTACTTCGCCGACGATTCTGCTGCAATAGAGACGAAGAAGGGCGCTGTGATATGCATTAGAATATGTCAGTATTAATTGCTGCCGGTCTTCATAACTTAACAGTCCAACAACAATCAACACAATGACACAACAATACACGCAAAGAAAAAACATGGTTGATGCAGCCATAATCAAAGAGCAACATACTATGATTGAATATATGGTTGAAAACAACCATATATATTGTTCAAAGCAACCATATGCATGGTTCAAGCAACCATATGTATGTTTCAAAACAACGATATATATGGGTTAAAATTAGGGATGTAACGATACGCCGTTTTGCCGATCCGATACCGATACCGATATTTAAAAATAAATATCGCCGATACCGATTCCGATACCGATACGAATATTGAAATTGAGTTCAAGTTTAGATTAACAAAACTCAAGTGCAATTTTTTATTATACAAAATTACATTATACGAGAGAATATTTAAAATTGATAAAACATTGGAAGTCATTTTTAAGGAGCTACATTTTCTTTGCTTCCAACAAATCTATATTAAAAATATGCAGATAATTAGTAGAAAAGCAAGAAAAATTGTTTAATTCCTTTATAATTAAAAAAAAGTACTCGCCATGCTTTTTAAAAAATCGATTTTTTTTAAAGGACATTTATCAACTAAATAACTTAATAGCTTAATTATTAAAAGACTTCTAAGTTTATATTTATTCACTTAAATTTACATGAAAATACAGTTCTGAGTTTAAATTCGCATAAAAAAATTGTGAAAATGGGTACTTTTTTATCCTTTTTCCTTAAGGAAAAATCATTATAGAATATTGAAAAAGAAATTTGTCCTAGCATCGCTTCCAATTCGGTGATTGGTAATCGAAAAACAGAACTTCTTGCAAGGGCAAGGATATGTAAAACTATTTAGAAATTATCCAAATTTGCAATACTTCCAGATCGCGAATTCTACATTTTCATGACTTCTTTGGAGTATCTCTTTTTTGCTGGAATAAAATTTAAAAAACAACGGCTTGAATTTGAATTCATGGTAAAATTAACAAAAAATAAATAATTTTTTTACAAAATAACAGCATAAAATATTATTAATTTTTAAAATTGATATTAATAAGATTTAAAAAATAACGAAGTGTATTTAATTCATGGTAAAATCGAACAAAAATAAATTATTTGTTAAAAAAAACTCTGAAAAAATGTTTAAAAGTATCGTCGTATCGGCAGTAAAATATCGCCGATACCGATGTATCCGAAAATCTGAAGTATCGCCGATATATCGGTATCGGTATCGGTATTCGTTACGTCCCTAGTTAAAATTACAATAAATGGTTTGAAATAACCATATATATGGTTAAAAACAACCATATGCATGGTTCAAGCAACCATGTATATAATTCAAAACAATTATATATTTTGTTCAAAATTACAAAATATGGTCTGAAATTACCATATATATGGTTAAAACTAACCATATATGTAAATGGTTCTAAATAACCATATATATTGTTCTATATAATCATATATTTATTGTTGTCTTAACCATAAGTTGATTAAAAAATTGACAGGAGCTAAAAAATTTAATTATTTCAATTTAAATCAAAAACAAAAATTTTCAACTGGTCTGTGTGTTGAATCTGATATGCAAATTATTATCAATTTTCACATAGATACATACATATTTGTTGACACATGTTATATTTACAATTGGGCATGTTCTGAAAAACATTTCGTTGTGAAATCGGCAACTTTCAGGATAGAATCCAACTAAAAAGTTCACTTATTGGAGGTTTTCAGTTGGTTTTTGTGTTTCAGATATTTCACATATCTTATCCGAATTTTCCGATTAAAGAACATTTTTCTTCGCTTTTGAAATTTTGCTATTTCAAAACTAAATATTCTCCAGAACATGGCCAAACATTAATTACCGGAATATATCACATTTTGTGATTTTAATTTTAATTTTTTTATTTGTTCACACCAACCGCTCACAAAAATAAACCTGACAAACTAACAAAAACATTCAACAAATGGATAGAACAACAACTTTTTTGGAAGCAGAGAGCCATGTCTGTTTTATAGCCATAGCTTTATTGCAAACAAAATAGTATAGATAAAAACGATATTTTATTATTATAGAACCATTCTGTTGTTGAATTTTTAAATAAACCATGATTGTAGTCAGAACTTTTTCAACAATATATATTGTTCAAGCCAACCATGTGTCTATTTTCTTGAAATCTAATAATTTTATGATTAAATGTAAACGTTAGTTTTTTGCGTTAAACTAATTAAGGTTCAAAGTCATTTAATACAATAATAAGTTATTTGCCACATTCAAAAACTGTGTCGGGAAATATGTCTTTGCTGACGCAACCATGCCACAACCATATCTTTTCTTTGTTCTGTGTTCACATCAGAAACAATTGTGATGTTGTTGGCTTGCCTGAAACTAGTCTTGAACTCAAGAGTACAGCCCTACTGCTGTGTATGTTGAAAATTATGTTGGTATTAATTTTTCCCTGGTTCCTTGGAATATTTAACCATAATTTTTCCTATATATAACGCTACGAACTTTAGCCTAATAATCATTTAAATTCATAAGCCAATACGTTCGAAATAATCATATTAAACAAAAACTTATACGGCTTATTTCATACCTGTATCAAAAAATAACCTGTATGCCTTTTAAGATTAAAGGCAACATGTAGTGTTGAAAATTCACCCTCTCTTCTGGTATACGTGATATTACGACTTCTCATACTAATCAAGTCAAATTGGTTTAAGGTCATGCCAGGCACAAAAGAAACAGCATCATCACCACCCTTCCATTCGTAGACCAACTGGCGACCAGTATAACCATCTGTAAGAGCAATATTTATGACACTAATTGTCACTTGGAATTCTATGACTTTCTTAATACTTACAACTGCCAATATATAAGGGACATGATTGACGATCCATGGGAAAATTTATTAATTCCATGGGACATGTGGCCTTAATGGTTAGCCTATAATTGAATAGTTACCAAGAGATTATGAATTACAATTTTGCTTTAAACTTACCGCATGGAATATAAAATGCCACCATCTTGATCTAAACGTAACAATTTATTGGGCACTGTAATGGTGTGTATGTGAGAGTGTTTGCCATTGTAGAAATATGTATCGGGGCGCCATATCTTGTCTAGCATCTATTAAAAAATAATAAAATAATTTTATTTGAATTCATTTAAAGCTGTGTTATTCCTTACTTTAATACTTAAAGACAAACTTTTAATGGGCCCCTGAAAACTTAAGCGTTTATCTCTCCAATACTGCCGAAAATAACAATCCATTGAATAATCCATATCGAGTTCTGATACCGGGCCCATACTGCGTATTAGTATATTGGTACGCACCACAGTGGGAATACCTGTAAAGAAATTTATTAATTTTTGTTGTTGTTTAATTACTTAAAATTTTATGTTTGCATTTTACCTTGTCCATGTGTAGGCAGCTGAGATTGCTCATAACTCTTTAGTAGATTTTCCAATATTATGGATATATTGCGGCTCAACATATCAGCTGAAGCTGTACGTTTACGCATTACTACTGGATCTGAAGTAACATTGTAAAAATGTGAGTTAAAGGGTGTGATGTCTGGCGTAGACGATGAAAAGTTGTTGAATCTTTTTGATCGTAATCTATTGTAGGATTTATGATTCCTGGTCTCTGGAGTGATGGAAAATGATTCGTATATGCGTGAAGCTTTAAAGTCTGGAGTTATCTTAAGCACATGTTTTGTTTTATGATCTTTGGCTGACCTAAAATGAAAAATTAATTGGTTATTGAATTTTGAAAATTTATGTGTGTGTTTAAAAATTTTTTTTAATCGCAAAGATTCTTGAGAGTAATTTACAATAAAATACTAAAGTCTTTGCCTTCTTTTTCCATAATGTCTTTATTTATAAATATGTGGAATATGCAAAGTTTAATACGCTAAATTCAAATCTATTTTCAGTTTTTTTTCTATAACGTACAGATTTCTTTTAATTGGCATAACTAATATCTCCACGCTGACGGACTGGCGGATTTAAAGAAATGAGCCACTTAGATAAACAGTCCATACATAACTTTTGTTATATATCCAACTGTTTCGGAGTTATTTAGAAACTAGCACCGAAAAAGATATTTTTCATGCAAAATTAAAGTTTTTTTCGTTCTCAAAAAATCATAAAAGTTTTATTACATTTTTATCATTTACCAGAAAGTTAGATATATTTATTAGGAATAAAATAAGCCTATAAATATTATTAAAATCAATGGACAAATGTCGATTTTATTAACAATTGAGTTCGAAAACTTATAGGTTGTTTCTAGAACCCAAACATATGACTTGAGTAGAAAATTTATATGGCAACCACTCGAAAAACTGAACTCCGTAGAAATAAATTGTTCACTCTATTCGATTGTTTGGGTTCTGTAAACAACACATTAATTAACAATATTTGCGATTAATTTTTACCATTGTACACTAAAAGAATTTTGCTTCATAAAACCAATGAAACAATTTCATTAGATTATTTTCATTAATACAATGACAATTTCACAAGTCTAATGAAAATTTCACGAATATTGTGAAAGAAATTCATCGGTTGTAATTTTATAAATTTTAATGATACTTTTCATAAAATTTTCACCAACGAAATTCTTTCACAATATTCGTGAAATTTTCATTTGATTTGTGAAATCGTCATTGGATTAATGAAAAAATCTAATGAAATTCTTTCATTAGTTTTATGAAGCGAAATTCTTTTAGCGTATGGAATTTATGATTTTTATTAATTGAGTTTTTTCACTTTATTGTGAATAAAATCTGCATTTGTCCATTGATTTTCATGATTTATGGCTTATTTTATTCCTAGTACGTCGTGCTCTTTGAATAATGGTAAAATACTAATTTTTGGAATTTAAATTTTTTATGAACGTTTGAAAACAAAAAAGTTTAATTTTGAAAAAAAAAATTTTTTTTCGCCGGTAATTTCTGCATATCTCCGAAACTGTTTTAAGTATAAAAAAAATTTTATTTTGAATTTTGTTGTGGTTTACTTATTCAAATCGGACAACCTGTTTTCGAGTTACGGTGTAATATACTGACGTACCTACCTAATGGAAATATTAGTCATGCTTATTGAAAAAATCTGCATGCGATAGAAAAAAAACTGAAAACGGATTTGAATTTGGCACATTAAATTTTCTACATTTCACATATTTTTATTTAAAGGCGATTTTATCTGAAGGCCAGTGTAATGTGCCACTTTAATATGCAGTATTACTTACTTGTTTTTAGGAAAATGTTCGTAAGTGTGTACTGTACTGTTTTTAGGCCAATCCTTATCGAATATGTCCCAAGATGTCATGGGAATACCTTGACAGTGAAGCTTTAGTATTCCAAATAGCAACATCAGGCTGCAAACGAAAATACAACATATAATAGATTTGTTTTTCTTGCAGCTAATTAATTAAATTCGATCTAATTTTTAAATGTCTACGAAAAGAAAAAATAAATACAGAAACTAATTACAGCTTGCCAAGTTTGCTTTTATCAAAATAGGATAAAAACTCTCGTACAGCATATACTCATACAAAAGTTGTACATGACCACAGATACATTATCGTAAACATAAACGTGTTTGCATGTGACAAACTTACCAAGAGAAACATATTTACATTCGAACTTACATAAAAATATACAAAATTAAAGTCACACATTGTTACCACCGATGTACATATGTATGGTGTATGTATGTATTGGTGTCAATTCTAATTTCAACTAAAAGACTTGATCTCGGTTATTATCATTACAAACACTTCTTAACAATCAGCACACAAATAGAAAGAAAAGTCACATCGAAATCGAAAAAATAAAAAAGAAAAAACTGTAAGTGAAAATCTGTTAAGTGGAAAAACGAAAAGTACAAAAAAAAAGAGAAATGGAGAATAAGTGTTAGAACGAAATTTAAAAGTCTCAAGAGACTCGTAAAATTTTTTTTTGGTAGTTGAAAATGTGCAACACCAGCTAAACTACAATAGTTGCCTAATTTTTTCTTAACCCACTCGAAGTCTTAAACAAGCAAAAATAATATAATAATGATTATAGTTAAAATGTATTTGTGTATGTATTTCCATTTGTTAACATAAAATGTATTTTTCAGATATTTAGAATAAAACACGTCCATCAGTTCAATTGTAAAAGTGGACTCTTTAAAAAAATTTTCAGACAAAAATTAATAAAAGAGAAATAGTTTTTGAGTATAAATAATTATTATAAAAACAACATTAGAAGTACAAAAAGGTCGAATAAGCATAAATATATAGTATAGTTTTTGGTTGAGATAAATTACAAATCATGTTTATAGCTTTATTTAGCATTGTGATTACACTGTGCAACAAAATCAAAATTTTTTACAAAATAGTAAAGCTATAACGATTGATCCTGGTAGAGGGGGCCAAAAAAAAAAAATATATATACGTGCATCGGCATTTTGAAAGTTTACACCTAGAATTTATTTTAGGGGGAGTTAACTTGACTCACAGACTTCAAAACTCAATACCGATTTGCCGTGGGCTAACCATATTCTATTACACTATGCAACAAGAAAAATGCCAAAAAGTATTATTATATAAAGACAGACCAAATTTGAAATTCAATGGATAAGTTAAAAAAATTTATAAAAAAAACACCTTCGATCGTGGTATTCATAAAAATTTTTATAAAAAAAAAATAGTAATAATAAGAGCTTTTATGAGTGTTCGATTAAGCAGATAGAGCGGACTTCGGCTAACCAAAATTAATGTTGAAATTAAATGAATGTAAGAATTTACAGAAAAAATCTTGTATTCTATTTCGTGACGAAAATTGGTTAAATACTTGTGGCCGTATGCATAACCAAAACTTGGCCGGAACTTAGCATAAGTGACGAAATTGAACTGGATTTTAAAGAATTTTTGCATACAATTTGAGATTAAAAATCACTGTATCTTGTAGCCCTGACTGATCACTATATTGTACGCTGATTTTTAATTTCAAATAGTCCAGTAAAACTCGTTAAGAGCCAGATTAATTTCATCGGTTATGCTATCTTCCAAGTTTTCGTTATGCATATGGCCTTTGATGTACATATATGTATTAATATGTATTAATATGTATCTCTAAATGAGATAGTGAGACATTCGAGAGTAACACTGGGCTGGGTTCCGGGGCACTCGGATTGCTTCGGAAACAATATTGTGGACGGAATGGCCAAAAAATAACATTGAGGAACTCAATGATCTTAATAAAAATAATTTGGATTTACATAAATTCAAATATTAAACTAAAAAGCCGAAACAATAAAATTTCAGACTTATACCTATTCAGTTCAAAATAAAAATTATGTAAAAATAATCTGCCTCTTCGTTGGCATCTCTCTATCACACTGTAAACTACTGATACAGCTTGAATCATGCAGGCTGGCACAACACAGGTGTAACGCGAAGGCACCAGCCGCGTGCCCAGGTCCACGTGGCCTCACTAAGACCTCAGCAGGACACGTGATCTGCTCAGGCTCGGTAAAGGTTGAACGAAATTATTAGTAACAGATCTCAGAGGGCACTACAATATTGAGACCCATGCCAGAAGGATGGGTCTATATTACAACGACTCTTGCAGAAGTTGTAATGCTGTTGAAGAGGACGAACGGTTCTGCATCTTCTATGTCAATATGCGTCTCTAGCCATCTTAAGGACAAGAACTTTGCGAGCTAACATATTTTCAGACTCAGACAGTCTGGCAAATGTAGGTCTAGTCAGGCTATCCTCGTACTTAGTTCAATCTGGATGGTTTGACACGGCGATAGGACAACTGTAATTAACGATTAATTACGTCCTGTCTATTCTAGGGTATCACAATGGACCCAAGTGAGTCACTTCTGGAGTCGTGAGTACCCTTGAAACCTAACCTAACTCAAAGAAAATGATTGGATAAATCTAGATTTTATTCACAATAAAATTAAATTACCTGATTTTGCAAAAAATCGAGGCTTTTCCAGTTTTATAACAAAATCATCATGAAAACTTAAAAAAAATTACCTTTAATCTGGTTGAATGCTATTTCTTTATAGTCCATAGTTTCGAAATTATTCAGAGCGCTATGATGAAAAATATATTTTTTTTGTGGCAAAATTGTAAAATTTTTATTTATTAAAGTTTTCTAAAAAATCGTAAATGGCAAAATCGTTCCACTTTTATTAACTGATCATAAAGCCAAATATAATACAAATTAAATAAGCTTTATTTAATGAAAATCGATTGATAAATATTGATTTTATTTATAATAATTTTTGCAGAATTATCTAATATTTACACTGTGCAACAAACTCAATTTCTTTTATGCCTTTTAGGTCTTACATTTAAGGTATAAGATGACCTTATAATTTTTTTTATATAAAATACCACGATAAACATTTTAGAACATTCTATTTAACCAGCTAATTCTTCGCGGTATGGGTCTTTTTGCCACTTACTGAAATAAGGGGCAAAAAATCCCCTTAAGCGCTATTATTGTGGGCTAAAATGTTTCTTATAATGTTTTACATAATAGTGTTGAACACTTCTAAAACCTTAAACGTAAGCCCTACATTACATCCTATGACGAGTCAATATGACTATGTGCATAAGGGGAGCAAATTTAAGTCCTCCTAAAATGAATCCAAGATGTAAATTTTCAAAACGCCGATAAACGTGGTTTCTAACAGAATCAGTCGTTAGAAATTTGTTTATTGGTAATATATGTGGCGTTATCATCCATTAATAAAAATAGTAAATTTCTGCCATTATCCATTTTTTTTTTAAATTTTTAAAAAATAAAAATTTGATAATTTTGTATAAAAAATATATCTATCACCATTGCACTCTGCATATTTCCGAACCCACTGAGTAAAAATAAATACTGTTAGAATAGGTTAAAGGTAATTTTATTTCAAGTTTTTAAATATTTTTTGTAATAAAATTAGACTATCCCTTCTCAAGTTATGATGAAATCGTTGGAGCAGACTTTTGATAAATCCCAAATTTTAGAAAAAAAATAAAAAAACATGTATAGAATTTTAATTATCGACTGCTTTTGTAGTTAGAGGACTTTATCCTGTAAAGAAAGTATAGTGGGGATCAAAATGTCATGACACAAGTTTAATTTTGTTGCATAGTGTTATCGTAAATAATTTCCCAAAAAGGAAGTGCTTCTTTTGGGGAAGATGCTCAAACCTTACTATTTTAAAACGATATTGTTAACTATTGTTACTTGTTTATTTTTATATAAATATATATATTTTTTTGCCTCTAATGCCATAATGTTGAAGAGAACTAAAAAAAAGCAAACAACGCAAAAATTTCTAATTCATAAAAATTACAAAAAAAATCTTTTCACACGGAGGCCATGGGAAGGACATTGTTGCATAGTCTTTTCAAAATGCGTTATTAAATACTTGACAAAAGTATTTTGCATAACAAAACAATTTTTGTTTTATTATATTTTATATAAAGAAACAATAACGCATTCGAGCGACAGGATATTCACAATTTTCTAGAAGGAATTTCTAACAATTGTTTTACCTGAAAGATGAAATTTAAATAAATGCGAGCTGTAGATTGAGATTTTATCTAAAAAATCTAATACTTAAAATATCAGTTTCATTTAGTTATAATTCTTTACATGAACATTAAACATTTTTAAAATAAATTTTATTTTATAACGTGTAGCTAACATATACATTAGTATGATTGTCTCTATTTAAGTTAGTGGTACATATGTCGCCGTATATTGTCTAGCTTCTTCAGGAACCATATGCATAACCAAAAGCTGGCATGAAATAAGCATAAGTGATGAAATTGAACTGCATCTTAACGAGTTCCTTCATACACTTTGCCATAAGTTTATAATATAACAAAACTTTATAACGAAAACAGCGAAGAATTCTGCCACGTTTGGCAAACGAGTTTAAACGCTTCATTAAATACCCTTTGGTGGAAATTATCGACTCCAAAGAGTAATATTGCGGATTACAAAATTGTTGTATCTTCATCAGTAAACCGACATTATTAAGCTAAAAGCGCACTTTTTTTTCTATTGTAGTATTAAACTTTAAAGCCTGCTATGTGGCAATATTTTTTTATATTTCTAATATTGGGAAGAATTAGGGGAAAAATGTTTCCAAGTTAGCTTAGAAATTGGATGGTATCATAGTTATCAAGAACTTGACTATCATCTGATCTCAGTACTTTTAACGGCCAATATTTTTGGGTAGGAACTTGGCCTTATAATCAAAGTTATGTTTTTATGCGGATAGTATTTACATGAACTGTTAACTCTTTTATTTAAAGCAAATTAAAATTAAAACTTTTGCATTATAATTTTCTTACAAAAAAAAAACCGGTCGACCGGTTTTTTCTAAAATTTCAAATAGTCGAAATATTCGAAAACCGGTCTCTGGAGAATGCCGAATAATCGTTCACCTTACAAGTAACCAATTATAACTAGCCCTTGAAAGTATGCTGCAATTGTGTACTTTTTTGAAAAAATCCAATATGTTTGTTGTAAATTCCACACGAAAAATATGGTGCTCATTTTCGGCCATGTCACAGAGTTCAATTCCGTCCGGAAACGGAATTCAGCCTACCAAATTTTTGTAGCAGCTGGTGTCTGAAAAAGAAAACTATAATACGCAAATTTGTCAGGTGGGTCCAGACGAATGGCGGCGCTACTATGCTGCGGTATGCTCCAGCTAGGGCTTGACATATTAGAGTGGATTGAACTCCGTTTCCGAACAAAATTGAACTCTGTGACATGGATGATTATTTCGCATGAAGACTCAAAATGTTGTAGGTACATTACATATGTTTTTCACAAAATAAACAGAGTACTACTTCTGCAACAATTTTTCATGAGCAATTAGTGTAAATTTTTGTTACATGGACTTTTGACATCACTTCGCACGAAATGATGAACAGAGTACCATGCTTTAGAAAAAAAAAACATCCAAACTCCTTTCAATGCATGCATGATAAGGTTGGGCAAAAATATCTATATTTTTTTTTTACTAAACTTCGATTGTATATTTTACTTTTTCTTTTTTTGTTTGGTTTAATCTTCTTCAAATAGAAAACTTTCAAAAATGTTTTTTGTTTTCAAAACATTTTAGCCAATTTCACTACAAATGTTTTGTTAAAAGTCTAAAGATAATTCTATTTGATAAAAACAAATGAAAGTCCTCTCTGTACCAGCTTTAAGACTTAGTTTTTTTTTTAAATTAAATTTCAAATTCGTATAACATGACAATTGCTTTATTAAAAGATAATTGTTAAGGACCAACCGAATAAACATACCACGCTATACTAATGTTTCAAATATAAGTGTGTAGTTGATAAATTGAAAAATATCTTCGACTTCAATAGTGCTCCAAAACAAATAACTGTTAAATGGAAACCACATGCAAAATAATTTTTGCACTTAAGAGTCTCTTAGAAATATTTGCATTTCTTCAATACCTAAATCTTCTTTACATTTCTAGATTTAAATTTCTTAAATTTATTAAAATAATGAACCTTCCTACGTACGACTCAATTAAAAATTTCTATAGCTGCACCACAATTAAAAATACTAAATAAATAAATGCTTAAACAAAGGCCGAGGATAATAAAGTCATTAAAAATGGTGAGTACTACATGCCTGCGAGGTGTAAATGAAATTTCTGTGGAGAGCGATGTTTTTTTTAAAATTGGTTTGCACAATTTTGTCCTATAGACATGTTGGTCAATGTACAGCAACTTGTTGTTACTTGTACACGTACTTATCTTATGATGTTTGTAATAGTTTCCTTAACATGACCAATAGTGAAAGATGATAACAAGTAGATAAAATAAGTTAATTAGGCTTGCTTGCAGAGACGGTTTCCAAATAAAATGGAAACAGTATCACACGAATGTAGCAACAGACGCATCGTTTATATCATCTTTAAGTGTTCAGCTACCGAATATGCGAATATGGTCCTCTAATATTTATGACATGCCTTGTTGCCAAATGTTGAATTTCTCCTAGAAGAATTAAAGGGTTAATGCGCTTTTCTGAAAATTACTGATTTACACATTCCATACTTGGACATGGTAGGGATGATATGTGGAATAATATTATTTGTAGTTCTCATTGGAATATTAGTTAGATTAGCCCTTATTGCGAATCTGAACTCGTTGTTATGGTTATGGGTGAAATTTCTAACAAAAATTATAACACACCAGCTTTTTATTACAGTTCTAACGAAACCAGAATGCTAATGAGCTAATATACAGCGGGAACTTTCGCAAAATGTATGGTAATAAATATGCAACTTAATATGTCATGTCTTTTGCTGGCCTCGAAGCTTAAGCGGGAACGAGGCTACAGCGGGTCAAATTTGACAGCCTCAGAAAACAACAGAAAAGAATTCATGTCTTAACAATTATTTTCGTATCTCTCAAAGATTAGAAGATATTTGACTTTATAAAAAAGTTATTTTTGTATTATTTTTTTAGCTTTTTGCTTATAACATTCTAGTTTATCGCTCGATTTAAATTTAAAATGTACCATTCGATTCTGGACAACATGCTAAGTAAAAGTAAAGAAATCGTTTTTTTGTCTGTATTTTTTAAGTCGAGGAAAGCCTAAAAACTTAAATTTTATACTTGAATTGAAAAATCAATGATTTAAAAAAATGTATTGTTCAACTACTTCGCTCTTTTATTACACATCGTAAAAAGCAATCCATTAACGACGTGTCTAGTGCCAATTATTCTCTATTTAGGACATGTACGCTGCATTCAATACTGGCCGAAAATTGTAAGTTTAAAGTTTATTTTTGTGCTTAAGGGCAAAGTTGTAAGGTTCCTTGAAAAAAAAGGACAGCATCTCCACATATGTGGGTACACGCATACTTACTGAAAAATTCAAAAAAATATTATATACTAGCTATACCCGGCGTGCTTCGCTACCCCATTGTTTTGCAGATATAGAAAAATTAATTAACTCATTTAAAAATAACCATAAAATTGGCTAGTTGTTTGCGATCTTTTTAGTTTTGGCGAATTTTTGCGTTTTAGCGTATTTTTCATTTTGGTGATTTTTGGTTTTGACCTTTTTTAATTCTGGAATTTTTTAGTTTTCGAGTTTTTTTTTAAATATCAAGAATTTGCCTCTTACGGTTTCCAAGATACAGCAAACTGTTTAAACTACATATTCAAAATTACATTAACTTTCAGAACAACCTTTAATTTTTGTTGTGTTAAATATTCTACAGACTACACTAATTAACACTAACTTTGAAAATTTCGAGAGTCTATATAAAAGTGTCTGTATATTACGTTAGTATTTTAACATGTTTCGTTGCTCGCTTTAGAACACCCTTTAATCTTTAGCCCCTAGTTCTTACGGCTCTCGAGAAAACAGCCTGTGACAGACAGAAAAACAGACGGACTGACGGACAGCGTATCGAAAACAATAAGATTAATTTACACTTTTGGTGTACAGAGCACTGAAAAGAAACTTTTCCAAAAAGTAACTTTTCAAAAAGTAACCATTGTCAAAAGAGTACCATGTCTACCTTATTTAGATTCGGAGATATAAGAACACCGAGCTTATCCGTTCTTACCCCTTTTAATCCCGTTAGAATTTAAGTTTTCAAAATTCGTTCTTAGAGAATATATACAAACATATGCATTCAGTATGTGTATCAATGGGCATAAAAAGTACTTGTATGGAAAAAAGTACCAAAAAGGGCTACCAATTATACCCATTTGAAAAAATACAAAACCTTTTTTTGAGGGCTTTTTAAGGAGATTGAATTTCAAGTTTAGTTTCTAACTTTATTACCTTAGGAGATAAACTGTTAGCAAAAAAAATTCTAAAATTATATTTTCACCATTTTTCGGCCCCTAAATGTACAGATTTTAAAAAAGTTTCAGACACCTGTCTGCTCATTTTTCTATCTTATTATTATGCTTTTAGAATTTTATGTCTACCTTACTTAGATTCGAAGATATACGGTTACCGATTTTACCCGTTCTTACCCCTTTTAATCCCCTTAAAATGAAAATTTTCAAAAATCCTTTCTAAATGAAAATATACAAACATATTCATTCACTATGTATATCAATTTGCATAAAAAATAATTGTATGGAAAAAAGTACCAACAAGAGCAACCAATTTTACCCTTTATATAATCGAATTACAAAAAAGTACCAAAACATGTTTGAGGGCTTTGTAAGAATAGAAGAATGCATTTTAAATTTAATTTCTATCTTTATTACTTTAGGAGATAAACCGTTAACAAAAAAGTACTAAAATTATATTTTTACCCTTTTTCGGCCCCTAAATGTAAAAATTTCAAAAAAATACCAAACACCCGTCCGCTTATTTTTTGATCTTATTATATTGATTTTGGAATTTTATGTCTACCTTAGTTAGATCCGGAGATATAAGGTGACCGAATTTACCCGTTTTTACCCCCTTAGCGTTTAAAGTTCCCAAAACCCCGTCTTAGTGGATCTGTACATCCTGAGGGGAGCCCACATACGAAATTTCAACTATTAGGCTTTAGTGGTTTGGGCTGGGCGATGATGAATCAGTCAGTCAGTCAGTCAGTCAGTCAGTCACTTAATAACGTTACTCTTTTATTAATATAGATAAAATTCTAAAATACAAAATAATTGGCTCTAGACACATCCTTAATAGTTTGCCCTTCGCAATTTGTAATAAATATGTTTAATAAAGTTTTTTACAAAATTGAAAATAGTGAAGATACTCAAAAAAATAATATGTTTTTTCAGATCAATTTCAAATTTTGAATTTTTATCCTTTTTCCATCTCAAAAAATACAGTCCATAAATTTTTTTCTTAAATTTTGCTTAAAATTTTATAAAGAATTGAATGGTGTCTTAATTTGAAATCTAGATATAAACTAGAAAGTTATAACCCGGAAAAAACTACTGCTTCGCGATAAGCAGGTTTGTAAAGGAGAGTTTTGTTGTTGTAGCTTACAAACATGCTTACGTATTGCATGATATTTGTTCGCGATGTCCCACTTTGGAGCATTTCTTGTTAAACGCTTATTTCAGCGCATTGAGTAAATAATAAAATAATACTATTATTTTGTATTTTTAGGTTCGTAACTAATCGTCGTTCTTCGTAAAATGAATATTTTTATAATCTCTGCCTTACAGTAGCGCTCCCTTGAATGCACCACTGTAAGTGAATGTGCAAAAATTTGTTTTTTAAGTGGACGAAAAAGAAAAATATAAGAAGTTTAAGCATTTCTAGCCATACATTATTGCTTATATTAAGGCAATACATTTGTCGCTACTGTGAAGCGCATTTGTATAATATGAAAAATTTGTACTGCTTCAAAAATTTCGATTATTTTTTGCTGGGAAGCTAAAATCTAAGAAAATCAAGACAAAAAATATATTTTTTTCTTTTAAAGTCAAATATCTTCTAAATTATGTGCGATACGAAAATAAGTATTAATACATTATTTCTTCTTATTTTACAACAAAACTCAAAGCGCTTTACAATTTGGAAATCGGTTACAACTTAAGAAAGTTACAAGCGTCAGATTTTTTCTAAGCCCACTGTGGTCCGTTCCTGCTTAAAGTACAAGACCACAAATGCACGGCGTATAAAGTCTTACTCCTCTTTTAAAGATGATTTTAATTTCAGGTAAATCCAGTCAGATTTCTAAGATAGCTTTATTACCATTTATTTTGCTAAAGTCCTCCCTGTGGGATGTGAGTACACAAACTCTTCCTTGGCACTGTCAAATTGAGGCAGCGACTGCAATTACCCATTGCATTTTGTTTTCTTCATTTGTAGTCACATTTTAGTTTCTCCCAAACTACCCAAGTTGGTCATATTAATAACAAAATTTAAGATATAATTTGAGACTTTTACGTTGTCGATAGAAAAGTGATAAATTGAAATTTTTCTCAACATAAAAAAAAACAGCAAGATAAAAAAGCACACATACCTTCCAAACTGCATTCTATGCTTAATAAAATTGTGTTGAATTTTTTTTTTGCTGCATTTATTCATTATAAATTTCTACAGCTTTTGAAGGATATTTAAATAAAAAAGAAAAGTATTTTTTGCCGGTAGCTAAACGAACGCCAATGTCAAAATGCAACAACATTATTTGATGTGTCAAATATTATACGGCAGTATATTCGCATGCACATCAACATCAATACATGCTTATGATTTGTGTAGAAAAAGATACCAAGAGAGAAAAAAGGGAAAAGCAAAAACTATCTACATAAATCATAAAACTACAAAATAAGTACAGATTATGATATAAAGTGTAAAATAACGTGTAATCGTATTTTGACTTTTCCGTTTTCCTAAAGTGGTATGAGAATTCAAAGAAATACAAGTGAATAAAGTTACATTTTATGTGTCTGTTTTTAAAAAAATGATTATGCATCTTTTTGTTTATGTACGAGTATCTTGACATTATACTATTAAAGAGGAATTTGATTTTACTAAATACTGTATGCTACAATATTTTCTAAAAATTTCACAATATAATTTCTTTATAACCATCGCATATGATAAATTCAATGTGTGTGCGTGTACACTACATTTGACTTTATAAGAAACTTTTTTGTATCAGAATTATAAAGCGTAAACCCGCATTATTAAAAGAGGTTAAAATTTCTTATCTCCTGAATGACAGGCAAAGTTTGAAAAACATAAGCTGATAATAATCAGTAACTGAAAGAAGCAGATAAACTAGAACATATTTAATAAATATAACAGCAAAATTATTTTGGTTTTCCTAGAAATAAGATTTTCTTAAAATTCTTCATAAGGGTTTATTAACTATTTAACGACAATTTTAGCAAGAATAGAAAATTTGAATAAAAATAATAAATGGTAAAAGTAACTATTTAAAGGTATGTTACACTGTACAACACGAAAAAAATTAGGGCAAATATATTTGTAAACATATTAAGAGTGTAACTCCCCCACATAACGGTAACTTTACGCTCTTTTCTAACAAATCGTTAAAACATACCTTAAGAGGGGTAGTGCGGGGATAAAATATTCTACAAAAATGTTGGCCATAGAATTTTACTATAGGTCTTTCAAGACAATCAAGCTCCAGACTCAACTTGTACGCCAGAAATCACTGAAAACTTATAGGAAATTTGTAAGTCTTACGTTTAAGGTATAAGATGTGTTCAGTTGTAAAACACCACGATAAATATTTTTGTGAAACATATTAACAATCTATGGGCAAAAAACTCCACTTCACCGGTGATATAGGGTCTGAAATGTTCTATAAAAATATTTGCCATAAAATTCTATTATAACTCTTTAAAGAAACCCAAGCTGCAGATTTAGCTCAGATGCTAGAAATCATTCGAAACTTAAAATGTGTTTAAGGGCTAATTTCGTACTTATGCACAATTCATGCTCGCCATAGAAAATCTTTTAAGCCTTACTTTTAAGGTATAAGTTGTTTTCAGCTTTTTTATACACAAGACCAGGAGGAGCGGCGCTATATCGCTGCTGAAGGAGAGTTTTTTGTCTATTTTTTAAGAAATTAGCAAAAAGACTCAAACACAGAAGAGTTAGAGAGTTCAAATGTTGCAGAAAAAATTTTTTGTAGTGTTTTACATAAAAGTCCTGTATACATCTTATACCTTAAATCAGGGGTGCCCACAACTTCCTTATGGAAGAGGAAACATCAATAGATATAAAGAAAAACTAATTTGTATTCAATATTTTTTGTTGCAAAAACAAAGAAAACAGAAAAAAAAATATTTCATATATTTATTTGTTGTTGCTTTGCACTTGCGTGTGTGTATACAGTGAAGACCGACAAAAAAACTAATAAGACACAATTTGTTTGTGCTAGTACTGGGTGCTGTATGTGTGTATTAAAACACACAGCATACAGCTAAGTGCTTTTACAAAAACAAATGAGCACCAAGTGCATAGGGCTTGGTCAACGCTGCCGTACATGCAAGACATACAAGTTTTCCTCTACCAAGTACTAAGTGTGGATAAGTATGAGGTTAACCCTTAAACATAGTTTAAGTTATCAATGGTTTCTGGCATACAAGTTGAGTCTGGAGATTGGTGGTCTTTAAAGACCTATAGTAAAATTTCATGTCAAACGTTTTTGTGGAAAATTTTATCATCGCACTCTAGCTCATTAGGTGTGTTTTTTACGATTTGTTAGAAAAGAGCCAAAAATGACTATTATATGTGGGAAGTAGGGGGTTAATATGTTTCGCAAAAATATTTGCCCTTATATTTTCTAAAAAGTTGCTGAACATGCCCTATACCTCAGATGTAAAGAGCACGTAGTGTCATATACAGATATGCGGCACGAACAGGCCAGCGGGGTGGGGGTGGGAGGGGTCCTTTAAGCGCCACCCGCTTAAAAAATTCCGATGTGATCTTGCAAAATGCCGACAGACGTATTTTTTTCTTTGGTCTCCTCTAGCAGAATCGGTTTACAAACCGAAAAAAGTTCGAAATTGTTGTATAGTGTTATTAAGAGGCGATTCACATGGTGATTTTTAATCATGACTAATAATTATGACAATTTTTTTGTGAACGAGAGGAGTAGACAAGAAAAAGGGATAGAAAAAATATAACGATTTCTGTTTTCCATGTTTTTTTATATTCTTCTGTGGTTCGATTTGAATTTCCTCTCTCTGTGATTGTGTTATGGTTCTGGTTGTTGTAAATGAGTAAATATAGCAAACTTTGAGAGTAATTTTTAAAGAAAAACATGAAAATAAAAGTCATCGTATAAATGTTACAGGCAGGGTTGCTAGATTTTTTCCGACCTATTTCGCCAAATTGATTTGAAAGATCGCCAAAAAGTCGCCAAAATCAATTTTATGTACTTTTTCTTAATATATATTTGATAATATATTTCATAATAAATTTGTTTTTATGTAATACTTTTTTTAATAAAAATAATCGTATATAAATTTAGCAGAAAATCGCCAAAATTAGAAATAAAATCGCCAACAATTATTTCTTGTAAATTTACCTCATAAGAATTCAAAACACATTAATGACTATAATTATTATAAGAAAAATCATCAAAATCACGTTGTTTTAATTTCTTGCAGAAAAGTTTTAGTGGGATATATTTTTGAAAATAGTCTTTCAACGAAGTAATTTTCTGAATTATAAAAATTTTCAAGCTCGATTTGGTTGAAAAATTAGCCATAAAAATCGCCAGCAAGTTTATTCATCGCCAGAAAAATTGCCATGTCGCCAAATCAAAAATTTAGACGCCAAGCAAGTTGAAAAATCGCTACGTTTGGCGAGAAATCGCCATATCTCACAGGCCTGTAATATGAAATTACGTCCGCTAATATAATTTTAGTTTAGCTAATTTGAGGAATAAAATTAATGGCCATTAGTATGAATAGGCCATATGCACCACCACCCAACCCAACTCATTTAATATTTTATATGGCTGCCTATTATACCAACGTAATGGCATTTTCCTGCTCAGAGCATCTGCCTACCCAACATTTTATATTAATTTTAATTAATTTTATATGAAGAAATTTTGAATCTTACAAAATTTTAGGTAATATTTCAGTTTTATTTAAATAAATTGTATTTTTTCCTATGACTCACATTAGAAGCTTTAATCAAATTGAGGAAAACAAAAGTTACTTAAGTATGAATCTTATACATGTTATATTCTTCCCCTATTGAACACACCAAACAATATATTTTAAGAAAGAAATCCTGATAAGAGGTTTTAATATATTTATTTAAAATACATATAAAATTAAGAAAATTATTTAGTATTCAATAGAACACTGAAGATGGTACATACCGGTCTGTTTACAAACCAAATTTGACGTGGGATGACGGAAAATCGTTCCCAATTCAAAAGAAAATTATCTTTTATATATCAAATTTTCTTTGAACGAGAGCTACAGTGTGACTAATATTCTACAATATATTAATTGTATATATGTAATTGTATATATGTAATACATATAACATATTTAGGGAATTCACAATAGCGTTCTAAAATGTGTCTTAATATAACGATGTTTTAATTTTAGTCTTTTATTATGGGTTGGCAAGTTTGTTGTTTTTGTTTTGTGTGTAAATGATTTTTACCACAAGATGACAAGTTTAAAAGTCCAAGAAGCATGTTTTTTTCAATGCGGCAATATTTTAAATAAAGAATTTGTGTGTCGTTTAAGTGTGTTGGTGATTCTTTGGCTTGTTGATAGGTACCAAGCAGGGTGCTGTTGGCTGAGTACTTAGCGCGTTTGACTACAAACCCTGAAGTCTTAAGTTAGAGACTAGTTACAGGCAAGCCAACAATATCATACATTTTTCTCATGTGCATTGGTTTGTTATTGTGCTGGTTGTTGTTGGACTGTTAAAATGATGAAAGCGAGTAATACTAACATATACTAATGCACTTCACAGCACCCTCCTTCGTCGGTATTGTAGCATAACCGTCGGCGAAGTAAAATAACTAATAAAATGGCTACACAGCTTAAGCAGCTAGATGCCTCTACTTGATAACAGAGGGCCTTGCAACACTGCTCTATATAAAACGCGCAATAGCAGGGTTGTAAATGAATTAAGCTTTCTATCTCTCTCCCACTTCACCACCTGTTCTCTCTACACTATCCCTTTCCCAAAGAAGGTAACAGATTAATTAATTAGCTGGTAGGCATTAATTGCCTAATTGTGTTACTTCTCTTTATAAAAAAAGGTGCTGGTGTCGTTGTTTTGTTTGTTGTGTATTTTGAGTTCGTGTAACATGTAAATAGTGAGAAATATTCGGCAAACTTCGTCCTTACTTTTATTACTTTAATATGATGTGCTTTGTATCGTTGCTCACAATGAAATTTTAAGGTTGTAACGATATTGCTATTTCCAAATTTTAAGATACACATTGTGAATTCCCTAATTATGTATATCATAAAAATATGTAGTATTTAAGTTTTTTTTTAGAAACTATTTTCATGTAATCGCTTATAATCAGAATTGTGTTCGCAATAAAAGAAAACGATTTTTGTTATATATTTAAATATAAATTAAGAGTTGCATTATATTTTCTTTATAATGAGTTCGAAATTTGAAAGTTCAAAGTTATCGAAAACAAGCTGTTAAAAGATAGTGAGAAAATTTATTAAACATTTTCTAGCCAGGAAAATTGTCTTCAACTATTTTCTGTTGGCAAAAATGTTCATGATAAAAATATTAGCGTCATATAATCGATGTCAGTCTGTTTCATGCATACTTATCTAATTGTAACGGATACACATACCATCAAATCTATCTATACGCATACATTCACATCATACATATTATGTGTTTGTATATGTCTGTATTCCATACATATTGTTTATTTTATTTTATTATAGCAGTTGTTATGGATGGATAATGCACTTGAATTCAGATTTTTTTCTTGGTGTTTCCATTGCACTTAACCTAAACTAAACTGTTTGTTATGTAGTAGTGTGACAGCTTAAACAATTTTGCAATATTTGCAAAAAAAAAAAACAATCTCTTGATTTACTTGGGTTTAAAAAAAATAAGAATTATTGAAAAAAGAACTACCACAATGTATGCAAAAAAAATGTTGTATGAAACATAGCCACAATAAAAGTGTGTAGAAATAAGCAACTAAAATGTTTTGCATACTTGTAAGTGAATGCTGTTTTGTTGGTGTTGTTAATTTCCCCAACCAGCGTCCCAAATGATGACGTTTTCTTTCTACAAAGCTTATGAATATAGTTTTATAGATTTATATGATCGAGAATATGTGTACATGTGTGTAGAGGTTTAAAGGTCTTTTTGTTATTGGTTATGTGCACAGAAAAATTTTAATTGTATCTATAACCAATCAGTTGTTGGATTAAAAGAATTATTTAATACAATGTATGTGTGTGCAGTAGAGTGGTCGTAAAAAAATTAAAATTTGTATAGTTTCATACCCCAACTCGATGGGTATATATAAATAAATTTAGTAAAGTGCGCCTTTAACTCGCACGCGAAGGGTTCCATACGAATACACATGTGTATATCCCTTTTCGTTTTTGCCTTTTTTTAATTTTGGTAATTTTTTCGTTTTGATTTTTGTTTAATGTTATTTTTTTTATTTTTTAAGTTTTTTTCGTTGGTTTAGTAATTTTTTGTTTGTTTTGGCGCTTTTTTAATTTTTGTGATTTCTCGTTTTTTTTTGGCGATTTTCGGTTTTTTCAATTTTTTGTTGGTTTTTACTGATTTTTTTTAGTTTCGGAGATTTTTTTTGTTTTGGTTTTTTTTTTGTTTTAAACTATTTTTCGCTTTTTGACGATATTTTCAGTTTTAGCGATTATTTTTGTTTGGGGATTTTATTCGGCTTTTAATGATTTTTTAGTTTTAGCGATTTTTTATATGGTTTGACAATTTTTTCCGTTTTAGCGATTTTTTTCGGTTTTTGGTGATTTTTTTTAGTTTTGGCGATTGTTTTTTTGCGTTTTTTTGTATTATTGATTTTTTTCCATTTTTGCCAATTTTTTCGTTTTTGATGATATTTTTAGTTTTTAACGATTTTTTTGAGTGTTAGCGTTTGTTTTCGTTTTGACGAATTTTTTCGGTTTTTAGCGTTTTTTAGTTTTTTTGCGATATTTTTAGTTTTGGTGATTTTTTACGTTTAAGCGGTTTTTTTAGCTTTGGTGATTTTTTTCCATTTTTGTCGACTCTTTTCGTTTTTGATATTTTTAGTTTAAGCGATTTTTTGGGTCTTAGCGCTTTTTTTCTTTTTTACGACTTTTTTCGGTTTTTGGCGTTTATTTTTAGTTTTTTTGGCGATCTTTTTAGTTTTGGTGATTTTTTGCGTTTTATCGATTTCTTTCTAATTTTGGTGATTTTTTTCTTTAAGCACCTTTTTTCTTTTTGGCGATTTTTCGTTTTGACATTTTTTTAATTTTGGAATATTTTAGTTTTACCGTATTTGAAAATTTCAAGATTTTACCTCTTACGGTTTCCAAGATACAGCAAATTGTCTAAACTACATAGTCAAAATTACATTATCTGATAGAACACCCTTTAATCTTTGAAAATTTAAAGTGTCTATATGTAAGTGTCTGTATATTACATTAGTATTTCAACATTTCTCGTTGCTCGCTTTAGAACACCCTTTAATTTTTAGCTGTCATATATTTGTTGTTGTAGCGGCCAAAGTTCTACATATTCTGTGAGCATTTCAGGTCCGTAACTCTTACCGTTCCCGAGAAAACAGCCTGTGACAGCCAGACGGACAGACAGACGAAGAGACAGACGGACAGCGTAGCAAAAACAATAGGGTTCCTTTACACTTTTGGTGTACGGAACAGTAAAAATTAGGTTTTCCTGCAGGCAAATAAAAAGCTTCTGAAAAGTATACTACTTTTAGAAAATCTGCTCTCCAGGCTACATTTTTAAGCGGGCGGGTAGCAATTAAAAGCAGATTAATTATATTAAATATGTCTAATATAATTTGTAGAGTAATTTGAAAAACTCGATGGGTGCTTTTTTCTGAAGGGATTAATTTAGAATTTCACTGAAAAATTTAACATTTTCGTCCAATGCTGGATTTAGCGGGCTTGCCTTAATCCATTTAAAATTTCAAGTGCAGTCAATTTTGAAGTCTATTCTTTTGAGATATTGAAAATAAAAAAATATAGTTTTGAAAATTTTTTGAGAAAAGCGTTAAACAATTAAGCTCTATTTTTGTTAAAATTTTACCATTATTCACTATCATTTCAAAGTAGTGACTTTGATTCCTTTTCACGACTACATGAATTGAGATAACTAAGAAAAATTTTCAGTATTTTATCGAAGATTGTGTTAAAAATCATCAAATATTTTTAAAAATGTTGGCTATGCTATTACCGGAGATATTGATAAAATAGAGAACAAAGTCGAGACCAAGAAGGAAAATTTTAAAACTCTAAGCCAAATATTCTTTATATATTTACATACATTACTTACTATACTTAACTTTAATTTTACTTTATTTATAAACATTACAACAAGTTTAAATTCATTAAAATCTGACAATATATTTAAAAGTTATAAGGCCGACAAGGTTTTTCATTCCCGAGGTAGTCAATTATGACACTCTGTAGCTCAAAGTGTGCTTAAACATCGTGGATGAAATTTCAACATTGTTAAAGCTTTGGTCCTACTCTATGGTTTTTATATACATCGTTTTGTAATCGAATTTAGAGCTTAAAAGATGTAGATTTATTACAATTTTTTCCAATTGGAACCACTGTGCGTTACTTCATTAGCAGCAAGTTCTTGAGTATTTAAACTGATCTTCCGTGGCCTTTAAACTGATCTTCCGATAGAATTTTAAATAGCCGTGAACAGAGATACAAGATTTTAGTTTTAATGGTAAACATTTTTTAAAACATTTCACTGAGAATAATTTGTCACTTTTTTCAATGTTATAAAGTATTTATTTAGTTAAATGAGCTTCTATAAAAGAACAGCTTGCTACGAATTCTGTAACCATGAAATTTTCGATTCACAAATGCCGCATGTTATTCAAATTGCCTTAAATATGACGAAGATTTAGTATAATTTTTTAAATTAATTTATCATATTTTCGCTTCCACAGTAATGATTTAGATAATCAACGGAAGTGCACATCATTTAAGCAAATAAAAAAAAAAACATAATTGATTTTTGTTTGGATAATATTCCCTCAGAGTTAACTCATATTTTACACTTACCACCAAACTAGCAATAAAGGACGTTTAAAAATAAACATTTAAAAAAAATTTTTTTTTTGGCAGCACAATTTAAATTAAAATATTATTAAATATTAATGTTTCATATTTTTAAAAACTTTAACACTAGAAAATATATTAATTGAAATATGTTAACATATTTTATTAATATTTTTCAATTTAACCGTTTTTATTTTGCGAAAAGCTTTTACACGCACAAATGGTTGCAATGCAACTAACACAAAAATCAAATTGTCTCGAAAACTTAAGTTCCGTTATTATGTGTGGCTGTGCCTTATTCTTCTAGTCTACTTCTATTGCTATTTTGTCATACATACAAAGGCAGGCACACTTTCAAATGCAGGTATAAATGTTTTCAGTGTGTGTGT
This sequence comes from Panzeria rudis, assembly GCA_956483635.1. NCBI lineage: Eukaryota > Metazoa > Arthropoda > Insecta > Diptera > Tachinidae > Panzeria > Panzeria rudis. The sequence continues at coordinate 23,770,733 of OY101448.1, read as the reverse complement.
GTGTGTTATCATGCATTTCAAAAAGGATGTATTTTAGATTTAGGCGCCAAACATAAAATAATAACGGATGGCTGACTTATTTGTATAAATCTTGCACTCTTGCTTTGGTGTGTTGTTTAATGCATGTCTCATGTGTTTGAGACACATTAGTTTTCCTTTGGGTGCATTGTACCAGCAAGTATTTTGTATACAAATTAAGTAACAAACATGCGCACAAATGCCGCATCACGTGCTGGGAATAATTTTGGATTCTATTCATTCATAAAAGTGGATGATATTTGGATAAACAAATGCAACTGTTACCAAAATGTCTTTATATACATACATACGCCTATACATATGTGTACATACATACCAACATTTAGTATATTGGTAGCAATAACATTTTACCAGCTTGTTGTTTAAATTTACTTTCTTTGTTTGCCTTAATAACTAATAATTTGAAATTCATTTAATTTATTAAGAAAGAATAATGTAGAGTGTACAAACATGTAAATTAATTTTGAAAATGTTATAAACAGTGATTTTTTTTGTTAAGGTTATGAACAAAACTTTGAAGTCTTAGAACTTTTTAGCAGCTTTTGTTTTCATTAAAATCGATTCAGAAATTGTTGAGAAATTCAAGCATTAAGTTCAAGTTTAGAATTTTTTTAACATTTTACATTTTGGGTTTTTAAAATTGTTTAATCCCTTTATTTATTAAACAAAGACCATGTGTGGATAAACAAGCCATTTTAATAATCCCTAGGATAAGCTTTTGCTCAGGTTAGGATAGGTTATTTATAAAAACTGTTTTCCAATAGATCAGTGAATAGCAAATATATAGTGGGTGGGGAATAGCCCTTCCCCCGCACCTATCCTGTAATTTTTTCCCAACTTTTTATATTGTATTCAAATTAGTTCATATTAAACTGACTTTGATTTCAAACCTTGAAAATTATTATTTTTTGTATTGAGTTATCAATTGATGATATAATGCAACAAAAAAAAATTATTTTTGGGCTTTGATATCTTTTTTTGGAAAAAAACAAACTTGATGTAGTGATTCTGAATTTTCTACTTCCAAACCCAATGTACAGTTGAAAAAAAAGAAAAGGAAATATAATTTGCATTCACTCCAAACAAACAACTGAGTACTTACTTTTAGTTTTATTTTAAACTTTGAAGCGTAGAAATGAATTTTCTATTACAACTCTTAAATATTACCGTTCTCGCTATGGAAACATGGCAATTGAAAGAGTTAAATTCCTTAGTAGAAGCTGCACAAAATAAGTCCAAGATTCTGACTGTCACCTTGTTTGGAGAATCATTTGAAATAGAACCTTACATGCGGGTGCTGGAACAAAAGATTACACCAAAATTAGTGATGACGCGAAGTTATGGAGAAATTAAACTAAGCCATGAATCGGGTCTTAATAAAGAGATATTTTTCATAGCAGTGGCTTCTTTAGAACGTAAAGCACTATGGAATCATATGAACAACGCTTTCCAGGGTATACAAGGTCATGTAAGAGGTGTTTTTATAACTACGCGTCCTGCAAGGAAAAACTCACGCTTAAATTTGAGACAACACTTTGACTGGTGTTGGCAAAAAGGTTTTACTAACGCTCTAATTCTAGTGGATAACGAAAGTCCTTATCAAAAACAATTTGAGATATATAATTATAACCACTTTTTGTCAACAAAAGTAATTAATATGACACTTTACAGCAAGGACGCTCTTTATCCAGATAAATTTCGCAATTTGCATAAATTTAAAATAAGAACTGCTGCTCAGTTTGATCCGCCAAGAGTATTTGACAGTATCAATCATATGACCAAATACAAAGATCGATTATTTGGTTATGTAGCTCTGTTATTTGAAGCTTTTCGCAGGGAATATAATGCAGATATGGACTTGCTCTATTTGGGAAGAAATAAAAGTTTCAACATTATGGAAATCATACAGAGAATAGAAAATGATGAAATTGATTTGAGTCTTAATCCGTATGTACCCTCTAAAAATGCTTATCTTAGCTATCCTCTCCGTATGCTACAGAGATGCGTAGTAGTACCCTTTCCAGATGAGCTTTCAAAATATAAATTTTTCATATTGCCTTTTCAGACCAAAGTTTGGCTTAGTTTCTTGGCTACTTGGTGGATTTTAAGTATGGCTAAATTATTTGGTTGGTTGTTTATGCACAAAAAACGTTCGCATATATCATCGGATGTGAGCCAAATATTCTTAGAGGTTTGGAGATTAATGATGTACTTACCCAGCTCCATATCATGCTGTTACCAAGACCTAAAATGGTTTAATGCACTGTGGTTCAGTTTTATAGCCATTATGGGTTTTATTTTTTCAAATTTGTACATGGCTTCTCTTACTAGTTTCTTTTCGGGCTTAACATTTAAGCCTGCCATCAACACGCTGGCTGAATTGATCGAAAGACGTTTAGTTATTGATGCGGTTGATTATGAAATACCAGCCATTATAGATAATCATGATTTACCCAAAGATTTTGCCGAACTATTACGACCTCGAAATGCTTCTGATTTGTTAAATGATATCATTGCTTTAAAGTCTACGCACTCTTATACGGCTCTAGAGGATCGCATACAATTCGCTTTTAGCCAGCAAATACATTTACTACAACCCATCAGCCACAAGGTCAAAGAGTGTTTAACTACCATGCCATTTGGTTTTCTTACGCCAGCACATTCACAATTTTTGAAGCCTTTAAATCGCTTTATTTTAAGATCTAGTGCGGCTGGTTTAATTGACAAATGGATTTTGGACTCCATAAAAGATGGTTATTGCTCTGGCGTTTTAAATATGCGTACGCCCAAGTTAGAGGTTTCTCGCCCTTTGACTTTAAAACATTTTCAATTTGGTTGGTACGTTTTGGCTGGAGGTTATGTGGTAGGAGTTTTTGTTTTTTTGTTGGAAAAATTGAAAAGGATACTAAAACGTTTTAAGTTATTTGTTATATATTATTGAAGCTATGATGAGATGGTAATGTTATCCACTAGTTACAACATAACATTTTACTTAAATCTATTTTATTTTATTATAGCAAGCTGAAAGCTTGCTTGCAAAAGTAAAGCTTTAGAGGTGGTAATGTTATTTACAGGAAATTAAAAGGATGCAAATAAAATCTAGCGGAAATAATGAAACGATTTTAAGTTCTCCGAAGCTTTCATTCGTGAACTGGCTGTGGTTTATGAATGCACTGTTATATACAATATGCTTTAATGTCAAATAGTGTGACTAAGTTTGAACATATTTATGTTGCAGCTTAATGCGGTCAAAAATCTTGCTAAAAAAGCTAAAACAAAATTTAAAATGCTAAAATGTAAGAAGTGCTCTTTTTAAATAATATATCTTCATGGCATGTTTATTTGTCATAATTTACCCCTTATATTTACCTACAAATATGTTATTTCATTTGTATAAAATAAAAATTATTTAATAGAAAACGGTTAAAGAACATAAAAACTGTCTAACAAGGTAGGGTCGATATTGAGAATGCCTGTCGGATATGTAAGTTTAGTAGTGTGTGGGAAATTTGTTTGTGATTTTTCATTATGCGCATTAGTTCCATTTTACCACATTCGATGTTTAGGAACATTTTGTGGCCAAATTTGAGATAAAATTGTTGGCCAACAACCGTCGGGTAAGAAAATGGCCGCCATCCGGCGATGTTTGCACCAGAATCCGAGGATATGGTAAGGCCATCACCATCAGAGGTATGCTTAAAAGATCAATAAGACTCATTTTGTTTTGGCTAGAATGGAATGATGTGACAATTGGAAGCCGCTATGAGCAGACTGTGAACATATGCAGTACCAACACTTATTAAAAAGCCGCTTGAAACATTTTTCCAACAACAATTTTTGTTTAACGCATTTAAATACTTGTATAAGCTTATCCGGGTCTTAATAGTTGGGTATTAGTTTATACAATCACATGAACACTATTTTTGTTATTGCTGTGTCTGGCAAAATACACTTTTAAGGGTATTTTTCTCAAAAAATTTTCAAGGCCCACAAAAAGTAAGTATTTATATAGTTAGCTTAATATTGAGCTCCGCGAGAAAATAAAAAACCTCCAAAATTAAACGAAAAAACAGCCAAAGTAAAAAAAATCGCTAAAACGAAAAAAAGCACTTAAACAAAAAAAAAACCCCAAAAATAAAAAAGCCTCCAAAATGAAAAAATCACCATAGCGAAAAAACCGCTACAAAAAAAAACACTTAAAAACCGCAAAAACTAAAAACATCGTCAAAAATCTAAGCAATTCGTTAAAACGAAAACAACTCTCAAAGAAACAAAAATAGTTTGGAAAATCCAAAAGTGTACGCCTCATAATCTGATTTAGAGCGTGAAATTAAATAGGCTTGCTTCTCTTCCTAATTATACAGAAGCGTAAAAAACGGACTCGATTAGTGAAGTCTTTCGTCCGTTATCGGGACCACATACAGGATCCGTACATACAGACAAACGGACGTCCAAGACAGAACTTTTTTAAACAGTTTTTTAATTATTTTAAATAATAAAAATGACATCAAAAATGTCACGAGTGTTAAAAATAGTATTTTTTCTTAATATATGTGTGTATATATTCTTTACAAGTGTAAACTATATGATAATAATAGAGCAATTTTAAGTTAAAAAAATCAGTAGTTTCGCGTGAAGTGAGAGTAGTACCCACCTCAACGCTTCGCTTATGAGGCGTGCAAAAGTCGCTAAAACGAAAAAGAGTCGTATGTATGATATTCGAACGGAACCCTTCGTATGCAATTCAAAGTCATACTTTGATGATGTTTTGTAATTTCAGTATAGGAAAGTTGCTATGTATTATTAATTAATTATCAGGGTTCGGACTTTCATGCAAATGCATGTTGATAGATAAAGAGGTATTGACTAATTACAGATGTTTACATAAATCGTGTTCCGGAAAAATTTTAGCCGTTACCGACTATATATGTTATGCAGATTTTAAATATACAATTATAATTTTTTTTATTAACTCTAGTTTTCGAGATATACCGTTATGTCAAAAATGAAGGCACTTGCAGAATATATATAAGCATAACTTGAGAAGCCCATGACTTATTCAGTTAAGTAAAAATTAAAAATTCGACAACAAACTAATATTTAAGCCGTACAAACATTATTTCTAAATCTGCCCAGTAGTTTTGGCGATATCGTAAAAGTTTGAGCAAATAAAATTTGTTTACATTTTTGTTTTTAAAAATTTATAACAAAAAAGAGATACAATAATGGGCCAATTTTTCGTGCAGTAGCATGTAGCTAAATATATTTTAAAAGAATCGAGCCCTTTGTCATTGAAATTGGTGTACAACTTCTGATTTTATTCACAATTTAGTGACAGAACGGAATTGATAAAATTTTAATTTCCATACAACAGTAGCAAACACAAATACAAAGTCAGAAGATGCTGTTGTATGAAACTTAAATTTTTATCAATTCAATTCTCTCACTGAATTATGAATAATATCAAAAGTTGGGCACCAAATCCATTAAAAGAGGTCTAAATTTTTTGAAATACACTTTTTGGAACAACTAAAACATAAGCTCGTTGTTGTATTTTTATTTTTGTGCGTTCTTGAAGACAAAAAATTCTAAATTTTTCATAACATTTTAATTTTTTTGGGATAAATTTTATGATATCTCTGAAACTACTGAGCAAATTTACAAACAATGTTTGCACGGCCTGAAGATTATTTTGTTGTCGAATTTCGTTTTTTTTCTTTACTAAATAGGGAAATCCCTTCTCAAGTTATGCTACTATATGTGGTGAAAGAGCCTTTATGTTTTTCATTACGCTATATTGCGAAAACTACAGCTGATGGAATAAAGATTGAGTGCAGATTCGTGTTCAGCGTTCCATAGAACTAAAGAAACAACTTTGATTTCTAGGGAACGAAAAAGTTTTTCGAAATTTGTAAACATGTGTTATCTATGCGAATCATCAAATTTTAAGTAGTTTGACATCGATTGCATATTGCATATTTTTGCATATTTTGGTGGTAAGTCCATATTTTTGAATATTTTGGCAATACATTCATATTTTTGGAGTTATAAAAATTTTTGTAATGCATATTTCTCAATTTAAAAAAAATTTAATAGGCCGATTATTGATGGCAGCCGAGCCTCAGTTGGATTGCCAGTTGCTGAAAATGATACTACTGATGGCAACTGGCAACTGAGAGTTGTCATTTTCAGTTGCTATTTAGTGCATTTCTGACAACTACTAATTTTCAGTTGCCGTCTGCCAAAGCAACTTAAGTTGGGTTGCATTAAATAATATATCCAATTATGTTTGTTTTATGCTTTTTCTCTATTAATAATAAAAAATTAAAAAAAATATTTTCATACTATATTAGTTTTGGTACTTTATTCGTAGCTAAATGTATATTTTGGCTGTTTTTTTTAAGAGATTTTCATTGCGTTGTATAATTTTTCTGTGAACCTTAATGAAATTATATACTTCTACATCCGTGTAACAGATTACGTTCTGATTGGTTTTGATTCCGTAGTTGTTATTCCGAAAAAGTACTTTTTTGATGCTTTAGATTTCGTTGATCTCGTATTTCGTATTTACAATGATAAAGTTTTTATACCTTGAGGCGTTTGTTTACTCTGGTTTTTAGATGCAAAGCTCACATTAAGGTTTTTATTAACATGGAAAGCTCATGACCAAATATTTATTTGACGTTCCTAAAAGTATGCACGATTTTTAATATTTACTGCAAATGAAGTCAGTAGAAAGGTGGTTTTCAATTCCACTTTGAAATTAAAAGTGGTTTGATTACGTAGAAAATTTTCGTTTTTCGTTTTCTGAAGAAGCAGCTTACGGAATTGAAACCACTTCGGATCGGAATGGTATTCTGTGACATGGCTGATAGAGTACGGACGGTTGTGTCGTCCGTAGGCCATACCAGTTTAAATAAAAGAATCAATGAAAATCTATTTGGGCATACTTTTAGGAGAAAGTATATATCAGCCCTTAATGTATAGCGGAGTTCAGTGTTTGATGCAAATGGTCTTGCGAAAGTGCGAATGCAAAATATCGTAGGTTTTTTAAGAAATTTAGGGTATTTTGTTGTTGGATTTCAGACAAAAGCTACGATATTTTGCATTTGCACTTTCGCAAGACCATTTGCATCAAACACTGAACTCCGCTTATGTAATTTTATCGTGCTATAGAAATGCAAATGCGAAATGCAAATGAAAATATCAATATTTTCATATATTGGTAATATTTTTTGGCCAAGTCAATTATGTAAGAAGGTTGATTTTGCATAAGCTAATGAGGCCTAACATACTTTATGTTAATAAAAATGCATAGTTTTTTATTACATATTTTCCCAACGTTTCGTGAATTTTTTGTTCACTTTCTCAAGGGATTCGTATTATAAGTAATTACTACGTCATCTGTGGAAAAATATACTTAAAATTATTTTAAAATTACTTAAAAAAATTTTTTAAAACAAACAAAACTATAAAACTAGTATCACAGGTTGTATTTTAATTTTATGTTATTGCCACTCTATTATAGAGTGGCAATAACATAAAATATAGAGTGGCAATAACATATAATTTAAATACAACCTGTGATACTAGTTTTATAGTTTTGTGTTTTAAAAAATTTTTTTAAGTAATTTTAAAATAATTTTAAGTATATTTTTCCACAGATGACGTAGTAATTACTTATAATACGAATCCCTTGAGAAAGTGAACAAAAAATGCATGAAACGTTGGGAAAATATGTAATAAAAAACTATGCTTTTTTATTAACATAAAGTACGTTAGGCCTCATTAGCTTATGCAAAATGAAACTTCAATATTTTCAGTTTCGTAGAAGTTCTGATTATTGTATTTTACTTTCAGTATATGATAACTTCTTTGTGTTATTATTTAATTAAAGAGATTTTTTTATAAAATATTCAGTAGCAGCAATATAGCTTTTCTCTGATGCTTAACAAAATTATTGCATCGTCCTTTGGCTGTACTAGTATAAAAATTAAAACAACATTGGTTACTGTTTTTCATATCAATTTATTATTAAACGGTTTTACTTAAAAACTAAAATGATTTATTTTAATCCTTTGTAATATTTAAACAACTTGATTTTATTTTTCCGTTTTTTAAAAAAGTACTTTTTATAACAAAAATTTGTTTACGTGAGTTTTTATTCCATAAAAGTTGAGTTCTATCTGTCCTTATTTTGTAATTCGTTTATTTTTAAAGTTCTATTTGTTTAACAAATATTCGTTTTTTTTTCATTTTAAAATTCTAACAGCTTTATAATTAGTTGTTTATACAAAAAAATTATACAATTATATATTAATTATGATTTAATTACAATAATAAAAAAGACATTACTAAAATGGATTTAGAATTTTAGCACCCAAGGTTAAAAAAGTATTTTAGTTTACGGCAACAATTTTACTGATCAATATTTACAATAAATGTTATTAGTTAATAATTAATAATAAAGTAAATATTAGACATAAAAATAATATTAGAAATAGATACAATATATTTACACAAGAGTTAAAAAACAATATATTTGGTAAAGAAAGTGTACGTAAAAATTATAAGGTTACTTATGTTTAAAAAGATATTTAAGGTATACGCTTAGTTAGAAATGGATGTTTCATATTAAATGAAAATATAGAAACTTATCATTTTGTTGCACTTTTTTTGTTTTTTGAATAAAACTGATAAACAATTTATTTGACAAAATAGAGATATTTTCCCAGTTTTGTTTTAGAGCTTTTATTTGTTGTGGGTGAAGCGTGTAGAAAATTATCGTAGACTCATATCGAATATAATTTGCTTGTTGTGATTGGTTTGTATAAGTTTCTAAGCTTTCTACGCTTATTCTTTTGTAATTCGCAATTGATTTTTGAGAGTTTGTATATAAGGTAAGAGGTTTGAAATTTTTCAAAAATATGTTTAAAATCTACTGATGATATGGTAAAGTACCAATGAAATACAATCATATACACATGCTTAACCCAAAATAAATAAAAGCACCAAAGAATTTCAAATATATAACATTATATATGCAACAAGAAAAATGGAGAGGAGTACCACTATATATTTCTTTATATGATGTCTTATAGTCCCCTAACTACAAAAACAGTCGGAATTTTAAATTATAGGGATACATTATATTTTTTATTAAGTTTTTTTTTTTTAAATTTGGGATCTATGAAGGGGCTGTTCCATTGACTTTATTATAACTTATAAAGGGGTTGTTGCATTTTATTACAAAAGCCAATAAAAATCTTTCAATAAAATTACCTTTAAGCCGTTTTAACAATATTTTTTATATACTCAATTGTTTCGGATTTATTCAGACCATAATAATGAAAAATAATTCTTTTTTAATACAAAATCGAAATATTTTTATTATTTAATTAAAATTTATAAAAAATCGGACATCGTAAAATCTTACCATTTTTATTCACCGACCATAATGCCGACATTCACCACAAATACAATAAGCTTTATTTCACGAATATATTGATTTTAATAATTGAGTTACGCATTTTTAGTCGAACTGTATGGTTTTTATCCAAAGTTGTTTAATTAGTTTGGCTTAAGTTCATTTTTAATTTAATCTTTCGATCAAATTATTTTTTATTTAAGAAAGATATTCTAAAGCATGTAAATATTGAACATTCAAAGAAAAATGTGGTTGCACGGTAGGTTGAACTGATAGCTGTTTCGAGACTACAAAGTCTACTCATCAGAGCCCTATACCTACACTACCAGTGACAGTAGCAACAATACTGTAGCGAAAATCCTACTAATTTTAGTAAGCTCAATTAACAGACTGTCGCCATCTCGCAGAGAGTCGCACCTATTAATGAACTTTTTTTTTCTAAATGTTCGGAGCTTCACTAACTGTCTTTTCTTAGCATGTTCAACTATTTTAAGCTTTTTTCATTTTGGTCTTATTAAATAACTAATTAAATAACTTTGAATATTGATCTTATTCACAATAAAGTGAAATTGCCAGATTTTTTTTGCAAAAAATCGAGTTTTGGAAACATTGCTCCACCGCTTTTATCATAACTTGCAAAAAGGTTATCCCAACTCCTTACAAAAAAAAAAATAACACTAAAAAACTTTGAATAAAATTAAGTTTAAACCATTCTAATATTATTTTTTATATACTCAGTCAGTATAACTATATGTAAAAAGGGGATGGGGGAGGGGGGAATTTAACTCCCTCTAAAAAATCCCAGTTGTAAACTTTCAAAACGCTTATACACGTAAGTATTTTTTGGGCATTTTTATTTAAAAAAAAGTTCATTTTGTTGTATAGTGTAAATTTTCGCAACTTTTAGAAAAATTAGGTGACTTTAATTTATTATGAATTAAATCAATATGTACCCATCGATCTTCATGAAATGAAGCTTATTTTATTTGTAATATACACTCTAAAACATTTTTGTTGAAAATTATGTCGATAATAGTCAGCAACACTTTACTGATTATTATCGACCTAAAATTACTCACGCATTATTTTTGAACAAAATGTTTTTACTAAAAAAAACCGATTGGCTGCGTGCAGGTTTGAGCCGCGACCTCCTGACTGATAGTCTGATGTATCTATTCAGCCATAGCCGTATTATACTTTATGTTAAATTGTTTCCACTTGAACTAAATATGTTTAATTTGAAAGGTTTATTCTTAAATAAAATAACTACAAAATTAATGTAATCTTAGACAAGGAGAAATTTTCAACACAAATTTACGATCATATATTGTATAAATTTGTGTTGAGAATTTCTCCTTGTCTAAAATTTCATCTATTTTGTAGTTATTTTATTAAAGAAAAAACCTTTCAAATTAAACATATTTAGTACAAGTGGAAAAAATTTAACATAAAGTATAGTACGGCTATGGCTGAATGGCAGATACGTCAGACTATCAGTCAGGAGGACGCGGCTGAAACCTGCACGCAGCCAATCGCTTTTTTAGTAAAAACATTTTGTTCAAAAATAATGCGTGTGTAATTTTAGGTCTATAATAGTCGGTAAAGTGTTGCCGACTATTATCGACCTAATTTGGAACAAAAGTGCTTTAGAGTGTGTGTATGTGGCTTTATGATCAGTTAATGAAAATGGGAAGTTTTTGCCATTTTCGATTTTTTTTTATAAATTTTTCAATAATGAACATTTCACAATTTTTCATACAAATATGTATATTTCACCATTCTAGTCTGAATAATAATTCCGAAGCGATTTTGAATATAAAAAATAATGTTGGAATATCTTAAAGGTAATTCTAATCCAAGTTTGTTAGAGTTTTTTATAATAAAATTGGATAAAATTTTTCCAAGCTATGATGAAATTGGTGCAGCAGCCTCTTGAAAAAATCCCAAATATTAGAAACAACTTAAAAAGAATTTTATATTTCGACTGTTTTTGCAGTTAGGGGACCATAACACATCAAAAAAAGTTTAGTGGTGATCAAAGGTCATGACAAAAGTTTCATTTTGTTGCATAGTGTAATTAACAAAGTCAAAGATACGCATGTATGTAAATACATATTTATAAATACGATAAAAAATGATCAATCATTTAGATTTGTACAAAAATCATTTAGCGATAATATCTGAAATGAATGAAAAAGAAGAAGAAAAAGAATATATATAAAAATAATATTAAATAAATGATTTGCAACAAGTGTTTTTGAATAAAAAGCTCATAAAATAATATAAATTTCTATAATTTTTTTTTTTGCAAAAACGGGTTTTTGTTAGAGAGAAAAAGCTTTTAAAAAAAATTAATAAAACGTTATAAAGCAAAATGAAGAAAGCATTTAATTAAATTAAAACTTTTTTCGTTATTTTTTTCATCTGTGTCTGACGTTAGCGGTACTGAAATTTAAAAATTAAATATTTAAAATATTTAGCAAGTTAAATAAATAATAAAAATTGTCAACTAAAATCTAAAAGTACTCGTAATAAGGATGATGTTAAATAATGAATTTGTACTCAATAAAATGGCTAGAAGGTGTGTTTTGGTGCTCGATATAAAATATTGTGTGTAAAATATTGAAAAGTATTGAGTTTTACTAAAATATTTTAATGTGTACTGAATGTCTGTCTATTAAAAATGTATATGAATATGTCAAATATTAAAACTATTTTGAGGGGAAAAATTTACGTTCATTGCAGTTGCTCTATAAAGAATCATCAATCACGTTCGTCTAGGGTGTTTCTTTTAGATCATTCACTTTAATTTTCATTTCGTATCATATAAGAGTTTTACAACTTTGTGTCATTCAGCCGTAGCCTGTAATTAAATAAATACAACATTAGTTTTTTTCCTAAGGTTGCTGCTTATAGCTGCAATAGTTTAATATTTAATATTTTAGAATGCTTCAGATTTTTGTTTTAATATTCCAAGAAAAAATGCTTACCAATTTGAGTGTAATGAAACGTACAGTTTGATGGCATTTCGAAATACTGATGAATAAATGATGTTGCTTAAGTTATTGTATACATTGATGTTAAATAAAAATGAAATGTTATAATATGCTTTGGAAGCCATGACCGTTCTAGCATTTTGTATTTAATTTACAATATTTTTTCATTCTGATAATAGTGTAGTTTTTACACAAAACCATACAAAGCAGTCGATTACTCGTATAGGAATATGCCCTCACTAAAACTATTTAACAATTAGTTTTCATATTACAATAATATTTTTTAAATTGTCAGGAATACGCTTTATAAAAATATGTAACAAGAAAAATAATACAGTTACCTAGGTAGAAGAGATCAAAAATCAGGACGACGCACAGTGGTTCCAATTGGAAAAAAGGGTAATAAGTCTTTATCTTTCAAACCTACGAACCGTTTATAAAACGATGTATATAAAAAGGATGAAGAAGGACCTTAGCCTTAACAATAATGAAACACACGGTGAGCTACAGCGTATCACAATTGACTACCTGGGACATGAAAATATTATCCGATTTTAATGAGTTAAAACTTTGTTGCAAATCTTATAAATAGTCAAAGAAAATAAACATTTTCTTTGTTAGGACTTAATATTTTTAGAGATATTTGGCTTTGAATCCGATTTCGGATATATCTCCGGTAATATCATAGCAAAAAAATTTTCAAAAAAATATTTTATGATTCTCAAAAAAAAAAATCCTTGATAATGCGTAGTATGAATAAAAACAAAGTATTTGCTTTTTACTGAAAAATTTGTTTTAAAGCCCAAAATTCTTAGTTTTTTATTGAATAGTTTCCAGAATTTTGGTTTTTAAAAAATATTTTTAAGTAAAAAGCAAATCCTTTTTTTTATTCATACCACCCAATATGCGGAAGAAATTATTTAGTTATCTCTGTTCATGTAGCCATGAAATAAATCTCATTCAAGACTTTGAAATGAAAGTGAAAAATGGCTAAACTTTGACAAAAATAGAGCTTAATTATTGGATGTTTTTTTCTTTTTTTTTTCAAAAGAACAGACTTCAAAAATGAGTGCAGTTGACATTTTAAATATATTAAAGCATACACGCTACATCCAGCTTTGGACGGTTATAGTGAATTTTGCTACGAAATTCTAAAGGAATGGCTTAAAAATAAAACGCCTATCTAGTTTTTTAAATTTCTTTACAAATTCTATTAGATACATTTGATGTAATTAATCTGCCTTCAACTCGTCACTCGCCCGGTCAAAATGTGGCCAGGAGAGCAGATTTTCTAAAAATAATAACATTTTCAGAAGTATTTTATTTGACTTTATGAAAATACCCTGGGGAAAATTTGGTGACAAATGATCCAAAAGTACTCGTCTTATGACTTGAGAAAATGTAGCTGGTACCAAAAATAAGGAGTAGTGAATGCTAAAAAAGACATATTATGAATATGGTCACGTATTAAAAATGTTCAGTCAATTTAGTTCGTACTCCGGCTAGTATTGTAATAAACGGCATTGAACAAACTCGATGCACCTGGATCTAAGTCCTATTACATAGTACCTATATATTACACCGGTCGACAAAAAAATATTTTTTTCTTGTCTTTCTGTTTTAATGTCGAAATTCTGAATCTAGATATCGAAAAACGCCAAAATACCCATTCCAAGCTTTTAAAGTTTGCTTTTGCTGTTTAACGTTTATATGAAAATTTTCGAGATTTTACGTTCAGCAGTAGGAATCACTTAGTTCAAAAAGCAAACTTTGGTAAAAATAAATATTTTTCCCTTTATAAGTAACATAAAAGAAACCAAAATTTGTCATTTAGAAGTCAGACGCAAAAATCGTGTCGACCGGTGTTATTAATTGTCTCCTTTCAATGAGACTGCCATGCCACGCAGGAACCTGTTCCTAACTATATTCAGATATTAACTCCAGCTTAACTGGTATTTATAACATTGAAATATAAGTTCCCCTGTGGTCGAGTCGGGTGTACTAGCCTGTCATGCCGGAGGTTGTCGCTTCGAATCCTTTCAAAGACACCGTTTAAAAATAAAATACAATTTCTGCTTGGATTTGTAACAATTAAAAAATAGATTAATCGATAATTACAGCTGAATTTTTGAATAATATTTATATATAATATATATTATTCTAAACCGATTAGGACTCCATCAGATAGTTCAGAGACGAGTTACAACGTGCATACAAAGTAGCAATTAATACCATCCTAGGGCATCCCTATGTAAAAGTGGCTGGTCCGCTTCATAGGAAGTGTTAGAGAACTCGGACTGGTCCCTAGAACCTGGGGACCGGTCACGTGACTTGTTTTATGCCAGTTCCATTTACCGTAGAGTATGTAGTACCAAACTTCATTTTTTAGTCTTTATTTCTTTACTATTTATTAAAAAAATAGTAATACTCATATATTTAATAAAATTTAACGATATATATTGGACGAGCATTTTTTTTTATAATTTTTAATTAAAAAACAAAAACCTGAAGAAAGAAGTTCCAATTTTTTTAGCACAAAAATGCAGGCGTATGAGTAATATGAAGTACATGCCATCATATTACTCATACGTCTCATGCGAATGTACTGCGTATGCGTGTAGTAAATGCACTGGAAGATAGTACACTTCTACACTTTTACCAAATTTTATCTGAGGCGTTTGTTTTGTGGCCCTTTTATTTAGTATTTCAAATCAATAATATACATGTGTTATATACCAATGGACGGGTAGATAAGTGTACTTTTCTGTGCGAATTTAGATCATCCTGCAAAACATATAAGGGACTTAACTGAGAGAACCTAAAAAGTAAGCTATTAATATTTCCTTCACATATATAATAAATCGTTGAAATATTTTAAACATAAGCGCATTGATATTTTTTTTAATAAATGGTAAAGACATAAGAGTTGAAAAATTATATTTGGTACTATTTTCATGCAGGTAAATAAATTGATTTTTTTTTAGAATTTCGTAGAAAAATTCATGCTTTAATCAATTCTAAATTTCAACTCCAGTCATTTTTGAAGTCTGTTCTTTTGAAATATTGAAAAGGAAAATTTAAGTTATGAGTTTTGGGCGAACTGTATGACTTTATATCCAAAGAAATCTAATTAAATTGGCTTGAGTTCGGTTTTAATTTAATTTTTCAATTAAATTATATTTTTATTTAGAGGTAAATATGAAGCATGTAGACAAAGAAAATTTTTGACTGCACGGATATCGATTGGTCAAGCGGAAAATAGTTCTGAAGAGATTAGCGGGAGCTATCGAAACGTCAGTTCAATCTTCCTTGCAGTTAAAAATTTACTTTATCTACATGTTTCACATTTATCTCGAAATAAATATCACATTTAATTGAAAAAATAAATTAAAACCGAAAAAATTAAATTAAAACCGAATTAAATTTCTTTGGATATAAATCCATACAGTTCGACTAAACTCAAAACTTAATTGCAAAATAATTTAATTATATTTGACTAGCCTAAGCCAGTGAGCTTCACTACCCCACTGTTCTGAAGATATAGAAAACTTGATATATAGTTTTGTTTGTATACCCGTGTCCTTCCTCCCCTGTCACCAGGATTTTGTTGAAAAGTGCAATTTTTTCTCAATGTAACCTAAATCAAAATTGTATAAAAATTTTAAAATCTTGATTTTCTTAAAATTCACAAAAAAAATAAAAATATACCAATGATCCAATTTTTTTGTCCACTATAATGCAGCTTAATATATTTTAAAGGGAGCGAGTCATTTTCCGTTGAAAGTGGTGCACAGCTTTTGGTTTTATTTTTAATTTAATGAGAAAACTTTTTAAAATTTTTTAAGGATATCTCTGAAACTAATGTGTAGAATTAGAGACACTATTCGCTCGGATTAAGAATAATTTTGGTATTGAGTTTTGGTTTTTCTTTTTTATTGAATCAGGCGAACCATTTTCCAGTTATGCCAATATATCTGTGGCAATAAGGAAAAAGTGCTTAAGTCATATTTTATAGTTTCGTAAGAGAGCACTTTTAAACGTTCAAGTGGACTTTTTGAAATCAACCCTATTTGTGGTGAGCATAAAATTGACGTTTGTGTCTCTTGCTGAAATTTAAGTTTTTTGATCAGTTTTTTTGTATATAATTAATATGTTCTTATAAGTTTCATTTGGTTTTTTGTTATATTTTAAGTTAAACAATTTTTTGTTAGTCCTTGTATGAGCCCTTTCGACAAAAATACGGAACGAACTGAACTAATAATTTAATAAAATAAAGTGTTTTTTAAACGAATGAAATTGATACTTTGATTTTAATTCAATATTCTAGATATGAGAGAAGCCGTAAATATTGATTTTACAATAGTTTTTATTTTTATTTGTAAGAGAAGCTGATTTTAAAAAAGACATCGTCGAATCGACGAACATTAGTTACAACTAGTGATGCCAATGGGGATTGATTTTTAAAAATCGCAGGATTCGGAATTTTGCTATTCCCGATCCAGAAATAATGGGATTTTCGGTATTTCAGGCTTTTCAGGATTTCAGGTTTTTCGGGATCCCGGGATTTTCGGGCTTTCGGGGTCCAACTATGTTTGATAAAATCCAATTTTTTTTAAATAAACAATACTTTAATCACACATTTTTATTATATTTATGCATTATATAAAAGGTTTTATGTAGAGATTATACCATTACAGATATATGAATATATAGCAGTGGTGCCCATACATACACTATCACATTCTGTGTTTGTGTATTTGCTTTGCGTCTAAATACAAATCATCAAGGAAGTTTTCGAACAAGTGTCGCAAAAATCCTGTGCGATTCAATAGCCACAATATTGCTCAGATACTACTGTGACTAAGTGGGCGACATTGCCACTTATTTTATCGTCAATGATTATATAAGTGAAAACGTCGACTGTCTTGTTGTCAATGATAAAAAATGCGACAATGTTGCCTATTATGTCGTCAATGACTATGTATGATACTAAAGACAAACTGTAAGACATTGTCGCTCATCTTGTCCTCCACAATATTACTGAAGACAAAATTTCAAACATTGTAGCTCATTTTGACCCCAAAAAAGTTGGATCGAGTACAAAACGAAAGAAATGGTCATCATTTTGTCGTCAAAAGTGTTTAATAGAGGACAACATGCAAAAGTTATCGTTCAGATTGTTGTGAACGATTGTTGACTTAAATTGTCGATTAGAAAACCTAATCGACAGACGAAAATTCGTACAAGAATCGTAAATGACAATGTCGTGCAAGACAGTCTGGCCAACTGGGTAGATAAGCTATAAGGTTAACAGGAAAATTTGCACGTTTTTTAAATTTCATCAGTTTTGTAGACACACTAAATTCGAATAATTGACGACCATAGCGGGTATTTGTATTGTGTGAACCGAATTTATTGTCACAATATTCCTAAAATATTTGGTTGCAAAAATATTCGTGTTTTAAAATTTATTTGTTAAAAATTTTTCTTAATTTGAGACTGATCGACCAGAAACGATTTTTAAATGTGTGCAAAAAAGACAAAATTATATCTATACAAAATTTTAATTAAGCTCAAATAATTATGTTTAATTATCAGATTGTTGAGCATTTTTGCTCTACTTAAAAATTTTAAAATTTTACTTAAGTTATTATGTCAAAAGTCTGCATAATGTATGTATTCCCTCGCTAATGGCAGTTAATAGTCACTGGTTTGCCGGCTTTCTACTCTGTAGCTCGAATAAAAAGAAAAAAAATTTCGAGCCGCAATGTAAATGAACTACAAACTCGAATAGTTTTTTTAACACAACAACAAAAAATTTTCACTTGTCTACTCGTAAAATCTGTTTTACACTATCTCACAAGCCATTCGACTTCTGTGGAAAATTCAACCCTGATCTTATGAGTTTATGGAAAATTACAAAAAAAAAAAAAAAAAAAATAAAATACATTATATTAGAATTGTATTATGTGCAGAAGTCAAACAGCTTGTAGAATAGTCTAAAATCAGCTTAACCGTAAGGAGCTTAGTTGTAAGCAGCTTAATTGTAAGGAGCTGTCAATAGTGCTCAATTGTTATCGACAACGAGAACAGAAAACACCATTTTATGGTGTGGGGTTAAAGTAACGTCGACATATACATAGTTGTAGAATAAGTGGATAAATTTTTGAAACTGATGATTGTTCCAAATACATATTATTTTTCTTTTCATATTACTTCTTTTCAAAATAGTTCTCAGTTGTATATTGGCAGAAGACTTGATGAAAATAATCGTAAGAAAGTACCTAATTTATTTGGTCTTTTTGTTAATTTATAAGTATTTTGTCACGAATAACAACTAAATTTTTAAAAAAGGCGTGCAAAAAAATTACTGGAACTTTTAAATATTAATAAATATGTCATAAAAGTAATGAAAATTATAATATATACCTATTTTTTACATAAATATTGGTATAGAAGAAATTCCGAAAAATCCTGAAATATCCCGAGATTTTTTTTCAAAAATACCGTATGTAAAA
Organism: Panzeria rudis; assembly: GCA_956483635.1. Taxonomy (NCBI): domain Eukaryota; kingdom Metazoa; phylum Arthropoda; class Insecta; order Diptera; family Tachinidae; genus Panzeria; species Panzeria rudis. The sequence continues at coordinate 23,751,753 of OY101448.1, read as the reverse complement.
TATGCTTAGTACTCTAGGGTTAACAATTAATTTTTCTTTGCACTCAAAGTTGAATAGTTGAATTTTCGCTTCTTAAAAAAATTTAATGTATTGCATTAGGGGATTAATTTTTTTGCAAGAATTTGTTTTTCAGTCCCTACTTGAAATTCGGTTGGAAATGTTTAAAAACAAGTACCCTAAAAGTTACAGCCCTCAATATTAATTTTAAGTACTTTCCCAAAGCGTGGAAAAATTTTCCATACAAATTATACGTAAAAATTATGTGTTTTTATTAAAAATTCTAATACTCAGCGGCATTTTATGCTATTGTATTGTACTTGACCTTGATTTACTCAGAATAAAACTGGCTTCAAAATCATGGTATACTCGGAATAAAATGGGCTTCAAAAATTCATGTATCGATGAAAGTATAACTTGTAGTGGTGAGTTGTTACGGGTCACTGAATTTGACCAAAACCAATATTCTCGCTTTTTTGCTGTTATCTCTGTAATAATCAACTTTACGAAAAAAATTTTATAAGAACATAGTTTGGAAACTTAATTTTACATTTCTTGAGATATTCGACTTTAACTTATGGGTAGTAGAAAATTTTCCATAAACAATTTTCCATACAGAATACACTAAAAATATTGTGTTTTTCTTAGAAATTTTTTAACTCAGCTGAATTTGATGCAATTACATCGTACTTAGTCTCGATTTACTCGAAATAAAACAATCTTCAAAAGTGCCTATAGCGACGCAATTGTAACTTGTACCGTTGAGTTGGTACGGGTTACTGAAGTTAATTTTTACCTAAAATTCTCATTTTTTGCTGTTATCTCCCAAATAATCAACTGTAACAAAATAATGTAAATGGAGAGTTTGTTAAAAACTTAATTTTCGACAATATTGCATGTATAATTTTACATTGAAATTTTGTTTTAAAAGTTTGCAACTTTGCCAATTCCCAACCGATTTTAATATTTCTGGGCTTATTGTAAATGCTATAAGCAGGGCTCGGACTTTGATTTAACTAAAAATTGATTTTCAGTGCTTAAAAAATGCACCTAAAATGAAAAATATGCGCAAAAATATGCCTTTACCACGAACAAAGTACCAAAACTAAAATTATATGAAAATATTTTTGTTTAATTTTGTATTATTATTAGAGAAAAAACATAAAACAAACATAATTATGTCTATTATTTAATGCAACCGAATTTTAGTTGCGTTGCTAGTCGGTAACTGAAAATTAACGGATGCCAGCAAGGCACTAAATAGCAACTGAAATTGACAGCTCTCAGTTGCCATCAGTAGTATAATTTTCAGCAACTGGCTAGCCAACTAAGGCTCAGTTGCCTTCCATAATCGGCTTATTAATATTTTTTTCCAAAAATTGTGAAATATGCATTATAAAATTCGTAATACTCCAAAAATATGCATTTACTGGCAAAATATGCAAAAATGAGAACTTACAACCAAACTATGCAAAAATATGCAACTACAAATCGATGCCAAACTGTTTAAAATTTGAAGATTCGCATACATAATTAGTCAATATATCTTTATCTATCACCACAAAAAACATGCATCTGCACGAAAGTCTTAGCCCTAGTTATAAGATACACTTTTTAAGAAAGTAAACAATTAGTTGGTTTTTAAACAAAGTGTACGCCATGTTTTAAGAAATCGAAAAAAAAAAATTCTTTTAATAACACATGTTTACAATTTCCGGAAAGCGATGTGCTGTAAACATGTGTAATATTTCCATGAAATAAATAGAATTCAAAGTAAAATCTTTTTAATATACATATACGAAAAATCTGTGCAAAGACAACGTAGTGAAAATCTCTTTTGTCCGTGTAGTCCCAAAAAATCGTTTTTATCGATAACTTTCGATTCAGGTGGTGTATTGGAATTTTTAAAATAGCAAAATTATTTCTTCAAGTAGACCTACAAGCCTCACTAATAGAGGGCTGCACGAATATACTCGAAAGAACTCCTATGTATGTATGTATGTTTGTGTATGTATGCATGTATGTTTTTTGTATAAATGTGTGTATATATGTATATTTGGTCGTGGCTATGTATGTACACACATATACATGCATGGATACATGAGTATATATACATATATATAAGAACATACATTTACCCACACACGAAATTCATACGAGTACATTCTACGAATACATTTGATCACACTTTGCAGCCCTCTAAGTAGCTTTTCACGAGAAAAGCAAAACTAGCTACTTTGTAACAGCTTGTAATTGGTAAACGATATTATAAACTTAAATATACTTAAAACATACTCAACTTTTCTAATGCACAGAACCTAAGACCTAAAACTTCGACGACATTAAAATTTATATTTCAAATAAAACACTGGAATTTTTTAAAATTTTTTTCTTTTTCAAGTGTATTTTTTCATTTGTTTTTGTTTTTTTTTTCAAAAAATTTCCATAATTTTTTTTTCTCAATTATTATTAATTGTTTTTTTTTAATTTTTATAACCAATTAGATGTTTTTTTTTCATATATTGTTACGCTTATAATACGTTTGTTTTTGGTTTCTTTTAAATAATTAATTTAACTAAAATTAATGCAATTGTTTATTTTTTGTTTGTTTTGTTTTATATGACTAAAACTAAAGTGTTTTTTTTGTTTTTTGTCTTTATTTTTTAATTTAAGAACTCTTTTTTTGCAAACACATTTATTATTTATTATATTTATATATTTTTTTTAATGTTTTATTTTTTTTATTTTTAATCAATATATTTGTTTTAATTTATCTTGTTTAATCATAATAAAGTCACAACAGTATGCAGTTCTTTTTATTTTTATTTTTAATTTATTCTTTGTTTTGTTTTTTTTTATAAATATTTGTTGTTGTTTTGTTTATAAACCAAGATATAAATGTTGATTTATGATGGCTGTTGGGTGTTAGTTAGTATGAATGATTGTGTGGGTGAAAATTAATACACAAATGTTGTTTGTATCAGTGATGGGAATTGAAGTTTATGATTTCGGGCCCAGTTGGACTCGAAATAGGCGAAATAGTGCCAAAATTACTTACATAGGGCCAATATTACATTTTGTATGCATAAATAAAATGCTAAGCCATTTAATTTACATGATAGAGTCCGTGGTAATGCTCTCATGCAAACGTCTGCTCAGCCACCTAATCTTTTGCAGTTGCAGCCTCGGGCAATGCGCTCAATCGTTTCTGGCCCTTTGCATCACATAGAAATATGGAATGCCAGCTTCCAAAATAATTTTTCTTGCTCTAGCCGAGCAGCCAACGCACATATCAAGACTCCTAGAACCTTCCTATTTATATCCAGTAGTAATTCATATCTTCCTAAGTCGAGTTTTAGACACATAGCCTTCGAGACCCTACAATGCTCCTTACTCCCCCATGAACAGTCAGCCCAGGCCAACACCCAATTGCTAAGTTCCCTATAATGTAACCGATCTGTCACACATTTCCTCATCTAACGCCGACCCTATTCTTGCTAGCTCTTCGGCAATTTTATTTCTCGCAACATTGCAGTGACAAGGAACCCAACATATTCTGACATTATATTTGTCCACAAACAAATTGAGGGCCCTCCTACAGCCACTAATTAGTTTTTTTTTTAAACAGAAGTTTTTCAATTAATTAATGTGTTACCTTCTTTGGGAAAGGATAGTGTAGAGAGAACAGGTGGTGAAGTGGGAGAGAGATAGAAAGCTTAAATCATTTACAACGCTGCTATTGTGCATTTTTTTGTAGAGCAGTGCTTTAAACCGCGCTGGTATCAAGAAGAGGCATTGAGTTGTTGAAGCTGTGTAGCCATTTTATTAGTTCTTTTACTTCGCCGACAATTCTGCTACAATACCGACGAAGGAGGGTGCTGTAAAGAGCATTAGGATATGTAAGTATTAACCGCTGCAGGTACTGCCAAAGAGATCAGTGCTATGCCTTCATCACTTTAACAGTCCAACAACAATCAATATAATAACACACCAATGCTCATGAGAAAAATGCATGATATTGTTGGCTTGCCTTGAACTAATCTTGAACTTAAGGTCTCAAGGTTTATAGTCAAACGCGCTAGCTACTCAGCCAACAGCACCCGAATACTTTGTCACTTTAAAACTTTTGGCACCAGCTTGGGAAACGGAAAAAAACAATAAGTACCTATGTACAAAATAGTTTTCATTACAATGTACAAGAAAGGCCCAAAGAAGAGCGAGTGTGCCACACTGCCAGGCAGTATCAAATAGTGGCAAAAATGGCACAATTGTGCCACAATT